>JAUMJJ010000220.1:1467500-2935000 GCA_033556795.1 Tapera naevia
GACAATCTTAGCCCTTTGGGATCAGGCAGCTCCCTCTATTACCATAATGAAATGTCAGCTTGCCACCAGCTTTGCTGCAGAGCAGATGTCTCCTCCTAATTGCTGTTGTTGCAGGGGTTTCAGTGTTCATCCTGCCCATCCAGCCTGGCTGTCACAGCATTCACTGGCTCGTGACACCGCATGGCCACGCGCTCGTGCACATCTGGAAGGGGATGTGAGCACCAGGGCTCTCCAGCAAGATTTCATCTGCTGTGTCTCCAAGGACAGCATCCCCAAGCAGGGCTTTAAACTAAAGAGAAGTCCTTGCAGAAAAACTACCTGCAAGCTTAACTTCTCTTCCCCAGACCTGGCCTGCTGTGAAGTTGGCTTGAAAAGAGTAGAAAGTTTATGTGGAGATTGTTCTTGCTCAGTCCTAAAACACATGCTGGGATGCTCTGCAGAGCAGGCTGCCTTTGTGGCAAAGGGATGACCAGATCTGTAAAGCAGGAAAGGGTCAGACCAGCATTTTCTCTCACCCAGTTGCACATTTCCTAGAACCAAACGTGTTCTAAGAAGGAAGTGGGAAATGGTCCTTGGAACTGAGGAGGGAGGGAGACCAAGGGGTCCTGTCCACTGGGAAGAGCAGTAAAGAGAGAGGATTTTCTCTCCTCTTCAGTAAAGTCTGCTGGGTTTTCTTGGTTCTGCTTTCAGGGTCATTCTGTGTTCTGAAAGCTGTTTTTTTGATATTTAAATTTGTTCTCCAGGCTCTTGAGAGGTTGGCCACTTCCTCCCTCCTCCCTGCTGCCTCACTCGTGGCACAGCAATGGCTTTCCTGCAGCAGTGATATTGCTCCCCAGACAGCTCCAAACGAGAGGGATTTGTTGTTGTTTCCAGTGCCTCTTGGCCTCCAAGCTCTTTGCAAGGGTTGCTTTCATCTTGGATGCACAGGCAGTTCAGGTGGTGCTCGTGGTTGGCCGCTTGGAGCCGGGGCAGAGCTGGGGTCTCTGCTGCAGCCTCGTGGAGCAAGGGGCTGGCAGAGGCTTGGCCACAGGTCTGGCTGTGAGAGTGGGGGAGTGGCTGGCAGCTTTGAGCAGTGGTGGGGATTCAGGATGGTGCAGACCAAGCTGAGGTGTTTGTGGGCTGGAGAGAGCGTGCGTTATCCTGAGTGCTGGCACCAAACAGCTGGGATTTGCTCTATGGTCAGAGGCATCCTTGAGATGGAAATACCCACTGATTTCTGAGCTGTTGGCTGGCCTTGGTGCTCAGCTGCTGGCTGCCTGAATGTCTCCTCTGGGCCTGTTTTCATTCTGCCTGTGGTTCTGCCCCTTCTGGCTTTATGGAACTGCAGTTTCAAAATAAACAAATTAAAAATTAACCTCTTTATTTGGACCTCTTAAATCTTTAATGAACCGAGCTGGTCCGATGAGGCCAAGCAAATCTGCAGGATCTGGGTGCTCTCCTTCCCTGCTCGGCCTCACTGGTTGGGCTGTTTGTGGCTCCCTGTCCATTTTTCCCATAATCACTGGTGGCAGGTGTGTTTCTCAGTGTTGTGCTCCATTGTGCATCCCAAGGAGACACTAAAAGGAGTGGCTATATTAAATTACATTCCTACTGCATCATGTTACATACACAGCAGCAGCTTGGAGTGGGGTGCCTGAGCTTGCACCTCTGGCTGCTGGAAAGGTTTCCCAGGGTGTGTTGGCTGCCATGGACAACCAGGCTCCTGTGTTTGGGTTTTTTTTCAGTGCACTACCAGAAGATCATCCATCGGGACATCAAACCCTCCAACTTGCTCTTAGGAGATGACGGGCACGTCAAAATCGCCGATTTTGGAGTCAGCAATCAGTTTGAAGGGAATGATGCCCAGCTTTCCAGCACGGCAGGGACACCAGCCTTCATGGCACCAGAGGCCATCTCGGACACTGGGAAAAGCTTCAGTGGAAAGGTGAGGTCTTTGCTCACAGCTGATGTCCCCAGGGACCCCCTGGTTTGGCCCAAATGGCAGCACCGCAATTGCGCCCTTTGCGTGTTGCCCACCCAGGGACTATGGTGCAAATTCTGTGTTCAGTCGAGGCAAAACTCACTTTGGTTTTTCTGTGCAGGTGGCAGACACTTTTCTGCAGGCCCTGCCCAAAGGGAAGGGAGAAAACTCCTGATTCCCTTCCAAAATAATGAGGAGGATGCGCAGGTCACATCTTAATCCCCTGAAAGCAAGGGGCACTGTGAAGCTCAGATGTGGGGATAGGGTCTAGTGTGATTTTTTTGGCCAGAAGAAGACTTTTGAAGTTGAGGCACCCTCTGATGTTCAGCCCTGAATGGTCTCATCCCCTGTAAGAAGGGACTGCTCACTGGTCACTCTGCCCCCCAGGAAGGACGAGGGTGGCAGTGTCTGGCCCAGCACAGTCCTTGTTCCCCAGGACCCAAGTGTCCGAGAGGCTCTGCACAGAGCAATATGAAATGTTAAATGCATGCAAATGATGTTCTGTGGGTCGGTGGGAGAATGAATCTCATTCAAATCATCTGTGTTGCATCTTGTTTACTGCTTTCTTCCAGGCTCTTGATGTGTGGGCCATGGGAATCACCCTGTACTGCTTTGTTTACGGGAAGGTAAGCTGGCTCTCAGAGCTGGAGCACAGCGTGGGAGTGTCTGCCTGGCTTTTGACTCATTCCTTTCCAAATAAAGGCAAATATTAGAAACCAAGACCTGCCTTCTGCAAGCTCCTGCTTTCCCAGATCACTCTGTGGGTGAGAAGGGGCTGACCTTGTGATCTGAGGAAATGGTGGTTTCTAGAGTCGGTCCCTGTGCTTAGAGCAGTTGTTTGTGCTGCAGACCCAGAGCAGCATCAGTAGCACCAGCACCGGTTTGCCAGGGCATTCTCCACACCAGCTGTGTTTTAGAAACAAGGCAGACAGAGCGTGGAGAGAGGCATAGGTTTGATCCCAAGGCACTGCATCATTTTAGCAATCCAGACTGCAGGAAGCTCTGTGTGCCAGAGCTGAGCTGGGCCAGAGCGAGACCACTTCAGCAGAGTTGAACCTTCTGTCAGCTCCCTGTCCTGCCTTTTCCCTCTCCTGTGGCCAAAAGCCCCTCATCCCACCCATGCTCTCCTAGGACAAGCAGTACAGTAGGAATATGAGGTCTGTGTGTGCAGGGACATTACCTGAACCTTCTGTCTCAGCGTGGACCTCTGCAGATCCACACAGGCATAGGGCATCCAGGGGGAGGAAGTGGCTGGGGGAGATGGTTCTGCCTCTGCCATCTCCATTGCTGGTGTGGAATTGCTGAGCTGAGTGAGGATGGAAAACATTCTCTGCCCTGTGTCTATAATGATGGCTCATTTGGGCCAAATCCTCAAGGAAAAGGGTACAGCCTTGATTTTATATAAATCCTCACGGTGATATTACCTTCCCTCCTTGTCAAGCACTGGAGGAAAGACAGAGGGAATATAAAGCCAAGCCCAAGGACACGTTTGTCTGTTCCGTGTGTCCCTGTAGAGTAAGTGTTGTATATTTTGTACCTACTTTGCATTTCATAACTTAAGCTGACCAGGCAGGCTGGGACAGGGGCTGCCCACAGCCCACTAAAACCAGTGCCCTGCTCTTCCATGTGGATGCAGGTGTTCCCAGGGTCTGTGAATGGGCTGCTCCTGCATCCCCCAGCATCCCCTCAGCTCCTGTCAGTCCTGCCAGGTAGGAAGAGCCAGAATTTATGTCTGAACGAATCCAGTAAGAAATGGTGCTGAAGAGAAGTATGCTTTGAATCCCTGTGTCTGAATTTACAACAGAAAATCAGGTATTTTAGTAGTAGTACCCAGCTCCAAAGGATGCTTTCACAGACCTCAAAGCCAGTCAGTGTTGGGATCTCTGGTTTTCAGGTAGAAGTGGAGCAGAGAAGGAAAATGAGCAGTTCATGGTCACCTGGGTGGTGAGGGGTATCCCACTCCAGTTCTGTATTCTTTTGGTGCCTCTGCTGCTGCCCTGCAGTTATTTCTTAATAGGGAATAAATGGAGTTATTTTATGTGGGGAGATTTGATTTATTTCCACCTCTGTGTAAAATGGATTGAGTGCAGAGAGCACAGTTGTATTCTGTGACTGAAATGTCCGGGTGGTGCCAAGGTCTCTGACATCTGGAAAATCTTCTGTTTGTTTTACAGTGCCCTTTTATAGATGAATACATTCTGGGTCTTCATAACAGAATCAAGAACAAACCTGTGGAATTCCCAGAAGAGTAAGTAAACTTTACTCAGCTATTGTAAAATAAGGAACGAGACTTGTCCTGAGATTCACAACCACAGCTTGGTGCGTCCACTCTCCTTTCCCTCCTCCAACACACTCCAGAAAAAAAATGGGTTTGTCTTGTGTGCTGAGAGACTGGGGCTAATTATGGAAGAAAAGCAGACAATTTACCCTTTGGATACTGAGGGGCTGCCTCCCCACCCTGCTTGGGCTGGAGGAGGACACACGCGTTGGCCACCATCGGAGCTGTGTGGTGGAGACCGCTGGGCTGTGCCAGGTGGGATTGCTGGCTGCACAGTCCCAGCACTTTCAGGAAGTGAAAGGCACATCTGGTGCTGCAGAGGAAGGCAGGGATGCTGTCAGGCAGCCTTCCAGTTCATATCCACCGTGAATTGTTTGTGAGATGCTCACTGAATTTCTAGGCACCAACTGCGAAAGGCCCGACCTCTGCCTTGGCACTCCCTGACTTCCTGGGAAGCTGTGGCTGCCCCTGTCCCTGGAGGTGCCCAAGACCAGGTTGGATGGGGCTTTGAGCACCCTGATCCACGGCAGGGAGGGTGGAACTGGATGGGCTTTAAGGTGCCTTCCATTGTGTGCTTCCTTTGGAGCCTGCAGAGAGCAGTGGGTCCCCCAGCTGTGCTGTTTCAGCCTCTGCTGTGGATGGTTTGGCTCGTGCCCTGCACTCCACGGGCTGTTTGCAGAGCCACTGCAGAGAGCTCTGGTGGAGCAGCCTCTGCTCAGGCTGGTGGAGCCCACACCAAGCACTGAGCACCCAGGAGGACCTGCACCCAACGAGGCCAGGGCACTTGTTTGGCAGCAAACACAATGAGTATGGGGCAACGCTGGCGAGCCAGCCCCATGCCTTTGGTGAGGTTTGACAGCCAAGCAGGCTCTGGGAGCACAAACCTGGTCGGGTCATGTTGCCACGTTCCCACCAGGACTTTGCCTTGACAGCACTGCAGCAATAAAATAAAGAAGTTGTTTCTGTTCCCCTGGCATGGTCGGTGCTTGCTTGGGTCCTGGCAGAATGCCTGTCCTCTCCCAGCCATCATCTGTTTGGGTGAGCAGCCAGCTTACAGGGACTGTTGCCATCTGTCTCTGCAGTAAGTTATTAACATTTAATGGGCTGACTGGGTTGTGCTAAGAACTTTTTCTTCATTCAGATGTTTCCTTCAGCCATAATTCTGCTGCCTGGTTTATTTGGATTCCTTGGTGACCTGCTCACCCCATCCAACACCAAGCTACACCCCTCATTAGGCTGTTGGAGGAGCAGTCTCTGGCAGTTGATGACATCTATTTGTTAGATAAAGGCAGTGACAGACACAGGTTGAGCTGGAATTCACTGGATTGGATCCACCCTGACCTCCCACGGAATTAGCACCTCGCTAGTTAGGAATGTTTTGGTTTCAATTTATTTCACCATGGCTACAAAAGGCACATTCCTGTGTGCAGGCAGGCCATGGAAACTCTTTGCCTGTTTCCTGACAACCCTTAGGACAGAGATGGAGCTGACTGTGCCAGCATCATTGCCCCTTCCCTTAGAGACACTGGGATAAATATTTATCGCTCTGGAGTTCATTCCTGTCAGTGAGTCCTTGGTGTGACACGAGGCAGAGGGGGTTCGCTCACACCCTGAAGATCCTGGTGTGACTCAAAAGCTGAGGCACTGTCTCTCCAAATGTATTCAGAGAGTGAGAAGCTCTGCGTGGTCCCTCCTGGCGTCCAGGACAATGTTCTCTGACCTGCAGGTACCTTGTAAAATGATTTGTGGTGCTGGCAGCGCTCCCAGGTGGGTGCTGAGCTCTGCAGTGCTTGGCATTGCCCTGGAAGCTGTGACAGGACAGGCTGAGGAATTCCAGGCAACACAGGCTTTGCAGATGAGGAATGCCATCACGTACACCCTGGAAAAACAGAGACAGGGTGATGCCATCTGGTACGTGGCCATAACCCACCTGGAGCTTTGATCTGTTCACAAAGCATTTCCTTATGGCACTAATCCTGTGTTGTGCAGAAATCAGTCTGGTCCCTGGAATTCTTAGCTGATTGTATTTTCTATTCCTTGTGTTTTAAATAAAGCTGTTGCTGGTTTGACACAGATCTGACCTTAACTATTTAGAAAAACACCATCTTGCTTGCATCACAGGTGGTCCTCTTGTAGGAGTCTGTTCATTCTGACCTGCTAAAAGCACCAGCAGTCCCAGAGCTGCTCCTCTGGGCTGGGTTCTCATCTCAAGAGCAGCACAGTTCTTCCTCTTACCACTTAACTTGTCGCCTGGGAAGTCTCTGAGGCCTCATCCTGCCCTTCCCCTTGTCTTGACTGAATTGTCTGTGTGCTGCAGACTCTGAAAATGTCTGAATTCTAACCTGACCCCCCTTTTCACCCCTTCTCACTGAACAAGCAGGGTTGTTTGTGGTTGGTTGTTAAAATCCCACAACCAAAGTCCACCTAAAGTATTAATAAATTACTAAACAGAAGCTCTGTTTTCGTCAGGCTAAAACATTCCTTGCTGTGCTATGGTCTTCCTTGAGGTTTATGGTGATTTATTCCCTCCTCTGCTTGGGGAGGGTGCAGAGGAGGTGGGTGTGACCAACCTGGTCCTCATCAGGGTTTTCCATCTGAAATCCAGCCCTGCTGGGCAGTGACATTTTCTGCTGCCAAACCCCATCTCCAGCTCCTCGAAAGTCTTTTGTGGTACAGACCTTGCTGCCTGGTACAGTTCTTGCATACACTGGCATTTCATTGCAGTCAGTGTTCATGGAAGCAGTTTAATTACCACAGCCTGTAAGCTTAGCTGGGAACTTGAGTGTCAGATGGGGATGCTTCTTCCAGCTGCTCATCCTGCAGATTCTGCACATCGAGTTGTGCCCTTCTTGTGTCACAGAGCCCAGAGCCAGTTCTGCTCCCAATAATGCTTTGTTGTCTCAGAATCTCTCCTCTTAAATTCCCCCTATTGTTTGCTATCTTTAAAATTGTCCTTAGATCCATTCACCTGATCCCTTGTCCTGCATTTTGAGAGTGTGCAGCTGTGTTAGTGGGAACAACAGGATAACCAAACTGCATAGCAGTGACCGGGCCTGAGAAGGAACCAAACCAACTCGACCTTCCTTTCTCAAGCCAGGTTTGCAGAGAAGATGCCTTCTGAGCAGAGCAGACCCTCTACCAAGCAACCTCAGTAAGGACCATGCGTGCTTAGAGCACTTGCAGTTCCCTTGTTCACTCTGCACTGCTGTTTTCTTTCCTCAGAGCACAGATCAGTGAAGAGCTCAAGGATCTGATCCTACGCATGCTCGATAAAAACCCAGAAACAAGGATAACAGTCCCTGAAATTAAGGTAAATTGGGTATTGCTATCGTAGCCCTTTAGTCTCAGCTGATTTTTGTTGTTCCTTTGGTACCTCCTAACGAGGCAGAGCTGCTCCCAGTGTTTGTTTTGGGAGGTTTCTCTGGCACGCTGCCTCGGAAAGGCACGGTGCTCATTTCGCAGCGTGGAACAGCTCTGTCACTGCTGCTTGCTTGGGGAATATTGACAAAAGCTTTCTTGTTTATGCATTTAAATTAAAATTACTCAAAAGCTGGCTGATCCTCAGTGAATCCCCAGGAGAACAGATGTTGTTGTGGGTACTGTGAGCTGCAGAGCCTGTGCTGTTGGTGTTGGACCTGTGTTACAGGGGCTTGCGTGGTCAACAGCCTCACGGCAGCACATGTGTTTATTCCAGCTTTAATTGAGAGATGCTTGTTAACACAGGGGGTGGTAGAGCCCCATGCTTTGCAGAGTTTGCCTTTATTTAGGTTTCACATGGGCTTTCTGCCCTCGTGTCACCCCACACCAAGGCTCTGGACCTGCTGCAGGCTCTCAAGAGCTCCACAGAGACCCATCAGCACCCTCTGCGGGGCACCTAACTCTTCTTCGCTTTGTCTCAGGCCAACACCAGCACATTTTCCCCCAAAGCTGACACTGGGGAGCTTGAACTTAGAGGAGAAACGTGGTGTCTCTTCCCTTCGTTCCCAGGAGGCCACAACTGGGGATGGTGGGAAGTGCTTTGGAGCTGTGATTTGACGTGGCAGCTCTTGTAGAAACCTGAGCCCTCTAAGAACCTTGGGAGAAGAGCAGAGCAGGGTCTTATCCCTGACCACACACTGAAGATGCTTGGTGTGCCTGAGGACTTGTGCTTGAAGCTGTCTCTTGTGCCAGGTTGGGTTCTGGGCTCAGCCCAGGGCCTTCAACACTGCTTTCCTCCTGTGGTCAACCAAGGAAACCACCCCATGAGGGGCCATAGAAAAAGGGCAGCTTTATTCTGTTGTTTCCCCAAGAAGGATGGTGGCCAAGCAGCTTCTTTGGTCCGTGGTGCTGGCTGTGACAGCATGGGGTGTTGGGGATGCCATCTGGGCACCGGAGTGCAGCAGTTTCCAAGGGAGCTGGCTGAGCCACAGCCCCGAGAGCTCATCCCCATAACCAGCCCTGTGCCCTCGTTTCCCTCTCATCACCAAGATCGTGGCAATCTGCTGCAGGAGGGAGAGCTACAGCTGCCTCTGTTCTCCCCACACAGGTGCATCCGTGGCTGACCAGGGGTGGGGAGGAGCCCCTGCCGCTGGAGGAGGAGCACTGCACCGTGGTGGAGGTGACAGAGGAGGAGGTGAAGAACTCGGTGAAGACCATCCCGAGTTTGCCAGCTGTGGTGAGTGTAAACCACAGCCACATCCTCCGCCTGGGCCGGGAGGGTGGTGCTGTGCTGAAGCTGCCAGCTGGTGCAGGAGGTTTGGAGAGGGTACACGTGTGCTCCTGGCCCCAGAAGCTTGGTCTCTCGACCCAGTGGGAACTTGTTATGCCTCTGGGTGCTGCAGCAGCCTGACTCTGGGTGAGCAGCCCTGTTTAGATCTGTCTGGCTGCCCTCAGAAGACCTGTAGGATCACACCCTCAAAGCATTTGACACCAGGCATCCTAGAATACCAGAAGCATCCTAAGTGTGTTTTGTTTCATTAATCTAGAGGTTGCAAAACACCTTATTTGGATTGTCAAAAAGAAGGCTCCACACCTGGCCAGAGAAGCAGGGAGATCTCAGCAGCAGAGAAGCAGGGCATCAGCCAGCACCTTCCTTCCAGCCTTGGGAGACCACAGAGGGTGTTCAGGGCCCCTGGCAGGTTGTGTGTGGCCTGCTGAGGTCTGCTCTAGGTGATGCAGGTGTCTTTGGGGGTTCCTTGTACCGAGGAGAAGGGATGCTGAGCGCAGTCAGGTCCCGTGATCCCTGCATAACAATACAGATGCTTGTCCCAACAGCTGGCTGGGGAATGAAGATGATTCCTTTCCCCTTGACCTTTGCCTTCTAACCCGCGGGAGCTGGCAGCATCCCTGGGCAGTGCCTGCCTGGGAGGACAGCCCAGCAGAGCTCTGGTGCCTCCTCTTGGGCTTGGACCACCCTGGGTGGTGGGCAGTGGCCAGCAGTGCCTGGTTGCCTCCTGTGTCCAGAGGTCTGAGCTCACTGCCCCAGCGAGTGGTGTTGGCCCTGCCTGGGTTTCTCTGTTTCGTGCTCCAGCTGCAGTTCTGCTAAAAGAAGCTGTCGTTGGGCTCCTTTGAAGCAGCTTCAAGAGGGTGGTGTTGGTCCTGCTCTTCTCACTGGTCTGTTTTCCTTCCTCAAAGATCCTGGTGAAGGCCATGCTGAGAAAGCGCTCCTTTGGAAATCCCTTCGAGGCACAGAGCAGGCGGGAGGAGAGGTCCATGTCTGCTCCAGGGAACTTACTGATGTACGTATGAACAGCAGAGTGAGGGGTGTGGGGAGGATGGGGGAGCAGTTCACAAACCTCTTCTCTAGCATTTAAGGTCAAAACTCACTTTAAATCAAATTCTGAGGCTAAATTCTAATTCGGGTCCTCTCGGGTTAAAATATAATGCAGTGAAACAGCCTGAATACTCCTTTGATAGGTGCAGTTCTCTCTGTAAGATGTGTTTGGCCTAAACACATGTAAGGTGCTACAGTTGTCTGTGTTTTAACCTGTTTATAACAGACTGTGATCAAAGGTCCCTTAGAGGTTGGTCAACTGAAATAAGTTTAATTACAGTCTAGCCTGGATTTGTGTTGGAGGGTTTAATTCTTCTTTAAGGATGATGAAAAAGTCACCAGATGAGCAGTTTGCTTGTTTTACAAACTCAAACTGAGATGATGTGGTTTGTCTGGTGTGGGCAGACAGAGGAGAACATTTTAACATTGCTTTTTCATTTCAGAAAACATACAGTGTTTTTTTGTACGTCCAGTTATGAAGTGGTAGAAAAGGATATTTTGGAGGCTGGATATAAATGGCTACATTGGGATTAAAAAGGGAGTAGAGATTAATGACTATTAATTAGCTTCATCAACCAATTTTAAACACAGTGGGCTGGACATACAGGGGTTAGGGGAGAATTTCTTTGTCCTTTACTTGGTTCTTAATTCTTCTCCCTCCTGTTGGTCCCACCCCTTTCAGAGCCAGGATTCTGGGCCAGTAACAGATGGACCATCAGGGACAGTTATTTTTATGTTCTCACCCTGCAGAATGTGTAAGGCTGTTGTCCCACAATGAGCCTTTTCCACCCCAAATCCCAGTTCCGTGCCTCACAGACTCCCATGAGGGTGTGCTGAGCCTCACTGCACCTTTGCAGATGCACAGAGGAGCATCTCTCAAGGGTGTGTGGGAATTAAGAGCTCAGCTCAATTAAGGATGATGATGCTTTAGAGCCCAGCTCTAAAGCTGCTGGGGAAGGATTTACCTTTGAGTCTAGGGCCAGGTAATATCAGACAGCAATTTAACAGTGAGACACCCCCAGACTGAGCACTGCTGCAGGGAGCAATCTGAAGAGCACAGCTCTCGTGGCTCCTTTGCCAGCTTAGCACAAGGGGTTTGTCTTCATTTGTTTCCCCTGGCTCATTGCTTTGCAAATCAGTTATCTTAGTTAAAATACGCTTTTGAGTGAGCCTGGATGACTTGGAATTTCTAGGACTTAGCAGAAACAGGTTATATTGTCGTAGCATGAGGGCTCTGCAGAGTTCCTGCAAGTCAGATACTGTTTCCTCCCCCACAGCTGGGATGGGGACCCCAAAAATGAGCAGCATCCACAGGCATCACTGCTCTCTGGCCATGCTGCTGTGTTGCCCACAAGGAGAACCAACCCATGGGGTTTAATTCTTTTCCAGTTGCTGGGTATTTTTTAAACCCAACTGCTTTGCCTTCACAGCAGGTTCTGGGTTTGTTAGCAGTGCTTCCTATGTTTCTTCTGCCTGCTCCAGATTTCCCCTAATTGAGTCAGCACTGGCTTCTCCACATTTTCTTACTCTCATTTATTGCAACTACTACCTATCAGATTAATTGCTGTGTTTTGACAGACCCAATTTACTTTCCTGTTATGGCTGCTATTACTGTTGATGAAATGTGGTTGTCAGCTCCTGTATGGGGATCAGTCTGGATATAGAAAGCCCAGCCTGCTTCCAGCCTTCCCAAAAAGGGAGCAAAAGAGCCATCACTGCCCTTAGGGCCGTGCTGTCCGTGTAGGCTGGGCACCAGCAAGCCAGGAGGCAGAGGGAGGTGAAAAATTGACTGTCCCAGGTCTCCAACACGGAACAATTTCTCCCAGAGCAGCCCAGAGGTACCTGAGAAGATCCCAGGGCCTGGTGTTTAAAAATAGGCTGCAGATCCCCATAGGGCAGCCAGGTTTACAGCATCATCTTTGACAAGGGCACAGCTGCAGGTTGGCTTTGGTTTGCCAGATGTTTCCACTAAAGATGCTCCCTCAGTCTCTGCTGGTGCTCGGTGTCTGTCCCTCTGGTGCCAAGAGGATTCGAGTAGGTCACACGTAGCTGCTCTCAGAACAGAGTCAAACCCAACCAAAAGCCTTATCTGAGCTCACTGCAAAGAGCCCACCTAAGGCCCTGGCACTGCCCGTGGCACAGGGTTTTCCTCTGGCAAAGACCCACCCTGGGCCAGACCCTCCAGTGAGGGGGCCCCGTGCTCGTGGGGCTCTGCCTCATTGCAGGTGGTGGTGACACCTTGATCGTGATAGATCATGAAACCCCCAGAGATGCCAGATGGCCTGGCCCAGGAGGGCCCAGCTGGGCATCAGCATTGTGCTGGAAGCAGCCTGGAGCTCACTGGAGGGGGCTGGTACCAGTGCTCCCAGTGCCTGTGCTCATCTGTCCTTGGGCTGCACGTGGATGTGACTGGTGCTCCATCCCCCACTTCACTCTGCTCATCAGCCTCGTTAGGTACAGAAATATGAGCTCCTATGCCTGCTGCCATCATCTTCATGATCACTTTCTTCATTTCTCTCATTGTTTTGCTCTCAGGGACAGGTTCCTCTTAAACACATCTGTGTATTTGCATCCGTCTTTAAGGTAATTCAGTGTCTGTGTTTCCCCTGGGTGCTGTAGAAATGTGTGTCCTCTCCTCAGCCTGTGTGATTTGTGTGGTAGTGAGAGCATTCAGCTCCATCCTTCCTTCCTGTAGGAGCAGTTTCACTGCAGTAATTCTCTGTGTGTGACACTAATGTTTATGTATGCTTTTTCTTATTATCATTATTTGTGGACCTTTGGCATTTCAGCCTTCATTTGGGAGGGATGGAAAAAGCCAGCTGGGTTTTAGCAGGAGCTGCTGCTCAGCCTCATCTTTGCAGAGGAAGAAACACAGGATTTGGGAAAGGCTGAGGCTGAACTTTGTAATTTGGGCTCAGGTTTAATATTTAGTGATTATGCAAAAGAAATAGAGCCTGAGCTTTTCTGCTCTGGCCACTCTGCTGCTCCTCTGGGCTTCTTCCATTCTGGGAAAGCTCCAAAATTGTCCTCTCTGTGCAACCTCCTGCCCCACCCAAGCCAGGACTCCTTTAAATCACAGTCATTCGACTGAGCAGGGGCACAGACCCTTGTAGGCAGCAGCTGATCCAATTAATTCTGTTAAATAATGAAATAACATCCAATGCAGACTGTGACAAACTGCTTGCAGACGTCTGAGTGAAGTCCCAGGACCCAGTGCTGAGGCAGGACAGCCTCTACCCAGACCTGGGGAGATCCAGGCTGGGGTGAGGGACCAGGAAACGACAACATGCCTCTAAATTCCTTTGGGAGCAGCTCTGGAGACCCTGGCTGGCCTGGTTTATTGCTCCAAGATGAACAGATGAGCCAGAGCCAGGGTGCTGCCTGCTCTGAGTGAGGAAGAGCTTGCAGAGCCTCCAAAAATAGTGAAGAGAAGGCAGGCAGAGGAGGATGGGGTCCGATGGGCACTGTCAGTGACAGCTGGTGCCTCTGCAGGCTGCTACAGTTTTCACAGAGAGGAAGGGGACATCACCAGCCTGCAGAAGGGCAGGTTACTGGTATTTAATGGGGACTCGGTGGAGGGACTGGCACTTACCAGGAGCGCGTTTGTGTGCGTGTGCTGCAAATTCAGCTCTTTGCAGGTTGTCCCACTCCATCCCTGTCCCCTGCTGCCCATGTTCCACAGAGAGGTGCTGTGAGACTGGTCCTGTGCTGGGCACAAAACGCTGGTGGCTGTGACCTTCCTGCAGCTGCTGGTGCTAACAGCGAGGCGGTCGCTGGGTGACGGCGCCGCTCAGGCTCCGCTCGCCTGGCAGTTCAAAAATGAAGCAGAACTTAGCTCTTACAATGATTTATTGACTAGAGATGCACGTTCAGCCTCCGGCCTCCCAGCATGAGCCCTGGCTCCTGCACTGCTGCCTTGATCTCTGCCACCCCATGTGCACCCCCAGGTTAGCTGATAGTCCCCACTGTGCGGGTGGCGTTGACTTGCACACTTGGAAAAGACCTTTGAGATCATTGAGTCCAACCGTCCCTGTCCACTGCTAAACCATCCCTGAGCACCTCATCTGCCCAGCTTTTAAACCCCTCCAGGGATGGGGACTCCACCACCTCCCTGGGAGCCTCTGCCAGGGCCTGTGAACCCTTTCAGTGAAGAAATTTTTCCTGATGTGCAGTCTGAACCTCCCCTGGTGCAACTTGAGGCCATTTCCTCTCATCCTGTCATCTGGGAGAAGAGACCAACACCCACCTTGCTACACCCTCCTTTCAGGCAGCTGTGGACAGCGATGAGGTCTCTCCTCAGCCTCCTTTTGTCCAGGTTAAAGAACCCCAGGTCCCTCAGCTGCTCCTCACAGGACTTGTTCTCCAACCCCTTCCCCAGCCTCGCTGCCCTTCTCTGGACACGCTCCAGCCCCTCAGGGTCATGTCAGCCTGGTTTGTGCTGCTCTCCTCCCGCACTGCCATGAGGTGTTTGGAGAGGCAGAAGCTGCTCAGGGGAGCTTTGAAAAGCACCCCAGGCACAGAGAAGGATGTGCTGAGTGCCTGCAGGCAGGGAGCTGAGCTGTGTGGAGAAAGGAGCCTCTGCTGCTACTTGGGGCAAGAAGTCATTTATTGATGGCAGGCTGTTCCTCAGCCTCTCCTGCAGGGAAGTGATCCAAGCTCTGGGTTCAAGGTCAGGTTTATTGCAGGAGCAGAGGCAGAAGGAATGTGATTTTGATCATCTCTGGTGCTGGGATGTTGCTGAGCTGCTGACGTGGCACCAGCACACCAGGCTGGTTCTTTGCTCTTCCCTCTGATGGTGTTGACTTGGGTTGCCTGTTGCGAATAAACCATCGCCTGCTTTATTTCTTGCCTTGCTAAGTGCCTGTAATCTCTTTTATTTCCTTGCTGTTCGTGTAGAAAACAAGGGAGCAGAGAGGGAGGCCGGGACCCAGAGCTGCCTGACGTGTGTGAGGATGAAGCTACGTCCTGAAGCTGCCTGGCTGAGCAGGCTGCCCGCTCGCTGCCGCTGCCCAACCCATCGTGGTGTCGTCTCGCGCGCATCCGCCCTCATCGCCACGTCCAGGGCCTGCAAAGCAAAACCAAACCCCACCAAAACGGACCAAGAACAGCAGAGAGGAGGAAGAGAGCAGCGATGAGGAGGAGAGCGAGTCCTCGGCCTCGTGGTGTCCTCGGCTCCTCCGCCCGTGCCTTGCTCTCCGCTTGTGCTTCA
This sequence comes from Tapera naevia, assembly GCA_033556795.1. Classification (NCBI taxonomy): domain Eukaryota; kingdom Metazoa; phylum Chordata; class Aves; order Cuculiformes; family Neomorphidae; genus Tapera; species Tapera naevia. The sequence continues at coordinate 1,482,700 of JAUMJJ010000220.1, forward strand.
CGTCTGGGCTTGGTCGCTCCGTGTCTTGGCAGGTGGATGTGGGGTTTTTGTAATGCAGCAAACCAGACGTTGTCTCCTGGGTCGTTCACCCTGGAGAGTCCTTCCTTGCTTTTTTTGCATCTTCTGTTTCAAGCATCAGGAGGAAAAAAACAGATCAGAGCCAGGTTTTATATCAGAGGGCAACTTTTATTTAATGCACAGGTAAACACTTCTGTATATCAGGACATGATCCTGCTCCTGTTGGAGCTGATGGCAAGATTTCTGTTGCTGTCAGGTAAATGGGGATGAAGCCTTCCTTTTGGAGTGAGTGCTCTCACTCTCCATGCCATCCTTTCTCTTTTTGTCCCCTTCCTATCCCTGAGTTTTGCACAGTGTAAATCCTGCCAGCACCGATGGCTTTAGGGCAGGGTTGTAAAACAGAACTACACAATACTTTGGCTGTCGTAGAGATCTGGAAAATTTGGGATGTGCTGTTACACAGAAAGGCTTCATGCACTCAGGGTCTTGTTAACCCAGAGTGCTCCTCCCAGAGAGCTGCGGTCACGCTCCCCCAGCTGCATCCGGTCCTGTGTGCACAGACCTGGCTCTCAAAGGTGAAAAGAAGTGTCAGGTTTGGGGTTTGTTTTATTTAATGTCCCCTCATCTCTCAGCTCCTTTGAAGTTATGTACCTGATGCTTTTAAACTTTGATTGCCTGATAAATGACCCAGAGTGGGAGAGCTCCCCTAGAATGGAAAATGGTGGAGGGGTTTTAGACTAAAGAAAGCTACAAATCACAAATGAGGTCAAAACTTGATCTTTTGGTTTTTTTTAAAGCTTTAATTTTAATTTTTAACTTTATTTTAAGACTGTAATGTTTCTGCACGTGCTGATGCTGCTATTTTATCCATAGATTGCTTCTAAACTTGGGATTAGAAGCTTCATCTCTACAGTTGGATGACAGGTGAGAGATTGCCTGGGACAGGGTGAGCACAGCTACTTTGGTGGCTGCAGGGACTCTGCGTGTGATCAGGAATTTCAAACTTGCACTCAGAGAGTGAAAAAACAGTGACATCAATCCATCAGGATATCCCTCAGTATTTTCTCTTGAGCTTGTTGGGGTCTGAACAGGCTCCTGGGAAGCCAATGGGGTTGGATTCATATTTTATATTAGTTAAATTAAGGACATGGTTCAGTTTGGTTCCTTAATCTTACTGTCTTTTTTAGGTTAATCCTGAGCACTGGGGACTTCCAGTCCCCTAATTTTTTGTGTGAGGGGACACACGTATGAGCATTACTGGTAGTGACTGGGACACTGGTGCTCCCGTTCGTTTACTTCTATCTGTTTGGTGGTTCCCAGTGTTTTTCTAGCTGGATTTTTGCTGCTGGTGCCTTCTGCTCCCCATTCCCAGCCTGCTGCCTCCCTCGCTCGTCCTCAGCCACCTTGGTGGGATGCCCAGAGGCAGTTGCCAGCCTGGGCTCTGCCCCACGTCTCACCTGTAAATATTGGCAAATTGGGAAGATAACATTGCAGTGATGTATTTTAATTAAGGACACCTTGAATTTCTAAAGCAGGCAGAGGGATTCTGTCCCGTAAAGGTTACTGCTGTGGGCCTGTGCTCTGTGTCACTCACGTCCAGATGGCAAATGCTGCTGGCTTTGTGCATCTGTCTGCACCAACTGCCTGCTCAGCACCCTCCGAGCGCCTGAGGTTCTGCTGCATCCCACGGGCTGGCACGTGTGAGCCCTCCTGCCTTGGAAGGGAGATTGAAGCACCACGTGTAAGGGACTGAAAACTGAGATGGGGACTTGGTGAGTCTGAGAGCGCAGGAGGGGATGGTTGTGTGGGGAATGGGTGCAAGTGAAAGTGGATATAAACTGGTCTGTGCTGGGGACAAAGCGCTGCGGTGTCGCCCTGCCCTGCTGTGCACCTGGGGCTGAGCTGAGCAGCCCCAGGGCAATATTAGGAGCAAAACTGTCTGTCCTGCAGTTTGCAGAGAAATGGGCTTTCTCCAGCTGGTGCTGCAGGGCTGGCTGTGCCAGAGCTCTGCAGGGGCAGGGAGGGAGGCGATGCTGGGTGAACCCCCAGACTGCACCGGAGGGGTGACCTCAGGACAAGGATATGTCTGGGGAGAGCTGCCTTGTCCTGGGAGAAAAGGGAGTACCAGTAATCCTCATCCTCATGGCTCTTCCCCGTTGCAGGGGAGTGGGAACTGGATGATCTTTAAGGTCTCTTCCAGCCCAAACCATCCTATGATTCTGAGGTCTAAGCAATTCTTGCGTGGGGCTCAAAGAGTGCTCAGGCTGGAAACACAGGGTTGCTGATTTTTTTTTTAATATATGGTAGGAAGGATTTGCCAATCCAGTTATTCTGATGGTGTCTAAGGAGGTGGGAGCCAGCAGAGAAAGGTTGCTGGGGGCTGTTCTCAGCCTCAGTTAACGCAACCATACAAATGATAATTTACAAATTAGCTGTATGTACGTTCCTTTACTGGTAGTTATGGTGTAGCCTCAGTTTTGAAGAGGAATGAGGGAAATGAGTGTGTTTTACGATTACCCCAGAATCTACTTACACTTGCCAGTGGGAGATGGCCCTGCCTGTGGTGGGAGGGTGAAACTGGATGGGCTTTAAGGTCCCTTCCAACCCAAACCTTTCTGTTCTATGATTATCTTTTATTTTTTCAGTGCCTTAGACATTAGAAGCGAGCTGTGCAGCAAAGGTCTGGGTTTTCTGAGAGATCAAGTGCCACACATCTTCAGTGCATTGTCTTTATCACCATTTTGAGGGTGGGTGCCTCAGGCCTGTCCTTGGCTGGTCACGGTAGCATCAGTTGTGTATCTTGTTGGTGTCCTGTCTGGGGCCAACACCTCCTGCCTGCATGGTGCTTTGCTTTTTGCATCTTGGAGTTTCAAAGCTGGAAGTTCCCCTGGAAACCTGTGTCAGGGCTGTGGGTTTGCAGGTGCAGCCCCACCGTGCACTGGCAGTGGGTCTTGGTCAGGGGATGCCTTTCCCGGTAGTGGGTGGGAGTGGAAAACGTGGCAGCTTCAGGAATGTTCTCTTTGCACATCCTTGCAGGAGGAGGCTGAGGAGAGATCTTATTGCTCTGTAACACCCTGAAATGAGGTTGTGGTGAGGTGGGTGCTGGGCTCTTCTCCCAAGTAACAAATGATGGGCTGAGAGGAAATGGCCTTGAGTTGTGTGGCAATGGTGGGGAAGGCAGAGTCCTTTTTGCTTAGAGGGGGTGGGGATCTCAATGTAAAGATGTTTCCAAAGGAAGGAGGACTGTGCTGCAGTGCTGGAGGTTGCACAAGCCCATGGAGTGTCCAGCAGGAAAACTGGAGCCTGGCAAGTGGATAGTGTATTTGGGACTTAATTTGGGTACCAGACTTCTCCACTTTACCAGGACTCGTTTATAGCGGTGTTTGAGCAGTGGAAGGGGTTTCTTTTCTGTCCCAGAGCCTCCTGGAGAAAACCACACTCAGGTCCCTCCCAGCCTGAACTAACCTGGCTTATCCCAGGACCCTCTTATTCTGAACCCATGGGATGAGGGAAAGACAGGAGCTCGGGAGCTGCTGCCTTTCACCTTCACTGAAGGAAAGCCGTGGATGCTCAGAGTCGCTGCGAGCAGATGCCCCAGCCCTCAGGCAGTAACCACAACTCAAAAAAAAGGTGTAAATTCAAGAAAAAATAAATTGCAACTTCTGAGGATATAACTGGGATCCTCTGTGCCGTCATTTTGCTGCTGTTTCTCATTTATGGGCCTGTTCTGTTGGCATTTGAGTCTCTTGTTATACTTGATGTTAAATATGTGATTCTGTACGTACTCTGCTATAACTCGAGCATGATGTATATGCACTCAGTGCTGTAATGGCACGGGGCCGTTACACTGTAAATATGTACCATGAATAGAGAGGCTATTTTTTGCATGCTTTTGTACTCTAGAACTGAAAGGGAAAGGACAATAAACTCCACAGAAATGACACTGGGAGTAAGTGCGGTTCCTGACGCGGCTCTCGCCTGCGCTCTGCTGTTCGAGCTGCGGCGGGAGGCGCTCTCAGCGTTTTCACCACTCCTTTCATCCCTGGATGAAGTATAAACTTCACCCTTTTTTTTTTGTTACCCACACCAAGCTGTGTGGCCACTCCTGAGATTTCCCTCCAGCAGAGAAGTTTAATCACACCCCCTCTTTCCTATGGGTTAGTGGTGGTGGGGTGAAATGATCTTAAATGTGAAAGCGATCCCTTTGTTGCTCAACCTTTCAAGGAGTTTCCTTCTCCTTGAGCAAGAAGAAGCTGTTCACCGTGTTCTTTTCTAAAGCAATTTCCAGGAGCTCCAGCAAACACAGCAGGAAGCTGCCAGAATCAAGCCCTGACCGAGTTTCTTCGCTTGAGTAAATCGGTTTTGTCACTGATGGGAGCTGAGGGCCCGTTTTTCGTGCCCCATTTCTTTGAGCGCAGGGGGGCAGCCCCGGGGCAGCTCCTCCCTCAATCCCCCAGGGCGCTCGGAGGGTTGGTGGTGTTATGCACAGCCACATCCCCCGTGCTGCCTCCCAGGCTCTCCCTGCCTGGGGATCCCTATTTTTCTGAGCAGAGGGGGTATCTCAGGGCTGTGTTTTGGGAAGGGGAATGCTCCTGCTTCACCTGGGCCGGCCAAATCCTTGTGAAAGAACATTTTTTGGTATAAGAGAGGTTTTTTCCTCATCATTATACTGGGATGGTGTTGTGTGAGCATCTCCCCCTGCGCTGTCCTTGCTGTGGGATGGGAACGGGGACAGGGGCAGCAATGGGGTCACAGAGAGGGAGGGAGCTGACCCGCTGCCAGCTTGAGGAGAAGCAATTAAAGCCTGTGGCTGCCACCAGCATTTCCTGCCTGTAATTAAAGCTTTTAATGAGGAGGCATATGGTACCAAGCTCACTCTGCATGAAATCTTCAGGAGCCAGGGAAGAACTGCAAAGTGAATTTTATGCTTTTAACACTTTTTTTTTTTTATTGTAGTAACTTCTAATTATTCACAAATTTAATGGCTTTCAAACATCTATGCCAGTAAAGCAGAAGTTAGTGCTGGTATTTCATGATACATCCATACAGGAGATCCTGAACGTGTGGAGGCCAGTGGAAAGATGTACACAGGCTGGAATGTATTTGGCATCAAGTTCAGAGAGAATGAGCTTAATTGAGTGACTTCAGAGAGCTGAAGCGTATCCTGCAGCCTTCCAACATCTGATTAAACACAAATAACATGAGCTTTGCTGTTCAGAAAAAAAAAAAAGGCCACTGGACAACAAAAATAAAAGTAAACAGGAAATAAACACAAGGCAACACAAGCTAAGGGAGGGGAAAGTGATGGAGCTGCTCGTTTCCTGCAGCAGGTTCTGGATCTCCACTCCGTGGGGCAGCACTCGTCTCACTGAAAGGAAGCACCAGCTGCCTCTTTGCAGGCACAGGCAGAGTGGGATCCGACCCTAACGCTTCAGAACCGGGGCTGAAATTCAGAATTGAGGCAAACGGATCTCCCCCTCATCAGAGCCTCGACTGCAGCGTCGCTGTCTCACTCTTCTCCATGGAATTCTTCGCTGTTGGCTTTCAGAGCTTGGTGAGCGGTTCCTCAGCCTCCAGTGTGCAAATTGGCTCCAGTGGGAAGTGGGTTCCAGTGCCAACGTCTTCGCAGACAGAAACGTGAACTGGGATCAGTCTGGAAACTCACTTGGACATTGGGTTTAAAATAATCAAACCAAACAGATGCTGCATTGTGTAAGGGACACTCGCAGCCAGGTTATCCCACCCCAAATTTACTCCCAGTCACCAGTTTGAGCTACATTTTTCAGGCTTTTTCTTTTCTCGATAGGTGCTAAATCAGTGCAGACTGAGACAGCTCAGCAGCTTTTAGTCCAGATCCTAACAGGAGTAGAGGAGCAAGAGAACTAGAGGAGAAACTTCTGGAAGACAAGCCCTTATTTTGAGCAAGCTGTCTAAAATGTTTTTGTTGCCTTCTCAGAATTTCCATTACAATAACTGACTGTGCTTCTTTATTTTTTTGGCTTTCTCTTCAACATCTTTCAGCACCTCTCGCAGTTTCTTAGAGTTCTGTGTCAAGAACACCAGGCTTTCCTGGAAGTTGCCAGTCCCGTGCTCCCTACAGGCATTCTCAAGCCCATCGAACCACTGCAAGATCTTCTCAAGCTCAGCCTGCACAGCCTTCTGCTCCTCCAGCTCCGCTCGCAGAGCCTGCCCGGCAGAGGCCTCAGCCCGGTACTGCTCCTGCAGCTGGCGGGTCTCGTCCTGAAGTGCCTGGAACTGCTCCTTGCTGTAGGGATACTGCTCGTGGACCTTGTCCTCAGGAAGCAGCACGTTCTCAGGGATGTTTAACACCAGCTGCAGAAGCATTTCTTCCATTTTGCTGAAGAGTTTGTCAAAGTGCTCCTTCATGAAGAGGAGGAATTTCTCGGTGCTTTTCCGGATTTGGAAGGGGCTGATCTTACAGCCGGGAACCCTGTCCAGCTTCTTCAGGATCACACTCTCAACCACCAGCATCACTTCGAACAGGTAGTCCTGGAAGGCGATGTAGATGCGCAGCATGCACGTCTGGGGGGTGAAGCCAAAGAACTGCGCCTCGTAGGCCATGGGGTTGACCGACATGGTGACAGGGGAGAGCTGGCAGGGAGAAGAGCGGGACCTGGGGAGCCGGGCCTGGTGCTGGCGGGGAGCGCCGAGCCGGGTTCAGCAGGCCTGGCTGCAGCGGGGAGAGCTCAGCCTGAGGAAACCGAGCAGCGGGGAGCCGGGCCTGGCTGCTGCAAAGAACCGAGCCTGACCTGATGGAGAGTGCTGAGCCCGGGAAGGCGGGCCTGGTGCCGGCGGTGAGCCCCGGGGTGCTGGGCCTGGCCTAGCGGACAGCACCGAGCCCGGGGAGCCGAGCAGGGCCTGGCCTGACAGGAAGCGCTGACTCCAGGCCTGGCTGTCGCGAAGAACGGGGCCTTGGGAAGCTGAGCAGGGCCTGGCGGGGAGCACCGAGCCCGCAGCTGAGGGGCCGCCGCTCTCCGCAGCGCCGTTACCGGAGGCCGCGGTGCCGCCGCCTCCCGCCCCGTTCGAACTCCTCAGGAGGAGCCGTCCCGCCTGCAGCCAATCAGGAAGAAGCGCAGCGTCCGTAGCCAATCAGAGGCCGCCAGGGTTGACGGCGCTGTCCAATCAGAGAGAGCCTCAGCGCTGGGTGGGCGGGGAAAGAGCGAGGAGTGCGCAGCCACCCTGGCCGGCCGGCCAATGAGAGCGCAGCGCGGGCTGGCGGTGGGCGGGGCGGGGCGCGGCGGAAGCGGAAGTAGAGCGGCGCGGGGTGGGAGGGGGCGCCAAGATGGCGTACCAGACCTTCCGGCAGGAGTACCTGCAGGTGCCGCCCGTGACGCGGGCCTACACCACCGCCTGCGTGCTCACCACCGCCGCCGTGGTGAGCAAGGCCCGGGGCTGGGCGGCTGCGGGCGGCCTGGGCGGGTCCCGGTGTCGGGGGGAGGCTCTGGGGGCTCCGGTGGTGGCGGGTTTCCCGTGGCGGTGGGGTCCCCGTGGTGGTGGGTCTCCGTGTCACTCGTTTTGGTGTGCGTAGCTCTTGGTGTATCAAACGTTCTCTTCTCTTTCAGCAATTAGAACTGATCACGCCCTTTCAGTTGTATTTCAACCCCGAATTAATATTTAAGCACTTTCAAGTAAGTGTTTTCTGATGCACGGGAGGTTTTTAAGGACAATGTTGAGTTTACAAGTGCTCGTCTCTTCCAAATTGAATGTTATAAATTACTTTGCCTTCTAGTATTGATGTTATTGTTTAAATAAGCTGTAAATACAATGTTGTGATCTCTGTTGTAGCACAGACCTTGGGTTTATTGACTGTGAAGGAGGTTTTAGTTATGTTGTGACTTGCTTTTCTGTTAAGACAAAAAAAAATGCGCTGTTGTGCTTAAATTCCTTGTCTCTGTCTTATTTCCAGGTATGGAGGTTAATCACAAACTACTTATTCTTCGGACCAGTTGGCTTTAATTTTTTATTTAACATGATCTTTTTGTATCCTTCCCCACGTTGGTTTTCTTCCCTCGGAAAGCCGAGCTCCAGAGTCCAGGGAGTTGCTGTGCATTGCCTGCAGGCAGAGGTTCAGTTCTGCTCCACCATGAAGTTCCTGGGAGTGTGACAAAGCCAACCTCACTGTTTCCTCACAAGGGAAGGAGGAGGAGCAGGTGCTGAGCATTTCTCTCTGGCAACCAAAGAAAGGACCCGAGGGAATGACCGGAAGATGTGCAAGGGGAGGCTTCAGTTGGACATTAGGAAAAGGTTCTTCACCCAGTGGGTGGTGGAGCACAGGAACAGCTCCCCAGGGAAGCAGTCACAGCCTGACAATATTCCAGAAGCATCTGGTCAATGCCCTGAGACCCCCATGTGAATATTAGGGGTGTCCTGTGCAGGGACAGGAGTTGGACCCAATGATCCTTGTGGATCCCTTCCAACTCAGGTCATTCTGTGATTCTGTGATGTTGTGAATGGCATCAACAGGAGCTCCTTCATGGGCTGTCAAGGATTTTGTTGTTTGTTTTTATGGTGTTAAGGCTTTGTATGAGCCCAGTCCTTCAGGTTGGCTCTGATACAGGAGAGAATTCCAAGTAACTTTCCTCTCCTGGGTCACCCTCTCTGCTGAGGCACCCAGAGAGAGCCAACCCATGGAGTAAACTGATACAAAATTTACCTCTGTATTGTGTAATTGAATCATTTTTCACTTGGATCTTCCTTTAAACTCATTTGCAGTCTCATTTTCCTGACCTGTGACTTCAGATACCGTTACTGCCGCATGCTGGAAGAAGGCTCTTTCCGAGGTCGGACAGCAGATTTTGTATTTATGTTCCTTTTTGGAGGATTTTTAATGACTGTATCCTTTTTGTATTCCAAACTGCATTAGTGAAGGTAAAGACAGGTAAATGGGGACTGAAGCCACGATGTTAAACATTTAATTCTTAGGCAACAGTGTGTGTTAAAGCACTTCTGAATGCTCTGTGACTGCTGCTGTTAAGTGCTGGGCTGGGCTATCAGGCTTTTTGCTGCTTGGCAGGACTATGGCAATGAGATTATCAGATCAAAGAGGACTGCTCAGGGCTGTGATTGTGCTCAGGATAAGAAAAATGCTGCTGCTTCAGTGATTGCATGCAAAATTGTGCTTCAAAGGGGTTATTCCTGCTGCAGGTACCCTAAATCCCGCTGTAGGGGTTGAATTAGATCAGCATTAGGTTTGGTTTACTTGAAACTGGTAACGCAGTGATAGGAATTGTATGGAAAATGTAGGTTGATGAGAAGCTTGATGTGAGCCAGCGACATGTGCTCACAGCCCAGAAGGGCAGCCCTGTCCTGGGCTACATCCAGAGCAGTGTGGCCAGTAGGGTGAGGGGAGGAATCCCCCTCTGCTCCGCTCCTGTGAGACCCTGTCTGGAGTCCTGTGTCCAGTTCTGGAATCTGTGACATAAAAAGGAGATGAAACTGCTGGAAAGGGTCCAGAGGAGGCTATGGGAATGGTCCAAGGGCTGGAGCCCCTCTGCCATGAGGACAGGCTGAGAGAGTTGGGGTTTTTCAGCCTGGAGAAGAGAAGGCTGTGCAGAGACCTTAGAGCAGCCTCCCAGTACTGAAAGGGGCTGCAGGAAAGCTGGGGAGGGACTTTCTACAGGGACATGGAGTAATAGGATGAGGGGGAATGGCTTTTAATTGGAAGGGGAAAGATTTGGATTAGACATTAGGAAGAAGTTCTTCACCATGAGAGTGAGGAGGCCCTGTCCCAGGTTGCCCAGAGCAGTGGTGGCTGCCCCATCCCTGGAGGTGTTCAAGGCCAGGTTGGGTGGGGCTTTGAGCCCCCTGATCCAGTGGGAGGTGTCCCTGCCCATGGCAGGGGATGGAACTGGATGGGCTTTGAGGTCCCTTCCACCCTAAACCGTTCTACGATTACAGGAAAATCCTTCCCATGCTTGACTTCTCAAGGCTTGTTTGGTGCACTGTTGTCTTTGACTGCTGGTGGCAGCTGTTTGGGCTCCTGGTGAACTTGGTGTTCCTGGGCCAGGCGTTCACAATCATGCTCGTGTACGTCTGGAGCCGCAGGAATCCCTACGTGCGTATGAACTTCTTCGGGCTGCTCATCTTTCAAGCCCCGTTCCTGCCCTGGGTGTTGATGGGCTTCTCCCTGCTTTTGGGGAACTCCGTCATCGTGGATCTCCTGGGTAAGCGATTGCAGGGATCACAAGGATCTGCTCCTGCGAATGTTTTACTTGCCTTTTACTGATGATTTGTTCCTCTGGTACGTTAATACCAGGTTTTTCTGATTTCTAAACATTGCTGTGTATTTTATGCTGTAATGGATATAAAGAGCTCCTGGTGCTTTGGCTTTTTATTGCTTGGAATCAGGCTGGGTAAATAATCTGATTGTGGTTATCAGACAGTTGGAGTAAAATACCATAGATTACTATTTTTATCATCTCTAATAGCAACAAGCTATTTTCCTTGTGTTAATGTCTTGTAGAGTAAATCAAGCTTTTCCTGATGTCAGTGTGCTTTGCTGGGGTTTGTATTTCTGTAGCTCCTACTGTATTTTCTGTGGAAGAATCAATATATGGGGTTTTTCTTCCTGAAACCTTTAATGAAACATTTGAAAGTTGTGAAGGAGAAGTATTGCAAAATCACCGTTTGACTTTTCTTTATTCACCAGGCATTGCAGTTGGGCACATTTATTTTTTCTTAGAGGACGTCTTTCCCAATCAGCCTGGTGGTGGGAGGCTCCTGAGGACACCAGCTCTCCTGTGAGTGTTGGTGCCTGCTTTGGAACGGGTGAAGGGAGAGTGGTTGTGAGGAAAACTGTTCATGACTCCGTCACGTCAACTTCTGGTTAACAGAGCAGTGTGAGACAGACCGTGGGGTGTCTGTAATTGTTCTTTTGTTTAATTCCTCTTCCCAAACATAGGAGGAGGATCTTAGAGATATAAAAGTGGGAGCTGACTTCTTGAGGAGAAGGGCTGAAGGGGTTTTGTAACCCTAGGTTTCTTTGGTGACACTCACAAGTCTTTGCTCACTGAGCTTTGCCTCTTGGTGGCACCAAAGATGCATCTCTGAGAGCTCAGCTGTGTAGGAACAGAGTGACTGTGGTTGTTAAATCTATCTGATGCTGTCTTTAGTTGGTGAATTGTTCTCATTTGATCACTTTGGCAAAAGCCTGCAGTGTTTGTGTGATGGAGTGGTGCTGCTCCTGGGCAGTGGCCGCAGTCGCCTGCGTGAGAGCAGCTTATGGCTGAGCTCCACAAGACTCTTGGAGTTGTCCAGAGCCAAAGTGGTTCTCTTATTTGTTCAAACTGGCCTGGCTAATAAAAATATCACATTCAGACCTGTGCTTTGTTTAACTGATTGCTGGACAAGGACACTGCAGCGATGGCTTATTTTTGTTGAGTATCAGCTCTGTTTTCAGCACGTAACTGTACCAGGTGGTGGCTGCAGGAATGGCTGCTTTACATTGCAGGTGGGATTTTAACTTCCAGGCTCAGTTGATTTAGGCACTCAATTCTAGACCTTCTTCCAGATGGTTCCTAAGTGGGGAGCAGAGTGGCTTGGGGTACATCCCTGGTGCTCTGGCAGGCTCTTCCTGAGGGAGGATGCTGGGTGCGCACAGAGCAGCCCTGGTCTTATTGTGAAACGTGTGTTCTAATGGGGAAAACTGCTATTCTGTGTTTTGCAGGAAAGCAATATTTGATACCCCAGAAGATGATCCCAATTACAATCCCTTGCCAGAAGAACGGCCGGGAGGATTTGCGTGGGGAGAAGGTCAGCGCCTCGGAGGATAAGAAGTGTCTGTGCCAAAACCCAGCGACCACTGGGAGAGGCTGACCGGGGTGAAGCTCCACACTGGGGGCTCTCTCGTTCCCCATCACGGAAGGGGCAGTCTCTGACAGCTCTGTGGTTCTGAATACAAGCACTTTATGAAATGTCAGTCTGATCCAAGACGCTTCCAGGCCACCAGCATCTTTCCTGTTCAGGGAATTGATTGTTCTGGTCATGGAAATGCTAATCCAGTGGAGCCAAAAACCTAAAACTGGAAACCATTTCCTGTCAACTTGTTAACAAGACCACGAGTACTTGTTTGAAGTGATTTCTAAAGCATTTTTTTTCAAGTTATTTGATACGGGAAATTATATGGGGAAACTCTACAGGGGATAAAACCAACTTTTTTGGTTTTAACTCATTTTTTATTCTTGGATAAAACAGCTACAAGGTGATTGAAAGCCTGAGTCCCTGCTTCAGTGGCAAAAGGTTTTTTAATCTGAAGTGCTCTTGTCTCCTGTCTTATTTGAATCGTAAGGAATGCAGCGTGCAGGAATACAGCATAATGCAGGCTTTTCACTCTGCTGCAGGGGTTTCTGGAACATCCCTCTGTGTGAAAATGCTTGCAGGCTGAGCCCACTTTGCTGGTTTTTCTCCCCAGGGCTGTGTGTTGGGATGGCCAGGTGTGAGTCCGACTGGTTGGTTTGAAAAGGAGTACAAACCCACCCCCTCCCACACGCAAACCTCACCGTTATCAAATGTCTTGGAGCTCTAGGGAAGGAAACTTGTCTGGAGTCGGAACTGCTCAGATATCTCAGATCATGAGTTGAATAAAATGTCTCGTGGATCCTTTTTTGTTAATCTTTTGTGTAGTCTTTATGAAGAAACAGAGGTTGGGAAGAGCAAGTCCCTGAAGAGACAGGATCAGCACAAGCTTTTCCTACCTGTGTCTCTCAGAATTTCTAGGAAACAGGATTGTCCACTCAGGATGTTAAATTCACGGTGTGTATATGAAGTCTTGCAGGAGGACTGAGAGTCCAGCACAGGTCAGTGACACCGAGTGGGATTCAGCTTGGATTAAGTTTATTATAAATGTCTCTGTGAGGCATTTGGGGCACAGTTCACGTTGTTACAGGCAGTCCTCAGATGCTGTGGATTGCACTGGGTCACCCTTTATTGATTGTATCCTGATGGATAAAACCAGATACTGTTGAAACTGCCTCTTCCTGAATTTGGGAGGCGGTGCTAACCCTGACACATGTGATCATCTTCAGGCTCAGGTTTTGAACACTTCCAGGGCCTCCCCACCCTCACAGGGAAACATTTCTTCCTAAAATCTCACCTCTATCTCCCATTTTTCAGCTGAAAACCCTTCCCCTCATCCTGTCCCTGCACTCCCTGATCAAGAGTCCTCCCCAGCTTTCCTGGAGCCCTTTTCAGCCCTGGGAGGCTGCTCTAAGGTCTCCCCAGAGCCTTCTCTTCTCCAGCTCTCTCAGCCTGGCCTCATACAGGAGGAGTTTCAGCCCTCGGATCATCCCTGGACCCATTCCAACAGTTCCATCTCCTTCTCAAGCTGGGGATTCCAGAGCTGGACGCAGGTGGGGTCTCAGCAGAGTGGAGCAGAGGGGCAGAGTGCCATCCCCTGCCCCGCTGGCTCCACTTCTCTGGATGCTGCCCAGGCCGGGGCCGGCCCCCCGGGCTGTGAGCGCAGATTGCCGCATCACGACGGGGACGTCACAAGTCTCGAAGCGGTCGCTCAGCCCTCGGCTCCTCCTCGTTGCTGTTCGGGTGCTGCGGGTTTCAATGGCAGCACCTCCGCCCCTCCCCAGGGACTACATCGCCCGTAACGCCCCGCGGTGGGGACCACATTTCCCACAGTGCCTCGCTCCGGACTACATCTCCCAAGATGCCTTGCGGAGGGGTCGCCATGTCCGCCATGGGCGAGTGTCCTGGCTCCGCCCTGAGACTGCATCTCCCACAGTGCCCCGGGCGGCGCTGTCCGATGACGTCATGGGTTGGGCGACAGCTCAGCCTGGAGCTGCCGGCGGCGCTTCCCGGTGACGTCACGGCACAGGCGACAGCGCAGACTCGAGCTGCCGGCGGCGCTTCCCGATGACGTAACGGCGCGGGCGACTGCGCAGCCTGGAGTGCCGGCGGCGCTGTCCGATGACGTCATGGGGTGTGCGACAGCGTAGCGTGGAGCTGCCGGCGGCGCTGACCGATGACGTCACGGCGCAGCGCCGGCGGCAGAGCGGCCTGGAGCTGAGCGCAGCCGGCGCGATGCGGGCGGGCCCGGAGGGGGCCCGGCCCGGCGCGGCGCCCCCGGCCAAGCGGCTGAAGACCGCGCCGCCCCCCGGCCCCCACCCGGCGTCCTTGGACTCGCGGCGCCGCCAGCTCCCCGTGTTCCAGGCGCGGGGGCCTCTGCTGAACCGGCTGCGCGGCCTGGACTGCGCCGTCCTCATCGGTGAGGAGGGGTGGGGAAGGAGAGAGAGGCGGGGGACAGGCAGGGAGAACTTAGAAGCCATCCAGCTGCTTCTCGTTCTCAGTCTGAGACAGGGTTAAAAGTTAATGTGAAAAAACAAATGAGTTGAGGTCTTTCATTTGAAGATGAAGGGGAAAAAAACATATTCCCTTGCTGTTCCTTAGGAGAAACGGGCTCCGGGAAGACCACTCAGGTCCCTCAGTACCTGTACGAAGCAGGAATTGGCCGCCAAGGCATCATTGCTGTGACGCAGCCTCGCAGAGTAGCAGCTATATCCTTGGCTACCAGAGTGTCGGACGAGAAGAAGACGGAGCTGGGGCAGCTGGTGGGTTGCTTTGTGGAGTGTTTAGAGAGTTGGTTTAGTGCTGCAGTGCTGATGGGGCTGTATCGGGGCTTAATGGGTGAGGTGAAAAACAGCCACAGGGGTACAAGTCAGTCTTCATTTAGTAATAGGCCAGAATGGAGAAAAATAGCTGGTTACCTGCTTCTATGGTTTGTTTGTCTCTGGGGTGGTTTACTTCTTGATTATTGTCTGTGTTCCTCTGTTCAAAAAAATACTGGTTAATGGGTAGGACAGAAAATATTGTGCACTCTACCATTGCTACTCCGGGGGAGGTTCAGATTAGACATCAGGAATAATTTCTTCACCGAAAGGGTTCTCAGGCACTGGAACAACTGCCCAGGGGGGTGGTGGAGTCGCTATCCCTGGAGGTGTTTGAAAGGCGGGTGGATGAGTTTCTTAGGGACGTGGTTTAGTGAAGGGGACAGGTACAGTTGGACCTGATGATCTCGGGGGTCTTTTCCAACCAGATGATTCTATGATTATGCAATTCTAATGTTGGGAGCTTCCTTTGGGTGGATGATCAGATTTGCCAGACCAACTGCTCACAGACTGCAAACGCATTGTGACTCTTCCAGAGGCTCCTTGAGTTCCCATTGGCTCTGGCTGTTGCCGTGGCCGTGGTGCTTTGTTGTCCTTCCTCGTGGTCTGACAGCAACAGGCAATGTGAGTCACTCAGCTTTGTGTGACAATCGTGTCCGCAGGTTGGCTACTCCGTGCGCTTCGACGACCTCACGTCTGAGGAAACCAGGATCAAGTTTCTCACAGATGGGATGCTGCTTCGGGAAGCTATTGGGGACCCTCTGCTGCGGAAGTACAGCGTCGTCATCCTGGATGAAGCCCACGAGAGGACGATCCACACCGACGTCCTCTTCGGAGTGGTGAAAGCTGCACAGAAGAAACGAAAGGAACTGGGCAAGCTGCCACTGAAAGTAGGTGTGGCTGGGCTGGCAGGGGCAGGGCTTGGGCCCGAGTCCTGGCGCTTTCTAATGTGTTTGACATTTCAGCCTGAGATATTTTCCTGTTGCTGGAAAGTCCCTTTAAACTCAAATAGTTGAGGGTGGCCCTGATATGACTCATGCAAACAAGGTATCTGGTCACCTCCACACTGCCTTTTTTCCCCAGAGCCCCTTGGGTGTTTGTTACAGAATAGACACATTGTCTGGGGAGGTTTTGGTGTTGTTGGTGAGAGCACCCTGGGTGCAGGAGCTGTTTGTCTGAGATGACAGCTGTGTTACACATGAAGATGTGTGTGAGCACATGATGAAGCTTGTGAGAACATGTTGGTTTTGATGGGGAAAGGTGTGTAGGGAACTGGCAGGGTCCCAGCACAGTCTTGATCCACAGACTGTTGAGCTCTCTGTGTACTCAGTTCTCTTTATTAAATATCAGAAAGGAATCTGAACACATCCTCACTCATTTTATCGTACTAACACGTTACTCGTGTGATAGCAAAGCTGATGGCTTGAACAAGGAGAGATCACTCTCTTCTGTCCCCAACTCTGTGTGCTTTTTGCTGTTCTGAGCACATCTCAGTCTTGGGAAGCTGCCTTTTTGTTGTCCTGCCTGGGTCTGAGCTGCAGTGCTAACCCATCTTATGCCCACATTGAAGGTGATCATCATGTCGGCTACGATGGATGTTGACCAGTTCTCCCAGTACTTCAATGAAGCTCCTGTTCTCTATTTACAAGGCAGGCAGCACCCCATTCAGATCTTCTACACCAAACAGCCTCAGAGCGATTACCTCCAAGCAGCTCTGGTCTCCATCTTCCAGATCCACCAGGTATGGTGGTTTTGTCACCTTTGCACCTCCCGGGGGCCGTGGGTTGTGGATCAGGGGCTCCCAGGTTGCTGTGGCAGGAGGCAAGGCAGGGGCAAGGTGCCAAGGCAGAGATGTCCCTGGGGTGCTCACTGCATCCTTTGGGAAAAGTGGACAGTTGGGGTCTTGAGCAGCCTGATCCAGTGGGAGGTGTCCCTGCCCATGGCAGAGGGATGGAACTGGATGGGCTTTGAGGTCCCTTCCAAACCAAACCAAACCATTCCATGATTCTATTCTCATTTTGTGAGTGGAATTAGCTTAAGGGAGGGGTGGTCAAATGCCAGTGTTATTCCAGAAGTGGAAAGAAAGATTGGAAATGATCAACTCTAAAGAGCCTTGGCTTGTGATGAGAAATCCAGGCATAACCTAACAGTACTGTGAAGATGATTCTAATTTACTGGCAAAGTGTGACCGCAGAGCAGGTCAAGATCTATGAAAATAACCACTCGTTGGTGTTCTGTGACTAAATGTGTGAATACAAAGCTGCCAGGTGGTTAAAGCATTTAATGTCACCTCTGTTTAATGCAGTTCTCCCTCCCTGTCCAAACCATCTTAACTTCTTCCTTGCTTTTTCCTCTGGGTCCAGGAAGCGCCTTCTTCTCAGGACATCCTGGTGTTTCTCACTGGCCAGGAAGAAATTGAAGCAATGACCAAAACCTGTCGAGATGTTTCCAAACATCTCCCCGACAGCTGCCCACAGATGGTGGTGATGCCTCTTTATGCTTCTTTGCCCTACTCGCAGCAGCTCCGTGTCTTTCAGGCTGCCCCCAAGGTGAGACAAGATGATAGGTAAGCAGGATGAGTTTGTCTGCTTGCTTGCATGAGCATTTGGAAGAGACATGTGGCATTTAAGGGGTTAAAGTGGTCTCTGCTGTCTCCTGACTTTAGGCTGAATGGTTCCAGAGTGATATCAGACAATGCAGCTGGGATGGTATTAATGGATACGTCCAATAAGTCATCTGGGATCATAAAAAGAAGGAAGGGTCGTGGGGAAAAAGGCAGAGGAACTGAGATTTGCCCTATTTCATAGGAATTCTGTGTCCATATCATAAAAAGCTACAGCAGTTCACGGGCCAGCCAAATCCTAAGAAAGCTAAAAACTTGGCTGTATGTGGCAGGGCTGTAAGAACAAGAAATTGTGCTGCCTGAGGCTGTTTTGTACCTATTCAGCAGGTAATGATATTTAACTGGTTTGAAGATGTGTTGGGAACAGCTATCCTGGGTGGTGTATTTTGTTGGAAGAAATGCCCAGAGAAGCTGTGGCTGCCCCATCCCTGGAGGTGTTCAAGGCCAGGTTGGATGGGGCTTGGAGCCTCCTGATCCAGTGGGAGGTGTCCCTGACCGTGGGACTGGATGGACTTTGAGGTCCCTTCCAGCCCAAGCCATTCCATGATTCTGTGATTCATTCTGTGGTTCTAAATGTAAGAAACTGATGAGGAATGAGAGATGATATTCGTGTACAGGAGCTGGTCATAGCGTGCTGCAGGCTTGGCCAAAAGTAACAACATTTCTTGGCTGCAGCAAACAAAGAGGGCTTTTGACTGGCTTCAGTGCTCTCTTCCTTGCAGGGCTGTCGCAAGGTGATCCTCTCCACCAACATCGCAGAAACCTCCATCACCATTGCGGGGATAAAGTTTGTTGTGGACACAGGCATGGTCAAAGCAAAGAAGTACAGCCCTGGTGAGGAGGGCTGAGGGGCAGCACACGGATGCCTTTCAGTTTTGTAGAAGCTATTTCAGGCGATGAGCCCCACTGAGAGCTGATCTAGAACACCCTCTGCTCTGTCTAAATTAATAGCTCAGCTTTTAAGGTGGGAATTGGTGTTTTTTGGTTGAGTGTTGAGGTTTTTTTGAGTATCAGCCACGTGGGGGTAAAAACCTGTCCAATACGGATCTTTTTGTGGGCACAGGGCGTGACTGTTTTTGCTTCAGCAAACCAAGGGAAGTCTGAGCAATGTTTGATGGGGATAGCAGGCCCTGGGAGGTTTCTTTGTTGGTCCTACCTGTGTTTCAAAGCTGAGCCTTACGCAGATGTTGACTGATCCTTTTCCATCCTTAGAAACTGGTCTGGAAGTGTTGGCAGTCCAGCGGGTGTCGAAGGCCCAGGCTTGGCAACGAACAGGGAGAGCAGGGCGAGAGGACAGCGGGGTCTGTTACCGGCTCTACACAGAGGAGGAGTTTGAGAAGTTTGACAAAATGACAATACCTGAGATACAGAGGTGGGAAAAGAACCCTGATACCATCACGCTGCTTGCCACCCCTCTTTTATGTGCTGTTATGGGTGGGGCTGTGTAAAGAACTGAGCAGCAAAACCAGATCTAGGGTCTCACTGGTTGACTCTTTTAAAAAATGAATGCTGGAGGCTGAACAGAAAAACTGGGAAGCCTTTGCTCAGAGTGGACAGGGTGCTCTGAGTGTCTGATCACACAAGAGTTCTTTTGGCTTTCCTCCAAATCTTGGACTCCCCTCCTGCCCTTCCTTTGTGGTTTAGGAAGTGAGGCTTCACCAGCCAGCGCTGAGCTGGTCTCAGTCAGGTTGCAGCACAGCTCCAAGGACTCCATCTCAGCTCGGGGCAAAGAAATAAAAAACAAAAAAGAAGGAGAAAAAAAAAAGGGAGACCCATCTCAGTTACTTTTTCTGCCTGTGCAGGTGTAACCTGGCCAGTGTGATGCTTCAGCTCCTGGCCCTGAGAATTCCCAATGTGCTCACCTTTGACTTCATGTCCAAACCCTCTCCTGGTAAGTGGCTGCGAAGGCAGCCTTGGGGAAACATTGACAAATGAGGCACTGAGGAATTGCTTAAAAAGCACATCTTCAGCCCAGCCAGAGAAGATGGAGTGTGGGAGGTCAGGGCTGCAAAAGGGGAGATGTCTCTCTTGGCTACATCTCCTGGTGGTCCAGAAGTCTCAGATTCATTCACTGCTCCATCTTTGTGCTCAGAGCAGCCAGGGTTATGGCAGAGAGCTGGAGTCCAGCTTCCAGCCTGAGCAGGTTCTGAATGTGAGAGAACACCAGGGTGTGCCCTGACTGCCAAGGAAAGCCATAGAGCATCTTGCATGGCCTCTGCTCAGAGCTGGAGATGGCAGCTTTAGATTTGTCTCTGGTTTTGCTACTTGAATTGGAAAAGGTGATTGTTTTACTGGATAGAGGGGGACGAACCATAGTGTGGGGCTCCAATGTCTCTAAAGGGCAAGTACTTGTCCCTCTGGCCACAGGAAAGAGTTATCAATCCTTTGCATCCCTGCCAGTGTCAGCCAGGAGGCCTCACAGCCCGAACTTTCTTGTTTTGACAGAAGCTGTTAAAGCAGCAATTGAGCAGCTGGACCTGCTGGGAGCTGTGGAACGAAGGGAAGATCAGCTTGTCCTGACCCCTCTGGGAAAGAAGATGGCAGCCTTTCCACTGGAACCAAAGCTCTCTAAAGTAAAAACTACAGAAAAAAAGAACTAATTGGTATCTCCTGTGCTCTCCCTGGGTGCTCTCAATGGTTCCCTTTCACACTGCTTGAACAGGGTCTGGAGGTCAGGGTGCTGCAGCTCTGCAGTCTGTGTGCAGTGTGTGAATGAAGCACAGCTTTACTGACAGCAGCTGTGCTTGTTTGCTTGTTTGAGAGTTTTTAAAAGATGATTTCTTTCCTCTGGCACCTCTGGAGCTGAAACAAAGTTCATTTATTTGCAGTTTCTGGGATCACAGGTAGGAGTGCTCAGCAGTGTCTGATGCTGCAGTTGATTTTAGTTGCTGTGTAAGGTACTGTGTATGAGAGAAGAGCATGGCAGTTGCTGTTAAAGGTGCAGAGGATTTACAGTACTTTCCAGGCCCAGATGTTTCTGAAATTGTCCTAAACAATACCTGGTAAAGTTCCTGGGCTGCCAATGAGCAGAAAAGTTTGCCCATGTGAAGTCAACCCAAAGTTCTGTGATTTGCAGACCATCCTTGTGTCCCCCAAGTTCCACTGCACTGAGGAGATCCTGACCATCGTGTCGCTGCTCTCAGTGGACAGTGTCCTCTACAACCCCCCCTCCCGGCGGGATGAAGTGCAGTCTGCCAGGAAGAAATTCATCTCCAGCGAGGGGGATCACCTCACCCTGCTCGGCTTGTACAGGGCCTTCAGAAACGTCAATGGCCACAAGGTAGGATGCTCAGAGGACGCCGGCGCTGCCTGGGCTCGTGGTGTGGAGGAGCTTCTTTGGCGTATGGCAGGGTGACATCTGCATCCTTGGGGGTTGAAGCAATAAGAGAGGACTTGCTCATTCTTCACTAACTGGAGAAAGCTGTTCAAATGCCAAATGTTTCCCCAAAAGCTGTAGCAGAAGTGATTATCAAACCCTTCACCTGGCCAGTGCTGTAATCAGAGCCAGGGCTCTTTCTTCTCTGGTTCCAACTGGAAAAAGGAAGGAGTGGGAGAGCATTGACACTTGCTGAAAAATACCTGACCATGCTCTTTGGCAGGATTCGTTGCAACAACACTGAGCATATTTACAAGCAGGTTTTGATTTATCCAACTTTGGGAACTCCTTGGTTTGATTTGTACATTTGTAGACTCTGTCCCATTCCTTGTGGCATCTGTTGTTTGTAACACTATTTTGTTTTCACCACCTGTGGGATCGCAGGTGCTGTTTTGCAGCACTCTGTGACCTTGGAGAGCAATTCCGAGTGGGCAGAGAACAACAACAAGATATTTCTTGCCACTGTGGGAAGGAATGTAGACAGGGGGGCCATTGGGGTTGGAAATAAGACAGGGAAGTGGGTTCACACCTTTTCTCTGCAAAAGATTGTGTGTTTGGAGAATTTGCTATTTATGGTGTCCAAAGACTGTCGTGCTTCTTGGGTGAGGAAACAACCCCTTGTAACTCCTGGTGTCTCTGCTACAGACATGGTGCAAAGAGAACTTTGTCAACGGAAGGAACATGATGCTTGCATCGGACGTCAGAGCTCAGCTCAGGGACATTTGTGTAAAGGTAACTTGTTGCCACTCTGCATTCCTGTTTGTGTGTGTTTTTCTATTTGTCTCCAAACTGATTTTGCTGTGCACTGACTCCCACAAGGGAGAAAACATGGTTTTGTTTTCCGTCTCTCCTGACCAGTCAGGGGAAATTCCTGACTCTGCAGCTGCATCCCAGAATCTCAGAGCTGCAGGGCTCAGTGGATTGAGGGGAGGTGAAGAGAGCAGGAGACCCCTGGGCAGAGGATGGGTTTCCCTAAGGGGTTTTGCTGCTCTGGTCTAGATGTGGCTGTGCTGCCTGCACTGCTGAGTGACTTTGACTTCTTCACAGACATTCAGTTTAGCAGCAGCTCTCACATCAGCACCGCTTCTGCCAGTCACAGTGGGAGCTGCTGCTGGTTGTTTGCAGTCTGTACACAACCTGGGAGCCACCACTTGGCGCCCCTGTCCCACTGGGAATGCTGCCTGGCCTAAAACTCACTCCCAGGGAGAAAGTTATGATCTGTTTTGCAGCTTATCTTTTGTTTGCTCTTAGTCTGGATTCATCCAACATCTGCTTGCACTGAATACCCAGTGATCCTTTTGTATTCCCATGCCAGCAGGATTGATGACCCCTGGTCTCGGGATCCTGCTGACGTGGGGCCGTGTTTCCCCACGCAGATGCACACACTGCTTGCTTGCTCTTGTCTCTCTCTCTGCTAAACAGCTCTCGATGCCGATCGAGTCCTCCCGCTCGGACACGGGGAACATCCGCCGCTGCCTGGCCCACAGCCTCTTCATGAACGCGGCGGAGCTGCAGCCGGACGGCACCTACAGGACCGTGGACTCTCACCAGGCGGTGGCCATCCACCCCTCCTCTGTGCTCTTCCAGTGCAAGCCGGGCTGTGTGGTGTACAACGGGCTGGTGCACACCAACAAGTGCTACATGCGGGACCTGTGCGTGGTGGACGCGGAGTGGTTGTACGAAGCAGCGCCTGACTTCTTCCGCAGGCAGCTCCGAACGGCCAAGAACTGACCTGCAGGTCTGCAACCAACGGGTCCGGGGGTTTTATGCTCACCCTGAAATACTGTTTTGTTGTTTTGTAAGGAATGTTCAGGAGCAGGGCTTTGCCTTGCTCTTTTACTGTTCCCACAGCAGGGCTTTGCCTTGCAAATCCAGTAAAACCTTAAAGGAAAACAGCTTCTCCGTGATAACCAGAACCTCCCAACTCTCCGTGGCTTAGAACAATTGCCCTTTTTAACAGTTAATGTGTGAAAGGGGAACGTATTGTGTGCTCTGTGCATGCACATGTGTGTGTGTGAGGTAAATGTGTACTCAGGGAGGAGGGAAGCTGCTTTCACATTCCAGTTTTAACACTTGGTGAAGCTCAGCAGACCTGTTTGTAGGGAAATTCAATCCTAAGAGCTCTTCTGAGCAGAGCTGGTATTTTTAATGGTTGTGTTTGTATCCTTAGAAGGTTTTATTGGCAAGTAGAAGTAGAAAAAAATTTTAAATATGTGCACGTAGAGGGAAAAATGCCTTGGTTTACTGTTTCTACAATGGAGGTGCTTCTGTCTTTTACCTCATCAAACATCTTTCTGCCTGCAAGTCGTGACCACCATCTGATTTGGGACCATCTGGAGGCCAGTAATGGGAATTCCTGGTTGGATATAGTCTTTGCTGCCCGCATTTAAGCCTCAGGGGCTGGTTCTCCAGCGGCCTGCATGTTTGGTGCCAGCTTTGTGCACTCTTTTGCCGTCAGAGAATGTTATTCCTCAGCAAATACTTCTGGCTTTTCCAATTCTTGTCCATGCACTCCCAGCTTTGGAGCTGGTGCCCCACCTGCAGCAGCTGATCAGGCCGCCTTGAGGAAGGCTGCGCAAAATGAGAATGAAGGTATGGGTTTGAGACTGAGCTTCATTTTTAAGGTACCTGAGTCATCAGATGATTGTGTCTCCAGCTCTGACCTGTGCCAGGGCCTCCCCCCCCTCACAGTAGAACACTTCTCCCTAAGATCTCACCTCAATCTCCCCTCTTTCAGCTGAAAACCATTCATTCCCCCTCATCCTATCCCTGCACTCCCTGATCCACAGCCCCTCCCCAGCTTTCCTGGAGCCCCTTTCAGCACTGGGAGGCTGCTGTAAGGTCTCCCTGGAGCCTTCTTTTCCCCAGGCTGAACAACCCCAACTCTCTCAACCTGTCAAAGCCCTTGCTTTACATCTCCTCATGAATTCAGACAACACAATCTCTCGAATTTGCCTTTCTTCCATCATTTGACAGTGCAGTTAAAAAGAAGAACAAACAGCAGAACCAGAGCCGTTGGGGTGCATAAAATAGAGTGGGCTTTGTCCACGCTGTTCTGCATGGAGACAGTGAACTAAAGGTTTAATCACTTAATTAATTAATCAGTCGCTGTTTACAGTGACAAAGATGGGGTTGTTTTTGCACCGCATCAGGAGGCGGGAGCGTTTCAGCCAGGGCCGGGACTCGAACCGCGGTCTCTGGGACTCGAACGCTGGGGGGGGGTGGGCAGGGGTGGGTGCGTCCCTCGCGCCGCGGGGGCCGCCGGGACCGGAAGTGGCCCGGGCATTTCCGGTTCCGGCCGTGCCGTGTGCCCGCCCCGCGCCATGCTGCTCGCCCGCGCCCTGCGCTCCGCTGCCGCCGCCGCCGCGCTGCGCCCGCCGCCCCGCCGCCTCCTCTCCGCCTCCTTCCCCCGCGCCCTCCTGCCGCCGCCCGGCGCCGCGCCGCCCCTGGCGCGCTCCCTCTGGCAGCTGGGGGGCGGCGGCGGGCGGACGGCGCTGCTGCGCCCGCGGCGGGGCTCGGCCGGCGGCGTCTCCTGCGGCTGCGGCGGCCTCCACACCGAGGGTGGGCGGGGGGACCCGGCCGGGAGGGGCCCTGGGGCGGGGGAGGGACCCAGGGGCGGTAAGAGACCCTCGGCGAAGGGTGTGAGGGGGAAATCGCGGTAGGGGCGGCAGCGAGGGGACACCAGGCTGGCTGGGACCGCGAGGGGGGCCGGGGACCAGTAAGGGTGGTGAGGAGACCCCCGCATGAGGGCACCCCGGGCCGGGGGGGGTGGTGGCAAAGGCACCTCTAGCGTGAGGGGATGCCAGTGGGAGGGCACCCCCACCTTGAGATGATCCTGGGGCAGGGGGTGTGAGGGGACCTCGGGTAGGGGAGGACTGTGGGGCAGACGGGGTGGTGAGAAGAACCCTGGGGCAAGCGGGTTGGGGGAGGGGTCTGCAGGTGAGGGGACCTGGAGGTGGGAGGGGCGTTCTGGCACAGCACGTGGTGAGGGGGGATGGGAGGGGACAGGATGGCTTTTCCTTACCAGGTCCTTTCCCGACAGGTGACAAAGCCTTCGCACAGTTCCTGACAGATGAGATCAAAGAGGAGAGGAAAATCCAGAAACACAAATCCTTGCCCAAAGTCTCTGGAGGGTGGGAGCTGGAAGTGCACGGCACGGAAGCCAAGCTGGTGCGGAAGATAGCGGGGGAGAAGTAAGTGTGGGCTTGGCAGGGGCTCAGCTGGGAGCCTCCAGGCCAATAACGGTAATAGGTTTTGTCTTTTGTTCCTCATTGCTGCTGGTGCAGTCTGGGCAAATTGGGCCTCGCAGAGCTCCTTTTTCACTGCCTGGGGCCACAGGCACTGGTTTCTACACCAGCCTCCTGCTGTGTTGCTTGTTACGCCATTCCATGCAGCCCTGCCTTAAACATAACAGTTCAGGCTGCTAAAACTTGAAAACCTCCTTATTTGCAGTTGGAGGAAGCCCAGCTGTGTTCAGGCAGTACAGTACGTAGCCTTCGTAACCAACACCATGAACGCTGCCCAAGTAACTGTTCCCATTTCTTTTGAAGGATAACGGTTACCTTCAACATCAACAACAGCATCCCCCCCTCGGCTGATGATGAAACACAGGAAGAGCAGAAACCTGATGAGCAAGAGGTGAGTTTAACACTTCAGCGATGGATTCGCAGAGGGAAGGCAGAACCTCACCCTTAAGCATTCAGGGCTTTTTTTCCTGCTCTCACGTGATATTTGGGAGCCACAAGTCACAAAGAGCAGATTTTCTGGGCTGGCTGTCGCTCAGCTGTGGCCCTGCTCTCTTCAGCAGCGAGGCAGAGGAGGGAGAGAGGGGTTTATAAGGAGAAATGAGAGGAATTGGGGTATCTCCTGCCTTTGCAGCTCCCTGCAGTGCCTGCCTTGTGCACTGAGCTGGTGGGCAGCGTTAATGAAATGCAAAGCAATCCCCATGGCTCCACATACGTGGTTTTGATCTGTGAGGGTGTGCAGTGGTCTGTGTCCTGCCACGGTTCCTCTGCACGAGCAGCTCCTCCTCTCAGCACAGCCTGGGTTTGCTCCCAGCTCCCATGGCTGTGGAGGGGCCCATCCAGGTGAGCTGCAGGCTGCAGGAGGGGCTGAAGGGTCTGGGGTGCCCTGGCCAGGTCAGAAGCACAACCTGCGCTGGACAGGCTGTGCTGTTGTCACTTTGGCTCCTCTCTATGTTCCAGTGCTGATGCAACTCTTCTCTTATTTAGCCTGAACTTACATCAACTCCAAACTTCGTTGTGGAAGTAATGAAAGATGACACGAAGCAGAGCCTTGTTCTCGACTGTCATTATCCAGAAGATGAGGTGGGTATTGGACTGGTCGGGTGTCAGCCACACCGGGCTGTGCTGTAATTGTGCTGCTCTTGAACCCACCAGCTCTTTATAGTCTGTTGCTGTTCTTGAATCTCCAGAAAATGCAGTCTCCTCTCCCTTTTTAACACATTAACAGGGCTTTGTGTCTGCTAGAACATTTTTTGAGTGGGGGAGATATTCCATTGCATTCCTCACATCCTGACCTGGCATTTCTGATTGGCTGCTTATCGGTGTGTTTATTGAGTTAGAGTACAGAAGGGAAGCTTAACTTCAGCAGCACAGGAACATGAGAGGGGTAACTGGGAATGGCCAAAGCACGAGAGATGTAACACTGTGTCCATAACGTGCAGACATCGTTGCTGTGAGGTGTCAGAAGCAGAGATTAAAAGAGAGCTTTGCTTCAGGCTGATCGTGTGGTTTATTTTGTAAAGCCTAACAGATCATCCGTGTAGCCAGCCCTAGTGAGCAGGGTTAGACG
Organism: Tapera naevia; assembly: GCA_033556795.1. NCBI lineage: Eukaryota > Metazoa > Chordata > Aves > Cuculiformes > Neomorphidae > Tapera > Tapera naevia. Next base: position 1,509,164 of record JAUMJJ010000220.1, read on the forward strand.
GGCTTGAGCAGGCGGAGTTAGAACCAGGCAGAAGAAGTTGTTCCATCTTGTAAGCTAGGTTGGTGCTGGTGGTCCCACCCTGGGGACTTTCTGCGCGTCTTCACGTGATGAGAGTCGAAAGGCACAGCTCTGGTCCCACTCTTCAGGGCTTGCTTGCAGTGTAATAGTCCCAGCTTAGAGATGAGGCAGACAAAGGGTCCGTGTAGTTAGAGGTGATTGTACATCTCTCATCTGATCTCCTGTTTCAGATTGGACCTGAGGGAGAGGAAGAAAGCGACATTTTCACGATTCGGGAGGTCAGTTTTCAGCCCACTGGAGAATCAGATTGGAAGGACACCAACTACACCCTCAATACAGATTCCCTTGACTGGGTAAGTGCTGCTAACACACACAAGAGAAACCCAAGCAAGGCATGACTGGTATTGGCATTAGTGCACTGAACAGTGATAATGAGCCTGTTCTGCAGGGGAGTCCAGGAGCACTGACAGATGCTGGAGTTACAGCTGTTCAGTAGGATTAGAAAGCAGAAAAATGAGTTTATGGGTGTATAAGGTGCAGTCTCTCAAAAAAAGATTCACGTTGGATCCTGCCCTTTCCAGACACCGTTGAATTCACCCCAAGGCTGTAGCGCTGCCTGGGGACAGACAGGGCTTGGTGTGTGTCTTCTTTGAGACTTCACCTGCTGACTGCAGGCAGGGATCACCTCCAGAGTGCAGCTCGTTTGTAACGCCAGGTGTGGGTTCACTGAACCACCTTTGGATGAGCTGGTTGTGGCCCCTTTCCTCCAAATGTTACACTTGAGGGTAGGCCTGCTGAAAAAGTGATGGGGAGGTGTCTGCTGTCCTGTGGGAGGTGGGCCTGGTCTTCCTGGGAGAGAAATGCCACTTGCCTTGGGACATCTTAAAAGCAGCCTCTACCCCAGTGCGCGCTGCTGAGGAGTTCCCTGTTCATTGCTTCCAGGCTCTGTACGATCACTTAATGGATTTCCTGGCTGATCGAGGAGTGGACAACACGTTTGCCGATGAGTTAATAGAGCTCAGCACTGCACTGGAGCACCAGGAGTACATTAAATTCCTTGAAGACCTTAAAAGCTTTGTTAAATGTCAGTAGGTCAGGCTAGGAAACCAATCTGCACGTGTGGATGTTCCACAGCACTGCGCCAGCGAGCAGTGCCCAAACAGATCTTCAAAATGGATAACGGAGAGTAAATAACCTGGAATTTGGAAATGAGGATCATGGCTTGTATTTGGGAACCTGTATTTATGTTGCAGCCCAGATGAGGTTCCCTCACATCATGGTCCAGGATTGCCTCACCCTGCCTGGTAGGTTTTGTACAATTAAGAATGAATGTGAAAAAAATAAAATCTGCTGAACATATCACTGAAATCTGGTGTTTTCTCTTCTTCCTGCTGCACCATCACTGACCAGAGAGCTGCCATAGAAGCTGTGCTGGTGTTTGTCTGTGCTCTGGCCAGGGTTAACACAGCTGCAGTGATGAAGCCCAGAGTTTTCTCCAGCCCCTCCCTCCGCAAACAGAGTTGGGATTGCCGGAGGTAGTTCACAGGCCAAGCAGTGCTAATTATGAATGTGAATTTAATTTTATAAATCTTGGCTATATCTGTGCTGGGGAATGGAATTCAGGGTCCTAAACATTGTTCTTACAGAGGGATGTGCTGCCATAAGCTGTTATATTTTTTATTAATGTAGCTGTTTTAGAAAAACTCTGCCAGGAGGCTGGAGCACTTCAGTGCTGCAGGGCCACAGTCGCTGTCTCCTGTTTCCACCTGCAGCTCACGTTAAGTTTAAGCCAAAGTCTAGTGTGAGCTACACCGTTAAAGACAACACAAAAGCTGAAATAAACTAAGTGTCTTTATTTCAAAACATACACTGTGCCATCAAAAGTGCAGGTCAAGGCAGCACTACTGCCTTTTCAAGTATCTTTTGGCACAGCAGTTACAAGTATATACATAAAAACAGTAGCAGCTCTGGGTGCAGTCTTAGTCTTGAAGTCATTCCAATACAAAAGCAGCAGCCGAATCAACTTAGAGGAGAATCGTCCAAGAGTCACAGACCTTACAAAAGGTAAGTTGAACAGACAAGCTATAGCAGTGTATAAAATTAGCTATTAATGTTCAAAACCATTTGAAATGCTTGTGGTTTCTGCCCCTGTAATTAAGTGGATCCAAGCAGAGGTTGTTTACCAGAACCTAACAGTTAAGACTCACCGGACAGCTCATGAGCAGACTGGTTTCCTCCTCCATTCCGCTGGTCACGGTGAACTCCGGGTTGTGGAAGCACCGGCGACTGTGCTCTGTTACTGTGTTTTCTAGAAGTGCCCGAAGCTTCCCCTCTGTCATACCCTGAGAGACATTGGGTTACCAGAGATGGGACACTTGCATTGCTGTCTGTACCTTAAAACCACCTCTTTGCAGCAGCAGACTAAAGGTGTCACACTTACGTCACTCCCAGCTCACCTGTGTGCTGATGTATAATCCACACTGGCAAAAAACCAAGTGATTCCTCACAGTCAGATTATTCCTAGAAAGAGCAGACAGTGAGCATTGCAGCAACCAGGACAGAGGCAGATTTCAGCAAAGAACCTCTTAGATTTAGATCACTCCCCAGGCGTTTTACTTTGTTGAAATGAACGCTGACAGCAGCCTGCTTTGCCCATTTCTAAGGCCAAACTGGTACAGTGGAGAGGAGAACCTCACTGCAATGCCAAGGACTTGCTTACTTTCTGCACACGGGGCAGATGATCTTGTCGCTGGTGTCCAAGCCATCAAGCATCGCGTTGAGACATTCTTCATCAAACTGCAGGCTCCGCTCGTACTCCTCTATAACCGACTGCTCTGCAACAACACAAGGAACACCCTCAGGCACCTGTTACGAACAGGTAAGACAAAGCAGCTGCGGGGCAGGTGGAGGCTGGGGCAGCCACACGTTTCTGAACTTTTCTTTCTTTGGATCCGATTTCTACACAATGAAATAGTTCCTGTTAATCCAGTTTTTCCCATGACTCAGTCTTTAGCCGGTCTCCAGTGGGTGACTTTCTACTTTCCAACCAACAATTTAGAACTCTTCTGAATTGATTTCTACAGGTTCCTAACAACCTCCAAACACCTCGGTCCTCCTTCTCTGGTCTTCGCTCTTACCAGCTTCTCACAGACCTTAAAATACCACTTAAACTCTCAGAACTATCAAAGAGGGTCTCAAAGTATTAGAGAGGCTCTAGAGGTTTCTAAAGAGGCTCTTATCTACAAGAAGTGAGGAGTGCAGCCTCAGCTAGTTTGGATTACTAGAAAGTTAGGAATACTACAAATCAAATAGGAGTCAGAAAACATGTAAAGAAATTACCTTGCAGGATCAGTTCCTGTTGGATCTCTTCCAGTACTGCCAGCTCATCGGGGTCTTCCAGCATCTGAAAGGCGCATCAGTCCATGACTCTCCCATTCTGGCTACTTTCTCAGTTTACTTCCAGCACCTGACTGAGCTGTGGCTGCGACAGAAATTCACCCTGCTTATTCTCTCTGGTAAATCTCTGTATGTGCATAAGCACACATTGAGGAAAGCGATCTTTACTATAACCACCCGTGCAATGCCAGCTCCAATGGATCAGCATCAGACTTGTTTAGGTTGGAAAAGACCTTTAAGATCATCAAATCCAACCATAAACCAAACGCTGCCAACCACACCAATAAACCACATCCCTAAGTGCCACATCTCCCTGGATTTTAAATCTCTCCAAGGATGAGGACTCTTACCACTGCCCTGGGCAGCCTCTGCCAGTGCCGGAGAACCTGTTCTGTGAAGAAAATTTTCCTAATATCCAATCTGAACCCGTCCTGGCGCAACTTGAGGCCATCTCCTCTCGTCCTGTCACTTGTTACTTGGGAGAAGAGACCAGCACCCACCTCGCCTACAACTTCCTTTCAGGCAGCTGGAGAGAGCAATGAGATCTCCCCTCAGCCTCTTGTTCTTCAGACTAAACAGCCCAGCTCCCTCAGCTGCTTCCATAAGAACACAGCCTGCCCAAGAAGCTGCATCTTAAATCACTGAGGTTTTATTCCCTGTCTCAGGAGGTGTCACTGACTGACCAGCTCTGAAAGCCATAGATGAGGTGCAATTCCCACATGGTTTGTGAAGGACCTGAGGATGCTCCCCACCTGTGGGCATGAAGGTGAATACTTCCACAGCCCCCAGTGAATGCAGAGAAGGGAAACCCAGGTACTCTGCACTTTGCCAGTGAGAGACTGACGTTAAGGGTTTGATGCTGCCGGTACCAACCTGTGCCAGGTCCTCCGCTGCTCCACTGGCCTGCAGCGCCTGCCACTCCTGCTCCATCACCTCTGGCACCAGCAGTGCTCCCCGTTCCGTGCTGTCCTCCCCACCGTGCCGGTACCGCTGCAGCAGCTGTGCCCGGCTGCTCCTCAGCCTCTCCATGCAGCGCTGAGGGGGGAGCAACCACCCTTAGTGCCACGGTCGGAGGGTTCGGGCAGCAGGGAGGGCAGCTCCCACCAGGACCAGGGGGGTCAGGACCAAGCTAGGGGAGCGGGGACGAGAGTCTGGGAGTAAGGTGGGGGTCAGCTCCCACGGGGATTGGGGATGGGAAGGAGAACGGCTCCTACCGAGGCCTGCGGGGGGCCGGGACTCGAACCCCCGCACCCGGGTCTGGGGGGGGGGGAGGGGTTGGGACTGGGGAAGGGGGGACGGGTTGGGACTGGGGAAGGGGGGACACCCGCTCCCTTCTCCGCACCCGCTCCCTCCTCGGCACCCCCTCCCTTCTCCGCACCCGCTCCCGTCTCCGCACCCGCTCCCGTCTCCGCACCCGCTCCCTCCTCGCACCCGCTCCCGTCTCCGCACCCGCTCCCTCCTCCGCACCCGCTCCCGTCTCCGCACCCGCTCCCTCCTCCGCACCCGCTCCCTCCTCCGCACCCGCTCCCTCCTCCGCACCCGCTCCCTCCTCCGCACCCGCTCCCTCCTCCGCACCCGCTCCCGTCTCCGCACCCGCTCCCTCCTCGGCACCCGCTCCCTCCTCGGCACCCGCTCCCTCCTCGGCACCCGCTCCCTCCTCGGCACCCGCTCCCTCCTCGGCACCCGCTCCCTCCTCCGCACCCGCTCCCTCCTCCGCACCCGCTCCCTCCTCCGCACCCGCTCCCTCCTCCGCACCCGCTCCCGTCTCCGCACCCGCTCCCTCCTCGGCACCCGCTCCCTCCTCCGCACCCGCTCCCTCCTCCGCACCCGCTCCCGTCTCCGCACCCGCTCCCTCCTCCGCACCCGCTCCCGTCTCCGCACCCGCTCCCGTCTCCGCACGCCTCACCCCCCCAGACACTCCCCCCTCCACCACCTCCACCCCCCCCCTCACTCCTTCCCCTTTAGCAAGCCCATCCCACACCCCCTCCCCACCCCCAACCGGGGCCTGGCGCGTCGGGACCAGGCCCGGCCGTCCCGGGGTGGGGGGCGAACCGTGCCCGGGGGAGCGGGCAGAGCCCCGCTCACCTGTCGGTAGGCCTCCTTCCAGGGCGGCTCAGCCCCCGTGCGCCGGCGGCAGCCGCCGCTCCGGGTCGGCACGGCCGGGCCCCCCCCGCGCGCTCGGCGCGGCCGCAGCGGAGCCGCCATCGCCCGCAGCGGAGCCGCCATCGCCCGCGGGCGCCGCGGGGCGCGCCGGGAAATGTAGTGCCGGCGCGGAGGGGGACGCGGGTGCGCGCGAGGCGGCCATGGCGGCGGAGTGGGGCCCGGCCGAGCAGTGGCGCGCGGCGCTGCCGCAGCACGCCGTGCTGAGCCGCCTCCGCGAGCGCCTCGCGCCCGGCCCCGCCGCGCGGCCCCCCCTGACCCGCAGCCTCCTGTGCGGGATCGGCGGGGACCTCCTGCTCTGGGACGGCGAGCGCGGCGCCCTCCGCGCCATCGGCCTCCGCCGCCTCGGCCAGAGCGACCCCGCCGCGCTCAGCAGATACCAGGTGTGGGGAGGGGGGGAGGGGGCTGTGAGGGGATGGGGGTGAGAGGAGGGGGATGGGGTGAGAAGGGTTGGGAAGGACCGGGGGATGGGACGGGATGGGGATCGGGACGAGGACGAGGGGGGTTGTGAGGGGATGGGGGTGAGAGGAGGATGGGGATGGGGATGAAGATGATGACAGGGTTTGTGAGGGGATGGGGGTGAGAGGGGAATCGGGATGAGGATGAGGACAAGGGGGATTGTGAGGGAATGGGGATGAAGATGAGGACGAGGGGGATTGTGAGGGGATGAGGATGAGGACGAGGGGGATTGTGAGGGGATGGGGGTGAGGATGAGGACGAGGGGGATTGTGAGGGGATGGGGATGAGGATGAGGACGAGGGGGATTGTGAGGGGATGGGGGTGAGGATGAGGACGAGGGGGATTGTGAGGGGATGGGGGTGAGGATGAGGACGAGGGGGATTGTGAGGGGATGGGGGTGAGAGGTGGATGGGGATGAAGATGAGGACGAGGGGGTTTGTGAGGGGATGGGGGTGAGGGGGATCGGGATGAGGATGAGGACAAAGGGGATTGTGAGGGAATGGGGATGAAGATGAAGACGAGGGGGATTGTGAGCAGATGGGGGTGAGAGGTGGATGGGGATGAAGATGAGGACGAGGGGGGTTGTGAGGAAATGGGGATGAAGATGAAGATGAGGGGGATTGTGAGGGGATGGGGGTGAGAGGAGGATGGGGATGGAAGATGACAAGGCGGGTTGTGAGGGGATGGGGATGAAGATGAGGATGAGGGGGATTGTGAGGGGATGGGGATGAAGATGAGGATGAGGATGAGGGGGATTGTGAGGGGATGGGGGTGAGGATGAGGACGAGGGGGATTGTGAGGGGATGGGGATGAGGATGAGGACGAGGGGGATTGTGAGGGGATGGGGGTGAGGATGAGGACGAGGGGGATTGTGAGGGGATGGGGGTGAGGATGAGGACGAGGGGGATTGTGAGGGGATGGGGGTGAGAGGTGGATGGGGATGAAGATGAGGACGAGGGGGTTTGTGAGGGGATGGGGGTGAGGGGGATCGGGATGAGGATGAGGACAAAGGGGATTGTGAGGGAATGGGGATGAAGATGAAGACGAGGGGGATTGTGAGCAGATGGGGGTGAGAGGTGGATGGGGATGAAGATGAGGACGAGGGGGGTTGTGAGGAAATGGGGATGAAGATGAAGATGAGGGGGATTGTGAGGGGATGGGGGTGAGAGGAGGATGGGGATGGAAGATGACAAGGCGGGTTGTGAGGGGATGGGGATGAAGATGAGGATGAGGGGGATTGTGAGGGGATGGGGATGAAGATGAGGATGAGGATGAGGGGGATTGTGAGGGGATCGGAGTGAGAGGAGGATGGGGATGAAGATGAGGACGAGGGGGATTGTGAGGGGATGGGGATGAGGATGAGGACGAGAGGGGTTGTGAGGGGATGGGGGTGAGAGGAGGATGGAGATGAAGACGAGGACGAGGGGGGTTGTGAGGGGAGGGGGGTTGTAAGGGGATGGGGGTGAGAGGGGGATGGGGATGAAGATGATGATGGGGGTGAGAGGGGGATAGGGATGAAGATGAGGACAAGGGGAGTTGTGAGGGGATGGGGATGGAGGGAGCCTTTCCCTCATCCACCAGGCAGGTCAACTGGTTATAGAAGGAGATCAAGTTGGTCAAACAGGACTTGCCCTTCGTGAGCAGTTTTTCCCTCATTCTGCACCTTGTTGCTGTATCCAAAGTAAAGATGTGTCGCGCTCCCGTCAGTACTTCCGGAGGCTTGTGCATAACTGTGATATTTGTTTTTTTCAGACCCTTCTTTGCATAAACCCCCCACTTTTTGAGGTTTACCAGACACTGCTAAGCCCCACGCAGCACCATGTGGCACTCATCGGTACGAAGGGGCTCATGGTGCTGGAGCTGCCTAAACGCTGGGGCAAGAATTCCGAGTTTGAAGGTGGGAAATCCACGGTGAACTGTAGGTGGGTGAGACCTTCGGTGGTTAACGATGTTGTTGTCGTGCTGTCACCCCTCCACAGCCTCTCCTCCCTTGGGGCCAGATGAATATGGGAGGCATTGGTTGTGTTGGGGTTGTAAGGACGATTGTAAATGAAGTTCATAGAATCATGGAATGGTTTGGGTTGGAAGGGACCTCAAACCCATCCAGTTCCTGCCGTGAGCTCAAAGCGCCATCCAACCTGGCTCTGAACACCTCCAGGGATGGGGCAGCCACCACTGCTCTGGGCAGGGTGTGTCAGTTCAAATCATTTTGGCTCAGGGACTTGCTGATTGTCAAGTTCCCCAAACAGATGACCTTCTAAACTTGGTGCAATTGCTGAGGAGCAGGGTGCTTCTCTGTGGTATTCTCTAGCCTCCCTGGGGTCTTCAGCGATGGTAGGGAAAAGCACAGGTCTAGATGGTAATAACAAAGGGCTTCAAGTTAAAGCTCTCCCTCCAGCTTTAAAAATAGTAAACCTAATGGCTTTGAAGGCTTTTGATTTGATTTCTAACTCCTCTTGCCCCACTTCCCTTTAGAAGTAACTCGTTCTGTGTTTGTTGTAACTGTGTATTTCTGCTCTCTGTTTCAGGACTGTTCCTATTGCAGAAAGGTTCTTCACAAGCTCAACATCTCTGACTTTAAAGCATGCTGCCTGGTATCCCTGTGAGACATCAGAGCCACATATCGTGCTCCTGACTTCAGATAACACTATAAGGTAAAACCTGTCTGTCAGTCAGCTTTACAAGTATTTTTGTGTCCTAGCCAGTCTGATTTTTCACTAGATATTTGTATCCTGCCATTCTTACCAGGATTGCCAAAGAAAAATAGGATGGGAGGAACTTTAGGCTGGTGCCAATCATATTCCTGTCAGCAGGGCCATGTGCAGCTCTGCCAGCTGAGTGATCTCTGCTGCTGTTTCTTCTCTTTAGGTTTTACAACCTGAAGGTGCCTCAGACACCCATCAAAGTGATTGCTCTTTCGAACACTGAGGAGGAGACCCTGACCATCAAAAAAGGGTTTGTGTGGCTTCTCATAATTTGAAATGCTTTTGACAGAATAAGCTCTGCGTTCGTTGTGTTTTTAATGAATAAGTGAAAATTCACCCCAAAATCTGATGTGCATTTTCTCATGAACTTCTTTAGTGCAAGGACTTCTTCCTAGCACAGTAGCTCCACATTTTTTTAATTATATTTTCCTGAATTGCTTCAAAAGAAAGCGGAGTTGAAAAGGGCTGCAGAAACGAGGTGCTGTAGGAGGGATATTACTTGCCTGTTACATGCGTGAAAGGACAGACAGACAGACAGGGGGCTTGGCAGTGAGCCAGACGGGGCTGATGGAGCTGGGTAATCACCTGTGCTCTCACAGCCACCGCTGACTTCAGGTGTTGTTGTCCCTAGGAGAGCCTACACAGCATCGCTGGGAGAGACCGCTGTGGCGTTCGACTTTGGCCCGCTGGTGCCGGTCCTGAAGAGCGTCCTTGGGCAGCGAGGGAGTGAAGAAGCACTGGCCTATCCTCTCTACATCTTGTATGAAAATGGAGAGACGTTCCTCACCTATATCAGCCTGCCACAGAGGTAGGGTCACAGTCACCCTTGGGTTTCGTGATGCACTTGAATGTTTGCACAGTGTTCGGGTTGGAAAGCCGTCTCTCGGCTTGGCTGGGACGTAATGGGTGCTGAGCTGAGTTTTATTGCATTGTAGCGTGGTTTATCTCTTTGTGACAGTGCTAAGAGACTGAAATCCTATCTGTAGGCAATGAAATGGGCTCAGCCCTTCAGAAGTTCAACCTAGAGAAATGCCAGGCTACAAAAATGCCGCTTTTAAAGTACTTTATTAGGCGAGAAGACAATTCAGTGATAAAGACAGTTAACCTCAGCTTTCTGTGAGTACTTTGTGTTCTTGTATGAAAACGTTTGTCTTGAATTTGTTGAAATGTGGCTTGGTTGCCTTCAAAGCATAAAATGTTATCGCTGAGCTCCAGTTTCCTTTGTGAGCTCTCCACGGAGTAGCTGTAGTGCAGACCCTTACTCTGCAGAAGTCTGGGTTGGGACTGCCTAAAGGAAACTCAGCTGGGCTTTGGGTGTTGTTTTTAAATCATCTTTGTTTTGTAGTTATTGTCCAGCAAACTCCCATAAGCAGCCATGGGGAGTTCTCCTTCCACACCTCATGTTGTGAACACACCTTTTTTTGTTCCAGCCCTGGCAATCTTGGCAAGCTGCTGGGCCCTCTGCCCATGCACCCTGCGGCCGAGGACAACTACGGCTACGACGCCTGTGCCGTCCTGTGCCTGCCTTGTGTTCCAAACATCCTGGTGATTGCCACCGAGTCGGGAATGCTTTATCACTGCGTGGTACTGGATGGAGAAGAGGATGATGAGCAGGTACCTTGTCTTGGCTTTTTGTTTCTATGCACACTTTGTTTTCTTCAGTCGAAGTTCCCGGCTGCAAGCTGGCAGGATGCCTGGAAGTGGTGCCAGGTGCCAAAGCTGTGTTCTTTTATGACGAGGTAGTGAGTCTTCCTCCTGTCCCAGCCAGTCTCTGTGATTCCCTGGTGTTTTTATTTGAAATATCAGTTCTGTGTATCCTGACGGTAGATCAAGTTTTGATCAAACTCATTATGAACTATCTCAAAGAGAATACTCTAAGAGGAAGTGTTAGTGTAGGTTTATAGGTTGGACTCAATGATCTCAGAGGTCCTTTCCAACCTTATGATACTGTGAAACCCTGTCTCTGAGATTAATCTTTTAAGTAAAAAAGAAAGGGACTTGCACTGCTTTCCCTGGAAATTAATCTTCTTTCCTATATTGTGTAGCTCTTTCTTGATGTTTTTGTTGGCATTTCTATTTAAATGATGATTTCACAGAAGAATTCAATGCTCCTTACAGTCAGAAAAGTCGTGGGACCCAAGATCCGATCTTATTCCTTCCCTGTACGTGTTTGAATGTGTTGAGCTGGAACTTGCACTGAAACTGGCGTCAGGAGATGAAGAGGAGCCTTTGGAGTCTGATTTCTCTTGCCCAATCAAACTGCATCGAGGTAGGGTTGTCATTCAGGCTGTTGGCTTTCACTTGCTTTATTTTATGTGTTTAGGCTCAAGCTATTTACAAATTATCCTTGGTGTCAAACGAACAGTGGGGTTAGAATTAAGTTTTTGCCTGGCGTCTTTAATAAAGCTGGGAGGAGCAATCCTGGGAGGTGGGAGGTGTGTTGTGTTTGCTCAAGGGCAGGGCACACAGTCACAGAACACTGAATTCTTGCAGTTGTGGATTATAAAGTGCAGTCGTGGATTATAAAGTCCAGTTGCATCTCTCATGAGCTGTGTATGTAAGCAAGAGCTGTGGGAATGGTGATCCTGAGGGAAGAACTGGAGTCTGTTCACCAGACTGTCTGCTGTAAAGTGGGGCAGGAGGAAGTGTCAAGGTCTTTCTGAACAAGCAGCTTGTCAGAATGCTGGTCTGCCAGCTTGGACTGATATTCACTTTGAAATCGAGTTATTGATACGGATGTGGTGTCAGAGAAGTGGCTCAAAACAGTTTATCAGGTGGAATTTAATTTGATGCAGAACTCTTAATAACGTGGCTAACACAACTGGCTCAGTTTGTAGGTGGGAATGAGTTAGCACTTGCAACAGGATGTAAATGCTGGTGGGAGGTGAGTTAATGCTTCTGTTCAACCAGGCAGGTCTGGAGGGTGAGGTTTGTGCCTTCTCCTACATCTTCTCTTTCAATTCCAGATCCAAAGTGTCCCTCTCGATACCACTGCACACACGAAGCTGGTGTCCACAGCGTGGGGCTGACGTGGATCAACAAACTGCACAAGTTCCTCGGTTCAGGTGAGTGGGGAGACTCCTCGGCCTGTGGAGGGATGAGCTCTCTCCAAGCACCCACGTGTTGCTGGTGACCTGTTGGTGGGTGCAAGGAATACTGAGAATCCCTCACCCACAAAGTGGGTCTCATGCTTTGTGACAAATCTCTTTGTAGATGAAGAAGACAAAGACAGTTTACAAGAGTTGGGAGCAGAACAGAAGTGCTTTGTTGAACATATTCTGTGTACAAAACCATTGCCATGCAGGTAAAAACTAAACCCTTTCTACTCTTTGCAAATCAGTGAGTTGCTATGGAAAACATTTACAGTTTGCCTATTTCTGCTGCATTCTTGCCATTAAAGATAATGAAGTCAGCTCCAAAGTATTCCTGGAATACAAATAAGCAATTTGTGCATCAGGATTCTCAATGCACAATTAGGGAACTCAGGTTAAATTCCTGTGGTGAGATCTGAAAGTCATCTCTCAGACCAGCAGAAATTTCACTTCTATTGATTTGACCCCGGATGACTTTGAGGCTTGATTTGGCTCTGAGTCTTGAGTGCTGACATGTTCTTTTATCCACTTGTTAAGGATCAAACAATGCCTGAAAAGATCATCTTCTTTTTTGAGCTTATCAGCCTTGAGAGCCATCATTTGCTGGGCTGTGTTTATATATCTTTATCTGCTTAATTTTCTCACTTTTATAAGGCCTAGTTGTCACTGTAGGCTGGATTGTATGAAATACTGTGAAAGTACAGAATTACTGTTTATTAATAGATGTTGAGTCATCTCAGCAACTCCCTCAGTCAAAGGCATTACAGGTTACCTGGGGAGAGGGCATTTGGGCCAAAGTGATGGCACACAGAGCAGTGGGTGACAGCAGGTTTTGGCTTCCGTTTCCCAGTGCCACTGTCCAGGTGCTCCCTCTCTGGAGGGATGGGTTTGTCCTGGTCCATCTGGCCAGGGTGAGAGTGACTATTTTGTAGGCCTCACTCCAGGGAGCAGTTCTTAGCATAGTGAAAAGTGTTTGGCTTGGGCCCTTCACTATAGCGAGAGCTTCCACAAAGACTGAACTCGCACAACAGCTTCAGGAACAGAGAACTTTTTCCAACCAGGTAATTCTTGTGTTTTCTTCCCTTCAGGCAACCTGCTCCCATCAGAGGATTTTGGATCGTTTCTGACATCCTGGGGCCCACCATGATCTGCATCACAAACACCTATGAGTGTATTACGAGGCCTCTCTTGTATGTCCTTCTTAATTGGTTTGAAATACGTGGCTGTTGCACAAAAAGGATCTTGGGATATTATTTTTGTATTATTATCCTCTTTATCCTCACCCTAACTTCTGCTCCTCATGGCTGACAGTGAAGGCTGCCTCCTGAGCAGTCCCTGGCTGAGCACTTGTTATTGTAGGAGTTATTTGCTGCTGATAAGGGCTTTGTAGGGGACAGAATTAAACTGTATCACTTTTAATGAGACAGGAGTTGCATTAAATGGTTCTTGATGGTATTGTCGGGCTTTTTTTCTTCACTTTTATGGTGAGGGACTCTGCAAATCAGAAGCCCATTTACAGACAGTAGGATGGAGTTTGCACCAAGGTTATGTTTGCATGAAAGGGGAAAAAAAATATTGTGGGTTCTTAAATTGCTTTAAGGTAGTGGGATTTGAGTGTTTTTGTTTTTTTCCAAAGCTACTTTACTTTGTTTGGGGGTGGTGGGAAGGATGCAGACCAGTGCAGTAGATTTGTGTTTGGACAATGGAGTGAGTGTGTTGAGGGGAGGGCACCATTCTCAGTTTAGTTATTGGTGAGAGCCCTTTTGAGTGAGTGATGGGGACCTTTGGCAGAGCCACTGTTAATGTCAGGTTCTCCTGGAGACCTCTTACCTATTTATTTAAACTATTCCTGCAGTATTCTTGAATATTTTTTTCTTACAGCTCTTTTAAACCCCTCACTGTAACTTTTACATTTGCCATTTAAACTATGACGTAGTTCAAACTTTTCTGGTTTACACCGTGTTCTCCCTTTCTTTGTTCTTTGGTAGAAGCACGGTCCATCCTGCGTCCCCTCCCCTGCTCTGCACCAGAGAAGACAAAGATGTTACCGTTTCCCCTCTCCGTGTCCTGGCTGAGTCACAGCATTCCTTTGAGAAGCACATCCAAAGCATCCTGCAGCGCAGTTCGGCCAATCCCGTGCTTCTGAAGTGAGTGAATGTGTCTTCCTGGGGGACGTGAAGAGGGCAATATCCTGTATTCAACAGCACAGACATCACAGCAATGGGGGCACAGCTTCTGCACCCCACGTGTGCCTCCCTCTCCGTCCAGGGGTGGCATCAAATCAACAACGATGTAAGGTGGGAGGGGGATTGTTTTCCTCCAGTCCCCTGCCCAAAGCAGGGCTGACCGCAGCGGATCAGGTTTCTCGTTGCTTGTCCCGTTGGGTTTGGAGAATCTTGGGATTTCCTCATGTAAGAAAAATTATTCTTAGCTAAGGGATTTAATTCTGGTCCCTCACTGAGCCCCTGGAGCCTGTACCATCCATACTGTGAGCGTTCAGCCTTTCAAAGGAACACATTAGCACAGGATTACAATCCCCTCTCTCTCTGATGTTCTTAAGATCTGCTGATAAAGACGCTGCTCCTCCCCCTGAAGAATGCCTTCAGCTTCTCAGCAGAGCCACGCAGGTGTTCAGAGAGGAATACATCCTGAAGCAGGACCTGGCAAAGGAGGAAATCCAGCAAAGGTAGGAAGAAAACCCCTCTCAGCCAACTGCTGTGCAGTGTCTCTGCAACAGCATCGCTGAGTACCCAGCACTGAACCCCTCCTGGTAACCCTGATACGTGAGTGCAGTGGGTTCTGTGACTCTAAGGGCTGTGCTGTTTTCCTTATGCAATGGGATTGCTATTGCAGGGGGGGTGATTTTCTGTATCTTATGTTTTAAGAGTGAAGCTGTTGTGGGGGCAGAAAAAGAAACAACTGGAAGATCTTAATTACTACCGAGAGGAAAGGTGAGTACAGTTGGTCTGCTTTTGTCCCACCAAACAGCAGGAGTGATGGCCCTTTGTGCCAGGAGCACTTTGTGCAGGGCCCTGGGTGGAATGGGCGAGGTGTGGATGCAGTGCCAGCTGTGTTAAGCATGGATCCTCACCCTGCTCCAGTTCACTTCCCCAGGCTCCGTGTCCCCTTCCCACTCACAGACCACCTTCCATGTAAATCCAGAGTAAATAAACATTTCTCACTTGCCTGAAGGAAAAGTTTGCGGGAAATGGCAGAGCGCTTGGCGGACAAGTACGAGGAGGCCAAGGAGAAGCAAGAGGACATCATGAACAGGTGAGTGCAGCAGGTTCTGTGCGAGGTCACAGGTGGGGTAGAGCTCTGCTGGGCTTTGGAGACTCTCTGTTAGAGCTCGTGGTGATTTTTGGTGCTACTCAGCCCAGACTGAGCCAGCTCACCGTGCAGAAATGCTGTGAGACAGAGAGGGGAGCAAGGGCCCAAGCCCCCAGGACTGAGGAGAGCGACAGGGGTGCAAGGCTGTTGGTGTCTTAGCTGGTGGCTCAGTTAATGCAGCAGCGTTTCTTGCTTTGCACGTGAAGGATGAAGAAAGTTCTCCGGAGTTTCTACTCTCAGCTTCCTGTTCTGTCAGACAGTGAAAAAGACATGAAGAAGGAGTTGCAGACGATCCATGACCAGCTGCAGCACCTGAGCAACGCCATCAGACAGGTGAGAAGGAATCGCCGGTTACCGACACCACCTCGCACTGAACGATAGCGCTGATGGGACACAGGCCCTGCCCCAGAGCAGCTCAACACCCTACAGCAACTGCTGACGTGTTGGGAATAGAGACAGATCCTCTGCAGCCCTCTGTAAGCCCTAGGAGAGTCTGCAGCCCTTCCTCTGTCCTAGCACTAGCTTTCCTTTCTCTGTGTGGGAGGAAAAGTGCAGAAGCAAGTGGGGTTTAACCCCAGAAGAGTCTGGATGTGTTGCAGGGTGACACAGTGGGCTGAAAGCAGGATCAGCTTGTGCTCTGGCAGGCAGTGCTGGCACTGACTGGATCTTCTGTTTGCCCATGATTCCAGGTTAAGATCAAGAAGGAATACCAGCAGCAGAAGATGGAGAAGGGCAGCAGCCCCCGCCAGGCCAGCATCAGCCTCAGCGCCTACCAGAGCAAGTGCATCCGAACCGTCCTGAAGGAAGAGTAAGTTACAGCCTGGCTCCTCCTGCAGTCCAGCCCTGGCACTCGGGGACCAATTCTGTTTGGGTTTCTGGGGGTGGCGGAGGCACCAGTGGAGCCTGTGGGGATGTCTGAAGCACAGAGCTGTTGAATTAAGTCTCCCTTTGCCCTGTCTGTGCCCAGCCTGTCTTTTAAACAACGTGACTTGCAGCAGTGCTCCCCGTCCCTGCCTCTACCCTGTGCCCTGTGTCCCCTCCTGATCAGCCTCCAACAGAAATGAGCTGCAGCCTCTTGACTTGAGTTTGTTTTTCTTGAAGGGGCGAACACATCAGGGAGATGGTGAAACAGCTCAATGACATCAGAAGCCACGTGAACTTCTGATACGGCCACGGTGAGGAACCCACACCTGTAAGGCTGGATGAGCTTTAATTTCCCTTGGCCTTTCCCTTTGAACATTTAACATTTGTACACTGAACAGGCCTTTTGCTTATTATTTTGTAAGGTGGACTGAAATAAATACTTTTTGATAAGACTCCCTACATGGCAGGGTTATTTTGCTTTTCTGCTGGCAAGGTGCTTGTCCCCTGGTTGTTTTAAGCCTCAAGCCCTTTACGGTGGGAATTGCTGCCTTCAGGCTGCCCCTCTTGGAGCTCCCACCCTCTGCACGGACCCCACCAGCAGACCAGAAAGACCAGAGCACTCGCAGACTTCAGCAGCATTTTTTAATTGGGAACACTCTCCATAAGGACACACCTTCAATACAGTTAACAAAGGGTTACACGGAATCCTGGAGACAGCAGAACTCTACACCCACAATTGCACAGGACACCAATGCTTGGCTGGCTGGAACACAGAATTAACTTCCCAACGCCAAAGGATGGCTCCGGAGTCCCGGAAAGGCCAATTATTGATCTGCTGGAGCCAAACCTCAGAGGACAATAAGTCACTGTGCCCCACATCCTCCAGCCCTCAGCCAAGCTCTGCTGGAGAAGCAGCACTGCACGGCGGGAGGTGCCGCGGGAGAGCGTGAGGAAAGAGGGGGCTGGTGGTACCGGCTGGGTACCAGGGCTACTGGACATGCTGCGAAACACTTTTTGTACAGATTAAGACTCTACAGGTATAGGAATGCGTAGAAACCCAACTCCTCCCTTTTCCAGTCTGCATGAGCTGAGCCCAGTTTCCACTCCCCTGTGCTAGGTTACAGTGGTGCCTGTTGGGAATTTCTTGCTAAGCCAGGAGAACTGCCCTGTGCACGTCAAGCTCCAGAACACCGAGAGCTGGAGGGAAGAGCGTTTGGTTTCTGATGAGCAATACCACCACCACCACCATCCATCCCCTATCTACACCAACTGCCTGCAATCTGCTCTGTGGGTTTGGCACACTCTTTTGGTTTTGAAGGCCACTGGGGGCAGTGAGCCCATCTCCCACCATGTTGGTGAACAGCCAGGTGCTAATTAAGAATAAGAAATGTGCAATGATTGCTGAAAAAGGTCACTCGCATTCCAGCTCTGAACCGGAGGAAAGGTGTTTGGGTGCCTGAAGGAATAAGGTGGTGAAAAGGAAACCAACCCTAGGGGAATGGAGCACCCTGCCTGTCCAACCCCAGAGGCTGCTCCGGCACCGGTGCCTGCTGTAGGAGAGGAAGCCAGCAGCAGGAGCCCCGTGCGCTCCCGGCTCCGACCCCTCCTGCTCTACCACACCTCAAACTCAGCCAACTCGCCCAACAAGGCCACTGCTGCCCCGGAGAAAGTGCACGAGCACCCACACGAACACACCCAGACATGCCACCTCCATTCTGCTCTGGCCACCCCTGTCCTGTGCCTGGGGCTGCTCACAGCCCGACAGCCGCTCACTCGCTCTCCTCTGTGACCTGGCACCACTGGCCCTGTTGGAAGCCACGTCACCAACTTGGAAAAGACACGAAGGAAACGCCACAGTAGCCCTGAACTCATCAGCAGGGAGAGGAGGGCAAGTCTGCCAGGAACGGGCACCAGCCCACGGACCAGAAAGGGATGCTAAGAGGCCCTCAGCAGCCACTCCCTGCTCTCTCACACAAGGACAGTCCAGAAACTCAACCCCAAACCTTGTTCTGCACAGTTCTCCAGGGTCTGCTGCAGCCTCAACTTGCACAACTGGCTCCCTCGCTGCACCAGGTAAGAGGGAGTGTTGGGGACAGAAGGGAACATCAGGGAAAAAAAAAAACCCTTTTCCTTCTGCAGTTTCTACTAAAGGCCAGTATTTTTTTTCTCCAAAGTTTATTCAGCAGAATAGGACCCTAAACCACTGGAAAACTGAGTGGAAAACACCCGGTACTGGATTTCTGCATCAGGAGGTGGCTGCTGTCACCTCACAGTCCAGCCAATAGGGAGAAAGCTTAAAAACCTCCAAATCTGGTAACGGCCAATTCGTAAAGAACCAGAGCCACATCTCACTTTCACCTGTAAGCAAAATTGTCACCTGGAAGATGCCAGCTCTGCCCTCTATCATTACTAAGGCAGGGAAAATGGCTTTTGTGTGTCAGGATTATGAAAGGAATTAATTGCTAGGGTGAATAAAATGCTTTAAATCTTGCAATGAGTGACAAGGGATTGAGCTTCTATGCTTCTTTTTGGCTGTTTTTAAGGCATTCCTCTTCAAAACCACCAGCTCTGATGCTGAGCTTTACGTTAAGCAGCAGGATATACACTGCTAAAAATAGGATTTAAGCACTTAAAATACAGGAACGTGCATTACAGCTGGGAGCATTTTTCTGTCACTACTGGGTTTTTTTTTTTTTTTCCCCCATCATCTTCAGATCTACAGTCAAGAACATAAAGAAAAAAAACAACCAACAAGAGAGGAAAGTCTACACATTTTGGACAGCGATGATTGCTCCTTCAGGCTCCCTTCTAACAAAGTTGCACATAGGGGCCAGGTCAATAACTTGGTTGGTTCCCCCAGTGTGATCCAGCACCTGCCACCCTACACGAAACCCTTGCTGTCCAACTGTGGGCATCCAACTCCACCAAGAGGAGGACAAAGAGCAGGAACAGTCGTGTCACTGCCACACATTTACAGAACCGGAAACCCAGAGCCAGCCCCTCGCTGATCAGAGGGCTCCTCACCTCTGCTGCCATCACACAGTGCACGTTAAATGTGTGGTTACAGACAGATGGGACCGTGCAGGAGTCAGCCCCGAGCGACCCCATGATACCACACATCAAAGTAAAAGATGAGCTGTACCTTCCAAACTCGAACCAGCAGAACAAAGCAGCTCCAGCGCGTTTGTGCTCTGGGACTGAGTGCGGGCGCTGCTTTGCATCCTAAGCTGACCCAGCAGAGGTGGGGTCAGGCTGAGCACTTCACACAGCACCTTACCTTGACCCTTCCATGTGAAAGCTGGTGCCTTCACATTCGGTGTGAACACCCCCAGAGCCTGCAGAGCCCCTGTGCCAGCACTCAGACAGCACTTGGGAGCTTCACTGGCTTTTCTTAAACAGAGAAGGGATTACAGGTACCGCTCAGCTTCAGAGAGGAGGAAGAACCAGTTGTAGCTCTGTATCCTAAATTACATTTGTGAAAAGAGGTTACAAAACAGTGCATTTCTTGTGCTTTTCTTTAAGTATCAGAATTCAACAGAAAAACTTCAAGGAACTAAGTTCTCAGTACATTTTTCATTGTTTTGGATTAGCAGTTATCGGCTCAGGAGACACACAGCTCACTCATGTCCACCACGGTTCAGCAGCATCCAGGTCCTCAACACAAAGTCAATGGGGAAACCAAACCAAAACAAAGGTACTGAGTTATGAAATAAGATCAATATCCAGTGTCCTGCTAATAAAGTCATATTTTAATATAAAATATTCATACAGCATACTCTACACCTCATCCTCTCTGCTAGCTGAATACTGTCACTGACTAGTCAAACAGAAAAACTTCAACCACTTTGCTCTTCAATGTTTTGGAGGGACAACATGGTTTCCAGCAGCTACTTTGATCACAGTAGTGGGGGAAAAGGGAAAGACGGGGGGGGGGGGGGGGGGAGGGGGGTTGGCATGTTCCAAAACTCTAGATTAGGTTACGAAGTCGGCTGAAAGAGGGGAAGTTTTTCAGAATGTAAGGACTGATCCCACTCAGTGGAACACGAAACACCGCACGCGTTAGTGTTTCCATTAGAAAGTTCTCCTTCCTACACCGCAAGTCACCCTCGTGCTCTCTTCCTGCCCAGTATGAAACCTTTTTCTCTCTAGAAACAAAACGTATTTGTCATTGCTCCCCTCTGTTGTCTTCTGCTCTTTCAGTTAGAGTTAAATAATAATTAATGTTGCTATAAAGATGAGTTAAAAACCCCAAACGCAGCCGTGGAGCCCGCCCATCAGGGTGTCATGTTTCGGGAAGCTGATTAATGTCCGTCAGTTTTGTGTCGTTCAGGATTGCACGGATTCTCTCCAGGGAATCTGCCTGCCGGATCCGCTCCAGCTGCACCTGCAGGAGAGCAAGAGGCGCCGTGAGCGGGCAAGAGGCAAATCGTTCGTGAATAGCAATGTAAGAAACTCTACAACTCCTGATTTGATGCAGCTCTGGAGAAGGACAGAGCCAGCAGCCCCTCACAAATCCATTGCGCTTCCCGTACCTGAAGTGTCTGAGAAAGCTTTACAAAGTCTCTCTGCACTTGCTCGCTGACATCCAGCTCTGTCTGCAACCGCTGCGCTTTGTTCTTCTCTTCAAACACCAACTGCTCGAGGTTTGCCTGAGGGGAGAGAGATCCTTTATGCTTTGCTCAAACTGAATAAAGACAGAGAAGCTCGTTAAACCGATTAAACCATGATATTAGAGCAAAGAAGTGTGATTATTCTCAGAGTCCTGGCAAGAAACTAAACCAATCACTCCTCCTACACCTCAGTTTTCCTAATTGCAAAATCAGGGGCCAATACCCAGCAGACAAACGCCCGCATCACACTGGGTAAAGCATGAAAAAGGCCCATGTATTTTAGCAGCAGTGTCCAAGGATCTCAAAATAAAAAGGCAGGTTTAGAGTTTTAATGGCACGTTGACTATAGATGAAGGGCAGTAACTTGCAGGTGAAAAAGAGAACCCTCTTGCTGTCCTGTGTTTTAGTCAAAAAAGTCTTTGGGGAAGGAAAAAAAAAGAGAAATCAGCTCACAATTAATTCACCTGACTGCTAAAGTAGGGCTCCTTCTGACAGCAACAACAAAATGACATTTATTCACAAGTATCAAAGCACCAAGGCTGGGTCAGTCAGGAAGCTTCCACGTGCAGAAACACTACTGAAGGCTGACTTTGGGGGATAACCCCAGAGAGGTGCTCAAGCCAGCAGCAATTCAAACCCACTGCTTCACAAATCCAAGTGGAAAGTGGTTGGGATGAGGATTTAAACCACATCCAATGGGCACAATCTCAGTGCCAGAATCTTTTCCACATTCAACAGCTTCCTTTTTGATTCTTATGCAGTGATACAGCTTCTGAGCACACTCTGACCATCACAGAAGATGCAGAAATACCTCACACCCAGCCACCATAGCTACCTTGGCTGCAGTCTCCTTCTTCAGCTGCTCTTCTAGAGTGTTTTTTGCTTCTTGCAGACTCTCCAGCTGCTGCAGGTTTTCCTGTGAAGAACTTTCCAACTGCATTATAATAATAAAACAAGTATTAACTAAAATTGCTAACATTTCAATTTCTCCCAGTCCCTTCATTCAGGAAGCACAGCCCAAGTGTCTTCCCCAGGACTACTCAGAAACACACCCAATTAGTCTCTCCTACAGACAGAAAAAATTTAAATAACATCTCTTTCTCTCCATTTATTTCATCTCAAAGGAAGATGAAAAGAAAGTTCATTTTCTCTGCTATGAGGAGAATGATGTCAAAGACACCAACAGAGCATTCACTGACAGAACAAGCCGGAAAAAACAATCCTATTCTCTTTAAAAATCCCACAAAAATAAAAAATCCCACGGTGAGAGTGCTCCTTACCTGTTCCTTTTCCACTTTTAATCTTTCCAGTTCAGCTTTTAAACTGGAATTGGAAGCTGAAAGACAAGAATATAAAAGCCTAAATGCAAGAAAAGCACAGGAAACTGGGCAGAGCCCATTTACTTCTGTTAATATTTAAGGGAGAATTAAGTATATGTCACACCAAAGGTAACCAAATAATTGTACTTCTGTGTTCAGCTGCACAGCTTTAGTGTTATCTGCTATAAAAAATGGTCAGAGATAAATTAAGACGATTTTATGATAAGTAGACTGTTTTATACCACTCACCTATTTCCTCTTTGCAATTCTCTATTTCCAGCTGCAGGGTTTCTTCTATATTTTCTTTCAAATATTGTTCAGCTTGAATCTGTTCTTTTAAGAACAAGATCTCAGCTTTGAGTTTCTCCTCCAGGTGATCTGCTGCTGTCCGCACGCTTATTATATCTTCACGATATTTCAAGATCAGCTCCCGGAGCTCCTGAATCAATGATGACCAAGAGCTGTGTTGGGATCCTCAGATGCTCACAGAGGTGTATTTATCATCACACAAGTCAGGCTGTTACCCTACCCGAAGGTCTGTCCCACAGTACCAGATCTTGCACCCGAACAAGGTATTCAAACAGAACTGCAACCAGTTTGCTTTGTCACAGTAAATGAAGGACATGTAACGTTTCACATCCACACAGACTCACAGCCCTCTGCCCCTCCTTTCACCCCCAACCATCTTCTAAGCTTGATGTGCTTGAGCATAAGAGAGTGGCCAAGAAGAGGATGATGATGCTTGTCATTATTCTATGCTCACTCTTAGCACTGATCTTAAAGCTTGGAGAGAAAGTGACTGATTTAGCTTAACTTATTGAATTAATGCCTCCATTGGACCCTCAGAGACTGAATGCTTCTGTGCCCAGCTCCAAATTCAGCTTAACCTGGCTGAACTGGGACAAGCTCACGCTCTACTGGCAACAGAAGAGCCATCAGGCCACAGGTAACTCACTTTATCTATCCATACCCTGACACTTGCTCATGGCACAGAAGGACCAGACTGATGATTCTGTACATCTGGGTTAAAACAAACAATTGTTCATTGTGCTATTGCAGTCAGCTTTTGATAAAGATTTGTCCAGAGAGATTTAGTCATGTGTATTATTTGTGTTAATGATTTAAAAATATTTTACCTCTGCTGCTTCTGGCAGAATGAAGTCTTCAGCTTGCTGTAGAGACACGTGCAGGCTATGTTTTCCTTGAAGGCTTTCATTATCTTTCTGCAGTCTCACCAGCTCTTCTGAAACTTGCTCTCGGGACTGAGTCAGGACACCCTCCAAGGTAAAGAAAAGCACAAATTCTTACTCAGGGTCACACTCAGCACTCTTCATGCCCCATTTAACATCAAAGCTTTCAAAACTCTGGTGCATCGATATTCTTTGTAAAGAAGGGAAACAAAACAACTGTGTGGATCCACACAATCCGTTCTCTCTTGCCTGGCCTGTGCACCAGAAATAATGGCAAGATCAGTTTTAACTGTGCAGGTAGAGAGGAGGAAGCAAGGGATAAATATGGCATTGTTAAGACTCCCAGTTTTCCTCCATGTGTATCCGTTAGCGGTGCCCTCGGCGCGGAAGCTCCTTACCATCTGCTCCTGGACGCTCCTCTTCGCCTGCAGAAACGCCTGCTGCAGTTCACTGAGGAAGTTCTCTGACTTCTGACACTGAGCCATGAGCAGAGAGATCTGAAAAACAGAAAACCCACACAGTGATATAAAGGATGAAATGGATTCTGAAGTTCTCTTCCCTGTTATTACCAACATACTTCAAAATTTCAAACTAATCCACTGAAATTTACTTTGTTAATTCCTTACTCAGTAAAGCAGTAACAAGAGCTCAAAGTCAGTAAGAAAAGACACTGTGCTTCTATGCCAATAATGCACTTCTGTTTTATTTACCAAAGAACAAAAACCAGTTAATTCCACTCAAACTTGAATATAAGCCAGATTAGAGGCACCAATGGGAACCTGCAGAGCTACGACCTAAGACTTGAGTATTTTCTTTAAGGTAATAGTTGTATCTCTCTGAAAGCACAGAAACAAAGTTACTCTACAAGAACACATCCTTAACAGTAAGATTAAGCATTAGTCAATTAAGAGCTCCCTGGTAAAAAAAAAAAAAGGAGCTCCAGCCAAAAGAAAGAACGCATAAGCACATTCCTGTCACCCAAGATACACTCTAATGTCTTCTGTTTCCTTTGTAAGAACTAAGACAAGGACAGTGACCAAGAACATGATGTTAGAGACACAGCAGACATCTTGAAACTGTGGCAGACACAGCTGGAGCATAACTAACCCTAGAAATTCTCATTTTGTTGCCTCTGCAGCAGGTACTGCATCCATACCCAACAGAAGATGAGTTGTGGTTACATACATGTGGTTTAATGATTCCTACCCCCTTGGTTACAAATGCTGGTGGTACCTGATTAGAGGAGTCTTCAGCACTTTGTTTCATGTAATCCTCCAGCTCCTGTTTCTCTTTCACTGTCTTTTCCAGCTGATCGTTGGCCTGTCTCAGCATCACCTGCAGCTTCTTCACCTGTGTTTTTACAACAAAATAACTTAATTTTCTGGGGTTTTTGGGAGTGCATATTTCCTGAACACAAACATAACCCACCCCATCACACTGCCACAATCCAAAACCCCTCAAAACCCTAGGCAACCCAGAATTTCCTTTCTTGTTCTCCTGGAACGCCCTACATCCCAGATTACACCTATGAAGAAGCACAGGACATCAAACTGCACTGGACCATCACCACCTAATGACTTCAGTCACTTATTTCCAAGCAGAATGTGACTCATGCCTTTCATACTCATCTGGTTCTCTAGTTTATGGCAGGAAACAAACATCCTCCCATCCCTTACAGTCACTTTAAGCTCCTAGGATGAGTCCCCTAATTTTCCCTCTGCTGTTAACAATTCTTGCAGTACTGAAGATAATACAATGTAATGCATGAAAAGCACTTTAGAATATGAATTATGAAAGACACTGAATTCAGCATGAGCACAACGCTTTTTATAGAACAGTGCCTGTACAGCATGGTCTTGCACCACTCGATAAAGTAGTTCCCTTTATCACCTTTATTCAAGGGGAATCCTTAATAAAAAGGTACACAAGGTGCTCATGACCACATAAATGTAGTAAATCAGGTTACATCAATAAAAAAAAAGTTACCCAGATTTTAAGTATGCTGACGTTCAATTAAAACCAACACACAAACCAGCAGAAGGGTCACTGTTGCATCCTCAGTCGTATGAGCAACAGCCTTGCTAAAACTTGAAGAACAATCCCACCTGGTCTCTCGTCTCCGCCTCCTGGATCTGGATCCCTTGCAACTGCTTCTCATAATTCGAGCACATGTCACAGCGCCTGCCCAGCTTGTTCCCTGCGTTCTGCACCTGGAGAACACAGAGTTAGTGCTGCCCTGGAGCCCACCCGGTTCTTCCGAGGGACGCGGAAGTGCTACACCCTCTCAGTTGTGTTGCGTGAGCACAAAACATTTCAGACAGAAGACAGTGGAGAATCACACAGTGGCAAGATTAAGTTGCTCTAAAAGTGAAGGATAACGTAAATCGTCTGCGGGAATCAGCTCCTCCTGGCACAAGTCCCACAAAGACAAAAAGCCACAGCATATGAGAGCTCATCAACTCATTCAGTGTGTCCTTTTGAAATATATTAATTACCTTGATGGCAACAGACAGTGTCTAGAAAAGCTTTCAACAGGCCCTAGTAATTTTTCATGCATCTATCTCCTATTACAAATAAATCATGAACACAACACTGTGGTGTTTGGGAGCTTTTGTGGGTTTTGTTTTAAATCAACACAAACCAATTAAGAAGCCAGTCAGCTCATCACGTCAGGACTCCCTTAAATCTTTTTTTACTGAGCTCTGCATATTTTTCAATGACACATAATAATTTGGTTCTACAACAGTCATCAAGTTTTATTTACTTTTTAATGTCCTCCTCAGTGTCAGAGACTGAATAATCAGCTACAAGAACAACAGGGAAAGAGTAAAGTAGAAGAGGATTAAATAAAAAGAAATTAAAGAGGGGGGGAAAGCTGTGGGGTGCAGCAGGGAAACAGGAATAAACTCGCTGCCATTTGGAAAGGGTACTGGTTTTGGCCAAGGGGACAGGTTTGAGCTGAGAATCTGTATTCGCTGCTCCACGTCCCACGCACGCAGAGGGCCATTCCCGTACCCTCCTGCGCTCCTGCCTCCAGGAACACATGGGCAGCAGGGCATTTGTTTCATGATTGCAAGAAACAGTTGGAGTAAAGTGTCATCAGATTACAATTTTGTACTTTCTCCATATATTACAAATCAATAAAACCCCAGTAACTTAACAACAGGTGCGGAGAGACTCCCGAGTAAGGATCTG
Organism: Tapera naevia; assembly: GCA_033556795.1. NCBI lineage: Eukaryota > Metazoa > Chordata > Aves > Cuculiformes > Neomorphidae > Tapera > Tapera naevia. The sequence goes on from JAUMJJ010000220.1 coordinate 1,535,502, forward strand.
CAGATAAGTTGAATTCCACCAAGCCGAGGAAATAAAATATCACCATCTCATCTGCCCTTTGCCTGCCCTCTGCTCTTTCACTGCATTCTTAAATTCCTTTTCTTCACCCCATCTTGTCTTCTTTTTCACCCGGTGGGGATTGTTATCTCCCCTCCCCTTTGCATCCCTTTAATGTGTGGCTCCTTGGCCTCTCCCCCTTTGAAGGAGTAACCACAGGAGCCCCACAATGCTCCTCTTTCCAGCAATAAAGCAAACGCAAGCTCTGAACTGGCATCATACAGAACTGCTGAAAATCCCACATAAGCAGAACACCCTGAAGCAACCATTCCCTCTGTCACCTACACTGGAACTGGTGCAGTGCTAAGGCTGATCTGCTGCTTGCTGTTGCTCTCAGAAATCGCCTTCTGATGATACAAGTCTCCCACAGTTATGGGAAGCCTACTTTGTGTGTTATCCATATCTGGCTGCTCATTTCCAAATTGCACTCTGTGCATAATTCTCAGTGCAAGCCCCTGGTGTACAAACCAGCCCTGTGAGCCTGGCTCTCTGTGTTAACCTTTGCACTTTTCCAGTCACCCACAGTTGCACTATAATGTCCTCTCCTTAACTTCCCATTTTCTCCTTCTCTTTGACTTCCATCTTCTTACACCTTCTGACTTATTTGTAAGCTCAACAGTTCACTCTGCCAGGCCCTCCCCTAATTCCAAACCCACCCTGTATTTAGTGAAGCTGGCTTTCCCATGAACAGGGTCAGCCAGATTACATCAGCTGTGCTTTACTGACATATATTCCAAGAGAGAAAAGTGAACAGCAACATGTGATGCTATCGATCTCCTTCCACACCTGACTGTGTGTAAATTGGGAAGTGCTTTCCCCTGGCAGACAGCCCACAGGGGCAGCAGGCACTCACCTCCTTCTGCAGCAGGTTCCACTCTGTCTCGCTGACCAGGCGATAACCGCTCGGAGACACGTAAGCGCTCTCCACCCCTTGCGTAACACTGGAGAGAAGCGAAGCAGTCTCTTCTTGCTCTGGTGTCATTGCTTTGATTGCTTTTTCCTGATCTTTGGTTAACATGAACCCACTTGGCATTTGCAGAGATCCCAGGGAAGCTGTATCAAAGTTCTCAGACACCGAATCTGCTCCAACCAGTGGTCCAAAATCCGACTCATCCAGGTTCCCGGCAGATTTTGCTTTGTTGTTGTATCCTAAAGCTTTGGACTGTAAGGATCCAGAAGTCCCTAGGCTGTCTGTTGACTGTGCTCTCCGTAGTCCATCTTTAAACATATCATTATCCGATTTGTTGAAAGATTCACCAGAAGAAAGAAGCAAGTCTGCATCCAGTGAATGGACCGAGCCGTGGGTGCTATTTACATGCACCTGGAATTGAGAAACAAAGAAGAAAAAAATATATACTCCATTCTAGAAGCGTGGTGCAAGAGGAATGCTGGACACTAATGATCAGACATGGTAGAAGCAAGTTTAAATTGGCTTTGGAAGACTTTCTGGTCACTAAACCTAAGATGTCAGAGAAAAGGACAGAGAACTGAAATGTCCCAGTTGGAATTGAAAAAAAACAAACAAACAAGGAGAAAAAGGATCTTCTGCTAACAGAGTGCTTCTGTGAGAATTTGTCTTCCTGCCAGACAAGCAAGGACACAGCCACCTTGCATCTGCCAATATCTGAAACAAGGCACTCCTTCCACTGAAGATACACTTGCAATATCACTTCTAGAACCATCATCTGCACAACAGAAGGCAAACATTCCACTCCACAAGTAAATTCAGAAGCCTTCCATACAACCAAAATAAATGGAGAACAATACTTAAAATCTGCTCTACACTGACATTCTTCTATTTCCTTCTTCTGCTCGAGTGCCTGACAAAATATTGTACAGGAAAGTTATTTTCTTTAAGCGATTATTTGTACATAAAATAAAATGAAAAGGTAAAAGGCTGGGCTTAAGGAGAAGAGCATCCTGGGGAATGCCAACACCAAAGGCACCCTAACTGTCCTGTGATCCCGCTGAGGCACTGTACATGTCTTGATCTATTTTTATTTATTTGTAGCACTGAAAAAGAGAGCAGTAACGCTTTATTTAAAAAACATATGATTGCTTTCAAAGTATCTCCAGATATATTATGCAATTCTGCTTTGCCATTAGACACGTAAGGAAAACAACCACACAAAACCAGCCTCTTGAGAAAAATAATGATTTCTGATATAGGTCCAGCAGAGACCAGCAGGCAGCCAATACCTCCATACAGGTGTTTATAACATATAAAAATATTATATTACTGGTTTTGACTGCTGTAAATACCATGTTTTAAGCATTTTCAGGCATAATATTTATATTTACTTTAATATGTATATATATGAGTTTATAGAAAAAGTCAGAAGAACACTGACATATGAAACTGCATCTTCAGACAAGAACTGTGTGGTGACACAGTCACAAACCATTTGTTTGGACTGCAAACTGCTCCACAGGAAGAGCTCAGAAGTCCAATTATGACAAGTTACGAGGCACAACTGATAATCCTATACATCACCACTTCTACAACACATTCTGCATGGCTAAAAAAGGTCAGAAATAGCAACAAAATAAAAAATCCATAAGCAAAACCAAAACCAAACTATATATATACACATATACATGAGACTATGGTCTCATTTCATATCTGAATACAGAAGCATTAGCATGCAGCTCAGGGTCTGAAATAGAGACAGTTGTATCCTTACGGTGGGATAAAGGTTAGAACTCAATCTCAGGCACAGTTTAGTTACAACCTTCTGCATTTTGAACTGCTACACATCACTGATAACAATAAAGGGCAGACTCTAGAGTAGGCGCTTTTCGACCCCCTTCAAAAAGAATAAAAAAAACCAGGCAAAATACCAGCTGATGCTGCAAATTCCCAAGTGTCTTGAAGCTTACATAAGCTTCTACAGCACAAAAAAATGGTTTGTTTTTTTTAATTTGTCCCTGGCTTGACCTACAAAAGTGCAATGGAACCTGTCAGACAATAAGCAAGCAAAAAGCAGTGGGAAAGGACAGGTAATTGCCCCTTTCAATACAATCTGCATGCTCTGGACTCTTTTCTTCACAGGTGAAAAGCTTTGGCAAATTCCAAACAGGATTTCAGCCTGTCCCAGTGTGTGACTCTCTACAACATACAACACCCAGAAGGTTGGCTCACCAGTGACACCCAGCAGCATCGCTTTTCCTGGCTGCTATAACCAGTCATAAACACAGCTCAAGCAGCTTCCACAAACATTTGGTGCTGAGCCCCAGCTACTGGCTTGGCTAAAAACCAGCTGATTTTGGGTTGCTGAATAGATGTGGCCAAAACCACTGTGAAATATCGTCTTCCAACCATTATTAGAACTTACACATTCAAGTGCAGCTCCCAAGATTTCTCATTGCTTTATAAGAATTAAAGCTACAGAGAATAAAGAGCACTAAGTCTGCGTTCGGATTTGTGATCAATATCCTGAGGAACGCACAAGTGCTCAAAGTTGCTTTGCACCTGTTTTACCTCTTCATTAGAGAGATGGGGAAGGGTTTCCTCATGGGCTAGAGAACAGGAAGTTTTTGTTTCATCATCGGAATCTTTTTGTGCCTGCTCCTTGCCCTTGCTGAGCCTTTGTTGGTCATCTTCTTCCTAGAAATCAGCAATAGACAGAGAACACTCATAAGCAATATTCAATTTTGCCATGGAAGCCATGACATCAGCTTTCATGATAAACTAAGCTACAAAAATGGCACTGAAAAAGACTGTTTTGGTTAAAAATCCAGTATTTATCATGTAAGGATTCTTTTGGTTAAAAATCTGGTGTTCATTTCACACAGCACTCAAACTGATTTAAGCAAGAATTACTTTTCAAGTTTAGTGGCCAATTCATGTTTTAGAATAATTTCATTCAAGGAATGTATTGCCTAAAGTTCCTGTTACAGGAACTACCAAATAAGTAACAAACCAGCTGTTACACTGGCTGTTGTACAGAACCTGGTAACAGATCTGCATCACCACTGGCCCCATTAACAGCCATTACACAAGCACAAATATTAAAATGTGAAATTGAGAAGCGCCTCCATCGCTCCAAACCATGGAATATAACGTGTGGAAAAAGAAACAACTGAAAGACATCACAGGACACTAAGTCATAAAGCAGGTACAAAATCACTTGCATAAGCTCATTTAAAATGAAGCTCTCAGTTTATGCCTGAGTGAGGCATTGCGCTTGAAAAACCTAGAGAGAAGGGAAACTTGCTATCCCAATATCTTTGACCCAGATGTTCTTCAGCACAAGTGAATTGTTCTTCCTCTAGGATTGACTTCTGGATATTATTATTACCTTTTAATTTAACAATACTGGCAACATTACTTTTAAAGTTACTATATGCCCTAATATTACAGTATTGGCACACACAGAGTTTGTTATAGCTGTCAGCTGCCATTCAAATGGAGAATGTCTATTAAAGCTGTCAGCTGCCATTATTAACAGTTAAATAACTTGCCTCCAACATGTGATTTCCATATCTGTTTTACCACATTAAATCTACCAAAAAAACCCAGGAAAGCGGCAAGTAACCTGATCCTTTTTCTTCAGTTCCTCCACTTGCCGGAGCTGCTCAGAGGTCAGAACAATCTCCATACGCTGCATGTCCCTCATCAGCAAACGCTGAGACTCCAGGAACTGGTCGTTGGCTTTTTGCCACGTGTGTTTCAACTGGTTGTGCTGCTGTCGCTCTTGCTCTAGGAGATGGCAGACTATCCAAAAGCAGAAAGAGTTGTTCTCAGCCACCAATGTTTTTCATCACTTTTCCAAAGAGCAGCGTTTTCACAAATAAAAGTAATTATTGTTCTAATGGGTAACAGTCAGGCTTTGTTCAACTACAGTTTAGAATGAAAGAAGACATTTTCCTAATTCCCAGTCTTGGCTTGTGATTAGGGAGGCAGTTCTGACAGTGTAAGATTTCCCAATCAGAAGACTAATGCATTAACTTTATCAGAAGTATTAATAGTCTATATTTCCAGTACTGGTTCAAGCGATTCTCTTCTCCATCCCTATTTATTGAGCAGAAGGTTCCGTTTTTGTTCCTCTGATGCTGCAGGTACTTGCACACAGCCATTCCCCCACCAGGCACTCAGACTGACACACCTCAGGAAGATGTATCAATACACTATGGAAATGATGCTCGGGATTGTACACAAATAAAAGACACCAGTAAACCACTTCAATAATAAGGAAGCTTGCAATACTGTAAGACCTTAGCAGAAACTCAATAGCATTTCTTGAGAGAATAAGAATTCCGTTGTTTTCTCTATCATAAAAGAACTCCAACTCTCTAAATCCTTCAAGGGCTTTCACATTTAAAAGTGCTGCTTCCTCCTCCCACAATTTATTTAAATCCAATTCAAATAAGAAAACAGAAAAGAGTTAACAGCTATGCTGGGTTTTGCATCCTTGGTGTAAAAGAGTCAAAAGGATCATCACTAGATAGGTACCTTCATGCAGTTCCTTCCGCAACTTCTCTGCATCTTCCTGCAGGACTGATTTTTGCGTGTTGAGAACAGCCACGTACATCTCTAGGTCTGTCCTACACGACTTCTCGGCTTCCAAATAATGGTTCAGCTCTTTAACCTGAATAAAAAGAGAGAAATCCACCTTCTCAATGGAGGAACAAGCTCAGGCATTTCCTTTTTGTTAGAAGTCACAGCGTCACCCTTCGGGTAATGTACAGCTGCCAAAGAGAAGTTTATTTCTAGAAATCAATATTCAACCACCAGAGTGCAAGTTGTACTTGTACTTACTTCTGAATAAATAACTCATTAAAATTCTGCTATGTCAAACATAATAATATATTTGGAGTTCCCACAGCAGCAGCACTGAGTACAGAGATGGCAAAGAGGCAAATCTCTAGGAGGAGCAGACAACAAAGCAATCCTTGAACCGGTGCTGATAAGCCAACAATAAAGTAGGAGGCAGCTGTAAGCACAACACTGACCTAAAGACCAGGCTGCTGGAGAGGCACAAAGCAGCTGTTTTTCTGGAGCTCTTTCTTTTTCCGTGCTAACAGAGCTTCAAGTGAAGCACAGATCTCACACACACAACACAATCCTCAAAACAGAAAGATGGGAAAGCACTCTATTCTAAATATGCTATTTGAGCTACAGGAGAAGAGATGAAGAGTCTCACAATACACCTTTTTCTCCTTTACAAAATTTGACTTGACTTATTGGCATTAAACTCCATGATGCAAGATATAAATCAGGACACAGTTACAGCTCCACCCCTACCTTTGACGCCTCCAGCTCTTTTATTTTTTCTTCAGCTCCTGCCAGTTTCTCCTTTAGCGCTGCGATCTCCTTCTCCATCGGCATCACAACCGAGCGCAGCTTCTCTGCATCCTCCTGGGCCTGAAGGTAAGGTGATAAATTATGAACAACACATGATCATAGCTTTCACCACGACAGTTTCTATTATTGGAGACATTTGGAGAAAATCTCTATGCCAACAAAACCAGCTGGCTAAATTTCCAATGCTCATCTTACTGCTATTTACTCAGTTCAGTAGTCACTTCTGACAACAACCTATGTTGGTCCATTCACAGAAGGCAGCAACATTTTCAATCCATGTATGGATTAGGCCACGAGTATCTGCTTTTATAGAAAATGTTTGTAAACCTATGACACTCAATACCCAGGACAAAATTTACAGCTCAGGCATTTCAAAAGATGTGTAATTTTCTGCTAGGAGAGGCCTGTCTGCCCTGCCGCTTGCTGCCACAAATGATGTGTAACAGAACTGCATGGTGAGTTAGGAACCACCCATTTACCCACTCGTGAAATTAAAAGAAAAAGGATCTGTACAGTAGTGCACAGTGTAGCTCTGTTCTGTTTGGAAGACCATTTTTCAGCTTTAAAATTACTTCTGACACAGCCCCGGGGTCTGGCATTACTATACCAAACGTTTCACACTACATAAAGTCAATTTATCAATTCTCTTGTATTTTTACAAAATGTAGTTCTGAAACTATCAAAGCAGGACAGTAGGATGAGAAGACAGAGGGGAGAAGAAGTGTTCAGATTCACAAACACATGTCAAAGGGTGGCCCTGACACCCCTGTTTCTTATATGCCCCGGCCTCCCTTCATGAATGCACTGACACCTTTCCCAGTGAAAGAAGCAGCTCCTGCAGACCCCAAAACAGTAAAAAGAACTTTCCAATATTAATACAATAAAATTCTGCAAGTCACAAAGAATTTAAGCCACCTAATTTGGTTGGTTTTCTGTACAGAGGCTCAGAAAGCTCAATTGTTCTCTGCCTTCTCCTAGAGAAACCCAGTGGAGAAGGGAGCGCAGAGAGCAGGGTCCCAAAGCTGAACCTTCAGAAGGTGACACTTCTCCTAACCAGATCAGCAAAGAGAGCCACTAAAAGATGTCTTGGTTTAAATCTAGACTAGAATGCAGAACAAGAGCTGTGTCCTGCTTTAAACCTAGACTAGAATGCAGTTTTCAGAGATTGCTCATTTAACTTTCAGTTCTTGTAAGCTTGCTGACTTTCAGGAAGAGTAATACACAATATTTTTAACCACGCACATTTTCTAAACTTAAAATCAATAGACAAAATCAAATAATATTGCAATATCTGCCAATCATACCAACATCACCAGGCCCTTGGGCTCTAAAATGCTTTAAACAAAAATCTACAGACAAAACAAAATCACGTTTCTTCATGTTTCATTAACTTCTGCTCAGTTTGTCACTGTTAACGTGCTCGGGCAGCGAGTACGGATAAAATCTGTGAGGAGAGTGCAGGATGTCACGTGAGGCAGTGAATCCAACACCAGAGCATGTGACAGTGTCACACGAACACACAACCCAGCGCCTGCAGCCAGCAACTCACCAGACACATCTTTTGAACAGATGGGAACAGGAGTTCAGCTTCAAAGACTGCTTTATATTTCAGTTACTATATCAGCTCTACTCTACGCTACCTGTAGCCATCTCCTAGGCACTAGAGACAGCCCCACCCTCTAAGGGCTGTTGAACAAGCTCTTTCCTAATTACTCATGATAACCACAGAACATTTCATCGCCAGCCTGATTTCACATGGTTCAAAGCTGAATAAAGAGCAACAAATGTGGTTACGTTGGAGCCAGCCTGCACAGAGGAACAGTCAGAAGTTCCCCGAAAGCAAACCCAGAGTTTAAAAGCAGCCAACGTGGGAGGCACAACTGTATCCAATTGCACAGGACAGAGAAATTACTCCAGCTTTTCCTGCCTGGTAAAGAGCTGAGGTTTGACACCATGCTCGCAACAGATTGCAAAGGTTTCATTTAAAAATGAGGGGGAAGGATCCCTATTAAAGGTCAGTGGGATCTGAGCTGAAGCCCCAGAACAGCCTGTGTCTGCTGACAAAGTGAGTGCCTGTCCCTGGTTCTGCTTCTGGAAGTGAAATACAGTTCCTGAGACTCCCAAATGGAGGTCAGTGGCCCCACTCAGCTTTCCACTAACATGATGTAACTGTCCTGCCACAGAAGGCTTCATGAAGCTCCTGTCACATGAGGCCAGATGTGTCACAGCACCACCCTTCCTGTGCTAAAGGCATTCAGGCTCTCCCAGAGTGTGAACATCACAACAGTCATCTCCTAACTTTTTACCCAACTAACGTGTCGGTCAAAGACCACAGTTTCACATGTTACCAGCTTGTACTCCATCACTTAATCCAAACCCAAGTCCCCAAGCTGCCTCTGCCTGGCAAAGCCCTCCTCCCCAGTCCAGCGACTGAGGGACTTGCTGCAGAGCAGCTGAGACCACAGCGAGAAGAAAACTCAACAGAGAATGTGCTGAAAGTGAGCCCAAGTGAGCACAAGAAACACTGCAGTGCCAACCTGACAGCCAGCTACAGCATTCTGGAGTGTCCTTCGCTGTCACTCCAACCAACATTTTCAGAAGAACAAAATCCTGGCTGCAGAAATCTCAGGCAATCCTGTACCCAAATTTGTCCATTAAAAACAAGGCACACACATCATTTGAAAATCTCTCTTTAGAGCAGGAGTAAACCATTTAAAGTTCCTCTAAATTTACTCCACTGTTCTTTATCACCACCAATGAAAGCAGCTTGCTGTATATCAGACATTATGGCCAGCTCTGCAACAGAAATCAGATTACTCTCCCCCTCCATGTTCCTCTCTCCTGACTAACAAGCACACTCCACAACATGAGATCTGTCCTTTCTTGCTCGCTCTCCATGCAAAATACCTGCTCTGCAGACTGCTGCTCCTCACAGTTTGACACAACTGTGCTAGGACGAGTCTCTACACTTATCACAGCTCCAACAGAAAACCAGAACAGAAAATGAGGTCTGAATAAAACAAATCTGGCCAAATTTTACTGGTGTGCAAGAATCACCCCACCAAGCCACTGTCCAAAGTGGCTGGAAGTGCTATTTTGCATGAGGAATTGATCACAAGTCTTCAAATAGCACAATCCAAGTGATCAACAAAATTCCCCCTTTTGTAGTGACTGCTGATGCATGAATATTCCTTAATTTGCCAGCCAAACAGCTTTTTGTGGGCTCCATATTTGCTTGGTTGTTTTTAGGTGAAATTGAATGTCCTTTTCCTAATTTCGATCTAATTCTTAGTCTCCTTGAGGAAAAAACTCACAGGTTTAATGACAAAGAAGATTAAAAAACCCATGCCAAGCAGTTTAAGCAATTATTTCAAGCTTCACTCTGAAGGCCAGATTTACCCCTCCCTCTCGTACTCCTCTGCTTTGCAGGCCTACAGAGCTTTCTGAGCTCATATCAATCACAGATCACCTTCTCCTTTAGGATCACAACGGATAAGCATTTCCCTTTTAAAGGGGTGTAGTTGAAAATGCTATTTATCTGCTGTATTACATTTTTAGATGCTAACTGCCTCATGGCAAAGCTGCTAACTTCAGGTGAGTTGCTGCCATCTAAGCAACTCACAACTCCAACTGTTACACAATCAGTACATTCAGAGAGAAAAAAAACGTGCTGAGACTGTAGTCATTGGAAGGACTCTCAGACAAGAGAGATGGTATTCTCAAAATTCTTCCTGGTAGCCTGTTGGGAATGCACTGCTGGGACTCTCACACTGTGAACTCTGCATCCCCTGACTTGTTCCTACAGGACTCACCACACTGATCACATTTTGAACCTTCCTTCAAGCTTCAACCAATACCTTTTTTCGTTTAATAGAGCTAAAACCCTCTCTCAAAACCAGCTGATGTCTTAAAATTCCAGTGGCAGTAATCCTCTAGTCAGAATGTTGGTAAGTAGGCTTTAATCTGGACTTCACAGATCAGGACTACATGAGGAGCAGTCTCACTGAACAACAAACAGCAGCTCTGCAGCTACAATGAGCAATATTCAAGCATCTCTTTTTAAGTGTCAGAAGTAGAATTCCATTTTACAACACTAATACTGATTGCTTGTTAGGACACAGTAAAAATAAGTAAAATATTTATTATGTGGAACGTTTGTGATAGTCAATACTGCATTTCTTTGCTGATAGCAAGCAGAAACAAGAAAATGCAGGGATGTGGCAGACAAGCAGATGTTAGTCTACTCCTTTATTGAATATAGGATCATTTATTACATTAAAATTGTCTCAGGATACCTTGAAGACTACTCTAAGCTTGCTGAGAAGACAAAGTCACTTAAATGCAAGTTTTTATAACACAATATAAGATTCTAAAACATCAATCTATGATAACAGGTTCAATTTCCTTCCTGCCTGAAAGAGAAATAAACCAAACCTTCAAACTCAACAACAACAAAAAACATCCAAACTCAATCCAAGGCAGCCTACTTCTATGAACTCTTTTCAGTCACAGATCTTCAACAACAACGATAACAAAATCTCTCCAAACTCCAGGGCAACTCTCTTTCATCCTCTAGAGCCTGTTGGTTTGTGACAGCAAGGTTCCATTGCACAAACACTACTTACCTTACAGAAAGGTAAAAGAGATTTTTAGATACAGAGCCTATTACAAACCCAAAAGAAGTTTATAAGATGTGAGAAAAGGAATAAAGGTGCAGAAGTGTAAGAAAATTTTATAAATCTGCAGTCAATCCAGAAAAATCTAACAGGGGCTTTGAGTTTGTTTGACAAAATTCACAAGCCTCCTGCTTTTACAAGAGGAAGGCCAAACATTACTGTCTTCCCAGGTGCAATCCTCTTGCTGACTCCACATCATCAGCTATAACACCTTCATGGAAGCAAAGGCAGCATCAGGTCACGATGACTTCCATGAACAAAGAGTTGGCAGAACGAGGCTCTGTGAATTTCTGAGGAATTATGGCAGGGCGTAGAAATAAAGCCATGTGTAACAACACGAGTGTAACTTGAAACAGAAACTGCAAAACTAGGCTGAAACCTACCTTTTTCATTTCATTTTCTAGGTTTTCTTCCTCTTGACCTTCAGACAGTCGCCTTCTTAACTCTGCTATTTCCCGCTCCACATTTTCTCGGTATTGATTCCACTGAGCTCGCTCTTGCTCCAACCTGTGATGATACTGGAGCTCATAGTCACGAACAGTCTCTATAAAACAGCATTTTCAAAACTTATTTTCAATGCAAGCTAAAAAGCAGAGTTTTAGGAACTCCATCTCCAAACAGTCACTGGTTTATTATAATTGATCAGAACTAGGACCACAGTGGACTCTCCCTTCGACTCTTGCCCCCAAATCCAACTACACAAGCAAAATACCCAAAAGAACTGCATCTCAATTTATATGATGACTAAAACAGAAACAAACAAGCCCCCTAAACTGTGTAACTCCTAATTTTAAAGCAACGTACATGGTCTAACAAAGTATTTAGCAGCACATTTTATACCTCCAAGCACATCATCCAAACAAACTAACAGAACCCTACTTATTTACTCCAAAACACAAAGGAACTAGAACTCCTCACACAGCTTTCATCTCTCTATTATTAACATCACCCCTTCAGGTAAGGAGCTGTCTCTGTTTACATATGTACAGCAGTTGGCAGGATGGAGCCTTGATCTAGGTTCATGTATCAATGTATATCATAAATAAACAGCAATTTGTGTACTCAATATGCATGAAGATTTGTCTTCTCTAAGAGAAGAGCATAATCAGGTGATGGAAAAACTGCTACAGGCTGCAGGCTCTGAATATTGTGATCCTGTTTGTCAACCTTTAAGAAAACAGCCAGCTATGGCAACAGGCTGTCCCCAGTTTACACCCTGCATTTTGTTCCCTGTACACAGTTCGTCTCAGAAACATCAACTGTTGTGCAACGGGCAAACACAACAAGGAATAAGCCAAAATTATAAAGAAAAAACCCCAATCCACAACTGACAAGAGTGCAGCGTGTGCAGTTCCTACCCTAAAAAGTCCATGTGAGAGCACTGGAGGAACACTGAGCTGCCTGACAGCAGACCTGTGTTTACACGGGAGAGAAGAGAATCACACTGTCAGCCTGGAGCTGTTTCCAGTCTTGTCAAATTACACGTGTTATACTTATCTCTGTGGAATTTTGAAGAATCACATTCATAGTCCCTCAAAAAAGCTTTGCAGATATGTGGGAGTTCCCACTGCTGTGTCTCCTTCTAAACTCCAGCCCCATATGAACAGCAGAGAACAACTCAGGAGCTGTGCCCCATCTGTCACTGTTCTGCCAAGCCGCACGAGGCAGCCGTCCGTACGCGGTGCAAGGACAGGTAGGAACCCCATAACACACACTAAAGAGGGGTCTGATCTTAGCAGCAGCCCCTTGTCTGGTCGTTACCTTTCATAATAGCTTGTAGTGAGGCTACTTCTTCCTGCCACTGCCTCTTCACCTCATCAATAGCTTCCTGCTTCGTATTCTCAGATACCGTGGCGATAGCTTTGATGTTCTCCATTTCAGCATGAGCTTCCATCAGCTGGGTCCGCAGCTGGCCCAGGTCATCTTGGGCTGCTTGCAGCACTGCATTTTGTCTCTTCAGGTCCTCTGAAGAGAAGTATTATTAACATTTAGCTTGATTAATAAATTCAATCTGAAGAGTACCCATAGCTGCTCTGACAAAGATCAGTGCTTTAAAATGGGGCGAAGGAAACACTTGATATTAAATCTACCCAAAACAACTGAACAAACCTTAGCAGGTACCTTTATGGAACATTGTTTCTTGACTACATTTGCCCTTGCCTGTTATTAAAAAAGTGCCTTTTCATGGACACAGCCACAAGCAGACACAGTAGATATAACCTATGAATTGATATACCTGGTGAAAGTGAACTGTGCTTTTAATAAGTTCATAATTAAACAACTCATTCTGGTCACATCTTTTCCAAAAAGATAAGAACAGACAGCAAGACAGTTCTTTCCCCATTTGCAGCACCAGCTTGGGTCCTGGATTTGGACAGAATACTTTGTATTTCTTGAGCGGAAATACTCTGTGACCACTAACTGGAACCCACATAAGAAATCTATCCAGTCTCATTTGTTCTTCACCATGCAACCAAACATCCACCTCTTCTCTAATGGTCGCAACTATAAACAGAAATTAAACTAATTTCACATTATGCTCCTGAGTTTTCAGTTACTCTGAAGCAAGAAGCTCCGGAAGATGCAGACTATACAATGCATTCCAAAAGCAGGAACCCAACATAGAGTTTTATGCCACCCCGGTCTATTTCCATGGCCATCGCTGCTAGCAGATACATCTGCCCAGTGTACAGCAAAAAGCCAGCTCTCTCCTCATCAGCCCTGTTGCCCAACCCTGTGTGAGAGACTATGGAACCTGAGCTGAACAGGTACTTAAAAAAGCATTAATCCTTGTGTAAAAAAACCAAGATCTTGCACCATTTCTATCGCTTAGGTCTCAAATGACAGTGTTAAGGATGGGCTGCCCAATGTACATTTAGGAAAGGGTATTGGGAGGGGGAAAACACTTTGGAGAGGGGGGATGAAAAAAGACAAGTCATTGCTTGCCTATTCTCCCCTGGCATCCTTTTGCTTCAGGAGCTGTGAAAATTGGATTATTCTTTTTTTCTCTCATCACAATTTATTTTTATTTTCTATTTTTTACTGTTCTGAAAAAAAAGAGGGAATTATTGCTGATCTCATCTGTAGTGTCTTGTATCTTAGATTTCCTTTCATCGAGCTGCTAGAAACACAAAGAAATAGGGCTCCTGTATGAGCCAATCCTCATTACGCCTCTAGTATTTCTGCTCTCATAAGCTTATACAAGCAGCTCCAGCCTTAATGCATTATTTTTTGGCTTTGCTTTCATATGTTAAGGACAGGAAAATCATCAGGATTAGAAATAAATCAATTTGGCTCTCAGAACAGCAGCTATCTCTGCTCTGTAATTCCTCATCAGATATTTGAGCTCACATGGTTCAAATTTTCCTATAAAGTGTGATTGAAATAGATGCCCTTGGCTGGTATTAAAACTTTCATAATGTTTGTCTGCTTATATTCTACCTCAGATGGAAATTCAGGGCAAATTAATACTACATAAAGAGCTATCCACAAACACAAAGAGTGCACCATCCAGATGACGTTTTTCCACTTACCAGATCAGCTGCTCTTCAGAGAATGAGTGCACCACAACTGCAGAACATGAGTATTAAAACACAGTGGTGGTGTTCATGTGTGGACACTGAGTTGCTTTGCTGACTCCTATCCACGCAGCCAAATCTTTAAATTAAATCTAAAAACTCATTCCAGGAAGTTAACCAGTCACCTATTGAATTTTACTCTCTGCTTGTCTCTTGTTTTCTTACTATGTGTCTGTTTACAAGACTACAGTAACTTTTCCAATTTTGGCAAATCAGAAATAATAATCATGCAGATGATCCCAGCACTGGAAGAAAACTCCCTTAAATCTTAATTATCCTTAATCAACTTTTTTTTTTTAAAGTCAACTATGTGGTATGTTCAGGTAAATGAGGAGTAGCAGCTGCATTACGATTCTTCTTCACACAGGGATTATTTGAATCTCAACTTTTTAGTCAAACTTTAGAATAATTAAGAGAATTGAGAACTTACCTTCCTTAGCCAAGTATAACTCCTTAAATTTTGCTCTCTTTTGATTAAATTCTTGCTCAAGTTGCTGCTTTGTACGCAGAAATTCTGCATTGACCTTTTCCAATTCCGCCACCCGTTGCAGAAGAGCGTCTAAAAATAGAAGAGAAGATAAGGTATGTCACTAACAGTTAAGGCATCTCATCCTGCGAGTTTGAGGTTTGGAGCTTTTCTTTTTAAAATACCTTCACTCATCAGCTCAGCCGTTGCCCCACGAGACATCAGGACAGTCACAGTCCTTAGAGCACCAAAGGAAGATTCTTAGACTGTAGCACCGAACTAATTCTGCAGAAAACAACCCACCTCCCAAAGACCACCACCATCTTCTAGATACAGTGAAGGAAGACATGGAAAAACCCAAAACCACACAGCGCCAGAATTATTTCTATTGGTGCTTCTTTCCAAAACACCAGGAATTTAGTCACCAAGTGCAGGAACCTGGGTCTTGGGACAGACCTTGATATCCACCAAGCTGGAAGGACTTGGCTTAGCTTGAGGACAACAAGCCATCTGCTATATCATCCCCCCAAATGCAGGTGCATAAGGAGTAGAAGCAAAAGAAGGTTTATTTTCTAAGAGTGTGTGACAGCTACTTCCTTTCCACTATGTATAAGTGATTAGGTTTACACAAAAGCTAATTTCTCTACTTGGAGTACAATCTGTACAATGGCCATAGAGACACTCCACTTCCCAAAAGGAATGCCTGAAGCCAAATCCCAGCTGCAGGTAACCATGGGCTATGACATGGATTAAAGTCTGCCTGGAAAGGTGCTGCAGTCAATGGCAGGAAATGGACTCAGTGATACACTTTCAATTGTCATTTATAGCCGACTTGGTGCTCTGAATTTAGATCCAGCTCACCCTGGGATGAAAAAGAAAACTATATTCACCGTCAGAGGCTGTCAACTTAAAATGAGCAAAAAAATCAATCCCCCAAACAACACACAGACTCTGCAAAGCCAGCATTCATTAACCTGCCAGAGAGGCTGTCCCTGTGCTCCCGTTTCTGCGCACAGCAACGTAGCTATCAATGTTTAACGACGCCGACGGAGTGCGTGGCCAAAGCCTGAGAGATGGCCGGCTCTGGTGGAGCTACACCCGACTGAAACAGGATCTTGTGCTACACACGCGATCGGAACAGGCACAGGACACGCTGTGTTCCAGAAGAGCAGCAGTGTGCAACATCTAACTCCCTAATTAGGGGTCTAACTCACCAAGAAACAAACAACCACCCTGAAGAACCAATTTCTTCACTTCTGAAATAGCATTAAGAATTTAAATTGATAAGCCAAAGGGGAAAACAAACAAGCAAATGAAGTACCTTTGGCCAACAATTTATTAGTGTAAATAGCACTTTTCTATTGAGGAGTATCGGGGCAAACAGACGACTGATGACAGAGTCAGACATGGCAATTAAATTACCAGCTTTATTTCTAACAAACAGCAGGAATCTTGCAGAGACATTTCAGGTCAGACACAGGGATCGCCACCTCCCTGCCCAACACCAATATTAGAGCAGAGTACGGCACACGATCTTATGGGGCTGAATCAGGCAGGGGACTCAATGGAGGGCAGCAAAATCCAGTTCAGAGCAGGGCCATCAGCTTAAAAAAAACATGAAACCATTGAGGTACACAAAGAGAAACTGCAGTGAAAGAGATACAACCTTCTCTTAACCCACTGCACAGCAAGATTTCAATTTTTTTTCAACACAGGAACAAACCCACGCCCCTCATGAACAAGCTACTTAAATGCTGCTTCACAGATCAGCTCCCAAAAGAATTGCATTCTCTGTGTGACAAAGTTCCCCATTACACAAACACGCAGCGACCGTCTCAGAGCTAAGACAGGCAAAGCTGATTATCAATAAGGCTATTTTTGAGTACTGCGTCTATTTATAAAATTAATGCCACCAAGCTTTCTACTTGATACTTAAAGTGTCAAACATGACATCAAGAGCTCAGTATTCCACATCTGAAATCTGAAAAACAGAGCAGAAAAACCCTATACACAGAATAAACCTAATGGCAAAAAAAAAAGAAAATCACTTCTGTCACCCTTCTGCCATTCTCCTGTCACTTTCCACCTCTTTATTTTCCTGCCATGATTGCTCAACACAGAAGTATGGAAAATAAAAATATGTGGCTGCCCATTTTTCTTCGTGTTATTTCCTGAGCACTAATTTTCACCTATCACAACATCCTACTGGAGCCACAATTATACTATTCTATGCATTTTTAATCTAAGATTCTGCCACCAGGATGTGTATTTAGACTGCCAAAAGTTTTCTTCATTTCCTTTAAGTAGGGTTTGATTTAAAAATCTAACCAAACAACAACAACCCCCCCCAAGCTCCCCCCATTCCAGTAGAGCTGTTCTACCCGGTGCCTAGAAGCACAGGAGTCCATTAAAGCTCTTTCAATGCGTGCGGTGAACAAGAATGATTCCTGACTTATGGAAGGAGGTTGCTTCGCTTTCAAGGAACAATGTTTTCCCTTACACACAGAATTCAGCAGCCCAAACTGAGGAAAGAGAAAAAGAAATGAATTATTTGCTTTTCCCAAACTTGCATTTGGAAGCGTCCAGGATTTTATTGCCCTGGACAATGGCTGAAGCTCCCTGGGCAGCACACACGCTTCTCTTTTTATTTGAGGACAGAGAATTGCATCAGACTTCTCTCCTGCCACCTTTGTTCTCAGAGCGGCAACAAATCCCTCTGGACTGTCACATCTCGCCGTTCCAGAGCGTGCAATGGGGACAAGGAAGTTATAGAAAAGGGGAGAAAACGACTCAAAGCTGCAGTGGTGCTGCGGAAGCCAGGTCTGTGCCCATGCCCACCAGCATCGCCCCCCGCGAGCGGTTTTGCAGAAGTGACTTTTGGGCAGTTCCCCATTTTTGCAGAGAAGCTGTTGCATTCACCCAACCATTTCTAGCTCATCGTACAGCTGAAGGTTATGTGACATCTACATTTTGTTCTCCATTGACTGAGCACTCACAAGCAAACAATCCCACACCGATTTAATGCTACACACATAAAATCTTGCTGATGCTGACATGCAGATACCACTCTGGATGCAGAACTGAGCCCTGCCCCATTGGCTCTGTTACTCTTTTTATTAAGCACAGTAAATCAATAATTGCAGGATCACAAATACTCAGCTGAGCACTGCACGTTACAAACATGTAACCACAATGTAAATATCACAGAGAGCTTAAGTCTGCAATATACTACTTAATACTGAAAGTAATATCACTTTTCATTGATGCTGAATGACTGACACCCACCTTTTCACTGCAACTGAAAAGTATTGCCTATTCCTACTCTTTATCTTCTTTTTTCATGTTAAACAATGTAGGACCTGCTGCATTAAGGATCTCAGTAGAAAAAAACATAAGCCACCTTTGTATTAAAATAATAAAAATCTAAAGCAATGGAGGTGTTTGAATAAATGGGAAGATTCTCTTCTATAAACCAATCAAGAAGAGAACAAAAACAAAGGGAAGAGATGACAATGGTCCTTTAAATGGTTTAATAAATCCTGCACAGTTGAACGGCTGTGTGCAATAACAACTAAGTCATGTTTGACGTGGTACTCTAAAAGCTTGCCTAGCTGTTTGTGTGACCATCTGCACGGCACCTCGCAGCTGCATCAGCCCTAAGGGCTCCTGCTCCCAACGGCCGGGGCAGCCAAGGCCATACCTGGGGCTGCTCGTTCCAACAATGCAGAAGCACAGGGCAGGGAAACAAACCCGAGAGCCTTTCCAGGCTCAGGTCAAGCCCCGATTACCAAAAACCCCACTTAGTGCTTGTTAGTCAGACCACGTGTTGTCCTGCATCTCTGGTGTGCAGCCATTTTCACCAAAACCTTCCGCAAAGTTGTTTATATAGCAAACATCTTCATGCAGAATTACAAGGAAAAAAAACAACAGACTGTTTATCCTTCCCCATTTTTTCACTTCCCACTTTTTCACCCTTTTCACAGCACTCACGTTAACTACTTCCTTGCTTTATTATTGCCTCCTTTGACTTCTTTTGTGGACACAAACCCAGGCGGTTGCTGTTCTGGAGTCCAAACCTCCATCAATGAAGTGGAACCACACCTGATTGCAGCTTCGATTCCATGGTTCCAGTAAGCCCACTTCATGCAACGAGCAATGCTCCTCACCTCTTCCACACGTTTAGTCATTCTGGCCCCGGGTAACAAGTCTAGTTTAAATTCATGCCTAGTTAAACATTACTTGTATCAGACTGCGATGGAACAGCGTTCACTCACATCAGCTATCACAGGAATGCAGTTAACATCACAGGTCCACGTTGACAGAAGTGGGCTTGCATTTTTCTACAGCAATTTCTCTTCCCTTTGCCAAAAGCAGCTTTTCTTCCCAAGGACAGTCCCCTATCTCCATGACAGCCTGGCTTTTCCTTCATCCCTTACCACAGTGGTTGGTTCTCTCCATCATTTCACTACCATTGCCATCAGACCTCTGGGTTTTGTGCACACACTCAATTTTTTTCCCAGAAGCCTCAACTCAAGGCATGAGGGGTTTTGCCACCATTATTTTTAACTCCATTTCATTTCTGCCACTAATGTTTTAGCGAGTGGGGAGAACAATCCTGCAAGAAATTTAAGGAAAACACTATTTGTTAGCATTTTTTTCAAGAGAATCAGCCATGCTTTGCATCTCATCAATTCAGGAATAAATTAAATAGCATTAAATGGTTGAATCACAGCATTGGAAAAGCCAACCGAACACCACAATAGGCAGTATCCTACAGAAAGCATTTTGGCTGCATCCTGCTGCTACCATCAGTGAATCCTCTCAGAAACACAGTGTTGGTAAGCTTGAATGCATATCAGAGCATCTCAAAAGTCACCAGCAAGCTACAGTCTGGTGAACACAGACACTTTGCATTCAACTACAGCAACACAAAATGGAGAGAATTGAGTTACCCATCTCATCAAAATCACTGGCATTTTCTCTGCTCCCTCAGTGCTTGTATCTTATTCCCATGGCTTGAATAATTCCTCATTTTTATAACTGCTCTTTATTAGAGGATCAATTTTTCAAGAAAACTGCAGGAAAAGCCCTCAACGACTCTTGGGTTTATGAAGGCTCTATTTACTCTACAGGCAGGGTACATTTACTCAGACCAGTCACTGCCTGAGCAAACAAGAGCGTGGTGATGGCAGCAGAGCACTTGGGCAAGGTTAAGTATCCAAGCCCTGGTGCCATTTCTCTAAAGGGTTCACAGCACGTGCTGTCATTGCTGCTACAATTACAGTGCCCTCAGCTCCGAGCCAGCCCAGGTAGATCCGTGTACCCTGCAGCCACAGCCCTACTTGATCCCCTTGGCAAAGCTTTTCGAGAATTTCAGAGAGCTCAGCTTAAACAATGGATCTGTCAAACGTGTCAGCATTCACACACGCTTGCAGCACTCCTCCAGTTTCATCAGTCCCACCCCATTATCGGGGAAGTTAAACACGAGGGATTTGCTGCAGTCTGAAGATGCTCCCTCAGCCCACGACACAACCTCTGGCAGAGCTGCCCATTCCCCTCCCACAGCACTTCAAAGCAAGTCCCCCCAAAAAATGGCAAGTGAGTTAATTCTTCCTGACCAAAGCAACACTGAAAATATGAATGACTCTCTATTTCCACAGGAATGCTTCTGCCAAGCTTTCCCAGACTACCACATCGCAGCATTCGTATGATATAACCACAAAATCCAGAACAGGATTAAACTCCTTCACGTGGCAATTACAGTGAGGTTTTTGGTGTACCCAGCCTTGTAGGAAAAACAAAACTTGAGTTGGGGATATTGTTTGTTTCAGTAAACCTTCAGAAATCTGCTGCTCTGATTCAGATTGAAAAGACATTTAGGGAGCAATTCGGGCACACACTCGCCATACAGGAGACGACTTACACCACTAGCATAAATGTATTATTAAAATGTAAACATTTGCTAAACTCAGACAACAAATTCTGTACCTATTTTCTTTCAAGATAACTTAATTGCTGACTCATTTTCAGTGGGAGGGGAAAAAAAAATCCCTTTGACTCTATATGTTTATCACTTCACCTACCGATTCATTAAAGCTTGTCCTCTTTTAGGGGAAAAAAAAAACAACGAAGTATGACTCAGCTCTCAAAAAAAATTCCCATAACCCTACTGCATTGTTCTCCTTGATGAAGTAATTTAATAAATAAAACAATCCATTCTATTAATGCAAAAATTGCTCCTGATACCACTGGTCTGAGGTCACAGGTGAGAGCATTCAGAACACCCAAATACTCTGCTTCCCAGCAGAAAGAACAAATTAATGACCTAACACACTTAAAAATTCAAAGGAATGTAATCAAAATCAGAGATTCAATTGGAGAGATCAGCACAGAGCTAGTCCAAGAAACTGATGCAGAGGAAAACAAAAAGAAGTCACCATCTGTGGGATTTACCTAGGCAAGGATTTGCCAGCTCACCGTTGGCCCGAGGAGACTGCACATAAAGCAAATCCACATTTTGTGGACATGGTCAAAAGCCAATATAATCGATAAGAGCAGGCAAACTCACATCCACACATGCAGCTACAAGGCATCACTTCTGTACTCTCACAGGTACCACAAACGCTCCCAAAATAGCAGCAATTCACACATAACTCAAGAGTTATATATAATTTGGGCACTCAAATTGGTGGACAGAGAATGAATCAAGAAAGGGAACAGGTGAAAATCACTTTCAAGGAAGAGTTATTTAAAAGCATTAGTTGTCAGGAAAGCAGGCTGCAGACGTGAAAACACAGTGCCTTAGAGGAACCACTTAAAGGATATCAATCTTAATAAATGGCCTGGAAAATATCATTGCCAGCTGTATTTATGGAGAAACTGGGGTGATAAATACAGTATTACAAATAATAGAAGATAATTAACATCTTTATTTGATAAGGAATAGGATATATTTCCTATCATTTCAAATAAGGCTTCTCCAGCAATTTAGTAGTTTCTCTGAGAACAGACAACTCCCCCAAGCCTCTCTCATCTATTTCTTGACAGAAAACACTCCCTTCGTTCTATATAGTCATTTTTTTGCTACCACTTGTCAACCAAATGAATTCCTGAACAGTTAAAAAGGAAGAAAATCCTCCTCCAGCATGGATTTTTCAAGTGTTTAAATACACCTGAGGGATAAGCAATACAGAACATGGAGGCTTTAGTCAGCCTGCAGCTATGATAGTTTTAAATCAACTTAAGCACCGGTGGTCATCTGAAAGGGTAACTCTGCACTCCCACCTCACCCTGAGCCCATGAGCCTTTCATCTCCACCGTGCTGCAAGAGCCTTGGAGACTGCACAGTGATGGGGTCAGGGAATGGATACAGCAGGAGAGGAGGGAGTCAAATCCATTTTCAGCAAAACCAGGTCCCTGATCACGCTTATCACTTGGCTGAGCACACATGAGCGCTGGCACAATGTGACAGCGAGGATGTACCCTGGTTTGAACTGTGAAAATAAAAGAGCCTGAATGATATCCTCAGACACTGACATTATACTGCGTGGTCTCCACCCCTTCCTTTATGCCAGCTCATCAGGTCATTCACTAAATCAATTAAACCCATTAATCCAGCTGGGAGCAGCTGGGCGACCAAGCCGAACTGGCTCAGTCACAGGTCCAGTGGGCAGAGCTGGCACAAAGGAAATGACGGGAAGGCAATTGTGGGAGCAGGAAGAAGAGAGCAGGATCACTCCTTCCAGGAGCAGCAGCCTCCTAGATTGGCTCAGCTGTAACACAAGACCAGAGCCTATGGGTACAGTCTGATATTCAGTTTAAACCCAAGTGCACGTCGCTCACCAAAAGAAATAGGCTGGCCTTCCCCCTGCCCCGCACTCTCCCTGTGACAACAGAGATCAGCGCGGCCATGCCGCAGGAACTCATTTCAAGACTCGCTGACTGGCATTCGTAAGTGATGAATGACCTTCCTCAAATCCCAGCTTCCAGTCAGAATCTCCAGGGGAAGCTTACAAACTCAAACTCAATCTGTATCAGAAAGCCAATTCCAAAGCTCAGATTCCCATCGGCGTTTGAATACAGACAGGTCTGAACAAATGCAAGTGCCGGGCTGTCTCCAGCATAGCTGCACTTACACTGGGACGACAGCCGGAGCTGTAGATAAAGATATATTGCAAAACATTTGTATTCCAGAATAAGGTTAGGGTCACATTTGCTCTTACTTGAAAGTAAACGTGCTGGTACAGAACTGTAGTTGGATCAGACCCTATAATTGCCTCCTGACATAGCAGCAGATAAGTGTAACCCCAATATCTCAAATGAACCCAACCTCTATTAACATCAGGGGTTTGTACATCAGTTAGAGATGTAGCATCTTTGTCTCCAATTTCCTCTAAAACTTCAACAGAAGCTGTGAGGACCACACAGGCAGCTAGAGTGTGGTCACAGCTCAAGCATGGTCACAGCTTGAGATGTCAGTCAAGCACAGGATCCAGAGTTTGGCTAATTGCTTTCCCACTAATTTAGCACACAGCTCTAGATACAGCAAAAGGAAGAAGATATAAACAGACACTGTGAGCTGAAAATTAGGAAAACCTTACTTGAAACCAATCCTTAAAAGAGAATTTAAAAGATGTAGCATCTGACATAAAGCTGCCAGGTTGTCAGATGATCTGAGCTAACAGAGCCCAATTTATGCTTCATATTTCACCAAAATAAACCCAGTAACACCACAGCTGAATTGAAGCACAGTGATTTTGGCACAGACTACTAGTAGTGTAAGATGAGTGTTCCAGTTCCTGTGTCTGAAGTCAAGGGGAGTCCAACAGGAACGTCACCAGGTCTTGGGAAAGATTGCACCAGGCATAAAATTTTACAGTGGATGGGTAACATAATTACTGCTCATAACTTCTAGCACTCATCCGTGTTTCTTCCTGTGTAGATTAAGCCAATGACACTGTGAGCTACTGTTTGCAGGTGACTATATTTTGTTTTAAAGCACCGGACCATGGTGCTAGTCCCATCTTGCACAGCAGTGATGCAGCAGAGACTAAAACATAACACAAAAGTCACTTCTGTTGAGGAGTGCTTCAGTGGAGCCCACCCATGCAAATCCAGTGTCACCCTACCAGGGATGGGAGTGGTGGGAGAACAGTTACACATGGAAACGCTGAGACAGAAACAGCCAGAGAGCTCTTTCTTCTTTTGTTTTGCCTGTTTCTCTCTTTTGTTGCCATTTAAACAGCATTTTAAGTCTTGTTGCAGTTATCTGTAAGTTAAAAACATGTATTGACACAAGATGTGATCAAAACCACTCAGCCTATTCAGGCCACTTTCTTCAAGGCCTGGGCAACACTGCTACAATTGACAAAGCTGGTCTGGTTGGATCATCCATTAATCCTCTCCTCTCACCCACAGGCCATTCCCTCTGGAGCACCACGCAGTTAATACTTCTGTTGTCTTTCAATTATCAATTCCAATTCACTTCCCCACGTATAACTTCTATCTGTTACTGCATTTTTGCTCCACAGTTCTACTAAAAAAACATTTTCAGAAACCACAAAACATAAAAAGTAGATAAATATTAATAAAAAAATCCCACCTGGAATTACACTCCATATTTTGCTGTGACTCACCACAGCAAGGCAAGGCTCTCCTGCTCATTAAGTAACTAAATCAGGTTGGGTTTTTTTAGGATTTTTGTTATTTTTCAGTTCTCAGCACTGCCAGACACACAAGACAGGGGCTCAACTGCACAGAGAACAAACTGCTCTCTGCTGATACCAACTTCCAGGACTGCTCTGAAAGCCTAAAGGCACGACTCTTCTATTTTCCTATCTTTCCAAGAGGCAGAAGTTGACTTCCAGCCATTAATTTTCCCAATCTGAGAGACACTTAACTGCTTTGGTTTACAAACAACAATAACAAGGTATTAAACAACTGGATGCCATAGAATCATAGAATGGTTTGGGTTGGAAGGGACCACAAAGCCCAACCAGTTCCACACCTCTGCCATGGGCAGGGACACCTCTCACTGCTCAAAGCCCCATCCAACCTGGCCTTGAACACCTCCAGGGATGAGGCAGCCACCACTTCTCTGGGCAATGTGGGCCAGGGCCTCCCCATCCTCACAGGAAAACATGTTCTTCTTAAGATCTCAGCTCAATCTCCCCTCTTTCAGCTCAAAACCACTCCACCTCATCCTATCCCAGCATACCCTGATCCAGAGCCCCTCCCAGTACTGGGAGGCTGCTCTAAGATCTCCCCAGAGCCTTCTCTTCTCCAGGCTGAACAACCCCAACTCTCTCAGCCTGTCCTCAGATGGGAGGTGCTCCAGCCCTTGGATCATCATGTCAGCCAATCTCATGATAAAGAGGTGAGTAATTGAAGTTCATTGCCTGCAAAATAACCTGTTATGAGAAGACACTCAGAGGCTGAACACATGTAAGAGAGGTTTGAAAAGCTGATGAGTACTCGCTCTGTACCAAGAGTACAGCACGAGAAGCTCTTCCCTTCTTAGTAAAAGAAATTGAAGAAATCTTAAATAAAGTAAATATATTAGAAAAACAACAACCAAGCTGAGACTCCACACAGCCAGGAAGCAATACTGTTTGGAAAAGACAAGACACTTTTCACAGGGTATGTTTGTCTGATCATGCGATTTCTCTAGAAGATCAGAGGGATGGAGGGAAGGGGGAGCAAGGCTGTGGAGCTGCAGGGCAGAGCCCAGAGCAGTCACAACAAGAGCAAGGTACAGGGACACCCCAGACTGAAAAGGCCTGCGAGGGGGAGAGCAGCAGTTAAAAATGAGGCGATGACTGGGAAGGACTGAGGAAGCCAGAGGATCAGCTGAAGAGCAGTAGTTGCCCAAGACAAGGTCAAATGTCCGGCTGTTTGACCGGAGAGAGAAACCCAGGACCGAAGGTCAAGCGAGGCCACATTTCTGCCACTTCACAGCAGAAATCATCAGGGCAGATGGAAACCCATATGAAGGGTGATTCAAAAGCTTTTGTTTTTCCTCTTTGCTACATTTGGAGGAACCAAGCCAGGGAAGATGAGCACAGGATGGAGACAGGAAGGAAAGAAGCCCCACAAATGACAACTGGAGTCATGGCTGGCAAAAACAGGCATGAATGGAAAAATTAAATAAATAAAAATAACCAGTTATTCCTTGTTATATTAGCAATCATCTGCAGTTCTGCATCCTTAAGGTGTTACAGGCCCTGCTAATACAGCAACAAGACAGCCCAGCAGTTCTCTCAAGCACCAGGTACATTGCAGGGACAACCTAAAAAGCAATGCTCTTCTTTCCAAAAGACACAGAAATTATCAGCTAGGAGTACGCTGCTCACTTGTTCCTCCAATGCCAATTTATATAAAGATATCAAATGATTTAAATGTTTCCAGAGATAATTCATCATCATGCTTAACTGACTGTACCGTGACTGAAATTGCACAATGCTCCCCCTATTTATAGCGCAACGTGCAGAGGCCGGTTGCCACCAACCCAGACACCCCTGAGCCACACACAGAAAGCGACCCTGTGAGCAAACTACCAACCCCTCTGAAGCACCAGACCTTTGGAGCGACAGATGTTCTCCTTAAACACACACACACCAGCATTTATGGCCAGGCAACCTCACTGTCAGGGCTGCTGAGAATATGCTGCTTATCAACGCTACTGGTTCTTATCTGAGAAGACTTCAGTCAGAGTAAAGCCATAACCTCATGCTTTTTCTTTTTCTTTTAAAAAACACATTTTTATTTAAAAAAAAATACCTAAATATAATAAAATACATAAACATAATATAGAAAACTGCCTATTTTAGAAGTACTTTTTAATAATGTCCCTGGAGCGAAAGCCCAGGAAGCTGCCTTTCCACATCGGACGATACGAACCCTATGGGATTTGGTCCTCTCCCACACTGACATTGTTTGTTTTAGCTTCTTAAATTTTAAAACAAAATTCCTTCTTCAGTCATTTTCAAAGGACTGTTCCGCAGTGGGAATCCACTCCACCCACACTGGGCTATGGGAAAGCAATGAAGCATCATGAGGCGCCAGGCCAGGAAGGGAAGAAAACAAGAAGGCCATCTTCTCGGTGACAAGGCTGAAGTGACCAAGATGTAGCACAAATGGGCAAACAATTTATATTTTCCAGTCTTCAAAATGCAATAGAGTATGTCCATGAGTTGAAGTACATGTTCTGTACCTTCAGGTGAGCCGAGAGCTAATTATAAAGAACAGGGTCATGGTATTTGTCAAAATTTAGAGGTATTATTTGGGACTTGGCTTCAGCAGGAAAACAGACCCCTGTATGTGCATATTTCCACTCCAGAGCAAACTGGCCTGCTGAGTGGATCAAAACTCCCTTAGAAATTCTAAAACATGGGAATATGTTCATTGTTCAAGGTGTTTGGTTTGCTTTAGAAGCCAAATCCCAGATTTGTCCACTGAACCGACATGGAAGAACATCCAGTTTAAAAAAAGATGTGCAAATGCTTGTGGGTTTTAATTGAAAACATATTTGTTTAACGATATTAACAACTATTATAATAAGATAATAAAGTTAAGACGAGGCAAAGTGAAAGTGAGGGAAGAAATTATCTTGGCTCTTGGAAAGTACCAACTATTTTGAAGTTACTCCCCAAGAGAAGAGAGTTTAATAATTGACAGTTACGTCAACAACATGAAGCTGAGCTTCAGTGCTCAAACCCAGTCCCTTTCCAACCACATCAAGCTTTTGAGATGAGTAATCGCATTTTTCGATACCTCAGTTCCATCTAAAAGTGACACCTCTAAGGAAAATAACTAGAAATGTGAAAGGGTCTGAGGCTGTTTTATTCCTTGATGGCGACACCCAGACCCCTCACCAGCAGTGCCCAGCCTCTGCCAACATTGAATTACCGGCGACAGCGAGTCTTGGCTCCTGTCAGGATCCTGTATTATTGCCATAGGGAAACAGTGCTGCTCTCGGCGCTGCCAGAGGTACCAAGATCAATACAGCAATGTCCTCCAGTCTTCCGTACCCAGCCAAGCGGTGCCCTGAGAGCTGGCACCATCTTCAACCACACAACATGGGCCTCACTTTTACTGCCTAAGCACAGGAGGAAGAACAAGCTTCTCCAACGCTGTATGAATTCTTTCTGCTGGCAAATGCTTATTAAAATATTTGATAGACTGTGCCATTAACAGTTTCCTGTATCACAGAGTAATATCAACGGATGCCCCATTTACCAGTATGACTGTACCAATGGCCTAACTCTACTGGTGCAGTAAGAAGTGTTTAATAATTTGCATATCATTGTAATTAATTTTTTAGTCTTGAAGAACTAGTGCAGTTTCTTCATTGAAGCAATCTCCAGCTATGAGAAAGGGAATAATACTAAAACTTGAGCAGTAAAACAGTGAAGAATTGCCAAACTATTCTGTTTGGCAACCTTATTTTCAGAGATGGCAAAGACCCAGATATGAACTGAGGAGGCTGAGGGCACACCACCTTCAAAAATAAAAATATTTTTAAAAGTAGGCATTACTGCTCCAGTCACACAATCTACACTGCTCATGGATTAATTAAAATCTCAAAAAAGCAGCCTGACCAGGATCAATCAGCAGCACCCATCTCCCTGCAACACAGAGCACCACCATTAGCCACCAGCACAGAGCACAACACTGTCCCAGCAGCCAGAGGACTCTGCTCTCAGTCTCTCTGCGATTGTTATCGTGTGGAAACTCTATTACCCCACACAGAAGAATGAGAGGGTTATTAACATCTATACTAAGCCAAAGTACAAAAACAAGGTAGGATCTGATATCCACTTTTTTTCCCTTTGCCTTGTGTTATTCCTTCCCCTCTGCTTAGGCCCATTTTCATTTCAGCGTAGGCAATAGAATGGAATACACATTCTATATTAATTTCTTCTCATGTTGTTTCATGTTATTTCTACTAAACAAGCAACACTACTTCTTTTGTACTTCCTTTCAACAAGAATATCATGGCTGATGTCTTGCACAAGTAAAGAATGCATAAGGTATTTATAATCAATATGAGTCAATTATAAAAAGCCATTATTTTTCCTTAGGGGAACATACTAATCCAGTTCCATTTTGTCACATGTAGGCTTAAATCAGAGATTACACGACTCCTTTAAGCAATAAATTCAGTGCAGACAACTAAAAATATCAAATAATTCCTTTCTTCCACATTTTCTCCACACTAAAATAGGGCAGAGATGTTTCAAGGCACACATTCGGCAAGTTACTTAAAAATAAAACCAACACACGAGAACAACAGTAGAGTAATCCAAGTGGATAAAGCCCAAACTGGTCCTGTTGCTGCCACAGGAGGATGGGGGAGAGGAGCCATTTTAGAAGCTATAATTCTTCAGTGTGAGAACCCAGCAACCACTTCCAGAATCCACCAACCTGCACCCGGTTCCCCCTGCCATGCGCCTTATCTACAGCATCCTCATCTTCCCACAGCTAAAAAGCATGAGGACAGCAACCCACACCTCCTAGGAGAAAGACTTCACTGACCTCTCAAATTACTATATTTAACTTGCATCTTTTTGCCTTATTTTTAAACAACAACAACAAAATAAAATTCATCTAAATTGTAATTTAGAATCATGGAATGGTTTGGGTTGGAAGGGACCTTAAAGCCCATCCAGTTCCACACCCTGCCATGGGCAGGGACATCTCCCACTTGATCAGGGGGCTCAAAGCCCCATCCAGCCTCGGACTGAACACCTCCAGGGATGGGGCAGCCACAACTTCTCTGGACAACCCCTAACACACTACTAACACAGAGCCACCTTTCCTGCTCACAAGGCAGAACGCATCTGCACGGCGCGCAGCTCCACTGCACACCTGCAGCCAGGCAGCCTGCAAGAGCCAAGAAGGAAAGCCACTGGAAGTTGTTCTGTCACTTTCAGAAGAACAGGCTAGAGAACAATAAACAATGGTTATTCACCAGAAAGCACAGAAGACTAGCCCACACCAACGCTGAGCTTACAAGAATGACAGCAAATAAATTCACCCTCCCCCGGTGCTCTGGAAGGCTGAGCATGCAATCATTGACCTTAATGCAGCAAAACATCTCACAATCTAAGCACCCTCATCAGTAAAACTTGGAAAAGGTAGACTGAAATATTGAAATCCCTGAGGACAAGCACTTTCTCGTAGAACTCCACAAAAAAAAAAAAAACAGTCCACACAATTCCCTAGATATGCATAATTAAGAATCCGTCACTGCCCTTTTCTAAGAGTGCTGTCCCAGGGAAACTCGTCTGCTCTCTAAAAACGAGAGCTCTGGTGTATCCCCATGGCTAGGCAAGCACCACCCTTCAGGATGCTGCACATCCCTCAGCTCCTTCTATTTCCACATTATGACCGCCTCCACGTGAACGTCTCCCTCTCCTGCCCCTTCCCATACATCCACAAACACCATTGCCCAAGCTAACCATCACCTTAAGCTCTTCCAATATGCAGACAGTTCTGTAACCTATTCCAGGGGAAAAACATACTTCCTTGTCTGTAATTCTTCCCAAACCAGACACAAATAACCTTTCCCTAACAAAACCTTCAGGGAAAGCTCATCTTCCTCCCGCCCAGCCAAACAGCATCCCGAGGGAAGAGCTGTCATTGCCTTTGTCTTTGCCAGTCTGGGACGAACCCTGACTCTGAGTGCCCTGACCTCAGCCTCCAGAGGTGCCTTTTCACCACACACGCACGGTGCAGACAGCCCTGCATCCCCTGCCGGGGCCGGATGGACGGTGAGAAGGAATTATACCTTGATAGCAGCATCACTGCCCTTTTCCTCCATCCTGTGGGGACGAGGCCTTCCCCATCCCAGCAGCAGTGCTCCCACAGAATCATGGAATGGTTTGGGTCGGAAGGGACCTCAAAGCCCATCCAGTTCCACCCCCTGCCATGGGCAGGGACACCTCCCACTGGATCAGGGGGCTCAAAGCCCCATCCAGCCTGGCCTTGAACACCTCCAGGGATGGGGCAGCCACCACTGCTCTGGGCAACCTGGGCCAGGGCCTCCCCACCCTCATTGTGAAGGATTTCTTCCCGATGCCCAACCTAAACCCTTCCCCCTCATCCTATCCCTGCCCTCCCGGATCGAGAGCCCCTCCCCAGCTTTCCTGGAGCCCCGCAGCCGCCGCGGGGCTCCCACTGCGGTGACACCCACACCCACACACCCCCCCCCGCCCCGGCAGCCCCTCCGGGGGCTCCCCCAGACCCGCACCCCCCCAAGCCCCGCAGCCTCTCCATCAGGTTCCGCTTCGAGCTCGCCCCCCCGCACCCCGGGGCTCTCCTCTTGCTGCCCCCGCCCCGGGCCCGGCTCCTGCGGTCCCCCAGCCCCCGCCCCGACCGATCCCACCGCCCCTGCGGCCCCTCCGCGCCGCCCCCGCCGCGGGCACGGCCCCGCCCCGCACGCCCCCGGGCTCCCCTCGTGCCTCCCCGCCCCTCCGGCCCCGCCGCCCCCCGGCCCGGCCCGGCCCATCCCCCGCGCCGGCCCCGCAGCCCCGGCCGCGCGGGCGGGGCCGCCGTTACCGTCGGTGGCGGCGCCGGGGCCGCGCTGGGCCATGGCGCGCGCGGGGCCGGGGCCGCTAGGGCTGCGGGGCCCGGTGCGGGGCGCGAGCGGCACGGCCGGCGCTGCGCCTCCGCCGGCCCATCCTGACAGCGGCGCGGGGAGGAGCGCGGGGAGGGGCCGCGCAGGCGCCGGGCGGGAGCGGGAGCGGGAGCGGGAGCGGGAGCGGGAGCGGGAGCGGGAGCGGGAGCGGGAGCGGGAGCGGGAGCGGGAGCGGGAGCGGGAGCGGGAGCGGGCACTGGGCAGGGGCTGGGAGAGCGGCGGGGGAGGGGGAGACGGAGAGGGAGGAGGAAAGAGAGAAGAAGGAAAAGAGGGAGGAGAAGGTGAGAGAGAAGGAGGAGAGAGAGAAGAAGAGAGAGAGGGAGAAAGAAGGAGGAGAGAGGGAAGGAGAAAGAGAGAAGGAGGAGAGAGAGAAGAAGGAGGAGAGGAGAAGGAAAAGAGAGAGGAGAAGGTGAGAGAGAAGAAGGAAAAGAGGGAGGAGAAGGTGAGAGAGAAGGAGGAGAGAGAGAAGAAGGAGAGAGAAGAGAGAGAGGGAGAAAGAAGGAGGAGAGAGGGAAGGAGAAAGAGAGAAGGAGGAGAGAGAGGAGAAGGAGGAGAGGAGAAGGAAAAGAGAGAGGAGGAGGAGAGAGGGAAGGAGAAAGAGAGAAGGAGGAGAGAGAGAAGAAGGAGGAGAGGAGAAGGAAAAGAGAGAGGAGGAGGAGAGAGGGAAGGAGAAAGAAGGAGGAGAGAGAGAAGGAGGAGGAGAGGAGAAGGAAAAGAGAGAGGAGAAGGTGAGAGAGAAGGAGGAGAGAGAGAAGAAGGAGAGAGAAGAAGAGAGAGAGGGAGGAGAAAGAAGGAGGAGAGAGAGAAGAAGAGAGAGAAGGACAAGGAGAGAGGGAGGAGAGAAGGAGAAAGAGAGAAGGAGAAGAGAGAGGGGAAGAAGAGAGAAGGAGGATAGAGAGAAGAAGGAAAAGAGGGAGGAGAAGGAAAAGAGAGAGGAGAAGGTGAGAGAGAAGGAGGAGAGGAAGAAGAAGGAGGAGAGAGGAGAAGGTGAGAGAGAAGGAGAAGGAGGAGAGGAAGAAGAAGGAGGAGATAGAAGAAGGAGAGAGAAGAAGGAGGAGAGAGAAGAAGAGAGAGGAGGAGGAGAGGAGAGAGAAGGACAAGGAGAGAGGGAGGAGAGAGAAGGAGAAAGAGAGAGAAGGAGGAGAGAGAGGAGAAGGAGAAGGAAGGGGCTGAGAGAGGGAGGGGGAAAAGGAAAAGGGCTGAGAGAGGACCAGGGAAGACACTGGGGAAGTGGACAGCGGTCAGGGAATGGGGCAAGGGGCAGGGGATGGACTGGGGAACAGTGGAAGGGGCTGGGGGCAGTGGCGGGGGTGGGGGCTGAGGGAGGAGCAGGGGCCAGGGGGTCTCCCCCATGTTTTGTCCCCTAGAGGCCAGGACAAGAGGCAGAGCAAAGGTTTGCTGGGCTGGCAGAGGGCCCGGTGGGGTTGAGGGTGCCCCAGAGGGTCCCCAGGGCTGGCTGTGGGCCCAGCCACCTGCCCTCTCACACAACCTGGCCCCACGGCCCCCCGCTAGACTCAGAGTCATTCATGGCTCTGCTCACATTTGGCCAACCTGGAACCATGGTTTGTGTTTATAATTCAGGGAATCAGTGTGAGTGTGGCCAAAAAAAACCTTTCTCTGGCGGGGAGGGATTTGGTGTGGCCAAAGGAGCCCACCTGGCCACCTGAGCTCATCCCAGTACCATAGTGCCTGGGTATACAGGGATAGTGAAGTGGGTGAATCCTCCTGCCTCACCGGGAGATGTATCACAACACCAGGGTTTTACTGTTAAACAAGTAGATTTACATCCTTGGAGCACATGTAGAATTCCAGGAAGCAGAGCTGGGAGTGGATGAGAGCTGCCAAGTCCTGTCCAGGGCAGGATCCGTTGTAGCTGCCTTTCTTACAGCTTATGGACCCTGAAATCAGGCGGCTTCAAACAGGGTCTCACTCATCGCCACGTTTTTTTTGGCCTTGCTATCAAAACATGTGGTATGGCAGGTCATAGAATCTTGGAATGGTTTGAGAAGGGACCTTAAACTATCTGTTTTAGCAGCTACTTTCACCTGATTCATGTCAAGATAAAACTCCCATGATCCATGATCAAACCCTTACGCTGCAAACGTGAGGTAAGACAATCTGTGCTGATTTTATAGGTACGGTGCTTACTTAATCTTTCCTTCCTTTTCTGGACAGTAATTGCACTTGACAGAGGCAAAGGTTTATGTAGTACCTAGTCACAATGTGTTGGAACCTGGAACAATTGGATAACTTCCTTTGTGGCTCCCAAAATGTCTCATTTAATTCTAATTGCTTGTAGTTCTTATAGCATTGTTGTCAAAGAATTTCCCAACGTGACTCAGCTAAACCTTACGAGAGATAAACAAGGTTTAACAGTGGTTTGCAGTCACAGAAACAGGTCGGTTGCAGGGGCAGCACCAGCAGAGAGCAAAAGTCCTGAATGTCAATCCCCACACTGTAAATATTAGACAAATGCAGTATTGCTGAATCAGTGAGATATGGGTCAGATCTTGAGAGCTTCAGGTGGACAGCAACTATTTGTCGAATGGGCTTCTCCAGAAATAATAACAATTGTAGAATCCCATGTATTTTTATCAATTGTATTTGGCCTAAAAGCTAAACATGGGCATTGTCAGCATCAGTACCGCAGGCAGCAAACACAGGTTAGTAGAAGATGCATCTCACTGGGCAGTGTGTGCTGTGTTAGTACCAGCTGGAGGAGTAGGTGACACCATGCTCTCTGCCTGAAATTTAATCTCTCAGGCTCACTGAAAAATATAAGTGTGCAGCTTTTGTTTAAGCAGTAACATGCAGCGCCAGGCAGTCAGTGCGTACAGGCAGTGGTTGTCTGGAGACCAGGAGTAAACTGAGGGGGGACTGTGGTTGTTTGGCTGCAAAGAGCAGAGTGAAGTGATTTGCATAACACATCTAGGAGAGAAGTGGGGTTTTTTTGCCTGAGGAAAATAAAACAAACAAGTAGCAAAAGAACTAATTAAATTTGTGTTCCTAATAGATCTGTCTTGTGGTTGTCTGGCTGCAGTGCTTATGAACGTTCAAGTTCCAAAGGAAACTTTTCCTGCATTTTTTTGAGCATGTAGAAAGCTTTTTGTTGTGTGGCTTTGCTTGTTTCTTCTTTTTGTTTTTCCCCTTTAATTGAGGCACTTTAACCTCAACTGAAACATCTGTTTTCATCAGGCTTTGAAGAATATAACAATCACTGTCTTTATCTGTGAAACTGGTCTCAGATCCTAAGTCTGGTTGAGTTACCCTGGCTGTGTCCCAACGGCATTTCAGGACAAGCCCCATTCCATACGTTGCACAAAGCACACAGCTTTGGGGAATTCCCTGCACACTCCAGCAAGTGCCTTGATGTGAATCAGAGCAATGAAGAGTATGGTCACAAAAGCTTTGTACTCATAGGAAGTGAGGCCGATAAAATGCAGAGCTAATTCTTTTAGCTTAGAATGGTACAGTGCACTGTTGTTTTATACAACTAAGCCAATTCTACAAAAAAGAGTCTTTTTAAAGATAAACTAAAGTTCTGGACATGCAAGGCCAGGTCTACATCTGGTGTGAATTCAGTGGAAAGAGGCTGACATGTGGGAAATGAGAAGCTGGCCTGTAGCACAGAATCAAAGTGGAGATCAAAAACACCCTCTGAAGTGTGCTGGTTCCCATTTATGCTGCTTTACTGGCCTGCTGGCCATGAAAAAGTTTGATTCCATTGTGTGCAGTGAATTACAGGCCCTTCTCCAAGTGTTGTTCATCTCATAAACCACCCACTGTTTAACTGGGTTCATCCAAGGGAGCTGAGTAACAAGGTAGATTTGGGAAGCAGCTCCACTGCACTTGCAGAGGAAGAAAATTGCGGAAGTGAGGACCCTCTGCCTGAGTAAGCAGGAGCACTAATTTCAAGAGCCACAGCTCATATTTCCCAGATTATTCCACCTGTAGGTGTTACCCAGTGAAGATCTGGTAACAGTCTCCCTCCTTGGCCAAACCATGAAATGACATTGTCTTTAGGTGAATGCAACATGGATGGTTTGAATGGGGAAAGTAAACATAGGAGCAGAAAAATATTGTGTGTTCTTAACTGCAGGTGGACCCCAGAAGTTGCAAACATCTTTGAGGGACTTGGCTGCTCACAGTAGCAAACCCTGGGTTCATTCAAAAGGTGAGTAACGGACTTGTCCTTCTGGCAAAAGAGAAGAGGAAACCCAGAATTTATTGCTTGCACTTTATGTATTTCTAGGTTTACCAGAGTTTGTCTACTGAGTTTGTCAGAGTTTCCTAATGTTTAAACGTTTATTTTCCTTTTGTGGAGGCTGATGGGTCATTAGTTGTAAGCATTAGTTCTGCAGATATGTTTGCAGGCTTTGGTCTTTTCTTTTTAATGCAAAGCTTTTGGAGAAAATTGACGTTCATCTAAATATTACCATAAAGATGTTGGTTAAAAATCCCAAACTAGTCATGCTTTTTGCTTCAAAAGTTCCTCTGGAATGCAAGGAATGCAGTCTGGAACAATTATATTATTTGCAATCAAACTTCTTAGCAAACCCTGGAATAGTTTATGTGGTTAAAAACCTTTTCAAGAGCAATTGAAAAATTATGTTATCCCATCTTTTGTTTAAAGGATTCCATGTGGTGCCGTTCTGTGAATGTATGGGAAGCAAGTGAAGCCAAAAAGGAAAATTTGGCAGGCAAAAATCAAAGTGCTTGCCTTGGCCCTAGATCTTGATATATGCACATTAATGATCTCATTTGAGAGATGTCTGTATTAAGATTTGAGAGCTCTCTGCGTTCCCAAGGGACAAGCTCATTGAATATTGTGATGTACCATGAAACCAAACAATTTTTCCTGCTGCAAAATAACGAAGGAATCAGAAACTCATTCTGTATGCATAACAAAGGGCACGTTAAGAGCAGAGCCAGCAGTACTTTATTAGAATTGTCATTGCAAGGAGGCACAAAACCAACACAGCTTTGTACTTACACACTCCTTCACTGGGATATCTAAAAATATGCCATAACCCATTCAGACTCACTCTACCCATATTAACAATGTCATCTGCTTCTGTCTGCAGCCACGCAGGAGAAGGATGCAAAGGAGTGCAGCAAATATCCCAGCAGACCTTCCCGTGGTGGTTGTAACCGCCGGTGCCCTGTATCCTGCTCGGCCTTTGAGTTAGAGGTGAGAGGTGGCTGTGGTAGTGAACACAGCTTAAGGTTGTGTTCAGCCTTGGCCCAGATCTTCCTCCATCACTGATTGAAGTAGAGATGCTGGACTTTGTTCTGCAGTGGTTAAAGCGTGGACACTCACAGCTCCTCCTGCCAGTGCTGTTATTGTAGCAGGATTTTATGGGAGGGGAGCAGGCACCAGCAAGGCCCATGTTGGTCACCACACACTCATCAGCCCTCACCCAGCAAAGCCCAACACAGTCCAGCAGCAGTGACAACAAGGGTAGTGGAACCCCAGAGAGAGCTCTTCTTGTTTTTCACTCTGTTCATGTGATTAGACTTTGCTTTAAACAACCTAAAATAACAATAGGGGTGTTCTGCTTTTTGAGGCTGTTTTGCATGTAAGTATGGCATATAGTAGTGTTTTTAAAAACAATAGACCGTGATAGCAGTGGCATCTCAGGCATTCCTGATCCTGAGAAGACCAGTTCAGTAACATTGATAAGGACTCACGTCAGATCTGCTGGATTGGGCCATGCCTCTTCCTCTGAGGCACCAGCAGATCAGATATCCCATAAATTGTGGTGATTGCAATGCCCACTTGCCAAGAGAAGGAGGGAGTGTTACAAGTACAAAAAAATTCATTGCCCCATGTGTGTCATATTAAATGGCATAGCCAAAAGATTTCCACGTTAAGACTAGAACAGCACTGCTCATTTTGGAGTGTTTTGTTCATCCAACCACTATTAACTTGCAGAATGGCCCTTTCAGAACTGTGTCTGGAAGATCTTTAGAAGAACACGATATCCAAGAAAACCAAGCAGTCTTTGTGTAAGCAACGGACCAAGCGGCTGAAGAGATGCAGCAGGATTTCAGAGCATCACCAGATCTTTGCAAAGCCCAACAGTTTAATCCAGGTAGGACTGCTGGAAGCTCCAAAAGCATAGCTCAAGGCCTTCCTGAAAGTGGGATTCTTCATCAGTTCTTGCACTTTTCCCAGGGCTTTGCCTATGCTTATGTGTCTGGAGCTGGACCAACCCAAATCCTTATTAATACAAACTTAAATCACACATCTTCGAACAATGGGTAGACCCACCCAGTCCAACTGCTTCTCATCAATGCCATTCCATCCTTAGGATTCCTTTTATTCCCTTTCTTTTCCTTGATTTCTCCTAGGTGTTACAGTGGTCTCTGTTTGCCTCTTTGTTTCACTGGAGTGCCTTTTCCAGAGCTGTGTCCCTTATATGCAGGCACACAAAATTTTTTTACTTCTGTGGCACCATCCACTGGAGAAAGAGCCTTTTGATAGAGCCAGAAAGAAGGAATTATCTCAGATTTACAGGCTGGGAGGACCCAGAGAGATACCCTGATTTGCCTGGGAATACACCAAAGTCAGCAACGGGGTGAGGGGAAACGAACATGCATCTCCTGTCTCCCTGTAGCTTTTTTTTTGCCCATAAAGTATGTTTCCTTTGCTTATTCATCGCGCTTTTAAAACTACCAAAAAGATTCTGACCTTCTTTGAAAAAGAGCTGAGGACAAACCTCTGTTTAAAGTGAATATTTCTTAGCGGGTAAAATGATCAAATTAAGTAATTTTCTATAGAATCTCAGCCAGATTTTGTCAAAAATATTTCCTGCTGAGATACACCTTCCTGCCTCACCATTCCTGCAGCATGAAGAAGCTTTCTGGTCCTCTGAGCCCGCAGGAGGTTTCACATTGCATTAACCTCCCTCGGATCATCTCCTCCATGCACAAATCCGAATTACATTTACATGCAGGCATAATGTCATTCAGCCCACTTTATGCTGCTTACATCTCCCTTGTTGCTATGGAGAACATTGATAAGGAACCAATTAGCAAATAAAATATTTGAGGAGAAATGTGAAAGCCACTGCTCAGTGGATTTGTTGTGTGACAGGCAGTGACATTTTATTTGGCATTGTCCTTACGGAGCTGAGCTGCTTCCACTGCAGCTCCAGCTACATTTGTGTAGTCAAAACATGCTCTTCCCACGGGATTTAGAGGCTTAGAGATGTAACTGTGTCTGACCCTGGGGAATTCTAACAGTTCTCCTGAGAAGAGAGAGTTCGCTTGCTCTTAAAGAGCTTTTGCTGGCATGGAAGTGCAGAGAGCACCATCCAGTGTCTGATCAGAGCAAATACAGAAAAACTCGGTGGCACTGGTGCAAAGGCATCTCTGCATATCTCAGAGTGCAGCTGGTGAGGCACACGGTGGTCTAAATAAAACCAGGCTATAGTCGGTTATAGAGGAACTTCTAAGGGAAGACTGGCAAAGTTACCACCCTTTTAGGAAGCAATCTGGCTGATCATGTCTTTTAAAGAAAAGCTATAGTCTGAGTTGGAATTACTGGTGATTGAGGGAGCAAAAGACACAAGAGGAGGGAGTGGAGATGGCAGTGGGTGGGGCTGCTCAAGAAAAGTATGCAGATGAAATTCATGAAGGGAAAGAGCTACGGCAGAGAGAGGAAACCAGGCCGGATCTTTATCCTGCCATCCTTTCCCCTTGCAGAGCAGGCTAAGAAAAAGAGGCCAGAGAGGCACACTGGTGGCTGAGAAAGTGTGGGAGAAGTGACTTCAGCTGCCACCACCCAGTCTCAACAGGTTTGGATTGCTTGATGAATGCAGGAAAAACTGGATTTCAAGAAGGAAAATTATTTAGAAAAAGGTTTTGCACAGAACTGTGCAATAAGTAGGAATTCCCATTTCGTATGGCTACAGGCTTTTGGTGGGACAGAGAGAATGAACTCACAGGAAAACAAGGGCACCGTGAGGCTAAAAATGGGCAAAGGCCAAAATTAATGTTATCTGCAAAGAAGTGATACCCAAATAGATGTGCAAGAAAAAGCACACACTTTTCCATGGACAACTGGTTGTGCAACAATCTGTTGACACTCCAAGAAAACAAGGGAACAGGAATGTTTGGTGTAGTGTGAACAGGGTGTTTATTAATCAAAGCTGCAGACTGCTCCAGTTTAGCACAATGTTTGTAGTAATGCATCACTAATGTATCCTCCCTAAAATCAGGCTTCGGGCTGGCATAGGTTAGAAATGCTGTAATCTAAGACAGCTCCTCTGTTGTGCTCAGTGTTCCCAGGAACAACGTAGCATGTGTTTGCTCTTACTCATTTTATGTTGAAATTGCAGAGAGAGCTCACTTCTTTGATTACTCTTAAGCAGCGTTTTGTTTGTGCCCTGTGGCAGAAACACCCAGATGGAGTGGTTTGAGTACTGAAAACATGAGAAGCATTTAACATTCTGTGGAGCTCTGTTAAAGTTGTCTGAAGAGAACATCTGGTATCAAATCTTCGGATAAATCAGTTTCTGTGAGTATTTGGACTTGCTCTGGGTCTGTGCTTTGTTCCAGCTTTACATTCCCTCTCTTGCTTCCCTGTTTCTTGAGCCAATAGAGGATGGTTTATTGCCTGGTGCAACCCATTACAGTCCCTTTGTTGGGGCTTGGCAATTAGCTGAGCAGAAAGAGAATAAAAATCACTTTGGGGTTGAAACAGCAACACTGAGTTAGGATCTTTCTAAAAGGCTCTTATCTGTCCTTGCAGTGATGGGGAAAGAAGAAAGAGTGGTCATTGCCTGCTGTGGCTGCAGAGTGTAGCCCAGCTGGAGAATTGTTGTCTATGCAAAACCTCTTTGCCTCCCATAGGGACCCAGTGTGGATCCATCCATGCAGGACCCCCCTGCCAAGGGAGCTGAGTGGCACCCACTGCCGAGCGCCGGCAGACCCCGCTGCCAGTCCTGCTCTCTGTGCAAGGACGAGTCCTGTGGAGGTGAAGAGTGCAAAGAGGAAACGGGAGCTGTTGTTGTGTTGTAGGACTGATGTTGTACCACAGAGATCCACAGCACCGATCTTCCCAAACATGTGAGCACTGTGAGGAGCGTGGGCTCATATTTTCCACTTCAATAGCTGAGGTAGCGGAGGCAATTCAAGGGCTGGTTCACATGGACCACCCAATGCAGAGGTGTTTGAGATGAACTCCTTTCACTGCGGGGGCTGTTTCAGCTAAGAAAGGCTGAGCACACAGAGCTTCCCTTACAATTCCTGATACTTAGAGGGCTCAGCTCCACTCCTGGGCAGATTTTCAGATGAGTAGTGTTGCAAATCTCCCAAATGTACTTGTGCAGCGGCTCTGACTCCTGGAGCTCTACTGAAGCCATGAAAGGGCATCAAATGGGCATTGCTAGGTTGCATTCAGAATAATGTGAAGTAATTGCAACTGTAGTAACCAAAAACCCCATTTCACAATGTAACATTTTGTGCTATTAAGCAAATAAGATATTTTGAATGATATTTCTTTGTCTGGCTGTGTTTAAAGGACTGATTTCTTCTCTTTTGTCTTGTTTTCAGGCTTGATACATCAAGCAAATTTCAGTGGAGTTATTCTTGCCTCACACCAATGGTAAGAGGAAAGAGAAGCAAGTTATTCATGTTTAATGCTATTTTGTGCCAGATGTTTTGCTGGTAGAAATCCATAGCTCCACAGGAACCAATTTCTTCAGGATCTGGAGCTTCTGGCCCAATTTCTTTCTCCATTCTGGATGGTCTGTGAAGGAAAATGCTTTATTTTGCAATATTGAATATTCACGCTGGGAAGTTATAAGAAAAAACAAAATAATGAGAGACAGGGTCTCTGAGAAGCTTCCTGTCACATGAGGCTGGGGTTCTGCTGAAGCAGATGTGGTTGCTGACTTGTTTCCAGAACGTTTGTTGAGTGGTGGTTAGGTTCCATCATACTGATGTTATCTCTGTGATCTTATTCAATACAAGTAGTTCTGCAAACAGTGAAATCTTTTTTTCCTGTGGGTTTTTACCTTGGACTGCATTTCGGCACAGTTTCTCTGATCTTTAATGGGGATTGAGTTCATTTTAGCCTAGTTCTTCAATGAGGGATGAGTAATCTGTCTTCTTTCCTTTCACAAGGCTTACAGGAACTAATCTCAGCTATGTCAAACTTGAGTGGGAATTAGCACCCAGTTCCAAAATTATTTGGCACCAACGCATGTAAACAAACATGACCATGAGCCTCATTTTCTTACAAAAGGAAAAGGAAAGGATCCATATTTTAATATTTTGTATGTGTACATTGCCTGCTTGATTCTTTTCTGGTTTATTTGTGATCAGTCATACAAGATATGCTTTATTCCTAAAGCTGTATGAAATACAGCACACATTGAACATGTATTAAAACATAATTAATTTAAACTTGTTATGAGCCACAGAAGAGATTACTTTCTTTTATTGAAAGAAGTAACTGCTAGTTTTTTCTGGGACTGGCAAATGGATTATTTAGTGATGGAAACTGCTTGTGTACCTGTTCGGCTTCTGTGGGTTCATGTTACAGAGGGTAGGAATGTCTGCAGGTGTCACAACTGCCCACTTTGTGCCATAGGCCCTGTGCCTGAACAGGACACAGGAATTCCCATTTAGTTGAGCAGAGAAGAGAGTACAGAATGGCGAGTTTTAGCTTTTATTGCTCATGCTTTGTAAAATAACCTTTATGGGCTGCAGAGTCAGCCCTGTTCAGGCCTGTGTGACTTAAGATTTATCGCATCTCTGCCATATTTGTACATCTCCCTTCAGTTCCTTGATGTGAAACAAATTAAAGGTCCAAAAGTTCAGCTCTATGTTAATACAATAGATCCAGATATACCCAATATTTAACTTCCATGGACAAAGAGAATGCAGCAAGGGCTGGCTTGTCCTGTTGCGTTGTGACGGCGTCAGCGCTGTGAGCTACAAAGCTTCATGCAGCCTTAGGGAAATAAAAGGAGGAAAAAGCCCAGTGCATGCTCAATGGGAACCAGATGGATTTTTCATTAGATATTACTTTAATGATCTGCTTTAAAAGTAAAGATACACCATTCCGAGCAGGAGAAGGGCCTCCTAATAGCTTTGTTTAGGTCCCAGGCTCATTATCTTAGCTACAGATTGGATTGCAAGATCTCTATGTCATTAGGAGTTCCAGTCAAACCTGCCTGCCATTATTAGAATTCCAAACACAGCAAAATTATTTTGGGGCCCTAAGACATATCTTTATTTAATGATCCAGAGTTATTATTATGGGCCTGGCCACTGGTCGCTCAGTTTCTGGAGTGTTACCATTTTACCTCGGTCAGAATAAAATCTTGGAATATCCATTGTGGGGCAGATCTTCTACGTCTTTGAGGGCCTGGTCTGCGCAGTCAGCTTTGGTGGGACCACACTGAGTGGTCCAACTGGTTGTGAGGGGTGACCCCAGCAGCCTAGAAAGCTTGGAGATCCTTCCTAAAAAGATGAACCCTGCAATCCGTGCCTGTAGGTACTAAATTAGCTTTTGACAAGTAAAGAACAATGCAGTCTCAGGATTTTAGGAATAGGTGGTTGCTGCCAAACCACAACAAATGCTTTTGTCTGGAGCTCATGGAACAGTAACATAGCAGTGGAGGGTGTACCCGTGTCTGCTGTTCCCTCCAAGCAAATCCTCAGAGATATGTTACCAGGATTCAGAGAGATTTCATGGAACTAGCAGACAAATAGGCTTTCATTTCATTACAGAGAGGAAGAGACAGTGGAACTCAGCAAAATGTGGCATTTTTTGTTCCTATCTGACAGTTAGGCAAGCAAAGCCCAGTGCCCATCCTCAGTGCTCTCAAAAGTGAGACTCATGTCAGAAAATGTGCGTTATCTTCTGTCTGTTATGAGCTGACAAAACTGCTTTACTTCCTCTGCATATGTATAAATGCAATCTCTGTCCTCAACTGATCTCCAACAGGATAGTCCGAACCAAAATCCAAGCTTCTCAAAGTTTCAGGAAGTTTGGAGGTTCTCTGTCACCTCTGTAGAAAATATCTACACAAATGAAAAATACCTGCATGACTGAAAAAGAAATAAGGCTCTTATTGTTGTAAGAGAGGGACCTCAAGGATTAAGTCCAGTGACACATCATCACCAACTATTAAATAAGCACTGTTCTGAAACCAGGTAGGTTTTCCCACCTCTGTTTGTTAGAAACCTTCTTCAGTTTCCAGAGTAGAGTTATTGATCACTAGTTTGGTCACATATATTATTGTGCCAAAGCTGTCTTTTTAGTTTAGATTATACACAAATCGAATGTGAGCCTGAATATTAGGTTTATCCTGCTTTTTGTCTCAGGGAAAAAGTAAGTGCTTAAATAGAAAGTCACCTTGTATTCAGCATCAAATTATTTCCCCCTCAACTCAAGGACAGGGTTGTGGGAGCAGAATAAGCAAAATGAGCAGATGATAAGAGAGTGTTTGTATTTAGGTTTGTGTAACAGTCAGAGCGGTCCAGCTTTTTAGCAACAGCCTGGCTGCTCTGGAGATTGCTCCTGTTACCTTCTGTCCAGGTAAATACAGCCACTTTTCTTCCTTTGTGATGCATTTGCAGAAATCAAGCCTGTGTCCCCTCTCTCCTTGTGCTGCCAGAGTGAAAAATGCAAACTCACAGTTGTTTCATCTCCAGCCTCTCAGTTGGCCCTGTTCTGATTCAGTGTAGCTTTTGGAGTGTGGGTGACCAGCCCTGTACCCATTGTACAAAGCCACCTCCATCAGAATGGTTATTACAGCAAGAGGTTTCCAGGCACTGTTGTTTTTTAGGAGGGCTGAGTTTCTGAGGATGAATTCCCAGCAAATTCTAAGGAGATGCCTCCAAGTTATGTAAATATGTGCCTCATAGTTACGTAAACCTCACTTACTGCAGGAGGAATCTTGTCCTAAGTAAATAACTTAAGAGGGATCAGTGTAAAAATATACAGCTGAGCAGACAACAGCTCTGCTTCACACACGTGAATTAACCCCTGAACTGCCTTGGGCAGCAGGATATGGCATCGTTTATTCACAAGTGCAGTAGTGTCTGTGTGAGCGAGAGGAGTGCTAAAGCTGTGTTACTGCTGAGGTGTTTCTGGCATCTCAGAAAAAGCAGCTTCCCAACAAAGCACATTGATCTGTTGGGGGATCTTTGTTGCACCACCGAATCATCCCACCAGTGAAACCTTCTGGGGAAGCAATACAAGGAAATTCTCACAGGTGAC
Source organism: Tapera naevia (assembly GCA_033556795.1). NCBI lineage: Eukaryota > Metazoa > Chordata > Aves > Cuculiformes > Neomorphidae > Tapera > Tapera naevia. The sequence goes on from JAUMJJ010000220.1 coordinate 1,580,468, forward strand.
CTCCAGAGCAAGGTTCTCAGGTTGAGACCCCACATTGACACCCTACCTGTTTCAAACCGAGTATGCAGATCAGATGAGCACTTCTAAATGTGGTGGCCTGAGTGATACCTCACAGTCACTTGGCAGTTCAAGAATGGAAAGAGGGACATTGGGTTTCTCATGCCTATTGTTTCCATTAGAACAATACTGCTGAGAGCAGCTGGGACCAAGGGCCTGGCCTTCAAAATACAGGACTTGAAAGGAGAACTGCATATTGTAGGTAAGGTCCAAATGTATTTCAGTCAGCTTTGCTGCTCCCAAAGTTTGGTTGTAAACAAATATAATTTTCACCCTGGAAGCCACACATCTGGACTGCAGTGCCTGTCACTGTTTTCATCATCACAAATAGTTACTTGCTCCGTGACGTTCTGTGTGTGCAGAAAACAGCCTAAGAGGTAACCTGAGCAAGCTCTATTTTATAATTAAAGAGCTTAAATGTCTTAAATCACCGATCTGCACGATAAGCACAGCCATTCACTGTCTGTGTAGCACCCTGAAGTCTTCACATTCTGTGTTCCTAGCCCTGCAGAGCCCTGGTCCTGCCTGCTCCCACTCAATGTCCATGCTGACCCTTTGCCCAGGTTGGTCAACTGCCCCAAGCAATGATGTTCTTGTGGGAGACCAAGAGTGAGCTTGAGTAGAACTCACTGATAGCTGTAAACACAGCAATGAAACTTCAACAGGACTTTCTGTCCATCACAAACAGGATGAGCAGTCAAGATTATCAATACTCAATGCCAAGTGACAAAACAATACATCATTAATAAGTGATACTTCTGAGTAAATACTTTCTCTGTGTCTTCTCCAATACTAAGGATTAATTTTGTGTGGATCTCCACATTTACTCTGTTCCTCAGCAGTCATAGAAATTCATCTCTTGGCCAGATTTTATGAATTATGTTCTACATTTATTACATCTTATGACCTTTCTGGATGATATAAAGTCAAGTCCAGGGGTCTGTCTTTGGTTTTTGCAATTGCGCTTTTCACCTCTAATGAACAATGTGTTTCAGTGTCTACATACCTGTAATTTATGTCCTTTCTTTGAGTTTAAAGTAAGATCATGAGTAACATTTTATATGACGCAAGGTGGTGAACAGGAGAGTTTATTGACTTCTCAACCCTGGAATCACCCAAACGTTGGTTTACATTCCAAATAAAATACTTGGTGGGTTTCACACTGGTCTTTACCAGTGCATATCACAATGTTACTGTTGGGGAAAACTGGATTTATTAAGGCAGTATATTTTCAAACTTGGCTGCAGCACCACACAGCTGGCAACAAGGAAAAAATCATCTGAGGCAGCATGTAAAAAACTTGTTCTCTAGTTAGACTGTGCATTTTCCAATAAGAACCTCCAATAGACCACCCTACAACACTGACTGCAAACACATAAAGCCTGATTGTTTCAAAACTCATATAAATGAAATGTAGATGTCGAAAAGCCAGCCTCCCCCTATTTGCCTCCAAACTTTTTTCATTTCTTAGTGCTTATTTAGCTTTTCTCCTTCCCAGTGTCCTTCCTCTCACTGAAGTTTTCTTTCAGTACCCCCCCCACCCTTTTCCTCTCAGAACCCAGTGGAGCTTTCAGCTTTAATGATAGAGGAGGAGCAGACAGAGAAAATAAGCTGGGCAGCAGATTCTGCGAGCACAGCAAGCACCCAAGAACAGAACAGTGCAGGTTCTTTGTGTGTGCACACAACTTCACCTGCCCCACACCTGGTGTTTATATGCTGGAAAATTGTTGTTGTGAGGACCTGTTCACAGGCTCCTATAACTTACAAAGTAAAAATCATCCTTTTTCTTCCCTGTTCAGTAGTTCTTTAACTATTATGAGATAATTGACATTTCTTCCTTCTCTCTGCTCTCATTTATGAAGGTGATGATGTTTCTGAAGTATTTCATAAATTCCATCCGAACATCTTCCGGATCTTCTTCCAAGTTGGAGTGTATTAGTTTGAGCTTGTTCAGTGGGTAAGCTGTGAAGGTAAATAAAAGATAATTAAGTATATTCTTTTTATAAAAGAAATATTCACAATCCAGGTCATGGGTGAAGCCAGTTGGAACTCAGCAGTACCCGGTGTTTGATACCCCAGGTAACGTCTAACACATCAAGAAGAAACGCACCACAGCTTATTAGCATCACAAACAAGTACAACTTTTTGCTAAGTTAAATTCTTCAAACATTATTATTAAACCTGAAGTACTGGTTTTGGTCTCACATTCAGTTAGGCAGAGTCAAACAATTCAGCACTGAGTTGCAGTTTTGATACTAAAGTGATATGACATGCTTTGATCACTTCAATATTATGGAATGATATTGTTATATTAAAGATGTGTTAAAATGTTAATGCTTATAGTAAATACGTATTTGTTTGCACACTGGAACAGGTTGCCTAGAGGGAGTGTATGTTCTCAGTTGTAGTTTTGCAGCATATAAGGTACCTATTACTAATTTTAACAGGAAGACTGTTAGCCTTGTATTTCAAAGGGCTCCTATTCTTGTGATTGATAAATGCAGGCTTAAATGGCCTTCAAAGTGTCAGTTAAAAAAAGATAAAATCCAATGTAGCTGCTAGTGATGCTGCAGACATCGGAGTCCTAATTCCTGGCTCGGATACCCACTCACTGAGTGACCTCAGAGAAGTCACTCACACTGTGAAATAGGAATATTGCTCACCTAGATGACCTTCGAAAGCCATTATTTCTGTATTTGTAAAGCACTCTAATATTCTTTGATTGGCAGATTTAAATGAAAACTGTGAGCCATAAGGTATGACCAATTGTAAAGATAAACGAATCAATCAACAACTCTTGAGTTACAGATCAGGCTTTCCATCTTTTTACCCAAGGACAGAGTGTCCGTGTCCTCCGCGCTGCCTGGCTTGTGGTGTGCGACGAGCAGACACTGACTGTCGAGCAGGGGCTGCTGCTGCACGAAACACGAGTACCACATTTCCATTTCCTTCAGGTGACTGGGCAGCTCAGGGTTGAAGACGATTACTACGCCATGAGAGTCCTTCATCAGAGCTGGCCAGCATGTTTCAAACCTTGGAAAACAGGCACATGGAAAATGATGAGTGATAGCTGGAAAACACAGACGTGCACTCAATGTTCCTCAAGTTTTCTTCTTCCCTCCTCAAGAACACATGGCAATACTTTATTATTCCACTAGTAATCTTGCCAGTGATCTATCATTTTCCAAATATTTTGACTTAACCATTATGTGAGCTGGTCCAGTGATTTGCTGACAATGCAGTATTTGGGAAAATGCTTATTTTTTTCCCTAAAAACCGATCTGTGCAGTTCTCAAGTCTATCTTTTAGAAATTAAAGCTTTGACCATTTAAATACATTGCTTGAAGTCCACTCAAATGATAAATTTGAGGAGACAAGGGCTGTTACAGAGTGGGCCTCTGTCTTCTGTCTCTGTAGCTTCACTCCAGGAGCTACAGACTTCACTGTTATACTCAGTCCTTATGCAAAACAAAGTTTGGTATCAGCTGGGATCCAGCAGTACCTACCGTCAGATGCTTTATAGCAGAGAGCTATTAAAAATATAATGGGGTAAAGAGGCAGGAATATTCCTTATGTCAAAACGATCACTAGTTTCAGTACGAACATTCTGTGTAAACGGGACTACTGTCAATTATGTAAATTGGAGGAATTAACGATGGCAGTGGCTTACTTTTGATCACCACTGCAATCCCACAGCTCAAATCGACAGCCAACTCCCTTGCTGTTACCATTCACGTTCGGCATCTCATACTCCAGGATCCTGTGAAAACGAGCGGATATTGGATGTGACACCATCCCACACGGCACCGCAAACAGGGCTTTCAGAGGGGAAGACAACTGTCAGGGGGCTGGTCCAGCCAGCCAGCCACGAGGCTTCGCTCACCTTACACCCTGTGTCGCGCTGTAGCTGCCAATCCCTTCGATGCTCTCCGAAACAAAGTTTGCCAACACCGATTTTCCAGACTGGCAGAAGGCAGGAATGAGAGACACCCAACGGAATTTAACGCGCAAAGCCACAAGGAAGAACAGAGCGCGGTGTTTACCAAGTGCCCTGCCCGCCCCCACCTCCCAGCGAGGCCCCTGTGTGTGCAGGATCCCCTCTCCCCCTCCCAGACCCCCTCCCCTTCCAGCCGCATCCTCTGTGGTGACGCCGCAGGGTCAGAACGCTCACCTCCCGCGGCCCCACCAGCAGCACCTTGGCCTTCAGCATGGCTCGGCGGCGGCGGCGGCGCCTCCCGCGCGACCGTTGCCCAGCAACGCGGGAGGCGGGAACCGCAGGAGCGACGCGCTGCGATTGGCGACGGAGCTGTCACGTGGCACGGGAGGACGCCTCGATTGGCGGCGGCGCTGTCACGTGACGGGGAGCGCGAGGCAGCTGGCGGGGGAGCTGTCACGTGACGCGCGCGCGCGGGCCGCGGCGTTCGGTCGGGAGGCAGGGGGCGCCATCTTGGCGGGCTGTGAGGCCTCAGGGTCGCGCGGTGCTCTGGCCCCACTCCTGTCCCTCCGTGGCCGGGGCCTGAAGTTCCACAGAATCGCCTGGCTGGAAAAGACCTTTGACATCATCGAGTCCAACCGTAACTGTCCGTGACTGAACCATCCCTGAGCACCTCATACGCCCATCTCTTAAATCCTCCGGGGATGGCGACTCGGCCGCTGCCCTGAGCAGCCGTTCCTGTGTGCCAGAACCCTTTCAGAAAATAAGTTTTTCCTGATATTCAATCTAAACCTCCCGTGGCACAACTTGTGGCCATTTCCTCTCGTCTGTCAGTTACCTGGGGGAAGAGCCCAGCACCCTCCTCGCTACAACCTCCTTTCAGGTAGTTGTAAACAGTGATAAGGTCTCCCCTCAGCCTTATTTTCTCCAGGCTAAACAACCCCAGCCTTGCCTGAAGTTTTGGCTTGGGATGTGCTGTTTTTGCCTGAGTTTTCATTGCCATTTTAACTGCAGATTCTCCTTGAAGGGATGATGAAGCAAGCTGTTGGAAGTTTCTCATTAAGTCTCGTTAGGAGAAGCAAGAGGCTTTTTGCAATTGTAGTTTCTAAGAAACAAAACATCTGGCAGACAGATGTGCTGCTTCAGAGCTGTTTAGTGCCCAGGTACGAGAGCACTTTTGGACAAGCTCTCAAATAGGACCTCTAGGCGCTACCATAATGTAAATGTTTATTACTAGTGCTACTAATAAATGTAAAGCAGAATTGCTCTGCTCTTACTGAGAGGGAATAGTCTTTTCCTTCACACTGCACACTCTGCTATTTCTCTCCTTGCACAGGGATCGTTTAGGGTGGTTGGATGTGCCAGTGGTGTTCCACCCTTCGCACAGGATTTTAAACTTCAGAAGCCCCTTTGTTTCAGGCTGGTGGGACAAAGACAATGAAAACAGTCATTTCACTGGATTTTCTTTCTGTTTGTGAAGATCCACGGGTGATTCAGGACCAAATTCACAATGAACTGGGACAACTCATAGTTAATGACTGCCTCTGTGTTCTTTTTTGCATTTTAGACCTACAGACTTCTGAAGAAAAGACAGAATCACCCAGAGAGAAGATATTAGGACAGCCTTTCTGAGCTGATACATGGTATTAGTTGCCATATCCACTAGCAGATGAAGAGAAAGATGATATAAAGGGTCCTATTGTGGACAGCAGCACAGAAAAGGAAAAAAAAAAAAAGGTAACTGAAACTGAGTAAAACTGGTTGTTTGTGCAGCTGCCCAGAAAGTAATGAGGATTAATTTTTAGATGAAGCACAGGATAGGATCTTGTATGCTTATATTAGCCACTGAAGAGTAAGGGGAGCAGAGCTGACTAAGGCTGCAATTTTTTGATTTAGCCACATGATTTAGGGTTTTAAGTCATTTTAAAAAGCAGGAATTAAGATGTCAAGCCACTTAAGGGGATGTTTTCAAAGGCATAAGCTGCCAAGCCACTCAGGGTGACATTTTCAAAGGTCAAATACATTTGATGTTATCAGCATCTGCCTTAGGCATGTGGGTGCAGTTATGTTGGTTACTGATATATGGTGTGCTGCGAGCACACGTGCACAAATCAGCAAGGCCGTTTTGTTTCACTTACTTAAAACTCTTTGTTAGACTGCAGCACAGAAACTCCAGCAGTGAGTGAACTGCTTCCAGACTAGACTGGTAATGGTCTGCAAGTCTTGCATTTATTAGATGGCTGGTTTTCCACCATAATGTTTTGGTAGCAAGCGAAAATGATCATCTCCAGATGATTCTCCATGGGCAGATCCTCCTCTTTCCTTCCAAAGCCAAAAGCAATCATAGACGATCAATAACATTGCAATAAAACTGTTCTTCACTCCAGGAGTATCTGTGAGTACTCAAACCATGAGACACACTGATTGCAGTGTCAAGCCACGTGATGCTTGCTGCCTGAATTCCAGGTAAGAGGACTTCGCCTCCAAGTTAGAGGCCCACAGGTTTTACTGGAAGCAGCAGTAAAAAGTAATGCCAGTCGCCCTTCAGATAGTACTTCAGCACTTGCAAATCATTCAGTCTTTTGTAGAACCATATTTCAGATTTGCATTGTACTTCATTTCATGTGGCATATAAAAATGTTCCTATGAAAACAACTCAAAAAATCTTTCATAACATTTTGTGGCTCAGTATTGTGCTTTGTTTAATGTGCTGTAATGATGTTTCCAAACTTTGGAAAACGTGCCCTAGAGCAGTCAAATCAAGTTGTGTGTGAAAATAAAGCCTTGGTTAGAAGTACAACCACATGGGAAGGCTTAACCATGGGAATGAATGCTCGGCCTGGTTGTTTTGCGTGGCGTGACATTTATTGTATGTGCAGAAACAGCTTCCTAGTGGGTGCAGGCAGCGACCTGCCTTACATCCTCTGCTGGTTTGTACTGGTTCATTTGGGGGCAAGGCATAAGATACAAGAATTGAAAGGCAGAAACACCTTTTTTGTGCACTGACACCTGTTATTACAAATTTAGGAGAAAATCAATATTGTTGTAAACTTGAAGGAAGTTGCTTAAGAAGCTTGGGGAAGGGAGATGTCTCTGAGGTTCCAGGCCTAGTGGTTAAATAGATGATGGAGGTTTGGATGAAGTGTGGCTGCCCTCTGGGTAAAGTTTTGGTAGAACTATGAAAAAGGACGAAACAGAAACAGGACTTGCAAGGTGCATTAGGCAAAGAATACTAAGTCTGTTTCAGTTAAAAGTGGCTGCTGAGGAGGGGTGAACACCCACTTCAGTCCCTCTCAGAAAACCTATTCTGGAATCAATAGTGAAAGCTCATGTGAAACCTGTTCATGCCAACAGATTGTCAAGAACTACAGCTTTGATTTATCTGTGGTCTCAAAATCCTTCCCAGAGGAGGTGAGCATCTTTATTTCTGTTTCTTGGGTGGAGAAACAAAAGCAGAGAAATGTTACCTGTCTTGCCTGAGGAACCCACCTGGCTTCCAGCAGATCTAGGATTAATTAAAACGCCTCCAGGTTCCAGGGCAGGCTGTGGCCAGGGGGCAGACAACTCAGTGGCAAATGTATTTTCCTGATCAGTGGATGTGAACTCAGTGACACCACAAGTGGCCCGGTTCCCGCTGTGTACCTTCATCAAAGTCAGTGGCACTTCCCAAGGGCTGCATTTGCCTTGCTCCATTTATGTGGTGATGGATAAGCAGAACATGAGGAGCAGCAGCCAGCACCAAAGTGCTCGGATTTTTGAGTCACAATACACGAATCCAGAACTAGGATTTAGTTTCTACAGTTTAAATCTTAAGGTGCAGCTGATGTCTGAGAGATAGCATTTTTCCTACTCTAGAGTGGTTGCTCTGATCATGTTCTGTGGAGCAACAGTAACACCTAGTGGCTAAATGTGCAGGGCCGTCGCCTCCTTTCTGTCCTTCACCTGGCTAAGTACGAGCTGGAGGGGACATGGTATGATTGACAGTTTTCACTTGCAAGGCCAGGATCTCCCGGGATTTGCCATTTTCCTTTCAGCCCCCCACCATGTTCTGTTTTCTATTAGCACTGGTAGGTGAAATACGAAACTCTTCCTCCCACCTCCCAACCCCCTTCACTTTTCTGGCTCGTGGAGAAGGTTGTTCCAGTCCATCTTGATCTGTAGGTGGGTGGGCTGTGAGTGGCCAAGCCTACTGCTTCCAGCTTGGAGCACTCAGATTTCTGTAAGGAATCCAAGCTTTTTCTTTTTTCTTTTTTTTTTTTGTCTGAAAAGGATCAAGCTGATCATTTGATGGAGTTTGGTGACCTCAGTGCATTTGATAATGTGGTGTTAACTTGCCTGCATTAGGGCAGACCAAACTGCTGTGCTTCAAGAAGCACCATTTCTTAAGATGTGGTCTGCTGGATTGTTTGCCATGATTTGCTGGGACTGCTAATTCATCAGAGAGGGACCCCTTAGAAAAATAGCACTTGGGAGGAAAGAGCCCACAGCTGTTTATTGTGTTAGGAGAGCCCTTCAGAGGGTCTTCTCACCCCCCCGCCAGGGGAAAGTTTCCATTTTTCCATGGAAAAAAAACATTAAACAAAGGTATTTCTGCTAAAGCCCAGATTTGCATTTGTGAATAAAACCTCAGCTCTTGTGGGAATTACAGTCCTGAGACATTATGGTCTTGTCACATTTGTGATGTCTATTTTTAGGCCCCTGGTTTAGGTATTCTGAATTACCCATAGGAAACATCTATTTAGGATCCTTCACTGCCTGTTGACAGAGCCTGCACTCTTAATTTGTGCTGGGGATGCTCTTTTACTCACGACATAAACTTGAATCAGCACCCACTCAGAGAAGCTGTTATGGCTTCATCCACGTCCCCAGCTCTCCCTCTTGTTTCCTTCCAACTGCCTGTTTAGATGGAGAAGATTTGACTGAAAATGAGTCTGATGCCACTGCGGAAAAGTAAATCTGCTCCTGATCCTGCTCACTGTGTAACTGCCCAAAACCTGTGGTAACAGAAGGAAGGTGATGAAGGCCAGAGGGTACCTGGCCAAGGGTGACAAGGATGGGACCATTTCTTTCAGCTGCTCTACTGCTGTACCTGAATTACAGCATGTGTAGAGTCACACCATGAGCCAGAACGTGAATTTGGGGTTCTCCATACCCATTTGTGAGAGCATCAAAGAGAAACACAGCCTGGGTGAGAAATACTGTGCTGGGGTGTGTGGGACACACCTTGCTCTTAGAAGAGAGCATGGCAGCCTTGTTGGGCTGGGTGAAAAACTTTCTGTATGTTGGACAAAAACAGTTTCATAGGTGGTAGAGAAGAAGGTTCTGGATGGCTGAAAGAAGACAGTCAAAAGATAATTGTTATTTGTGATTCACAAGGGCTTATGGAACCTTTTCTATTAGACTCGTATGCTTTTTGTTTTGAATATAACATTTCAAAGTAAGTTTTGTTTCTTACTGACAGCTGTGCTGTCTGACACCCCTGTTGGTCTGGAAAGCGCCTGCATTTATTAACATTGCCTGATCTATTCTTTCACTCAAGGCCAGACCCACCATGACTTCATAGAAAGCAAGCAGAAAGCGTGTGTTGTCTTTAGAGGGACTGCCATGTGGTCCTACAGGAGAGGAGAGCCTACTGACAGGAAGATTTTGTTTTCTCTCATTCCCATCCTATGATTTGACTTATGTGTTTGTGTGGGGTTTATGGCCAGCCATGGGAGTTCCTTAACCCCGAGCTCCTTCCAGGCATTATGTTTCTGCTGGCATCCTGGGCCAAATCATCTGTCTCATCAGATGGCTCACATTCATTTTCATTTAAGGCTCAATTACCTCTTGGCAGCATGCCATTAGAGAGAACAGATTTATACCAGTAATTAGTACGTTTTGAGGAGTCCGGAACAAGATCTCAAAGTCTTCCTCCTTTGCTTAGGTACCTGGATACAGTGATGGATGCTTAACTCTATGCCCTCAACTTAAAAACCTGTAGCCTTGCTAATTTTACCTCAATTCCCTTTGAAAGCTGGGAAAAGTAGTAGTACATTAGTTTCTGATGTTTGCAAACTCCTCCTTTAAAGGGTCTTCCTTAATATCTTACAGCTACAAATACAGGAATGTGTGAGGCTGGCAGGTTGATGGAACATGGCCAGGCACTGCGCGCTCGCTGAGATTGGAGATCCTCACGTTTCTGCAGGTGAGGGCAGAGGTAGAAGCAGCGTGTTGGACTATGTGCTTTAAACACCATGAGGAGTGTCTTGGAAACATAAAAAGTAGAAGTAGACTGAGGACTATAGAAGAGTTCATACTTAGTACATATTGCTGATCATATAGTATGAAGTGGTTCGTTATTTCACTGTTCTTCAATAATTGGAAAACTTAAATCTTCTACTTTTGACTTGGCCAGTGATGTTGTCTTGAGCTGGGCTGTAAAAATACTGCGCACAGACTGTTATAGTTTTCATCTTCATTAGCAAGCTCCAGATTTAGATGGATTAATATAATCACTCTTTTTCTTTTGCCATGGAAGTTCAGGAGTATAATCTGTCACTTGTGAGAACATAAAGAATGGGGCTGGAAGCATTCCAAACTCTTTACTGTAAGTGTTCAAAGATTTAATGGAGTCCTCAGTCATAAAATCTTTAATTTGAACTAGACCTTTAGATTCTCCATTCTTAAATTCACTATTTCAACATTGAGGGGATTTCCTGTTATCCAGGCATGTATGGAGGCCCTTTATTTCCCTCTGTGTGTGTTTTTTAATTCAAATCAAATGTAAATGTCAGTGGTTGATTGCACTTAACCTCCTTGGGTTCATATTTCTTATTTAATTGCATTACATTTTAAGGTTTAAGGCTATATATCCATTGCTGCTAATAGCACACTATATTTTAATGAAGTTGTTATCTTCTGCAAGTATAAACAGCACGATGGAGATTGATTGTACAGGATCTTTTGAAGAAACTGTATCTCGAAGCCATTTAAAATTATAAACACAGTGGACAGTTTCAGTTAACATAGTTCTTTGCCCTAACACAGCTTCAAAACGAAGGAAATGAGTGATGGGGTTATCAAGGCTGCTTGGTCTCCTCTTCCCCAGCCAGGAACTGCCCCTCGGTGGGTCGCTAGCCACAATTGCCAGGGCACGTGTTACACACTGTGGGTGTTCCCAGAGGTGCTCTGGGATGGCAGCACTGCTTTTCCCGAAGTCCCCTCACCTCCTCTGCAAGCTGGCCAGACTCCCTCTCTGCCCAACATACAGCTCAGCTCCCTAAGTCTATTGTCAGTTCAGGCAAGGTTCAGAACGTGGAAAACAATGAATCTGATTTTCTTGAAACATCTACCAAAAAGGCAAGTATTACCTAGAGATTGTACAAAGAATCCGGGACAAATCTCCCGGCTCTGTGGAAAGGCAGCCAGCTGAACACCTGCTTTCAGTGCAGAGCAGCACATCGCCCTGCAGCCGGGGCACTGCACTGACCTTTCACAACCTAAGAGTTAAATACTGAAGACATGAATTCAGCCAAGAAATGCTTTGCTGTGAGCCCCTTCTTTCCAGGCACACAGCGAGGCTGACAGTCTTGTCCCACCATTCCACTGCATACCAAAAATCTCCTTAGTCTGGTCAAAAGCTTTTATTTCTCTTTTTGGGCAACAATCAGTTTAAACATTTTATAGAATCTTGCAGACTTTATCATTTCCTTTCTGCCAAAAAAGAACAATTTATCTCTCTCTTTGGATTACATCTGATCTTGCTTCTTTTTTCTTATTTCTTTATTTTTACTATTTATACCATATAATTTTTGTTCCATTTCTTTTAGCCTTACAATAGCCATGATATCCAAGAAAGCCCTAAACCCTGGGCTATAAAGAGAGGTACTGAGAAGTTGCCTGATGGCTCTGGTGGGTTGGGAAGTTCAACCAGGTTCTTCTGAGTGTATCCGTGTGCCGAGACCTCGAGGCGTGAGGGGCTGTGAGCCAGTGAAATCGCAGAGGATTATTTGAGGATCAGTTTTGCATCTGTAGCAAGACCGATCTCCTTAAGGCAGCACAGGAGAGAGAGATGGAGAGCATTTCTTGTGGTGAAGGAGCGATCTGCGTTCTGTGTGAAGAGCTGGAGATTTGCCATGTACAATTTACTCACTCCAGTTTGGGTCATTTAGAAATGAAAGTGAGGAGGGGAGGGAAATCTGCATGCAACCAGTTCAAGAAGGTGCTCAGGCTGAGCTTGTTCGACAAACCCCCCCAGAGGCCCTGGAAGAGGGGTTGGTTTTGGATCCCAGGCTCATTAGGTGTCCATTGGTGATGACAGAATACGCTGTGAACATCTAAGGTAGCATTAGTGTAGATGGGCATAGCCAAGAAATACTTGGATCCAGTTGCCTTCCAGTGACTTTAGTCTTTGATAACTACAATAATTCTTTCATATTTAGCACCTTAGTTGCCTTTTTATTGCTTCCATGGAGGAATCTCTTAAGCTTCAAGAGAGATTAGGTAGAGAGCCAGCTAAAGAGCAGGACAGTGCCACCGAACAGTGCCGGGGTTTACACAGGTGATTGCTCCCCTTAGAACGAATAGAGCAAAATGTTTGTAAAGGTGAATGGATAAATCTGGAGACTACTCCCTTTAAATATCCCCCCGAGCTCTCAGCCTAACATGCAGCTGTAGGAAAAGACCCCGACAACTGAGCAGGATGTTGGGCTGCTTTACAGTAAGAATCAAAAAAGTGTTATTGTTATTACTTAAAACACTTGTGCGTTCTTGTTGAGAGGGCTCTTTTCAGTACTGCTCTCTCTACCTAAGAAGGATGTGATTAAGGGGATAAAGTGGGGAAAATGAGAATAATACTGTGCCTTTCAGCTCTGAGCTATAAAGCAGGACTGAAGAGCTTCAGTATTCTCTTGTTTAAAAAGAGATCTTGCTGTGATTTAGTCAATGATTTTAAAATAATGAAGGGGATTAATCACAATGAAACAGACAAAGTCTATGAAAACAAGGAGACTTAATTTGAAAAATAGGATCTTGGGAAAAGAATGAAGACAGAGGAGGGAGAGGCTCATGTGAATGCTTCAGGAAATATGTAATGCCAGTAGTCAGTGGGGTCCCATGAATCTAGATGTGCTGTTCTTTAGAGCAGGAGAGGGTGAAGACAGGATTGTAAGGAAGGTGAGGGCATGAGAGTTGGGCTGGCTGCTTGCCAGTAACACAGAGGTGGTGAGAGCCACTCTGGAGCAGGCTCTGGGAGACCCCAGCAAGCGGGAAATAGAAGGTCCTGCAGTCTGGAGGGTCAGGTCCAACCCAGGCAAAGAGGGTGCAGGAAGGCGCTGGCTGGCAAGTAGTCTGTGAGGACAGATGGGTGGCAGGTAGGGAGTCTGTGGAACAAAGCAGAGGGGGAAGGGGGAGAAATCATGTGGCTGCTATTAATCTACCTTAAGTGCAGACACCCAGGGTGAAAATACTGGAGGCAATTTCAGATCTTAGCTGGGCAGAATCGTGTGGTGGAGGTGGGGTCCCTGTGCGATGGCTGCAGTACAGTGATTTTCAGCTTGCAGCCTGCCAGCTTTTGAAGGACCATCGCCAATTTCTAGAGGGGGCTGTGAAAGCCAGCTGAGAAAAGCAGGCTGTTGTGGTTAGGCCTCATTGTCATGGCCCACAGGGGAAGTTCCTAGGAGATTTGAAAAAATCAATAAAAGCTGGAAAATACGGATGGAACATACAGCTTTGCTGTTTGGAGGACAGGGGACTTCAGTCTCCCTACTTGCTTTCCCCCAGTTCTTCCATTCCTTGGCTCCACAAGGCAAGTGGCACAACCTCTGGGGTGTGCAGGAGCTGGGAAGAGGCTGCTTATTTTCCATAAATCCTTTCTTATCTGTTTTGTGTGCCTTAACTGGTGTATTTTGTCAGGAAGAGGGTGAGCCACTCCTTTTTATGTGACAGGCAGGAAGGGACCTTGGACTGCCATTTGTGTTGGGTTGCTTGGGTCAGGCAACCTGGGGCCATGGGGAAGTGGAGAGAAGCAGGAGGGTTTCGAGGTCAGAGTCCAAAACTGAGATGTTCTTTGGTCATAAAATCCTTGCTTATCTGAAAGAGAGTCCATGACTCAGGATGGATTTTCAAATCAGCTGAGCATTCGGGTACCCTGAATCTGAGTATCCTATAGTCAGGGACTCCATGGAAATGGCAGCCTGGTACCTGGTAGCTCCTTCCTCTGCATGTTACAAAGTACTTTGTTTTGTCATAGAAGTTCAAGACTGTGGTCTGGAGAGTTTATAAATTCAGTGTTTCTGTCCTGTACAGCATCAAGCAAGTGGGCAGTGCTCAGTGACTGAATAATGTTGAATGAACAGTTAATGAACAGGAACATGGTCTGAGGATACAGACATGGAGACAGACCTCCCAGTGTTTTCTTTAGTGACCTCAGTGAAGGAAGAGGGAGCGTGCTTATTAAATCTGTAGATGAGGCAAAGCTGGAACTGAATGCAAGAACACTGGAAGGCAGGATTAAAATTTCAAGTGGTCTTGACTAATTTGTGATATGATCTGAATAAAATAAGATGAAACTCATTAAGGAGAACTGCAGGGCACTGTACTTTGGCAAGAACCATTTTAACTAGCAAAGACAGGATTGGGGAAGTCAGGCTAGCGGTTCTGTAGAAAGAGTGGAGGATCCCAAACTAAACAAGGACTAACAATGATGTACAGATGCCAGAAAGGCAACTCCTCAGCAGGGCTGAGGTACTGCACAGGGGTGCAGGCTATGGGTACTACGCTGAGGTGGATGTAGAGTGGCTGAGCTCCTTAGGAGGCTAGAAGGGGTTTATACAAATAATTTTTGGTCTCAGATGGTCTTATCAGTGACTTCTTTCTAACTTCAAAAGGACAGTTCTAAAGCTCCACAAGGTTTTATTAACTAGAACAAAGCTGCTTTTCCTTTGGTCTCTTCTCAGTATCCACATGAAATGTGCACTCACACAATCCAAGGGATAGGCCTTTTAGAATTTTTTGCCATGATTCTAACAACATTATGACTCTTTTTTCAGCTGACTACTGACTGCTGTAATGCTTAGTGATGCTGAACAGCTGAGATGGCATTGCAGCTCTGGGGCCAGGCTCTGCTGACAGCTATGGCTGGGTTTGTCTGCCTTTTTGAGCCACCTGTTAAACTGAAAACACTGTAGAAACAAAAAAAACCCTTGGACCGTGTCGTTCCACTGGTTCTCCCCTTGCAACTGAACAAAACTTAGGCTGAACTTTGAATGTTCCTTTTATTACCTGTATTTCCCCCACTTCATTTACTGCCTGGCTGGCATGCAGGGGATGTGTTTGAAGACATTATAGATGATTCCACAGAACAGTTGCTGATGTCTCATGCCCAGGTGTGCCCAATGGACTAGGAAGCTGAAAACCATGCAGACCATGTGCCCCACTCTCCCTGTGCCCACCCACATCCAGCTTCTGACGTGGCAGTGTGAGGCTGGCACTTCATAGGCTATGAGCGGTGCCTGGGAGACAGCCCTCAGGGACTGCTGCTTCTTGGCAGCACAGTCTGTACGGTTGGTGAACTGAAAACCTGGCCTTTGCCTCTTTCCCATTTCCCCCGCATCGTGGCATTCCAGTAAGCACCCTCCTGTCTCTTCCACCGTGAACCAATTTGGTGAAATAGTTCCAAATAATTTATTTAGCCCTGATTTCTTGGGCAAATCTTTAATTAACGTGCTTATGCACAGGCATAACAAGTGTAGCTTTATGCTTCGCCATAGTGTGTCTGGTTTATGAGAATAGGACTGTTCAGATTTCAAGAGTTCTCTTCTCAAAGCTAGTCCCTCTGATAAATTGAATGAATTATGTTTTTGTTGGCCGCCTTTGTTACCTCCATCACTGTGTTTCCAATTTATCAACATAGTTTTGAGACACTGTTAGAGTATGTTGCACTCGTAAGCACCGTGGGGAGAAAAAGTATTAATTTATTACTGCTATTGTGTTTGATTATATCATGCATATCCAAAGGACTAAAATGAAATGTCATTTTTAATTCTCCCCTTACAGTAGACAACAACAACCTTTCTTTTCTCCTTCCAAAATCAGCTTGGAAGTTAATTCTTCATTTTCATTTTAAATCAGCCATACAGAGAGGAAGCAATTGTGCATTAGGGACAGGGCAGAAGGAATGGGAGCCTGGAGATCCAAGCTCTATTTCTGGCCCTGCCTTCAACTCTTTGCAGTCTTGAGCAAAATCATTTGACCTCTGGTCTCCACTCTCTCAGTTCCTGAAATAGGAAGAAAGTTTGCTTCCTACAGATGTCTCTAATAATTTGCCAGAATCATGCCTTGTCTAATCACCTGTGTTTAATATCTCCTAGGGTCCTGCAAAGTCAGTGAAGGCTGAAGCAGCAAATTTTGCATGCAACTTAAAAATAAAATGCTTTTGGACAGTCAAGACTTCAAGGTTGGACACAGCTGAGCTTCTGAAGGGGCTACCCCAAGCCAGGAGGTGCTCTAAAATGCTGCTAAACGATCTGTTCCAGCATGTGGGGACAGGGAACCTGGTGTGTTTGGGACAACGGGCCCCCAACACACAGCCTGGAGCTGCAATGAACTGCCAGGGGTGGGGGTCCAGCTGCACCTGTTTGGCTGTGCACACACAGCTGAGGGTGATCATTCTTATTAAAGGGCGGGGAGGTTTGAGAAGTGCCAGGTGTTGTGGGGGGGCTGCAGTGCTCTACTGCTCTCCCTGAAGAAGGGTGCATTTGTGGCAGTTTGCAGCCCTGGTAAGGTGAGAGAGTAAGCAAGCCTTTTATTTTGTTGCTTTGCCAGGCTGAGCAGAGGTTTCCTGAGGATTGACTCTGAGCAAAATGGCAGAGGGGCTGCATGCCCTAGGGTGAGTTGCTGGGAGCTGTGTGTTTTCTTGTGGGTGGGAGCTGGGAAGGCAAGATTTTACCCTTGCTGAGGGTAAGGGAAGCTGAAGGGAGGGGTGCTCAGGTTGATCTGATCTGAACCTGGGTACAGAGAACTCTGTTATGTCTCGACTGTGGGCACTGAGGGCTTTTTGTAAATAAATAATGGCTATTTCTGAGCAGGCTTGGTAGCTCAGTGCTGCTGGACCAGAACTTAGGAGCACCGTTTGAGCCCTGAGAGCGCTGATCCATTGCGTGCTCCTGTGGGGCAGCCCCAGGGAGGCTGTGGAGCAGTATGGACTGCACCCTTGCCTCCTTGTGTGACTTTCTCTGGTGATTAATGACAGTGGCTGTTTAAAAACCTGGTGCTTCATTTGCAGTCTAAACTTGTCTGGTTACAGGCTCCAGCCAGCAGGCTCTGGAGATGTGGGCACCCTGGGGGAAAGGGTCGGTGCTCCCCGTGGCTGGAGGGATGAACATAACTGTCCTTCTAGTATCTTGTAGCAATTGTTTTCCAACTGCAGAGAATCTCGCAGGGATCACATTTCCCCTGATAGGAAGGGGGCTCTGCCTTTGCAGAGCCTCACAGGGAAGCTCCAAGGATACCCCGGCAAGATCTGCCCTCTGTGGTAAATCAGGGTTGTCTCTGGCCATGCAAACACTGAAGGTGCAGAAGGGGGTACTATGAACTTGTGTGATCTGAGGGTGAAAAACTTAGGAACACAGTTGCGTCATCCTAGAAATTGACTCCCTCCTTGCAGTGTTTGGTGCAGAGGAGTTGCTTTGCTGGTCAGTGAGTCAGCACAGCCCAGGTCCTCCCTGCAGAGCTGGGAGAGGGACACTGAAAAGCCAGCAAATGGGGTCTGTGATGCTGTCACCTGATGGGGGATGTGCAAGGGTTTTAAACACCAGCTCAGCTGCTGTACAGAGACAGAGTCTTGCTGGCTTTGTCCTTGGGCACTGCCTTTGTGAAAGCCCCTCATCCTCCCACAGCTGCAGAGAGGTGCCTTCTGACTGGGACAGATTGTCCAGAGAAGTTTTGGCTGCCCTGTCTTTGGAGGTGTTCCAGGCCAGGTTGGATGGGGCTTTGAGCCCCCTGATCCAGTGGGAAGCGTCCCTACACATGGCAGGGGGTTGGAACTGAATGGGCTTTAAGGTCTGTTGTGACCCAAATCATTCCATAATTCTGACTGTGTCCAAGCTCAGGCTGGGTGCCAGGTGGGAGGTGGTGGCAAGGGTAGTGCTTAGGTGTGATGCCAAACTGAGCAGGACGTACTGAAGCAGGGATTGTTTTGCACTGGTTACCTTGTGAATGAAGCATCTTATGAGAATTATTTATTGCTTACTTTATGTAACTTCTGTGGAAACACAGCCTTTTTTTGGGTGTCCTGCTGAAGGGCAGTGAGTTCACCTTGAAGTGGTTCTCATTTAATTGGGGAGATGCAGGGCCTGGTCATCGGCGTGGGTGATGGATCGGGGCTTGAAGTCCCTGGAATGCGATGCAGCTGGATGGAGCCTGGGCTGCCCGTGGGGGACCCCAGCCTGGCTCCCGGAGTGCCCGTGGCATCGGGAGCCCCCGGCAGCGGGGGCGGCTGCGCGGCCCGGCAAGGGTTAACGGCAGGTCCCCCCGCCCCCTTTGACGGAGTCGGGCCAAACCTCGCCGAGTTTGAAAAGGCATCCAGGGCTGGGAGAGCGCCCTGCGCGCCCGGAGCCGCGCTGGCCCCGCACTCCGCGCGGGCAGCAGCGCCCCGGTATCCCGGGCTTCCCTCGAGAACAGCGTCCCTGCATCCCGGGCTTCCCGCGGGGGCCGGAGCGGTCCCTGCATCTCGGACATCCCCAGTGCCGGGGGTCCCGCCGTGACCGCGGCCGGGGCAGAGAAGAAGGGGAGCGGGAGGGACCCCTCGCGAAGATGCGGTTCGCGCTGCTCCTGTCGTGGTGCTGCTGCCTGCAGGGATGCGCATTCGCGACCGGCTTCCTGTATCAATTCCCAACATCAACCCTGCAGCACAACTACCCGGAGCAGAGCTCGGGCTCGCCGGGCAGCGGCTTCGCCACTCGCCGGTGAGTACGGCCAGGGGCTGCAGAGCCGGGACGGGCTGCCCGCAGCCCAGACGAGGCGGGAGAGGCTCCCTGCCTGCAGTGTCCCCCCGCCGGGCAGGGAGCAGCCAGGGGATGGAAGACGCGAGCTGGGGCACACGCAGCCCGTGGGGAGGGGAAGGGGCTTGGCCGGGTCCTGGACCCGGCGGAGGGAACTGTTGGAAAAACTCCTTCAGTTTAACAAAGGAGAGACCCTGGTTATGTCTTTCTACTCGAGAACTGCAGCTTTTAAATAGCTGCTTAGACCCAAACCTCCCTCTCTTCTCCTCTTTCCCCCACCCCTAACCAATTTCTTATAAACTTCATGTAACTCCGTTTGGATTAACTGTATCTTGCTGCTTCAGTAGAGCAAACAATTCGGGCTTCTCCCCTCCTCTCTGCTTTCTCTGGGCGTTTCTCTGGAGGTGAAACAGCTGCTCGGATGAATGAGCCGCACTGTACAAAGCGTGAGAGTGGCTTAACCTGATTGCAGTTGTTCTTGAATTTCACTAATTTTTTTCCCCCTGTGATTCCTTGAAATGGGGACTTGGGAATTTAATATTCAGGGCTCGTCCATCCTATCTCTACCTCTTTTCCTCCTCCTTTTTGCTAATACCTAGTATGTGTGGAGGAGGGCTGAGGTTAGTGCTGCTCATTTGGGCTGGAGCTGGGATAAGGCTGATATCTACCCAGCAGATTTTTATTGCTATGACACAGAGCGGGCGCTAGCCTGGTGCCTTGCACAGCTTTCACATATGGTGTGTATTTTGTCTCCAAGTGGGGGAGGCTTTGTTTGCTGGTGTGTCAAGCAGGCCTCTGTAGGGGGTGTGATGTTAAACTACAGTAACTGTCAAAGGGTTTGAAATGGCAGAAAATTATAGGAGAGTAATGGGATAAACCTATCCCAGATGGATCTGTTCCAAGGTACCCCCTTCCCAAACCATGAGCAGCAATGAGAACCACATGTCATTTGTCTTACATATCTATTAGCCTGCAGATCTTTGTTTGGAGCTACCACGCTTACATGAGTGCAGGCTGTTGTATCTCTGCTCACCAAAGACCTTCCCCAGTTCACACTCTTGCACGATTTTCCCGTGCCTTGGTTGTTTGGATAGCTGATGCTTTGTCAGGGGAACATGTTGCTCTCCAAGCCTATAAAGTGTTGTATAAAACTATCTAAAGCTGATTTAAACAATGATGTTGGGAAGGCTGCTGTGTTCTTTTTTTTGTCCAGTGGAATTTTGCCATGTGAGAATCTCCCATTCTAGTATAAAGGAGAGGGGGAAATAAAAACTGAAGGGAGGGAAAAATCACTGGAGTGTGCTTTGAAATAAAAATTCAAGTGCTCAGTCAAGCAATCTTTGTTTTAATTTCCTCTTGAGTGGTGGAGTTTTCTTGTTGGCAAACATGGAACACCTTCACTTTCTGATGGGAAAATCTGTGTGGGAAAGCTTTACCCAGTTACAATGCTGGACCGTTTTGGTGGAGCCTCCTGCAGGGTGCGGCTTCAGGTTGGGATGGCTGTGCTTTTTCTGAATTTAATATGGTGCTGGAGAAGGAGACCTGTTGTCTCCAAGTCTGACATTCGTCTATGTCCATGTGAAGCCTTTTTTTCAGAGGTCTGAATCAGCTTGGTATCAACAGTTTACGTTGTTCAGTGTCCCTTTTGCCATCTAACCAGGGGATCTCAGTAGCACCCAGATTATGTGTGGGTGTGTCACAGCGTAGATCGTTGGCCTCTGCCCTGAAGAGTCTGCAAAGGACAGAAGGCGGTGGGTAGGTGATTGCTGTTAATGGCACTTCACAACCATTCTCACTTGTTTTCTGCAACCTTCCCAGCGAGTGCTTTATCCAGTGACTCCTGGTGCTTTGCTTGGCTGATGGGACTCAGGAATAAGCAGACCGGAATCTTGGAAGTTATTCTTGCACTCCAGGTTTTGGTACCTTGCAGCGCATTCTGCTGTGATACTCTGCAGCTGATGTGCTTCCTTGACACAAGAGACGCTGTATTCCTGCAGTTGTCTCTCTGTCCTTGATCAGCAATGAAGACATGATTGAACTGTTTGGGAATCTGCTGTTGGTTTTGTTAATTAATCAACTTGTTATAAAAGTTGTATTTCTCCAAGGATAAAAACAAAAAAAAATGGAATCTTTGGTCTTCCATCTAGATAGAAACTGTTCCAAAACTAACAGCTGCTTTCATCCTTAATATCCAGGTTGCAAGCTGTGCTTCACATTCTTACAAATGAAATTGTGGAATACTTGTTCTGATGGAATGTTGCTGGCTCTCGATATGAAGGTGTCTGGGTGGACCTGTTATAGGTAGATCCATTCTTTGCAGAACAACTGCTGGCATTGTGCCTGGTCCTACAGCCGTGCATTTGCTGGGCTGGAACCGCCCCTTCCAGGCCCTATTCGAAGGACTGTGTGTAATGGAACAGCCTCCAGCCTGGTAGGCAAGGTTTTAGTGCTTTTAAGTAAGTGTAGGTCTCTATGTGATAGAAGCCTGTTCTTGATATTAAAGGGTGATGTATAAATCAGTAGCTTTATTTATGCAGGCTGTCAGAGCGCTTTCAGAACATATCTGAAGCTTTCCTGATGGTTCGGTTCTGTTAATTCTCTCTACCAGAAAAAGATGGTTTGAACTTGACTTCAGCCCCAAATTCTAAATCTGTGTCTCTTAAGCGGATGTGGAATATAAAACTATACATATTGGAGAAATGTGGTTCTCTTTCCTGACACGATCTGGTGTTCTGAGTCATTCTCTCCATCACCTAACGGTCTGCTCACTGCCTAGTGTCTCTGCTTCCCTATGGGCAGTGTGAGGATGTCAAGTAAACAAATGGGCGTTTGTGTCCCGCTGAGCCCTCGGTGCTGGTTCCCTTTGAAGTGCCCTACCCAGGTAACCAGGAGGTCAGAAGGTCTTCAGCTCATCACCAACCCTTGAACTGCCTGGTGTTTGGTTCCTGGACCCTGCAGCCACATGATCTTCATCTGGCTTGTGGGGCTCAGGGCTGTAACTTTGATGCAATTAAGGCAGCGCAGCTGATGGTAGCGTAAGGGCCAGCACTGAAATGGCTTTGAAATCCCAGCCGTGCCTGTGGCTACTGCAGTAAATTGTATTCGTTTAGGAAATCTCCTACTGTCTCGCCTTTCCAGCTGCTTGTGTGAATCATTTCCTCTCATGTAGGTTTCGTTTACCAGCCCTAGGACGGAAAAGGGAGCGGAGGGGCAAAGCAATGGGTGGCAAGTGAACTTGTGCTCCCCTTGGATAAATTAACAAATGTCTCTTTCAATATCTTATTTGTTCATTTTCTCAAAGCTGAGATTGTTAGCATTCTTAAATCCTGATTGAAATGTCACAGCTCTGCTTGGGAAAGGGTTCTGTGGCCCTGGGATCATGGAATATTTACTTACATCTTTGTTTTATTGAGCTGTGCCCGGATAAAGGGGAAAAATGAAGAATGACTTAAGGTAATGATGAAAGACTGGAAGTATAGGGTGCTGTAGGTCTGCTGGATTAGAATAACAGAGCAGCTACTCCTGCTCTCTCCTGTGCTAGACCTCTGGCATGTCTGGAAACGTGATTGGTTTGTAAAGCACAGGCTGCTTCTCCTGTAGGGCAGCGCTAAAATTCACCCTGCCTCATTCCTGCCGTATGCTCTGACCTCTCAGCTCACTTTAATTAGAGATATGTAGACAGTGCTTAAATTGACTTTCACTGAGGCATAATGTTTATTTTGAGGCTTTGGGCTTAAAGCCAGTCTGTGTCAGCTTCGATACCCCAAAGACTATTGGTGATGGGAGCTGCAAAAGTTACTGTATGCAATTTTTCAACTTTTTATGCAGTTGAATAATAGTAAAGCTCCTGCTTAGGGTATTTGTGCACAATGCCCTGCCAATTGGAATTAGAATCCTTAACACTGCTACAGAAATGAGCAAGGATGGGAGCTGTGATCCTTTCCATGTTGTTTTTGTTCCTTATGTCCTTTTTAGGACGAAACAATTATTTGTTGACCTGCAGTTTATTGCATGGAATAACCTGGTTTAGATGTTTTGACTGGTCTTGCCAATTTTTTTTCTTTTTCTGGGAACCGAACAGATGGGTAGGTAAAGAGTGCACTTGGGTGAAAGCCTGCAATGTTTAGGCCTGACTACTTGAAGAGTTGAATTTGAGAGGACCAAAGAAAAGAGAGGGGGGTTGGTTTTGACTTTGCAGAGGGACAAGACTATCGATTTCTGCTTTCCAGTTCTCAATAGAATAAAAAGACTTAAGTGTGTGTGATGGGGAGAGTGTGTCTCATCATAACTGCAGTGTATGCAGAGGTGTTTTGAGGAAGGCAGCTGTTTTGGGTGAGGACAGTTTTGGGGTTGGACCCTGCAAAAGTGAGGGAGGGGGTGCAGCAGATGTGATTGTATTGAGGTTACTGATCGGTGTGAGAAATGGGAATAGGATGCTCCTTCCCCTGCATGTGTTGGATGTTAGAGCTGTTAAGGACAAAGAAAAAGCACCAGCATAGGTACTGAATGTATTGATGTTCCTGTTGCCCTATTGTGATGACCCTGTGAGATGGAGCTGCTCGTTTAAGGCACTGCACAAACCCTTCCCTCCTGTCCTTGTTTTGTCCTGGGGTCAATCAACATCTGTTTTTTCCCCACAGGAAGGTGCTGATTTAGCTGTTCAAAAGTGTGGCGCTGGGAGTGGTTGGCATGGTTTGAAATGCTGTTTCTCATGGTGAAAAGGCTTGGGGCAGATGAGCGGTGGTGGCTGTTGGGATGACATAACGTCTCCGTGCGGCAGCTCCCATCGGCCTGGTGCTGCAGTGCTTGCTGGGGTGTGGTAGCCCTGAACGGAAGGGCAGACATTGCTTTTTTGCTGTGTGCTGCTTAGCCCTTATTAAACTCAGATGTTTCGAACCCCTTCCTCCAGGCTCTCATTATTGCTGTAAACACAACAGAGTGCAGGGAGCTTTTTCAAACCCTCATTTGAGGCAGCGATGGGTGGTGGCTCTACCAACAGCTCTCCAGTGGGCCCGTGTGTGAAGGGGGGTTGACACAAATTTAACCCAAGGGAGATTCTGCTTGTGTTTTCTCAGAGGAAAAGACTTTTTAAAAATCAGGTGCCACTTCTTTTCCTCCTACTTCATGTTGCTTGGCTTCCTGGCTTTCTTATGGGGAAGCAAAGAAGGAATCAAGCAAGAACCAGTCTGGTTTCTGCTCCCCTGCTCCACATGGGCTGTCTGGCTGCTTGTCTCATCGCTTTATCTTGTGCAGACTCAAGCTGTTTGCATTTTCAGGTGGCAGTGAAAGCAATACCAGCTAAAATAAGGTTTCTTTTGCTGTGCTAGGATGACTAAAAAAGGCTCTCCTAGAAGAAACTGCCTGGATCTGGCTGTCAGGAGCTCTGTCTCAGATGTACCTGTCCCAGATTTGCTCTGTGGCTATGACAAAGTTATTTTTCAGCTTTTTGTGAAGGGGGAAAGAGGAGGTGCTGCCATGGTAACAGGATCTGAGATGCTTCCTCCCTATCAACTGCACCTCACGCAGTGCAATCTACTGTACCCCCTGCAGAGGAAGTTATGAATCCTCAGTATCTCTAAATATAAATCATTAAGGTGTAGCCGGGCTATTTATAACCTTCTTACCCTCCAAGCAGTCTGTTCTCTGCAAATCACCTTACGAACTGCAAATACCTGTTTAATTCCATTCTTTGAGCTAAGAATTTCTTGGCCCTGTGAGGTGTCAGAGCTGCTTTTTGCCTGGTATCTGCCTTGGCAATAGCTGGGTTCCATCTCTGAAGGTCTCAAAGATCAGTGGTTTGACCTGTTCTCGGGACATCTCGCTCTAGTTTTATGTGCTTTATAAACTGAACTGAAGATCCTGGTTCTGAATGGTCATGAGCAAAGCTGGATGTTAGGAAGATTGTTGCCTTTTGATGCTGTGTTTAGTCACTGGATGCAAGCTTTCCCTTTAGAAATCTGTGCTGTCCTGAGGCATTTGAAGTTGAGATATCCTGGTGCAAAGTTCTCGTAAGTCTGGACCCTGGAGTCTTGGATTCAGTTCAAATTGCCTTTCAAGAGTTCCTGCTGTGTGGGAGGTACAGGGGCTTTTCCCATTTGGTACTCTACATCCCCAAGAAGACCCTGATTTAATTAATGTTCGTTGTGGCTTTGAGATAAGCTTTTAATACTGCTTTTAATGAACCTAAAGCTAAAATGGCAGTGATCCTGAGAGCTGAGCTGTCAGCTTGTGTCTGTCATTGGCACTAGCAGCACAGGACAGAGAAAATCTGATACGCTGAAGCTTCAGTGTTTCACCATGGCAAACCCTGCTAACCTAAACACTAGGGGGGAGCTGCATTCTTTGCTCTGCCTAATCTCTGTATTTTGTTAAACGTGCATTCCTGCCAGAACTTTATTGGACAGAACAATAGTGACCAGCTGGGCAAATGACCCTGGCTTTTCTGGTCGGCAGAGGAATTCGGCATCTGAGAAGCTTAGATTCTCATGCAGCTTCAAGCGATCTGGGTTTAATTGCTTTTAATTATCAGCTGGCTGATTCAAAAGGCTTTGTTTCCCACCCTCTTTCCCAAGAAAAAAGATCATTCCCTTAAATGCTTGGTGTATCTTCTATAGAGCAGCAGAATTGCTGTGAACTGGGACTTGAGTTCTCTCTCTTTACTTTCCCCTAAGTAAAATGGCTTTCATGTATGGGGAGGCTCTGGGGAGTGTTTTGTGAGGATGTTGCGAGACAGAAAGCGCAGAATCCAAAGTACTACATAGGAACATAAACAGTAGTTTATAATAAATCTATGAATGATAATACTTGGCACTTGTATAAACTTCCACTCTTACTGAATAGAGGTCGTTGTGCTCCCTGTTCAATGCACCTCTCAGCGTGGATGCCTGAAGTCAGACTGTGGGAGCCAGTCCCTGCCCAACCTTTGCAGAGAAGGATTTCCTTTGGAGGGCAAGCCGAGAGGGAGATGCTGAGCAGGGCAGGCTGGACTGAACAGCAGCAGAGGGTCAGGTAATGGCACAGGCTGTGCTGCTTTCCTTCTGCCCTGTCTGCGGTGAAAGGCTTAGGGGGCTGAGGGTGTATCGTGCCCTGTGGAAGCAGCACTTGCTTGTGGGGTCAGTGCAAAAATGCCTGCAGGAGTTGGTGCTACTGAACGGTGCCAACCTTTGGGCATTGGCACATCCAGGCTGCGGTGCTGCACGCTGCTTTCGAGCCCATGCAGGGTCTGATGTGCAGCAGAGAGCACAAAGGCAAATTGGCTCTGTAGGATGTTACAGTGCTTGGATCAATGCTGCTGTGAAACAGCGTAACCTGCAGCATAATCTATCGTCTCCCTGCAGTGTATTTCGGGGTACAGCACTGAGCCAAATGGTTCAAACTATTGCACAGTAAAACACTGTCTCCTGGGCTGCTGTCACTAATGTAGATCACAAATGATACAAGGATTTTGGAGTGCAAGATTGTAGGAATTCCTAGGCTGTAGGCCTGCAGATAAGCTCTGAATGAGTGTGTGTTATAAGCAGAAATAAGATCCCATTTTGCCAAGCACCAGAGAAATACTTGAGTCCTGATAGTGTAGTTGAAAGTCTGCTCAAACCCTTTCAAGACCTCTGCAACCAACCTGTTGGAAATTCATTGCAAGGACTGCAGCAACACATTAATTTTCTTGGGAAATGTCCTTTGAAACAATTGTGCTCTCTAAGTCTGTCTGGCCCTGCCACGTGGTTGTTGGCTTCTGAAAGAGGTTTTCAAAGCAGCTTCTACAAATGACTGTAAAGTTTTGCTGAAAGTAAACTTTCAGCTCCCTGGTGCCTTTGGAGGAGTTGCTGTATGAGCTGTGGAAGGTAAGGATGCAGCTGTGTCTGTCTACATTGGGTGGAAAAGGGAGAGGTGGGAATCATCACAACTTCTCTTGAGGAGAATGCAACCAGAAACCAAGACTAATTTGTATCACTCACTGGAGATGGTGTCCTGTCTGAGCCTGAGAGTCACCTTGTGCTGCCCACGTCTGGATTATTGGTTTGTGTCTGAGCAGTGCTGGTGGCCCATGGCTCGCTCTGCAGGGCACCTCCAGGAGCTCTGTGTGTGTGGTTGGGATTTTGTTTAAAAAACAACCAAAAACCCCAGCTAACCAGAAAACACCCACACAAACCCCAGCACCAAACACCACACAAGCATTTGACTGGAATTGGGCACTTGCCGCGTGGCTTGTGGCTCAGGCATTGCCAGTAATAATGGAATAAGTGAAGAGGCTGTTCCCATGGACGTATTGATGCCAAGGGCAGACCAGTTCCATAGTTGCTCGCTGCTCTAATGGACCTGTCTAATAGATTTTGCCATATTTGTAATTCCCTGTAGAACAGGGCAGGAATTTTTCTGGCTGAATGTCTCTATGCTTCGGACCTCCTGCTGTCCCCACTGTCTTGCTCGGTGCTGCTTTCTCCCCATCCGCTTTCCCTCGTGTGTACTCAGTAATGTTTCAAGGCAGTGTTATCATTCTTAAGGAATCTACTGTGTGTGCACAGCCTTTGGAGCTTTTTTTTGTCTGTTATTACTTGGCCAAATCAACCCCATTTTCCACCTGGATACCGAAATGTAGATCTCCTCCCTCAAGACCATCTCCCTTCCAAATAGAGGCTTCCAGAGCACAGAGGCGCTAAAACAGCTTCTTAGATTGCTCAAGAATTTTTTAATAACAGGGAAAGGTGTCAGTGTGTGTGTGTTCACAAGAGAGGGGCACTTTTTTCTAATGAACAAAGTGGATTGTAGCAAAGTTTAAAAGGAGAATACAAATAGTTGTTCT
The DNA here is from genome assembly GCA_033556795.1 of Tapera naevia. Taxonomy (NCBI): domain Eukaryota; kingdom Metazoa; phylum Chordata; class Aves; order Cuculiformes; family Neomorphidae; genus Tapera; species Tapera naevia. Next base: position 1,608,240 of record JAUMJJ010000220.1, read on the forward strand.
TGGCTAGAACTGAGGTATGGAGACTGCTTCCAAACCCACTGAAAGCTTAGGAAGAGGTGTTAAAAGCAGGAGAACCTTTTAAGTTGGAAATGGATAGTTGGAGCACTCTGTTTCTCTTTGTACAGCCTGTCTGTAGGCAGGTGCTGTGTGACAATTGTATATCATCACTTTAAACTCACTTTTAAGCTTGCTGAGGCCACACAGTGTGATCACTACAGGGGTTTGGGGCTGTGGAGAGCATAGGAGCTGATGGACAGCAAACGCTCTTGTTACTGCTTATGGCACTGGACTGAAGCAGTTGGCAGTGTAAGCGTGGGAGTCTGGAGAGGGGTAAGAGGGTTGCTGGTCCAGCAGATCGTTGCATGCCTGTAACTATTGTATCTAAGCTGTGTTATGTTCACACAGAGCTGTGAATGAGGCTTCCAGTTTGTGCAGAGAAGGCACTTTGGAAGGGCTGGTGTGACTGGCAACTGGAAGAGGTTTGGGACAACTCATTACTGTGTTTAGAAGGGCACTGGGAATGACCGCCTTGGGGGGGAGGGAAGGATGTGATCACCCAACCACCCCTGGGTGTGGATGTGTGCTTGTAAATGGGTGTTGCTGGTTTGCTGCACTAAAGACGGGTGTTGAGAGTTTTAGCCTGTGTGAGTAGGAATTTATTAACCTTAAAGCTTTTGAGACATCCTTCTGCCTTAGCTCGCAGTCCTGATCCCTCTCCCAACGTGTGTTTGAATCAGAACTGACTGCTGTAAAGGGTAAACTGCTCTCTGATCACACAACAGATCTCAGTTCTGATGTTCCTGCTTCCCTACACATGAAACTCCCATGGGTGTGACTAGAACAATAGGATTATTTTCCACATTATTTTTTATTGTAGTAACGCCCAGGCCAGCCTTGTGGCAGACATGGCCGACGTGGAATACAAAATGTTCAATTTAAACAGCAAATTAACACGCAGGCTTTGGGTTTTGTTTTTCAGACTGGTTAATGCTTTGGGTACCCAGGCTGAGGGGTTTTGCAAGGCTTTGGTTTTTTGTTGGGTTTTTTTTTTTTTGGAACTGGGGCTTTGTGTGGCTTCATCTTGGATCTCTGAACTGGGCAAGCAGAAGACAGTCTGTATTATCCACTCTGTGCAGCACAGCCCGGTATTCAGAATGACCTGGTGTATGAGTAGGGCAGTTCCTGAAGAAAAGGGCTTTGCTCTTGGAGTACAGGTGTGTTGGGAAGGTACAGCTCCTCTCAAAAAACTTCCTGGAGCATCAGCAGTAGCTTTGTCTTGGGTGTAGTGCAAATGCTGGCTGATGGGTACCTGAGCTTCCGTTGCTTCACTGAACCCTAGTGGCTAAGGACAAATTAAAAAAGGAAAAGGGGAATTGTTGATCTCAAAGCAGTATAAGTAGATGGATTTGTCTAGACTGGCTTATTATTTCTGATCACCTCCTCCAGCTCTGGAAACATGAGAAAGCTGTAGGGTTTTCTTGTGTTTGAGGAAAGGCTGTTTCTGTAGTAGTTTCAGAGAGGATGTTGTCATGTCTGGCTCTTTGTGTGCCAGTCACCTGGAACAGAAGGGATTAAAGCTGAACCCGCACACTTCCTGCGGCTGCGCTCTAGAAAGAGATCCCCTGGCTTGTGGAATCTGGTTCCCAACAATGATGGGTGACTCTACAGTAAAGCTGCTCTGGAAGGGTCTGCTGCATGGTCCCTTGTACACCAGAGCCCACAAACTCTGTTACAAGTTGAAGACCTAGACTGAATGAAACAATTGTAAAGTGCTGCATTAAGAGAGGAGGGCGGGTGGATGGGTGGAAGAGTCCTGGGTTCCATTTACCTGACACAGCTGCTTGCGCAGGTATTTCCAGGTGCATCTGAATGCTTGCAGATCTGAAGCTGATGCTCTGATCTGGATGTCAATGCCCTTTTGGGCCCACAGGACACTGCTCTGACTGATGAAAGCAAATCTGTGTTCCCTCAAAGAGAAACAGCAGTGTTGTCTGTGGTATTTCCTTTTCAAGGGGGCACCTGTCTCCAATGACAGTGATCTCTCCTCTGTTCAGCTCCAGGAAGAACCTGAAACATAGGCAGATTAACATCATGCAATTAATAGGAAGCGATGACTTGTGCCATATTTTTTCTTTGATATGCTCTGTGCTCTCCTTTTGACATTGCCTGTTCTTGTAGTTTGTGGGGTTTGGTGCCAGCATAATGCTAATGAAAACCAGCTTCACTTGGGCGCAGTCCCTGTGTTCCTGTCATGTGGGCAGCTTTCATTGCTCCGTGAGTGCTGAACCACGAGGCACAAAGATGCTCTGTTGTCTGTACAGAGCTCTGTGAGTGAATAAATAAATCCAGGAGCAGGCTTTGTTCAGTCCTTGCAGACTCATTGTTGGTGTGTGCAGGTACAGGCCCCCGAGGGCTGAGCATGTGATTTGAAGGAGATGCTGAAAACCAGCAGGAGCCTGATTTGTCCCTTTTGGAGGGCTCCAATGGTGACAGACAGCAGTGGTTACTGGTTTTAATGGTGGTGGAGGAGACCCTGTAGCTGCAACAGGAGCATATTAAAGCTCAGGATGCAATTAGAGGGTTGTTGACCTCTTATGCTTATGTTCTTGACTGTTTTCTCTCTACAAAGGTTTCAAGGACCAGCAGGCCTGTGTCGCTGTCCTGTTCTTCTCCTTGAAGCTCCCCTTCCACCTCCTGCTAATGCAAAAGCCAGAGTTGAATTCTGGCTGAATTTATGTTGGCATAAATTTGGAGATACTGACTTTGATCAAAATTAGTTTTGTATTTTAATGAAGGTCACGGCCTCTGTCCTCATATTCAGTTCTGGATCAGCTCTCCAGAGGAGGATGCAGACAAGTGGCAAAAGTTGTCTTTGAACAGAAGGGTGAATTTTAGACAGAGTTGCTATTCCGAATCCCAGCTCTGTGCTTTCAATCACAGTCTCTTTTTTCCTTAACTCCATCCCTCCCTTCGAGGTCAGCTTTTCTAGGAAGGAATGAACCCAGACTCTGGATGTATTGGCAACATGATGGTAGGACTCCTGTCTGCAACCAGGCTCTCCAGCTGTGAGGGAATGTTTAGACTCAGGTTCTTCTTTTGAGAAGCTCTAATTCTTTTATGTTGCAAAAAATGACATCCTGGGTTGTAAGTGTGCATGATTGCCGTGCTGCGTGGATATCGAATGCCGAATTCCATCAAGTCAGTGTAATTTAACAGAGATTCCATGGATATTTTTGCACGTTCTCTTTCTTCCCTCTGAACGCTGGAAGGTGGCTTCTTGCTGGTTCTGATAAGCCTGGGGGAGGGAGCAGTAGAACAGTTCAGTGAATAGAAGAATGCCCGAGAAAGCAAAGCACTTCAAAGGAGCAAACCCTGCTCTTATTTCTGAGCACTCAGTCGTGGATTGACTCTTTCATTTTCTTGATGAAGGTAATTAAGGTTCAGGTCAACTATATTTTTGGTTTGATTCAGATGGAACATGTCACCAGCAAATGAAGAGGGGCTGGGTGGTGGATATAAATCAGAGGGGCTTTAGCTACAGAAATCCTCCTTGAGCCCTTTCGCTTCTTTCCCCTCACATGTACATAAGCACACTCAGGCACAGAGTGCATGTAGTGAACATGATTACCTTATTTCTGATGCTACCTGCCTGCTCAACCTCTAAGTCCTCATCCACCTCTTACGTTCTGCGTTTATATTAGTGCTGATGTACAGGTCGTGTCTCCTGTACTGATGTATCCAGTGCTACCATTGTCAGAGCCCCTCCTTCGTTTGCTGCAGCAATTGGAGGGTGCTGCATGAATGAGGTGGGGACTGGAAGAGAAGAGGAATGGTCTCATGGCTGAGGAAGCTGAATGTGGCTCTGGGGAGCTGGATTCCCTCTTTGTCTCTGCAAAAGAGCTGCGCTGGTGGCTCCGTACTATTTGTCTATTCTGCGTCTAGGCTTTTAATGATTCCAGTATGGATTGGTTTTTCCCTTAACCCCTGTAACTTCAGTGCCTGCAGAAGGATAAGGCACAGTTCTGTGCAGTTTCCTCTTAATCGAAGAGTTCAGCCCTTGAAGTAGAGCTGTTTGGAAGGTCAGCTATGCACACAACAAAGCAAAGGGAGCAGCTAAATGTGCTTGGCTGCAGAACTTGCTGAAGTTTAAAGCTGCTGTTGCACAGACTGAACTGCATTTTCCTCCAAAGGTAAAGATTCCTTTAGGACACAACTCCCTCCAGCAGCCTCTGATAATCCTTTTTGTGTGGGAAAACTGAAGAGCCTTACTGGCAATGGAGCGTTTGAAGTCCCTGAGGAAGGACTGTGCTGTTGGGAGACACCGGCATGAATTGTCCCATCTCACTCAGCTAACCAGAACTTATTTTAATCACTGCTTTTTTTTCAACCTTACAGGGTATAGTGGTGTGTGCAGAGAGATTGCAGTTTCTTCCAGCCTTTGTCTGACCAACATAGTCGAGTGGGAGACCTGGAACTTGTCTTATTGCTGTTTGTGCCTCTGGCTCTCTGCTGCTTCCATGGCTGCTGCTGTCTGGCTTCAGAAACACCAGCAGCTTTCCAGGTTTATTTGCTTCCCGAAATGAATGGGCTGTTACAAAGATTTTTCTCCCTTTTTCACAGGAGTTGGGGTAACCTCCATAAGTGGCTCTGAAGTACTTGGTGAGAACAAGGCAGGCATAAAACATCAATACCGACAAGATTGCTGTGGGCTGTTGTGTTTTCTGACTTGCAGACCTCTTAGAACTTTGTAATGGAAGAGCCGGCTCTGCTTTGAACTGAGCCTGCCCTCGTAAGCTTGTGTACAGCCACCCCCTCACCCCTGCCACGTTGACTTTCCTGGATTCCTTAGCAAGGGTCCATCAATCTGCAGACCTGAATCAATCCATCAGCAATGAACACTTGGATATTGTGGAGACTGAGGCTCACAACTGAATTTTGTAGCTGGCTTTTTGCTGGGCAATGAGCTAAATGAAAGCCTTGGATCCTAAAACCTCATTGCTTGGGGAGAGCACAAGCATGGTCAAGATCAGGAGAAACTTAAGCCCGGCTTGGTTTCTATCTGAGCTTGGCAGTAATGTGATGTCATTGTTCCCTTTTCAGCCAGGTCACAGCAGTGATCTAGTCACAGCCAACTGAATTAGCTTGTAAACTTGATCTTGATGAGAGTCAAAGCACATACAGGGAGGTGCCTATTTGGGAATAAGAAAGTAATAATGTAGTTCTGTAGAACTGGCTGTTTCAAGAAGAGATACCCCAGAGAGCCTGGCAGCCTTTAAATCTGGATTTCTTGGCATGGAGAGGGCAACTTTTGCTCATGACCTCCGTGGGGTCTATAAATAACAAACCCCTCCTAATGATGGGCTTCATCACACAGCGTATGGATTGTTGCTCTGGCAATGCTGTACTATTTACACAGAGAAAAGGGCACAGTTTGCTTTCATTGAGCCAGAGCAGCAACTTTTTCCCAGTGAAAGTCAGCGACCTTCTGGTTTTATTGAATTCCTCTCTAGGATTGGTGGGGAAACTGATAGCTCCAGCGAAAAACGTTATGAGGAAACTTGGGGAAATCTATGTAGCTATGAAAACACTCCTACTGTTTGCTATGCCCTAAATGTTGATCTCTGCTAAGTATAACACACAGTGTGTTATCCTTGTGGAAACAAAAGGATAATTCAGTGCAGTTGTTTACACAGCACAAAGCTTTAAGGCAAATCACAAGCAGCAGAAATGCCAACCTTCCCGAGAGCCTTCTGGAACGTTGACTGGGAATGGGAGGGTCAGTTCCTCTCCAAACTTGTGCATCAGGTGGTGATGAAACAATCCTGCATATAAGTTGTCTGGTTTGGTTTTTTTTTTTCCCCTTCCCAGAAAGACTTTGCTTGCTTCTGTCTTGACCAGTTAAGTCTTGGTGATGGGAGCCTCTGTGTTGTGCTTGGTGGCACATGCTTTCATCAGAAGTACTAAAACCACGCACTCTGTTTTACTGAGCTCTGCAGCAGCAGAAATGGCTGTGTTGGAGCTGAACTTGTAGGATTGTCTCTGCTGAAGTGCAGCATTTCATGTTGGTAGGAGCATGGGGTGCTGTAAGGCCACAGATATTGGAGTTGTAACTGGGCCCTTCATTCTAGGGACCACATTGCCCAGAGGGTCCTGCGTGTGGTAGGTGTTGGCTGTTGTAGGTCTGTCCTTAGCAGGACACAGCAAGTCAGTTTGTGTGGAGCTGAGCTGTCCTCCCACTGAAAGAAGTGATTAGGCAAGAATGTAACTGCTTTCATTTTCAGGTTGCACACTCCTGATTAAACAGGCTGCTTGCTGCACATCAGTTTAGCCTGATGGTTTCTGATGTGGTTTAGTTTGTGATCGCTTGGCTGGAGAAATGAAGCCTACTAACAACCAGTTGGCTTTTCTCTTGCAAATGCCCAAAAGGTCCTCTAGGAACTCCCAGGAGTCTGAGAAGCAATGTGCAGCGCAAGCTCCTGGTGTAAGTCCAGCTGTCCCTTTGAGGTCCTCCCAGCCTGCCCTGTGAAGTCTCCGCTGGTGTCCAGGTGCCTGAAGCCACAGACCACTGCTCCTGCTGAGTCAGCAGAGAGCATCTACTGAGAGAGGGATCCATTGGAGCTCAAACCAGTTGTTTTTGAGAGTATTTACAATGGAAGTGAACTCTTGAGTTTGCTCTAATTCTGGAATGTCCACAGTTAACACCCTTAACCTACACAGTAAATGTGGTTGGATATCTGCTGGCATCAACACTCGTATTCCCTCTGGAATGACGTGTTGTAAGCTGTGATCAAGACAGGAGATCTTGTTCTGTAGCCCTGGACTAAAACTGTTTAAATCAGTAGCTTGCGGGCTATGATCAGCAGATCCTCAGATGTCCATGAATGTCTTCCAAGAAGTAAATAGTCTGTGAGAAGAGGGTGTCTCCTTGGGAACATGTGGGAAAAATAGAGCGAGTGAGACTTGTCTCTCTAAGCAAAGCAGTAGAAGTTCAATTCCGTGAGGTGCTGCGAGGCATTGTGCTAAATATGCTGGTGATGAGCATGCATGAGATCCAACAGAGCCAGCCCTAAAGGAGCTGCTGTTTGGATTATTTTGTTTGCTGGGTTGGAATATTCTTTTTGAATAAACGGCGATGTGTTCTCTGCCACCCTGGCTGTGTGCCAGTGAGTCCTAAACCTTTCTCGCTAGCATCTGTATATAATATAAAGGGTCATTTATAATCTCTGTAAACCATGATGGGGCCTTTCATCACTCGGTCTGAAGCCTGCTTGTGTTCTGGAGGCTGTTCTTACTGGCTTTTGGCTTGCAAAGAGAAATCTCGGGGTGGTTTTGTCTGTGTCTGTCATAGTCGCTGTGTTTTCTGGGAAGCCAGGAATCTGTTTTGCAAACAGGAACCTACCTATCACTCCTGGGGGAGGGACCTTTGTAACCAAACTCTTCCTTCTGTTGGTAAAGAGAGAAGTTGGAGAAATTTCTATCCCTGCTGGGTTATCTGAGCATCTTTGGGGGCTGATTGCCGTTGTCAGTTGTCTCTTTCCCTCGTGATCCGTGCTTTGGGGCAGACCAAGAGTGCTGAGGTGACAAATGTTGTCGTGTGTTATCCCTGTCGCTGCGCTCTTGGTGCCTCTGCTGAGGAGGATGAAAGGCTGCCCCTGGATTTGAGCAAGGATCTGCTGTCATCATGTCATCAAAGCATCATTAATCTTATCTTTCTCCCCCCTCCCCCTTTTTGCCCTCTGGTTCTTTGATGTAGGTGTTTGCAGCGATTATTCTGTGCAGGGTCTTGGTGGCTCTGGGCAGAGGGACCCCTCTCTCTGGGGTGCCCCAGCTCTCCTGTGGGGCTCAGCGAGGGCCTGTGGCCCCAGCTGGCCCCTTGTGGTCTGCAGCGCTCGCTCAGCCGTGGGCGTGTGTGCCTCCTATTCGGAATGGGAGTTTGCCAGGGAGCCTCCTGCGGAGACCGGAGGGGAATCCAGCAAGGAAACAAATGCTATAAAGGACAAATACTGGAAAAATTAAACTGCCATGGAGAAAGTGGGTCAGGGAAGGAGAAGGGGATGTGCGAGTGGCTGTTTCCACCATTCAGGCAGTTTGGTTTCTGGTATGCAAGGCTGGGGAGCTGCTGTGATGCCCGGAGAAGAAGGGATTGACTGTACTGGGGTTTCTTGCTTTCAGATGGATGAGGAGCAGGACTCTTCTGCATGTGTAAGGAGTACTTACACAAGTGCTTTGTGTGTTTTGGAGCATGTCTTGGTGTCTCCACTTCCCATTAGTGACCCCAGGTATGATTCCTGTTGATAGGAAAGTGGTTCTCAAACTTGGGACCTGTGCTGAGGCACAAATACAGAAATGTGGTCAGTGGCAGATATAGACAAGACTTGAAAGGGGGAAATGAAAGTAGCTTTTTGCTTCTCTCCAGCGTGGCACTGGAACATAAACCTATGTCTTTCAGAGAAGGTAGAAAAGTTCTATAGGTCCTTATTCCCTGGACTGACACTGCAGTTCCTGCCTTCTCATGTGCCTTACTATGTAGTCTCTCTCACTCTTGCTTTCTTACGAGATGGCACAAAAAACTGGTCCCTCCCTCTGCTGTGTTTTCTCTTGCTCAGTTTGAGTTTAACCTCACCAGGGCAGCAGTATGCTTGTTTGCACCCATCTTGTTTGAGCCTTGCTGCCAGTGAGCTCCAGCACATCAAAAAACCAGACTTTCCAACTCAGGTGTCATTCAGAATGGCAGGAGGCTGGATAATGGTACCATAACGAGCAGGATGAAGTTCAAATCAGCACAATAGGAACTGACTATTGGGGGACTCGGAACGCTACTTATTATTTCTAAAGTCCTGTTGTTTCTGATAACAGAACTACATTGTGTTCTGTAAAACTCTAGTCTCTGAGGACCAACGAAGAGGTGTTGCTGGATCTCTTGTGGCTGAGGTTGGCAGAAGCAGGGAATCTTTCTGCAGCCGTTGAGGAGAGGGTAGGGTGAGAAATGAAGACTGCGTATCAGGGCAGCTACAGCTGGCAGCAGAAATGATCCTGGATACTTGCTCTGGATTTCCTGCAGTCTGATCTATGCTGGTTCAGCTTGCTGTCTGACTGGGGCTAACGGTGTCCTTTCTCTCTGCAGGCATTGGTGTCACTACACGGTTACACGGACGGTTTCCTGCCAAGTGCAGAATGGGTCAGAAACAGTGATCCAGCGTGTTTATCAGAGCTGCCGGTGGCCAGGACCTTGTGCCAACTTAGTGAGGTAAAAATCCTTTGTGTCTTATGTTGCCTGATCTTTCCTGCACTTCTCTGTAAATTGATTGGCTTTTAAGATCTGCACAGAGGGTTGAGCTTGACGGGCCAGATGTGATAACCTGCTTCGTTGTAGCGTAACTGAAGAAGACACTGGTGTTAGTACAGAGTTATTACACATGAAGGTAAGTGTGGTACTGTGGACAACCCACTGTGCTCTAAATTTACACGTAGCTCCTAGAACCATTTCCCATATGGCCAAGCCCATAATTTAGCTTACAGTGCTATTGCTATTGTTACTGGTTCACCCCCAGGGCACTGGCTGAGGTACTCTTGTAGTTGATAACCTGGTCCGAATGAGGTTGAGCTACATGCTTAAACACTCAGATATCCACCTTCCAATCTCTTGCAGCTCTTCATCTGGAATTCACATTTTCCATGTGCAGTTACCACAGTTGGTTCTCCAGTTTCTACTTGGCCAGTGGTCAGTCTAAGTTTTTTCCCCTTGTAATGTATCTGCTTTGGTGTCTCTTTGGTCTTGTTTTATGTGAGGCTGTGGTTGAAACACTTAATATTTTACACTGTCATGGCCAAACTTCTGCTGAAGTTTTTTAATTTCCCAGACTTTTTATGCACTTAATTGTCGTTACAAACTCGTGAGCTTCCACCTTGTCTCCTAAACTTGCCAAACATCTTGTTTATTTTTCCTTGTTAATGTAACTGTAGTTCCATAAGTACCAAACAATTGATCAGGTTACAAGTGAAAATCCTTTCTGTGGGCTCTTGCAGTTACTCCTTTACATGGATTCTCATATCATTAACCCAGAGACTTTAGGAGCAGTGTGCGCTGTTGGGACACTGTTATTCATGGAGTATTTCAGTTTCAAATGTAGCTTGGTTCATTTGCCAGACGAATCCAATTGTTTTGAGACAATGCAGAATGCTAGCAGACTTCTCAGTGTTTCTTTCAATATGAAAATGTCATGGAAAGGATCTGGGATTGTTGATATTTGAGGTCTCAGCTGACAGGAGCTGTATTTCTGGAAGATGGTCACCATGAAGAAACCTGCCAGAAGAGCTGAGAAAACACCAGCACTCTGGGAGCCAGAAGTGAAGCGAACAGCACCCTTCCAAGGACATGACTAAACTGTCCTCTAGTCGTGCATCATTTGACTTTGTTTCATGAAGCAGAGAAGATCTGGGACCTCTCTTTTCCAGGGACTTCCAGAAAGCTGCTGACAAGTACTGGTGCCCACTTGGTTATGAACAAAAGGCATGCATTGGTTCCTAATCATTCTGAGGATGTAAGGCTTCCTCCAGGTCTGTTTGTGGGTAGAAATGTTGGTGCTCTCTAGAACCTTGTGGTTGTTCAGGTCGTATAAACACATCTGTCTTTTTGTCTAAAAGACAGGCTTAGAGATCTGGTCTTCTGTTCTTCTCTAGAGAGGTTTCTGGGGCCTGAGCTGGAAGTGGGGACACAACCAGTTGTGCCTGGTGTTATGCTTGACCATAAGCAATGCAAAATGTCAGTGAGCCATTGATGTTATTTTGGCTTTATTGTATGTCTCCCAACTGTGACTTGAAACAAACTGTTTTCTTCCCCTTGTTTACAGGGAGCCAACCATATCTGGGAGAGCTCTGATTCTGCCAGCACCCGTTATTGGGCTGCTTATGAGCAAAAGGGACGCCAGCCAAACAGGCATCTCGCATGGTGGTGACAGCTGAGAGGGGCTCTGTGTTAGAGAGCCTCTGCTTACAAGCAGACAGCAGTGTGGTCAGACGAGGATTTAATCTGTCTCCTGTCTTCCATTCATTTGTGTTCAATTTTTCTGTTGTTGCACAAACTGCAGCTCAGGGTGAAGCCTTTGACAAAGGTGCATCTGTGAGATCCCCAGCCTAGCAGCTTCAGTTGTGCCATGTCCTTGCTGTCTGTTCACTTGCTCTTGGGAAGCTGACAGCTCTACTTTTGCAGGAGTGTTGTCATTTGGCTGGGCTCTATGAGCTGCTCCCTTGTCCTCTGTTCCCGACTCTTTATTGAGGTTGAGTGCTGAGTCTCTTTGGAGTGGTCCAGGCTGGTGGGTTTCCCTCAGTGCATCAATTCTTGAACTCACTCCAGTTGTGTAGAGAAGGCTTCAGCTTCCGCATGCCATAGTATTTGCCTTTGCTTTGTGGCACTGCTTTCTAGTCTGGCTGAAGCTCCTGGTGTGCTTAAAACAAGGGATAAAGTCTCAAGCTGAGTGTTTCAATGGCAACCTGATCTCTGGGTCTCAGCTGCCTGGATGAATCCAGCTCCCAGTAAACCCAAGCATTTTGAATTGTGACCCTTCTGAGCAATTGTTTTGCTGCAGCAGCTGCAGGGGTTATCCTGCTGTATTTTGGTGCTCAATGGTCGCGTAACTGTTCCACTCCAGCCTCTGAGCATCCTGTCTCTGCAGCACTTTCTGGCTTCTGAGGATCTGGAGTTGCCTCTGGAAGTCCGCAGCTGGCTTGTGTGGGATGGGCTTACTTGGCCTCCACACTTCAGCAGGAGGAGCCACTGATACCTGAAACATGAAGTTACTCCTCTGTCAGCTTCAAACATTACTCAAAGATGAGAATGTTGGAAAGGGAGAGAATTCTTGCAACGCAGCAAATCTGTCTGTGATGCCCTGTCCAGCTGCTGGTCACTGTGTCCTTGTCCTTTTGGGGTTCTGACTGGTCTGGCTTATCCCAAATGCTTTCTGCTCTCCATGGCATTTAACATGAGCAGGCTACACATCTTGCATGGATCATTCTTGCTGTTTGGTGTTTTTCAGTGCTCAGTTTTCTTTTTTGTTGCTTCCATTTAAACTGAGCACAGTATCCCAGGGGATATTTTTTTTTTATTTTACAAGCTGGTTTGCAGAATAACAAAGAAGGAATTCTGCAGGCTCATCCATTTTGGTCTTCTCTGCTTCTGAAGACACTGTTGCTCCAGAGTCAGTAGGAGTTAGGGATCTGTCACCCAAGAGCCTGGCCTGTAGCTGATGTTTCTCCTCAGTTTCAGCAGTAATGCCATGGGGAAATCCTGCTCTTTCTTTCCAGTCTATTGCATAATAAATCCAGAGTTAATTCCAGTGCATTAGGATTGCTGTTTGAAGTCCTGTTACACATGAACTCTTATGTGTTTGCTTCCCTTTTTTCTCTCCAAGATGGAGAGTTTCTATACTGGAAAGAGCTGCCTGCCCTCACATGCCTGTGGGATGTAAATGTAGGATGAGCAATGCTGCTGCGAACAGGACAGATGGGGGCTCTGGGTGCAGAGTACTACTTGATCCTGATGTACTTGAGAACTGGCTTCACAACATCCTGATTTTTCTATAGGACATTTTGATTTTTGCCATGTCTATAAACCAGGCCATGGGTATCAAAAATCAGAGGAACTCCCACAAACTTTGTTCTGATAGCTTTTGTTTTTTTCAGTGCTGAGGTAGTACTTGTTACAAGTAGGGTGGATTGGCTCTGGGTGAAGGACAATGTGGCAGTTACATGTACAGGGTTGGACCCATTGGGCTGATAAGTGACTTCATTGCCATGAGGGCAGTAGGTGACACAAAGGTTGGATTCCTTGGTTTCCAGATTCTTTGACAGTCAAAAAGGCGAGTCCATGCCTCTTGTTATCCTGAAACCATAAGTGGTGGCGAAACTTTCAACCTGGGGCTTGAATAAACATGAATAGAAGCCTCTGCAGGTCGCAGAGGTCTCCTCGGGCACAAGCTGCAATGGCTGAATGAATGGCACTAACAAAACAATCTCTTGTGATGTGGAAATGAGTTTCAAGCTTTCTATCTCATGTGGTCTTGGTGTACAAACAGCTTTGTTTGTAAGTGTCAAAGGGCAGGGGAAATCCATAAAGAGGGAAGGCATTTCCTGTGTGTGACAGGCTGTCCTGCTTGGGTCATGGCAGGGATCATGCCTTTCTCTTTGACCTGATTTTGGAGGCTCTGATCCAAGAATGTGACACTCTTTCCCTTTCTTGTCTGGCACTTGTGTTCAGTGACACTTCCTTGAGACCGAGAGGAACACATCCGTGTGTGCTGAGGCGTGAGACTTGTTGGCTGCCGTCCCTCCATGTGTCCTGATCTCTCCAGTATTTCCAGCTTCACACCCCCAAATCAGTGAATCACTCATCTTGTGCTCCCTCTCCATGTTACCACTTTTCGGGCAGTCACTTAGACACAAGCAAGAGATTCTGTTCCCAGATGCTGATTGCATGCAGATGAGCTCCTGTAGCTTGTCTGACACTGGTCAGGCAGGCTCCAAGGGCAGCCTGGTGTTCGATCTGATCCAGTCAGAGCAGCAGCTGCAGTGGGGTTTTCTGGGTTCCTCCCTCAATGTTGCCCCAATCCTGGGACCTTGCTGTGCGCCTCAGCAAATGTGTTGGTAGATGACACCGATCTCTTACAGCAGGTCCTGGTAGTTTGCCTCTCTGAAGTGCTGGGAAGCCTTCTGCTGGAAGAGGGTGTGCATGCTAAGGCTAAGCACATCCTCTGGCTCTCTGGGGAGCAGAGGTGCAGGCTGTGGCTCATCCTAGCCTCTTCTCTTGTGGTTTTCCAGATTTCTATGCCAGTGTTTGTGGCTTGGGTGACATCCAAGGGAAAGGCTTTCCTATTCTGCTACCAAACTCTTTTTCTGCCTGTTGTTTTCTACACATTCTTATTCTGAGGCTTCTGATCTTTAACAGATCTTCTTTTCCTCTCCTTTCCCTGTATTTTTTCTTCTACTTCCATTGCAGTGCTTCAGGTATCAGACAGTGATGTTGCTTTGCTAAAGGAGTTTTCTCTGCTCCCCTCCTGGGACAGTAGTTGGAAACCTGCATGATGTGGTGTGTGTAACAAAGGACCTTGGTGCTGTTTGCATGATTGAGGAAAAAGGATGTTGGGAAGAATGGAGAAACTTCAGAGCGAATTGGAGCTCACAAGCTGGGACCTCTTTCCATGCCTGACTGCATGATGCTGAACAGAGCTGCAGACGTCAGGGCTCTTCCAGGAAATTCAGGGTGGGTGGTAGGCTGTGACAGCTGAGCCCCACGTTTGTCATGCCCCGAGAAGTCCTTGCTCGTTTGAGGATTAAACTGTAGCTACTTCCCCGAGACAGAACTGCTGCCAAGATTCCAGTCTGGCTCAAGCCACTCTCCACACTTCATAATGAAGTTTGAGAGAGTTTTAACATCTTGGTGTTGGCAGAAACATGGTTTTAAAATCACGGTGCGGTTGGAGACTCGTTGGCTCCGGACACTGGCAATGGGGCTGGAGACTTTCATCTCAAGGTCAAATCCAGCTGTGGTGTTAGTGACAAAGTCATGAACTCCTCACTCATGGTTTGGGACTTATGTGTGGCAGGATGTCTGGAGTCCAAGTCCAGGGCTGGGTGTTGGGAGACTTGAGTTCAGTTTCTGAACTTTGCCAGAGTTGTTCAGGAGGATCCTTAACAAGGCACTCAATCTCTTTGTGCCTTAGGTCTCGCTGTGAGAAAGCACCGAAAGCCTGCCCACATCAACGTGGTGTCAGGTCCTCACGCTCACTCCTGACTGCAAACTCTGGAGTACCACTGGATGCAGAAATGCAAAGAACTGGGTGGGATGTGCTGGCTTTGTCCAGCCCGTGTCAGACAGGTGCCTGGATCACGGTTGTCAGCATTAGCAGTAACTGGTGTGCATTTTGGCCACTCGGAGGGTGAAGACACAATGTTCTTGGGAGACAATGCTTCTCTCCCATCGCTGGGTGGTGCTGTGCCGAGCGCAGGTGGCCACATGCTCGGAAGGAAGCTTGTGCATCCCCAGTGGCTGTAGGAGAAGCTGTGTTTGACAGCTGGCATCGGAGGTCAGCAGCAGCTTACTGAGAAATTTAGTTTCCCAGAGACTGCGTTAACCTCGGCTGAGCTGCCGCCTCCTTTCCAAGCTGTCCGTGGGCAGCCTCTCCTGGCAAGCCTCTGTCACTGCTCTGCAGAGTGACAGTGTCACTGCTGTGCTCTCCTGGATGTCCCCTGTGCATGCTGCCCCTCGGAGCAGGTTTGAATCAGAATCACACAATTTCTACCCCTGTTTTGGAATTTCTATCCCTGTTTTGGCCTTGTGCCTGCGGCAGCGCTGCGGGCAGAGCCGGCTGGGGCAGCGCTCCGTCTCCTGGTGGCTCTCGGCACTGCTGGGGGAGGCTCGTTCCCCCAAGGAGACCTGGGTGATGGGGGTTTGTGTCTGCCTGGCCTTGAGAGAGAAGCCTAAAGCTGCAGCCTCTCCTTGTGCGTGCCAAATTCCTTTGGCTGTTAAATGAGAGGAGGAATTTCAAGGGGAGCTTGTAGAGTATGACTTCTGTGTTTGCTTTTGGCTTCGTGAATAGCAACAGTGACTTGTCTGGCTATGTGCTGGGAAAAGGCTGGTTTGCCAGCTTTGGAGGGTGGCTGTTTTAGAAGAGCTGGCATTTGTGCTACTGTCCTCCATTGGGTTTGGAATCCCTGATGCCTTATAACAGATCTGCTTGTGTCTGTGGGCAGCACTCTGGTTTCCACTGGGGTATGGCAGTGCCTGAGCTTTAACTGGGACCCTGGGGGTGCTGTGCTGAACACAGAGCTGAGAAACATGTGCTGCAGACCCTCAGCTGTGGGGAAGAGCCAGCAGAGTATGAGGGCTTCTTAAGTAGGACAATAAAGCTTATCAAATCATATCCACGCTGTGGTAAACCCTTGATCTGTGGTTTTGTCTCCTGTTTGTGCAGCTGGGGGTGGCTAAGTGCTCTGGGGGTTATCCAGACAGGAAGATGTGCTATGAACTGGTAGCAACACCACCCTTGAGTGGGTAAGTGCATTCTACTGACTCCTTGTTTGTGTTAGTTACAGGACTCTCATCAGGCCCACGTACAAAATGTCCTACCGAACCGTGACTGCGCTGGAGTGGAGGTGCTGCCCTGGCTTCACGGGGAGCAACTGTGAAGAGGGTAAGTTATCCAGCAAGGTGTCTGCCCTGGATGGACTGGCTGCAGTGAGTTGGGTTTTCTTCCTGACTTGCTCAACACCTCTCAAAAACAGAACAAATCACCTCTTCACTCCCATCACTGTCTGAATGCTCACACGCAGGCTCTGAGAAGTGGTCTTGGAGAATAGACTGTACTGAGCGTTGGCAAAGAAGCCTGAACAGGGAGGGGAAAGACATTAAGAAATGGGTACTTGAGGATGACCTGTTTATAGATGTGCTCAAGTGTGGTGTCCTTGTTGCACAGACCTTCAGAAAATTCGCTTTCTCCATGTCAGTGTAATCTCCTCTGTATCCCACTGTCATCACCATCTGTAGCTGAAGAAAGCTGGTCCCTGGATGCCTTCTTGTAACAGTTATTCCTGTAAGGTCTGGACACAAATAACACCTGTGGTTTTTCTCAAAGCTTGGAATCGAATTAGGCACCTTTGGTTCCCCATCTCACCTGCCCCCTGACTTGTTGGTGCACCATTCAGGTTGCACAGTGCATGTAGTAACACAGCTCTGGGTTTGGCATGTGATCTTCCACGTGAAGGAAAACACAAGGCTCTTTCCAGAGCTGGAAAAAAGGGAATTCGGTTCCCTTGCCCATCATGATGGACTAAAAGGGCATGTTTTGCATTTTCTTTTCTGATATTTTCTGCTTTATCTGTTGCTTCTGGGGCTTTGAAACAAGTCCTGCTTCCCCATCAAGTTTCAGGTTTAAGCACTGAGGGACCTGCTGAGTCTCTTGTGAGTGTTTGTAGCTTATAAATGGGAAAGAAACTAAGCCTTGGATTTTCTGTTTGCTTGTGTCAGGTCACACAGCTTGCCTCTGCAGGCTGGCGGAGGGCCCTCAGGGGTGTCCAAGCATCTCCAAGACTCTGCTGTTTTGGAGAGTGTTTGTGCTGTGATATCTCTGTGCTCATCACACAATCCAGGCAAATCTCTTACAGGAGGCTGTCCCAGTACAGTCCCAAAGAATGACAGCTGCAGTCAGCGGCTCGCTTCAGGCTACTGAGGAAACAATTGCTTCCCAGAAGCTCAAGAAAGGCTTAAAAAGTAGCAAAGCTGCCCTAAATTGCAGTGTGCTGTAGAGAGTTTTGCCTTTTAGCACGCTCCTGAAGTGAGCCTGAGAAGGAGAAGTTGCTGCATGCTGCTTGGACTTTACCTGTCACTGCGGGGGAGAGGGAACACTGAGGGCTGTGGCAGAACTGTGTTTTCCAAAGTAGCTGTGGCTCAGCCTGGCTGCGAATCTGAGCAGGGACTTGAGAAGCCCCTGTGTGCAGCCCTTGGTGCCTGTGGGTTTGTACAGGTGTGAGTGATTACAGCTTAGTGCTGTGCAAAGGAGAGAGTCCAGCTCCCTCCCGCAGTGCCAGATCTGTCTCAGCAGAGTTCAGTGGAAATCAAAAGCCAACACAAGCTTGCTTGAGAAAGTCAGCAGTGATCTAGCAGGAGCAGGTCTGTGGAACGAGGTGACAATTTTATGCAGTCAGTTTTCAAGATGGAACCGTTCTTTTGGGCTTGGCTGTGGTCTGCAGTGCATGAGAGAACACCAGTAGCAAGCCCTCCCTTGCATGTATGAGATGTTTTTTTACCTTTTCTTACCTTCCCTAAAAACATCTGGTGCTACTGAAGGTCCCTCATTCTAAAGGAGGAGGAAAATGAAAGAAAAAGATCCATTTTCAGTACAGCAGGCCTGTGCTACTTAATTTCTAGTAGCAGTATTGCCACAGTTTTAAAAGTGAATTATTTACTTGCTCCTTATGCTAATCCTTAATGTTAGTATCACTTGGGATTGTAAGGAAGAGACTGAAAAGAGATTTTTAGGTCTCTTTAGCAATATTATCTAAAGCCTGATGTACTCTTTCTGCTACCAGTTGTGTTCCTCTGGGAGGGTAGGATGCTTCCATCTGTGTGGGTCCTTCCTGGAACCAGCAGAGTAAAGAAAACAGAAAACTAAACTGAAACAAAACAAAACCAGTGCTATTATGAAGCCACAGCGAATTAGCAGTGTAGAACCTCAAAGTGCTTTCATCTTTTTTTGGTATTGGTTAGATTTCACCACAATGTTTCATTTCCCTTGTGTGTTCAGCTGGTGCTTCTGAAGTTGATGTGAGGTGGGTGTGATTGGACCTGTGCTATTTTTAACTTGCCTTTGTGCTGGGCTGCAAACACTCTGATTCTGACAGTCACTGTTCTCCACTGTCAGGTGAACAGCAACTACAATAGCTCTGAGCTTCTGCTTCAAGACATCTCCTGTTCCCAGAGACTGAAGGGAAATTGTTTTCTTTCCTGATGGGCCCAGGAATAGTAAGATTTCATTTTCTTGGGAAGGCAGACTAAGTCAGGAAATAATGGATTGATTGAGCACACAGAGAACTTGTGGGAGCTGTGAGTGTGTGGGTCCCCTTCAGGCTGCTGCTGTCTTTTGAGTCTTGAGGCTCCAGGGATCCTGTCTATTGAGCAGGGT
Organism: Tapera naevia; assembly: GCA_033556795.1. Taxonomy (NCBI): domain Eukaryota; kingdom Metazoa; phylum Chordata; class Aves; order Cuculiformes; family Neomorphidae; genus Tapera; species Tapera naevia. Next base: position 1,626,911 of record JAUMJJ010000220.1, read on the forward strand.
TGATGCTTGCTCCTTTGTGCTGCTCTGGAGCAGTGGCTTTGGAGGAGCCACTGCAGCCCATCTGGATTATTTTTACCAGGTGGCCTTTTATGAGGCCTTCCTTGCCCTTTTTTAATTTGTTTTATATCTTTCAGCATTTTATGGTGGAAGGTAGGATGGTGGGAGGCAGAACTAAGGAAACCAAGTCGAAGAACTTACAGTTGTTCAAAGGCTGCAATGCAGTGATTTCTGACATCCATACTGCCTTGTTATCTCCCAGATGGCAGGGCAGGATTTCTCTTGCACAGGAAGCATCCAGTATGGATGTCTCCCCTCAAAGTATGACAGGCTCCTGATTAGGCTGGTTGTAATGCACCTACAATGAGAACTCCCCTTCACAGTAATGTACTGCACACTGATAGTGCAGGCTGTTAAATGCAATTCCAGTATTACAGTGTCTTGACCCTGAGCTAAGAAGTTGAGCTTGAGAAAGTAACCACTTAACTGTCACCAGCTGGCAGGCACCTCCATTAATGCTGAGGGCTGCACATTGTTTAGACTTAAGTTATCTTGGGAATTCAACTCTTGCCTTGCAGCTGATAAAGAGCAGCATCGTCTGGAGGGAGCTCAGCTCCAAAAGCGGGTGGAGGTTTTGCCGCTCAGCGGGCTATCGATTTACTGAGGTGGGGACGGCTGCTTCCAATCTGTTTCCTCTTTTAAGTTGGCACTGCTCGGGGCTCTCCCTCTTCCCATCAGTGCTCTCACCCAAAGGAACGTCAATGCTTCAAAGGTCTCTGCTTCCTTTATTGGTTTTGTAGAACTGTGACCGGCCAGTTGAGTAGGTAGTTAACAATCACTAGTTGTGCCAGTGCTTTCTGAAGGGTTTCTTGCCACTTTCTTGGGTGGAGAAGGAGTCTCGATGCAAACAAGTCTGGTGAATTTAACTGTCAGTAGATGCTAATTTTTATTTTCCAGTTTCAGGGATTTCTTTGTTTTGTTTAAACTGGAGCCCAAGCCTGGGACAGGAAATGAATCCACTGAGCCACCCAGCCTGCTGACTGCTGATATAAAGAACATATGGAGGAGGGCAGTGCAGAGGTGAAGTGGTTTAGCTATTGCAATCATGCATCAAGCTGATTGATTTGAATCCAAGATGATGCTGATATTTCAACTCGGCCTTTTTTTCTATATGGCTGAAAGTTCAAAGGCAAATGCAGACTATTGGGAGAGAAAAAGTGTCCCTAGCAAGTTCAGGGGCTCAATGCTGCCCTGGAGCTCTCCAGCAAGGCCAGGTCTTATTTCACTTTACACATCTAACATAGATTTCTTTGTTTGTTTGTATTGCTTGGGTTTGGGATGGTAGCCAGGATCCCATTTACCCCAGAAGCAGATTGATGGTAGACAGCTTAGCTGTCTGGGCAAGAAGCAGTTCCAAGAGTAACCTCAGTACCTCTAAAGCGATGCCATTGTCAAAGCTTACTTTCCTTTCCATTAGAGCACAAGATAGGAAATCTGAGTAGCCTTGTTCAATTAATGGCTTGATTTGAGAACTCCCTCCCCCTTCAGTTCTTGGAATATTTTTATCTACTTTTAATATTGTTTGCATCTTGTCATTCAGATATTTTTCAAACCTCTTAGGTTCTGATGTGCTGCCTTGAAGATTGTAAACACAAGGTCTTTCCTTGATATGATAGAGTGCAAAACCCCTTTCCTCTTTTATTGCTGGTTCACAAAGTTTCTTGGTCTCAGGAGGGGAGACGTGGAACAATGCTGCCAGGAAAAGCTCAAACCAGCAAATACAATTATGATACACCATTTGATGAGGCCATGAGAATGCATATCAAGACTGGAGACCAGAAGGTTTGAAAACCTATTAAAGTGCTCTAAAAGGAAGGAATTCAAAGTGGTTTTGATGGGACCTCACTTTTCCAGGTCTTGTTTTGCTCCCCTGTGAACCATTAAACACAGAACTGTCAATCTCTGGAAGTACAATGTGAAGATTAGAGTAACATCTCACAAAGTATCATGGTAGTTCTCTTCAGGAGCTGAGTTCATGTGAGCTTTTTCCCATTTGTCATATACTTCAGTTCCTTCTTGTTTCTCCATATTCTTTGTAGCTCCTGCTTGGAAGCGAGGGAGTTCAGTCTGTGTATCCTTCAGGGAGCAGCTGAGCCCTCTGCTACATAGGGCATTTCCCTTTTTGCCCTTAGAAACTGGCAAAATGTAAAAACAGGTAGTGGGGGTTGCAAGAAGCATTATCTGCTCCTGTTGCTGCTCAATTCTGGTAGTGTTGTTTTCCCGCTTCAGCAGAATCCAACTCCTGTCACAATCAAAGCAAAAGCTTCATTTGAGCAGTGGAATTCTCCCAGAGGTGGCTTTCGGGTCAGCAGGACAGCTTTGTGCTGTGAATGAGACTCAGGTACCTTCCCTTCAAGTCACCACACTGATCAGTCAGCAACCTCTGGTCCAAGTGTAACACGTGTGTCACCACAATCAGGTTTTCTGAGGAGTTCCTGGGGGGTGTGGTCACTGTTGGAAGAACCTGCAGCCTGCTGAGAGCACTTTCTGACACCGGTGCTATGTGACTGCTTGAACAGTTCCTACTTGCTCATCTCTTTCAATACCCGGTCAAAAAAAAGGGGAACATCCCTGTCAGATTTCCAAAGACTTTGACTCTGCATTCCATATCTGAGTAGTTTCATTTTCTGGACATTTTTAATCTGAACAGGGAGAACTTTATTCAGCACCTACTGTCAAAATATTTGGAGTGCTAAATATCTGCAGATGTTATCTTTGTGTAATTAGAAAAGCTGTGTGCTGTACTGGTACATTGCCCAGTTTTGTAGCTCACATCAAATTATGGAGATATGCAGCATCTTTTATTTTGATAAGCTATTTGTTGGCTTTCACAGCTATGTTGGATGCTTTGTTTTAGCTGTGTATTTATTAATTCACATGTGACAGTCCTGCCTGTTGGTAGTTCATGGCTTTCCTATAATAAATAATCCTAATAACCAGGTGCATGTGATTACAAAAAGGAGGAAACATCGTCAGTTCCTGGACAAGCGTAACATTGCGAGATACCCTGATTGTCACTGCAGTGTGAGGAGCACTTGTTGGAGGCAGCTTTAACAACTTGAAAGTTCCTAAGGAAATGAAGGCTGATGATCTCCCTGAAGAATTCTGCTCTTGGTTCTGTGTGCCACAAGCTAGATTTCAAATAGCATTTAATAAAAGACTTCATCAAAACGCATGAGAGGGTGAAACATCACCGCTTAAACAGGTTGTGCAAGGTCCCTCAACCTGCACAGCAGGAAAGGCTCTGAAAAATCTATAAGGTTATTAGAGTGACTTATTCTGGACAGCATATGGTGCTTTCTTGGGCTCCTGATCTGTCTCCTCCTTGGATAATGCATCCAAATCCACAAGTTACATGTTAGTTTGCATTTCATTTCAAGCCCAGCAGGCACACGCCAATGAGGTTACAAGGCCTTTCCAAGTGAGCCTGGAGGGACTTGTTGGCTAGAGTTTGGAGTTCTGGCAAGCAGCTCCCTCCTGCTCTTTGCTGTAATAAGCTCAGGGTTGAGTCCCCGGCCTCTCGCAGATACGTTGCGCGGTTGCGTGCCTGTGGGTAACCGGTCACTGGAAAGGCACAGATGTTTCAGGGTGCGTAGCAATGGGTGCAGCATAAAAGCAAGGCAACGTCAGGGTCACGCTGCAGATGCAACCACATCTTGAGTGTGTTCATTCTTGACAGGAAAAGTTTTGTAACTTTTGCGTTTTTCTCATTGCTGATACCATCAAGTGAATAATGAAAACCTAATAATGCTTGTGACTTCTATTTCCCTGTGGTGCCACGGGTGCCTGATGGCTCTGCTGCGGGTGGGTCTGAGAGAGGAGCAGTACAGCTGAGCAGGAGAGTCCAAGGCACTGCCTGAAATTAATTTGGGCAACAATTCTAACAAAGTCAGAAGGATTATAGATACATGGGTCTAGAAGATGCCATAGTCCTTACCTGATTGTGGAGATATTGAGAAATGGCTGAAGAAATTCTTGCTTTTTTCTTCTGTCAATAAAATGCACTCCTTGTTGCACAAGCATAGAAGAAGAAAGCAGACCCAGTGAGGATCTGGAATTCAACGTTTAATTTGTAAATGATGACTTTTGTAGCAGTGATGCTAAAGAACTCCTCAGTGTGTGTGCATTGTGGAAAGTGCAGGGGCTGAGATTGAATGCTTGGTGGTCCCTCAATATAAAAACATTGGAGTTTGTGGCAAGTTGACTTAAATCACTGGCAGCAGGAAGTGCTCTGTCAGATGTGGCTCCCCAGATTTAGTGTGGATGACAATGGCCTGTGCTTGAGTGACAAAGACTCTGGTTTTCTCTTTACCCATGGTGCAAGTTGCTAAATCTACATGGCTCCTCATACTTGTGGGGGTGGCTCCAAATGCTGCAATGAGATGTGTTGCTGCAGGGCTTTGCACTGTAAAATGTTATAGTCCAGTAAACAGGGAACAAGCTGCTCCTAAACTTGGCTTATTTGATCTTGTCAGACTTACCCTCAAGAAATTAAGCAAACAGATGCTTTTCGAGCATTCTCCAGTTGTATTGTCTGCAAAACACATCTCTGGTGCGACCTGCCAAAGGTGCCTTGAGCATTGTCCTCCTGCACTCACTAGTCCTTGTGGAAACATAAATAAGCAGTTGCTCCTCTTGCATCTGGTCTGTCGGGGTGAGATGCAGAGTGTGGGTATTGGTTTATGTTTAACACAACATAAACTTGGAGGCTTTTGCTTTTGTCTTAGTATCAGCACTCGCAGCAAGACAGCGGCTTTTTATGAGCTACGTGAGAAAATAAGCCATTCCTCTTGCTGTGTGAGTGGTTTGGGTTTGTTTACAGTATGATGTGGCTGTACAAAGGTGGTGTTCTGGCCCAGTGCTTGTCTTGGGGAAGCAGAATGACTACTGGCAGTGGTAGGTAGGGCGATAACCATAAACCTTTACTTTTTACAGACAGTGTCAGTAACAAGGTCCTTCACACACTTAAGGGGAGTGGGAATGAGCATTAAGGTGGCTCTCGGTGTCGAGGGCAGATTTTCTAGAGTGAGTGTCATTTGACACTCAGCACTGACCTCCTAGACCTGAACAACTGTGAATGCTATAAACTCTGGAATATATACTGGAACCTTTATCTGCATTTCATTTGTACTGAAGTTAATGTTTCTGTCAAAAAAAAAAATCAAAAAATACTGATAGTTGGACTGGATGATCCCTTCCAACCGGGACTGTTCTGTTCTAGAAACAATCTCCCTGCGTGTGACATGCCTGTACTTTTTGAGATCCATGCTCTGGATTGTGGGTTCCACCCAATGCACTCATAGATCCACGTTTCAATTTAGGATCTTTGAGTTGCCTGGATGTGGCAGCTCAGGAGTTTCTCTGTGCTTGCTGCCATGAAGCCAGTCTTGGTGTGCACCACAGCATCCTCCTGCGGCTCTGATCCCAGCTCCTGCTCCTCCCTGGCTGCCTCTGGCATTCTGTGTGCCAGAAAAAAACAACCAAACAACCCAAACCAAAACCACAAACCCACAAATAACCTGGCAAAAAATCCCAACCAGAACCCCCCGAAACATCATTTAGGGTTCAGGTTGCACAGTTTTTCCCCTCATTCCAGTATCTAAATTCCTTTTCACTGATGCAATAGGATGCTTCAGGCTATGCTGTCCAGGGCTGTGATTGCAGCTCCTCATGTGATTGAAGCCTCTTGGCCAGCAGCCCTTATCACCACAGGGTTTGTTCCTCTGGTGAGCGTGGCTGCTGCTCATTAACAGTGCTGCGGTTCCAGCTTTTGTAGCCTCAGGATTTATGTCCCAATAGTGCAAATACACTAGTATTTGTTGTTATCCCACCTGAAGCCCATGGGCTTATTCACTGTCTTTGGAGATTTGGTTTAGCACACGGGCACGTGCAGGGCCTCATGTCTGTAGCTGTCGGTCTCGTAGGCACAGAGTAGATGTTTTTATTGCCCTTGCTCCTCTGGCTGTCCCTCGCTGCTTTAATATGAACCATACCAAATAAAGCTGCCTGAGAACTGGGGATTATCTGTGGTATTCATCACTTTTAGGAAGGGGAGTTGGTTTAATGTTGGCTTCTAGCGTTTGCTAGGCCGTGTCTCCTTGACAGAAACCAACAGACTAAAGCGATTACTGAGAGCAGCTGCTTAGAAGGGGCTTTGGGTATTTTTTCCGCTTTTGCTGACCTGAAGCACGGCAATTATAAGTTCTGGTTATTGTAAACTCACCACAGAACACAAGGCATACCTTAAAATGATGTCATGTCTAGACACACAATTCAGGTATAAATTATGGAGAGAAAGTAGCTTGTTCAGTGGTTAAACTGTAAAAATTTAACAAGATCTTTCTGTGTCTCCAGCCCTTGCTCTTGCATACGTATTCCTTTACCTCTTACCAGGAGAATTCTGTGACTGCCTCTTAATTTTTTTGTGTTGGGAGATGGAATTTCCTCCCTGTTCTCCATTTCATTTCCTATTTCTGCCTCGCTGGGTCTCGAGGGAAGCAGCACAGCCATCTACTTAAAGCTCAGAGCTGGCAAGGGAGGCTCTTGGGCACAGCCTTAACTCGGGCAAGGTCACAAAGAAGGTGGTGGACGGCAGCCTCTTCAAAAAACAACTTGCTATTTTGGGTAGCTTTGTTTTATGGGGTCGTGGGGGAAAGAGAAGAACTCACTGTGGTGCCCAGATGCTTGACTTTCAGAAGTATTTACTATTTTCAGTCCAGAAACATCCCTGCAGTGCCTCATGGGGTGCATGGGCCTCATGTTTAAGGGTGAGTTGGACCCTGTTTGCACCAGGCTTGTCTGGTTATGCTCGTGGAATTTGTCTCGAGTCCTTGCTGCTACTCTGCATGTGAATTGTGGGGTGTAGCCAAGATGTTATGGGCTGTCTTGTACCGGGGGACTGAAGCCTTGCAAGCTCAGAGGGCGGCTGTTGCAGGTGCTACCTGTGCAGAGGTCACTTGGGGCCTGTCCACCAGCAGTCAATTTGGGCACAGCTTCCCTGCGTCATGGGGAGCGCTGCCCTGCTAATGAGGGCCTGGCTAGGCTGTTGCCTTGTGTTGAAATACAGTTTCCCACACTTGGCCTGGGCTTAGTTTCATGATGAGATGGGAATTGTTGGCTCACCACCTGGTGAAATCCATCCCTTCAGGTACCTGCTATGAAGTTCAGGCTTTGGAGCTGGAAGAAGCCTGCTGTGTTCAGGAGCCGGTGCGAGACTACTCTCTGTAGCATATCCTGTTGTGCTTTTCCTGGCCTAATTACACAGTCCTCAAGTGAAGGAATTTGGCAAGAATATTCTTCCGTTCTAACTGGTATTTGGTCTCAAGTTCTTTTAGAGGCTTTCAGCCCTCTCTGTTACAGAGTGCTGCCATCCAGGATTCCTTTTCTCTCTCCTGTAAATGGCTATTGCAGGCTTTACTCCCATGCATGGTGCTTCTTCTCCCCTGAAGAACGCCTTTCTCTCCCCGTACCTGCTCTGCTATTTGTGTGTCCCCTTGAGGTCAGGACTTCTGCTTCAGGCCAAGAGCTCTGTCTGCATCAAACTCTTATCATACCTGGGCTTTTCACAATCTTTCTTACCCCATAATCACATCAATTTTGTATTTTGTTTCCTGGAAGCTGTCTGCACTGTGGATCTCTCGAGACAGCTTTGGATGCTCAGCAACCAGAGCTGGCATTTAGTGGTACAGAAGTTGCTCTGTACTCATTGCTACAGAGACCATTTTGATGTGTATTGAAGAATTATTTCCCTCTGTTCTCAGTGCACACAACAAAGCTCTGGTTTCCAAAGGGGCACGTGTGTCTGCATCACCTTAGCCTGAAGTGTCCTCGCTGGCAGTGAGTGTGGTGGGAAGGGAAGACTCTTTAGGATCCACAAACTTTGATGGACAAGCCCAAAGCCTTGATTCATTCCCATGTACCTGGGTTTTTGGTAACACAGCAACAAGTCACCTTTCCAACATTCTATGTGTTGGATCTCCTCTGAAACCATGACTTTGCCATCCTGACCTGGTGTTTTGTGATCAGGACATCCCAGTTTGCCCAGGCCCTTTTTGCTGTTCTGCTTTTCAGGATCAGAGCAAGACTTGTTTTCCATTGAATGTATTTGCATCAATTCTTTCTCCTGGCCACATTGTCCCTTTCATCGGGGAATGTCCTTTTTTGCTGCAATCCATGGCTCAGGCTGAAGTGGGCTCTCAGCTTTTGAGTCATTTGTTTCATACAGAGGTGTCTGTTTTGTTTTTTTTAATGGCTATTAAAGCAAGGAGGAGAGCCTTATTACATCTCTAAATGCTCTGTCAGCCAAAGTTTGTTCTCCCAGGATATTCACTTGCAGTGTCCCAGTTTGTAGCTTTTAAGAGGTACTTTTTCTTTCGTGAGACTCTTGACCGGTTCAAGTACAAACAGATGGGAAGCAGCAGGGATCCAGCTCCGTAGCAGCACCCTGGCCAGGGGCTGAGCTCATCCGAAGTGTTTGGTGCTCAGGGACAGGGGCTACAGCCAGGAATTGTGTAGCCTGGGACAGGATGCTTTAGATTCCTCCATGTGTTGTCCCTACATCTTTTCTTCTCACCCCAGAGTGAGAAGAACCTAGAGCCTCTGGAGAGACTTTTCTCCTGTGCTGTAGGAGAGCAACACCACCTGGAGAAGGCTCCCTGCAGTTGGTACTGAGCTGAATTTCACCTGTGCTGCCAAGATGTCTCCATCTCATCTGCCACCTTCCTTCAGGTTTCCAGAGCTGCAAAGGCTGCTCTTCTGGGCTTTTCTCTTCAACTTGAGGGTGCACTCCAACCAGGACTGTGCAGTGGTCTGGAGACTCTGCCTCTTGCTGCTCCCCAGCTGCTCCCTATGGAAAGGAATGGGAGGGCAAATCCAGGAGGGTCTTCTATTCCACAACCACCTGAGCAAGGAATCACCTGTTCAAGATTTCAGCTGCCTTCCCTGGAGGGCTTTATGTAAATGCAGGAGGGTTGCTGGCTTGTGAGAAGGAAAGTGATACTTTGGAAATTGCTAGGCTCCAGGATTTAACCCTTTCATTTCTGGAGTTCAAAAGCACCGACTGCTTCAACATGTCCAGTGCCCTCACTTCCCAAATGTCCTGCAACTGAGCTGTTGGGCTGGTGCAAGGCAGCCTCTTTTCTTCCCTGGAGCCTTGGGGTCCCAGCTGTGTGAATGAGAAATGGGCAGGAAACAACCCAGCAAGAGAAGGAGGTGAGAGCAGGGGCCTGAACTCCAAAAAGGGAAACTCTAGGAGAGGCTCATCCCCTCCCCATCTTTCCTAGAGCTCAGCAGCACTCATGGAGCTGGGTTGGGGGCTGCATTTATCAAATTCCTGTCTGTAACAGCAATGCAGTTGTTTTAGATTAGTGTACAAATAGACATTAGTGTAATACATCTGTTGTTAATCCACATCTTGGTAGAAAAGAGATGCCAACACATCATTTATTAGCCATGTTGATCTTATAATGTCCTTTCTTTTGTCTTTTGAGTATGTAATAGGTTCCAGGATACCTTTTATTTCATTGTGTACCACATTTCCTCTTGTTTAACACAGCAGAACCTAATGCGTTCCAGGATGTAATTTATGCCATTTTGGAACTGGTCACCACACGATGTATCCTGACCTCCTCTGAAACTCTTCAGTGTGTTACTTGTTGTGCTGTGCTCACAGGTCTTTTGCAGAACTAATGGGCAGAAAAACTAGTAGGGAGAAAAGCAATTTATTCTTAGTCCAAGGGAGGAAAGGCAGTTTAGTTCAAGGTAAGCTGAAGGATCACCAGGAGCTCTGGATGCTGTAACTCTTAAACTCTTGGTTTCTTTAGAAAGTTGGACAGAGAAGCAATGGTTCACCTGCTCTTGCCAACTTGTGTGAGAAGACTCTGATGGTGGCAGAGGAGCCAGTTTAGGAGTGGCTGTGATGGGTACATCTTCCCCTTTCTCATGGAAGTTGAGCGCTGCTACAGCAGTCTGTTTACTTGATTGTATCAAAACTCTGTGCCAGCCCTAGGTGAAGGAATGAAACTCCCTAACTGCCTTTTTCTGTTTCCTGATGTTAATGGATATTGAGAAGCAGAAGTTGTTCCCAGATGATGGGAAGCAGGGACACAGGGCTGCTGAAAGCTGGGAGGTTGGTGGCGATTTGCCTGTGTTGTGGTCCTATGGGGAGGCATTGGCAGGGGCTTCCACAGGAGTCTGTTCTTTTTGCTTTTTGTTGCTTTGGTCATGGATTAAAATCCCACCCAATGTGATGAAAGCCCAGTCCTACACACATACCCTCACTGCTGCATTATCCAATGGTTGGTTTGTGCCTGATGTTTGCTGTGTGGTGGAGTGAGTCCCTGGAGTGAGAACCTGGCCCAGAGGGGCAGCACAGGATTTCAGATCAGCTTCTGCAGGGAGGAAGGAACACCATGAGGAGGACCTTTGAGGTTTGTGTTAATCAGCAGTTGGTCTAAACCCATGGAAAGGTTTTGAAAAGAAAATATTTTGACAAAACGAATGTTTTCCTCCCCTTTGTCGTTCTCCCCTTGCAGGATCTTCCAGGAGACAATTTGCCTTGCACTCTCCCAGCTTCCCTGCTTTGCACCCCATTCTGATTGGTATGTGGGTGGCTTCTGACGCACTGGCTTGAGGGCTGTAGGGGAATAAGGGCAGTATTAGCTGCAGCCCTGGGTTCGTGCTTTATTTTCTTTAGTATGTGCAGGATTTAAGCACATGGGTAAGCACAGGGAGTTTGTGAATGGGTTGCTAAGGGTAACCAAGACGTAAGACCAAAGGGAATAATGTTAATAAAATAAATTGCTGACTCAGAGCAGGCTGATGACTCAGATGGGTGAGTTCTCAGGCTCGACATCATGTGTTTCTCCTTCGCTCCCTCTCTGCCCCACGTCTGCTGCCTCTCACTTGCAGACATTCTTACCCATAGGGCCACACTTGGGTAAACCCAATGCGGTGTCGTGCCAGAGCGTGCGTCTCTTGTGCCAGGATCTCTTGTTTCCAAAGCCTCCAGACAATGGAATGTTAAAAGCTTTGAAAAATCAAACTGTTGTAGAAATAGCATTCTCTTATCCCTCTCCAGACAGCTCAGCACTGTTCTGTGAGAGGTGAAAGGGCAGAACGTGAAATGGCAAAGAGTGCTGATGCCAGTCACACAATTAATTTTCTTGTCAAGGCACAACAGAGAGATGGCCACACTTTGTCCTCCTACCATCAAATGTAAGAGAGCTTTAGGTGCAACAGTGTGTGCCTGTACCCAGAGGATGCATGAACAGCAAGCACCATCGTTCTTTGTGCTGTACAGGTTGGGACACTGAAGGATACTGGGTCATTCTGCTCATAGTCCAGTGAGATGCAGCCGAGCTGACCTGCTGCCCCTCAGGGCATGTGATGCCCCCAACACTTGGCCTTGGAGCTGATGGGCTTTTCTGGGGTCTGAATAAAACTGGCTTGTGGTTCACATTCAAGTCATTGATCCATCAGTTGGCTGTACTTGCTCTAAAATCATCTGTAGAGAAGCCTACTCTGTTTCAGTGGCTTCTGACAGTCAAGTGAGCTCCTTCCAAGGCTGTGTGCGCTCCTGTCTGGTCCCTGCAGCCAGAAGGTTGCAATTATTCCCTTGCTCTCTGAGTTCGTGTTGCTCTACATGCCTTCATATGGTAAAGGATGCTGTAGTTCTAACAAGCTTGGCTGGAGTAATCATTCCTCCTTGGCAAACGCTTCCCCTGAATTGAAGGGGTGCTGGAGACCAAGGAGTCATCTTTGTCTTTTACTGTGGGGCAGCAGTGCTGGTCACTCAGCTCTGTCCCTCTATGTCCTGGATGAAGCAGGTATCCATACTTGTGGGAAGGGAGGAAAATCCTTTTATTTTGGTTCTGCAGGCAGCGACGCCGGTTCAGCAAGCACTGGGAATGTGCTGTTCCCATGGTGATCTCTGGGCCTTGCAGTGCTGAGATCCCTGGTGACGTGACTTCCCAGACCACTGTAGGACTGGGGGAATTGGATAAGAGTATGAGTAATTAAGCATAGCAAGCACCACTTAGAACAGAGTTGTGTAGGCAGATATAGTATGCGATGATGGAGCAGGATGTGTCCATGGGGAAGGGTCAGTAAAGCGCTCAAGAGTGGGGACTTAAAATGCCTGGAGAGACTAATTTTCTCTTGTACTTTCTCAGATGAAGCTGGTGTGCTTTCAGGTACTCTGACTTGCACATCCCATGGTCCTGTGCATTAAATGTGGTTCCTTCCTACCCATGAAGCCCCTGGAACTGCTCTGTCTTCACACCAGCAGAGCTGAGGTCAGGATTACAGTCCATAAAACTTGGCGAGCTGTGCAGGCAGGACTTAGCTTTGCTGAGGCCGGGCGCAACGGAGATCTGTGTTCTTCTGCCCTTCTGTGGATCAAGTCAGAGAGGAGGTTTAAGGGGAGTTAGAATTAAAGAAGTCATGATGTGATGCAGCATTTTGGCACCCATGTGTTATTTTGCTTAATAGTTTGGAGATGATTTAATCTCTGAGATAATTAAATTGAAGGTGTCATTTCAAAAGATAACAACGTCTGCATGAGCTCTGTTGGGTTTGGCATAAAGCTTCAGCTTGTTTTGTAGGGATTGAGGGATTTTCTCCTGTGGAACGTGGGGGAGGAAAGGCAGAACTAGTTTGATATTTATTTCCACCCTTCCTTGCTATAAAATGAACTGACATAATGCAGAGCAAGCGAAAAGCCCCTGTGATCTCGAGTGGGTGAGAGAAAAATACTCCCCTGGACTCTAATGGAGCTTCTGACAATGAAACCTCGTAGGTGAAGTCCCATGTTCACTGTCCACTCCTGGGACCTGCCAAGGGAGAGGAGTCAGGGGCAGGAGGAGGCACAGGGTGCTGCGAGCTCTGCAGGGACCACTCTTACAGGGCTGCGGTCCTGGTGTCCTGGGATGGTCTTCTAGAGATGCTGGGCTGCTGGAAGGGAGCTCTCCTCTCCACTGCCCCTTATTTCAACTGGAAAGTCCTTGTACCTGTGGCCAATGTGGTTTGTGACTTGCTCTGTGCCTTTCCTCAAGAGGTGAAATGTCTGTGTCTGGGCACCTCTCTGCTAACCCTGAAAGCAGCCCCTTGCCCACTGTGGGCAGAACTCGGTGTCTTCCCTGCAGGGCTGTGCTAATCCTTGTGCTTTTGGGTACAAGTCTCCTCCAGAGCCCTGTGTGATGTGGACTCACCCAGCTGAAGTTTATCGTGTAGCCTCCTGGTGTGTGACTAGGTGACAGGAACATGTGCTACAGAGCTGAGGGACCAACCTGCTCCCAGAGCCCCTGCTCGTGGGTCCCGGCCAACGCCTCTGTGAGCCGATGGGGGGACCCCGGTCACACGTGTTGGTGCTCTGCTCCATCCCTCCTGCCCCAGACCTCCCCGTTTGTGCGGGAGCGGGGCTGGCAGGGACCGGCTGCCCTGGGCAGGATCCTCCCTGACTGACCCTAATGACAATTGCTCAGGCCCTGCCCTGCTCAGCAGCAGCTCCTGCAGTGACCACACAGCATTTTTTTCTTCTCTTTGAAGACTCTTTATCAGTAAGGCTTTACTGAGTCACTGGGTGCTGCATTTCCTTCCCTTGGTCTCTATGCACTGCTTCCACCAGTTGAACACCAGCTGTGTGACCCTCACAGGAGAAAGGCTGCCTGTAATGTGTGTGTGAGTCTGTATTTTTCACTTGAGCTCTGATGTGAAAAGTCACGTCTGGGCATTTGAGTGGCGTGGCTCATGGTAGATTCATGTAGGAGTTGGCAGGGACTTTTTTTTACTTGCAAGGGGACTTAAGACCCCCTTCTGGTGAATTACTTAGAAAAAGAGCCAACATTTAGAATTACAGGTTTGGAATTGAACTATAAATTCCAGTCAAGTAAAAGATCCATGAATAATACGTCTTTAGGCTGAAACATAATTTGTTTGTATGTTTGAAGCAGCAGAAAGGAAACAGGCTATAACTCCTATTAGGAACGTATATATTTTCCCTGAGCAAGGAACCAGCTGTCCAACAGAAAGTTTGTTTGCTCCATAAATGATTTAACTGTTTGGTTGGTTTGGGTTCTCTTTCCAGTGGTACAGGAAGCTTTGATCTCTGCTGGTTCAGCTGGTTTGATGTGTTGCCTTTGGATTGCACGTCCTTGGCAGTGCTGCATGTGGGCAACGTGAGCGTCGGCAGGAACCGCAGTTAAACATGAGGTCCAGCGATCGAGTGCAAGCTTGTTTGTTTGCTCCAGTTATCTTGAAAATTATCAAGTCAGACTTAGAGCTGCTTCTGTCTTTGCTAACAGCTTGAATCTGACTAAACTGCTCTGTGAGTCAGAGAAGCCTGATGGAACGCAAGGAGGCTTTTGCCTTTCTCGTGCTGTGTTGGGCCCAGTGCAATCACAGAGCAGGTCGGTGGGTCTTTATGGGGGCCATGTTGTGATTTTGCTCATGCCAGTAGAAATCAGAGTGAACTGGGTCAAAGCTTCAGATATTAATCTGAAGAGGATTCGTTAAACTGCACTAGGTTGTCGTAAACTCTCATATTCAGAACTGAATCAATCTTAATTTGATAGTTTGGAAATAACCAAACCTGAGTGATGGCCACTTAAAATGACAAAATGCCTACACAGACCTCGATGTGCTTTACCAGTTTCCCCTTTAAGGGCAGATTTCACTGATAGCATGGACAGCTTTTCTGAGTTTCTGTGGGTAGAAGAGGCCTTTCCTTTTCAATGTATCATTCATTTATCCTGAGTAGGATCTGGTTGTTCAGATATGCTCTGCATTGACACCTGGTGCTGCATCAAATCTGAAGGTACAGAACCCATTCAGCAAACCCATGTCTATGATCTGTAACCATGGGAGGTCCTGGTGTGTTCTCACTGCTCTGAATCAGCAGCAAAAGCAGTGGGAGAGTGTTGGTGTAAAGCTGGCGTCAACAGAACCGTGGTGGAGACCCATAGCACTGCTCAGTCCTGGGCCGAAAGAGTTAAAGAGCTCCTGTCCGGTGGAGTAAGCGCAGGAGCTGCCATTTGGTGCTGACAGACAGGGAGTCACTTGCTGCCTGCACCTTCTATCAATTTCCACCCTGTCAGCAGGTTGTAAATAAAACAGCGGCCGTGCTGCTCCTTCCGCTGGCTCTGGGGCTGCCGCTGCCTCCGAGCAGGCGTTCAGCGCTGATGGACACCAGGGAGGCCCCGTCCCCAGCTCCGCCGATCCCAGCAGTGGCCTGGATGGCTTTGAGAGATGGGAGAAGGCAGAGGGAAGGAAGCGTTTCAGTTGTCACTGGTTCAGCCCAAGGAAATAAACTGCTGTCTGATGTGAACTGGGTTTGATGTTTTGGCAGCTCCAAGAGACAAATAGGATTAAAAATAAATGGAGGAATTCTTCTTTTCAAAAAGAAAAATGGAAGAATAGGGCAAGGATCTAGCTAGGCATTAAAACTTGAAATCGAGCTTGAAGTTGCTGTCTGCTCTCAGAGCTCCTCGGGAGGCATCCGAAGAGCTTGCTTGTATATTGTTGAACACACCCTGGCCCAGCACTGCTTGCAAGCTCTGAAGCTGAGTTCTGCTTTGTGGCTCTGCAACCAACTCCTGAGTGTGATGTGGAGCAAATTGCTGGGGCCAGCTCTTCAGAACAGTAATTTTTGGGATGTCTGGTGTGGGAGCTGCTAAATCCACTGGCTTGCATTGGTGGTTTGGGATAGGGAGAATCTCAAATAAGCAAATGGCCAGCACTCCCTTTCCCCCACTGCTGCTGCTCTGACATCCCCTGTGAAGACACCCACGGTCTGCGATTCCCAAGTTAATTTTCTGCACTTGAAAATGTTGACTTTAATCTTTGTTTCACTGGTACAATAGCAATGTTACAACCAATTGCTTATTCCTGCTAGGTGCTGTCAGGATACACCGTGTTTGCAAATAGTTTCCTCAAAGGAAACTTAATTGTGAGGCAGACTTAATAAATCTGGTGCCAAGGCTTTTATGGTGCCCCTTTCTCTCTGGAGGTGAAGGTGCCACATAGATATATGTTCTGAACCTATTTGGAGTGTTTGTCAGGCTCCTGTGAGTCTTGTCCTCTCTGAACACGGGCGTTCCCCTTCTCCGGTTTGTTTTTCACATCCGTGCAGTCATCGGGAACAGCCCTGTTCCCTGGAGGAGGCTGTGCAGGGAGGATTGAATTTGAGTGGTGTGGTGGTCATTCCAGGGAAATGGGAACTTGAGGTTACCCAAAGCTATAACCCCAGGAGGACACTGGCAAAGCTGCAGCAGAGCTGTGGGTTTGGATGGCAACCATGGAGGCTACATCGCTGCAGAGGGCAGAAAGCTGTAGCTTGTGTTGCATGGACTGTCAGAAATGCACAGGCTGCTCTCGTCTCCTCCTGCTTAGGGGACAGAGTAGTTGGTTCTGTAACGTTAGCTGCTCAGTGTCTGGTTTGTTACAAACCTGCTGGAGAAGGGAGCTTGCAGTACGCTTTCCGGGTCTGTCTGCGGCTGATCTGCTTCGGTCCTAGTGGCATTTTTAATGGGAATTTTATGACTTCTCTCTTCTCAGTTTGGTGCACATTGTGTTTTCTTTGGAGCCAGTGTTGGCTCCTGTTGCTTGTCCTTTGGAAGCTCCAGTGATCAATGCCTTTGGTTGTGGGAACTCTTGTAGAGAAGAGTGTTCTGTCATCATTTATGGGGGTACAGCAAAAACAGATGAAGCAATGTAATATGTGCCAAATATTATCCTCAGAACTGCTCTTATCTGATATCTGCAGCTGTACTTGCTTAATGTTAACAACATTTTGCTTAGCTTGACCTTTCTTGAGAGAAAACTTTAAAACAAGAAGTGAATCTTCTGAAGTCAGGCATCTTTATTCCTCAACCAGAATTGTCCACGATATCCATATGTATGATTCACCTCTATTGCATCAGGATTGGGTCTTTCATACCCCATTATTTTCAGCCTGGCTCTGCTCTGCCATTGAGTCTGGCAGCGTACGTCGGCTCTTGGAGAAGACAGCAATTCCTGGATAGGATGAGCCTGAGGGACAGGCTCTCTGCTTGTATGTGACTGTCACACCTTCCATGGCGCTTGTGCTGAGTCAGTCTGGGTCTGCTCTGGGCCCGTTCAGTCATCTGAGCCACCAGCCCACAGCTCATTCGTCAGCCATGGAATATTTCTGCTTACTTTTGGGTCTCTTTCATCAGTGCCTGGACTTCACGAAGGGAACACAATGCAGATGCCGAGGCAGATCAATGAAATAAAGTAGTAATGTGTATGTATCCCCCCAGTAACCCCTGTAATCAAAGGAGCTTAGTTTGGAGGCAGTGTTTGTGCACTCAGCCTTTTAAGGGGATCTATTGTTCTGTGTGGTAACACAGCTAACACTTCATCTTTAATTCCTGCTGCAGTGCTGTTATGACCCAAGGCAACGCATCCACCTCTCTTGCAAAAGAACTGCAACCCAAGCCCTGACGATTTGTGACAATGGTGATGATAATGGAGCCACAAAAGAGCTTGCACAGTGAAACCAACACTTGCAACAACACTTTAGTTAGGTGTAAAAGTGCCTTGATATGTTACCAGCCTGCAGTACTAAGTTTAAAGCCGAGTGAGCAGTGGAGTCTTAAACACACCAGCTCACGATTTAAAAAACATTTTTCTCTAACGTGAAAAGCTTAAATAATTTCCCCAGAAAGCCAGTTTGTAATATAAGCCTTCCCAGGGAATGATCCGACGTGCAGGCTAATCATTTTATGTGACTATTTAATCTACTGTTTAACAAACACAAATCCTTGCAGTACCATAGCAACTACTGCACAATTTAGTGCCCCTGGGACTGAGAGCAGCTTCTTGATCCAAAGCAAACCTGCCTACTCTGTGCTTTAAGGTAAGCTTGTAGAATCATAAGGAAGACTTTCCAAAATCAGGCAACAAATGGGCTCTTTTTTTTTTGGTATGGATGGTGCATTTACTGGTTCAAATATGCTCCTTGCTCTGGGATAAATGGGCATTTGTGATTCTACAGGTCTGCCAGGACATGAAGGGTTCCAGTCTCTTTTCAGAATTCAGGTGTATTATGCATAGAATCACTTTAGTTGTGCATGAAACCCCTGTGTACTGAGTTTGAGGAATGCCCAGATATTGATTCCCTATTTAATCTGTTAAAGTACATTGTGAGTTAGGAAAACTCTGTAGGCTTCCATTTCTGTACTGTAAAAAGAGCTCCTTATAGACAAGAGGGTTTTTTTTGGTATTGAAACAGAAAGGAGCTTCTCCTGCTCTGATTATGGCTGAAAATCTTTAAGTAACTGTAGAAATATTCTTTTTGTTAAAAGGCTGAACAGCAGCACTCCTGATTCCCCTCCTGTCGTCTGGATGTTTATTCCACACTTTGGTCTCTGCAGCTGGGAGGGTTTTCTGCCCCAGTCTTTCCTGCGCTTTGCTCCGATGCTGTCGGATCTGCACCAAAGCTGTTGGTGAGCTTGCCTGGGAGCAGTGCCGTTCTCTGGTAGGGGGATGTAAAATTTGATAACCTTTCTGGTTCAAAAATGTAATGAGAATGCTTGGTTACCACAACCCTAGCACAATATACTGTACTTCATCTAAAAAGAATCTGTTCCACATTGTGAGATCTCTGGGCACTCAGTGTAAAATGATACCCTGCTAAGAAATAGAACTTATTAATGAAAGGTTTGACAGAGAAGGTTTCAGTTTGGAAATAACGTTCCCAAAGCTTTTCTAATATTGAGGTTTGAAACAAGGCCGTGCAGACGCAATGACCTCCAGGCTGGCTGAGCTTGAAAAAAGCTGAGTGTTGTGCCTTTGCAGCACCATGAAGGGAAAGCTCTACACGGGTGCGTTGTGGTTGATAGAGCTGTGTTTTCCAGGTGAATTGGCTGTAGACGTGCTGAAGGCCATCTCTTTGTTAAAGTGGTTTGCTGGCTTAGTGCTTTCCCTTCAGGTCCTCGATGTTAGGATTTATCCTGTACCTTGATACGGAGTGGCTTTATGTTAACAGTTCTTGGCACAGCCCGGGGTGGTTGCAGTGTTTCAGGCTTTGGGTGGGAGGAGCGCGAGCCCCTGGGGAGAGCAGGGGTGTTTTTCTGTTGTCTGGCTGGTTGATTTAATTGCCTGGAGTTCAGCTGTCTGAGCGGCTGGGTTTTATTGCATGATTTGTGTTTTGAGGTTTGTCAGGAGGCCTGGATCCTTGAATCAACAGGCTTGCTTTTGTTTTTTTTTTGTTCTTCTTTTTAATTTTGAATAAATCAAACTAAATCACATTGAGAATTTCTGGTATTTTATCGCTCTCGAAGTTTCTCCCAATGCTAAGCCTGCTGATGAACTAGACAAGGTGAGGGATGTGAGCTTCAAGCTGTCTATCTTTGAGTAGGAGAATTAAGGAACTTTATGCTCTGCCAAAAGTATTGGTCATGGAGTTGGGAATAGAAACCGAGATCTTTGCTGCAGTCATCAGACCACCCTTCCCACCATGTGCTGATGTTTCAGTGCTTGCACTCGCAATTAGTGACCTGTGCTGTGCTGTTCATGCTATCAGAGAAATCTCCATTTAATTTATTATCCTGCAAAAGATCTAAGCGTTTCCATAGTTTAAACCCTGGCTGTGTTCCTGTGTGAATTATTTACGGTAGTATTTTTGTTCTTCAGTCATCCAGTTTTGGCTAAAACCGTTCTTCCTCCAGTTTCCTGCCATTTATCCTTCATGTCCAAAGCCAAGCTTTTAGCTTGTCCGATCACCACAATTCAGATGTCGTCGTTAACCTCTGCCTCAGAAGGATCAAGCAGACGTTACTGGAGCTGTAGGTTTGCATGTTGGTAGCAGATGGGAATTTCTTGCCTTTTTCACAGGGCCGGTGCTAGAAGCTGTGTATTTAAAAACAAAAACAACTCTGCTTTTAATAATGTGAGGTTATTTTGTAACACAGGGAGGATACTTGTTTTTTAAACAATTACATTTTTGCTATTGGTTTTGTTTGCTGCCACTTGAGTTTCTCAGCTGGACAATGAAAAATATTCCTATTTCAGCCAAATCTGACAGTGACCACTGCTTTTCACTTCCATCAAGAAAAGTTATGTGTGGGAAGGCTGCAAGGGATCAGATCTTTTCTTTCTTTATGTTGTTTCCTTTTCAGTTCTCATGCTCTAGGACACTCTGTGGTCTTTGCCTTGGCAAGCAAACATTGCTGATTCTGTAAAACTCAGAACGTTTCACCAGGAGTTACAGCCTCAGAACTACAGAACAACAGAAGAGCTTACCGGTGGGAAACTCATCTTTAAGACAAACTATGTTGTCTTCCCTCTAATTATAGTGGGAACTGAAAAGCTACTGAAGACATAAAAGACTGAAGGATCCTTGTAGTTGCCTTCTAACTACTGCAGCTGTAGAAAATCACCTGGTTTCTTTCCCAAGGTGAAAAGGGAGAGAGATAACTCTTCTGATACCCAAGAAGAGATGCTTCATAAGGGCAACAGAGAGCCCTGGCTAATAGGGATTTTCTGAGTATTTCTGACTCCACATGCAGGTGTAGTTATGTAGGCAGGATGTGAGTGGATGATAAGGTTTCAGTAAGAAGAAAGTGAATTAGACACTGAAGGGGTGTCTGGTTTATGGCAGAAGGGCACCAAAGTAAGAGGATATCTGTGTGTACCTCTCTAGTGAAGTGGCTGTGGCTCCTTCGTTCCTTTCATTCTGTTTTCTCTTTGGGCTGTGTATTTCTGCTTCCTTGAGTTAGATGTTTTATGGATATTAGCATTGATTTTCATTTTAGCCTTGAATATTTTGGTATGAAATAGTGCTGAACTTCCATTCCTATCAAAAGCAATTGTGCTCGGCTACTGACCAAGGAAACCTGGCTCAGTTGCCTTTTGTGCTGTCTGCAGGGAACCTCAGAGTCTGCTTTGTCTCAGTTGTTATTGCCCAAGGTCTCATCTGCAAGCTTGTTCATGGATGAGTTTAAACCAACAGTACACCCAAAAAAGGAAGAGGCTTTAAAAACCTTGCTTGCAAGAATCCGACTGCCTGTGTGTGGAGAGAAGCTCAACCTTCAAATGAGACACTTGAAACTTTCAAGGTCAGAGGAATAAAAACCATTGTTTAAATAGTGTGTCCTTTGCTGCTTTAGCAGAAACAACTCTGTGGACCTCTAGTGGTCTGAGGATCGGCTGTGTCACTGCTGGATGGATGCAGGATAAAGTCTTAACACATTTCAGCAGTGGGTACCAAGTTGTAAAGCTACTCACTAGGTGTAGAGCTGCTTTAATGAAGAATTGCTGGGTTCTGCTTTGGCATTGAAGTGTCAAAAGCTGAGCAATATTTGAAAAGCCAACTGAAAAAGTGCTTCCCAGCAAAACGGGGAAGCAATCCACCCAGTCAGACTAAAACACAGACAGAAAGGAACGATCTAAGGTCAGATTTCACCCCAAATTTGGGGCCTGTGTTCTCAGCAAAACATCACGCCACATTTCTCTCAGACTTGGATTTCATAGAACATTTTTTCTCTCTGAAAAAAGTGTTCTACCAAGAGCAATGTTTTCCCTCAACCAAGGCGTGTGTGTAGTACAGACCGTGGTATCCTGCCCACCCCGAGCGCTTCCATGTTGTGCTGGGACATTGAGAACCTGTTCCGTGGAACGGGCTGGGAACTGCCAGCCAGAACCAGCCACTGCTTAGAAACCAAAGCTGAAACCGTGCAGTGTGAAACACGAGCAAGAAGGAACGCGTTCTCAAATTCTCTGTGTTAACAACGTGAGTTTATACGGATTATTGCTTGAAGCTTCACTTTTCTGTTGTCAAAAGGATTTTCTCTCTGTTGCAGGCAGCCTGTGAGCCCAACCGGGCTGTGCACAGGGCGGGGAGGACCCAGAGGCTGTGTACTGTGCAGATCCCACCTGGCCTCCTGCTCTCTGCGTTCCTACAGATGTGATGCTATGAGTGCGCTAGGGAAAGGGGGAGCCAATCCCAGGCCATGACAGTGTCCCAAGCAGTTCATAAAACAATGTGTTTTTTAAAAAAATGCAAGTAAGCCTTCACAAAAGAGCATTGTACGGCCACGTTGTGTGTATTGTTTCCTGCAGTTGATGTCTGCTTGTCTAAAAGCAGGTTTTATTGCAGGATACGCAGAGCATTGGGAATTGGAGACCTGAAGGGACAATTTTATTTTAAATATGTGATTAGGCTGCAATGATTCCCACAACAAACTGGAAGGGGGAAAATTCGGGTCATCCTGTGCTTTAGTTAGCTGTAGCGGACAGAGAAAACATAGCAGAAATGCACTCTGGCTGCCCCGTTCCTGAAGAGCAGCCACGGCACAGGAGAGGGCTCAGGCTGGCCCTGGCCCTTCGTTCCATCGGGAATGTGTTCAGAGCAGTTACTGTGATTTTTCATAGACCTCATTGTGAATTTTCCAGCAGTTCTTTTAAAACGAAGCTGCTGTTGGAAATAAAGGTGCAAATTGTTCAATGTCAAGTCGTGCTTCAGGAGATTTGGAAGCAGCACTCGTAGTCAGGTGCCAGGGTTATTTCTTACAGATACCCGTTGCTCCACGGGAAATCTTATTGAGAGGGAGATGGACTAGGAGGGGTGGAAGCACTGAACCCGGCATCAGGATCTCTTGCAACTTTAACGTTGTCCAAAGGTCTGTGTAGTTTCAAGTTACTCGATGGCTCAGATCATTTTCAAATCAGCTGGGAGGTGTTTGAAGCGAAGATGGGGACCAACCTCCCTGCTGTCCCTGGGCACGGCTGGGTCTGCACTTGTTACCCTGCAGTGTTTTTTGGGCAAAGTAACGCTGTCTGAAGATCATTTCAGTGCTTTGCTCTGGATCACAGCTTGCACAAAGAGCCCCGGGCTCCACCTTTCTCTAACGTTCATGTGTCCTCCTGGCCAGGGCTGCTGATGGCTGTTGCAAAGCCAGCTGTGGTGATTGTCTTGCTCTTAAGTTTTGGCTTTCAAGTAGCAGAGCTCTCCCTTACCTTAGAAGCAGTGGCTGGATTCTGTTCATCCCAAAGTGTCTGTGTTTCCTGTGTAGCCATGACCACTGCTTTTGGATATGGAGTTTGGATCGTGGCCCATGTCTAGCTGACAAATTCAGTGTTTGTGACTTGAGGAGGCCACAATTAGTAGGTGGGAGATTGGCACTGGCACAAAGGAGGTGAGAGGGAATGCAGCTGAATGCTGCTCTGTGATGCCAAAGATGGAGGATGGAGCTCTGGTGTGCAAGGTGCAGCCTTTCCAACAGGAAAGTGGCCCTTTGTCTTATGGGACATTGTTACGGCACAAAGCCATCCTGTGTGCTCTGAGCGGGGTCCTTCACAAATGAGCTCATGTCTGTGAAACCCTCCCACTCCGAGCGCGTTACTGCTATGGACAAATGGAATTTGGTTTTGTCACCGACTGATTCATAGGGTGTTCTCCGCAATTTGAAAACGCACCTCGTGAATCATTTAAGCAGGAATTATAAAATTAAATGCTTCTTTCCTCTTCTGACGTGAGGCCTTGGAGCCGGGATATCTGGGGGAGGTGTGAGGGACAGATGTGTGACTGCGCACCAAGAGTCATCTTGGCAATTTCTCCTCTGCTCATTTCAGATGGGAGCTCTGGGGATATTCGGATGTCAAGGAACCTACGAGTTCTGCTTAGCAGGTCTCTTCTTCCAAGGAGTAAGAGAGGATGAGAGGAAATGGCCTCAGGTTGCACCAGGGGAAGTTCAGATTGGATATTGGGAAACATTTCTTTACTGAAAATTGGTGAAGCCCTGGCAGAGGCTGCCCAGGGCAGTGGTGGAGTCACTAACCCTGGAGGGGTTCAAAAAATGTGTGGCCATAGCATTTCAGGAGATGGTTTAGCACACACGGTGGGGTTGGGCTGACAGTTGGGCTTGATGACCTTAGAGGTCTTTACCAGCCTTAATGATCTATGATGGTGTGCGGTGAATATCCTCAGCTACTGATGGACAAACACATGGAATCGTCTTGATCCCAAAGAGTGCTTTTGCTGTCCTGGTTTTGAAAGACCTAATGAGTTGGATATTTTGTTGAGTTAACTGAGATCTAGAAGGATGGGTACCTGCCAGCAGATGGACCAGTGAACGTTGCTAACCCGTAAGAGAGCCAGAATGTGTCTACAATACGATGTCAAAAATGTAGCACCTGAGAGAATTTGATCTATCAGTCAGTGTCCATTTGGAAAGAGGCTTAGGAGGGTGAAAGCATCAGCTGATGTTTAATTGGAGCATTCCTCAATTTGCAGGGGTTTATCTTCTTTAAATAACTTCACTGTAGCTTTAAAACCCCGGACATTATAAACATATTGCAAGCATATGCTCTGCCTGCAGAAAACCACAAAACAATAAACCTAATGTTGAAAACCACATTAAAACAAGGAAAAATCACTTTGCTAATGTTTTGTTTCATACAATTTTTTAAGACTTGGAATGGAGCTGAGTCTGTTTTCTTGGCTGCTAATGAAAGAGCTGGCACAGTGCACACGGGGAAAATGTAAACGGTGGCGGGCCGAGGGTTTGACTTGCAATGCCCCTTTCAGAGAGTGGGTTTATGCGTTAGCAAAGGTTCACCAGGGCTTCTCTGCCAGAGACAATCAGTCTGTGGGTATCTGGGAGAGCTGCCTTCCCTTTAGGGGACCTGGAATGATTTGGATCCTGTTAGCGCAGCGATTAGGGCTGTTGAGTTATCGGTGTGTCACCATTTTTGTAACCTGTTAAGGAAACAAACAATGTTTGCAGAGGGCAATAAATGAGTGTGAATTCCTCAGTTAATTGCGTTCATGTCTTCCAAACAAAGCATCTTGATGTAGGATATGCTGGAGGGCTGCAATTCTTGTCAAGGGCTGATTGATTTGGGCTTTTCTGTGCCTTCATCTGGATCTGATTCCGTCTTGGAAAGTCGACTAACAAGCAAAATATCTGATAAAAGGGCTTTTTGCTTGGAGCCCTTTACAGCTGTAATTGCAAATTATCGTCCTGAATTAAGATAGGGGAAAACTATTAGTAAAAAGGTGCTTGGCTGAATAACCCTCCAAGCCTTGTGATTTTATCTAAGAATCTTCTGAGTGCTTTCAGATTGCACCCTCAAATTGTTCAGCAGTGTGCTGGTGGGTCTCAAACTCAATTATATGATCTTCTTTGTCCATGTGAGCATCTCAGGTCTTAGTGTTTATAAAAACCTTGTGAAGGTTTGTAGCACTCTCGGAGGCCAGAGGGCAATGCTGGTCACACTGCTGCACTCTGGTGTCTCTGCACTGACTGGATTATCTGCAGTGGGGAGAACTCACCTGAGTGCAGGAGGGAGTGGCAAAGGCCACAGGGGAGGCGGCTGTGTAGTCCTACCAGATAAGGGTATCACAAATGCCACCTTGGAACAAAGCAGTGGTGCCTTTGATATTTCTCGGTGCTGGATGGAGACATTGGGACCCAGAAATGTGAGGGTGTGAAATGTGGATTCAGCATTGTACAGGGTCACCTGCTTCTTGTCTGGGATTTGAATAAGAAAACAAATGCAAGTCAGAAGGAGCCACTCTGCTGGAGACATCACCAAAGGGTGCTCTGATGCCATGGGGATGCATGTGATGTGAGAGCAGAGGCTGTTGTTGCACTTCAGTTTCTTACATTACAGGTTTCCATGGAGCCAGGCACCTCATTCCAGCTGCACCACTGGGTTTCTGCGTAAAGCAACCTTCCTTGGAGGTGTCGGGACATTTGCTTCATGTGGGATATGATCCACACTGAGAACTGAACAGAGCAGTCAGTAGGTGTCAGCAGAAACTGGGCCATCTCTCACCCCGTGGGACTGGGCTCTTCTGGGAATTCACCTGGTGGTGGATTTGCCGGTTTAACTGCTGGGTGACTTTTCCTGGTAGTTGTTATAACAACTGTTGAGGCAGGACAGCAGGACTTCTCTATGGGTGATGCTTTGACAATAATTGTTGCCTTTTCTGCATTACAACTCTTTCTTCACCACGAACCAGTTCCTTTACTTAACCCATTATAAGAAGATTGTCGCATTCTTATGCGGGAGGATAATTTGTGTAACCTCAGGTAACTCCAGGTCCTAAATTTTGGGCCTTACTGTGTTGCTCGTATACTTTTGTTCGAAGTAGTGTGGGCTTAGGCATTGTGTGATAAGCAACATCTTCAAGAACTGTCTTGGAGGAGCTGCTGAGTGGCAGCTGCCCGGTGGAAATGTTCTGATTCTGGAGTGGACTGGTGGGGATTTGAGGTACACCCAGATCAGGGTTACCAAGGCAACTCAAGTACCTTGAATTAGGAGGATATTCAAAGCTTAATCCAGAAGATGCAGTTCAGGTCTGTCTCAAAGCATATCTTGTGCACCAGATCTATGGGGTGTAGTTAATTCTTTTCCATGCAGTAAATTTTCCTGACTATTGTAGCTTTGGATTGGATCTGTGGTCTTTTTTTTGGAACACCTTTCTTCCCGAATGGTCCTTGACCTGTGTCCAAATGTACATCGCACAGTCCAGATGTCTGAAACAAATACAGCTGATGTGCACCCTGGGCAGGAGGGCTGGCGTTCTGCCAGTTCCCCCTCTGCTTGCCCACGGACAAAGAAATACCTTGTGCAAGTCTGGACAGCACAGCCCTCCTCGTTCTTATTCCACGTTGACTCAGCAGGTTTCAGAGGAAGCCTGGATTTTCATCTGGTGTGGAAGGAAAAACAGTTACCTTCCTATCGCAGATCTTTGGATATAAATTACCATCCCAGCTGTGTGTAATGTCCACAGAAGAACAGGACACATCCCACCACCGTGCCAGCTCCCCTGCTGGCTGCCCCTGATCCCTGTGCAGAGGGGTTGTGAGTGAGTGAGTGAGTGACAGCCCGGTGCTTGTCAGCAGAGGTGCTGGGAGAAGCTGGGAGTGCAAAAACCATGGCACTGCATTGCCTGGAGGAACGGCTGTCACCTGTTCTGTTTGTGTAGTCTGCTTGGGTCACTGTTTGGTGTGCAGGAAGTCTCTCCTCGGAGACTTAGCAGGCTGGTTTCCTGGTTCTTCAGCTCTTTTTTAGAGAGAGAGGAGAAACTAAGATGATTTTTTTTTTTCCTTTAAGGGATGTGGAGGGGAGCTCATTTGCAATCAATAATTTGGTTCTTAACTGGGAGCAGCAAAATTTTCCAGGAAAGGATGAGTCCTCCTTTGGCGTGAAATCCATGGATTTCACTGGTTTTGGTTTATTCCCTGACTTCTCAGAGGTTGAAAGAGCTGCCTACACTCAGCAAAGTTGTCTGGGATACAGAGAGACCGAGGACTCCTGCAAATCACACCTTTCCTGTCTGGCTTCAGCTTATCTTACTGGATAACTGCAGGAACTAAATTCTAAGTGGCAGATCTATGTCATCCTGAAGTGACTGGTGCCTCGCACTGCATTTCCTTTTCATTAGTATCAGACATGCTTTTAGTAACAAGAATGTTTTATTCCTGGCTGGAAGCTGTAAATCAGAAATCTCTGTGAAAGCAGGTTGATAGAAACCTACCAAATGAATTGTTTGGCCAAGAGGTTCCAGTTTGTCACAACTGTTACTCTGCCATGAGAAGAGTTTTTTGCAATTAGAAAGAAATGCTTCCTCCAAACGGTGTTTTGCACTGAATAAGAAAAATGTGGTGTCATGTTGGAACTTAACCTGGGGTTATGGTGAAAGTAACTAAGGAAACCCATAAAGGGGAAACTGAAAGAGGATTTTTCTCTGTGAGTTAATTCAATGAAAGGGTTACCCAAAATGTACCTCATGGGTAAGTAAATCTAAATACAAGGGAAACGAAAGAAAAGCAACAACACCTCATAATCAAGATGGTAAGGAATAAAATTAAATTGCTAAGTGTATTGAGAATATGGGGAAAAACCCCTAGGTGGTGAAAAGCCTGTTCTGAGGGGGTTTGCAGCTCCTGACATATGGAGTCTGGGAGCACTTTCCATCATTTCATTGTGTTTTGACCAGATACCCAGAAGTGTGGAACAAAGATAATTAGAAGCTTGAAAGGAAATCGTTTACATCTAATTAGAGACTGGAAAAAAGGAAGAGCTTGGTTTAGATAGAAACAATAGCTAATGAATAATTCGGAGCACAAAGCAGACCCCAATATAACCCTCTTTATAAAAATGAGAGCTTGGGTCACTCGGAGATGTGGGGTGGGACTCAGAGCCCAAGAGAAGTCTTTCCTGGGCTCCTTGGAGAAGGTAGTGATGATCAAAAGAACTGTAAGAAGCGAAGGAAGTCCTTGCCTTATCAGTGACTTGATTTGTTTAAGTGGTTGGTGACTGGAAGTAGTAGAAAATAGTAGATAAAGTGATTTCATGTTGGAAGGCACAGGGTAAGCAGATGGATGAGACCCAGTGCAAAGCAAGCGAGATCTTTGCAAAATCCCAGCCCAAACTGCAGTGTAATTTATATTCCCAGCATGGTGCAAATGTGAGCATTAATGTACAATGAGCCAAAATCCTGGGAAGAAGTTGGGATCCCCCAGAGTTTTGTGGCCTGCAGTAAGGTGCTCAGCTGAGGGGCAATTGCTGTGTAGCTTTGAGTGATTAAACCTCTAAATGGTCTGTAATCATTACCCTCACCCTGCTTTCCAAAAACCCCTCTATCTGCCTGTTCTGTGAGCTTATCAGGGCCCTTGGCTGGGTTTGTTTGGTTGCAGCAGCGGGCACAAGCGCGAGTGCATTCCTGGGGTGCACTGGGAGCCACTGCTGGGAGCGGAGGGCACTTACGGACATGGGCTCTCTCCTCTTTCAGCATCAGTTTGCATGTTCTAAACATTTTTTTTGGACACAAGTGAGCAAAATTAAATGTAGCGTTCAATTTGAGATGAGCTGCTGATTTATATAAAACACACACAGATCGCCTGCGGTGGTTGCAGAGCCTCCAGCGTTGGAAATCTTTAAGAGCCACTTAGGCAAACATGTCAGGAATGATAAGAGCGGAGCTGATGCTGCTTTGGGATGCAGGGCTGGGCAGATGGCCTCCCTGGGTCCTGGCCCCGCCGTGGAGGTCAGGGAGGCATTTCAAATAAAAACCAAAAAGCAAACCTCTGCAGATGAGCTCTGGCCAAGCAACACGCCCGTTGTTGGCGAGTGCAAAAGCGCAATCTGAGCCACTTGCACTTCATGAGACTTAAGAAAATAAAAAAAGAGTCCTGAAATAGCATCCAGTTGTTTCAGTGACTCAGATTGTGCTTTGACAGCGTGCTTGGTAAGTACATTGTTCGGAATGATTTGCTGCTCAGTTCTGTGACATTTATTGCCTTTTCGATGAAAAGGAGAAAACTCCCCTAGGTCTGTTTAGCATTTGTTCCTCTGTAATTTCCACGTATGTTTCCTTATTTAGCGGTTGGAGTTGGAAGTGTGTGTTGGCATTCCCTCCCTTCAAATTTATTGACTTACGCTCTGAAGAGCCTCTGTTCCTCTCTGTTGGTCAATGTGTACAGAAAGGCTTATTCAGCAGTTGCTAAATAGGTGATAGGTACGTGTGGTTCCTTTCCCTTTAGTTCCCTTGTCCCCAACCTTGCTTACAATTGCATTTCGTAGTCACTTCACTGCTCGCTGGGAATGGAGAAGCTCTAGCTTGGAGGAGCTGCCCCAGAAGGAGCATGCCTGGTGCCAAGGTGCCGCCCACTCGTGGCCCGAGCGCAGTGGAAGTGGCTGGGGGAGCTACGGGACTGGCAGCGGGGTGTGCCGG
This sequence comes from Tapera naevia, assembly GCA_033556795.1. Classification (NCBI taxonomy): domain Eukaryota; kingdom Metazoa; phylum Chordata; class Aves; order Cuculiformes; family Neomorphidae; genus Tapera; species Tapera naevia. The sequence goes on from JAUMJJ010000220.1 coordinate 1,656,675, forward strand.
GGCGGGAGCTGCTGGCGAGCCCCAGCTCCCAGCTGCAGGGAACAGTGCCAACAGGGGCTGGGAAAGAGGTTGATGTCATTGGCTTGACCTGGGACCCACCCACGCATGTGCCCTGCCCCACCATGGACCTGTGGGAGATGATGGTCATCTCTCACTTGTGCACCACTCCTGGAGCACCTCCTCCCTTTGGCTCTCGGAGGTGTTGAGGCTGGTGACTTGTGACTTTCGGCTGTAGGAGGGAGTTGGGGTGAGTCTTGTAGGTTTAGGGAAGTTGGCGCCTTCTGGCATAGTGATCCCAGTTGCTGTTTTTCCGTAGGATTTTGTTTGTCTGGTCTGTAGCAATGAAGATGGGAGAGATCCCCCATCTCATGTGGTTGGGAAACTTTTCTGCTCGGTTTAGCCATGCAGTTCCCCGTTTGGTGTTGGTTTTTATGTTGCCACAGTGCACGGCGAGGTTCGAGCTGCTCAGCGAGAGCAGGTACTTCTTATAAATTAACAGAAAAATAGCTAAGTAAAACACCCTCGATGTATGGGAGTGCAGCTGATCTGCAGAAGTAATTCAGTTGTCCTCAAGACTCTGCCTAGATCATGGTGGGCTCCCCGCAAACTTTTTAAGCAGTTTAAAGAGTTTAGTCCTTTGGCCCCAGTGTGTGGACAATCTCATTGTTCACTCACAGGCTTAGATTATTCTTTTTTAGTGCAGCTGATAAAACGAAGCAATAGTGGTACAGGAATTCAAACCCTAAAAACATACTGTGAACACAAAAAAGAATGCTTTGACTACTGTACGTGAGGTGCACAGGACACTGTAGGGGTGGAGATCCAGGCAGGATTCTGGCTGTGGATTCTCAGCAGGGATGCTCGTTTTCAGGGGAGCGTTGCCCTTGTGAAAGGACTGAGGAGCTCCAAACTCTTGGCTGAACCCTAGAAATGATGGACGTTTGTTCTGAGCAAGCATGAGCATTGTGTGTGCTGATGGCAGCAATGGCTGCCTTTGTGCTCACCTTTGGTGCTGATACTCATGTCTGTGAATCAAAGGTTGAACAAAGCCACCAGCAGGTGAAACATTCGTGGACAAATGTGGACGTGCACGGGCTGCCTGCCCCGACCTTCCGGTCACTGCGCAGGGGGGACTCGCGGCCGCGCTCTTCGGGAGCATCGGCAGGATTTGTGAGAGGAAGGAAAGGCTCCTTTCCTAATCAGAGTGGGAGGAGAGGATTCCCCAAGGGTCTGCTCAGAACAGGAGCTGATAGAGATCCAGAAGGTGATTTCACTCGTCTGTCCATTGATCACAGGCAACCTAGGGCGACCAGACCAAACACAGACACATGGGCTGGGCCCCAAGGTTATGTGATACAAACACTCGTGCTTAGGAGGAGGTGGAGTTTTTTAAACTCCTCTTGATTGTGCAGTCAGTGTGTTTAATTCCTTTCTCTGCTGCATTATGAAGTGGGGTAAAATCCCAGTCACCCTTGCTTTCCAGGGTATTTTCTGCCTCCCTCTTCCTCCCAAATGCCCCGTTTTTTCTTGCCTTATGGTTTGAAAATCTTGGAATAGGACTGGGGCAGTGTGTGAAACCACTGCTATGCAGCAGCGTTTAGGAGAATCAGGGACCCGTGGTCTAGAATGCAAATATGCTTTAAAAATGTTCTACTCAGTAGGAATGGTGAGAGGATTAAAGCTTCCTTTTTATTTTTATGAGCCTAAGTTATTTGTCAGTTGGAAACATGATAAATTAGACAAACATTATTCTTTCCCTCCTCCAGGTTGGATGTTCTGCTTTGCATTTTACAGTGCAATGAGTAACTAAGCTTCATTATCGCCGAGCTGTCAGCACCGAAAAGCTATTGCAAAGCTCTTTGCCTGGTTAATTGAGTTGAGTGCCATGCGCCTCATTCACCCTTGTGTGCGTTTGTCACTCACTGTGTGAATGGCACCAAATGACAACTTGGCTGGAGCGTTGCCGCTGCCTGGTGTTCACGGTTCCCTTTTCAACATTGGGTATCCACGTTGTACAGCCTTGATAATGGTATCATGAAATAAGTGCACCAGGGACCATTTCATCAGCTTAATTACGCAATTGAAAGATGTGGGGAGATGCAAAGCCACGGAGGTTAAGAATGCCATGATGTATAAATAGCCTTGGAAAAGTGTAAGCGTCAAATTGAATGCAGATGGGTTTGTGGACGGTGCAAGCCGCTTGCTTAGGAATGTCTACACCATACCCCAAATCATCCATCCATCATGGAGAAACCTCAGTGTTTGTCAGCAGGGCTGAATTATGAGAAAAATACCTAATTTGTACATAATATTATGCATGAATCACTTCAAGGTTTTTCTGCAAAGGATGGCATTGTTATTCCTGTCTCACATCTAGAAAATCTGTGCACAGGAAGCCCTGGTCATGAAGCAAATCTGATGGGAACTGGGGGGAAAACCTGCTTTTGGGCAGCTCTGTTCCTGTGCCTGGGCAAAGATGGAGGTTTCCCAAAGAGCATTGTGGAAGGGAGGTTCCTTCCAGAGCTTCTCCCCCCAGTAGCCGGTAGCAGACACTAAGCTGTGAGACAGGGGCAGTGGGATTTGCCTAGGGACTTTCCTCATCTTGGGAATTGAGACAGAGTCCTTCTTCACTGCATCCCCCTTCTGAGGTCAGGTATGGAAGCCCTCCCTGGTGTTCCTGCATGCTTGGAGAATGCCTGGAGCTGCTGCTTCATGCTCTCTGCGTTGGCCATCACTGGGTTCACAGTTGTGGGTCTGCACGGGACAGCTGAGGGGTCTGAAGGCACGGCAACACCTGGGCCTCTGCCTGGCACAGGTGGCTTTCCCAGCCTTGTGACAAGTTAATGTTCCTGTCAGCAGCACCCAGGAGAAAAAGGGCTAGGGTGGAGACAACATTTTTGTTGTAAGTCTGGATCACTAACTCGTGCCGTGCTGAGGTTTCATTTCTCACCTCACAATTAATTCCAAGATTTACTCTTTATTTTTGAAGTGATTTTGTCTTCCCAGTGCTTTTGGCAAAACTCTTGCTTTGATGTTGGTCTCAGCCAGATGCACTCATGAGATGAAACGCTGGCCATCCCAGTCTTCCCCTGCGGTTCCGTTTAGCAGAGGATTTTTGGAGTAGGGTCTTTGAGTTGCTACTTTTAAGTGGTGAGTGCAACCCTGAGTTCATAAATCCTCTTAGTCACCACCACTCACATGTTCTTTTGGTACATGCCTGCCTTTTCCCAGACTGGAGAAATAAAGTGGGGGAGGGATGGAGTCAGCCTTTTGAAGTCTATAAATGGGCCATAGTCATCTCCAGCTTCAATGTGGGTCGCAGCAGTAGAGGGATGGGTTTGGATTAGACTTTACCCAGAGATGCTGCTTTGAGACTAAAAGATGCTTTCCTTCTGCAGCCTTGCTCCCAAAGGCGTTGAGGCAACACAACAAAGGGAAGGTCTTTTCACAAGGCTCCAACCTATCTGACCAGCAGCAGCGTTGCTCTTGCTGGGTCTCTGATTTGGATTGTGAAGAACGGGATGTGCTCCAGCAGCTGGGGCTGAATGTAGAAGCATATGGAGTTGAGAGTCACAGCTCTGAAGAGTGAGGGCAGTAACTGTGATGCTTCTCTAAAGTGTTATTTCTAGGAGTCAATAGTAAGAAACGATGTGAGCAAAGGGAACACATTACTGTGTGGGCAGTTATACGAAAGCCTTGCTGTCTGAGGCAGCCATGGTCTGCGCACGGCTTGGCTGGTCCTTGGCTCTGCTGTTACCACCGGTTAAGTTTGTAACTGCACAAGGAATCTTCCTCTTGCAGCCTTTGTCTGTGCTTGGCCAGATAATCTTCAAATTCAGAGGCCCTTTTTAGCCAGGTAATGTGTGTGTCTTTGTTGGCCTCAACACCCCTGATGTGGGAAGCGATGCTGCTGTGGTACAGGTGTTCAACTGAACTGCACTTTTCTTGCTCTTGACACTATTGCTGTGCCTGAGACTGATTTTGTGCAGCAGCTGTGTCTCACATCTACTAGTCAGATCCGTGCTGGTCTGACCCTTCTCCCTGTGGGTGCTCTCCCTTTGCTCAGGAGATGCTGCCCTGAGTCACTAAATGCATTCTATGCTTCTCAAGGCACTGTTCTCACTCGTGTTTGCATGTTTCCTCCCTGAGCTGTTTCATCCCTCAGCCTTACAGCAGGTTTTTTTTGCTGGATGTGAAACCCTGGGTGTCTTCCCCTCCATCTGAATCACTGCAGAACATACGTATAAATTTGGAGACTGGTCATCTTGTGCATAGGCAGAGAGGGGGCTGTTCCAGGCATGATCTGCTGTCTAGAAAGCGCTGTCTAAACAGATCAAAGGAAGCGTTGCGATGTTAAGACTTGGCTGCAGTCCCAGTCTCTTATGGTCTTCAAGTCCATCCTGCTGGAGCAGCTGCTTGTGGAACTTCCACCAGGTGCCTACACTGAGGATTTGACATGATGCCACTTGGCACTCAGCCCCCGGCATTATGGGCTGGAGAAAGCAGCAGAGGCTTATTCCTGCTAGAGCAGACACTTCCCAGGTACTCTTTCCTTGATCCCTCTGTCTGTCTTCTTTATCCCAAAGAGCAGGAAACTCGTGATAGTATTAAAATGGGATTTGCTTGCTGCAGAATCCTTAGCAGCTGTCTCCTCAGCGGCTGCATGGTTTAGCAACCCTTCTGTGATGGTCCAAGAGGTCAGTGGTGGGGTGCAACAATTGCTTTTGATGAGATAAGGACTTAACTTATCCTCCTCTCCTTTTTTTTTATGCTGGCAAGTTCCATGCTCTGATTTCCATAGGACAATCCTTGGTGGGTTAAACAAGAACCATGGCAAGCATTTGTTCTTTGTAAGTTTGCGATAAAGTACATAAATTCCTAATCAGTTCCCCTTCTCTTGTAAGTGAAGGATGGAGATGGAGTATGAACACACAGGGATCGTATTGATCACATTGGATCTGATCAAATATCTGTCCAGTCTCGGTTCTTGTCTCTGGCAGTGGCCAGGATCTGATGCCTGGGGAAAAATGTGAGTGACAAGGTAAGTGTGTAGGCTGCTCTGCCAGCCTGCATCCAGCAAGTGATGTCTCAGGCACGTCCTTAGCTGTGAGCTGATTTCTTTCCATTTCGTAGCCTTCCAGGGATTTTCTGTGACTTGGTCCAACCCTTTTTGAATCAGTGAAAACATAGTCAAGTGCAGCATCCGTGGTGTGGTGGTGCAGCCCTGCATCCGTGGAAGCTGTGACGTGGCTTAACAACTCGCTATATGAAAAGAGTTTTCTGCTACAGACTCTGACCTTGGTCAAGGCATTTTCCTCTTCAGTATATAAAATGGGGATTATGTGTTCCTGTTTCACGGGGAACTGAGAGGATGATATTTATAGGTGATTTGGATGCTGGGACTGCTAGATTCATAGAGACAAAGGTAATGAATAAAGCAATTTGTTCCTGATCTGATTTCCATCAGACCAAGCTGTAAAACTGTGCTGCCTTTCTGTTAATTCTTTGTAATCGAGCTTCTCTTTATTATAAAGAAAATAAACGAGCACAGGCAGATCTCTGTTGTCTTTATTGTACCTAATACTTGAGCCAGACTTCTCTTAATGTGGCTTTCCCAGTGTTTGACTGTGAGAGGCAGGATGCTGTTGAACCTTTTCTGGGATAACATTAATAAAAGCTGCAGTGGAATAGTGAGTGGCAGCTTTGTGAGCAGAGTGCCTGACGGCTGCTGATGACCCAGACGATGCTTCAGTTGAGGTCATCTTCAAGTAATGTGAGCTTTTAGCTCAGTCAAAACCCACCAAGGCTCTTTAATGGAAGGCACAGCCACCTGAGAGTTCTTGGGCTCACAAGAATGCACCAGCCTTGACATGTTCACACCTGAGACTCCTCTGGAACAGAGGTTAAAAAGAAAGTCTAGTGTTTCACTGATTAAAGAGTCTGGAGGTCTCCTTCCCACGGCCAGCTTGGGCTGTAACGCTTATCTGCAGGAGGAAGAAAGGGAAGAGGAGGAGAGGAATAAATGCCTTTTGGTGTTGAATCTGTCCTGATGGATGGAACATTCTTCAGGGTGAGTGACACCCAGTGAAATGGTTTCAAAATGATTGAATACATTCCTGTGTTTCAGTAGGGTTTTAATTAGTTCAAAAAAAGAAACCCCTACAAGTATTTATCTGTGAAACATGAATCCGCTGCCCTGTCTGCTCCTGCAGTGCGGGAGCTCTGAAAGGGCTGGTTTATCTGTGCCTTCCACCTTCCTGGAAAATGAGAAGGCATTCCTTCACCTCATTTGTAATTTTATGGCACTGCAGGTTTGTGGTGGAAATCAGATCACTAATTGATTTATATTCAATCAGTGACTGTGAATCCCTTGTGTTCCTCATGAGCCATTGTAGCAGCGAGCACCAGTTTTGGATCCAACCACAAAGCTGATGTTGATTCCCCATTACCAGTTACATCTTGTGAATGTCCAGGTGAAGTCTGATTATCTCCATCCACATGCAAACCCACATAATCCTTAGTTATTAATTCCCTTTTCCCACTGACCTGGCTATCCATAAATCTTAGACCTGGAATCTTTCTTCCTTTCTTCTCCCCCTGCTCCCACCTCTTTCCCTCTTTTTCTCTTTAAAATTAAATGCATTCCACAGAGAGACCAGGAGCTGTCAGGGTGCTCTGCATTGATGTGGCTTCCTTTGAGGTGGGCAGGATGAGGCTCCTTGGCCAGGTTTGCCAGTGGCTAAGCCGAAGGCTTCAAGGCACTGGGGCTCAGGTAATCACAAACTTAGAAATTGCCTTGATAAGTGAATAATTAACAAGGTTTTGTCCTTTGAATTGTAAGTTTGTGAGTGGTACGTTGTAAAACTTCTTTGAAAATAGGGAAAGGTGTTCATTTTCTGACTTGTAGCACTACCCGGACACTCAGCCCCCCAGCTGGGTGGGTCTGTACCGATGTGTGTTTGGTTTTCCTCAAAACAAAGTATAAAAGAACCTGGAAAGAGGATCTTGTGGGCACTGACTGAAGTCAACCCAGGTATGAGAAGAGAAAGCCCTTCGGTCAGAGGTGGTGGAGGCCCAGCTAAGAAATAACAGAGTGAATCAGCGGATATCCTACCTACTAACTTTGTGCATTGTGTTTGGTTTTACTGGATTCTTTTTATTGTAGCACTTTAACACAAAAACTGATGTAAAACATTTTAACTTTCTCAAAGAAGCCCAAATCCTTTTAACAGATGCCTCGATCCTTTGTGCCAACAAGCGTGTGCTTTGGTCTCTGAGCAATTTCCCTTTGAAAGCCTGCCCAGTCGTGCACGAGAACAGCTGGAGGCACAAGGGAATTTGATGAACATTTTCAGACATCCAGGGTCTGTCCCACCAAGAAGAACCACTTTTCACCTTTCCCTCTTTTCTGCCTCTTCAAAGTCCGTAATGAAGAAGGACAAAAAAACCTATCCCAACACTTGATTTCTATTTAGAAACTGATTTTTCTCTTTGAATCCCTTTCTGGCTCAGCTTGACTCAGAGCCTTGGGCTGACAGCTGTGAGTTTGTACCATCGATTTCCATGTAAGTGTTCCTGGGATAATTAGCTGAGGGACCGCGTTTCAGACCGCAGCGCGTGGCCCGCGGCCAAGGCATTGGAGATCTGGCATCATGTGGGAAGAAGGGTCAGTGCAAATCAAACATGAGCCCCATTCCCACAGGAAAAGGAAATAAAACCTCCACGTGCAGGCATGTGGAGAAGCTTCTCCTTAGCCCCTCATTAAACATAACCAAGCAGGAAAAATAATGCTGGCAAGAAAATACAATGAAGTTTATTGGCTATGTGGTGCCCGGCAGTTCTCAGGCTCTCCTGTACTGCATTTTGCTTTAATGCTGTGTTGGAAACCCTGGCTACCTGTGGGTTTTAAGAGCTGAAAATCTTTCGCGTGCTGGAGGCACAAATAAAAAGTTGGTAGCAATGAACACAAAAGGCAAAGGTTAATGCATATCATGTATGGCTGTGAGCTCCTTGGGTGGAAGTCTGAAAGCTGGCGTCACACTGTGCTCCCCACAGGCAGTGCAGGAAGATGGGTTCCTCCAGACTGGATGAACTTGGAGCTCTGGCTTGGAGGTCTGTCATGAAGTGACATGAATCATCTGCCCCTTTGCCTTTGGGCGTGAAGAGTGGCCAAGGTGATGAGGTTGGACTCAAATGTCTAACTTCAAGGTGCCTAAATTATGGCAGGTAAATCCTGTGCTGGTGATGTCAGCAGGGATTGCTGTCTTGAAGGTAGCACGACTTTAGAGGCAATGCGTCTGCAGAGACTCAGGTATCAGTAGGTGCCATCATGTCCTGGCAAACTGGCAAAATCCAGACTGTCAGGAATGGCTTTAAAGTCCCTGGGTTCCTGGTTACATTCTTCTTGTCCAGGACATAAAAACCATCATCTGGTTTCTTTTCTATGAAAGGGTAAACCCAGTTTTCTTGGCCAGTTTCTTTCAGTAGCTTGTTTGACCAGTGGGTGCAGCTGTAGTTGTCCTCAGCATCACTGTCAAGGAATGGTTGATTTTTGGTGTGTGTGGAATGGCTCCTCACTATAGCAGGACCTGCAGGTGTGGGCAACCTGGGTTCAACGGGCTGAGGAGGAAAGAAGCTCAAGAAACACGGCGTTATCCGACCCAGCTCTCGGTTTGACTCACCACAGGGCATCACTTGTTCCACCCGGGGAAGTCAGGGACCCCAAACGTGGTGGGATATCCTGGGAGTCAGCTGTGAATCCTCTCGGGAGGGGAAGGCATGAATTCGTCCCATATAATAATCTTGGGCAGTATAATCGACAGGGCTATATTTAGGCATTTAAATTAAGCTATAGCTGAGTGCCCCAGTGTAACAGCACAAAGAGTACAAGGAAGTAGCAAAGTGTTCGTCCCCCATAAAGCCTAAATACCTGTTATCAGTAATCACCTTGGCCCACATCCTTTGTTGTTTCTTTCCCCCTGGAGGTTTGGCAATAGGATTGATTTGCTGCCTGACTCACTGTCTCAGATTGAGATACTGAGAATTGCTGACAGTATTAATAAAATTAGCGTTAGGGAGGATGTTTGAACATTTGAAGTTTTTAGGGGAGAGAGCTGACATTTAGTCTAAATTTAAAAGTTACAGATTTGCCTCGTGAAAAGAATCCTCCCCCTGCCCAAAGCCTTGATGATTTTCATATGAAAACTTAGTCTGGAATTAAGGATTTTGGATTGCAAGTTTTGGTCTTTCTCTTTGCTGGGAACCTCTGGTTGGTTAAGAAAGCACTGGATATTTACCAGATTCTTGGGAGAAATATTTCCATAAGAGAACTGCAATGCCATTGTCTGGAGCAGCTTTGCTTTATGATAGCAAGGATTGTTTTTTTCTGTCTTAGGTGACGCAGAGGTCAAACTGCAATAATGTCCAAATCTAAGGACAGGCAAATAATCGAGGTTTTATTTTTCAAGAATGGTTTCAATCATTACTTTTAAGCGCAGTTGCCTGGTCTGTAGGTTCCGTGATGAACTCCTACTCCCTGTGGGCAGTGACTGAGTTCAGGAGACATTTGTTTCATGTCGTAGCTGCTCTGTCTGTACAGCCTGTGCTCCAGTTTCACACGTTACGGTTTATCCCCAGGTGAAAATATCAACCTTAGCGTTGGGTTTGCTCCGGGCTGCAGGAGGAGAGCTCCCCAATAATGTTATAAGTAATTTTTAGCAGCCTTTCAAGCTTTCGTACAGTGTTGCTTTGAGATCTTTGCTGAACGTTGCTGCCAGTCTTTTTTAACGTTCCCTTTCTGTAACCCTTGCAGTAGGCGTTGGAGCTGCTGCCACTGGTTGGTGTCCACAGGAAATGTGACAGCATCTGAAAGATCTCCCAGGCGTTAACACGTGTTTGACAGTTGCATCCTCTCAAAGGACAGGGCAAAAGGCTCCGTTTAGGAAAGTCCAGCTCTGCTGCGGAGCATGCAATTCTCTGATTCTCTGACTGCAAAAAGCAGAAATGATTTGAGTGCAGAATTTTTGGAAGGTTTTTTCCCCCTCCCCCATTTCCTGAGAAACTCACACACCGTGAGACACTCACAAGCTTTTCTGAGATAAGAATTTAATTTATTTAGGCATTATTGTTACAGGCATGGCAACAGACTGGTTGGGAAACGTGCTGTTCCAGCTTTAACAGGTCACTGCATGGAAAGGAGCAGCTGGATTTGGCTCTGGAGCAGCCGTCAGCTGTTGGAAATCTCTTGATACTTCCCTGCCTTCTCCAAATTCAGCATTAACTTCTTTCCTGTAACAGGAATTACACTGCACACTGTAGCTCTCTAGGTATCAACAGGAGGAAAGCATCAGAAAGGCACACAGCATCCATAGTGGTTTCTGTGGGGCTGGCAGAGGCCACTCCCCTGCTCCAATCGCTTTGTACTTCGTAGGACAAAGTGTGAGAGAAAACCCCTTTCCAGCTCCTGCATGTCCTGGTGTTTCTGAAGTCACTTCTGTGGCACAGGCGAGTTCAAAGTCAAGAAATGCAAACTCTTCTGAGTGCTATTACATTGCTTCCCTGTTAAAAAGAACCTCTTCCATTACGTAGCCTGATGTTCCATCAGATAGCTGAGGGATGAGGGCAGCAGCCCCGTTTCTCATTTCACACCCACTGTATGGCAGCGTAATTCTGTGGCTTCGATGAAGTTGGTCCTGATGTACAACATGGGAATGAGCCAGGTGTTAAGTCCACATGATGACGTATGTAGGGTGTGTAACACAGCCAATTGGCTTTGCCGTGAGAACTGGGTTTCGGTGTTGCTTGACTTTCTTTAGAGTACAACGGTGAAAATATCAGGTTCCATTAAGTATTACTTAATTAACTTAAGTGGTGAGAGTGAGGAATTCAAGTAACTGGCTCCCTTGATCTGGATGTTCTAGGGAGAACTCAGAGGGGTGTAACTGGTGACTTGTTTGGGAAGCTGAGCTATTGGTTGGCTCTCTTCTGGACTTGATGGTGCTCACTGAAATTTGTCCTTTAGCACCAGCTAAAAAAATTTGAGAGCTTTCTGTGTGATATTTCAGAATTCTTTTATCAGAGTCCTTGTCAGAGTGCTTCTTGCTATCAACTTTGTGCTGTAATTTGTTGGTTCTGAATACTCTGAGCAAAGCTGTGAGCAAAATGCAGGGGTGTCCCAAAGTGACAGTGCCTCTGCAGGGCTTTCACGTATGGATGTTTTGCACAGTCACAAATAATGTAATTTTTCATATCACTAAAACTCATTGTGGGAAGAGAATAAAGTGAAAAGGGGCAAGAAAAGAGGAAAACCCCATATAATTACCACTGCTGGTCAGCAGAACTTGCAGTTTATGACCTGTGAAAAACATGGGTAATGAACTGAAAATCAGGAGGGAAGAGTTACCAGCCATGACATCATTAATCCAGTTAACATAAAACTTTGTATTTATATATTCACCATGGGAGACTTGTCTGTTGAGCTGATGGTAAAACAGGGTGGATCCTGCCCTGGTGTAAACTGATGTGGTTCAACTTTGGATGTGTCAAGAAATTTACTGGCCTCTTGTGTGGCTTTGCCCAGGCCAGGAGATCCTCAGCTCTGTAAGGTAAGTGTGGCCTTTTCCTCTTAGCTATCAAGGTGCCGATGTGAGAGAGGATGTAGTTTGCTGTGAGCCGTATAGGTTGTGAGTAGCTTGAAGAAACTCAAAATGAAGATTCCAGATGCTTTTGATGTGTTGCTCACTGTTTTCAGGCGCTCAGTCTCTTTCCTGTGTTCTGAACTCTGAGCTGTTCATTAGAAGGGAAGAAAGAAAATGCCGTTTCCTCCAGTCAAGGCACTTAATCAGGTGTCAGAGATCCGCAGGCACAGCCCCCTGCATGGCCGCTTGGATCTGAGGCTCTGAGCTCTCCCCAGAGGACATTAGGGAATCATTGTTCACACATGGAGCTTCTGTAATGATGGATGGGATTATTAGAGAAAATCCCTTGGTTCCTTTGCCTTTGTGCTGAGACTCCAAAGTGGTCACAGCTTGGGCAGCGTTTGTGGTTTGTCTGAATCTGCAGTCGTCCTGGTTTGTGTAGGGGAAAATAATCACAAAAAAAGTGTGATTGATTTTGAAGTTTGTGTTGATGCTTGCATTTGAGGGATGACTTTGGGATACAATTTTCCTTCTGAAATTCTTCATAGTGTGCTCAGAACATCCCGTGTCCTGGCCAATGCTGAAAATAATAGCTTGATAACTGAAAAATGATGGGGGAAATTGGTAGCCCTCCATAGGATGAAATATTCCATGGAAACCTGGTCTTGGGTGTTAGGAGTGGGATGTGTTAAAGCACTTGTTTGTGTCCCCAGGGAACTGTACCCTGTTGGTAATGGGTTTTGCTCAGGGAAGCATGGCTTTCGAAGGCACGAACAGCATTGGTGTTGAGGTAGAGGATTCTCTTTCTGCTCTGAGAGTGAGTGGGAGTGGAGGACACACTGTCGCATGCGAAGGTCAGTGGAGTGCTCTGTCCCATACCAGGAGGCACCTGGCAGGTGTCCTTCAGGCACTGACTGAAATATCAGCCGAACTGCAGAGACTGAAAAATGTAATTTACCCTCCTGAAAGCAGAGTGAGAATCCCATATGCATTCTTATCCCACGATCCTGAGTTAATCTTCCACTGGCTGGTGATTCCTGAGGAGCTGCAGATTGAATCCAGGCACACTGGCTGGCAACATCGAATTTCTGAGTTGGGGGTAGGTTTTTCTTTGTTGTTTTTTGAGGTTGTTTAGTTTTTAAATTTTTTTTTTGTCCTTTCAAATTCCTTCAGTACCAAAGGACAACTGGATTCTGGGGCACTAATTTAAAATATTTCTACTAATAATAACAACCTAACGTGCACTATTTGCCAAAAGCTGAGAATGAGCAGCGGTGAAAGATGAAACTGCCCCAAATTTCTTGGCAAAAGGGATGCAGGCAAATATTTCAAAGGTCATTTCAGTTTGGAAATTTGCTTCCTTGGAGATTGTGCTGTGGCAACGTTTGCCTTCTAGATGTTATCGGAGAAGCTCTGGAATTTCATAGTAACTGAAATTAAAGAATTTTAGGATGTAGAGCCTGGCTGTTAAATCCCTTGTCCTGCTGTTCTCGTTAGCCCTGCAGGCATTGGCTCATCAGTCCAGTTCTAGCATTTCTTGGTCAACGTGTTGCTCAGAATGGCTTGGTTGTCTGTATTTACCGATAACCAGCTGGGAAAGTGGGCTGTGATATGGAATGAGGGGTTTGTGATGTGATCAGAGCTGGTGTTGCTGTTCCAGACTCTGTTGCCGTGCTCTGGTTGGGATGGGATGGGACTTGCTGGTTTGAACCCAGGGCTGGGTTTTGGAGAGCTTTTTTGGAGAGCGCTGCCTGGTTCCTTCCCCAGGCTCTGTGCAATGGATTTCTTTTTCATGCTAAAACTAACTTGTAAAGCCTTTGAGTTCACTGTAGCTCAAGGGTAGCAATGTAGGAAGACAAATTTCTTCTTCGAAGCTTTCCATTCACCTTTTGATGCTGTCTTAATCTTGGTGTTGCTTAATATAGTTCCAGAACACGATTCTTGTTGCTTTTGGTTATGAGGTGAATTCAGTGATTGCACCTTTATCTGGGTTTTCTTGTCTGGAAATCTGACCTGTAGCTGGATGAGCAGAAGGGCTGCAACCCAAGCTCTAGTGGGAAATTTGTGCTTTTCCATCAGCACGGGCAGCTATCGTGACTCTCACTGCCACTCTTGGGAGCAGTGCCATGAGAGGAGGTCATGGTGTGCAGGGCTCTTGCAGTTGGCTGCATCTCCTTGGGGCACTGTGAGGGGGAAGGGAAATCTCATTTCATCAGAAAAAGAGGGCTTCTGTGAGAGCTTCAACTCGGAGAATGGCCTTTTGCAAGAGGCCATGAAAGGAGGCAGCTGCATGTTGACCTGTACTCCTAGAAGTCGTCCAAGAAATGGCTCTTCTGATCTCCAAATTAGAAACGGTGCCATTTCCTCTGAGCAGATGAAAATCCCATGGGTATGGTCAGGTTTCTAAGAATTTTCAGCACCTACTGACATAGTTTCTTCCCTTATCTCCTCCAGCAATCAGTGGCCGTGTGTAACATCTTTTTTTGTACGGAGTCAAGCCACAGATTGAACCCCCTCTGCAGCAGATTGTGAGCAGGTTTCTGGTTTGACTTTCAATTTATATCGCTAAAGACAAATTTTATTAGTCAAATCTTGGGCAACTCAGCAGTGGAATTTTAGGCTCTGACTGGGTGCCTGGAGGTGCATTTCTTTGAACTGTCTTTCAGAGGAACTGCAGCTGTATAAATGGATGAAGACTGTGGAAAGAAACTATAAATATGGCTTTATTAAGGTGGGCTTTTAAATCAAAGTGACTTTTTGAAAGATTTTAATGAACCTTAAAACCTCTTTTCCAGCTCTTTCCAGCAGCTATGTTACCTTCCAGCTATAGGGGGAGGGGGATATTATTGAGGGAGCTGTGGCCATTGCATAGCTGGCAGTGATGGGTCAATGCCTTCTCCAGGAGGCTCTTCAACTTTGACTGGATAGGCAACTTAAAACGCCCAGGGGCTGGCACACCTCTCCTGCTGCTGATTTTCATGGTGCCAGGTGAAGATAGGTTTTAAAGAGCTGGATGGATATTGCTGGGGTGGTGCTGTGTGCATTGGGTTGAGGAGAGAGGAATTTGTGGGCGTTTGGAGACATTTCCTGCTGCCCTGCAGCTTTTTTTGGTGGGCAGTGGTGGATTGTGCCTTACCAGAACTGTGACAGGCTTGCTCAGTATATATTTTCTCACTAGAAGTTAATTGAAAACAATGATTTAGCACATAAAAAATGTGCTAGCGTAGCTCAATGATGGTTTAGTGCCTTATATTTCCCTCATGTTCTTGTCACAGATGGTTTAGGCTCTCTGTGCTTAAGGATGCGTGGCAGGTTCCTGAAGTCCACAAGCCAACTGGTACTTGGAGCTGGCTGTCCTGGGAGTTAGACGTGGGGTCAGTAAGCACCACTGAACTCTTGTTTCCTCAGCAGCTGGGAGCTAAGGAAACTGTGGAATAAGCGAGGACTTTGTGTCAGAAAAGACGCATCCATTCCAGCTTAAACACAGCTCCAGCTCTCTGTGTCTCAATGGCTCCAAAGTTGGCTTTGGTGAAAACCAGAGCAACGTAGATTGAAACAAGGCAGCTGAGAGAGTGGTCAAGGGGTAGGTGGGAGGTGTGGCCTGTCATTGGACTGTCAGGGCTAAGAGTTCTATCTTGCTGCTTCACTGCCAAAAGGGCTCATCTTTGAGGAAGACACTGGACAAGGTGCTTCACTGAAGCCCAAGGCAATAGCTTGAAGGAAATCGTTCAGAAAGCCTCTCAGCTGTAGTCTGAAGAGAGTAAAAAAGAGCTGGGCTGGCAGCATTTTTCCTCTCAGCACAGACCCAGGGATGTGTGCTCATGGACATCCATTGTGTGAATGACTGTGTTAAAGAAAAGGCACTGGAGTCCATCAGCCAGGGGTGGTCTGAGCTTGGGTTTCCATTTAGCAGAGCCTGACATGAAAAGGCTTTGCAGCAACCCCGGTGTTAGAGGAGGCAGAGGTGTTCCAGATACCCTGTACCATCATGGTAAGAACGCCTTTGTTTTTGGCAGAAAGATAACTGCCTCTTTTTTTAGTCAAGTGTCACATTTTACCCGCTTGCAGTTTCCTGCTTGTGTGTTTTGGCGTTTGACCAGGGCCTCGGGGTATGTGTGCTCATCTGGTTCTGATAAAACAGGGAACTTAGACAATACATCTTCTTGGACATTTCTTCCTGTTAAATTCAAGTGTGATACAAAGCAACCAGCACTTGATCAGTAGCAGACACTGTTTTATCGAGCATTGCTGGGTGTTCATTAGCCATGAAAGGGCTGTAGAGAAAACTGGCCACAGCACAGGCCAGTGCAGATGGGGCTTCCTCCTCTGAGCCCCTCTTTTAGCTGCTTGAGCAACGCCCAAAGCTGTAACACATGGTGCCCTTTTGAAGCCCATGTCCACGTGCTGGGCTGCACCATCCAAGTTATTGGTTGGTGCTGATCTTGCTCCTTTTACAGCCTTGCGAAATGCTCAGGAGATATTGAACAGTGGCAGTTGAGTGGGAGTAGCAACCTTGTTAAAAGCCATCTCTTCCTAACATTTAGGTGGCTTTTAATGAATGCGAGAATTTGTGATGCAGTCATAGATTGGGGAGAAAGCTGAGTAAAAGCAGCATTTCTCATGGTCTGCCCAAGCAGTGCGTGACCTGTGTTACTATCTGTCAGCCTCAGTAATGCACTTCATATCCTTAAAACATGCAAAGAAAGGGTGCACCGTATCCATATTTAGTAGACAGTGACCGAAAACATGAAGAAAAGTATTCTTCTCACTAAAGTTCACTGTTTGCTTATCTGCCTGTGTCACCTGGGCTGCTCCTCGGAAGAGGGTGAGCTGGAGGTAGAAGAGGGAGAAACAGGGTTGAGCATCTCTGCCTGACTCGGACACCTGGCTGGGACTGTGGTGCATTTCCACTGTCACCCCATGGCTCAGCGCAGCATGATCCTGGGGAGGCTGCTGTGTGTTTTAGCACCGTCCTGCACAGAGAAATTGCCTTAAATCCAGGGTACCAGTGTAGTTCTGCTGGCCAGCCCAGCACTGCACGTAGCTCCTGTGCTGACGTGGGCAAAACAGTCTGCTGGGGGATTCCCTGCTAATTATCTCTTGGGATAACAACCTGCCCATAGCCCTTCCTATCATGCTGTGTTTTCCATGCTGTCATATTGGGAGGCATAGGGTGTCCAACCCATGGTGCTCTTGCAGCAGGTGTGGTTTGTGTGTGGGAGCATGCGGTTGCAGTGGGTGATGGGTGAAAGCCCATGGAAGCTCTCCAGTGAAGTGTCTTTTCCTGCTATTGGAAAGCCTGTGTCACACAGGAGGATAAAAGATACCCGGCCTCGCAGCCTGCTGCTGTCAGAGGTTTTAGTCTGACCTCGGGATCTGACAGGAGTGTTTATCCAGCATGAGAGAGGCTGAGAGGCACCGCGTGGACCTCTTTGTTCTGAGCTTTTTTATCTCTTTATGTTGTCTCCCTTCTTTCATCCAATGGACCGAGGTGAATGTTCCGTGTGCACATCTGCAAGCTTCCCAATCGATCCAATTAAAATCCATCCTTCGTGTGGCACATGTGAGGGCTGAGCCGTTCAGCCTTTCCTCTGGAGTGTTCCAGTCCCGGAGCTGATTTTATGTCTGGGTTCTGGACTTGCAAGGATTCAAAACTAGGATTGAACACTTACATTTTAGGGGAAAGGGTGGTAGAACTTAACATGCTATTGGATTTTCAGCAAGTTTTTGCTCGATGTGGAGTTGTCTTGCAGGCTTAAATACTAAACTGCAATTAATAAATGTGGTAGAATCTCATTTAATTTGTAGGAGCTGCACCCCTAAAATCCTCCAGGCTGTTTGAACAGATCATGAGCCAAAAAGCAGAGCTTTTTTCCAAACTTTCCAGCTGTGCACATCCATCCTTGGCTATTAAAAAGCCAAAACCTTGTTATACATTTTCTGTCTCCTGTGTCTTGACTAATTTGCAAGAATTATCAAAGCTCTGTTTCTCTGAGAGTTGTAACTAGCAAGTGCTTCTTTCATCATATCTTAATCCTCAGAGGAGAGAGAGAGCTCTCAAAGTAAGCATTGCCTGCAGTTGGTGCCGCTGACACACCTGATAGACCCGTGAGCTCTGTCCCCAGGGCCTGAGATGAGGAGGCAGCTGGCAATGTTCATTCACGATGCCAGGGAGGAGGGGGAATCCTGTTTATACTCCCTGTATTGATAGTTCCACTGATTGTAATGAGGTTTTATTTTGGCTGGTACCATTTCTAAGTGGAACAAGAAGAAATACACAACTGAGGTTCCAGTTTTTGAAGCATCACTCATCCTAGCCATCTCTGTTTTAACAGATGTGGTTGCTTTTACAGAACCCATACAAACCTGTTGTCAAGGCTGATATGAAATAGTGCTGGGTCCTAATAATAACTTCGAGCTGGAAAATCTTGGCATCCTGCAGTTTAGGAAAGGGTTTTAAAATTCACCTTCAGTTTTTGGGCAACAGGCAAAACATGTGGCTCTGTTTAGGAGCTATTTTCGTTAAAGCTTGACAATACAGGATGATAAAATACAGCTGCATTGTTTAAACTTTCAATTTAATTTCTGGTTGGTGGCCAAGTTGTTCCATCAATACGGCGCCATTCATTTCCAAACAAAGCCTTTGGAAGGGTCGCTGTTACCCCACCATTGATCAAGAGGGTGTTAAAATGCAGAGCCTAATTATGTTCCTGGCCAGCTCAGAATTCCCAAATTTGATTTTTATAACTGTCAAATTTGCAATCAGGGTGACTTTCCATGACAATTAGTCAGAATTATTAGAGCTTTGGTTGCCAGGGGGTTATGACTGATGGTGGTGGTTGGCTTTTCAGGGCTCTCTAAGTGTCAAAGGCAACGCACAGCTTGAAGAACGACCATCTGAGAGCATCGGCGCTGCTTAACTGCACCCAAATGTCTACTACTGTTACAGTCGTTCTCATCCATCCTCCAGGGCTGAGCTCCTGCCACGAGCTCTTGTGTGAGCTCTGCTTGTTGTGAAATGAGACTTGAGAAATTGTGACATGAGAAATTCATCCCTGAACACTTCACTCAATCCCAGCTTGGTGAGGACTGGCACTTGGAAAGCTATTGGTGCTGCTGGGGGTGGTCAATTATTGCTTTGAATCTTTAAAATGAGCCAAATACCTGTACAGCATATCTGGATGGATGTGATCTCTTCTCATGATGCCATACTCACAACTGAAGCACCTGCTTGTGTGTCTGGTGTTGAGGATGTGCTGAACTTGAGCTGTTTGCCTGGTCTTCCTTCTTGGGAGGGCTCTAAAACAATTAGAAGAAAAAAATGGAACGGGAAATAGAAAGAAGAAACAAGTTACAGTAACAAATGAAAATAAATCCAAAGATGGACTAATGCTGCCTGGGATATCTGTGCTGTGCTCTCTTTGTCAGTGCAGCTCAGGCTCTGCAGGCTCTGTGGCCTGGGTGCTGATGGCTGTGCTCGCAGAAGAGCGAACACTCACAGAAAGCTTTCCTTGCCCAATGCAGAACATCTATTTTGGAGGCAGCTGTTCCAGATGCAGATGACCTTCTGGTGGCCTCTTGATGTCATCAGGTTCTTGTCATCAGCTACAAGCTCTGGATCAGGTGCTGACTGTGAGAGTGCCCTGGTGCTGGCAGACAGTGAGCACTGCGAGGTGTGGACACACTCATTCTGAAAACAAAGCTGCTAACTTCTTAATCTAGTTAAGGTTAAGTAGTAGTGCTGTTAACTCTGGTTTTAACTGTGAAGCCTGAGCCTGCTTTCTGCTCTTAGCACACACCTGGAACACCTCTGTGTCCATCTCTGTGTCTTTACCTGAAGTGGTGTGTGATGGGCTTCAACAAAAAGCCGTGGAACTTGGTGTTATTGGTACAGAGTCTAAGTGGCTCAAAGCCCTGCTCCTGCAGAAAGTTTGCCTTGGAAGAAAGAGAGATTGTAATCAATTTTGTTTAATTAAATCAGCTTAAACTAATTGTCAGGTAATAAAGAGTGTTGGTCAGCTCATAAAATAGAGATGAAAATTAGAGGAACCATTGCCATGAGCAGGTGGTAACTGTGTTTCCACGTTAGCCCCCATTACTCGTTGGCACAGGATCCCCAGGAATACCTCATATTCCAGTTTTGTAAAAAAATGTTTATGAAACTTATAAAATATAGGGCTCATTTTATAATCCATTTTCTGTCTCACCTGCCAAGAGCAGCGGGGACTGAGCCAGCACGAGGCGGATGCAGAGTTTTAGGCAGTGGGCCCGGAATGGATTCCCCACGCGGGGCTGTGCGATACATTTCTACCTTTATTGGCCTTTCTTTTGCAATTCTGGTGATTTAATTTTCTCTTTGTTGTTGCTGTTACAGAAAAGACCTTGTAAACATTTCTTTTGATGTCATTGATCTCGACCTGGCACTGTTGTGCAAAGGGGGAAACTTCCCGCGCTGCATCGTGGGGGTGGCTTTGCCCTAGATGGATCCTGAGTCAGTAACGGGATCCCTCGGGATCTGGCCTGTGGTGTTTCTGCTGACTCTGCAGTTCTTCCAGAAGGCATAAGCCATTTATCTAATTGTAGCTGGAAAGGATGAAACTGGAATCTTTATCTGCTCCTCAAAGTAGAAGCAGAACCTGGTGGTTTGTAGTTGCTAGTAATGGGGGAATAATGAAAGAAATAGTATTTCCCAGTGGTCATTGTGTTACTGAGCTCATAGTGCAAAGTGGTTTGGTTCTGAGAATTGTGTTGTGGCTTCCAGTTAATGTGACCGCTGTGTAGCGATGCAGGGCTTTTGGCACCACGGGGACTTCTTGCTCTGTCTGTGACTTCTATCTCATGGCCATTTTCTGTGACCTCCCACTCCCAGAAATCTCATGCAGGATGCACTTGGATATCCATGTTAAATCCTTCCACCTGCTAAGGCACTGGGAGACTGGATTGATTTTTCTCTTCCCCATCAGTCCTCTTTCAGCAAGTGCAGTCACAAACCCATGCTGCATTGCAGTGCTGCAGCTCTAGGGTTCTGGCTGCAGTGACAGCCTCTGTTAGCAGGGGTTGCTCCAGGAGAGCTCCTCACCTGAGAGGTTCAGCTGTGAGTGCACAAGACCAACACTTGTGTGGCCTTGGAGCCTTCAGCTTTCCCATGAGGAGAAAGTTTCGTCAGCCTTGGCATCCCACAGCCTGGTGTCTCCTTGTGTCTGACTGTTTCACTGAAGCTCATGTTGGTATTTGAACAGCCTCCCTTGAGAAATCTGAGATGGTTTTAAAGGTTGAAAGTGAAGAAGAGTTAATGTGTTGCTTGTCAGTGCATGAACTGTGTCTCCAAGCCGTGGTAAAAGAGACTTGAAAGTGCTCTCTGTGTGTGCAAAGCCCAGCCAAGGTTTTAATTCAACTGTTTCTCTCCAGTGATGGTTAATAAGAAGCAGGAATTTACGTGGGAGTCTTTGCACCTGATGGCCATGTGCAGGCTTTGTGGAGGACCAAAGCTGTGGGCCCTCAGAAGCAGCACATGTGCTGAGCAGCGCTGCGGTGTGCAAGGGGCTGGGGATGCTGCTGTTGTCTCCTCTCAGTTACCTGGGCAGGTCCTGGCACGTGAATGCAATTCTTATTGCATTGGCCATCCTATGGGAACTGCTGTGCAGAGGAACTCAATGCCATGTCCAAGGACATGTGGAAAAGTATGGTGCCAGCAGGAATTGTGTTTACATCTCCTACGGTCCTTATTATTGGTTCTGTTGCAGGCTGGTTTCTGGATTGTGTCTTCACTTTGTATTTCAGCTTCTCCCATGGTGGCTCTGCCTTTTCCAATATCTGCCCTGTTCTGTGTCTGTTTTAAATTGCAATAGAGGTCTGGCTGCAATTTTTTTTTATCTTTTCAAGCTAAAGAAGTTGAAAATTTTCTAACCCAAGTGCCTGAGTTGCTTGAATTTTGTTGTGGCTTTTCTGCCCTTGGAGTTCTGCATCTCAGCACCCTGGGAGTGTCACTCCTAGCATCTGCCCCGCTGTCCTGGGCCAGGTGGGAAGGTGATTCAGTGTTGTGCTTACGTGCTGGAGTGCTTCAGGAGCGTGAGTTGCTGCTGTATTTGTAGAAGGTACAGAAAAAGCTGTCTGTATTCTGTAACAGTGATGTTCCTTGTAGACTTATAAACGCTGAGAGAGATCTCCAGTGCTCCTGGCCACACTCGGGCACTTTCAGCCCTGCCCAGAGTGGGTGTCTCTGCCTGGTGTTTCCAATTGGCTGTTTCTGAGCATTCAGCCCATCAGAACTCCAGTTTCAGGGACTAAAGCGGAATTTGAACTATCTGAATATAGTCCTTTGTGTCAAATCAAATGATTTGTTAAAGCGAGGCCAGATTTGTGGGGAGAATCAATCTTTTTTATTAGATCAACTGATGTGGAAGAAGCAGAGAAGCTCTCAGGCACATTAACCCTTCTGTTGGCCTGCGTTTGGGCTACAGGCTTGGAGGGACCTGTGTGCCAGGGGAGAGTGGGCTGCAGCGTATGTGTCCACGCGACTGTTCCTCAGCTTTCTAGGTCTGAATGCAGATATGGGGTCATCTTGGGGCATGCTTGTTCCTTTTTTTGCGGGAAAAGCTTGTCTCCCTCTGTGTTTGGACACTGATGTTCCTTCCCAACAAATGGTGGGCTCTGCTGTGCAGCTGTCTGACTCATTGTGCGCGGCTGGGGCTCATTACCGCATCCTCTGTGCCTCCATTTCCAGCTGTAACGTGTCACAGATGCCCACCATTCATAAATCGCTTTCCGATTCCCTGATGAGGTGCTGTGGAAGTGCAGAATAGTGTTAGTTTATACACATTGTGCTAGAGCATAATATAAAACACGTGCACCAGCAGAGCCTCGCAGATGTGTGTTCCACTGCGAAAGGCAAGGCCTGGGCAGATGATTTAGCACAGCACTAATTGGGCTAAAATAGGAGATTGCCTTTGTCCTGATTGTCGCCGTTAGAACCCCCGCTTACCAACAGTGTTTGGAGATAACCCAGCCTGTTGGGGGAAGTGTCCTGAGTCTGGAAGCACTGCAATTTGTAGTGATCATGGATGGTTTATAGCGTCCCCGTGCTGGGTGCCCACGCTGCGGGAAGGGGCTGCTCCATCGTTTATGGTCAACATCCATCTTGCTTGGACATCGCCGCACCGAGCTCTTCTCTTGCTGCCTGTGGCCTTTTGGGCATACCCTGATCTCAGATCTGAGGGATTTGATGGAGCTGTTTCCGTGCCATCACTGGATGTTGTGTACATGGGAACCCCCATTTATCAATGAGAAGGCTGTGCCTGTGAGGGCCCAGCAGCTGCTCAGTATCTACTCAGTTCTCAGAGTTTAAAGGATTTGTGGGCTGTCATGGTTTGGGTTCAGGCAGTTATCTCTGAAGTGCCTGAGAGTGGCTTCCAGACACATTTCATGGAGAAGGATGAACTGAAACAGTTAAGAGATTTGATTTAAGTGCCCTTGAATTTCCTGATGGTGCTGTTGGGGCTGAGCTGTCTGTGTGTGAGAAAACTGCAGGAGAATGGTGGTGGTTGCTTCAGCTGCAGTGTGGCCCTGAGCTTGTTTGAAAATGCCAACATTGTCCCTGTTGCCAATGGCACTGTGTGGCACAAAGCACCAGTGGCTGCACATTGAGCCTTGGAAGCATCCTTGATCTGTGTAATTTCAAAGCCCTTTTCTGCCAACGTGGTGTCGCCTGGAGCTCAGAGTGATCAGTGACACTGAGTAGTTGTGAGAAGATGTGGGGATGGGAGGATGTAGGTGTCTCTGGAGAAATCCAGTTCATTCTTGGTGTACTGCAGACAAATTGCACCATTCCTCACTTGTCCATTCTGGACTTGCTGGCTGTTCTCCCCGTTCCTCGTCAGTGCTCAGAGGGAGGGTCGGAATTCATTGTCAAATCCTCCACAGCTGTATGAGAAACCTAATATTGAGGCTGAATGCGTGGGTGACAGGCATGGGAGAGAAGGTTGGCTGACTCCCAGCCTTACCCAATGCTTGCCATGTTCCTGGAAGTTTTCATTCATGATTCTAAACTTGCCATTTAAGGCATTTTTTAGGAGAGGTTCAAGGTGGAGGCAGCTAGAACCTCAAAATGAAGCTCCTCAAACTAACAGCGCTGTGATGTCCCAGAGGGGACAGTTGTGCTACAGTGGTCCCTGTTGTGTGGATATCATAAATCAGAGATGGCACAAACAGGCACATAGTGAATACGCGCTCGGTCCATCAGAACATAAATGGATCCCCAGATTTGGGAAGGCTTTGATGAGTTTTGGGTGAAAATAACAGGATGCTGGGATTGTGGAAAACATTTTGGTTATGGATATCCTCTAGTTCTTCATTCTAAAGCGAGCCAGAGACATAGCCTGGTGGAGCTGTTTTATAGAGTTAAAAATATGAAAGTGGAAACACCGTGTGCTGACCCCGAGGGGCTGTTTGCTTTAGGAATTTTTCTTCACCCTGAAGTTAAGAAGGAGACAAAAAAATCAAAGCAACACCCCAAGTCCTTTGCACAGCCCTGCGCTGACCACTAACCTTGGTCTGAATGTTGTGGGAACCAGGTGACGGGAGAGGGTTGCTGGGTCTGTGACTCCCCAGCATCCCTGGGTGTCTCAGAATAAAATCACAGCTGTGGAGAACTGTGGCAGGGATTCCTCTTTCTGCTGCTCAGGTCTGTAACAGCCACTGCAGGGCTCACGGGGTTTAGGGAAAGGCCAGCAAAGGGTAATTAGCAGAATTAGGCAGAGTAATCGCCCTCGTGAGACCGACTGTTCCATTTCCCCAGCCTTGTGTGGAGCCGTGGTAGTGAGCAAGGGCCGGGGGCTGCTGTGAGAGCCCCGGGGAGGGGGGAGCTGTGCCGAGCAGACAAACCACGGTGGCTTGGACCTGAAACAGATGTTGACATGAGAAATCAAAGCTTTGCCCCCAGCAGCAGTAGTAACCAGAGTGCATGTGTTGTAGAAAGCATGGACAAACACAGTATTTTGATGTTCAAGGAGCCAAATTCTTCTGAATTCAGACCATCCTTTTGAGTTGCTTAAAAAATTGTTTTCGTTATTTATCTTTCAGCTAATTTTTCATCTCGGCTGAAGGAAGCCAGTGCTGAATGTTCTGGATGAGGAACCAGTGCTTGACTGAGCATCCTAAACATAATGTGTTTATGGGGGCTTTGTGCAGAGGACGTGTCTAACCCTGGAGGTGTCTTGTAGCCTCGCAGGCTGGGGTGTAATAAAACTCCAAGCAGGGGTAGAATTTAATGTCGGAAATCCAAACTGGAAACAAGATGCATATTTTATACAGTGGTTAAGTTTGGATGCAGTCAGAGCCCTGGGCTGTCTGGCTCTCGAGTGCCGTCCTGACAGACTCACTCCAGTTACGTGCGCGTCGCTTGGCTCGAGGCTGCGAGAAGGCAGGTGCAGAGCCAGTGTTAGAGGAGTCCCTCCAGATTTACGGTGAGCCTTGGTTCAAATGGTTCCTTCTGTCCTCTCTGCTTCGTTATTTCATGTTACACCATATTTTGACCGCATTTTCCCCCCAATTGCTTCTTCCAGCAGGCAAAAGCAGCCTCTCCTCTAAGGGATGTGAGACCATTTCAATTCGGGATGAGCTTTCGGGTGTAGTGGGATTCCCGTGCGTGCTTGGGTTGGGGTCAGGTCACATTCAGTGTAACTCTGTGTCACAGGTCTGTGATCAACAGAAAGATGTGGGGTTCAATGCAGGGGGATCAGACGCTGGATTTTGGTGCAGTGAGGACCGAACCAGCTGTAGGAGGAGTATTTTTCCCCAGGAAGAGTTGTGTGGGCTCTGTGCCCTCAGCTTCCTTGGCAGGAAGGATGTGGGCTCCCTGTCTTTAGCCTGGGGACTCCATCCAGCTCGTGTACAGCCCTGTCTTGCCCTGAGGGGTTTGTATGGATGTGTTATTCTTCCTACCTGTGTGTGCCTGTCTGGTGTCTCCTTTTCTGCTTTGGTGTACTTTCCAGCCCTCTGACGATGTAGTGGTGGAGCAGGGGAGCAGAGGGCTCCTGGGAAGGTTCCGTGCCGTGTCGGAAGCACTGAGCACCCACGGTGTCGCTCGGGAGCAGCATGTCCAGCGGCTCCAGAGGCAGCCAGGCTTTAACAAACCCACGCCAGGGAGGTAAAAGCTTTGTCATGGGGGTCGTTTCAGTCTTCAGGCAGCTGTGCTGGGTGATGATACTGAAATGCTGAAATGTCATGTTTCTAAAAATAGCAGATAGTGCATTTCTAGCAAAACGTATTGCATCAAAATCCAGCCATTCCCATTCCCTGCTAAACCCTGCTCTGACAGATGATGATGGATGGGACCCGGATCTCACAGCTCATGGTTCCCTGTGAATCAGTGATCATGATCTAATCCCATGTGCTAACGGAGCATGGGCCTGAGCAGCAAAAGAGATCCTTGGCGCTGCGAAAGAGCACAAATCCCAGGGCTGAGAGCAATTATGGATGAAATTAGTAAGTGGTGTGGGAGTGTGCATGTGTGAAATCTTAAATAAAACAACGTGAGTGATGTGGGCTGCTTCAGAACAGACCTGGGTGAATAACGGAGGGTTTGGGTCCCTTTGCCAAACCAAAAAATTGGAAAGAAAAATGATTTGAGAGAAACTGAGATGGAATTTTTTAGGTTTTTGACACGACATAATGACTTAAATATGGGTTTGGGTCAACCCCAGTTATTGCATTTGACCCGAAGGGAACCTTTTAGTTTCACTTATGACTATTTAATGAGTTCATTTCACTCTTAATTTAGGTGAGTTTTGAAGTAAGTGCTGAAATGTGTTGTTAAGCAACTGTGAAAATAATTTTTAAAAAAACCTAGATAAAATATTGCAAAAATTTTAAAAATTGAACCCACTTGACACTGTGCACCAAGCTGTGTGGGCTCTTGGACAGCAGTTCTTACTCCAAAATGCATTTGTGGTAAAGTTGCTTTTCACTCAGTTTTACTCAGATTATTTTTAAAGACACTTAAAAATCACAGAATATCACGAGAGTGAGCAAATATTTATTGCTTATTCAGGGGAAAAAAAGACTTTTCCTGTTTAAGAAGAAAGTAGACGTGGAAATGAAGTAGGAATATTTTACAAGCAGAAAAAGATCAGGTAGGAGTTCTCGTAAGAAAGGGGATTTGAGCTCCTTTTTCAAGGCCAGTGAAGTTACAGGTAAGGGTTGTTATAACAGAGATAGAGGAGAGAGAACAAGCGGAGACGTTCTGGCCGTGACCGGGGTCTTGCAGCAGAGATGAGAATTGTCTGAAGTGGTGGAAGAAAGGCAAAACTGTTCTCTAGCTGTTCAGTTCTATATTGAAGGCAGCCCAGTAACTGACAATTACAGGTGAAAATGAAACTTTCCATCCTGCAAACTCCTAGTGTGCAGAGTGTGGGACAGAACAAATGGTCTGGGGACCTTGAGACCATTTTTACATTTCTCTGGTTCCTGATCCATCAGATATTTCGTTATGTGAAGGGTCACACTGAGCAGAAACATTGTGGGGCTTTGTCAGTGCTGGTTTGAACTTGGGATTAGAGGCACTGAGTGAGCAGCTGATGTTTTTTGGTAGCTGACCCAGAAAGAGGACAGAAAGGCAGACCTGTCTCTATCCTCCCTCTTTCCTTCCATGTTTCCTCATGGAAGAGACCTGGCCTCGCTCGGCATCTCTGTGCTGTGGAACCAGAAGGGAGTGGGCTGTGCAAGTACAAAGCTGGAAGGTGGTTGTGTCCTGTGTGTGTCCACTCCACGCGTCCTTAGGTTGGGGCGTCCAAAGTCTGCATTTCAGCAAGAACACAGATTCCCTGCAACTGAACCTGCTGAAGCGTTGGGGTGAGGATGGACCTGATGAGCTTTACTTTTTGCAGTTGGGTGCCCTGGACTGTCCATCCCAGCATTGCTGCTGGGAGAGACCCCAGGAGGCCGGGGCACTTCTCTCGCCCCTGCCTTTGCCCAAAGGTGAACGTGTGCACTACACAACACAAGGAAATATCCTGGTGGTGCACTGGGAGACCTTGGCAGCTGAGATCCTGCATTAAACGAAAGTTGGAGAGCTTCTGCTTAAAGAGAAACAGGTTTTGCTCCAGCTTAGTGGGCCCTGAGCCATGGCCAAGGCGTGCGATATCCTGGTAGGAGCCCTTCCCTCCTGCAGCTCTCCAGACCTTTGGTTCCTCTTTGCTCTCCAGACCAGAGGCTACCGGGCGACACAGGCGTTCCTCCCCTCCACGACTGCTGTCACCCCTTTGCTCAGGCCCCAGGACAGACCTACAGTCATGACTGATTCTAAACAAGTCCAATTAATGAAGTCCATCCCAGCCAACATCTGACTCTCATTAGAGGAAACGTGTTGAAAAAACAGATCCCAGGTTGGCTGTGATTTATGGCCAGGGCCTGCTATCCTTCAAATGCACTGGCGAAAGCTTTTGCAGAGGGCCAGAACAT
Organism: Tapera naevia; assembly: GCA_033556795.1. Lineage (NCBI taxonomy): Eukaryota > Metazoa > Chordata > Aves > Cuculiformes > Neomorphidae > Tapera > Tapera naevia. Next base: position 1,684,766 of record JAUMJJ010000220.1, read on the forward strand.
AAACTACTTGGAGAAAATCAGGATCCATGTAAAAAGGCTGGAAGGGTCAAATCAGACAAATTAGAGTGGTGGATATGCAAGGCTGGGCGGGCTGACCCGGCTGAGGGCCACCTAGGGAGCCACAGGAGATCTGTGTTCAGATTTCTACTGTGGAGGTTGACTTGAAATTTTTTCTGTGCCAGGGTCTGAAAGTGCCACAGTCTCTTTTTGTGGCTAAACTGCGTGTCTGTGTGTGGCAACAAATAGATGGAGGGGCTGGTGGTGGTCTGGTGGTTTATATCAAGAGTGTCCAAGCACATAATCTGTGGTGAGTAACATCTCAGGTACTCACTGAGTTGATGGTAGAAATTAGCTGTGCTTCCGACTCAATTCAGGAGTTTTGAGCTTCATCCTTTTCTCCTCGCACAGAAATGCGGTTTCCTGGACTAATTTAGCTGACTTCACTCATGCTCTTTCAGATTTGTTCAGAGAACTCTGAACTCATCTTGGAGAATGTCTGCTAACTCGGAAAAGCTGGTCTCTTGCTTCATTTGAAACATAAAATCTTCTTGAAACTGGACATACTCATGTTACGTGCTACTGATTTGTGAGACCTCAAACGTAACAGTGTGGTTCATGAGACCTGCTCTGATGGTGCTGTTGCTGCAATAGAGTTTTTGTGTTGTATTTTGTGGAGCTGCTGTTGTGTTTCCAGTGCTTTAAACATGTTGGTGTGGCCTTGCTGTGGCTCTGGTTTGCTATGAAGAAGACGGAAACTCCCTTTTACAAGGAGTCACGTGGAAAAGACGAGGGGTAATGGGTACAAGGGGAGATTCTGACACAAGAGGAAGATCTTTCACAAAGAGAACAACCAGCCGCTGGAATGATCTCCCCACGGAAGTGATGGATTCCCCAACACTGGACCCTGTTAAGATTCAGCTGGACAGGGTGCTGGGCCATGCTGTTTAGACTGCGCTTTTGCCAAGAATGGTTGGACCAGATGATCCTTGAGGTCCCTCACAACCTAGGATTCTGTGATTTCTCTCTGTGTGTAACACTTGGTCTTTTTTTATCCTCTGACCCTGCGTATTTTACAGAAGAAATATTATTGTGAAAATGGATGAAAGGAAAATGAGGCTCAGAGGAGGAAAGGGCATTGTTTGGAGTCCATGCAGGTTGAAGCATGAGCTGCAAATGCAATTCTTATGTCTTGAAGCCTGGCTGTGCGCTGTGCCCGTTGAATTGTAAGGTTGGAGTTTCTTGTAATGGCAGAACGTGGTCTTGAAAACCCTGGCTGCACTGCAAAGATTTCATTTGTTTAAACAAAGGCTTTGCGAGTCCAGAATTCTCTCTCATTCTAAAAAGCAACTCCTCCCCCTTCCCTCTGAAATATGAATTTTGGAGTAATCCATCAAGAAAAAGAGATACAGAGCCTTGATCCCTTGACTTCACTTGAGCTGTGCAATTTGTATCTCCTGAGCATCTGGCTGCAGGGAGAGCAACAGCCCTTTAATATCCTGCTGAGGCTCTGGTGTACGAACGAGCGTGGGCTGCGGAGCTGAGAAACGGGGCTGGGATGCCAACATTTGCACAGAACTTTGAGCTGTGGTCCCAAGGAGGAAGTTGCCCTGGTTATTTTTAACTTTCTTCAGTTGCTGGTGCACTAATTGTGCTGAAGTCATTAGAGCCCCGTTGCTATAAAGCCGTTATCACACCTTCCTTGTTAATTTCGATTCGAGTGAGGAGTTTGAAGACTTGGGGGGCGTTTAGTCTGGAGCAGCTCAAGTCTGCAGCTGTTTAATTGTGATGTTATGCAAATACTGCTCGAGCCCTGCGAAGTGCCAGGTTAGTGAGGCACCTGCAGACAGGCGTTCACCACTCTAAATCACTTCTCGTAGGAGCACATCTGGAGTGGGAGCCACAGGCTTTCTGCCCGTTGGCAGAGCTGCCCACCAGGGGCACCTGCTCAGCCGTTCGTTGAAGATCAGCCAAGCGTAGGAACGGCTCTGATACATTGGATCCTCTTTCTCTCCAGTTGCGTTGCTTTACCCACACAGCCAGAGAGGGGGAACGGGAGGGTGGGGAGGAAGAGGTTTGCTGGGATGGTAACAGCAAGACGTTATGGAGACAGACTGGGTGTCATGTGATGTGCTGGGACAGCCTCAGGTTTATTATCTCAATTATTTATTCTCCCTGCTGGAATATTTCTAAAACAAATCCCACCATGTGTTTTGAGGTTGGGCTCCACGGGGTGAAATCACAACTCCTTTCTCAGAGTCTAGCTGGAAAAATACAAATCTGCCAACTAGGAATAGGAGGGAAATAAGCTGTGGTTCTGTGCAGCAACAATGATGGATTTCCGCAGATATGGCAAGTGCCTGCTGTGGAGTTCTAGGTCAGAGAAGGTGGGTGTTTGCCCCAGCCTTACATTTGTTGCGTGTGAAATAATGATGTGAGCGTCTCAAGCTCGTTTTAATAAAGCAGACTGCTTTCACCCTGATCAGCAAATCCATCTTTACTGTCCCAGACCTTGGAACCAGCAGCCCTCAGGATCAGACGTGAAATACTTCAGTGTGTAGTACTCGGGGAAGATAGTTACTAGGTTGATTTGTCACGGTCATCCTCAGGCTTTCTGCCAGGGCAAGTGATGCCCCTGGGCCTTGCAGCAAACTAGTCCTGGGTGTGTGGGGAGAGAGATTTGAACATCGTTTGTGTAAGAGCAGTGCTGAGCGCTCACCTCGCTCTGTGTGAAAGCAGGGGTTGCTGGTGGGACAGCTTGCCTTGGTGAGAAGATCTTTTGCGTTAGGATGTGTGTTTTCTTGGTTAGTTGAATGTCTTTTGGGTCCAGGCTCAGCACCCTGGGTGTGGATCGGAGTTACCAGGCATTTCACAAAAGAAAGGATCAGAGTTCAAATCCAATTTGGGTTTAAAGAGCTCTCCTGCTGACCTGGGCTGTGTGTTCCATGTCTTTCAGCCAGCATCGCTGATGTGAAGATGGGTACAGATCTCACCCTGCAATGCTCTGCTGCTTCCTATCCCCTCCTCTCATTTTGTTCAGTTAACCCAAACCTTTCGTGCTGCAGAAGCACCTGAGAGGGCTCTTTGGGATGCTCTTCAAGAGCAGGGTGGGCTGCAGGACTGGTGCTGATGGTACCTCTGGCTCTGCCTAGCAGAGACAATCGGAGGGAGAATCTGTCCCTCTGGGAGTCAGTTGTTTCCCCGCTGTGCAGAGGGGTGAGGCCCTTTTGTATGAGCAGAGCTCTCCATGGAGAGCTTAAGCAATCGATCCATCTCAGATGAGGCACAGAGATGGTTTTCAGACAGTTCAAGTCAGTCTCGCTGAAACCTATGGGAATTATGAAATGTGCAAGCCAGCAGAAGGGAGAACAGGACCCCATATTTTATTTGCTCTGCAGCACATCTGGTTTGGCTCTTGGGAGCACTGGATTTATTCAGCCTTATCTTTCTGTGGGGATGAGCAAGATCAAAAGCACGAGGCTGGTTACATGTTGAAAGTAATTCCCTGTTTCACACACCACAGGCAGATCCAGACCCAACGCCCCTCACCCGTTTCCTTCCACATGGGACAATGCACTTATGGCACTTGCATATTCATGGGCCACTTCGAGCCAAGAGGTATTGCCCAAGATTTATTGCAGAGAATAGAAAAAACAAATGTTATTTCCTGCTGGGTGACAAAAAGTCTGTGTCAGCACTGCCCTGTGAGGAAATCCCTGTCAAAGTGTTCCCAAACCATCAGGTGCTTTATTTGCAAAATGCTGGGGACTGGGAGGTGGCAGCTCTGTGCTCCTTTGGGGAGCTCCACAGCTCCTCATGGATGGTCCGTGACAGAATTCCTTTGGGAGGTTTATGCAAAGGGAGTTGGGTTTCCATTAGCACTCAAGCAGTCTTAGGCTGGGGATCACCAGCGTGGAACAGTCAGGCTCCCTGGCCCTCTGAGCCACGCGATGAACTCTTTGCATGGCTGAGAACTATCAGCACATACTGTGTTTGAAGAGCTGTTGTGCTTCAGAAGGCATTCTAGGTGAGTGGTCAAGTCTGGAAAACTCTTGAGAGCTGGGGAATGGGCAGCCAGCATTGCTGGAAAGGGCCTGGTTGATTAAATCTCCATTCAGGGCTTTATCTTTTTTCTACACTTTATCAAATGAAAGCAGAGGCAAAGCAGCTGAACAGAAGTGGTGGTTGTGCAGCTGGATGTCATGTGAGGTGGCAGTGCCTGCCCCACCAGTTCCCACCAGTGGTGGAACAAGTGTCTCTGCTGCTGACAGCAGGACATGCTGGTTGGCACCGTGGAAAGTCTTAAAATTATATGTTCTTCACCCTCCTGTTGGGAACTTGGTTTCGTGCTCTACCCCACTGAACACCCGAAGCAAGGCATGTGGAGCGTGACTGTGGCCATCTGCCTGTGCAATGGCTTTGGGTGCTGCTTTTTCCCGTCATAGCTGATCTGGAATCACTTCTCTATGTGCCTTGGATCAAGAAGGGAGCAGGGCCTGCAGACTGAAAGCCGTGACTTAAAATGCAAAGTAGGCAGGAATTTTACATCCTTGTATTTTGTTCTCTCTAGAGTGCATGAACTGCACGAGGCTGGCGGATATGACCGAGAGGCTGAACACGCTCGAGGCCAAGGTAAGGACCTGCCTTTGTTCTTCTGATTGGCAAAAACCTCCTGCTGCTGAAAAATATGTTGAGTTGGCAACTCTGGAGAGATCGGGTGTCCATCCTTCTGTCCAGAGCGAGGAGCAGAGCATAGTGGTGGTCCTGCCCCTGCGTACGTGGACATTGCTCACTCCCCATTGGCTCCTTCTGCTTCCTCCTGGGCCTCACTCTGCAATAGGGCCGTGTCTCTCCCTTCTGCCCTGCTGTCTCAAATGGGCACCTTCTAATAAATAATAAGTACCTCATTGCTCTCAACTGGGACACCTTGGCTCAGAAACAGAGGGCACACAAAGCTGTGTGAGAAATCTCTTGCTTTCAGCTCGTTGATAGTGTGGGGATGTAAAGCAGTGATTCCCCTGGCTCAGAACAGGAGCAGACTCTGATTCTGGTCTCTCACTAAAAATGCTTTGTAGAAGCCTTAGGGGTGGAGAGTGCAAACCAGAGCAGGAATGGTTCTTAGATGTTTCTAAGCCCAGTTGTTCATTAGCCTGCTCGTCAAGTGCTCTCCAGTCCTGCTTTTTTATCCCTTCTCTGAAAGACAGGAGGATTTCATGTGTGGTTTAGTGGAGACCAATGTTAAGAGCTGACCTTCACGTTGTGGGGCTTTTTTTTCCTGCAAATTGGTTTAATTTCTCCCTAGTGGGATGCAGATAAATTGTTCCCATCTAGCAACAAGGCAGCTGAATCAGTCGGTCCCTTCTGATCTGTGGTCCCTCCTGTGGCGGCTCATTCCTGGCTGTTACAGCCCTCTAGTTCCCTTAGGGCGTTGGGCTGCCGTTGTTATTCAGTAACTGATGGTTATCAATGACATCAAAGAATTTGGGAAGAAACCTTTGTGGAGGGGGGTGGTGGATGGTGGTGATTTTGAGGCCAGTGCACTATGTGGTGATTTGGGAATTGTCTGTGCTGAAACAGAGTGAGCAATGTTGTCTGGAACTCCCTCAAAGGCTTCATGGCTGTATTTCACTACAGGAGAATGATAGGGTGGGGGGAGTAAAATTCTGGGGAGCAGAATTGTTCGAGTGAAAACAACTGTTGTAGTGCAGAGGACAGAGGTGAACTGGATTGTTTTTCCAAGCAGTGGGACCTGGCAGGTGGGTGTTCTTTGGCAGTGAGGAGCTGGAGGCGTTTGGAGAGGAAAGAGGGGCTGGTGACTGGCCTCTGCGTGTGCAGCCCCACATCCAAGTAAGACAAGGGACCTGCCTTGGAGAGACTAAATCAGCCCTCCCGTGCTCAGCCTGCAGCCAGCTGTGCCTTCCTTTGCTTTCTAGGACTTTCTAAATTTGGCTTACTGGGAAATGATAGCCAAGGGCTGTCCTGACATTGGAGTGCCCGTGCTCTGCTGGTGTGTGCTGCTCGCCACTTGCGTTGTGGAGTCCTAGCGACCTTGTCTCTGCGAGAGCACCTGCTGCAGCCCAGCCCTGTGATGTTGTTACCTATCTTTTGGCTTCCACTGTATTTGTAAAGCTGTGGTGCTGTGCAAAAATTGACTGTAGTAATTAAATGGAGAGTGGAGCAACATTGCACAAATACCAGTGCTGTCACAAGAGAAATGTGCTGAGTCACTTCTTTTCGAAGGTTAATTTAAGTTCAGTTTGATCCTTGTAGCAATGTGATGACTTCGGTCGTCTTTATTCAATAATAGCAGCACCACTGAAAAGGTGCATGAATATGTCCAGTATTATCTGCATTCCTGCTCTGGATTTTGGAGAAAGTTCCCTCTTTTACTGTATGGTCTGGATGTGAAGTTGTCTCTCAGCTCTCCAAATTGCCGCCTTCTTATGTCTCATTTCACCACAACGACAGCCTGAGGCTGCTCAGAGTGAGACAGGAGCAATGGAATGGGCTCACACATCCCTTACCAGTGCTGAAGAGTGACCTCCCCTGTTTTTTGCTGTCTTGTTCTGCAAAAGCAGGTGTGGAAGTTCATCCTTTGTATCAGCAGAGACAAATTTTCCTGCCGCAGCCCTGCTCCTTTGGGAGAAGGTTGAGATTAAGGAGCTTTGCTGCTTTTGCTCTTTTGGATTTCAGCCCAACACGACCCTGGTGAGCTAAGGGAGGGGCAGTGGGTGAGGTCAGGCAGCTTCAGGTAGGTGAGGCCATTGGCATCTGCTGGAAGGGCTTTGAAGCACGTGGAGCCTGTGTAGACTTGTAAATACGGCAAGGCCCAAGGGTGTGAAAAGCAACCTCTGAAGGTGCTGAGGCTGGGCAGGTTGATGCTGGGTGAGAAGGTTTGCTTTAATATAGCAGCTTAGAGACTGGTTTTCAATTATCTCTTCTTCACACCTCGGCAATGGGGACGAGGAGCCAACAGACTTTCTGGTTACATGTGAGGATATGTAGAACCCATGTTTGTCCTCCAGTGACCGCGAAATGCAAGTTAAACCCAGTCGTGTAAGAAGATGCTACGAGACTGCAGTTTCTTCTTTTCCCGCTCCTCTTCTGCAGGCTTTTATAGCTGTGCCCCTAAAAAATAAGGATATAAGCAGAAGTGGTCTCATCTTTCATGTTACAAGGATGAGTTGGTTTATCCAACTTGTAAGATCAGCGTCCAAATGAGGTAATAAAAGTAACCCTCTGATTTTTGTAATATGAGAGTTGGATCAGAAAGCAAGAGGCAAGAATAAACACAGAACTAATGGAATGAAAAATGACTCATTAGGATCCGTGCTTATGTAGCCCTTGGGGAGGACAGAGACTGAGACACGGCTGAACTGTGTGGCAGAGAAAGCTCTTCATGTGCCTTGTGCTCTCCTGAATGCTGCTCTAGGTTGTCCTTGTGGCTGTAGGAGATGTTTCTGTAGGAGAGGAAGTGAAGGGAGATGGGATCAGGTTCCATCCTCTTCTTCTCCCCTGTTTTGAGTTGCACTGTCCATTCCCCAGGGTGGAGCCAGCCCGTTGCATTTGCTTGATCCCAGACCCATTTGGGTGCCAGTGCTTTGAAAGCTTGATTGATGGTGTAGGGTTTGAAATCTGCAGGCCATGGGAATCTATGTCAGGGAAGATGAGCGTGGAGTCAAGGACTGGAAAGCATGCAACCTGGAAGAAAACTATCCCATCCCCAAGCTTCAAAATATGCCTCTTCTCTTTTCCCGTTGTGCCACTCTCTTCTTGCAGTTTTTCCTTTGGAGTCCAGCAGAGGAGTAGAAGTCTGCAAGGCATCTCCACCTCTTTGAGCTTGCTGATGTGAGAGCTGAGGGCTGCTCACCTGAGAGCTGATCCCAAAGCCATTGCTGAGAACAGATGTTCCTTTCTTAAGACTGTCTTCATCGTGGGCTGGCCCAGCTCCATGGCTGTAGCGCTGATATGTCCCCCACAGGTCACAAGCAATAAATGGGGCAGAGAAGAGCAATGTGATTTGAGGGTGGAAGGTTACAGCTCCAATGTATTTTCATCAGGTGTTTTACAGTAATAGTGCAGAATCTGGTTTCACTCTGAGCTCCTTCGTGTACTTCGCTCTGCAGTGAGCTCTTTACGCGGCGTTAAAGGATTGCTGGATTCTTTCCACATCTGATTTCTTCCCCCAGCTCTCACCCTTCAGGGTGCAGGTGATGGCAGCTGCCTCGGCCCCCAGCAGCAGAGGTGAATCTCCAGGGGGTGGCACTGTCAGAGGAGGCCCCCAGTGGTGCAGAGGGCAGTGACCCAGCCAGTCCTTCCTCACTGCCCTCTCAAGCAAAGCCTCGATGGCGCGATTACCTGCGGGACGTTGCCTGCATTGCATCTGAGCTAGTTTGGCTGGCCTGGGCTTTTGTGTCTTCTCTACTCTGATTCTCCTAGAAGGTCAGTGATGATGGAGCAGTTACTTTTTGCATCCTCTTTTTTGGAAATCCTGTAAAACTACAAAAGCCCAGAAACCTTTGCAGACAGAGCATGAGCAGCACTGCAGAAGCTTTTGGTCCATGTTTCTGTCTTCCATGCAACAGTTGGTAACTTAAACCTTACTTTTGGTCTACACTGGGTCACCACAATGACATCAGCTATTGCTCCCATCATTTATCACTGTAGAGAAAACTCCTCCATGCACTCATTGTCTTGTCCCCTTTGGCCAGAGCCTCTCAGATGCAATAAGGATGGAGTCACCCAGGCTCTCTCTGGGTACCAGTTCCGCAGATTTTAGTGGGCAGTTACTAAATGTCTTCTGTCTTTTGAACCCAAGCAATGGCATCCACGTGGAGCCTTGCATTCACAGGTTTCACATTGCTGCAAGAGAGATACCACTCCATCTGATTTTATAAAACTCCCTGGTTAGCTCTGTCTTAATGAATTATTGAAAAGCCCTTGTATTTTGCCAAATAATTTGCTATAAAGAAAGATGTGTCCAACAAGTTATGCAATTACTGTTATTAATCAGATTGCATCTTTGCAAGATCAAGGGAATCTTGTTTTACACTGGAATATTTAGCTGATGAGCTGGACTCATGCAGTTTCTTTCTCCTCTTTAGAGAAGGGATGGAGGGGAGTCAATTCTGCCAATGCTTCGAGAGACCAGATATCCCCTGTTTATTAATTAATAATATCCATCTGGATTATGTCAAATGGTTCCCCTGCATCTCCATGGATTTTTATCCAAAGAAAAAGCATTCTGAGCCCTGTTGTATCAATTTTTGGAATCTTTGGAAGCCCGGCTGTTCTTTCCTTGTTTCTAGCACCTACGGGTTACAGGAGATCAGGAATGCAAGCAGAGGCCAGATGATGGGAGGAGGCCGTGCTTGTGAAATCTTCTTTTGATGTGTGGGAACAACCAAAACAGGGTTCTTGAAAGCCACTAAAAGCCAAAAAAAGTCCTCTGACACTGAACATCTCAAGAAGATGAAAACTTTCCTCCCATTTCCATTGTCCCTGGGCTGAGCTGTTGGTCTGGCGCCAGGAACGTGGTATGTGTCTGAAGTTTGGAAAGTTTATGCTGGCAAACGGAAGAGGGGGAGGTGGGTTGAGTAAGCTGGGACTGAGCGTAAGGCACATTACACTCATGTCCCTGCTGAGGGCCCTGCGCGTGAGCGGGCCCCACGGTGGAGAGCCAGGCTCTGAGCCACGGGAGAGGAGCAAGCGCCAGATCCTGTACAGAGGTGAGCCCGGCGGCTCCGCGGGGCTCGGAAGGCCCAGGGGTGAGTTTTGCAGGCAATAACCGCTGGCGCTGGCCTGCAGGCTCCTTGGCCAGCGCAGTGCGTCATCCCTGCTGCGTTCACACGCCTTCTCCTGCGTCGAGCCCGTCTCCCACTGCAGTGTTGGCAGGAGATGTCATCCCATTTCAGCTCTTTTCAAGCTTTCTGACCCAATTCAGCTGCATCTGAGAGGTGGGGTCTGGAAACCAGAGACAAGCCCTCATGCCAGTGGGACCTCTGTTGCCAGAGGCTCCGGTTCAGCGTGTCCATTTAGGCTCAGATTTGACTTTTTGCTTCCATACATGCAAAAAACCAAAAGCCTGAGGGTTCTGTTGAGTTGAGGCCCTCCTTCACCTCGTGCAACGCTGCACAAACTGGGGAAGAAAGGCCTTCGCGTCTTCTGCAGGGATCTTTGCTCCCAGCACCACCGGCAGCAACCGCATCGCTGCCCTTCAGCTGGTTCACTGTACCTGCTCTAGTGGTTGGATGACCAACATCACCCATGGCATTGAGATGTTCTTCATTTCTGTGGTGGTGTTTGGATGTTTTCTGCCTCTCTTCTCCATAGTTTTCCTAAGAACTGTTGCACTGGCATTTCTTCCCATGAGGATGTCCAACCAAAGCCACATGTTCTTCAGTTGGTGTTGTCCCCCTCTCTACCTCCACCTTATTGACTAGAAAACACCAAGATTTTAATCCCGAGGCTTTAATCCATTCCACATTTTGCTAATTTGCCTGCTGGCCACAAGCCCCTGTGCTTTTGTTTTCCAGCAGTTTACTCTGAGGGCTAGAAACTTTCTTTTTTTGCTTAATGAAAGCGGGAATTCTCCTTGGGTCCCTTGACTCCAGCAATGGCAGCCTTAGGAAAAACAGAACATGATGGAAAAGAGATGTCTGGCTGCAGGGTTGTTGCAGTAACACAGAGGGACCCCAGTTGGGCTGAGCACTGTGCCTGGTGAGAGCACACTCCGTGGTGAAGGAGCTGCGTGAGATTCTGAACGTGACCAAATCCCCCGTGTGGTTCCTTCTGGAGCTCGGCTCCGCAGATCTCATGCATAGGAGAGCTCTCCTCTTTCTGCTTTATTTCTTTTGGGAAATTCTTCAGTCCTAACCATAAAAACTAGAATTTCCCAGCAATTTCAAGCCTGGAGACTTCCTGAACTCCCTCGTTTTGTGCCCAGGGAAAATAAACTTGTTACTATGGTTTGAGCCTTAATGACTGCTAAGCAAACGTAGTCGATTTATGAAGGAGCACACTGGGCTGTTCTGTGCATACCTTCAAATCCTTCGCAGCGTTTATCAGCAGAGCGCTCATTTAAAACATGTTGTTTTAATGAAAAAGGATACTGTTGCCACTGTTCTGTGTTGATTATGTGGTAACACATTTTTATTATCACCCATAAAAATGATTTGGAGCTGTTCCACTCCAGATGCAACCTTCGGCAGAGCTGTGCTCGTGCCGCTCCCGCTGCCCGGGAGGCCCCGGCCCCTGCAGTTTGCTGGTCTTTGACCGGTGCTGCTCTTGATTTACTGTCACCTCTGGGCCGTGGCAGAACACTGTCCAAGACAGCTCTCGTTGGTCCCAGCAGGAGTGTCCCAACCCTGCCCTGGCTGTAGTCCCTCTGCTCTGCCAACAGCAGGATCAGCTTTGCCTTTGTTGCCGAGGTCACTTTGGCAACATCCTGGTGTTTTGCTGGAGAAGTAAGAGGATAATATAATGGTCTAAAGTGACCCAGAGAAGGTCCCCAATGAACACTGGAGTCCCATGCAATGGGAATTAAGCCTGATTATGGTGAGGCAATGCATCTTGCCTTGGAAGTCCAACAAATCAATCACTGGGGAGAAACCCAGAAGTGCAGGAGAGACCGAACTGATCCTTCCCTTGCTGGGCTTTGAGTTAAAGCATTGTGACATGAGTTGTTTTTGCTTTCCTGTTACTCAGGAAGCAAGACTGGATCCATGAATAAAGATCCTTGCAATAAAGGAAGATCGTTTCTTGTCTGGGGCTCAGTTCCCCTATGCTTAACCCACCTCCCAGTTCAATTGGGTCCTGATTCACCCCTGTCAGGCCGGTGCATTCTGCAGGAAGTTCATCACCGCTGGCACTGCTGCAGTCCTGGCTCCAACCAGGCCCTGTAATAAATAAGTGATAAACCTTGTAGTAATTGCAAGCTAGCAACCAAACAAGCAGAGCCAAGTCACTCTTATTTATAATTGCAGTGTGACTTCATTATGTAAAGACGTGTAAAAGCTGAACCTTCTAAGGATTCAGTGGAAAGTTTGAGCCTTGTTCTCTTTTATTTCCCTTATCCCTAAATCAGTATTTGCTCAGGTGGTTTGTGCTGTAACAGCCCACAGTGTTTTACCCCTCCAACAATATTCCCATGTAGCTTTGTGCTGAGAAAGCAGACTTTGCTGGAGATACTGGATGCTTGGAACAAAACTCATGTTGTGGAAACTTCAGTCCGGCTACTGCCTGATCTGTCCTGGGCAGGTGGCTTTCATAGAATCACGGAACCATTAAGGCTGGAAAAGCTCTAAACTCATCCAGTCCAACCATCAGCCCAAACCCCCTGTGCCTACTGAACCGTGTCCACAATTGCCATGGACGTGTGTTTTCTGAACCCCACCAGGGAAGGAGATTCCACCACTGTTCTGGAAGCCTCTGCCAGGGCTTTGCACTCTGTCAGTAAAGAAATTTTTCCTAATATTCAATCTAAACCTCCCCTGGTACAACTTGAGGCCATTTCCTCTCGTCCTATCACTTGTTACTTGGGAGAAGAGCCCAGCACCCACCTCACCACAACCTCCTTTCTAGGAGCTGCAGAGAGCAATGAGGTCTCCTCTCAGCTTCTTCTTCTCCAGACTAAACAGCCCCAGAACCCCTGAGCTCCAGCCCTTCCCAGCTCCGTTCCCCTCTCTGGAGGTGCTCCAGCCCCTCAGAGTCTTTAATTTTTTTGATCCCTTTGCCAGGGATCAGTCTGACCTTACAGCTCTGGGTTTGAACACTAACTTCCCAGTGAAATGCTGTGTCCCTTGACACCAGCTTGGGTCCCTGCTGTCTTGTTTCTCCCCAAGGAGACAATCCCACGTGAGGCTGAGTCTCTCTGGAAACAGTGAAGCCCTCTCCAAGGAGGGCATGTGTGGGACCCTCTTGCAACTTCAGGCAACAGCTTCCCACACCAGTTCCTGCTGCTTCTGGAACACCCATAGAGCTTCAGCACCAAACCCCTGTGGTCTGGGATGCAGAGTTATTCACAGTTCCTGCTGGCAAGGAGAGGAGCTTCAGGACTGAGAACACGTATGAAACCATCCTGCTGAACTTCTTTGCCTTCCCCATGTCCCCTGCCCAGATCCTTCTGCTGGAGGCTGCGGAGCGGAGCCCACCGATGGAAAACAACCTGCCCATTGCTGGGACCACAGCCACATGGGATGATGAGTTGCTCCCAGATGCCTTTCCCCTACTGAATCCTGGGACTGTCCTGAGGAAAACGGTGGGATCTGTCGGTAAGCCTGCCCTGCTTTTCTCTCTGTGTCTCTCCTCGAGTTCCACTAGCACGGGGCAGGCGTGTGCCTGGAGGAGCACAGCTGGGCTCAGGCAGTAACACCTTTAGCTCCGTTTTGCCACCCTTAACAGCCTGTTGGCAAAAGCATCCACCGAGAGCTGAATCCTGGTCTCGGGAAAGTTAGGTTCTTGTTAACCTCACGAGGGCTGCTATGCCTGCCTGTGTGCCTCAGTGTACAGATTTTGAGTCTAAAGATTGTGGATTTTGAGGCCTGAATTGATTTAAACATTCCTGAGGATACTTCAGAGAGGCACTGTGATCACAGGGGGATAATTCATACTCACTGGGTGCCAAATGCAGTGTTTCCCCATCCGGGAGCAGCATGGGGAGGCAGAGGACGGGGGTGGAGAGGCAATCCTTGGTTTTATGAGGAGAAAAAACTTTCCCATGAACAGCAACATCAGTTGCAGTCTGTGTTCTATGTTTTAAATTCACCATAAGCACAATGGGCTGTTTTATGATCCCTCTTGTGGCATGAAAAAAAAATACACTTATAAGAAAACCTCCCTCTGAGCCCTCTTGGCCAGACAGATCCCCACGCGTTGGATTTCCTTGACCTTGGCCTTCTCATTTCAAGATCCCTGCTCTCAGCTTCCAAAGCCCTGTCTGTCAGTAGCTTTGCTGCTCCCAGAGCAGTTCGTTATCCTCTGCTGGGCCTGTGCTGCTTTTCTCTTAATTTTGCCTTTTTTTCTTTATTTTTTTTATTTTAATTTTCTGGGGCCCAAGCAGTTGATTGTGGCAGCTCTTCCCAACTGTAGCAGGCTTGGAGCTGCCGACGCAGACCAGATGTGGTCCATGTTTGTACTTTGACAGGGTGCAACAACCTGGAGGGAGGTTCACTAACAGTGTGCTCCACAAAGTATTTTCAGAACCACAACGGCTGCTGCCAGGAACCGAATTAAAGCCGTTTCCCCCAGTGTCTGTTATCTGCCCGTTGTGCCTTCTCCGTGTCATTTGTTTGTGCTGTCGCAGCGTCTCTGCACCTGCACTTCCTTGTACTAAAGTCAATCCAGCAATTGCACTGATGGTTCCACCCCTTCTGCTCAAAGCCCTCTCTTGGAGGCTCTGTACACATGGCAATCTCCTCTCAGCAAGGAGCAGCCAGTGCCTCTCACCCAGGCAGTGACGCAAGCTAGAACAGTTCTTCTGTAGTGTTGACTCCACGTTGGCTGCACAATCCCATGTCAGCACCCCCTACCCCTGCAGTAAATCCAGGAGGTCACTAGTGACTACTGCTGCCCTGTATTTCTCCAGCCTGGATTTATTTAACCTAGTGCAGAATAACAACTTGAGCGTAACAACTGGGAATCGGGTGTGCTCTGGACCATTTCAGGTCAGGGCAGTGTCTCTCAGCAATTAGAAGTAATCAGTTAAGATGCTTATCAACACCTGATTGCCTGCTCAAGCCTCAGCCTGAGCTCTGTGGGCTACAAGTGCTGGGGATGTTTCATGGATCTGGAACCACATCTGGCTGCTTTCCCTGCCCACACCAGTTCCATCTGCAGTTCAAAGCCAGCCAAAAAGGCACGCTGTGGGTTTTGGTGAAATGAGGGGTATTTGGGGTGGTGGGGAACTGCCTACGTTGTGTGATTTCAATGCTACTGCAACTTGATGCTTAGAGGTGGCCCAGGTTCCTTCCCACAGATAGCAGACCCCAGGAAATCTTTCATCGGGTGTGGTACTGGGAGTAGGGGGAAGTCAGACCCGTGTGGTGAGGGGCTGTGGAAAGCCCATCCCCTGTCCCTCCCACTCCTTCCTTGGAGTTTTTTGTGAAATATTGCCTATTTTGCCCTGCTTTAGAGTTAAAGCAAATCCAGATGCTGGCTCGTGTGCCACCAAAGTTCTCAGTTCAATGGGCTGAGGGTAGAATGCTGGTGCCTGACACAAAGCTGGGTGATGGGGACTGGGTGCTCTGGATGGTGGGAGTGTTTCTGGATGACCTTCCAGTGCTGGGTTGGCTGACACCTCTCCAGGCTGAAGGCCAGAGGAAGTTGCTACTGTTTGTTGGGGTAGTTATTTCTTCTGTGAGTGACAGGGCTGAAGACAGACCATCATTTAAAAGCAATCAGAGCTGCTGAGACAGCTGCACTGTTGGCCTTTCTGATCAGCTTGTTAATCAACAGGATCCGTTCTACTGAGTATTAAGAAAATACAAGTGCTCTGGCTGAGCCAGTTGGCAACAAAAGGCCTCATTTTTCATATCTTTTTCTTTTATTTTTTTTTCCTCCCCTGACCCTCTTAATTAGAGCCTAAAGGACACAGAGGTGCAGAGGAGCAGCTCATACCACAGGGTAAGTCTGCGGTTCCTGCTATTTCCTCTTTCAAAGCACAGAATGCTGCTGCGTGCAGGAGCCCTCAGGGGTTCTGAGCCTCCCAGAGGCTGGGTTTCTGCTCTGGGCTTTCTCTGGTCATGGGCTGCTCTGGTCAGGGAGGTGCAACGCCAGCTTTATTATCAATGGGACAGCCAGTTCCTTCAGCACGGGAGGCGCTGCCCGGGGAGGGCGAGTGCTGGGACAAACCACCACTATTATCTTGCTGGTATTGCCTCCAGGGGCCCAAGAGCTGCTGGTGCCAGGGCAGGGTCCTGGCAAACCCCATCCAAACAGGGAATACCTGGCTCCTGCACAGAGACCCTGGGGAAGGAAAGGGAAGGGATGACACCTTGCAGGTTCATGACGGGGTTGGGAAGAAACTCCAGGTCCCGTGTCTGCTCTGTCCCAGCAGTACAATGCTCACCCTCTCTCCTTCTTGATTATTTTTCCTGTGGCTTTCTCCTTCTGATTTTTGGAGATGAATACTTGCTGTGGGCTTCAGCTCTCTGAAGGCGATGCTGCAGCAGCAGAGCCCATTGCTGCAGCTGAAGATGTCGCCTGTTTGTTTCCCTCCCCCTTTTTCCCTGAATCCTTCGCTCTCTCCTTCCTTTACTCTTGCCTCTTTTATGCCGGTAACACCACTTGTCACCAGTGTGAGCACTCGAGTGCCACTTCTCCTGGTCTTTCCTTTAACGCCTTCCACCTCCAGGGCAATAAGTGCCAGTTCCTTTAGAGCTCCCGCGGCAGCGTGATCGAGGGTGCCAGCAGCAAACGATGGCTCTCGGTCTGCAGAGCTCATGGGATTGAGCTATAAATGTTGAACCAAAGGGCCAAGGCTGATTTATACCAGCAAGATGTTCTGGCCCCTGCTCAGCAGCACAGTGTTGTGTTTGCAGAACAGCCATTCTGCTGTTTTGTGCTGGGAAGAATTGGCTGCAATCAGGTTTCAGGGCGGTTGGAGGGGTTTGGTAGGGGAGAAGCTGTTTGCAATGCTGGGAGAAAATGGTCTTGCCAAGCACAGTGGCCACCATCAGGAGAGATTTCAGCCCAGGCCCATTAAAGGAGCCCCTCTATTCACCGAAACATCTGCAGTTTGTGTCCTGTGGCTGAGCAAATTGATCCAAATTAAAACCTTACTCTAATTACACGTTCAATACTCAAATCAGACCTTTATTGATGACTGAATAAAACAAAAGCACAGGCATGTGCTCCCACACAAAGCCTTTGCGAAATCTCTTTTCTGCAGCCTGCCCAGTCCCACCATGGGTAGATTTCATTTTTGTAAAACAAAAATAATTTAGACATCTCTCCAGAGCAGCAGAGAGAATCTTTCAAAGGGGTCTGATATTGGGGGTTATTGCTTTGTTCTGAGAAATAAGAGTTTGTATCAATGTCTGGGGGTGCAGCATGGGTTTGTGCCCATGGTAGACCCTCCCACACCTGGAGTGGGAACCGAATCCAAAGGTGGGAGCTGCAAATCCTGTGAGCTGTGGTTTTATTATGTAGTCTTCTTCCTTTTTGCATTAGCTGTGAAGGTGCACATTGGCCAGCTTGGTTCTTTTTATCCTTCTCTCTCTCCCTCTATTCCTGTCCATTCCTCTCCAACCCATGATAATTTTCTTTCTGAATATTTTCAGGGCTACCAGGACAGGTTGGTCCTCCAGGCCCAGTTGGACCAACTGGTCTTCCAGGACCACCGGGGCCAAAAGGAGAGAGGGGACAACCCGGCGAGAGGGGCCCAGCAGGGCCACCAGGTGAGTCCTGGAGGAGAGCAGTGCTACCATGCCAGGAGATGCTTGACTTTGTGCAAATTATCTTTGACAACAGATGGTAAAAGGCCTGGACACACAAGACTGTTGGTATTGAATGCATTCCTGCCTGTCCCCTGGGCACTGCAATCAGCCAGCAGCTCTCAGAGCGGGCAGCTGGCTGCCTGAGCTCCTGGGATTCCCATGGAGCTGGAGAGAGCTCATCCCAGACTGCAGAGCAGGCTCATATTTCCCCATCCTCAGGAGCTGTAAGGAACAGTCTGATGTCAGCCTTTGTAGAAGAGCATTCCCCATTTAACTTGCTCTGTCTGTGCCTGTTTGAACTCCCTTTTTTCTCCACCATTTGTGTCAAGCTGTCGGATGCCAGGACATCAAACTAATGATGCTTTGTATGGCAAAGGAAAAGGTTATGAGCCTGTTCTTTCAGAGTTCACTCCATTCCTGAGCAGGGAGGCTTTCTTCATTCCCAGAGCATTCCTGCATCATTTGATGAAGGCAATACCACACAAGGGGTGCCAGACCTCGGGCTCTGGGCTTTGTGTGCAGCCAATCTGAGCTCAGGAAAGATGTGAAACCTGGAGTGTGCCCATAAGAGCGGCCCCCAGGGCTCCTTGGTGTTTTCTGGCAACCTGTCGATGGCTGAGGTCTGGCCAGGGATGTGTCTGCCTCTTGGTTTCCCAGTTTGCAAGGAGACCCTGCCAGCCCTGCAGGAGGCAGGATGGATCTGCTGCTGGACTGGTGGTGTTCCGTGGGTCTTCCTGTGCTCCTGGCAGTGGGGTGACACCCGGGACAAAGAGCAGTGCTTGGTTTTGTGCCTTCCTGCCTTTAGTTTCTTGCTCAACCTCGGGGGGGCAGATTTTTCTCTTTGAGGAGTCCAGCACCTTTGAGTCAGGTAAGGCCATCTGCTCTGCCAAGGGAGGTGCTGAAGGCAAACGATGGAAAATTGGGATGCTCTTCCTGTTTCCCTTCCTCCCAATTCCCAGGACAAAAATCCTTTGTCTTGTTAGTGCCTTTTTACCCAGTCACATCCTCTTGAACATCTTTAAATGCACTAACACATCCCCTCCTGCCTCGGCACAGGGCTGTTGGGACCTCAAGGACCAAGAGGACTTCCAGGAGAAGCTGGGATCCCAGGTCCCCCAGGTCCTCCAGGGCCACCAGCCACCCCAAGCCTCCCTCTTACCTTCCAACAAGGGGTTCTCTACTCTCTCCAGCCCACAGCAGAAAAAGAAAGTAAGTTTCCTCTCCAGTTCTTGTTTTTTTTCTGGTACCTCAGCAGAGTGGGCAGGCGTGGGGCTGCTCAGCTCTTCCTGCACCTCCCTGCCTGGCTCTGCCAGGGTCCTGCCTCCCCTGGGAGCAGCTGGATGGTCTGCTTCCATTGTACAGGTTCCTTGGAAGTCCCTTGAAGATTAAGCGTGCGAGGCTTATAACAAGGAAGTTTTGCATTGCAGTCACCTCGCATCTCACAGGCTCCCACCAAACAGTGCCACTCAGCATCCAACCTTTTATTCTAGAGGCTCCTCATGGAGGCTTTGGACACTGCTTCCCCCCCTCCCTCCAACCACCCTCTAAATTCAACTCTTTCTTACAAACTAGTGGATAAATTCAAAGGTGTGTAAAGGCACTGATCACCCAGTGGGTGTGTGAGAAGGGTGAACCCCTTGTTGTCCCAGAACGGGAAGCGGATGCGTGTCTGCGTTAACTCTGCCCGCACGGGCACCACAGGCTCCCACGTGGACCTGAGGATGGTGGTGACTGCTACATCCATGGGGCAACCCTGGATGGTCCCCCATGTCTGGGCTTCATTTCTCAGTTTGCAGAAGGAGGAGCCCAAAACTTCATGACAGTTTTTCTCATTTTAATCCAAGTGTCACTGCCAGTACAAGCTGTCCATGTGGCTGTGATAAAGTTACGGTGACATCAAGACCATTTTCTGACAAAGCTTACCATTTTGTTTACATGGGGCTGATTCTGCCCACTGGAGGTTGGTGGAAAGCTGGGCTCTACATCCAATAGAACTTAGCCTTGTAAATTCTGAGTAGGTTTTTCATTTCTTTCTTTTGAATGGAGCACATCTGAAAACCATAAACACAAGGTTCCAGCTGCTGACAGCAGAGGGAAGCAGATTCCTGGTAATGGGCATGTGCACCCATGGAGATGTGAGCAAGCTGCAGCAGATTATTAGCAACAGGGGATCGCTGCGAGAGCCCAGAGTCTGCATCCCACAGCACCCCTGCCCTTGGCCAGCAATGGGTGCCAGAGGCTTCTGGAGGCAAGTCCTGCCTGAAGGACTGGGCAGGTGTTGCTGCAGGGACACTGATGGCTCTGCTCTTTAACGCAGATGGAGAACCCCAGCTGGCCTCCACCGTCATCGACACCATCATGGCTGGACTGCCAGGACCACGGGGAGCCCCGGGCCCCGTTGGGCCACCAGGTAATGAACTCAGTTGAGCTCTAAAGCTGTCATGATGGGGAAGATGGGCAAAAGAAACTTCTGACGGAGCGGGGTCTGTGGGTGCCTGAAGGGAAAGCAAGGGGGCCTCACTGGAACGGTGTGAGAGCCATGGGTCAGGGGCCAAGAAGTAACCACGTTTCTGTTGATGGTGGCAGATTGTTCTACCTCTGGCAGGGCACGTCTTGAGATGAGAATGGTCTTTAAAGAGTGGGTTGTCCAGTGAATTCCTTTATGAGAGCAGAGTTGTTCTGTGATCCTGTCCTGACACTGTAGAGCTCCGCTGAGCGCATCTGGCCAGCTGCTCTCAGGGACATGTATGCAGGCTTTGCAGACTTTAGAGCTGGTTTGAGCTATTCCACATTTTCACCGGTGTATCTGGAATCAGAATCTGGGTTGAGAGTTCGGTGGCAAGTTTTCTGTTTCCCTCTGCTGAACAGTAGCTTTAAGATGATAGCATTGCTGCAAACATCAGCATTTCCCTGCATGATGCATATTTAGGAGTGAACTCCCAGCTGCATAAAAAGGCTTTTCCTTTCATTAGGAGGACCTTTCATTTATCCTTCACTTACTTTATTCTTTGACTTACGCACTTGTATGGTGGATTAACGATTGAGGCTGATTCAGCTGTACTTTGTGTGTGATGTCCACATTGTTTCATCTCATAGGCTGTGACAGCTAAAGCAGAGCAGTATTGCTCTGTTCAGACTAAGAAAATGTCCCATCTCCCATCTGCAGGTATAACTTAACAGCTACAATTGAGATGTAATTATTTTCCCAAAAGGAATGAAGCTGTTAAGTGAGTGGGTGAAGTATTTGCCCTTTTTCGACAGAGTTTGACTCATCCTGGCAGTCGGTTCCTCTGTGGTACAGGCTCCAAAATAATTTATTGCCACTGCAGTGAGCAAAGACCAAGAGAGCTTTGCTTTGCCAGTCAGCCTCTCCCACTGGCTGTGTCCAAACCCCATCTCCTTTGTGTCCATCATCAGCTCTCTGACAGCACCAGAGACAGACCCAGCAGGACTGGGGGCTTCCCTCGCCGCCTGCAGACCCGGTTTCAGAAGCAGCAGCTGTGGTGCCTTGCTCTGAGGTAGCTGTTTCACAGATCTGGTTTAGGTTTTCTCAAAAGTTGTCATTGTAAACAACAGGAGCACAGCACATTACTGACATCCTTCCTGCCTAATTTCACCTTTTCTTCTCTCCCAGAACTCTAACCTCTTCCCCAGGGCACAGGGATGTTTTATACCAGGATGTGGGTATCCTATAATCCTGTGTGTGATGAAGCACTGATGCTGAGGTCCTGTGACCCATGAGCAGCTCTTACCCACTGAGACTAAGCAGAGCAATGAAAGGAAGTGCATGTGTTTGGATCTTAGGGTCCTGCCTTCTAAATCTCCTTAAAATTCTCTCAAATGATGATTCCCTGCAGGGCCACCAGGCGCATCAGGACCCAAAGGGCCTCCAGGACCCGTCGGAGTCCCTGGGTCACAAGTAAGTGCTGAGGGGCAGAGTCGGGGCTCAGGTGTGAAACATCTCCCCATTGCACAGAGAGGGGCAGAACTCCAGAAGTCTCAGATCTGATGGTTTGTTCCCCGTGAAATTCTGTGATTTTAATACTTTTGTTGTTCTGAATTGTGTAGAGAGATTGAAATGGCTCTGCTTTCCTTGTCTTCCCTTAATCATAACAACACATTTCACTGTTGCTGTGTCAAAACATTTCACCGTGCCCTGAGCTGATGCAAAGGATCTGACAGGGGCTTCACTAACACAGTGACAGAAAAACACCACATCTCCTGTGGAACACAAACCCAACAACAATGCATCGATGGGAACTCACTGATTCACCAAAGTGAATTTGTTAAGCTTACTTTTTCAGAAATAGCACTTGCTAGTCAAGAAAAGTATCACAAATTGCCATCGGTTTGATTGTTTATTGATACAAAAATTGCAGTGAGAGATAACAAGGGAGTGATAAATGCCCCCAAAAGAATCTGTGATAGGAGAAGGACAACATACTCACGTGGCTGGAAAAAGCTTAGATGGAAAGAAGTGAAGTCCAAGGAATAGTGAACTCCCAACTACTGAAAATTGTGGCTGACTGGTACACAGGGAACCCAGTTTGGGAAAAGTATTCCTTAATGTGGAGGCAAACCAGTAACATCAAATATTTCAAAGGGATCTGAGATGACTAAAGAGATAAAAGTGACTGAAGAGCAGAGAGAGTGAGAAGGGTTAAGGAACTTAGCAGAGGGATGCAATTTAGATCCTGAGAAGAGGAGGTCTGGAATCACAAGAAGCAGGGAAAAGAGAATTTTCCGATGTATTTATATTTATTAATCGCTTTGGAGAAGCCATGGACAGGAGGTCAGGGAAGGTTTGCCAGCATAGCAGAATCATTTCAATTAGGGAGTGCTCTGGAGAACAGCAAAAAACTCCAGACAGAGATGAACACAGTGGGAAATCTGGCAGCAAAATGACAGATGCAGTTTGATGTGATTAAATATAAGGTAATTCCCAATTCATAAATAGGTTCTGTAGCAGAGTCTGGCTTTTTCACATACAGCACACATTATATATCTTCTATTTTTTACTAGAAATTTGTGGAATTGAGCATTCTTGAGCGTCCCTGTGTAATTCTGCACTGAGAGTCACTGCTGAGAGCTGTCAAGAGCAAAGGATGCTTATGGACCCTTGAGCTTTGGTCACACTGCATGTTTGACCCAGGGCCAAGTCTGGTTTGTGCCATACCTTGTCTGGCAGCCCTGATTAACCACCTAAGCCAGGCCTGAGTTTCTGAATCTCTTGTGGGCCCTAGGGAGATGTAGCTAAGTCAGGCCAGGTCACTGGGTGATGTGGGGCTGCCCACAGGCCAGGAGCAACGTGTCAACTGTGAGCGCTGCTGCCTCCAGCTGGAACTGGGAGTCCAGTCCACCTTTAGACCCTTCAGACACTCACATCCAGTCTTGGGGCACTTCAGCAGCCACCGAGGCTCCTCACAGCTATGCCCAGAAAGCCCCTTTCTCTGGATGCTGAGAGGTGGGGGGTGCTGGGGGCTGTTGTTAACCCTGTTGGCTTCAATCACCCGCACTCTGCAGCGGAGCGGGAGCTGCTGCTGCAGTCTTCAAAGCACTGTGCAAGACACCTGAGGTGGCAAAAAGCATCCTGCACATGGTCCTGGGGAGCTGGGGAGCCAACGTGCTGAGCGTAAACAAACAATCTTGCTCTCTCCCTGTCTGGTTTGTAGCTGTGGCTCCGCTGGGGGGGGCGAGTTAAGAATTTGGATCAATTTCTGCAATCAGTTCAATTAGGAGAAATCTGGAGCCTTGTGCCCTCCTTATCTGCTGGTGACTGGTTTATAGATTTATTCAACCCAGGGAGGAACGTTATTAGTGGAGATTGGGCTTCATTTGAAAATTGTTTATTAGGGTGAGTGAATAGCTTCAAAATAATTGCCACTGCACAATCCAATTAATTTTCAGGTATGAATGCCTACTCACACCACCCACTGAGGCAATTATGAAGAGGGGCAAAGTAGGGGGGATTTTTAAGCTAACCATACTATCTGTGTATAAATTTCCTCTTGGCAACTGAGAACAAGAACTCTCCTGTCTCACTGACCCCTTACAAATGTTACACCAGTAGCCTGCAGTGCATTAGAAGACCCAAACAGAGGGACATCCAGACACTATAGGGCTCAGGGTATCTGTGAACAGAGCTTCCACTGGTGTTGCTTGCGTGTAAAAGAGAATCCAGCCTAATTGTTTAATGGGTGGATGAGGTTTTTCAGGAGCAGAGGATCACTGGGAAATGTATTCAGTACACCTACACAAAGTACACACAGTGGAAATTAATTCCTTCTTGTTCTGCATCTCTTCTAGGGCTTACCAGGCTCTCCAGGACAACCTGGACCAAAAGGTTCCAAAGGAGACCGAGGAGAGAGAGTAAGGATTTACACACACACAGAGATTCCAGCAGCACCTGGGGTGATGCCTCAGAAACTACACTCAGCACAGGTCGTTCACATTCTGTGGCACTACAGCCATGGGCAGTCTCTAGGTCTTATGCAAGAAACGAGAGGATGATTTACTGTACAGATAAAGGGTTGAATTGCTTGCAAAACCTGCAAGGTTCAGGTAGCAAATAAATGCTTGTGGAGACCAACTTTCTTCCACCAACCAAAGTTCTTAAGCATGGAATGTTTCGAGTGATGTAACTGAACTCTCTCTTCTGTGGCAAGAGGGCAAAAGCTCATCAGACGTTTCCCAAACCACAGTCATTCCCCAGATCAGTACAGACAAATTCTTTAGACTTTGATTCTGTTCTCTCCTTGTTAGGTACTCAGAATTGCAACTCTCCTTCCTGATTTGGTGTAAATGAAATCTTCAAATATCAGAATGTCTTGCTAAATAGAAAAAATCCATTCTATTTCTTGTTTTCCCTCTGTTAGCGTGGAAAGCGAAGCCAATTGCTTTTTCTGGCAGGATTTCTGTAGGCTGGGCTCTGTGCTTTTTTGTCTTTTGTGTGCATGGATTTGAGTGCTGGTTTTGACAACTACACACTGCAATTTTGGGTTTGGTGGATACAAATTAGAGTGAGCGTTGCCCAGAGTGGAGGAGCTGTGCAGCTGCAAAGAAAAGCAGAGGATTTACAGTATCTATGGAGACTTGAGAAGATGATATTAGATATTCTTCCTGCTTAAATTCAGAGAGCACAGATGTAGAAGAGACCTGCAGCAGGCTGAGCACATTCCTGAGTGGCTTATTTCTGTGTGCTGCTCCCCATCAGCCTCAGTTCATCTCAGTCTCAAACAGTGCTGGTGATGGTCCAGGCAGCCTTCAGAGGTGCAGCTCAGGAGGGCTTGGAGTAAAAGGCAGTTCTAACATCCAGCCTAAATATCCTGTGATCCCCTTTAGGCTGATAAGATCCTTTCCTGTTCCCCCTGGACATGGAGAACAGCCTCTTTATGTGTTTTGAGTGCATTGTTCTCTCTCCTTTCCGTGCTTTGCCGCTTGCTTGTGGTTTTCACAGAGCTTCCTCCCTCCACGCAGAACCCAAGCCTTTCCTCATGAAGATGCTCAGAGCACCTGACAGACTGGCCCTTCCTCCCAGCACTCCTCGTGTGGATTCAGGCCTTTGTCTTGCTGGCTGCTCCGTGGCTCTCTGTAGGAATGTGCTGTAGATGCCCAAGGGCCACTGGTTTTGTACAAAGCACTGGTTTCAAGGACACAAACCCAGCGCAGCGCCTCCCTTCTGGCAAATACTACAAAGAGCTGCTGCCAGCTTGGTAGTTTTTTGGGAGAATAAGGATGGGTTTGTTTCTGCATGTGCCTAGGGGAGAAAAGCCAGGTTAAATATGGGGATGCTCGATCAATGGATTTCTAAAGATGCTTTTAAATTTTGCCTTTTCTTCCCAAGCTCCTGCTTTCTTGTTAAATAAGAAGTGCTCTCCTGGCCGGGGATTCTGCCCTGCCCCAGCAAGCTCCAGGGTGGAAACCAGCACCATGGTGGAATGGAGGGGGAAAAAAAATGCTTGGTTTGGTGTTGTTTCATTCTGCCCCAAACCAACATGGATCATTTCAGAATGTTCCTCTTTAAAAAAAAATAAAACCACACCAAAAATAAGAGCAGCACCCCCCCCCCCCCCCACCTGCTGAGAACAATGTGAAAATTAGCTCAGCAGGAGAGAGGAACAACCCAACCAAAATATTGTAGGTGTGTTTTGATCAGTAGCTGCTGGGGTTATAGCAGAGATGAGTGTGGAGCAGGAGGCAGATTAACTCTGTGGGTGGCTGGGGCTGGCTGGGGGGCAGCAACCCCTTGGTTTTACTGGAGAGAATGTGGTATCTTTGTAAGAAACAAATCTCCAGCTGAATTCCTCTCTGCTATACTGTAACTGACTGCTGTAAAGTTCAAAACATCACTAATCATCTTACTGAGGGGGTGCTGAGCTGAGCAGCTCTGTATCAAACCAAGCTTCTCCAAAGTGTGATGGGATTTGGAGCTAACAGAGAACTGTGACCCCCTTTTGCTGCCTCTAAGTGATAACGTCAAGGGAGTGGAATTTTTTCCTATTATCCCAAATGTAAGGTTTCTCATTAAGCCATCTTAATTCCACTGGGAAGAACCACACTATGTTCTTGTCAAATGGAAAAGTTATCTCCTACTGACACTGACTTTATTTCCACCAGGGGCAGCGGGGCTGGCTGGAGAGAGGGGCAAGAAGGGATTTCCTCTAAGTGATGCATTCGAGGGAGGCAGCAAGACTCAGATGGGTTGGGTGTCGACCTAGGCCCTCTAGGAGGTTTCTCTTCTCTCTACTCTCTTCCTTAATCCTATCTCATTGTTTTGTACAATTCACACAACCTTTTCTTCCATCCTTCCTCTCATATCCACCTCTGCTTTGCAAGTATCACGGGGATGTCCAATAGGTTTGAGGAGCTCATGCACTTCTACTCTGTTTTATTCACCTTGTTTTATGTTGAGCTTGCGATTCACTCTCTCCGTGTCATCTCTCCTCTGGAAAGTGCATGAACTTCATGGGGGGAACATCAGACCAATACTCACAGCACACAGGGATCTTTGTTCAAGAAAAGCTTGATGAGCATCTTCAGAGGCAGAATGTGACTAATTAATAAAAGGAGACTGGAGGAGTTTATGTTCTACAGCAAACATGAATGCGCGCGTATCTGGGGGAGAGGAGCAGTATTTCTATCGTAGTGTTTTAGCCTAAAGCACTGCTCATTGAGAGCTCTGTGAGGTGTGTGGAGTCTTGCTGTGGGCCCAGGCCATGGCAGTGGGGCCCCTCCTGCAGCCTGGATGTTCCTGGCCACATTCATCAGTGTTAGAAATGGTGATGGCCTTCTGGGAAGCTGATGGGAGCCACATCAGAGCTCACAAGGGCACTCTGGCCCTTGACAGAAAGTGTCAGAGTCTTTTTTTTTTTTTTCCTGGTGAAACACTTGTGCCTTTATTTTGATCCTGGGGAGGGTGTGTGTGTGTGAGTGATCCTGGATGGGGTTCTCAGTCACACGGAAACAAGTATCTGTTCCTTGTTTGTTTTAGGGTGAACCAGGCAAGAAGGGTGAGGAAGGTGATAAAGGCGCTGATGTAAGCATGCATTTCTACTCTTGTTCTACTTTCCTTTTTGTCTCTTTACTGTCCTTCAACCATATTCCCTTTGGTAGGCTGGTTCGTGGAGGGCAAGAGTTGTGTCCACAGTTAAAGGTGCAGAGCAAGAGGTGATGTGAACCCTGGGTTTGAACTTAATTCATGCTAGAGATCCTGGTCTTTGAGGTTTCCTTGGCCACGTTGTCTCTGCTGCCCTTGTTGCTTTGCTCTCTGAACACCTCAGTCCCCAGGGGCTGCTCAGCCACACAGAGCTGCTACGAGGTAGAGAATCACTCCCCAGCTGTCCCTTGGTGCCACCCACACATCCCTGTTTCCTGGGGCACCAACAAAGAGAAAGCCCAGGTAACTCTGATGTTCAGCCAAATGTCAGACAAGAGCAGAGCTGGTTCTCCCGGTAGTTCAGCATAGTTGTCTGCATAAGCTGCATTTATAAATGTGTGACAGGAACAGATACTGTGGGTTTGGCCCACAGCAGGAGAAGGAACCAAACTGAAAAAATATTGGGTTTGGGTCAGAGGCTCTGCATTTCTCCTGAGTTCCTACTTAACTCTTGCAACTTTTCTCCCTTTTGGTATCTTTTCTTTTTTTCAAATGTTCACTCTGCACAGTTTGGTGTTATGGAGGCAACATCACCAACAAGAAGCCTGTTCTGCAATATATACCAATGTTAGTTGTCTTTTCCTTCTTGCAGGGGGAAGGTGTTCAACAGCTTCGAGAAGCTCTGAAGATTTTAGCTGAGAGGGTATTAATTCTTGAGCACATGATAGGAATTCACGGTAAGCGTCGCTAAGGTCTCTTCTAAACAACCAGGGCTCTATTCAGGCAGCTGCTCGATGGTCAAACGTACTCCAGTCTCCACAGCTCTCTGCCCAGTAACAATTTGTGCCAGGTTTTCAAACCTAGCAACCCAACATGACATGAAGGGTGCTCAGGCCTGCAGAGGGCCTTCCCCCAGCTGCACTGGTTGCTCTGGCTCCACTGTAGCAGGTGAAATGGACCCACAGTAATTTGTATTGCCTTTCAGAGAGCCAAGTCATGAGCAGCAGCTCTAGCCACGTGGCTCAGATCATCCACTGGCTTCCCAGGGAGCTGCCTGTTCAAGTCTTTAGGCCAGATCATTTAATCCTGTTAATAGTGTCTTCCAGGTGACTTTACCACCACTGAGGCCCCTGCCTTGTGTAGCGCTGTATTTTACAGAGAAAGCCTAGACACTGCCACCATGCTACCCTGAAAACCAGTGATCCCTGAATGTCTTGTGATTATAACTTAGATAAAACCTATTTTCCCAATCAAAGTCCCAGATATTCTTCATTCAGATAGATTTTCAGTTTTCTCTTGAGGCTGTTTGCTCTCCCATCGCTGCTACAGTGTGTGGCATCATCCCTTAACAGATATTTTCTTCCCTTAACCAGAGCATGGACTTGTGCAATCTTCACAGATCAGACTTCTCCCTTTGGGATACCTGAGGGTCAGTTCTAACAAGAGTTGCTGTGCCATTTCCTCCCCTTTCAGTAGAATGTTGTTTGGATCCACCATCCCAGCCTGTGAGGAACAAGCACTGACCGAGTCCCACAGCACTTTTCCTTCTTACACTGTCCTTGACACATGGAACCTCATTCCTGACCTTGCTTCAGGTTGACTTTTTGTATCAAGTGGCCTTTGGGTATTGATTTTGCCTGTGAAAATGCTGAATAGCTAAAACACCTGGCAGTTCCTGAACAAGTGATTCAGGTGCACATGTCCTGAAAGGCGCTGTGAGAGCCCTCAGGCCCTGCTGGAGCCAGCACAGTGCTAAAATGGAAATGCCTTAGGGCACAGCAGAGCCAAAACAGCATCAGTGCACGGTGCTGTGGCTGAACCACCACAGGTCTGCACTCCTCATTGTCCAGTGGACGTGTCTGCTAGAGACCCAGAGTGCTGTCTCCACGAGCAACGGGCGGCAACAGCTTCAGCTGTTTTGGGAAATCATGAATTATGAACCCATGGTTTAACCACGATCACCCTGGCCTTATCCCTGGGTTGGTCCTGTTTGCTTCAGGTTTTCATTGCATTTTATAGACCAAGAGCAGGAAAAGATGTTTTTCAGCTGCTTTGCTGTGAGATAGTGGAGGTTCCAGGAAGCTGCCCAGGGGCTCATCCAGGCAGCAGTCCCTGCCTGGCCGGTGCCTTCTCCGGGCAGCAGGGGAGGATTTACAGGACCCAGGGTCCTTAGCTCTTCCTTTGTGCCACCATTTACCAGTGCAAAGCAAACAATCAGCTCTTCAGGGAGCTTGTACAGACCCTGGGGCCTGGATCTGGGGACTCACACCTCTTTGCCTCTGTGGAACTGCCCAGTTTGCCTGTTTTTTACATTGTCTGTTTGGCAACAAGGCATGTGCTGCTGTTATTCTGAAGCAGTAATATTGGCAAACTATTTCTACTGACATAAATGTATTTTCTGTTATTGCTTAGGATGGAGACAAGTTATTTACACCCATGTACACTTCTACAGCAGTGTTATTGCACCAGCAAAAATGGATGTGTTTTTAGTTGTACAGTGTAGTTAAGGCTGTATTTAAACACTTATGTTGTTTGACTGCAAATAGTTCCTTTTTTATCCAGTAATTGTTTTTTTACTCTGTGCTTTTAGATAGTTCTTTTCTTTAACTTAAGACATAGTTTAGGCCCTACAAAAATACTGTTTACAAAGAGAACTTGGGAAGCACAGCATTTTTTCCTTGCGCAGTTACGTTCATCCCTCTGTGTGTATGCTTAAAGAAACCCAAACAAACAGAAAAACATATAAACCAGAATTTCCTTGAGCACAGACCTCCCTGCACTGTGAGGCGCCACGCAGGTTTAACTCACCCAGCACCAACTCTCTGGTGGTGTTCCCACTGGAGGTGTAAAGGATTCGACCGCAGGTTCCCGGGCCGGACCCACGCAGAAATGCCAACTGCATGCTCTCATTTTCCAGACAAACTCCACAATCGGTGCGGTTTCCAAAACCACAGCCACCCAAGCAACAAGGGAAAACATACCCACAAACAAACCTCTGCTGTGTGGTGGGAGGGCAGCTGGAGATGGCCTGGCCCCCCAGCTGCTGGGAGCAGCCCAGCAGGACACAGGAGAGCCCGGCTCGCTTGGCAGCGTTCGCTTCCATCCTCTGGCGGCCAAAGGGAAACGCTGCCTCGTGGGACCAGCTCGTGGGTGGCCAGTTGTGAGGTTGGGCTCGTGGCAGGGGGACAGGCAAAGGAAGAAGAGATGGGGCATTAACAGCGATGAGGCAGCATTGGAGTTCTCAGCGCCTGTTGCTGCTGGGAAAGCAGAAAGGTCCTCCTTGAATAAGAGGGGTCTGTGGGCAATGCTGAGCAGCAGCCACAGCCCAGCAAGATCAGAGTCAGTGAAAGAAAAGGGATTTAGAAATGGAATTATAAACAGGAACAGGACCTGCTGGGCCATGTGCAGGCAGGGTCCCTGCCCCAAGGAGTTTAGACAGAGCACAGGGAAAAGCTCTGACACTGGAGTAGTGCAATGGCAGCAAACACGTATCTCCACAGTTCCTTGCTGGATGGACAGAGCTCAGCAGAGATGACTCCTCTTGCAGAAGAGGCGCCGTTCAGAGGGCCCCACGTACCCTTGCCTTAGCCTCCCCTGTTAAATCGCGCTCTCCCGTGACTTTCTTCCCTTACAGACTCTTTATCTTCCATTGAGCCAGGCTCTGGACAAGATGTGATCCCGGGCTCCCCTCTGCGAACCAGCATCAAGATCAAACGAGGAGGACCCCCGCAGCCACAGCCCTACCAGATCCTCTCTTCACTGCTGGACGACAGTGAAGCCAAAAGGAGAAGCAATCGGATGAAGTAGGAGCTCTGGGTGTTCTCTGTGCCTCTTCACCAGTTAAAGATACAGTATCCCAGTGCTTAATTGCAGAGTGCAAACGAAGTGGGTAGGAGGCTGCAGTGCTGGGTCTCCTTACCTGGCCAATACTATGCCCTTTTGCAGGGAATGCCTAATCCCTAGCTCAGAGAATGTTTGTCCTCATTTTGTTGTTTTGCCTTTGGAATGCAGCAAGAATCCTCAGAAGCTGCCCACAGAAATGACACCTCCTGACAGTGTCTCTGAGAGTTAAATCCTCCCTTTGTTTCTTCCCTGCCCGGAAAGTCACTCAGAGCAGTCCTTAACTGGCCAAGACAATCAATCCCATTTAGACTCAAAGCTGAGCTGTAGCCTTGTCCATTGGTGGCATCCACTTTTCTGTCATGAGGTGGGGTCATGTTGCTGAGGACACCACTTCCCAAGGCCATCAATCACGGTCTGCAGGGATTGCTTTTAAGCAAAGAACAAATAGGAAAATTCAAAGAACCTTTAAAAATCTTATTCTGAAAATCCAAGCTACTCTTTTGCCTTTAGCATAAAAATCTGGGCTTTTTGTGTTGCTAATTTCATGTGAATGGTGTTATTTGTATTTGTGGTTGGCTGAGCAAGAACTTCTGATGTCAATGTTTGTGCCACTATTGACTTCCTGTCTGTCTGCAGTGACACCAGAGTCTGTCTGTGAGAGCACCGAGCGGTTTGTGTGAGATACGATGGAACAGCGCGAGAACCTTCCCATCCTGTTCAGCTTGTGCACACACCCAGAGATAACTAATTTTAGTAACAGCAATAACTATTCACAGAAAAGGATGTTTTGCAATAGTTTCTTAAACCTACATCAATAAGGAAAATGTTTTTGCGCTGTTTCCTTTTTATCTCATGAGTAAATCTGTTTGACTCTGGAGGCAGAGCCGTAGCAAACCACAGCAGCTCCAGGGTGACTGAATTCACTTCATTTGGCCCCATTCTCCAGAAACCCAACCACCCCTCTCAAAACAGGTGGAATGGTGTCAGTTGGTGCTGAGCAAGCACCAGAAACTTGTCCTCCTGCAGAAGCTACACAATAACCATCCTTGGGTGATTATCAGCGCAGCGTGCGCGGGCAGGGGGTGCTGGCTGCGGTCACTGGCCACTTAGGAAAGGTTCCTCGTGGCAGTTTCAGAAACCAAATTGGAACCGAAGCAATTGTGAAAAAGGGAAATGGCAAAGTTTGATTTCACTGCTCTTGTAGCTACAGGGTTGAATTTGGCGAAGGGGAAGTACAACGGGGCCACTTTCACTTCCCTGGCATTGTGGAGCCTTCACATTGAACAGGAATTTTTCTTCCTCCAAGTCTGCCTTCCCGAATTCCTCCGCTTGACGGTGCTCTCTTCCAGTCATTCGTAATAACCAGGATCTTGGAATTTAAATTCTTTAAAGAAAATTACTGACAAAATGAAAGGAGGTGTAACAGAAGTTGTTTGCAGTGAATCCTGCCAAGACTGGTCAAAGACTGGTCAGGTTTGGGTTCCAACTATTTTACTTACTGACTTCCCCAGGTTTCTGTATGGGCTATGTAACGGGTTTTGCCCTGCACTTCTGGCTCCATTTAACCACATCGCTCGTGTGCGGAGCTGTATCTTTAATTTGGGTGACAGCAGGGTTCTACCAAATGGACTCTCCCTCAGCTGGGGTTTCATTCCTCTCTGTTTACTCAAGGGTTGGACCACACTGTTGTGCAGTCCCAGTTTAATTATGTTTTAAAGGTGAACGCAGCCTCACACACTGACAGTGATGATGTTCATGCCTAAGCAAACCACTCCAGCCATGCTGTCCCACGTGGGCTGGATACTGAGATTCATTCTAGCCAGGGCATATGGGGTATCTCGCCACGTCTGTGTAACTTAGGGGATTTATTTTGAATTTGTGCTCATTTAGAAATGCATTTTAATTGAAATGCTTAGTGCTTTATCCTACACACATACGGTGCAATACCATAGTGTGTTCCTTTCCTTCTTTCTCTTAAGACTTTTTGAAATTCTTAATGTTTCTTTGAGCTCCAATGTGGTTTTTGACTTGGATCGGTTCTGGTAGCAATAACACATTTTCCTTGCCTTGAGCTAACCAGGAGCAGCAGCAGCACATTGCACAACTGAAAATCTTTGCAATCCATGCACCCTCACGGCCACCAGCAATCCGGATCCCCTGGAGCTGGAGAACGCTTCTCTCCAGAGCATCTGATCTGCACTTACTGTAAAGAACTGATAGCAACCCAGGGAGATGGGGACAGACTAGAGAGAAGAGCCCTCACCTGCTCCCACCAGACTCCACGGTAATTCTGCCATCACCTTGCACAGGAACAGGCCATAAAAATCAGCTCCCGATCCTCAGCTGGCCCGGAGCGGCGCTGCCTCCAGCGGAGCCGACGGCTCGCAAGCGGCTTTCTGAGAGTTTGGCTCCAGGACTGGGGTTCGCTCCCAGTCTGCAATGAACGACTTTAACACAGGAACCCGGCCACTGTGACAAAGGCTTCTAAGAGACAATCAGCTTCTGGGATGACCGCTCGATGCCCTTTATTGGGAACCCATTCTCCAACATGTTTACAGCCCCTGCTTTACTCAAGAATACATTCCATTTGGGGTTTGGGGGCACAGGGGTTTAAACTACTTACAGTTTCTGTGATTGCATTGGAACCAAGCAATGCAAAGGTGCTAGAATTGTCCAAAAAGCACATTCCCGTCCATAGAGGGAAATGTTAACTTTTTCACTAGTTATTTTACACAGTATTTTTTATTTATATCAATGTGTTTCGTAAGTGTGCAAAAGGTCCCGGCTCACTGGAACGAGCTGTTTGGTGTTTTACAGGGCAGCCGTACGCCGTATCTTGCAATCGTGTAATTTCTTATCTTAGAGCAAGACCAAATCTCACCTGACCCGATGAACTCGTTCGTGGCAGGCTCTAACGTTTGTTGTAAACACAACCTGTTTGTGGCACCTCTTGCATGGGTAGTTCTCTGTTTTCATATCGCTATGTTATTGTTCAAAGTATCTATTGCTCTTTATTTCCTATGGGTTTGTTACTGTATATGGAACGTTTTGTATTCAGCATTTTCCTACAGAGCAGAGTGGGAGCAGTATTCAAGAACCCACAAATACCAAAGACCTTTCATGTAATGCACTGAGAAATAAACATGCTGTAACGGAGTGCAGTGTCGAGTGTCCTGTGTCTACACGGCTCAGAGCAAGTACAAGCAAACTGCAGCCTGAAACTGGGGTGTCTGCTTTTCTCTCCTGCCATCACAACTACGTTTGCAGGACACAAACCACAAGATTGTGCCTACAGACCCTCCTCTGGCCATCTTCCAGGGGCAGAGGAGCAAAAGGGGCCTTTAACACCTAAAGCTAAGTCTGACGGTTTCTGTGCCCAAGAGTGCGGCAAGGCTGCTTCAGCAAGCACGGGGCCACCTCAGAGCTCTGAGGTTTGTCTCTAGGCTGCCCACAGTCACTACTGTGCATTCCCAGCCTCCGTAACCAAACACAGGGGCACATCCCACCCTTGTGGGGAGGGTTTCATTCCAAAAGCAGCCTTAGAGCCAGGTCAGCTTGAAGCATCCTGCTTTGCATTGCCAAGTGAGGCTCTACCTGGCTATGGCAGAAGTCTTCCCACAGGAACAGCTCCCCTCTTCCTCCCGGAGCTTTACATCAGGCACAGGGATTGCACCTTTTCCTTGGCTGAGCTGAGGCTCTGTGAGGACGGGTTGGCTGCAGCAGAGAGACAATATGGCAATGCTTAAAAAATGTAAATTCAAATCTGTTGTTATTTGCAGCATCCCACTTTTCATCCTGTTTCCTTGCAGCTCAAGGAAGTTGAATTGGCTGATCCAGCAGCAGCTGCCCAGGCCCCCTGGTACCTCCTCTCTGCCTCCTCCAGAAGTGGCTCTGTTTGCTCACTCGTTTTCTCAGAGTTTTCCTCTGGGCTCGTGGAGCCCCCAGAGCTGTCACCTCACGTGACAACTCAGACTGGAACACGAGGACATTGTTGGGGACTTTGGGGGGATTTAACCTTCCTACACTGAGAACAACGACATGTTTAGGTGCACCTACCTGTCTGCAAAGGGCACTCTACGTGCAGGAGAGGACCTGGGCTGTTCCTGTCAGAAGTGACAGTTCTGGTTCCTGAACTTGTTTTTCATATCCTAACAAAGCCAAGACACGTAAATCACAGCCGATTTCCCCTGCTGATCAGATCACACAGCAGATCTGCAGACCCCCAGCAAAGGCTGAGTCTTGTAAACACTGGGAAACGTCCACAGTGTCCAGGCCTGTGCTCCATCCAGCTTCTTGCATCGCTGATGAGGATGCGCTCAAGGCTGCTCAATGCCAACATTCCCATGCAGCGCCTGTGGTCTCTCAGGGGGTGTTTATCTTGGTTTGTATGTCCTGATACCTCCAACTCTGATACATTGCTCCTTACAGAACGCCCTCGGAGGAAGGCAGTTTGTTAATCGCTGCTGTACAGATTGGGAGCTGCTGGATAAAAGGTTGAATTAATTTCTCGGGACGTTTGTGGCTGCACTGGGCTGCCAGGTGCCGAGTTAGCAGCAGGCCCTCTGGGCCATCCCGGCGAGGGGAAACACTGCTTTTCCTAACGCTTAACACGGCACAAGGAAAACCAACAGCAGAGTTGAACAGCTTCAGCTTCTGGTAGGAGCTGATAAATAGATATACACACACAGAAACACGGTTACTCCTTGAACACACAGCCTTAACTCTTCACTAACTGCACACTCAGCAGCAAGTGACTGTACAGCTTAATTTTAAACACAGACAAACTTTAATCCTGCAGTAAGAACAGCTCTGACAACACTGTGTTCTGTATTCATGCAGATGGAATCGCTCTGCACATCTCAGCTCATTGTACAGGGCCAGAGAAAGGCTACCAGGAGAGCACCACTGCAGCCCGAATCCATATCCGTGACCCACGCTCCCAGACCAGGTCACTGGGGACTGGGAAACAGAGATCCTGATATGGGAACAAACTATGCCCAAGTTTCCTAAGCAGCAATGGCCAGAAAGGCAGCAAAAATCTGTATCACAGTATCACAAGGTTGGAAAGGGCCTCCGAGATCATCGAGTCCAACCTATAACCCAACACTAACACCAACCATCATCTAAACCATGGCACTCAGTGCCTCATCCAGTCTCCCCTTAAACACCTCCAGGGTCGGTGACTCCACCCCCTCCCTGGACAGCTCATTCCAATGGCCAGAAAGAGTAAGCAGGGAAATGACATTGCCCTGTTATCCACTGCTTCCTCCTTTAGGACAGCGCGGGCACAGCGTACACAGAACGTGACAGGCTGCTTCAAAGTTGGACTGGAAAACATTTGACTGCTCCAGACTAAAGGAAATAATTTGCCAGGCTTCAAAGAGGGACTGGTAGCTGATCAGGCCCAGCTTAATTATCCCTTTTATGAAAGAGAAACAGCTGTGCCAGAGGGCAGGTCTTCACCCTCCCACCCCACCCAACTCTTAGGACAGGATCAAGCACCCTCAGACATAGCCAGTCCCTGTTTTTTTAAGGTCACATGACAAACTGGATCACACATCTCCTTTATGGGAAAAAGTGTCTTGGCCACTGTGATAAAAAGCAACAGTGCACTCCTTTAACGATGATGAAGATTAACCTTTGTGACAATTTGCACAATTTGCCAAAGGATGTCGTAGAGCTTTTACTACTGGATATTTTCTAAATTGAGAGGACCTGATCCTCCTAAATACCTGTGTGTGCATGTGCATGTATGTATCCCTTCCAACTCAAAGAAGAACTCATTCAGGAAAGCCATACGTGATTCTCCAATGCATGGGAATAAGACCTTTGTTTTTGGTAGGTTCCCACTAAAGGTGGATGCCCTCAGCACATCTCTAGGAGATACCATCTTCAGGCAGCATCCAGAGTGGTGTAGATGGACAACCTGGCCTGAGGGAAAGGGCTGCCCAGGATGGAAAATTTGTGGCATCAAAATTTTGGACTGAGAATGCCACAGAGTCAGGCAAGCTGGAGGTGGCCCTCTGACTCCGTGCGAGAAGGTAGAAAGAAAAGGATGAGTCAGAGCTCAGAACTGGCCCACACACTGGTGTCTGTCAGCACAGGCGTGGCTGATTTATACGTAACTGGATGGAGTTAATGTTCAATCAGGAACTTACATAACAGTTAAACTTCAGATTTAGTTCAGAAAACACCGGCTGAGATAAACATCACACGCCAGGATCGCGGCAGCAACCTTCTCTCTACTCCTCAACCACAAACACATCGTCAGAGATGGACGGAGCCTGGGTCTACCTGGTGACAGGAGGATGTGGTTTCATTGGGGAGAAGATTGTAGAGCTCCTGTCTCAACAAGACTACATCAAAGAAGTCAGAGTTTTTGATTCAGTAGCAAGAGAAGAAGTAGAAAAATTCACCACAGGTAAGAAAGGGCATCGGCTTCGATGTAGCAGCCCTAACCCTCTCTTTCAAGCCCACCGGGGTTATGGTGGAGCCACAGCTACAGGCATGGGGTAGGGACCGGATTGAACAGGCTGAAGAATAACTTCTATCTTAGAGAGCTTTGCCAGCATAAGACTGAATCAAAGCAAAAAGACCCACAGTGCATAACCCCAGGAGCTGTCACAGGGAGGATCTGAGTCCCCACTTGGGGATCAGCTTAAGGAGCCGCACGCACACCGAGTTCCTGAGATGGGAACTCGGCCAACACGGCTGCTTCTGCTCAACCAGTCTAAGAGCAAAGAGACAAAAACACTTGCTCCTGAACTGCTGCAACCAGGCACCAACTCTCAGAAAAATAACAAAAATCCCCAACAACAGGACCAAGCTCAGCATCTGCTGCAGCTCTTGTGAAATAAATTACTGAAATAACAGAGAAACCTGTAGCAGCCTCACTGCGCCCGGCACAGAAAAGGAGGGTGTGAGTCCCTGTGAACACGCTCAAAGAAATTAAATTAAGCCATCTGATTACATTTTGCAAGCTGCCTTCTGATGTTTCACCAGGGTTGATGGCAGAGAGAGATGTTGGGGAAAAGCAACCTGTTTTACTGGATTTGGGACTACTCACACCAAACAAACCAGCACAGCTCAGGGTGCTCTGTGTGGTGAGTGGGAGGCTCCCCTGTGACTGCCCAGAGCTGTGTCCTGCTTCAAATGGGAGAGGAAACACAATAAAGGAGATGCTCTCCGTTAGGAGGTACCAATAGAAACGAGCCACACTTCCAGCAGGCTGGATGAGTCCCAGAGGAACCTCACTATGAGGAGCCCTCCCTCTGTGGATGAACTCGCCACGCTGGCCTCCCCAGGCCTTAGGTAGCCAATTGCCTTAAAAGCAACCATAATTGAAGAAAAAAACTGTTTAAACCTTACAGAGCTGCCCTGATCCCTGCTCCGGGAGAGGTCTGTGACCAAACACCACAGCAAGCTGCAGAAAGATGAGGCAACAGCAGCCCTGTGGGGCCACCCCAACCCCTGCTGCTGTCTCCAGTTCACGAGGAATAACCCTGCTCTTGTAGCCCCTTGTCCTGTGGTTGTTCACTGAGGGCTCCTGTGCCACGACGCCTCCACGGCTGGAGCCACAGACCCTTCCCTGGGTGCGCCAGGATGCTGCCAGCCCAGGGCAGAGGACACAGCTCCTTCCCAAAGCAACCCTGTGGCTGCTGCTGCTGCTTTCTGGCTTTTACAAAAGTGCAGCTTCCTGACCCCAGCTTCTTGCTGGCCCATTCCCAACTACAGAAAAGGGAAAAATCCTACTTAAATGTTACAACACTGTCTCAAAGCAAGATAATTAGCAAGAGATGCCAACAATGCCCACGTACGAACAGCTATTTTGAGGGAGAAAGAGAGGGGAAAAAAGGGTAGGAAAACAAACACTTCTGAATGGGTCAAAGGCAGGAATTTCTTATGACATTTTTTAGCCTGTTATGTTATTTCCCCTTCCTATCTACAGTATTTGCAATTTAAAGAAAGCTCTGTGCAATACTCTGTAAACTCACTCAGTGTTATCCCCAGCAAGCTGTAACAATCTTATGTCTTAAGGAAATCATGCATCACAGCCCCACTCACCCACACGTCTCCGAGCAAGTCCTGTACCCAGCTGTGGCTCTGGGCCAGTCTCCCATTCCCTATTCTTGGATGCACATTAGAGGTGGACAATGATGGCCACAGTTATTCTGACCCTCAGTTGGTGCAAACTGCTGGGCTAAATTAAACCAGATGCAGATTTGGCCTCTTGGTGCTCAGAAACAGGGATGGATTTCCCCTGGTGTGAGGCACTGAAATGGCACAGTTGTTAGCTGGAGTGTGCTTCAGCTTGCCCTGCAGAGAAGAAAGGTTTCTTAGCAGGATCTCATTCTGCAGGAAGGTGAGGATGCTGATTTGTATCACCCCCCCTACCTATGGTTATATTATTTCTCTCCAGCTACCACTCGTGTGACGGTGATGAAAGGAGACATTCGTGACTACAATCTGCTCCTCGCTGCCATGCAGGACGTTCACGTGGTTGTTCACACGGCTGCTGTGGTGGACTACAGGAACACCGTGCCCTTTTGGGAAATGAGAGCTGTCAACGTTGGGGGTAAGCGCCCTAAAACAAGTGATGAAGTACAGCCACACTTCGGTGTGGCCATAGAGGTGCTACGACAAACACCTCCTCTCTGATTTAGTGCTCCCTTGTCCCCTGGGTTTCACACCCGCTGCTCTGCCATGAGATGAGAAAGGTTCCCGGGATCTCTCCTTTCCAGCAGGGATATTTCTGCCATTGTCTCCCCTGTCCCTGCTCAGGACAGGCCATGCTGCCCCTCTCCACTGCTAAAGCCTCATCTTAGAACACCAAATCTGGACCTGGTTATTATTCATTGACTTTGGTCAAGGGTGTAACTTTCACTGATAGAACCGAATGGATTCAGAACATGCCTACAGGGAAACAGTGTTTGGTGTGTGCCAGGGACACCAATCCAAAGTTAACCCCCATTCTAGAGCTTAGAGCTTTCTCAGGGCAAAAAGCCCTACAACACGCACCAGCCCAGGACTATTGCAGTTGAGTTGCACCCGTGCTATAAGGAAGTGATGCTATTTTAATTATAGTCAGAGTTCACAACTATTCCATGTCTACAAGTCACGCATAGCTGAGCTCCCCAACATCTTCTCCCTATTACCGAGAGCTGATTTCACGTCAGGTGCAAGAGCTGCTTAGAGAAAATTTGTTCATAAATCTAGGAAATAAGCACAGACTATAAAAATAATGAAATCCCTATTATAGCAGCAATTCCAGTGGCACCTCAGGCTGTTAGCTACTAAAATAGTTGTTAACCACAAGGAAGGAGTTTTATATATTTTATACATAGATATATATCTCAAACTCGATTACTGCTTAGGGCCCCTACTCTTTGTTGATGCATCCAAAGGCAACATTTAAATTCCATCCCTCTTTTCACTGCTGTAGTTGTTTTCAGAACCAGATACTTTTAAGAGCCTGCATTGTGCCTGTGTACAGGGAACAGCCAGAGCTCGAGGGGTCCTGCTGCCTTTAATGGCTTTGTGAGATCTTCCCCTTCATTGCCCTTTGCTACGAGCAAGGTCCTCGAGTACAGTGAGGTTTGAGAGAGCGCAGTGAACACTGGGGAACTCTCCTCCTCAGCAAACCCAGCCTCTTGCAGATGTTTGTGAAACTCCCAGAAAAACACACACACAAAGATTTTTCCAGTGTGACCGGGTGCCTCTTTGAGGAGCAGTCTGAGATGTCTTAGCAGAGACAAAACTGTTCTGCATTTCTGCCTCCCCTGGACTGCTGCAACGAGGCTGCTGCCCTCGCTAGGACTTCTCAGAAGCTTGAATCAAAAGATTAGTTTCAAGTTTTCTATTAAAATCACAGCAGGTAAAAGAATAAAAATGAACTGTGTTTGGTACCTGCTGTAGACTTCACAGGAAAGAAAAGCCAGGGTCAGGACAGGTCAGGTGTACAATCCTCCAGCCGGCTCCTCCGCACAGCTCTGGCCACAGAAATCCATCCAATTACTGCCCTGAGCCCAGCGATTTGTGGCTGAACTGGCCTATGCCTTTTCAGAAGACTTTTTGCCTAGAGTTAAGGCCTGCAGGTTACTGGGCTCTCAAGCCATAGCAATGCTGACGAGAAGCAGTGTGGCTATG
The DNA here is from genome assembly GCA_033556795.1 of Tapera naevia. Taxonomy (NCBI): domain Eukaryota; kingdom Metazoa; phylum Chordata; class Aves; order Cuculiformes; family Neomorphidae; genus Tapera; species Tapera naevia. The sequence continues at coordinate 1,725,782 of JAUMJJ010000220.1, forward strand.
GGTAATTACCACTTCTGGCAAAAATTTACATCTCCTGCTTTGATTCTCTCCTGTTTCAACCTCTGGATGCTGAATCCTGTTACAGTCTTGTTGACTGGATTGAAGAGCCCTCTCGCACAAGAATTATTTTTTCCTTCTAGTCACTTAAAGACTTTTTAATCTGCTTTTTGCTAAGCTGAATGGATTTTAACTCAGTTGTTTCCAGTGATGTCTCTCAACAGGGGTTCTCAGTTAACTTTACATATTGTGATAGGTTCATGGAAAAGAAAATTGATTCTTTCCACCAGGTCTTCCTATTGATTCCTGCCCTCTGAAATGATCCTAAAGCTCAGGATTTCCTCAATAATTTCAGATTCTGCCCTTTACAACAAAGAAAACAGAGAAATTGCGGGCCCTTCCATGCGAGACCTGCAGCAAAGCTCAAAGGCAGAGTCTGATGAGCCAGGTATAAATAGGATAGAGATTTCCAGAAACCAGCCCTATCAGCAGCTTCTTTTCAGATCTTTATCAGATTTGAAGGCCCTCAGTACTCACTGTGGTTATGCTGCTGCTATTAAGTTTCTCACAGAATCAACTTGAACCAATTTCACAATGAGTGCAAAAGCCATCCTTAGAATAGTCATAAATCATTTAAACACACTCTTCTTCCAAGCCCCAAGCAAACAAAACCCCCACAATGACCCACAAGTTCAGCCAGAACAACCTTTCTTAAACCAAATGATCCATCGGGATTTCCTGGGGGCCTGGAAGCTGCTCCCACTATTTCATTTGAAATTCTGCAGCCAAGCCCGTTGCAACGATGTTCACCCTATGGTCATCCTGGAGAACTTCTGCAGAGCAATATATACAACTAAAACACCAGTGCCTTTGCCAGCAGGCTGCAATTCACCACCTGACAATCTGCCCACAAATCACAAAAGATGGAAAACACAGAGTTTTGCTCTGCTGAGCTGTCAGCTTCCTTTTTGGGAGCACCTGTTAAGCCCAAGTCAAGTCAGTTGTCAATTCCCATGGAGGTTAAGCCACATTACAGCTATAGAGGTAACTGCTATCATGGTAAAAAACATCCACACCTCTGCAAACAGCAAACGCAGCCTTGACCTGGGATTTTTCACATCTTTTCAGCCATAAAAAAGAAGGATCTGTCCCAAGTCTGGAAATCTTGATTCGCAGAGCAGCAGTCAAGGCACGGTGGTTAATGTTTGTCCTTCCAACCTGCCCCACAGGTACCGAGAACGTGCTAAGGGCCTGCTGTGCCCTCAGCATCCCGTACGCCGTCTACACCAGCTCCATCGCTGCGGTGGGACCCAACACATCGCACCAGCCCCTGTTCAGGTGAGGCTGTGCACACCACCTCCACGGCTTCGGATTTCTGCTTAAACAGCAACGAGACTGCAACCAGATGGAGAGTTTTGCCGTGGCTACAAAGGAGATACGTGTTCCCCTTCCTGGCTTTTCTCAGTCTCTTTCTTGAAAACCCTTCTTTGCTGCTCTTTACCTTCAGGAACCACCCCTCCTCCCAAACTAACCTTGACCAGTAGTGGTCACCACTGACTGAGAGGGTTGGTATGACCCAACTGCTCCTCCAGGCTGTCCCTCCATATGTACCAGCCCTGCTCCTCTGAGCCCCGAAATCCATTTCAGATAAGCTTCCAGGTGCTTAAGGACCCTACCTGAGAGGACAGTCCTGCTGCTGGTAATGAAGGCACCAAGAGGAACAAGCAAAAACCCATCTGGGCCGATGCTCAGAGCACTACAAAGGAACATTCTCTGCCCACCAACTCCCAGTCCTTCTCCACCAAAAATGAAAACAAATGCACCACTTGCAGCCTTTAAATCACTTTCCAGAACACATTCAAGGTTCTCCTGTGATGCTGGGAAAAAGCCTCAAAGGGTGGTCCTTGTTTTTCAATGGCTTTCATTTTCAACTAAGGGAACTGCATCATGCAAAGTGAGAGAAGGGTCAGGCCCCAGTCAGAAATTACATCACTTGTCTTGATAAGGAGCCCAGTGATGACTGGAAGGTGATCTAACATGGGTCTGTTTTCCAGATGGAAAGCACAGGGGATGTGGCTCTCCCCTTCCTCCTCTACTCATCTCCACTGTGCCCACCCAATCTGTCCAGCTCTTGTCCCTCAGAGTCCATGATCCTGCCCTGCCCTCCTTTTTAATTTTCTCTGTCCCCTTTCTCCATCATTCCTTGTATAATTTTATTTAACTCACTTTTATGTTCTTGGGAATCGACACAGTCAGAGTGTGATCAGTCTCTGGACAGGGTGATGGGTGCAAGGACAATGCTCACACCTCAGCATCCGACTAGAATAGAAAATGCCTCTGTCAGTCTCAATCCCCCCACGACGGCCACCACCGAGATACCTTCTGACAATGCTGCTCCAGTCCTATTAGCGTTCAGTTATCTGAGATCGTTTTGAAAAGCAAGAGCATTATGCTGAGCTCTTTGTTACTACCAAGCTTCAAAAGGGGTGGGGGAAGGCAAATCGAGCAGAGCTCTGCAGCCCAGGAGCAGGTTCGTCCCCTTGTGAAGCTGCTGCTTTCTAAAAGCTTTACAAGGTGAAAAATAAATTTGGATTAAAAAAAGAAAGCAATTAAAAATAGAACTTCTAGATAACCCCCCTAATTGTCTTGGGCCTCTCCCGGGACTGCAGCAAACCGTGCACAATCCATCTTTTGTCTTGCTTGTTTTCTGGTTTGTCTCTTGCTCATCACCCACAAACAGGAGGCAGGGGAGAGGGTTTGGAGACAAAAGCCCAGGGCGTGCGAGGAGGCTTCATTTCTGATGCTCCTCATTTATTTCTGCTGCTGCAGCACAAGGTGGCCCTGATCTCAGCTGGGATATCTGACACACGAGATCACAGACTGCCAAACAGGCAAGAGAAAGGCAACAGCATTATCCACGCTGTACACAAGGAGATCTGAGCACAGGAAAGAGCAAGCAAGTTGCCCAAGGTCACACAGAGAGTCTGAGTCAGAGCTTGCTCTCCAGAGGCCGAGTGTTTGACAAAAAGATTTGCTGAATGAACTTGTCACAGGCCACTTAACCCTTCCAAGAGGTGCATCTAAGTCCCATCTGAGCCCCAGCTGCAAGAGGAGCGTGATAATTCTTCATTGCCCTGTGTTTGGGTTCCCCATGCCTGGCAGAGCCTGGTGTTTCCCCAGGGTGAATTTCTCTAGGAGAGCAAAATATACAGTAAATTGATTCAAAAATGTGAAGAAAGCCTCCTGCAGTACACAGAGGCTGTCCTTGCTACTCATGGCAGCAGGGGAGGAAGCAGACACATAGGCTGCATGGATGGTCCTTCCCCATGCTTCAAACAAGTGTTTTCACCCCCCAGCTCCTTCAGAGCTCACTGAACCTGCTTAACCCAACCCTGAAATGGACCAACACTGATCTAGAACCACTGGGACCAAACGCCAGCGCCCTGGTGGGGAACAAAGCTGCTTTCATGGTCCTCCTTGGAATTATTTCAGAGCGTGCAAGGCCAGTTCCATGTTACATCCCATGGGCTTTTCTCCTTGCAGCTGAGGAGCAGGTTGTCTTTCGTAGGGGCAACCAAGTGTTTCCAGCCTGGCTGCGAGCCCCTCTTGCCCTTAATCACAGCTCCTCTGCTTTGCTCTTTCCCTCGAGAGTAATTTGCTATGGGAGACAAAGAAATAATCCCAGCCCAAAGCCACTGGCTGCACACCTTCCAGGAGATCACCAGCAGCTCTACCACATCACCAGCAAACATCTCCCTACTCTAATTAACTCTGCAAGAAAATTAAGCAGCAGCTTCTCCTTTTAGTTTATAGCTCATGAGAGGCTTTTCTCTGCCTTCTAATGAAAAAGTGAACTAGGATTGCTCTCATTTTCCAGGCCCACACCTTCTTGTGCTCTTTCCACCTTGTTCAGCCACTTGTGAGGTGCTTAAAAAGGTAACTCCACCTCTAATTTGCCTGCCATAATATTGTTTCCTTCAATCACACCATTAGACAAAACCAAAACCACTTCTCAGGACTCAAGCACTGCCCTCAAACAAACCTGCCCACGAACACTGCTTTTGCCAGAACTGCCTGGGATTTTTTTGGCCTTATTTCTCCCAAAATGCAGCAAGGATCTCCATTTCGTATAACTCACTGCCAGCAGAAAGGCTCTGGAGAGCAGAGATCGTGGAGTACATCTTGCTCTGACAAACGTCTCCCAGCCCATGGTCACTCATCACCACTCATGATCCATTTCAGAGGAAACGAGGACACCAAATACACTGGGGAGGTGGAGCTGCCTTACGGGAAGACAAAGGCCATGGCAGAAAAACTTGTACTTGAAGCCAACGGGAAAGAGGTACAAAAGCAAATGGTGGCACGGTTTTGCTGCACAGGATGGGTGGAAGGGGAGAGCTGGTTAGAAAGACTCCACAACTCATATCTAAGTGTGTATCCCATTGCTGCCCCAACTTGATGCATGGACCACGCTGCCCAGAGCTCACCAAAACCTGATATTCCCATCTCATCAGGAAGCTGGCAACTTTTGCAGGATCAAAGGGCGTTGGCCTTTGAGCCTGGGCTTTAACTCCACCAGGAGGAATGTGGCAATGGAAAGAGCTGTGTTAAATTAGGGCCTAAGACACCACTTTCACCCAGTTCATGCTGAATCAAGGTGTCATTTTCAGATGTGCCTGAGTGATCTAAGAATCAAAAATATCAGTGTACCCAGAGTCAGCTACCTATGTACATCAGCTTGCTGCTCCGTTTAGACTTCCAGCAGAGTCAGCAGACAGCTGAGTTCTTCTAGAATATGAAGCAAAATGTAAACACAAGACTTGTGCTAAGACACTGTCTGGAGCACCTCTCTCCTGGTCACAGTTTGAGGCCAGCCAGCTTAGCCTGCTTCCTCTGGTTGTTTCAGTTGTTGCAAATACTTATTTATACGCCACAGCTGCAGAAGGGCTTCATGTCACTGGCACCCTCCATCCAACATCTCCAAATGAGCATCACATGGGTGCAAGAAGTGCTATGGGAAAAAACAAATCAACCTGGGCATCCCCTTGCATTTTTTAGGGCCTCAAACCAAGCCCTAGCTGTCCAGATGACTAACTCCTCTAGTCCACTGTTCCCAGGTTTTGGGTTTATCTGACAAATCCAACATCACCGCAGAAGATTTCCTGTCTGGATCCAACACACTAACACCCCTCTCTGATTTTACAGCTGAGCAATGGTGGCAAACTCAAAACCTGCATCATCCGTGCAAACACGGTGTACGGGGAGAGAGCAGAGTTTCTTCAGGAGTTGTATTTGGCTGCCAAAGCCAGCAATGGCGTGCTGAACTACCTGGAGCCCGAAAACACGGAGCGTAACTACACATACGTGGGTGAGCCAATGATTGATCCCCTTGCGTGTGGTCCTACCAGGCTGGTTTAGTCACAGGGGATTTTAGATGTCAGCTTAACCGCAATCTTCCAAGACAGAGAGATGAACACAGTGAATGAGCATGAATATTTTTATAACCACAAAACTTAGACTGGATAAAAGAATTTTTTAAATATTTGTTCATATTGTACTGTTGTTCTTCATAAAGTTTCCTTTTTTTGTTTCCCCTCAACATAGCAAAAATGTTCAGAAAACTGAAAAAAAAGTGGAAAAAAGGACTGAGATCTAACCTTTCTTTTTTGAGGTTAATGTTTCAAAGAAGGAAAAAGACAGAAATTCGGGCAATATTATTAAGTTTTTAGTTTGAAAAGACAATTTCTTCTTCATTAGAAGATATTAAACTAACAGTACTTGCAAAAAAAGATTGCACTACATAGCTGATTTAAGCAAGCCCAAGAAGCTGCCCAGAGTCCACAGCAAGAGTTTGTTGGGGTGTTGAATGTGTCTCGGGGGAGTACAACTCCCCATTAAATCATGCAGGGTTTAGTTATTTCTGGGCAGCACACTTATCTGTCTTTTTCCAAAAGTGCAGATAACAGTAGTTTGAAAATGCTGTTAGGGAAGGATCAAGCCCAGATAAATCAAGGGACTTCTTCAAAGGCTCGCAGCAGAGCCAGAAATAACCCCCCGAGCCCTGCCTCCCGTTGACCCTGCTCCCGCTACAAAGCGCTTCACATGAACCGGTATCACACGCACATTAATTGTCCAGCTCAAAGAGGACACCAAAGCCTTAAAGGATCTTGGAGGTCTGGATTAACTACTTGGTCTCTCTACAGTACAGCTGAGTGACACCATGAGTGCCTTCCCTACTTCACAGCTCTGAGGCCGGCAGATCCAATGGACTTATTCACTCCTACAGTAAACATGAATATCTGTTATCTCCCTCTCCTTTTTTTCCAGGGAATGTTGCATGGATGCACGTTCTTGCAGCAAGGAACCTGCAGCTGAAACCAGAGTTACTTGCTGGACAGGTGTACTATTCCTACGATGACACTCCGACAAGGAAAGGGTTTCTGGTCAGGTATCAGCTGATGTCCGCTATGGACCCCTCGCTAAGGCTGGGCTCACACATCCCTTACTGGAAGATGTGGTTAATGATACAATTGCACAGGATAATCCAGGTCATCTTGTACCCTTTCTGGAAGCCAGGGCCTTTCCTAAACTTGCCTATACTGAACGTGATAGTCACCACCTTCTCCTACGAGACAGACAAAGCCTCCAGGCATTTTGGGTACAAACCCCTCTTCACCTGGACAGAGAGCAAGCTCAGAACTGCACAGTGGCTGAAAGCAGCTGCTGGGAATCTGGAGCCCTCGCAGCTTCACGAAAATAAGAACTAAGCAGCACGTTTGGGGTAAGGAGAGAGCTTATCACACCGGCAAGTTTCATCTGAACTTCACAACACACACAGATCTTTGGCAGAAATTTTGCAAACACTGAGAAATGCTGGTACAGAGACAGAGCAGAACTCTCGGGCTGCGAGCACACACCCCTGCCATGCCAACATCTCAGCCATTCTTAGTGTCACACCTGACAGCACCCCTGCCAGTCACGCACACAGACGCAGGGTGCGCTGGCCTCAGCCTTCCCTCAGTGCCACCCCTGCACGGGGATCCCTCGTGGGAACAGCAGAGGCGGCTTCAGATGAGAGGTGGTGCACAGCAAACGCCCTTCTGATAAAATTAGCTAACCAGTTTTGTTCCACGAGCCCCCACCTCTCTCCACACTCATCAAACAGGCCCCCCCCTCGCCATGGTCCTGGGCAGCTGCTGGGACAGCTGCACCTGGCTCACACGCTCAGGGGGTCTGCAGTGATAACTTTGGGGAAGACAAGAAACCCGAGCAAGTTCTGCCTCTGTTTTGGGGTTTAATGAAAAGAATAAGGAATTCCGTTTTCCAGAGCTACCTTTTCAAAGATGATTTCTTCACATGGAATTTTAGATAGGATTGGAAATACTATCCCTGTAAAATGAAACCTCCAATCTCTTGTGCAAATTGTGTGTAGGCTGACTTGTTTCTAACCATGTGGATGGATAACGGGTGTCTACAAGCTTAGAGGTGGGGTTAATACAGTTTGTAACTCAAGCTCTCTTCCCTCCGAGCACTCTAGCAGTAAAGCAAAACAAATCAGTTTATCAGCTCCTCTATTTTTAAGACATATGGAAAGACTGGTAAACTTACATTAAGCACAAGAGAGATTTCAGTTTTCACTGGAGCCTGGAGGGATGGGCCATTCTTACAACACTGGTTCAAATCTAAAGTTACTTCTGTGGGTATCACCCTGCTGTGTTCTGTAAACACGCACCCATATCTCGAGTTTTCCTACTGTAGAAGTGTACACATGCACAAATAAAAGCTTATTTTAATTACAAGTGCTCTAATCCTCCTGGAAAAAGCAAGTTTCAGCCTGATATCCTTAATAGAAATGATCAAAATTCACTTCCTGTTAGTCACAGTAATTACCCAGGAAGGAAAGCGAAGCCATACAGGGTGAACTGCCAAGTTAACGTCACCAAAACCCACCCTCACAAGAGAATTCTCTGCAAAATAAGCTTACAAATCAAAAAGCTCTGGTAATTCATTAATAATCTCACATAACCAATATATTTCGGGGAAACTACTGCAATCTGTTCATAAAGGATTTGGGAAGGTGAAGTAAGTTAAGTTGTTAGTTCCCTATTTATTTTCCTCCTACCGTTTGTCTTGGGAGGTTTCTAAGAAAGGGAGTCACAAGATTGCTGGGTTTTCTATTTCACTAAAAATTCTCTTCGCAGTTTTTTGCCATTATTCAAAGGACAGATAAGAGCTTGCTAAGAATCTGACACGGACACACTCCCCGTTTCTCACGCGCATTGCTAGAGCATCCCTACAGTTTAACAACACTGGCTCAACAGGTTTTAATGCTTCAGAAACCTTGGTCTTCTCTTGCCAATAAAGAGCCACTGGGTGGAGCTGCAAGTCTGCGAGACAGGTACTTCCCCTCAGGAGCTCAAGTGTTGCAAGCTCTGGCTTCAGCTGTTTTTATAAGGAATGGGAAGCCCTGCCCAGACAGCGAGGCTGATGGATGGGCTGGGTGGATCTGGCCATCCAGGTTTGTCCTCAGTCTGTGGCACCGGGAGTTCTGGACTTCCCTTGGCTGGCTGCAGTCATCATTTTATCTTCATGCAGCCTTGTAATCAGAGTCTGAGGAAATAATTTTTCCACTTAGAACTCACTAGAAAAGAATAAAAGTTCGCTCTCTATTTTTAAAAATAGAACTAAATATGGCACTCTGACCTTTGAGACAGCTTGTCTGAGTGTAGGAGCTGAGGCTTTCAGTCCCATTCAGAGCCCCCCTTTCAGCTGCTGAAGGTATCAGATGGGACAATTGTCAAAGCCCAATGCTATCTTGCAGATCAATGCTTTATAAGCTTTCCCACTTCCAGAAACCTTGCTGGGAACCTCATCATGCTTTTGTTCCTGTCCTGTTCATCATCACCTAGAATTCTGATCCTTATCAGGATGCAGATGACAGGCAGGATAAGGAGCAGGCATTGTTAAAGGTACTTAAGAGCAGGATTTTTCCAAAGGACCTGAATTAGTTGGCTGTTTAGCATTTGTTTTAATACCTACCCACCTCCCACAGCTTTGACAAAAGAAAATAAAGGATTCCCTTTCCCTGCTCATGGTAGAATTGGGGGGAAAAGTTAGACAGCAAAGCCTCTGTGCTGTTTTCCAAAAAGATGAGTAAGCTTCCTCTGGCTGCCCTGCATTTTGGCTCCTCCAAGCTAAGGCTGCTGCAGACTTCCTGCTAGATCCTCGATTGTATCACATTATGCTTGTTTTCTCCTGGCAGTGCTTTAATTCTTTCTCCTGCTCTGGGTTGCCACTGGCTTTGCTTTGCAGGGTCTCGGCCCTGTTATGTAACAGCAGGAAAAAAAAAAAAAAAAAAAGGAAAAGAAAAATATTTCAGATCTGTTTCTTCTTCTGGAGAGGAGCCTTTGTGCACAATTACTCATCCCAGAGCTTCAGCAGGTATAACTGCTTCCCCCAGGGGCTCCATTATATAATTGGATTTCAGCCATACAAATTAAATCCTATCTTACCCCTTAGTTAAGCCAGGCAGTAAGTATTTAATGCTAATATCCCTGACAACTCTTGCAGGGAGCAGCAGAGCTGAAGCACAGAGCAGACAGCCGCGTGCGTCCTGTGGCGGCGGAGCAGGGAGGGTGAGCGAGGAGCGCCCTGACAGACACACCTGCTGTGTGTTACACACTGTGGAACCTCCCCAGCACGAGCCACGGCGCCTGCTGGAGTTGTCATCTGAGTCAGAACATGGTTCTCCATTTTCCATCCCTGATGTTCCCACATCAGCTCTGAGTGCTCACCCCCCAACACATACACTTCAAAGAGCCTCATGCCTAACCCTGCTGGAGTTTCTTTGGAAGTCTCTGTTCTTGTGCAATGTCTGAAGGAGGCAAGCTTAGTAATGGTAAAACTCAAGCCAAATGCAAACAAGTGAAGAATTCCCAAATTAAAACGAAAATCTCAACTGAGTTACTCATTCATCTGCATTTTCCGTTGCCTTCTGTCTTCTCCCGGCGTGTTTCTTTCAGCCAAAGCCCTCTGGGCAGAGACCATCTCTTTCGGTGTCTGGTACATCAGTCACAGAGTTAGTGCATAGTAATAAAGGAAAATAGATTCCTGGTAGGAGTTAAACCAGTCGGTCTGGTCCTGTAATTGGGACATAATCTCATATTGACAGCGTTTAAACAGGATGTGCAGGGAATGGGTGGCAGAGCGCCAGCCCACAAGCGTTCTGCAAATATTGGAAAGATATTTTCCAAGTCCAGCTCCTTCACCTCGTCCTCCACAGTGTCAGGAGCTTTACTGCCCCGATGGGCCGAGATCCACTCACTAATCCTGGGGAAATCCCAACGCACCCGCGTGTTCCGCAGCCTGCAGACAACCTGGCTGGCAGGGCTTCGATTGTCAGCTTACTGGTGTTGAAGGAGAGATCTGAAAAAGCCTCAAGGGTGAAGGTCTCCAGCATACATTGGTACCAGTGCTCCCAAGCCTCTGGACACACTCACAAAGCCCCTTTCTTACTGGGATCTCACCTGTGACAGGAGACACGAGCCCACGCGCTCTCACAGGGTGAGGGATTCCCACCCTCGTACCAGCTTCCATCTCCGGAAGCCTCAGCCACACCATTACCTCGAGAGGGGCTCAGAGCTGGTCCCTCTGAGCCTCAAACACCGAGCTAAGGAGCTGAGAGGAGAGGAAGCACATGGGTGTCCAGGATGCATCCCCTGGGTTTGAGTGCGAGCGCAAGACACAGCCTCAGCTTTCCAAGGCTCCGGGAGAAGCACACCACGCGGCTTACGTCTGCTACAGGAAGTTTAAATTGATTTTTCTCTATTTCAGCAATTAATTCTCATTAATCAAGTTACTGTACAATGCTGCACTATAATTCACAAGTTTTATGCATTATATGAACAAAATTGCACATATATTTTTATGTGATTTTCATTTAATTGAATTCCAAGGAGATTTATCTGCTGGATTATTAATAAATCTTAATATGGCCTATAACACTCAATTGATATTTAATTAACCTGCAATAACTGCCTTGTAAAATGTAAATTAAATGCTTTATTTTTCCAGGCATATAACCTTAAATCAAATTCTTAATTCTACCAGCAAAGCAAAAAGGAGTGGGGAAAAAAAAAACAAGACTGCCGGCAACAACCTTAAACATGAAAATATCTGATGTTTAAAGAAGTTCAAAATGGACACTGGATCCATGCTTTGCAATCAGCTTCTCTCCTTAGGAAGTACTTTTCCACTGTCTCCCCACCTTTAAAGATCACAAGAATATGGGTGGATTTAGATGAAACATCAAAATCTCAGGAGAGCTGAAGAAAAGTGAGAGGCGCCCATTATTAATAATAAGGTTGCAAATTCCCATAGGTATTGTGGTATTTGGCATTTTTCTTAAAGTCTTGGCTCCTAGAGCCACATTATCAAATGAGAATGGCAGTTTTAATTTAAAAATTAAAAAAGGAAAGATGTGAAAGCCCTTTGATAGGGGAAGAAGTTTGCAAACCTGAATGTCAAAGGCATGAGAACTGAGAGACAAAAATACATAAAATTTGATCCTTATCTTTAAACGTATTAGAACTTTTTGAGAGACCTGACATGTTTGAAAACTGGGAGATGGCAACAAACGATCAAAACAGCCTCTACGAGAAAAGATGAGAACAGCCCAAATTATATTTTAAGATCAAACTGCTCTCCTCCCCTTCCCCCAGCAACTTACATGGATCTACATTAAACACTGCAGCAACAACCGCTCCCGAGTTCAAACCCAGCACAGCCAACTACCCTTTGCAACGTGATCTGGAAACTCCAGGAGAGCACGACTGTCTCAAATTGATAGGTCTATAAAGTTTTACTGCCACAGCACCTCAACTCAGTATATCCTTCTTTTTTTTTAATGCATGGAGTGGCCAATCTGTCTTACAATATTTTATTAAATAGGGTATTTCCAGCAAAGGACAGGAACCCTTACTGTCTGTAATCTGTCTGCATTAGATCACTTTAGAAAGTATTAAATGAAAATCAAAAGTTAAATGTACCATGGATTTTAAAGGTGTCACAGCACGGAAGAATAAAAACGAAGAGAATCTATTCTGACTGGCAATGAATGAACAGAAATAAATCCAGATCTTCTGTAATGGAAAGCCTGTCCTCCTTCACTGTTCATCCTCTCCAGGCTCTCCTTTGCCCTTGTGTTTGCAAACCTACAGCCCATGAACCCCACTGGCCTGGCAGAGTGCAGGGATTCTGCCCCAGAGCCACAGGCTGAGGGTTCCAGGAACGGCTCCAGCCTGCCAGGCAGCAGGAGGGTACGAGATCCTGCCATCCCGTCGCTACTCAAGGGCTTGCATGAATTGCTCTGCCTAGAGAAGCACTGCTGACCAAACGCTGCCCTCTCACACTCTGCAAGCAGCTTCACTGCTCCAGAAGCGAAGCACCCAGAGCAGGGAGTTGGCAGATGCCAAGTGGCCTGACGCTCCCAGTAACCAACTGGGATTTTGCAGACCTGGGTTTAAACCCCAGCTCCAGCACGGACTCACCAGGTAATTTATAGCAGGTCTTTTCCTCTCTCCCTTCTCACTTTAAGATTTTGGCAATCGATCAGAATCAGCCTCCTCTCCTCTCTTCAAAGGAGGGCACAGATCCCCAGGCACGCTGTGTCACATCTGCTGTCGATGAGGCGCAGAGCCCAGCGTGTGCCTGTGCACCACAGCCCCTTCCCAGGATGGCTGTGTTTTACTCTACTGGATAAATATTGACAGGGTAGGGTTCTTCCCCTCAGAGACAATTTCTAATTGAGCTGAATCCAGCACAGCTCTCATTAAGGACTGGCTGTGACTGACAGTTTACATTTACTCAGGTAGCACTTTTTACCAGGCAAAGTCACCAGGGAGCTGCGTGATGCAGAGACAGAGCCCATCTGCCCTCAGACCACTCCTAACAGCGCTCCTGGGAATTAAACCACAACATGAGGAACAAACATAATGGGTCAGGAACCAGGGGGCTGCAAGCTCTCAAAGAGTACTGAGGACCCGACAGATTTCCCATAGAAATTTTACCACTGAGTTCAATAAAAAACAAAGTGAGCCCAGCGCGGGGCTGCTGGTGGCCCTTGCGTGAACAGGGTCTCTTGGGGTGTCAGAGCAGACCCACCATCACCTGAATGACTTCTCTCTGCTCTGTACACTGCACAGCCACCCACGCAACCATCCTTCAGTCACATCCACGTCTCAACCCAGTCCTAAACCCCTTTATGACCCTACCATCTTCTTAAATCCCAACTCTGATGTCCTTTCATTTGAGAATCACAGCAGGCTGAATATTCCTGACATTTCCATGATGCTCAAAGTTATCTTTTTTGAGGATCTCACAGCATGGCCTCAGTGGCAATGGATGGAATTCACCTGCTTGGCAGACAGGACCAGCAGCAAACCTGTTTCACCGCAAGTAACCAACAAGCAAAGCATCTACAGTCCTGTTGCTGCCACTGGGAGTAATCCCACTTCCGCGATGATAGGTAATGACTACAGGGGATCCTTAACAGAAGACAGACACAGAGCACTTGCAAGCTCTGCCTTTTTCAAAATTCACATCTGGAAACGAGCAGTTGAGCAAAAACCAGCCCCACGAGACACATCTAAATCAGCCCATCTTAATATTGGGCACATGCTCTTAACTTGCGCGTTGCTGTGCATTCAGATGATGGATGGTTCAATATAAAACTCAGACAGCATCGTACAGTGGTACTGTACCACGTCGCCTCGATCAATACACCCAGGAGAACTGGGATTTTTAAACCAAAGAGAATTAGGTGTCTGATTTCTATTACATTTCAAAGGGACTGAGAAGCTCTGCTCTCTCTCAAAAACCTCACCACTCCACCTTAGGGGCTGTGCACACGCTTGATGTGACACCAGATAATGCTTGTGGGCTACAGCATAAATAGGGATTAGTGCCTCGGAAAAGGAGGACTCACTGAAGTGGCTGTAGTTTAAGTAAGGATTTGAAAGGGGAGAGAAATATGAGGGAAGCTATTCTAGACAGTTAAGTCACATAAGGGAAGGCTTAAAAACCAAGAGCAGGAGGAAATGAGCTGAAAAGGAAGGGATTTGGGATAAACGAGAGGAGTAGGAGGAGAAACGTCAGCCAGCAGCAAGATTACACAGGGCAACACATGAGCTCCTTCAGCATGGGGTGACTGGAGTGATGGGAAAGGAAAGATGCAGCAGGGAGCTTCTAGGCCAGCTGCAGGAGGAAAGTGGGAAACCACCCAGGACTGGTGGGAACAAAGGGGATTTGGTGAGCATAGATCAGAATAACTGCTCAAGGTAACTTGTTGCAGGCAACTCCAGCAAATATAGGGATCAAAATACAGCCCGTGGGCATCCAAGCAGAGAGCAAGCACCGCAGCACTCGTCAGGAGAGGAACGGTGTGGGAAGGAGCTGGAAGCTGTGAGATGGAGCAGCTGCACCCTGAAGCAGTGCTGCTGGAGTACAGTGCTGTAATATTCAGTCACCAGGCTGAATTAAACAGAACTGTCTCTGTTCATGGATTTCCCTGCACTAGTTTGCACTGGTTATCACAGATAAGCCACATTAATGCAACTCTGTTACGATGTTGGGAAACCTCAGTTATGGAAATTAACTGCTGTCTATGGAGGGATGGATGGAAGTTACACAATGCTGCCCCACTTCCGAGAAGCACAGAGTGATGACTGGGTGCAGCCAAATTTAATAGCTGTTATCAAAATCAAGGAAAGGACCTCCATTCAAAAGGGAACCCGAAGAAAAGCAAGGATTTGGTAGTGTTGCACAACCATCGCTCTGGACTCACATCAACAACAGTAACTCCAGTGCCGGAACAAAGTACCAGCTTAGTGATTTGACACCCGGCCAAGGGGCTTACAAAACACCTCCAAACAGTTAATGCAAATCCATATTACTAGGTCTATTAATGGCCTGTCATTGCCTGTCTCAGATCACTATTTTGTGCCAGTAAGCTCTAGATTGTCTTAATCAGTTATCCTTAACTGACATTTCCAGCACTGGCAGGATTCCATAAGGTCCTAAAATCAGGAGGATCAATCTCTTTTCTACCCATGGAATCACCACACTATCAGACTCACCGTTCCCCCACCCTCTGGCCTCAGTTTCCTTTTTCACATAATGGGGACAAGATCTTGGACCTGTATCCAACTGTTTTCAGACCTGGACATGAGTTGAGTAACTCAAGCAAACCTATTAGTTTTATTTTCTTATTGCCTTGATTAGAATTTTATACTGGCTCTTACAATTTTTCACACACGACAAAATGATCAAAAGCCATTTACAGCTGCTTTTAAATGTGCATTAGACTTCACTGAAACATGGTATTTCTGCCCCATTTGCAGAGGGCTTAGCGGGGGGGACAGCACTGCCCTTGCCTCAGCTCCCTTGTCTGTTAAAGTGAAACCTAAAATACTCCCCTCCATTCTGGATCAATGTCACATAACCTCATTTCCTCAGCTTAAGAAAAAGCCTTAGATTTTATATGTTGCACTAAAATATGTCAGCACCATCGGGTTAATAAACAGTGCTAAATCAAAACCAGGCCCCAGTTCGTAGATCATGTGAGCTGTGTCAAACACGGGGAGCGATACCAGAGAAGAGATGTAATGGACAGCCTGCGTCGCCTGGTTTTTATGGCTGTGAAAGAGAAAAACCTGGTGTTCAGTCAATTTTCATTCACCAGAGGCCGTCACACAATCTCTCACAGCTTTTTTGGGTTATGTTTATTTTTCCTGAGGTCCCCAAGAGCCCTACCCTCTGATCGCCTTGCAAAACCTCCTGTGTGACTACCTAAAGGACTGACCCCTGAGCTGCAGCCAAAGTTTGAAGCTTTCACTGCACGTTAGACCAGATCCTTACCTGATAAATCAGAATATCCCCCACCAATTTACACCCACACAGGAAATAATTTTCACAATTCAGAAGAACAAAGGTTTGATTTTCTTCTCTGTGTTGACTTTTCCTATGTGGCAACTCTCTTAAAGCCAAAGAACTTCTCTCCCTCTCATTCATCACTAGGACATCCCAGCAGCTTTTAGAGCCGTAACTCAGCACCTATGGCCACCCTGGCCTGGCAGCAGCTCTGTCCCACTGCAATCAGAAGGCCACATGGCAATTCCTATGGGGAAATTAAAGGAAAGAATCTGACCAGGCAATCACAAACTCAGACTGTCCGTGGTAGCACTACCTCCTAGCCAGCAACCTCAGTTTTTTCAGGACAACCACCAGGAATGGGTCCTAGAGGCTATCCCACATGCTCCTTCCTTCAGAACTCCCGTGCTCCTGAGGACCAGCATATGCAGGCTTGGACTGAGACCCCCGAGCTGCTCCTCATACCTGAAACCCGACTGATTACTAAGTGCCTTCAGAGATCAATAGTGACAACACTCTTCTCTCATTCACTGCTGGAAAGAAAATGTTTTTGGAAAGCCACTCACGTCATTTGATAGTGTCCAGTTTTTCCACTGAGAAAAGCAACACCTGAAACCCACACGATGGTTCAGTTTTTCCCTTGGCAAACCCCAGCAAAATGCTGCTCAGCACACATACACACTTCTCACTGCTGCTTCTGGAACCCGTCGCGGATTAACGTGGTGATACCAGCAGGCGGCCAGAGCACAGCACAACCCAAGGCCACCCGAGAGCAGTTCTCAGGGGGAATATCAGAAATCACACCAAAGTTCTGCTCCAGCCATAAATATGTGCAATGCTGTAGCAGGTCGACATCCCACTGCAGCCCTTCTCTGGCAGGGAAAGGGGCAGAGCCACCACACTGCAAGAAGTCATCCCTGTCACTCACAATTAAAAATTACCCACCTAAAACTCAATTTAAGTTCAAAGTTTCATCCTTCTCTGTAGTCAATGGAGAGAGAAGCTGGCACGGATGGAGGGTTATTCATCCCATCCCAAGATCACTATCCCAGACGGGCAGGGTGAACGGATGCTGGAGGTGTCAGTGTCTTTCGACAGGGACTATAAAAGGAGCCCAGATGATTATCTTGGACCAGACACCTAACTTTTAGGCAGAGTCAGTTAAGGTGAATCTTTGCTGAACCAAAATCAGTGGTAGTTTTGCCTTTGCCTTCAGTGAGGCCAGGTTTTCAGCACAGCAATCTGAGTAGATTAGAAAAGAAAAACAGAAAAGGGAAAGGCATCTATAAGGGAATGAAATATTTATTCCCCCCCTCCGTTCACAGAGTGCAATTAAGATATCAAGAGATTAGAGGAATTCTTCACAGACACAAAGTGGGCTTGTATTGAACAAGAAAGGAGGCTCTGGAGTCTGCAAGCACAAGTGGAGCGATCAGCCACCCTGCCTGGCTCCCAGGAAAAGCATCATGCAAATTCTAGAAGGAAGGAATTGCGGTAGACATTGCCATCTGGGACGATGACGGACAACAAGCTGACTAGGAAAAAATAGCAAAATATAATAAATTCCAAACCATGCCAACAGCAACTGTTGTGCTATGAATTAACAGTGCTATTAAATGTTTACGCACACACTTCTGTCAGCACCTGTCAGCATTTATGCAATACATACGTTGGCAAATCTGTATTACGTTATTTCTTGCAACTGATCTGCATTAATACTGCCCGTGCACATGTTCAAGCAAATTGCTACACTTCTTTTTGACCTATCCATGTGCAAAAGGTGCAGCAGTTCACAGTATTTTATGCCTATGCAGCACATTACGGGTTTCCGCACCAGTCAGCAGAGTGAGGCTGGGGATAGGGGGCAGCAAAGGAAAAAGAAAGAGGAGTAGGGAAGAACAAGGGACTTGGAAAGCCCCCGGCTGGGGCACGAAGATGCCCAAGGAAAGAGTGGTGGGCTTAGGGCAAAGCAGGGCTCATCCTAAACCACACCAGAGAAGGGTTGTCACACAATAAGCCTGCCTGAGCCAGAAGAAAAGGCTGGGGGTGGCAAAATACATCCCTAAGCTGCAGCCCCAAGAGAAAGGAAAAATCGTTTGACCAAGGCTCCTGCTAAAACCACCCTGCAGAGAAAAGTTACGCTGCAGCCTGTGAGATGGACTGCAGTGCTCCCTGTGCCCAGGTACTTAAATTAATTTCACCCTCTGGATTCCTTCTTTTTGGTCTCTCCTCACTTCCCTCAGCCCCCAGTGCAGTAGCTAGGGTGGAGGGGATAGAAATGCATAATTAAGGGAGGTGTCACTTGCTAAAGCTGGAGACAGCTCCAGCAAAAGGCAGGGATTGTGGTGACAGAGCTAAATCTGGGACTCGCCAATTGTTGCTAATGATGAGAGCCTGTGGTTACTGTGCCACCCGGGCAGAATCAGTGGAAAGACAAGCTTGGTATTGCCAAAGGAGTGTTTGTGCCCCACCTCTCCTCTGTGCAAGCGGGTTTCTGAGGCTTTGCAAACACAGGATGTGGAGGGGGCTTCGGGATAACTGCACAGAGACAGGGAGAGAGCAGTGGGAGCCAGAACAAGGTCCAGCAACGCAAGGTGGTGCTTGATGTCACCACCGAGCACGGACATCCTGGCTCAATGGACAGGTTTAACCTGAGCACGGGTCTTTGGCCAGGGAGGCACGTGCTGCAGCAGAGGAGGAGAGTGTAGAGTTTTCCAGGGCTGCCACAGGACTTGGGAACTGTTCGTGTTCTCCCTCTCCCTGTGCATAGAGACCATGAACTTTTGTCTTTTTACCCTCAATTTATTTGAAATACCAAAAGAAGCCACCAAAACATTAACATTCAAGAATTGCTGCTCCTGGCCTGGTCAAGAGAAATTTTTGTTGAATCTGAAACCACAGAAGCATCCAAACCCTGGTGCGAGCTGGAGCAAGGCACAGGATGAGTGCAAAGTTAGCTGATGTTCCTGACAGCTGTGTGCCATGGAACACCCCATCAAGGTCACCTTAAACTCTTGAGCTGCAAAAGCTGTTTGTACTTAGCAAAATCGTAAGGTCCCTGGAATCCAAAAAGGCATAAAGATACTGTATTGCCATTATTTGTGAGTTAATGAGGATTCAGAGACCAGGGAGTGAAAGTGCTTAGCCTGGCCATATTTACCCTCAAGTCAACCACATCAATTCATCAATGATATTTCTGTGCCTTTAAAACCCCATGAGGAGTTTCGTACTTTACACTGCAATTAACATGACAAGCAATAAGCAGGTCATCAGGAATAAGACTTCTCTTAATAATACTAATAAAAAGGGAGATATTTTTTAATGCAGTGCCTAGGATTAATAATTGCCATTCTGATAGAGTCAGAATTTCCAGCATGAGCCATTCCCTCCATAGCCACAGGTGTAGATGGATGGAGCAGCTCAGACAAGCTGAAGTTTATCACATTTTCCATGTAAAACAGCACAATAATTACAACTGAGGAGGGTGCTGGAGCCAAAACTCTGGGTCTTGGTAGGGGAAAAAAACCCAGATTAGTAATCAACAGGAGAAGCCACAGGAGAAGTTTTAAAATCCTAATTTAAAACCACTTAGCAGCAGCATGCTATGTTCCCACAATTACTGAGTACCAGGACATTAAAGCAGAGGTAAAAAGTGTCCCTGGAAAGTGCTGCTATACAGGGCAACTCTTAGGCTTTACTGGGATTTCCAGTACTCACACATCTGAAACTTCTGGTTTCTCTTTTATTTCAGGAAGACCCAGGGTATTTTAGTGCATCTCCAAGATTAAGTGGAAGAGGGAAGATGTTGCTGTTTGAGATTCAGCTTTGTGGACTGCAATCAGCCTGTGGGGATAACAGCTCTATGTCCCCATCCTGGTGTTAGAACACCCTCGCAAAAGAGAAAGATCAGGTTTAATAACATAAGTGTGCATTTGTGTCTTTAAATAGCATTTGCTTTGCTGAAAAGGATGCAAACATCTTGTCTTGCTGAAGAGTAAACTTGACGGCACTTAAAAGGTGAATTTCCAAACGAGTTCAGCCCTCAGTCTGCAGAGCAGCTTTGTGCCACAGACTGGTTTTTGTTTGCCTAAATGAGTGCCAAGATGCCTGGAAATCTTTACTCCTGGTTGTGGGTTTAAAACATGCCCTTGTTCTCTTCTAACACAGTGAACCCTGAGGAGAAATACCAGTAGGGTTAGAAACCACCACCAGATATATTTTGAGCTTGATTGCCTGTATTATCTTAACACCCTATTGCTCCAAAACCTCTGAAAACTACATATCTCATCTTTCTATTGTTGTTGCACCCAAAGGATATGTCTACGCCGCAGCGCTGCGATGCCCACGGCAGCTTCCAACAAGCTCACTCTGGTTCTGCGAGCAGGCCAGCTGCAGCAGAGCTGAGCACATTTCCTCTGCAGGCTAATTCCTCCAGCTTCTCCTGCCCCAGAAGGTGGTGCGAAAGAAAGCAACGCGCCCCTGGCTTGATTCTTCTGGCAACAGACAAACGCAACAGGGCAACCACTCCCGATAGGCTCACACCATCGGCTTTCCAAGGGCACACGGACATTCTGGCACACAGATTCCTGTCTGAGAATCTGAGCTTGTGTACAACAGTTTACCATAACCAGCACAGGCGAGCTGGCACTCCCTCCTCCAGAGACAGCAACAGTTCTGCTGGTTTTGGGGCAACCCTTTGCCTTTTTGCATCGCTGGGTGCCACGCTGGTATCACCTCGCAAGGGGATGACTGCGGAGGTGTCCGCATTCGAGGCAGGTTTTTTGGCACAGAGCAGATCACCTCATGGGTACGAGACGTCACAGCCAAGCAAACACGGGAAGGAAAAGCTTCTCCCTGAAATCACGGCCAGGTTCAGGCCACTCTGCAGCAGCCCCGTTTAGCCTTTGAGTGGGAGGAGCACTGAAGCCCCATCAGGCTGTGGGACGAGGGGTGCGAGGAACCGCAGGTCCCGCAGAGCTGCCCAGGAAGGCACAGCCCAAGGCAGAAGGGCTGCACGGCCCCGCTCTTCACACCCCTTCCTTGCTCTGGCAGCAACGGAGCAGCCCTGACACAATGCAGAACCCAGGCCAAAACCCACAGCCACTCTGTCTGTCTAACTCTGTCTGGCAGTGCTGCAGTACATTATTACCTCCTGTAATTCCCCCAAGTTATTTAGGGCTGTCTCCTTATTATCTCGATATCTTGGCTCCCGTAATAATTACAGACCCAGTTTTACAAGGGCAATTTTTTTTTCTTGATTAGTTTCCAGGATTCTGTTGTTGCATCAAAGCTGTGCTAGTTTTTGTGTATTCCTGACAGATGTCTACTTGGGGGAATTACAGAATGGGCATGCAAAGAGGAAACCATCTACGGTGAGACTGAGGCAACAAAGAGCACTTCTGTGATTTTTAAAAGGCATTTCTCGCACATGAGCACGGGCACCCACGGCGGGGCAGGCGAGCACACACTCGGACACGTGAGCTCCTGCTGTTGCCCATCCGGAGCACGGCACGGTACAGGAGTGCTGTAAGAACAGCCTCTCGTCTGTGCAAGTGGAAGGAAGAATTAAACAGAACTCGCCAGATCTAAGTACTTACTGTCTCTGCTGAAACTCACTGTCTGCAGCCAAAGCTCTCAAAGACCCCTATTAAGGAGCTGGTTGTTAATTATGCTTTTCATAGAAAGGAAACTGGTGAAAAGTAAAGACACAACTCGGGAAGCAGCAGCTGAGCTAGGAATAAGTAGAGGCCTGCGGAGTCTTCCCATCTTCACCACAAGCTCACGTGAGTATTTGCTCTTCTCTAAACTCAGCCCGTGGCACAAAGTCTGCTCTGCTTCTGCAGCACCTTTGCTTGCTGCCTGCCTTCAACCTGCAAGCAGGATTCAGCTAAGAATAAACAACAAGAATAAACAACAACAACACAACACCCAGGTTATTTGTACTACAGTGGTGCCTAAAAAAATACTAATTATCTGTCAGAGAGTGGTGCCTGCAGGCCTCAGGTGAGCCTGGCACCCCATTGTGCTAGGTGTTACACAAAACAGCTCATAAAGGGACAGTCCCTGCCCTGAAGAGCTTGCAGTCTAATTAGGCAAGAGAAGGAGTGGGTGGAAACAAGTTCAGAGAGATAGAGTAACTGATTCCAGATCTCCCAAAGCAGAGTGAGCGAACAGTTTCCTGGCCTCTGAACTAGTGCCCGAGCCACACAGAACCCCTCAAAACACGGGGGTCTTCACACTGTCTGTTGGCTTCTGCCTCGAGGTTCCCAAGCAGTTGACAAAGGAAACGACTCCATGGCTGTGAAACAGCCTTGGAAAACGCTTCAGGTTTCTGTTGCTTACACAGAGGGGTCAGGTCCCGAGCAGGGGTGTCTGAACCTCGACAGTGGAAGCAGCCCCGTGCCACCAGGAACCACGCCGGCCACCACCATTTTCAGCAGCGAGTGACCCTCCTGCCTGCTTCAGCAAAGGATGCTTCCATCGAAACATGACTTCAGCTGCTACCGAAGGTAGAGGATTGGATTTGTTGGACAAAGAGCTCGATCTGGAATGGCAAATCCTGTACATTAAGGGCTGGCAATGGGTAGATCAAACCATGTGTCAAATAAATCACCCACTCAGTCCAGAACCATACATGAAAATACAATTAGAGATTAGCCCACAGAGTGCATAACTGGCAATACATCAGCCACAAATCATTTTAAAAGCATGTAGATGATCTGGCCTCCTTAATTCCTTGAGTTGTTGATTCCAATTATCAGCAGCCAAGTAGCAAAAGGTTTTTTTATCCCAGAAGATTTCCTACTTTTGCATACAATAAAAGTCAATTTATTCGATGATTACTAGGACATGGGCAGTTAATAGGTTGCGTCTGTTCTTTCTCCCCTCAGATACTTCAGAGTGGATCCATTAACACATCTACAGACTAGACTTAAACAATAATAGTGCTTCTCCTTCTCTGGGGGTAACCAAACCAACCCACTTTTTGTACAGGGCTCTGGGATGTTTTTTTACTATTACAGCTCCAGAGGAATTTACATAATTGGTTATGAATAATTCGTAGCTTGTCTAAGAGTCTCCATGTAGCTATCTGATTTACGACAGCTCCCCACTCCAGAACCAGCAGAAGATTTTAATACAGTTTTTAATTGCAAGATCATAATTTAAGCATATCCGTGCTGCCTAATGGGATGGGATGCGAGTCGAACTCTCTTCCACAGCCCCCCCTGTACCTGGTCTCTCACTGTCAGAGGACTTGCAAGGCCCTGGAAATGCTGCTGAGATCACCTACAGGGCAGGGAGCAAACACCACAGTCTGCAGTGCAGACCCGACCTCTCCTCTCCTCCTTTACGTGCTTGCCTCCAAGTTATTTGCTTTTTGCAAGGATGAAGGAGAGAAAAGGCCTCGTGGTTTAAGAATCAGCCTTCTGCTGATGCCTGTGTTCAGCTGGGATCTCTGCACACCTTTGTTCACTCCTGCAGTCTGACCATAAGAGCAATAACACATCCCTCTCCCTGAATAACACTGAGGAACTTAGGTAAGCAGCACTCCAGGGATTGCTGGATACTCTAGGACCAGGTTTATAGGGAAAACACACTGCCTTCTACAGGATTGGGGTGCTGAGGGGAGCGACACGCAATGCTGAAGACTTGGAAAAAGCAATCTGTGCGCTTAAAACACTTCATGTCAAGTGTTGAATCTCTCCCTGTTGGGAATTTGTCCCCATCATGCAGGCAGGGAAGATATAACAGTTAATTTTGCATAAGTTTCTTGCCTGTACAAACAACAGAGATCAATATCCTGACTGAGATAGTGTTCAGAGAGCCAGCCTGAAAGGCAGGGGAATGAACTGGGAGAGCCCCTGCACGAAGCAGACCTGTGGCCCCTGGGTGCACCCCTCAGCCTGAGCCCCACCTCCCCCAGGGTTCCCGTGGTTCAGGCACCCCCCTGGGCTGCGCCCCCGTGCTGGGGATGCTCTGGTGCCTTTGTGCTGAGGTTTCCACTGGAGACTCTGGCCCAGGTCTGGGCAGTCGCTTTTGCCTCGGTGGCTCATCTCACAGATCCTGCAGGAACCAGCTTTCTTCCAAAACCTCCATCCAGGCTGGAAGAAATCAGCCATCAGATGCAAAGTCACTCAGCACCACAGACTGACTTCTCTGGCTGTGCATCCTAAGAAAATGGCCCTAAAAAAAGGTTCTACGTTTCCACTCAGTTGGAAGAAGGTGTAAAGCACAGGACTGCAATGAACTTTCTCTCATTTTTTCCCTCTATGATGTTTTTGCTTCAGCAAATGGAATTTAGGACTGGGTCACTGAATCAAATCATTTGCTCCCACAGGAAACCTCTTTACATAGCCCTTTTTATTATTATTTCTGCCCCTCAGTTCAACAAAATCATGGGAATGCTCCAAAACTTGTTTAACTTAAAGCAACTGCCCATTTTCAGCTGACTCCAACTGGCATTTCTTAAGACAAAGAACTTGCTGATGTGCCTTACAAAACACTGGGTTTATAAAAGATGCTGTATCTCCTTCTACAAATTTCACTATGTAAAGGGTAAATAATTGGTTAAACTCAGTCTTTAGAAAAGAGAGCATAATCTTCATTGAGGCAAGTCCCCAGCAAGACTTAAGCACATGCCTACATGCTTCTTCCAAATCTGGAACTGAACTCATTTGCCTTTGCCATGAGAGGTCCTTCACTATTTTTTTCTTCTACCAGTTACACTTTCTTCTAAAAAAATTAATCCCATCAAACTACTAAAAGAGCCATCTCACTTCCTTCAAGTTTCCTCCCAGCATTTATAAAAAAAGATGGTTTATTGTCCTGAAAGCAAAACCATTACAGCCTGTCAAAACCTTTCTGTGAGGCAGCAGCGAGCTGAATAATACATTTCACATTAAATTACACAACTGTGTCATCGGGCTAACATTAAAGGTAAGTCATTAATAAAAAGAGAAAATAAAGTGGTCCTTAATTATACAAGACATTAAAAGGCTGAGTGTTTTGCTTCTGCGGCACACTCGTTTTGTGAGAATAAACGTTTTAAGACCAGTGTGAACTTTTCTCTGTGGAAATTGCAGCTCCAAGATAATCCCTCCCACCCGCTAAGGCGGCTCACGGCTGCGAGATGTATCCTTGTGCACCTCCTGACTCCTTGGTGTCAGTCCTGTGGACAAAGCCAGTTTGCAAACCCTTGGCTTGCACACGCAGCCTTTGCTTTTGTTATTTATGGCGGACATTCCGAAAAGGCTCAGGCGAAAGCACTTAACAGCTGAACCCATTGATTTTCTGTAAAAATAAGGCATCTCCATGCTTTTGACAAACATCCAAATACACTTTGGAAATTGGAGCCTAAGAGGATAAAGCCAAATGAGCAGAGAGGGAATCCAGGCTACTAAACCTCAGCGTTCAGGGCCCTACAGAGCCGTAACAAGGATGGTGGCAGGGAGAGAGGGCACTCGCAAGCACACAGCCACTTCTGCATCAGCAGAGGATGAGGGGTGTGCTGCCCCTCCGGCTCCCCAGCTCCCAGGGAAACCCACCCCTGGGAATGCCCACAGCCCTATTTCAGTCACTGAAGTCACGTAGGGACAGTGTGCTTTCTGCAAATCTCCACACGCAGTACTGTCTTTACCTTGCAACTAAAAGCAGGAACTCTTTGGAGCTTGAATTCCTCCAGCAGAACCACAGATCTAAAGCTTTTGGAGACCGTCACCATTTTTACCTGCAAAATACCTTTTCCTAGCAAAAAAGGAATCTTGCCCTTTCTTTATGCTCCATCCTGGCTCCTCCTTTACCTTCCAGCTTCCAGAAATACAAAGCTACCATTTTGGGAATCGAATCCTCCTTCATTCCTCATCAACTGAGTCAGCCTTGCCTTGTGGCACAGGACCTTTTCCATGCTGGGAACCCCTGAGGTTCACCTGCGAGTCTGAGATAATGAGAGAGCCAGCTTTCCAGTAGAAGCAATCACATATTTCTGTCCCTGGGTTGACACAGAGCAAGTCACCCACAGCACCCCGATGGCCACAAGTCACCGTCACTTGGTACCTGCAGAGAGTTAGGTAGGAGCGTGCTAAGGGAAAGGTTTAGGAAAATAAGGGTTAAGAGTACACTGGAGTATCTGTGAGTGCTTGTACTAACGATAACCCTTTCTGCCCACAGAACCACAGCTAAATTTGTATGAGCCTGCTCCTGAGGACTTAAGTCAGGTAGGCTGTGGATCCTTCCCCTGGGGGATCTGGAGCCTGAGTTTTCCAACAGAAACAACTTAGTAGGAAAATTTCCAAGGAAACATGAAAGGCTGTGAGCAGTGTTGTTTTGCGTGGAAAATGTTTGCCTTATTTTTCCTGAAAAACTAAATGCCGAAAAACAAAAGTGTTTTGGCCAAACCCCTGAGTTTTCCACTATTTGAATTTCTCAACCATAAAAAAAGAACTTTTCTTGGGAACTGTAGATCAAAAAAATCCCCCTGAAATGAATTTCCTTCTACTTTTAAATTGTCTGCTTTATTATGGTACTAATTCTAGCTTTGTTTTTTTTTTAAGGAAACAAACTATTCAGCATTGCAGTTACCCCGAGATTCAGCAGACCTCTGTGTTGTGGACACAGCCTTTCATCAAGGAGACTAAAGTTTTCCACAAAGCTTCAGTGCTTGGAGCCACCGTCTAAGGCTTTGCCTCATGTAGCCAAATTGGCCAGGAATTAGCGTGTATAGAAAACACCGGGGATTTAACCATAACACACGTCCAAAATACACATCTAGAGCCTCATCAACTGCTTTTCTTTCTGTAAATACCAGTACAATATTTGCTACATATTAAAGGATGCTGATAAAATTTACAAGATCCTTCTCGTGGAGCACAGTATCTGCTCCTGCTCTGCACTTCCCGTGCTTCAGCAGCGCAGTGGGACGAGATACACAGGGTTCATGGAAATGTGTTTGCAAACTGGAGGGTGTTGGAGCGATTTCCTCATATGAAGGTGCTCTCTATCTGGTGCCTACTAAATCATCCTTGCCAAACATTATTTACCCCTGAAGCTAACAAAAAGAATTGAAGAGCAAGTCTCAGCATACCAAGTGTTAAATATTTCACGTATACAGGGGACCTTCACATTAAAAGCTGTCTGCTTTACCTCGGGGTAATTAACACATTTGAACTATCCTGGGGTTTAAAAAGAAAAAAAGGCATAAAACAAAAACAAAACAGAAAGAACCCTCAAACCCAAGGAAAGACCAGAGACCTGAAGTTAAGCATGAAATGCATCATCAGTGTTGATCCTAGGAGAAGATAAAGGGCTGGGTTTGGTGGATGTCCCTCACAGTACGGGGCTGGGCTTCCCTTTATTCTATACAAGCTTTGCTGAACTCAGAAATAGTGACGCCTGCGTGCAGAGAAGACAAAAGGAATAAAAGTAAGAACGTGAAAGGATGCAGCCCCTGCCCCCCTGAACACAGAACAGCAAGACCCACACGTGGGGGGCCAGGCTGGGCTGAGTAGGACTGCAGGGTATGACACAGCAATGCCTTCCTCTGTTCCCTCCAGTGCACACCAGGAGAATCAGCTCATGCCAGCTCCTCTCGTGCTCAGTTATTTCTCCTGCCTGCCCCTCCCAGCAGCACATTGCCTGCTCCTCAGGAGCAATCAGCCAGGTGAAAGGAGCACATTTTTTAGGGAGTCCCCTGCTAAAACACCAACAGCGCGTTCTGGCTGCGTTTCAGATTGACTTCCTTTCCACCTCTCACCCCAGCCTTTGAAACATGAAGGAATGATTCACTTGCAGACACTGCCCTACTTCCATTATTATTAACCACCGTCTGTGCAAGGAGCGGTGCAGGAATAACTGTGAGCACACACAGAGCCCAAGACACCCACACACTCCTGCAAGAGACACCTTTCCTAGGAGGCACATGGACTGGAGGGGAGAGCAGAGGGCTGGGAACCGTGGCAATTATTCTGAATAACAGGCTGCGAGCCTCGAGTTTTCAAGAACAACTTGCATTAGCACATTTCCCATCAAGGCTGAGAAGGAAACCAGTCAGGAAACCAAAGAAATCATTGAGGCTCCATCTGTACAGCCTGAATGCAGCTTTCAGGGCAGGACTTACACCAGGTAGATGAGGATGTCCTGGAGTCTCTCATGCTGCTGGGTCTGCAGAGAGCATCGCTGGAGCCTCGGTGAGGACCGCTGATCAATGGAGCAACGCTGCCGCCTGTCCCACTGCCAGGCAGCTCCTGGAGCCACACTCGGCAGCGCTCCTGCAAGGTGCCCTATGGAGCAGCACTGGGACTTGTATTGCTGCCATTTCATCAGTAAAGTGGCACCAGAGTCTGTCTCCCTGACAGCTGATCAGTGAGGAGGAATATAATAATTATAATGTGGTGTTTTACAGGATATGGGCCTTTAACCCAAGGACCTCCGATCCCTTTTCAGACACTCATTAAGCCACAAATTCCACACCTGTTGAGATGGTCACAAATACCCAGATCACCAAGGTACTGTAAATCCATCTTTGTTCTTGTTGTACTTACAGGGGATCTGAGATGCTACAGACTAGTTAAGTGTCCTGGTTTAATTCCCAGTAATGCTATGTGTAGGTTGAAAATAGGTCCTCAACACAGAAAGGCTAAAACCAGGCTGGATTCTCCAAAAAGGTTCCCGGAAAACCCAGCTAGAAACATCCCAATGAAAGCTAAGACATGCCGAAAAGATAACCACACCTTTTAAATTCCAAAAAGTCAACGATAGACTTCAGCCCACAGAACAAAAACATGGAATGCCTTGGTAAAACCCCAATGTCTCAGCAGGGCCACGATCTCACCTTCTCTCTGCTCCCTTAGCACAAAAACATCCTCCAACTTCAAATGCGGAATGAAATTCAGGTGTCTACACTCAAACCCCACATGTGGACTCAGGGTCAGCCTCGAGACACCCTCCAAACCTTTCATGGAGGTTCTTCCAGTGAGTCTGTCACAGAGTTTGGCTCAGACACCATTTTCCTGAGCTTCCAATACAGTATCACGTTACCTGAGCAAACTGCTCAGCTCAACAATTCTTGTTTCAAAGTTAGAGGCCAAGCCTAGCTAATCTTTCTTTACAATTCATTCCCCAAATCCCTGAATAACTTTGGTTGCCCTGCACTGCCCCTTCTGCATTCTCAAATGTGCGGCACGCTTCCCATAATAAGGTAACTAAGCCTGCACACAATAGCCTACGTGTTTTATTCTGTGTTCCCCACTGATTACTACCGAATGCCTCCACACAGCACATCCACGCGCTCTGCACTTAATGCCTCACTATATATATAGTGCAATAACCTTGGTGCTTTTACTTTGCAGCTGTCAATTTGTGCAGATGGCTGCAGCGTATTAGTCACCGCCGACGCTCCCCTCCTCCTCCTCCCGCGGTCCTGCTCTCGGCCAGCGGCTCACATGGCATTTCCTTTCAAGGTATCCATGGCTATTTCTGGCCCAAGGGTTCCTGGTACGTTAAACGCAACGAGCCGCATCCTCAGCTGGTGTAAATCTGCACCAGCCCTAATTCGGTCAGCGGAGCTGCGCCAATTCATGAGCAGAAATAGTCCCATAAATCAGTTATCAGACCAATACATTAAGGCAGCTCAGTTAAACTGCTTTGGCTTTGCTTTATATTTATTTACAGATAACCACAGCACATAAGGATGATGGTCCTGCACCACAAAGTACAGACTGACCAACTGGGGATAAGGACAGACACACAGGCAAGTCAGCTCGATTCACCATTGCACCACCACAGTCAGGCACTGTCCTGGTATCAGTGAAATAAACTTCTCTCCCCATCTCCTATCGCCTCACCAGGAATTTGTTTCAAGCGCAAAATGGGCAAAGACCATTTTTAATGTAGAAAGGAAACAAAAATGTAGCTAAAATTGACCCTTGCCACACCTCTCCATCCTAAACCATTTCCTGACTGTGACATCCTGTCTTTCCTGTCCAAAAGCCAATTTTTAGCCAGTCTGTACCCTGGCTTTTCAGAGCAATCCGATTCATACAAAGTCTTCCCAAATGCTGATCCGGCCCAGCAGCAGCTCCACATACCCTGACTACAGCCTGGAGCTGCTGGAGAGAAGCAAGGCACAAGGGAAAATCCCCAACCTATTAGACTCTTGCCTGAGTTCCTTAATGTTCTGAGGTGAATGATTTAGGCTGTAAGAAAAAGCCTCCTGACAACAAGATCTACTAGTGCACGGAATAATCTTCCAAGGGAAGCGATGGAAACATTGCTGCTTGGCACACAGCTAGTGTTTGTCCAGACTAGTTTTTAAATATACAATCCAGAGTTGGCAGAGGAAGAGTCTAGTCGAGGTAGTTGCTCTTATCTATCGCCATATTCCAGGATAAATCAGGTCATCTCCTTTGTTCTAGTCTAAAAATTGAGGAATGCACTTAAAACAATCCATGCAGTTTTAATCAGCTATAATCTCCCTTTTATGATCCACATGGGTTGTATCTTATTAAATTAGATATATCTAGCCGTTTCTTTTTAATCATTGAGTTTTTTCTAATACAAGGCAGCAGCACTGTCTAGCAGAGCTGGCAAGAACCGGGGCTGGGAGTGCCTTCAGGTCTTGCTTGGGCTGTGCCCCAGGCTCCCAAGGCCAGTAAATAAACCCCTCACTTTCTTAAAAAAAATAAAATTAATTAAAATCACTCTCCAATTAGGTTTTGTCACTCAGAGAGCCTGGGATTGACTTTTAGAGGTCATTAGTGTTCACAGCTCTGGTCAAAGTATTTAGAGGGGAGCTGGGGTCAATTTATGAAAGAGAACAAAGGATTCAAAAGGCATCAACAGAGGAAACTTTAGGTTTGAGATTCTGTGAGATTTTGTCCTTTTCTTATACTCTTTAAATTATCCCTTGAATTCACTGGAAAGAACTTTGTTAGTGACAGAAAATTGTTTTAGAAGTAATAAATATACATTGACGAATGTAAAAAATGATAAATAAGATACAGAACAGCCATTCCAGCAACCATAAATTTTGCCTTATTTTTCTTTCCAAGCCTCTATATCAGATCTTATCTCCTGGACGAGACCAGTTTTCTTCCCCTCAACTCCCAAACACTCATCCATTGCTTTTAAAATGAAAAGCCTGACGGCAGAACAGGACGTCCTTTTAAGAACGTGTCTGATTCTGGAAGTCACAGTAACTCTGGTATCACTTCAGGTTCAAACCACTGTTATTTAGTTCTGAGCCTGTGCTGTTAGTCAATATGCTGTACAGAGCAGAGTAAGCGTGCTAAATTTGGTCAAATTGTGACTAAAGAGGGCGCAGCTGGTCAGAATACGGGCAAGATGCAATAGATTTAATAGGGAGCACATTTGGGGTCACAGAATAGTTTTCTTGAGCAGGAATAAAGAATCAAAAATAATACACGTTTTCTTGAGGAGTTATTTGGAAATCTGCTCCTAAGTCGGTATGGATTTGTGAGCTGCTTATAAATATGGCAATGGGACTTCATCAAACATATTAAAGCAGATGAGAGTCTTTTGGTTATTATTGATTCTATTCTGTAGCTGCTATTTGTGCAAAATAACTCAATTCCTAACTCGATATTCCAAAGGACAAATCTACTCGTCTCACCATCGACGAGGCACTCGCTGGTGTTTGCCAGCATTGCCTATTCTTATTTCTGTAGCTGGAGCACTGCTGAATTTAGCAAAGGAGTTCTGCCCCTAAAGGTATACATATGGATCTTAAAATTCTCTGGAAAGCCAAAGCTACCAGGGGCTTCCTGAAGCACTTGCTATCACTTTGAAGCATCTGGCTCGTGGTCAGTTCTTTCATGTTACTAACTTCTACATTTGCTTCTGAAGAAATCAGCCCAACTTCCTTCACTGCTACATTCTGCGGCAGTTTTGGTTTTGATTGTAACATCTCCTTGTTCATCTTGAAATCAAAGTCATTTATGGAAGCTGCAGAATTTTAATGTTCCTCAGACTCAAAAGCATTTGTTTAACCACCACCAGACAAGGAGATGAATGAGAGAGACTGTCTGCTCCTGATTTAGGGGAGCCAGATTTTTAGAAGGGTTCAGTCACCAGTGTATGACTTCAACACACCGAGTTCTTCAGACAGCCTGGGTATTTATTACTATTATTACTGGGTATTTGTTATTATTATATTTCAATGAGATTGACTCTCATGAAAACCATGACCTTAGTGAACTGGGTACTTAATGCACACTATACGTTCCTATATTTCCACCTGAAGGAGGGGAATTATTCATAACTTTAACCTGCAATTTAAAAGCAGCTTTTGATTCTCATTATTTCTGCATCTGTTCACCCAAAAAGCCTGTCTATGCTGTTGTTGGGCTGTGAGTGGTTTTCAAGAATCACTGCCTAACACAAAATGATATGCAGGACAAAAACAAAAAGACAGTATCTTCTTAGGTTACTTTTGTTTAAGCCCTACACAGAGAACAGAATAGATTAAAGCAGTGGGAAAAGACGAGATCAAGCCTTGTGATGTGGCATAGGGTGCTCCTTCCAGCCAACCGCACTTGATTTTTCTCCACTGATGCTTCCAAGTGGTTTTCTAGGATACCCCTGAGCAGAACTCATTGTAATAACTGGAGGAAATAAATTAATGGAGAATTACCCTAAGGTTCATCTAAGAAGAGTTTTGATAAACAACACTTCCAGGCTGAGATACTCAGCGCAGCCTGAGGAATGTGGACTTTCCCACTCCTGTTGAACTGAATGGGAATCTGCACCTCTGAGTCAAGCTGGGAAGCGGCTGCCACAACCACCAAAAGCAAAGCTGGATTTCAGGTGCAACTGGAGATCAAGAAGTGCCCTTAAACTGAAAAATTCTGACAAAGAAAAAGGTGAAACAAGAGGCATTTGACCCATCCAGCAGGCAAATTCCCAGGGAGCTGCAATCTCCTCACTCCCAGCCTCAGCCAAGAAAACTGCACAATCTTCAAATGGAGAAGAGGGGACAGAAAAACGGACAACAGTGGAATTACATCCCAAATGTTGCCACAGGCATGGAGAGATGTCCCACACGTGAGCCTGAAGGGAAGCTTATATAAATCCCAGCAAATTAAATATTATCGTATTGCTTGTGTCCAGATTTTCCCCCCTTAACTCTCCCCTGAGCTTTATTCAAGTCCTTTCCAGACCATGATTTAGGCAAACCTTAATTGATGCACAGGCTTTAGGCTAGCTGTGTGAACAAAACATTTTCCACTTGAAATGGTTCTGAAACCACCACCAACACCTCTGCAGCCACAGATCCATCAGGTACCTCTGTATCTTTAAAAAGCAACACACACACCTGGCACTCTGAGCCCAGATTCTGCCTCATTTGTACCCACGGGATGCTGGTGAAGTCATCTTGATTGCACAGGATAAACGAAGGGTGAAGTTGGCCTGTTTAAATTAGGATTTTTTTTTTAACCTGTATATTCTTCCCATTGCTAAATCTTTCACAGAGGCTACTAAAGCAGAGAGCTGCTGAGCTAATCCTCTTTTGACTCTCTGCCATCCTGGCAGGTACAGCAAAGCCTAAGGTAAAGTGGAGCATCAAAAGGAAAATTAATGTCTTCTAACAGCAATTAGAGGAAATTATTTAGATATAAATCTTGTTTTATATCTTCTCATACTTGTTTTTCAATCTTTATCCTTTGATTTTTTTTCCTTTCAGGCTTTTCAGAAAGAAACATTTAAAATCCCTCCTGTAAACCAGTGGCATAATTAGCTGTATGTTACACCTGGTATTTCACTCTGCTACAGAGCAATTCCTTTGAGCTTTCTTTTTTTACTAAGCCCCGAGGTCTCCCGAAACCGAATCTACTTGTTCTCTCATCTGCTGGCTGACAGGAGCTTGAGGGGGAACCCAAACCCTGGCATGGACTGCAGAGTGCCCTCCCGCCGCCCGCCAGCCCCCGGCCTGGCAGCGAGCGACCCGCAGTGCCAGGCGCACCCAGGGCCTCTGACGGTGGGCGAAGGCACCTCCCGGCCGCCCGCGCTTGGCCTGCGCCACGAAGCAATGCTTGTAACCTAATTGTGCTCTGATAACATCAAACAAAGCCTCTCTGATCCAGCACCTGGCACGCCGCCACCCTATCTGGGGTCTGATCTGACAAGCTTGCCGATTGATCAAATCATTATCTGGTGGTGTAGGTGTATCGTCTAACACGAGCCAAATTCCTTCAGCTGCTGCTTCTCTGCTCTGCAGAGGATGCCAGGCTCCAGTAGGATCCTTCCCTGCACAGGACACAGCAGCTTTTACAAAAAGCAGAGCGTGGCTCGTGTTCCCCAAAGCAGGTTCTGCTTTCTGCTCCCTGAACACACAACAGAGCTACTTTGCCCATAGTGTTTTATCATAGAAACCTTGCAAAAGCCAGAAGGAAGAAGTCAGCTCTTCCCAGCGGCACTGCACAACAACCTGCCCTGCCAGAGACAGCCAGGCACGGTGAAAACTGCTTCACCTTCCAGTTCTGCCACATCCTTTATGCTGAACGTGTTGTGCAGAATGTGGCACCAGAACTTTTGGGCTCCTTTTCCACCTCCTTGGTGGAAATTTTTGCACTTTTATAATACTGATGTTCCCTCCCCTGACCTCGGCAAAAGGACATGCCTTCCCCTAGAAATACATCCCTGTTACTGCTCCTGGAGGACAAGACCACACTTTTACAGTTCTCTCATAGAGCATCAGGCACACAACCTAGGGATAAGATTCCCTTCCAAGCAGGAACACCAAATTGCTACCAGTTTCAAGAAGACTACACTGACCACTGGTCTGGAGCTGAACAACTACACTCAAACCAAGTGTAAGACTGCGGGTACCCAAGTTCTACGGGAGCAAGGCCCACACAGACTACAGACCCTAACAGGCAACCCTTCATTGTGGGCAGCTTTGCTTTTGTTCCCATCCCAAGAGGCCAAGTAGAACACAGCGGGGTTCAAAGTCTCAGGTGGCTGCTTCTCAGAGAAAAAAGGGTGGCAGTCAGCCACACCGCAAAACTGCAGACACCGCTTGTCACTAAGCTCATGGTGAAGCCATTCAGTTTCTGACACATCCCCCTCACCTCATCAGTCCCAAAAGAATGAAGACGACATAAGTGGATGTTTTTCCTAACAGACCCGTTCCTCCCTTCGCAATCTTCAATCTCTGAGTTACAGAAAGGGCCTGGCAGGGGCAGGAGACTATATCCTCATTTTAGCACCACCGATTCAGGTCAAAATTTCATCTGGCCACCTCCTGGCACTTCCCGGAGTCCTATTTCAAAGTAAGCTATCCAAGGTAATTTATTTGGTTTACATGCTTTATTTTATCCACATAAATCATGGAACAGAGTCCATAGGGAACAGGCACTCTATACTTATCATAATATGTAACTTAGTTCCCTGGAGACTGAGCATGTACAGAACAGCTAATAAATGGTTCAAAAAAACCTGGGTCATTAAATCTTGTTTTATATCTTCTTGTTTCCATCAAAGTATGCAGGAGTGGAAATTCTCTTTCTAAGACAGTCTCCTACTTTTCAGCCAACTGGGAATAGAGCCAGCTGAAAAGAGAGAACCCCACATACAGCACTGACAGCTGTGCACAAAATTCATGAGATCGAGAGCCAGACTGCTGCAGAGACAGGTGTCCGAGATCTAAGTTTAGCTTGAAAGATTAAAACAGCATCCACAAAGAATGCATTTATTCTAATCCTCTCTGTGCTAGAAACTGCACATGCATCACTGATGCACACAGCCTGGAAACATTTGAGATATGTCTGTCTTCTGTAGGATTTCATCCCATAGTGTTCAGGGATAAAATAGGTTTGTGTTAAGACCACAGAAATGCATAAACCCAGTAGAGAGAGAGGCTTCTGCTGTCTGAGGAAGGGTTGCAAGTGATCAGGATCTATAGTTACAGAGGAGGTAGGATTCAGACTTGTGCTGCCCACCCGGGCAGTGAGCAACCCCACCCCAGATGTTCTCAACACAACCAGGATGTCTGATGTAAATAAAAGCTGGGAGGCAGATCAGGTGTGGTTCTTGCAAGACAAATGTGCTTGGCAATTATGTATTATCCCATGTTTAGTTACCCTGGTATAAATCCAGAGCAGGTCTTTTGATCTCAAAGCACCGCTCTAAGTATGCAATTAAAAGGAAAAATGTACCCACTGCACTCGGGAGAGCCAGAGGTGCAGAGGACTCAGCCTTCGAACATCCCCAGTATGGGCTGGAGAGGCTCTCTTCCCCTCACTGCATAACTGGGTGAAGAATCAATTTCCTTGTAACAAACCGTAGACACAGCACAGCGGATTTCGATGCAGTCTCTAAATTAGAGGCAGTCTGGGATGGCAGGAGACCCAGTTTTTAGATTCACAAGGAACAAAGGATAGATCACTCACTTCATATCACGTAATATAATGCAGTTCCATATATCATTTATCCATATATCATTGTCCATCAATACAGGTAGACATTATCATATGTTAATGCAGAGAGAATTTGATAATCTGGAGTGATGAAGTCAACAAGACTTAAACTTTATCTCCTCGGCTCAATAAAGTGAGGGGCAGGTGCTCACCTTTGGAAACTATAGAGAGAAATTATCCTGAGTAGATAATAAAGATCTACAGATTCTTCCCATTTTGTGATACAGAACATATTGAAAAATGCCAGGTTTTTTTAGAAAAACTCTCACTCCCAAAGAAACAAGAATAGCAGAATGCAGAGTATTTCAGAAGAGCAGAGTCACTCTTTACCCACATAATCCCTCTCTATCTCTAATTTCAAGAGATTCAAGAAAATTTCCCATTTTTGTTCAGGGAATGGAATTTCACTGTCATGAAAATTTGCAAATACTTGTTTAATTCAGCACTTTCACAGGGAGACAACATATCATTTCTCAGATCTCATGGCAAAGCTGCTCCTAAGGCTATCACAGAGATTACGCAGTTGGCGCCAACCGACACAGAAATTATAATACATGGCTGGAACTGCCACGCAATTTGTGTGAGCAGAAGTAATCTCTCCCCTTGCATCATCAGCTCCACCAAGCAGGAGGTCATGTGATGGGTGCTGCAGACAGCGTGGGGGAGGACAGGAGCAGGGAGGATGTTTTTAATTTATGTATTTAACATATCTCTAATGGGCACCTCAGAACTGAAGCCGCGGAGCAGCTTTTCTGCAGCCTCTGGGAAAACCTCTTTGGGGAATTGGCTGGGCAGAGAGAGGAGGCAGAAGACAGGGTCAGGGCACAACTGCAGCCAGCAGCCAAACCTACCTACGGGTGGTGACAAACTCGCACAACCACTGAGTTTATCATTTCAGCATCCACACAGTATGCAGAAAAATTTCTTCTCGCTGGGAAGAAATCTCCCATACCCAGTGCTCCCATCACTCGAGGCCTGGTCATGTTCTCCCCCCACTCCCACATCCCAAACACCTAGGTAATTAATAATAATAAAGTACTGCCCCTGCGAACTCCGTGTGCAGTGGGAGGCACCGGTTATCCCTACCAAACAGAGGGACATGGGATGCACAGACTGAGCACCGTGCCTCAGAGCTCCCCAGCAGGAGCGTGGCAGCCTTCCAGCACGCAGTGCTTTCACAGCGGGATCAGCTTTCCCTGCCGAAGGACGGTTCGGAGGGGGGCACTGAGGAACTCCACAGACTGTACGTCAAAGCCTCCTCCCAGGGCTTTCCCACAAGCAGAAGGCAAACTGACTCCCAGATTGCAACTCATCACAAAATGAAAAATATCTTTCCTTCTCTTTCAGGGTAGGCTTGTGCTAACTGTTTAGCTTTGTGTACTGGCTCCTTGGGCTTCGGCCTTTGGGCTTTCGCCCCCACTCAATAGCAGACACCAACAAAAAACAATAATAATGTTAAAAAAAATCAGTCCAACACTGAAATTCATGAACATTACTTCCATTTCTGACAACCAAAGTGTTTTGGCTTTGTTAAGATTCCTTGTTAATTCACAGCTGCTTCTGCCCTCTCCCTGGCTTGCCCCAGGATCCCAGGTACTCGCAGCCTCATCACAGCTTCAGGACACAACAGACCCAGGAGGGGTCCCGTGCCTTGCAGCAAGAAGTAGTTTCCTCACAAGTAGGAGATTAAAATTTCAGGGGAAGGCACACTAACATTTATTTGAAAGGGAGAAAAACAGCCTGGGTAGTGGATCTAACACTCTGTCCCCAAGTTAAACCCCAAGAGTCACCCCACATCAAGAGTAAATGGTTGTTTCCTCCTTCCAGGGCTGAGGACACCCATTACCATCCTGCTCCACCCATCCCATGTCAACACAGGAAACGCAGACCCAATCCAGCCACCAGACTTATTCTTTTCTCCTCCTACTCAGTAGCATATTACAAGGCCACTAAATTAAAAGGAATGCTCTTTAATGCTTCAGCTTTCAACTCTTCCCTCCCAAGTACTGCTTCTGTATAGATTTCAAACCAGTTTGACAATATCTGGTTCTTGGTGTACGTGTGGGTTTTGGACTAACATTAACAACTAAATTAGATGTATGCTTAAAATACACACAAAGGTGCCTACACAGTAGTTGGGGTGTTATTATATAAAGGCCAGAACAAAGACCATTTATATTGGAGTACGCAGAAGCAGCGTACGGATCCATGCACAGGTACCCTGGCTGTGAGTGCACTAATGGCTCAGGCATTTCATGCAGCATTATTCATGACTTTCATACTAAGCCATCCATATTCTTTTAAATTCCATTTTATGTTACCCCTACCATTTTCAGACCGCGCCGTTCGCGAGGCCTCAGTGGCAGGGGCCTGCAGTTGTGTTGTGGTGAAGCCTCCGTAGCGCGGCCGCAGCGGTGCACGGCGCAGGGCTGCTCCCTTAATGCTAAGCAGAGCACGTGCTCACGGCTGCCTACAGACAAGATCGCCATCGCTTCAGATAAAGCACAGTGCAGCACTAGCTCCGTGGCCTCGTGGTTTGTCTCTGTTCCTTGCAAGTAAGAAGCAGCTCACTGGCCAGAGGCCAGGGCCCTTCAAACCAATCTGCAAATGGCCTAATCAGAGCTGTGATCTGCTCTGTATACTCAATTTGTTGAGTCACATCAATTTGCTGACTTTCCTCTCCCATTAGATATAGATGCAAGCGCCGTTTTCTAAACATATTAACTCTCTTCAGGCTATTTTGTTGTGTAAACAGAAAGACAAGTGATTAGGCATTGCGGTCAAGATACCAATGCACACCATGGCCTAAGCTCTTTACAAGTCCACCAGACATATTACGCTGGTTTTATGTGTCCTTCATTTCATTTTATCATTCTGAGATTTATGCTGTGCCTGTTTTCCCAGGCAATTCCAGCTTAAGTGCAGTTAGAAAATAAAACAAACGCTGCGCAGGGGAAGGACACTTCAGATAAAAAAGTTGTACCTTTTCCAGCCATGTTTAAAGACTCAGAGCACCAGCGGGACTAATCTTGAGGTTGCTAAAGCCACAATTTACCAGTGGTCCCACCACGATCCAGTGACCTTTGCTCAATGACAGCTCAGAGATGTTCCCACCACTGCCAGTCCTCCAGACCTGTGCTCTCGTGAACCACGTCTGAGCCAGCACAAGCTCAGAGCACAGAAGCCAACCCACAACAATCCCACCATTCCCACTTCACTCCTCCCCAGCTCAGCTTCTTTCTCCTGCCCACGGGAAGAGGCAAGCTGGCCTCAAAACAAGCCCTAGGAGGGCCCAACTTGCAAATCAGGAGGGCAATATAACTGGCTTTGCTGCGGGCTGCCAGAAACAACACAGAGAGACTGGTTAAGGTAATTTCAAGGTCAATATCAAGTACTGCTGCAGACATACCCTTTCTCTTGACTTTTCCGCGGGTACCCTCTGTCAGCCTCTCCCCATCACTTCTGTGAAGTACAGTCATCGTCTTGATTGTTGTTGTCCATCCCAGAACCAGCTCGTTTTGGACAGGGCTCTGTACACCTTTTGTGAAGCAAACCATAAAATAGAATTATTCATGGGCTGCTGCTTCTCGAGATGTTTTCCATGCCACCACGCACAGCTTGTACAAAGGTAGAGATTTTCAGCTTTCTTCCCTCCGTACAGCAAAAACGT
The DNA here is from genome assembly GCA_033556795.1 of Tapera naevia. NCBI lineage: Eukaryota > Metazoa > Chordata > Aves > Cuculiformes > Neomorphidae > Tapera > Tapera naevia. The sequence continues at coordinate 1,765,805 of JAUMJJ010000220.1, forward strand.
AAGGCCAATATTTGTTCCTTTTTGTATTACAAGATCCCAACCACACCGCCGATCATCAGGCCAAGAGGGTTAGGCAAGAGTCAGGTTTACAGTAAAGTTGTACAAATTTTATAGCACCACAAACACTTTAACTACCATGATGCTTAAAACTCCAGAGCATTTGGAGAACAAGGAGAGTTATTCAGGCTCCATACCATTTTGGCTGCATGTTTTCCAGGTGTATGATTTCACCACATGGAAAAACACAGCCTTTGCCAAAGTGAACTCATAAAAACCTTTGATGAGTAAAGTTTGGATAAGCACAAATCATTTGAACCGACAGTTGGTCCAATTCTCAAAGGGGTTTGGCAGACATAATATAATTCGTGGTTTCACACACAGGCCATTTTTCCCCTCCCTTCTTCCCCCCTCAAATCTTCACAAATTTGGAAGATGTTGTTCTAGAAGGTGCTCTGGGTTGGGTTTGCTGTGTTTTTCTTTTCCCCTGAAGGGTTAGGCACCACACTATTGCAGCTCAAAGCCATTTGGGGCTGTGAGTAAGCTAGCAAACAGGTTTTCCAGAGCAGTCTTTAGATAGTTGCATGATCTGCCTCATAGACATAAGAAAAGAAAAAAGAAAAAATTAAACTCTGGGTCTCTCACCACCCATTTGCTAGCAGGCAGGTAATATAAGGCAAACAATCTCTTCCTCTGACACATTTGGACATGTTATTTCACGATGTGTGGCGTCATTTAAGGTTGCGCCATGAGATAACACAGCATTTACATCGCTGGCCTGGGAGCAATTTGCTACAGCTTTTAGACATTATTGACATAATATTTCCTTTGATAAACAATCTATCAGGAAATTGTCAAACTCATAGCTGAGGTAATACTGGGGACTCAGCAATCCCGTGTGGTCCAAGAGGCAACTAGAAATACCATGAGGGCATAAACATAATGAGGATGACTCCTGTTCCAACCAGCTTCTGTTAAGCCCTGCAATGGTGAAAGGTGTTCGTTTACTGCTCGTGGAGTCCCTTCCCCAACCAAACAGGGCGATCAGACAGACAGCAGGAGTCTTTCCGATTAACCTCTCCAGAAGGAAGAGCAAAACTCGCTTGCTCCTCCAGAGCTGGAGCAAAACTCTTATCCTTTTAATTAAAAAAAAAATGAACTTTAGCAGTCATTAGTCAGTTTTGAGCACTTGGATATATTTGAGCTGGAAGAATTCTGTTTTGCACTCCACAATGCAAATGAGGAATGGGTAGAGATTTGGTGCTTAAATTTCCATGGCACGAATTACAGGGCTCAGCAGACATCGTGCACCTCATCTCCAACAAGTCACTATGCCAACTTACACTTGTGTGAATGCACTTACAGCATTTTTCAGTTCAGAATAATTTGTAAGCCCATGCTCACCATTTATAGCTTTCTGCTTACACACCAAATCTCCAATATTCACATTGCCTTAGAAGAAACTAAGTGGCCACATGAGGTGCCTCTGTCCCTTGCTCAGACACTCAGAAAAGAATCAGCTGTGGCTCCACAGCACAGACCTTTGAAATGCACTTACTGTGCAAGCTTTGCCATATTTCCTCATAAGTTTTTCCAACGAACACTCCTGAAAATTCATGTCTAGGTGAAATAATCAGGGTAAGCACATGCAAAGCAAGAGGCAAACTGAATCACCATTTCATCTTCCTTATTGAAATTTTTAGTATTTGGATCATTCGTCCCAATCCTGCCTATTTTCACTCATAAATAAAGAATATTTCCTCCTCCAGGCAGCCTGTGGATATAACAGAATTTGCCCTCACGCATGTTGAGAGACAAAAAGGAAACTGAGGAGTATACACAGCAACCTCAAACCATCACCACCTCATGTGCCCACAGCAAGGTCCAGTTCTGCAAAGCAATCACAGACCTAGTGGTGTCCCAGCTTCCCTTCTCTTTCACAATGCCCACATGGCTTGGGCAGTTCAGGGCCTCAAGTGTGCATTAACCCACGTGCCTGGCGAAGCTGCAAATGAGCTGCGCCTTCCTCTTCCCACAGCACTTAATACCCATGTACTCCCCTCGACTTCAATCAAGCCCCAGAGTCATAACATGCTTCCACGTTCAGCTTCCTGGGTTGTTTTTAAGTGATCAAGCTCACACAAGCCTAACGATTCCCCTCAGTTTTACAAGCATATTCATGTTTGCTGTCAAACGCATGAGTTAGTTTTCTGCAGGCAATTGCAAGAGAGCAACCATTAATTATTGGAACTGCACAAAATGTTTTCTTATTTAGAAATGTATTTCAAAATGGTTTTGGTGATTATACCATCACTCTCCCAAACTAGGCAGTCCCTGGTAAACTGTTTATTTGCTCTGAATTTGTAGAAGGTGTATTTCAACTTCCTACAGAGTAACATTTCCTCTGCCCTTCCCTTTCCCTTCTGCGTGAACTGATTTTTACCTTTTTTTTTTCATTCTGTGCCTTTAGGGGCTTAATGGAAGATTTCCAAACACAAGGAAGCGTCTTAAAGAGTAACAGAATTGCACATTTACTCACGACTGAAGCTTTACAACACAATTTGTGGAGAGAAGCTCAAAACTATGGCTTTCCCCAGGAGCCCCTGGGAAAGTCGCTTCCCTTCCCGTGCTCCTGATGGCACCCCAGCCGCCAGCTCAGCTGAGTTTGCAGCTGGGAACTTCGCAACCACAGCTTTCAGAAAAGTCCCAACATTATTAAATGCAACTTAGCATGTTGCACAACTTTCATAATCCAACTTTTATTTAGGTTTCTAAGTTGAGTTCTGAACGCCTTCCAAAAAAATATCTACCTCCCTCAGAAGAGACCCCGACCCTCCAGCTTTCTAACAAAAGAAAAAGTAGCTCAGGGAGCAGAAATGCCAGTTTCAGTTCATTACTTTCCTTTATGAAATGAAAATTACTATATGCAATACATTTTTATAGATGTATTCATATAGTTACATTCCAATATTATACATTAATATACTATACTCATATAATTTTTTTAATCTATATTAGACAAAAAAAATCCTACAGTCCTCCAGTAATTTATCCTTTCTGATGAATCCCACGTTTACACACATGCCAGCCATTTCTTTGGATAAGAGTGAGGAACGTCAATAGGACTTTTCCCAACATGGTAAATAATTACAGGCTTAATCCTTGAGTGACACCAGATTTCACAGATGCAGAAACTACATAAAATCCTATTTCTCTAATTAACTATTAACCAAGTACCAGTGAGTAAACATTTGAAGAGCTGAGCCCAGATCCCCTTTTAGAAAATTGTTTCCACTGACAGTGTTGTAAACTTTTCCTATTGTACTTTCGCAAGAAGAAAATATCGTCATTATTGACAACAACTAAAGAAAACTTCACCTTCTCATCCCTGGTCATACACAGGCAATAAAAGAACATTTATTTTAGGAAAAAAAAAAAAAGAGGCTCAAACCTCTCCTGTTTTGAGCTTGAAGACTGGTTACTGGGCAACTGAGACATCAGTCCCACCACTGCTCAGAAGATGAAGGATGAAGAGGGCCTGGAAATGGTGCTGTTGAGACGTCAAGTCTACATGCTCAGCTGCCCTCCCTTGCATTTCAAAATTCACACCTCTTTATTTACACCAACCTCCAGCTGAGGTCGCGGACAGACGTTCATCACTCTACGGACACACCAGAGATGTGCTGCCACACCAGGAGCCACGATACCACCGAGCACAGCGACAGGCTGAGCAAACCAGCATTCAGCTCGTGCTACCACTACTGCTTGCCAGCTCTGGCTCTCCAAAGGGTTCCAAGCAGCACCACTGTCCAGTTTCACTTTTTCTTGGTTTGTGTGAACCCCTCCGCCCTCACAGTGCACACACTGACTTCCTGGGTTTTGTTTCCATCCAGTTATTTGTCTTTGTATTTATGAATGAAAGTATCCTGAAGCAGAAGGTGTTGTCCAGATTAGAAGCAGGCAGAGCTTTCAGCTGGCACTTTTATCCATGCCCAAAGAAAACAGGCATATTGGGTCAACAAAAACATTGCAAATTTATGTTGGATTTGTCACTTCAGCTGAAAAAATAAAAGTCATCAGCCTGAAAGTGCTTACACACTTTCAAACCGAAATTAATAAATTCATTTCAATTAACAAGAAAAGATTACAGGCACTTTAATGAAAGGAAGCATTATGTATTGAGTCAAACAACGTATTTTATTCAATCTGAACTGATTCCCTGTCTGCTCCCTTTACAAATATCGGCATCCTCGCCTGAATCTGGGGGGCTGCTTTGTTTTTTAGGAAACATTTTCCTCACAGCTTTTTGGAGCAGATAGAGACCCTCCAGCTGGATGTCTCAAAAATCAGAGCAGGTACTTTACAAGGAGATGTGGGAAGAGGGATCCCTTCACTGGTTCTTCAACTCAAGATCTAACTAATTACCTGCCAGATGTTTGCCAACCTGTGCAGAGTGGACTGCTGTGCTGAGAGGGTGTGTTTAACACACCCTCCCCAGGTATCCTAGGCTGAGCAGTTGCTGTCCCTTCTCAGTGCATCACCTTGGACTTCACAGGAATGCTCAGGCTGGAGATGCCCAGCTCTCTGCTAGGACATGGTATGGATCCACCAGCTGTTCCAGCAACGCTCAGGGATGGTTCTGGTCAGCCGTTTGCTCTCTGAGCAGCAAGGGACCAGCCAGTCTGTTCCTCTGGGCTCTCTGCTTTAAGTGGGGCCCCCTCACAACTGCAGCCCTTGAATACTGAGCCTGTCCTCGGTAGCCCTGTTCTCCTGCAGAGTCATGAAGTGCAGCCTCTCCTGGCTGGCACCAAACCCAGACTTGTATACACAACAGAGCCTGACGCGTTCGAGGAGCTTTGGCCCACAATGAGTCAAAAAGGGAGGGTACAGACTGCTTGGTGTCGATTCATAAGGCTTTTCAGCTTGTATCCCATGAGAAAAACCACAGTGCATTATTTGCTCCCAGTGCTTTTCTGTACCTTTCCACCTGGCTCCGGCCTCCCCAGCAGAGCAGGCTGGGGTTGCTTTCTTGGAAAGAGCTGGGAGATGCACATCCCCCTTCTGCATCCTGCAGAGACTCCCTCTGACAGAAAGCAAGCTCCATTTCTGAATCAGTAAATACAACTATTAAAGATGTTTAGGCCCATGTGAGTGGTTTAAGGGTTGGAACCCTCCAAGAGTGTTCCCCAGAAACAGAAAATACCAGAGAGACTTTGCAGTGAGGCAAATACAATCAGACTTACAACAGTGCCATCACCCCAGCCGGGGCACAACAGAGCACGGAAGAATGATCGCATCTCCACAGAGTTTGGGACAAGGTGACTTGCAAGTCTCATCTGCAACAGGTTTTTCTGGAATTCTACACGAAGTCTAACCTTACAAGCAGGTGTTATGGGACACAGAAGACAGGAAAAGCAGCACGGAAAAACTAGGATGTGATCTCTGTTGTACAGGTACAGCGCCCAGAAATACAGAGGTGGATATCAGCACTACTTCAGGAAAAAAGCAGCTATTACAGCCACACCTCCTTGTTCACTCTACAGGCCCTCCTTTAGCAAGGCACTGCTTGACGGGAAAGAGATGCTCAAACACAGCCCTCCAGCTCCTGATGTTGACCCAGAGTTAAACTAATTATCCCAATGCCTTTTAAAGTGTTCTCAAATGCCACTTGGCTGTGTCACTGCACACTGGAGAACTCTGGACCAGACTTAATTACACTGGCAAATGCTTCATTGAAAATTACAGTCAAACGACTGGACTGCACCAAGTTGCCTCCTTCCCAATACAAAAGGCCCGATTCAGGACTCTGGAGCAGCTCCCTTTAAAGTCAATATAATTCTGTGAGTCCAGGAAGCGTGGTAACAGAGGGAAAATAAACCTATATTTGGCACTCCAGCCAGATTCATGTTGCTAGCAGTGCCCTCTGATGGGGATGCAGCCTGAATGAGGCTGATGAGCCTGGTACAGATGTGGGCAGGAGGAGAACACCAGCATTATTCTTCACTGGTGACAACAGCCCAGAGGCACAGCTCAGTGAGAACTCCACGTAGCTAAAATGCTAAGCACTAAAATGAGATTCTGTCCCAAAACTTCCTGTGGGTTACATTTGCACCTCAGTTTCTCTACCTGTAAAATAATAATTACCCAACACACCAGTTCTTGTAGGACTTAATTAGCACTTGTCAACCTCTTAGAGCTCCTCAAGGGAAGAGGAGCTACACACCACAAAGTACTAATTAATGGAAGAACCCTTTGGAACAAAGTATACGATTCTGTTGTTGTCAGATCTAATAGAGTCATAAAAACACAGGGTTGGAAGGGATATCAAGAAGTAACCTAGGCTGTTCCCCTGCCCTGAGGCATGATCAAGGATATCTAAATGACTCTTGATAGATGAATACCCCTAAATCTTAGGATGCTCAAGCTGTGGATTAAAATAGATAAAGATGGACTCATATTACACTTGTGGCGCGCTCTGGCTCTGCTGAATGCAGACAAATACTCCCCCGTGTGTGCCACCTGGGGCCTCTCAAGTGCTCTCAGCACTGGCCTGGAAGAGGCTTTACTGCACCCGCAGTGCGCACACGCAAGACCTACCCATTCTTCCAGCTCATTGTTAGCACAGCTCAGGCAATAAAAAGTTCCACTGTAGCACACGATCCCCAAGTCTTAAATTGTAATTAATGAGACACACAAAATGTGAAAAAGATGTCTGAATGGGGAATAGAACAGAGATGTTAAGGGATGTGCTTGTGGCCATGCAGGGCTTCAGCCAGAACCAGAAGCTTGGTGCAGATCACCCAAGTCTCACACACAGCTGAATCACAAGAATTCCCTTCCATAATAACCAGAATTACCTGAAGGTCTGTTTTTCCCACTTTTCTTCCCTCTTTCCAACCGCAGAATCCACAGTTTGACCTAACACATAATTCAGATGTGGACACTGAAGCACTGCACAGCTTTCAGTTTAAGATTTCCTTTTTTTTAAACCTGAAGTTGGACAGAGCAGGCCCGGGAACATCAGCTACACAAATTGTAAAGTTTTTTTTTAAAAAGCTTTAATTGTAAAAATGTGTCATTTCAAGCAGCCTTTCCAAGACACACACGCAAAGTACAGTAGGAGATACCTTTTGTTTGATTAACTTCATACAGGAAAGCTTTTGAAACCTATACTTTCTTCATTGGGCTGGTGGATAAAAGCTAAGCCAGGCAACTGATACAGCACTTCAGAAGTTTATTAAATTAACCAATTAAACCGAGGCAGTACACAATATAGAGAGGCCAAGGCAAACAATAGAAGGTGGAACACACTTCTGGGGCTGAGACAATAGTGTTGTGTCAGCATTTCCACTGTGAAGCTACTTCAGCATTATTGCGAGGTGTGTAATAAAAAAAAAAAAGCAAGCTTAAACCCCTAAATTCAGCCATTCTGAGGGATTCCCAAACATGCCCAGGCAGATTGAAGAGCGAGATGCAAACCAGTTTTTCACTAATTTTGTCACTCGAATTAGAAAGCAGGTTTGGCCTGCAGAAACAGTCTGGCACATCACCCAGGAAACAAAGGTAGGGTGGAACTCCAGAGCTGCTCCGTGCCCGGCACGAGGAAGCCCTGCTCTGGGATGCTTGAAAATGTGACCATAATGAACGTGATTAATCAAGTACAGCGTGTTTGCACGTTTGTGTGGGCTGAGACACAGAGCTTACTCAGTAACAGAACGTCTGTTATGGCATCTTGCACAGCATCTTCCCCTCCATCACAGCATCCCCACGCGGCAGCGTAATGCGAATTGTAAACCACGACAGATCACAAAGACAGCAAAGCTGTTTGTATTGGCAGGGCTGATACCCAGAAGTGCAGCTGACCTGAAGCTCTGTCATCTCTTCAGGGCTAAACAAAAACCAAAGTAAAAGCTTTTCACAGTAGGGAGAACTCGGCGTGAGCTGAACTCCCCCAGAACTTTGGGTGCCCAGCATCAGGTTCAGATCCCAGTTTTGAAGGTTGCTTCTTTCCTGTGCAAGCAATGCGGGTTCTTTGGCTAACAGATTCCATGCTCTCGTGTTACATTTCACAGCACATGAAAACCTTTTCATGAGGTGCAAACCTTTACACGCAGCCCCAGAACAACTCATTGAAGGGAATAAAAAAAAAAGAAAGAGAGACCAATAATGGAAAGACTGACACAACATTTACTGTAACAGCATGATCAGCAGCAACTATAATTCTCCTTCAGAAAGTTACACCCACGCTGCTTTCTTTGGCCTGCCTACCTTGCATATTGACTCGGTCTAACTGGTTAATTTAATAGGCTTCAGAAATATTTCATTGCCTGTCTCAAAAGGTTGGACGTGATTCAAAAGCGGGTAACCTGGTTTGTGACCACACGTTGTTCCTGGGATGGCACATCCAATGTTTGATACAGCACCCCAGCTCCACTCTGCTCTCAGGGCACTTCTGCTGTGTTCCGTTTCCCCTCTGGAAGCCTAAGAAATCCAGCTCTGTTCCCAGCAACACAGAGCAGCCACACAGCCCTGGATATGAAAGCAGCTCCACAAACGAAGGTTAAATTAAATGAGCTGAACCCACTTAGCATTTCAGCTCTGCGACAGAGTTTAAGAGAGACTGGGGAGCAGTGGGAAAGCTGGGAATGGGTGTTTTAGAAGAGACAGCATGGCATGGCGGGTGAGGACCAGTCTGTGATCCAGGAGAACCCCTGCTATTCCTGCCTTTGCCAGTGACCTACCACACGACCCTCAAGAAGCCACTCTGCTTCATGTGCTTTTTCTCTCCCCTCTTGCCCTTTTACTTCTTTGACTATAAAATTTTCCAAGTGATTGCATCATCCTGTTTGCACAAAATATGCATTTGCATAACGTCTCACACAACAAGACCCTGATCACAGCTGGGGATCTTAGACCCAGGAGTTATAAAGAAGAATACTTGCAAATTCAATGTGCTAAATGCCATTATGGGTATTCTGTAACCAATGCTTCTTCATTAAAGATTCTACTGTGTTGTTTTGCCAAACAATGCAAGACAGAGAAAGGTCCTGTGTGGAAGATGTTGGCTTGATGTTATTCCTTGCAGGCAGAACCTGAGGGGCATCTTAGAGATGGAAAAGGGATGGACTGTTTTGTAAGTTAACAGCGAAAATCTAGAACAGTTGCATAGCTCTGACAACCTGGCAAGGACATTTTTCTGCCCTCAGCTCCAGTTTTACAAGCTTTCTTCACAAGATGTTGAATCCTTCAAACCCATATTCATCGGTTTGGTCTCACAGGGACGGATACACAACTCAATCCTAATCTGATCAAAGCCTGTGACTGAAAAAATGCCTCTGGATCATTCCCAGAGTTGACACTATTTCTGCCTAATATGTCTTCCTTTACACTCCTCTTAAAGATGGTGAATAGCAAGCATGGAGAAAGAGGAGAAAAGAAATTAAGACAAGTAGTGACCAACTCTCCACACCCCAGGTTTGCAGCTCACAACTGTCTAACCAGAAAGCTGTAAAAGAGGCATCCGAGCCAGCAATAGCACCAGCGGGAGCTGAGCCGGAGCCTCGAGTTCTGGCAGTAGCAGTGGCAGTGCCCCAAGAACAATACTTGGAAGGAGTAAGGCCAGTGGCAGTAGCCCCTCAGGCTGCCCCATAGCTGGGATCCCCATCTCCTTCACTGGTGAAAGAGCAAGGTCTCTGGCCCTGCACCCTGGAGGAGAGAGAAAAACCAGCTGTGACCCTGATCCCCTTCCAAAGCACCGCAGGTCTCCTAAAAACAGAGGCAGGAGAATGAGGCTGGCAGTACGTGCTGTTTAACAGCAGGAAAGAAACAGCACTAGCACAGATGCTGCTTTCCTACATGCATTCCCAAGGCTTGGATTTTTGACATTGTGAACTCAACAAACAAACTGGGTTTGAACGAGGTAATTCCTAACAGTCCAAGAAACAACAATGCATACACAAGTTATCATCACCCACCTTGTAATTCCTGCAGGTCTCGAAAATTCCTTCTGCAAAGCACCCACCTGTATGGTGCCAAGAAAACAAAGTGCAGGACTAATACCAAGAACGATAAGGGCAAGTGCAAAGCAACTTATTCAGGAGTTCATTAAGCCATTGACAGACTTCCGTTTTCTTCATCTTCACCTGGTGTCCTACACCTCCACCCCGATTCCTCAGCCCACCCTGTGGCACACTGCCCAATTCATCCGAGAGCCTGCACTGACCAGCTCCTGCAGAGCTCAGGGGGAATTCCACCACAATTCCTGCAAAACTTGTGATGTAGGCTCTTGCCAACCATTTCCTACCCAAACGTCACAGCCAACAACACTGGTAGCACTCAGTTCAAGAACTGGAGTTGTAACATATTATGTTGTGCAACAGCCAGCTACTTGAGCCATCCAGAACCCTTCATGTCGAATGCTCCTTTTCTACATGCTCCAGCTGAAGCTGGGTGTTTTCTTCATCACTGTACCTGGGCTGGTTTTGGTTTTCCTCTATTTTAAAATTCTTAAAACTAAAATGCAAAGGTTTTTCCCTTTAAAAGGGGAAAAGAAGCCAGAGTGAGTAAAACACCCTTTCCCTTTAATGATCTGCAGCACAGCCGACTGGGACAAAGTTGGATATGATGTCAGATTCCTGGTGCTTTAACACAACAGGGCCGTTTCCCCTAGGTATTTCTCTAACTAAGCAGAACTCAAAGGTTTCCTTTCTCCTGCAAACACCTGAGCAGAAATGACTCACTCACCCACAATGTCGGCAACTGGCACGGAGCTCTCAGCCCCAGTGCCAAGCCTACTTACACTGCTGAAATGCTGAGAGGGGAAATTTCCTCCTGTAACTTCCAAAAAGATCTGTCCATCTATATTTTGCCCAAAAATCTAGCCTTATGCCCCTTTTTATGTCAAGGGGAGAGGCAGATGTGTTAGGGTAAAGCACATTCGTAAGACCAGCCACACAGCAAAGTCATTTTTTCAAGCTCATGAAACATTATAATGCATCTATCACTAATCAAATCACTTTTTATTTTTTCTGCCTGACTGTCTTCAAAAATAATGCATATATGATCATGGTATGCATGAGCATGCGTCTCTAATAACTTTTGAATGAGTTGGTTGCTTTCAGCTCAATTTGAGAGAGAGAAAAGAGTTTCAGAGCTGTCACGTTGTCAAAAGATCCATGAAAACAGGCTACTGGATAGAAAAAAAAAAAAGAGATCCAGAGGCTGGAAAGCTGCAGCATGAGTTCACCCAGTGCTGGGCACCCGAAAATGACATTGTAAAGGCACTGACGCGTGGAATAGCCTCAATGGAAGGTTACAATCAGCCAAGGAGATAGAAAACTGCAGTACACCAAGTACCACCTGAATATTTATTTCGAAGGGCACTGCAACAACAGTCACCAGTCAAAAAATGAACAGCCTTCAAGATACAGCCCTCAAAAGAGCTGACAACAGCCAAATACTTCAAAGAAAGCCTACAAGCAAAAGTATTAGGTAAAATTAACTAAATCCTGGGCTGGACATGCCTCTAACACCCATGTAATCATTAATTTCAGACGAGTGACTTCTGATATACCCCAAGGTAAGCCCTGGATCATACAAATCCACTCTTTACTGCCTGAGCAGTGCCATTTAAAATCAATAGGATTGCCCAGAGTGGTGAGGTTAAGCACCTGTGAAGGTGTTTGCAAGACTGAGGCCCGAGGCCTGGTCTGGGCGCAGCTTTTGTACTTGAAAATCTGGTTCACTTAAAGGTTTGTTTTGGGGTTTATTTTTAAAGAAAACAACACAATAATTAAAGCCATACAACCACTTTAAAGTGAGCACGTTTTTATGACTATAATGGGAACTTCCAACAGCACAGCCCTTCCCAGGTAAGCTACGCTGCTCCAACTGCACCAGGGCCATAGGCAGTGGTGTCAGTGCTGTTAAGAGGAGCCCCAGCTTTTGCACCTCAAACAGCTCAACAGGGAGAAGCCAAGCCACTACGTCTGCTCAAAGCTCTCCAGGCCACTAATCCCACCTGATGGAACATGCAATATGGGCAAACCCATGCGTGAAGAACATTTCAGCTGGACTGGGTCAAAAAAAATTATTTTCTTTTCCCCCTGTAATTTTTTTCCTATCCTGTGTATGCGCCCACAGGGCAAAAAAACCACACACACCTAAAAACCATCACAGCTTAGAGTTTCACATGCACAGAATTAAGGCAGGTGAAAAAGGTCAAGACTGCCTCACAGCAAGACAACAAAAAAAGTGTCCATTCTAAGGAAAACACCTCAAACTTAAGGAGCTGCTAGGAGGAAGAGGGTGTGGAACAGGGAACCAAAATGTCTGGATTGCTAAAAGGCTAAAAAAATGGTCACACTTTTAAAGAAGAAAAAGACAAAAGACATTAAGAGTAAACAGGAAATTTGGGAAATCTATTTCTCTCAAAGTAGCAAACATCTGGAATAAATTGTCAAGAACTTGAGACCATCAAAGCAAAGTATTAAATGAGGTTAATAGGCAGCTAGACTGGAGGAGGAGACTGAGGAACACAGTGACAAAGGAGAGAGGCGGAGCGCAGATAAACCTAGAGGCAAGAGGCTCAGCATCCTCAATGGTTTTGTTTCTCTCTCTGCCCAATACCTCCTTATTTTCTCATTGCTCCAGGGTTAAAACGTGGGGGGGTTGCTGCTTTTTGGTTTATAGAAAGGAAATACGTTTTGTTTTTTTTCCCCAGGAATTCCATGCTGGAATCTGTGATGCCATACTTCAGTGCTGAGCCTCCAAATCCCTAAAGCTTAACTCAGAAAAGTACAAGAAAACAGAATACACGCTACTCCTTCCACCAAGCAGAGCTTTCTGAAGTTTGGAGTCCTCATTCCTCCTTTTCACACTTCAAATTAAGAATAATTATTACTTTTGTTACAGAATATTTCTTAAAAAAGAAAAACCTCATCCCTTTAATCAGAAGGATATAGTAAATATCTCCATAGGTTCAAGAGCTGTTTTTTAAAAGACTCATTTTCTTTAAAGTAATTTGAACCAGGCTAAACAACACCTTTAAAGATGACAAAAACCAGTAAGCATAATGAATAAGGAGTCCAAGAAGGAAATACTTAACATGACTTATCCCTTAATATCCAGATCCCCCTCTAGAAGGGATAATAAGAAAGCTATGTTGGCCCTTATTCAAAAGAAGGGAACGGTCTTCCATCTCTGCCTGGATTTTTATTAACCGTAATTCATGGTCATTAACATACTTTAAAAGATGTTCTTGGGATTTCATTTTCCACCTCCCATTATTGAGCAATGGAATATTCATAAAACAGTAGAGAGAAACAACTTAGAAGGAAAAGCAAAGAAAGCCTCCAAGTTCCCATCTCTGCCAGTTAAACCACACCGAGGACTCAACACGAAATCAATTCAGGAGCAGCAGTAGATTATGCAGACACCTTAAAAACACACTGGAGGGGATATGGAATAATAAAACATGAGCTTGCCTGTCCTCTGCTCTAAGAGCCACGTGCAAACTTCAGCCAAGCCCGACAGAGTGGGAGAGGTTTCACAGACATCAAGTTCCTAGGGGTTTCACAGTACAGGCAGCTGGGTAAAGATGTGCTTAAGAGCCTCACAGAAGTAAAACGCTTATTAGACAGAAGAGAATCCACACCAGCTTCCATTACTTGTCTGATAGCACAGGGCCTGCTCCTGCTGTTTGTTATCAGCCGATACCCACATCTAAGGAGTCAAAGCTTATTGGGAACATCTGTTCTTGTCTTTGCAAAAGGCAGCTGAAGCTCTGCTTCAACCTCAGCTGCTCCTCCATTAGCTGTTCTCAAATCCCCACCTGCACCTTTCTGGCCCAAGAGAAGCCAACAGGGTTGTCACCCGCACCGGGGTGGGGGGACAGGACAGGGGAGCTGCCTGGCACTCACCCACAGACAACCCCGGAGCTCTGGGCCTTCATTTTAACTCAAAGCCAAAGGAAGAGGCTGTCAATGAGCTAGAACAGAAGAGTTTGAGCTACTAAATGCCTGCAAGTTACTCAGACCCACTGGTGGATTTATCCACCGCCTCACAGAGCGTCACAAGGGCAGGGGTGTCTCCTTCAGGAGCCAGCTCAGACCTAGCTCCTCACTTCAGAGGCCCGCTGGGCCATCCCTCCCGAGGCTGACCACAGAGAAAGCACCAACCCCCCCAGTTCCCCACATCAGATGCCACAAACCCTCAGCACTTACAGCGCCTTCAGCCTCACCACCTTCTCCCAGCTGTAAGAGGGAGAATCAGCGACAGAGGGGCTGGGAGGCACCACACTTCTTTTTCCTTCACTGTTTTTACCTAATTAGAGGGAACCATCTGGGGAAAAAAAAAAGCATTTCAAGTTTGCTCCATTCCCGGGGATGCGCAGAGGGGCCGTGGCTGGTGGGAGGCTGCTGCCCAGCCCCTCGTGCACAAGCACAAAACACAGGAGGTGTCTGACACTGACAGCAGGCGGCTGCTTTTCCTGCAGGCAGCACGCCGTGTCCAAGTGCCTGGGAAAAGGCGATGAGCTCCGTACGTTCTACCAAAAGCCAGGGGGCTGCTCTGCAGCCGCAGCCACAGCTGACCAAGGAGGTCACAAAGGCGCTGGCAGCCGAGCTGGGAAGGAACGCAGAGAGCCCCAACGCCTCCCCATCCACCTCACCCGCCTCAAGCCCGGGGCTGATCGAGGCCTCAAACGTTCTCATTAATGTCCTGCTCAGAAAAAAAACGCTGCCTTACCTTGCGCTGGGAGCGCCCCGCAGGTCGGTGTGCGGGACAGGAGCCCCAGGCTGCGCAGTCTGCAACCCCCCAGCCCCTGGTGGCTCCTGGGAGCAGCGAGGAGCTCCTTAGCATCAGCGCCCCGCACCTGGGGGGCTGCACGAGCCCAGGGCGTGGCCGAGCTGCCCCAGCTGGTGGGGAAGGTTCCAGCTCCCAGTGCCCCACTGCCTGCAACTGGGCTGCGGGGGCTCAGGGTTTGCCCCCCGTGTGGATGTGTTTAGCCCTTTTCCATCTTTTCCAGGGAAAAAACAGGGCATCCCGCAGTGTTGCAGCATCACCCACACGCTGCTGCTCGTGCAAACTTGGCTGAACCATAACACCAATTTAAAATCACTGATATTTGCTTAAGGCTTTCCACAATTCCAGACAAAATAGGGATACCTGTAGTGCTTCAGCACTTGATTCACACCACTATTATTTTTCCAGGCATTAAATTCTGTCACAGCCTTTGCACTCTGAGCCCGGTTGGGGAGGGCAGAGATCCTTGCAGAAACCAGCTCGTTCCTCTCTACAAATGCATCCCTTTTACACGTGAGCGCTTAAAGGCACCGGCTGACCAGTAAATTCAAGCAGGTTTACCTCTCTCTGGCCTGTTAGAAGGAGCCCGTCCTCCCCCCCACTCACCCCGCCTCCGTTAATGAGCTTTCTACTCATCACAGCTGTGGTGGCAGTTGCAGCTTCTAAGGCTTAAAGAGACAGGGCAGGAGAAGTGAAGTTACCTGCTGTGCTCTCTACTTCTCTGTAAAGAAACTTCTTGACACGCCAGCCATGTTCAGCACGGTGTGGGTAGGTTCATGCAGGAGGCCAAACCCCATACAAAGCAGGGATCAAAAGTGTCTTGGTGACACGGTGCAAGTCAGCCAAAGGAGAGCCAGCTTCCCCCTTCCCAGGTACAGGGTGGGATGGGGTTCACCTGTGCAGTGCAGGTGTACACAGACTGGCTGCTGCTCGGGCTTGATGAGCAGCAGTCACAGCAATCCAAATAACCACACTTCTCCTCCAGAGATAGCTTTTTTGATGCTTTCCAGTAATAAAAGAGAGAAAGGCTGTAATACCTGCAGCAAACACCTGACCAAGCCTGTCAGGAGATTTGTTGGGAATCAGGTTGCTTATCAGTTTTGCAGGATGAGCATCCAGAAGGGCATCATAGCCAGTGCATTCTGGTCAACAGAAGACATGGCTGATCCCAGCTCTCCACCTACTTGCTAAGTGACCTCAGCCAACATGCTTCTTACTTTTTTCCTTCAGATCTCTGGCTGTTTGGATCTCACTTCACTCGTGTATAGAAGTTCTCTTACCCCATGGAAGGGCAGCTACTGTCTTCTAATCACGATAACACAAAATTCCTGTCTAGCCTGGCACCTGAGCTCTGTATGTTTTGCAAAAAACTGATATTCCTCAGGTCTAAAGGTACATTAAGCAATCATTTAAACTGAAAGGGACAGTAATGAATGGCAACATTTCCCCAGGTAACGACTCAAGGAGGTATTGCTGATATAACCTGAGGTAGCATCCCTAGCCCCTGCTTTGTAATCAGTGGAGTCACACAGATGCTTGCAGAGGCTGAATCAGAGGAGAGATGATCTTAAGTGCCCTGAAATGCCTATTCAAGGACCTCTCTCCCTTCAGTCGCTGAAGTGAAGTCCTGCAGAGATAAGCCTCCTCGAATACGCTAGATTTAAGTGGCTGGAGTTAAGTCAATACACAAGAGCATCCTCCAGGTTATAGAACTGTAACAAATGTCCAGGTTTGCAGGTTAGAAAACTATTATTTCAAATACTGTACATGCACTTCAGGGATCCAAAGTTTGGCTCCTTCAATGTGAAACCTCTCTTACGCTTTCCAAAGTCTTGGGTTTGGAAAAGGGTATAATTGCATGATGAAAGACAAGAGACCTCAGAGGCTGCAGCCATACAGGGGGTTCTGCACAGCACCAACATGCCCAGAAAGTGTTCCTTCACAGGTCGTGAACCCCAGCCACGTGGTCAGAGCTGTGGGAGCTGCAGGCTTTTCTGTTGGCTTGCCTTTAAGAATCCAAGTGGATTTGCTATTGCAGTTAAAACCCATGTCCAGCATGAATTAAAATCAGAAGACATTTCAGGGATGAATAGGGAGAAGGGCGAGGAGGAGGAGACTGTCCTAAGGTCAGATCACTTTGCAGGGCACACCAGAGAACACATATATAAAATTTGTGGGTAGGGGACAATCAACTAAGGTGACTTAGGTGGAGTTTGGAGGGCAGGGACAGAATTCAGAGCAGCTTTAAATTGATGGGGAGATAGAAAATCAGCAAGAAGGGATTAAAGATCAGTGCAGATTGTTACATGTTAGAAGAAAGTCATGAGTAAAATTCAAAGAGTAATTGGGTTAGGCTGTAGTTCCTCAGGAAAGGATCTGAGGTTTAAAGTGCAGCACAGATTGATCATATGTCAACCCAGTAAAAGGCAAGTGTCACTGGGGCTGTGTTAACTGTGCTGTCATATGAAACATCACAGCATCACAGATTTATTGAAGTTGGAAGGCACTTCTGGAGACAGTGTAGATCAACCCTTCTGCTCAGAGCAGTATCAGCTAGGGCAGGTTCCCCAGGACCATATCCAATTGGGTCTTGGCTACCTCCAGAGGTGGAGACTCCAAGGTCTGTCTGGGCAACATGTTCTGATATTTGACCAACATCACAGTGAAAAAGTATTAATGGAATTTCCTGCATTTTGATTTGTGCTGATTGTCTCTCATCCTGTCAATGGACACCACTGAGAAGAATATGGATTTGTTGCACTCAGTCCCATCATCCAGGTCATTAATGAAAATGTTAGACAGCATTGGCATTGCATTTTCACACAGAAAACTCATACTTCAGACAATCTACACTCTTTTACCGTTAGAAAAAAATCAATATCCTTAGATAAGCCATACTGGCACATTTCTAGAGTAACAGGAAGAGGGGAATTGGACCTAAGGAAATTTCTGGAACAGACAGAACAGGCCACATGGCAATCAGAAGCAAGAAGATACTAAGAGAAGTCTGGGATAAACTTTTCCCCCATTCCCTAGAAACATTACCTTCACTGCTGCTGGATCTCAGGGTGTTTTTTTTGTTTGGTTGTTTTTTTGCAGATAACCAACCCCTGAAATAATTATTCTATTCAAGCTGGTGCTGGAACTTTGTGTCCAAGTTAGCATAATATGTTTTAACGAAAATATGCACAAATTTAAGGTACAATAAGAATTAGAAGTGTAGAAAAGATTGCCGAGGAAAAAAGTTTCAAAAAGAATGTTAAAAAAAGGAAACTAACCAGTCTTCCAGTGTGCTAACATTCATTACAAAGAGGATGCAAAGGATGAAATTGGCTTAATTTGCAGACAGAAAGATTTAGGTTAGATGGGAGGGGGAAAATGTATAAATAAAAGGCTGGCTTTGGACTTGAGGCTACCTAGAAAGTTTAGATAGGTCAGACAAACATTTCTAACAATGATCCTGCCTCCAAGCAGAACAATAAGCTGGGGGACACTCATGGGAATCTTTCTCTGCCTTTTATGACAGTACAACCCAAAGGCTGCTCTCCCCATTCACAAGGTTTCAGAAAGGTTTATAGGATTAAATGTTTAAGAGTTAATAAAACACATTATCAATTCTACACTCTTTGTTTTTTTCCCATCCAAATAGTAATTGTTTGTGCAAGGGCTGACACTAAAGAACAACTGCCAGAGTTCATGCAAGTTCAGTTCCCATCTGATCATTGTAATGATGCTTGGTGAGAATCTGTTTTTGTGGAATTAACTTCAGCTCTTTGTTCCCTTTTGTTATTGGAATCTGTATCTAAAACCCATAAGCACAGTTTGATGTCCCCAAATGAAAATGGGGATTGAAATGAAAGTGGGATTGATAAAGATTCTTAGAACAAGCCTGTAGTATTTTCGTTATATTTATCTGGACATCTGTCCTATTATTTACAGAAGCAGGGGCTACAGCTCCACATGCTCTTGCATGATGGTCCAAGAGCCCAAGGTGCAGAAAAACCAAATGAGCATGAAGCTTGGTGGTAGAACCAGCCCAAAGGTCTCTTCGGGCACTCGCTAACAGGCTGGGTAGCTGCACTACCCTTGGCGTGCAGTAGTTCTGGGCCAACAGACAGGAAGAAAAGGGACAAATGGATTTTGAACAAAGAGAAAAGGGCACCAATGAGGAAGGAGCAGCAGAACCACAATAAACTGAAGGCAAATAGTTAGGGTCACATGGAGCTTGGGGCTTTCTGTAGCCCATGAACCACTTCAGAGAGTCAGAGAGCTCTGGGTGGCTCAGGGCACCCTGCTGGTACCTGAATGTTTGGTAACTGCTGGAGGCCCTCACAGCCTGCACCCTGCTTTGACCCCATGAGGAACCAGAGGGAACCTGGACTGAATTTCAAGCAGAGCTGCTGGTTTAGCTCCCTCCAGAAGAGCTACCTAGTTTGCTCAAGGTAAACAGAGGCAATCAAGTGATTTGCTTCAAAACTGCACCGCTCCAAAACAAATCCCTCCTCTAGACAAAGCCTAGCTCAGCCTGGCCTGCACTAGGGAGGGCCTGTTTTCCATCCTCCCCACAGCTCCATGCTCCTGCCCATCTGCAGCTGTTGGGCCTGCAGCTCCCTAAGGAACAGGGAGCCTGCAGCAGGGGTCGGTAACATGGCCAGCAGGAAAATGGCTTCACTGATGTGTGTGTGTACACAGTATTTTTAAGAGAGATAATTACTGGTAGATACAATTGGGAATTGCCTGCTTGTATGAGGAAAACATTGCAGGAATATGCATAGTTCTTCAAACATAGGGGCAAGGAGTGAGATTTGTTATATAAACATGTCTGCTAGGAGCCTTCTCATTCCAGTTGTCCAAGGTTACTGAAGTGCATGGAGTGAAAGGTTTCACTGGAACAACAGAAACTGCAGACGGGGATGAATGTCACATCCCGGAGTCCTCCAGAAGCTAAATACCATTCAGGTAACTTCTGCCCCTCCTGACAGGGGCAGAATTTGACACCTTGCCCTCACATTCTTTTTCTACCAAAACTAAGATGGAAACAGAAAATAAGTGGCTTGTTACTTCCTCTCAATGTCTGGGACCGTGGTGCCAACAACACTGATGCAAAAGGAAACCATTTTCATTAGTTGTTAAAACAGCAGCAGCTTGTTTTCCTTTGGCTGTAACACCCTCCTGCCTCCCACGCAGGAAGTATTCATGCAATATTCCACACAGGCAGAACATGACCAGTTCCTAGAAGTCCAAATACATGAAACTGTAGCCCATTTTGGAAACTATGCCAATCTCGGATTATAACAGTGAGAGGTGACCTGCATCGTGTGTAATCCCAGGCTACAGTCCCTGAGTTCATGTCTTGTCTTTATCCCTGGACTTTCAAACAATCTTTGGCAAAGCACATCCTTCCAGTGTCTGCCTCACCTGGAAAACAAGGCTAATGACCAGCGAGTGAGAGACTGTTATTATTTCATGGACAGCCTGGTACAGAAAATAAAGGTACCTCTGAGTGGGGAAATTCATTATTGAAGTGGAACAGAATTCTATTTACCAAATAGTCTTCGTGGTGCAATAAGTTAGAGGATTTCTCAATTAACACATGGAGCTTATGTATTGAAGACAAGAGGTTAAGCAACACTGCAGAGCCCACTGGACCATCTGGTGAACATTAGGATTGCCAATAAATCACGAAAGCACCAGTTCATCAAGAAAATTCCATTTCAAACCACTGACAGAAAAAAAGGATGGGAAAAAACTCACAAAATTGGTATGTTCATCTTTTATAAAACCAGGAGCATTAAATAACTTTAATCTAATTTCAATGTTTTATTGGTTCTCTTCTGATGACCACATGGCTTCACATACTGAGCGTTTAGCCCTTTGTCTTGCACACAAAACCATTATGAAATAACTTGGTGCATCATCACAGGAGAAGCTCATCTTTTTCCTCTTAGTCTTTCTCCTCACCATGGGTGATAACATAACAGAGGTTCTTATAGTCAAGGTTACCAGAGACATCTGGAGGGAAAGCAGCAAACATCTGGTTGATCTGCCAATCAAACAGGAGATAAGTGTTAACAAACAAAGGACTGGGGGACAGCAACAGGTACTGCTTTTCATTTCCAGCTCAGTTCAGCTCCCTTCTGCCTCGGCCCATTAACCACCATGGAAAATTCTTCCTTAGCTTTAGTAAAACTGAAATGGTAATTAGGACACAACTGGTCATACAGTCCTGCTGGAATGTCCCCAAGTTCTCTGTTGAAAAGAGCTCTCCCTGAAATCCAGGTAAGCCCTGACCAAATAATGCACTACAGTCCGTGCTCCAGGTTGTTCTTGCGATGAACCAACTCCACTCAATCTCCTCTTCTGAAAATAAAGTCCCTCTAAGTTCCACCCGGCCAGCACAATCAACGTTCAGTCTCACACAAACCACAAAGTCAGTACCTCATTTCAGAGCTCATTTCAGATTTCAAACAAAATAACTCTCAACAGAAATGGAAACCAGATCACAGTTCCCACTCACACCCACTTGAACTCCAGGAAATTCCTTGCCCAGACCACCATAGGACAGAACAGCAAGAGATAGGTCACTCTTGCACCTGGATTGAAGTCCAAAGAATCTGTTTGACTTTGATTTAGCCACGGAGCTACTCAGAAGAGATTCCACAAAAGGTTCCTAATTGCTAGAGCTGGCAGCAACCTTCTCTCAGTCTGGATTGGAGCTGAATTCATACATTGAAAGAGGGGCAAACACTTATTGCTGAATGGTGACTGGAGATACATTCCTATTTAGAATAAAGAAGGTCCTTACCTCTTCTTGGCTGAACCGGTCTGCCTGTGTCATCAGCATTTCTTTGATGCTATTCAAATGAAACGCAATAACCTGATTAAAGGGTGATAATGGCACATGACAATTCAGATGGCAAGATCCCTCCTGAAGTTGCATGAAAGAAAATCTGTGTGACTGCATAAATTAGAGCTGTTAATCCTTACATGATATTGTAAGAGATTTTCTGTGGGCACCCATCAGTGTCAATGCCGTGCTCTGCCAACTTACTTTGCTTTTGTGACATTTTATAGAGGTTTAAAATTGTTTAAGGTTATTGCTCTGATTTTGTATATTACTCTAAGCAATTCTGTACGCTCATCGTAACTCAAAATGGTAGGGTTTCTGACTTGATGTTTAAAGTCTGGATCACTTAACAAAACCGAAATAGAGAATATTTTCTGTAAAATCTGAGGATGAAAGGAACAGAGCATGAAATGAGAAAGAGGACTTGAAAGAGAACTCCAACAGCTATTCCGGATCATCATCTGAGAATCCCTATTTGCATGCAGCCATTCCCAGAGGAGACTGTGAAACTGCATGAGACCTGTTGTATTTCACGGTACAATGTCTTGATCTGGAGTTACAGCACTGTAACAAGGAGCTTATCCCACACACAATCTGCATCCTCTGAAATTACATCAAAGAGAGTATTTCGGGACAGATCCTCAGCTGATTTACCCTCTATTTTCAAACCCATTCTGGGAAGTTAGGCAAGCGTGTAATTTTTTTACCTATGTTTAGAGGTGAATAGAAAAGCCAGGAAGAATGATTGCTCTTTGTATTCTAACTCCTTCAGGTACAACTGAGGGCAGGACCAGGTAAGACAGTAAAGTTTCCTTTCTGCTCCCATACACCACGTGCAATTGTTTATATCTTTCCTGCATTATTTTACCACTCTCTTCACTTAGCAAAGTCCTTCCTCATCTATTTCTCTCACATTGCTGTTTGTTTTGTTATCGGGCCATTTGTCGTGTGACTGCATTTTGTTAAGTGGAATTCTTAAATAATCAGTGGGTGCAAGAGTAGAGAGATCATTCTCATCAGCATAAATTATGGGATACATATGCACGGGGGCAAATGGCATTAGCAAAGGTAAATAGGAAGTGTGATATGGGAAGGGGCTTGGTCAATAGAGGGGAGCATTCACACCAGTTTTGTCAGAAGTCACAAATAAACTTCATCACAAAGAGGGCTGAATTAAAAGAGATCTGGACGCTCTGTGTCTTCTATTCACATGTTTGAAGTATTTAGGGGGAAAGAAAAGATCAAATATCTAATTATAATCTTGTGATGCATGGCCCAGTAGGCTCTGGCACACTCTTAGGGAAGGAGGACTGAGTTAAGGATTAGGCACATTTTCCATTATTTCCTTTATAGAGAAGTGAAGATTCACAGTTTCCAAAGCTGGAGATTGTGCATCTTTTTCTTTGTGTATAATTTTGTTTTTTTAAAGAGTAGTTGCTTAAAAAAAAAATAATCAAAGTCTCCTTGGGAGAAAAAAATCCATTTAATTTGAGGTGGGAGTCTAAATGGCACCTCTTGTCCTGGCTGCCATCTGTCCCTTCTATGGTTACAAAGACTTTGTTGCATTCCTGTATTTTCAAAACCTTTTTTAAATTATCTATGAAATCTCTGGGACATTTCAATTTTCCACTGGGTTTGCCCTTTCTGTGGTGCTGTCTTGGAGAAAAACAGGTGAGTTGAGATGAGCAACCAACGCTCTGCAGCTCTGCTGAGACACATCTCCAGCCCAGCCAAACTCATCTCCAAAGGTCCGGAACGGATGGGAACTCCCCGGGTCCGTTTTCATCTGGTACAAATCTGCAGAGTTTTGTTGGCACAGCTGGGGTTGGCCTGACTCCCCGTGTCCAGCGAACGGCGTTCAGAACTGAATCACCGACCCTTTCCAAACGCTGCTCCACTTTACACCAGCTGAGAATCTGACCTTAAGCATTTCCTCTTTTTGACATCGTGTGGTACAGCGATGCAGGCAAACAAAGTCTGCTGTTGAATTTGGAAGTAACTTATAAACTCCTGGAGCTTCTGGAAAGGTTAGAAGGCTCTATCCCAGCTACCATCAGATGGACTGAGTGAGTCATTTCCAGACTAGAGGTGAAAACACGCAGAGGGAAGAGACATAAAAATCCCCAGAAGGATGTTAACTCCATGAACATAAAAAGAAGTTCTGATTAAAAGGTCAACATGGCTGCGTTTGGAAAGAAACATTCCAGGAGTTTTTAATATGGAGAAACATTTTTTATTAACATTAACTGTCATATTGAAAAGGCCGTATGAGCCAACATAAAAATTATTTCAAAGCCTTCAAATATCTAAAGTTTGGAAGCATATGAATAGAAGTTAAACCTCAAAGACATTCACAGAATTGATTTAATGGTTTGTTCTGTAATGATCAACATTACCCTCGGGTCTAATAAGTAAAAACATTATGCTCTGTTGTGGTGATGAACTAAAACAATTGTCTAGTGTTAGCAGTGCAGTGGGGGTGGGGGCAAGGTTGACCTTTTCCATCAAGGAAAAATAAAAATATTTCTCTCTCATCTCCATGTTGGAGTGTCATTCTGCATTCCTAATTTGCCCCAAACTCCAACTGGCTTCCAGCATCCCAGGAATGCAGAACTGGACAGAGGGTGCCAGGCTGTAGATTTTATATGCAGGATATTTTTACAGAGAGTGGGGGGAAATATAAGATTTCATGGGGCTGTGTTATCAGAAGGTTGTATTTCATGGTTGTGACCTCACTACTGTGTGATCTGGCTTCTTTGGCAAGAGGCTACATTTTATTCTGATTGTTTAAGTCACTACTGATGTTATTTCTGTGACTGTTCTTTCCAAGCTGTTTGGATAATGCTAACCCCAAAACAATCAGGACGACTGTTAACTCTCCATTCCCTGTGATCATAAGGTACATCCACTTCTGCTTTAATTAATTTGGAAGTTCTCTAGTGAAAAGACTGTCTCTTTGCTTTTATTTTGCTTACCAAAGCAGGACTCTCATACCTGCTGGTGTCCTCTCAGAGCAAAGCAGGCTGGTAATGGAAGGAAATATTGAATCTAAATTTTGTATTCTCAGCTAACTTCCATAGACAGAGCCATAGATAACTGCAGATAATGACACAGGAAACTTCTCCTCAGAGGCTCTGGTGACAGGTTTAGTTTTCATTTACCATATCACAACATTAGCAGAATTCCTTGATGCAAATATAGTTTTGTTCCTCATGATTCCCTGATAAAGTCCCCATACATGTTATGCTTGATAAAATCTACCTGACATGGCTGCTACAGTAAAAGCTTGGACCTCAAATCCACCAAGGAATTTAAGCATAGGCATAAATCTAGGCACATAACACATTCCACTGGAGCCAGAGGTCAGAGCTCCTCATCCCCTGCCCTAATTTGATATCATTTATCTCATTTACCTCCAGACCTGCTTCCATTCAGACGGTGCAATGAGGATTTACATGTGTGCAATTAGCACTTAAAGTCCTTTTCCCTTGCTTTGTGAGTGTAACAGGTTACAGATACAAATTAGATCCTGCCTCCTTATTTAACAAATAGCCATATTGGCAATAATTGCCATATTATTAATTGTTTGGTCTGTCTCCCACCATATCTAGAGGAATTTTACAGCCAAACATTGTCTGGAAGCAGAAGGCTCAAACAGTAAACACGTAACAAGAAAAATGTCCTCACTAAAACCATGTCCCAAAGTTAATGAACTTGATCACTTTTTAAAGGGGACTGGCTTTTCCATTTTAGTCAAGTACTCTGAGAGTTGGGTACCAGACATTCATTTTAATTTTACATATGGAGCTAATCTACAAAGAGTCATGTGTTGATTTATATCCAGACCTTCAAAAAAGGCTATCTAATGGCCTACATGTGATTATATTTCCGTTGCCTCTTGCGGTGTCTGAAGACAATAACATTTCTTTTTGGTATACGAATACATGCATCCAATAGTCCAGCCTTTTAACTCTGGCCTACAAAGCTGAATGTTTCTGTGCCTGACAGTTCCTCTGTCTCTTAAAATACTGTGAAAAATACAGCTTTTAAGTAGTGCTTTAAACTTGTATTATTATTGATATTATTATTATTATTATTGTTGTTGTTATTAAAGGATTTGACATGAACTTACTAGTCTGCCTTTATGTGGCCTTTTCCTTCTGGGTCGAAGATCTTAAAAGCGTTCAGAATGGTTTCTTCTGGATCCGTGCCTAAAATTAATGAAACATAATTTAGAAGCCTGGACTTATTTCTATAGCTGCCGAATCCTTGCTAAGCAGTTGCACTCACTTGGAAACAGCGCAAAATGGAGAATTCTGCAGTTGCAGTTTTGAAGACAAAGGTTCCCTAAGTCGGCAGCATTTGTCATGTCAGATAAACAATAGAGGTGAATAGTTCAATGCTCAGAAGCTTAAAAATAATAACTCATATCTACTCTATGTCTGCAGGAGAGAAAACTTCCAGGAACTGGTCTCCAATATCAGTACCCAAAGGATTAGTGGCTTTCAGAAATGAAAATATAACAAACTGTTTCCCTCTCTGGCTTACTTTAATCTTGTACTGTACATTCCTTGCAAAGGCACGTTTAGATGTTACTTGTCCTTCACGATGTAGAGCAGAGGTGATGTCCCTCACTAAAGGAAGTGGAGCTCATCGTAAAATCAGAATGTCCATGGAATGCAGTGGAAACAGGATCAATGTACAATGGTGATTTGCACTCATGTTTTGTGCTGCACTTCAAGATAAACATCTCTTTATCAAGTGTTACTTATAGAAATAGATGGGTTAAAGCACTAGACTATGGCTCAAATATTTTGCTTCTGCTCTTAGCTGGGTCACAGACTTTTGGTATAACTTTAATTTCCCTGCTACTCTGTTCCCAGCACTGAAATGATGGTAAAAGTCTTCCTTTTCATCCATCCTTTATCTGTCCCATCTCTTTAGACTGGAAAAAATTGGGTCAGGGACCAGGTTTCACCGTGCCGTAACCTTGTCTGGGGAGTCTGTTCTGTAGTGCTGCAGAGTCTGACTGTACTCGCCCACAGTCAAACCCTCCCTACAGGGTACACCATAATACTCTGCTTCTGACTGCTTCCCCGTATTTAAAAACATCACACTGCTAGACATAATACAAATCTTTTTTTATAACTGTAGGAAACCAAATTTACAAGCAGATAGACTGATCCACGAACAAAGAACCTACTTGGGATGCTGGAATGTTAAAAGTGTGAATAAAAAAGGTCAAAAAGAATTGCAGTTTAAAGTTTGTGTCAAAGTTTGGCACAGAGAACCTGAACAGAACCCAGTCATGGTTCCCTGCTCTAATGACTGCGTGCACTCCTCATGCCTTCTTAAGTTTCCTTTGTTTAGAAGGCTTCACAGGGGTTAATAGGACCTTGGTGTATGTGATAGTGAACACACCCCAGGCTACACGGCCTCCTCCTCCTCACTCACCAGGCAGGTGTATTTCTTTTGCCAGACTGTGGGCAATGTATCCAAACTGCAGCGAATGTCTGATCAATACAAAGAGCTTTGGTATTTAATGAGTGTTTTGCTTGTCCCATGAAGAGAAACCTCTCCCAGCTCCGAGGGAAGGTCTGCATTTTAAGTAGTCACCACCGTGGGGGGGATTTTTTTTCTTCTTACTGTGTTTTACATTTTCTACTCTGTCATATCCTCGGACTTCAGCTTTGAAGAGAAGCAATGCAGCAGGCATTCTTTATTGATTAGCTGGTAAATAAAGTGGTTTCTTTGATGTGCGGCATCTCTGTTTTCTGTACAAATTGTATTATTCTGACTCCCTGTAGAAGCAGCTCCATGTGGTTGGCATTAACATAAACTGAGTTTTGTTAGCTGTTCGTCTGGCATCATAATCTCAATATACAAAGCTAAACCTCGTCCCGAAAATCCCAGCTTCCCCTTTATGACAGAAATCAATTATAGCACAACAAATTTTACTTAGAAAGCACCTTTCACCAGATTCTCTGAGTGGTACTTAGCTAATAAAGAGTGTTGCAAAATTGCCATATCCACTTCCTCTGGCCCTTTTTCCCTTTCTAATTGCACTACAAAGGCTCTTCATCCCAATTAGTTTTGATTGGGAATGTGCAGTCTTTTGGCTCTGCTTCCTCTGCATGACAAACCCAACCAGAAGGGCATGACAAGCACAGCTGTGATTTTCCCTTCACCAAATGGAAATTAAAACACAGCCTTCTCCTCTCTTGGTAGCCAACAGGAAACCTGCAGACAAGAGCGCTCCGTTCTACCATTCACCTTCCTGTGCTGGCTCTGGTTTCAGGCCACACAATTGGCAGGGCCAGACTCTGCCAGATTTAGCAGTTGTAAGAGGGAAGCTCAGCCCTACAAAACCAGAGTCCAGCAGCAATACAATAAATGTTTTTAAGAAGATGGGATCAGACTTTTTTTGTGTTCATTGTAACAAACCTCTGGAATGTGCTTGGCTAAGGCCAACCTTGCTTTGGAGGTCAAGGCTTTCACCTGTCTCTAAGGCATAGAGGAAGACAACCAGAGGTTTCTCTCAGCCTCTCCCTCCCTCTCTTGCAGTTTCTGGCCATTAACAGTATTAGAGACTACTCCCAGGACAAATTTACTACCCACATTTTCTGAACTCCCAGCAATGATTCCCCATATATTCTCTGGCAACGGGCAAAATCCCACTGCCTTATCACCATAAATCTACTGAGATTCACTTATTTCAATGTATCCACTCCATTACTCGGAGAAGTCTTCATCCAATAGCAAAATCTCTATTGACTTCAACAGAGCACAGAAAATAAGGGAAGGCCCTGTTGCTCCTTCGTGCCTTGTAACTGCCAGGATGATGCAGAGGCCGTGTTTGCATAACAAGCCAAAGGAGTGCAGAAAGATTTTTTGTAGAAATACTGAGAGTACTTTTAGTCCAGCTGACACTGGGAGTGACACCACTCTAGCAAGAGCGGCAGGAACGTACTGGCAGTGAATAACTCATCTGCACCCTGCTCCAGGCTGCTGTGATTTCATTACTTTCTGGACCTCAGCTTACCACTTTCATGTTAGCTTATGTAAGCTGAAATCACACCTTTGAATTGTCCTCTGGACCATCCCTTAGCCTTTTCATATTTCAGCTCTGCCTGCAAAACAGGAGATCACTCCTTGCCTTTAAGCATTGTTCTGTGGATATGTTATTATAATTCGCAAGGTGCTGTGATATTTCATGCTGAGGATCTCTGACAGATACCTCTCCAACCCCCCAAAGGTTCTTACCTTTCAGCTTTTCCCCAAACATAGTGAGGAAGACAGTGAAGTTAATAGGACCTGGCGCCTCCTTCACCATTTCTTCAAGTTCTTCATTCTTGACATTCAGACGACCTGCAGCAGAGATCATTTTTCATAATAAATCACAAATTGTGTTTCAAAAAATGATTCCCATTCATGTCCTCCCACTGGGGAGCTCTGGGCTCTGTGCAACTTTGCTAATAGCATGGTGGAAGGCAACTCCAGAATACCCTGTTATGAAACAAATGGGCAGAGCTGGCTCTAGGATCAAAGGGTGACTGAAGGAGTAAGAAGGACAAATAACAGGGATGTGGCCAGCAGTGGACAAAAAATGGGGCACTTCCAAATAAATTGTTTGTCTTCTTTTGGTTTTCTTGCCCCAGGTGAAATACAGGCCCTACCAACACTGATACAGCAGAGTTCAAAGTGACTGAAGCAAATCCAAGGTCTCAGTCTTTGCCCTCCTGTATTTTGTGATGCCTTTCTTAGTAGAGGGCAGATGGTTGAGTTGAATATTCGTATCCCTTCCCCATACCCGTGTGGCCCTATCGATGAGAATTTACACCTGGTGATCCCATTGGAGTGGTGATTGGCTGTGACTGTACTTTACGGATGTTGAAGGGCTTCACCAAACAGGGAAGATACCAGAATTTGTCCTTAAGAAATAAATATTTCAGGGTAACAGTAGCTGCAGGCCAAAGTTTGCAAACCTCATTGTCACAATAAAGAGTTCAGGAGCTTCTGCTCTTTGCACTGACTCTGCTGGCGTCTGATTCCACCCCAGGGAGCACTGAAGATTCTTATCAAACTCTTTTTAATAAGATCCAGATGGCAAAAACCCAAATGCCTACATCGCTGTTCAAGCCTCTAATGCTGCAACAAGGATACAACTCCAAGTTTGGGATCATGAGCATTTCGATTTTTCCTTTCCTTGGGAAGATTTTCTTTAATCTGCTCGATACCATCAAGGATTGTGGTGTGCATGGAATGGGCAATACCTAATCCCATGACATGCACATTCCACCCCCCGTAAGTGCACAACTGCACAGAACCTCACACGGAGTCTTCCTCCTTCTGTGTGGGCCCAGGGCAGCTCGTCCATGGCAGCGGCGTTAATTGGTAGATATTGCATGGACACTGGATGAAAAAGGTGCAGCCTGTGAAGCCTGGGTTCAGAGGCAAATCAGAAATGCCTGGCATGGACTCCTGCTTGGGTGGGCTTTTATGAAATAGTTGGAGGGGAGGGATCTGTGCCTTTGGAGAGCAGCCAGATGCACGGCTCGGTAGCACCCGGCGGCAAGTCCCAGAGAGACCTCCACTTCGCTTCTGAAAGGGGCTGCTCAGGAGACTTCCCAGCTGGAGCTATGGAGAAAGGCAGCAACTACCACAAAGGAGGAAGATCAAACTGAACAGGTTTCCTTTTGCCCCCTGTGTATCGTATTACTTCCCCTATGGTAATTCTAAAACAAACTTTTCTTAGGTGCTTGAAATCTAAACTGCATTTCTTTTAAATGTTCAATTATTACTACCAGTTTACCCAGTGCAGCAAACGTGTCTCTCAAGTCTGCTTTGTCAATAAAGCCATCTCTGTTCTGATCCATGATGGTAAAAGCCTGTCGGAAGAAAGAGGAGAATTTGTTGCCATTGCTGTGCTGCACTGGACAGCCACACAAACCAGTCCAGGGGGGGATTATATTCATGCTGTAAAGAAGAATATTTAACTTCCTTTGATTCATCCCCGTTGTGCCTCATCGTTGCACTTTCCTCACTTTCAACACATCACTGTATCTTGGCAAGGGGCTTAATTAAACCCACCCAAACTTCTTCTTACTAAATTAATGCTCAGTGCAGCGTGTAGCTGGGCTGAAGCCAACGCTGGCAGCTCCAGCCACTCAGCCCTTAACCTATAAAAGTTTGAATTAGGGAGGCTTTAGTGAGGGAGGATTTAGTCAGTGTTACTCTGTGTGTTCTGTACCTTTCCCATACCACATGCCTTTGTGCAGCTATCATATTCTGTAAAACACTTAATTACCATAGATCAAGCTACAGTCAATTTCTTCTGGGCCTCAAATTGATCCTTCATACAGAGAGAGCTGAGTTTTCAAAAGTACAAAGCAATGTAGCTTTTGTAGTAGCATTTATTCAAATGCATTTTCCCTTTCCAATAAATGGTATCCTTCTGACTGTACTCTGTGCTCTGACTGACCTTGATGTGTCGGCCTTAAATACTTCTTGCCAGGCAAAATTTAACTTCTGATAGAAAAAAACAGTTATTTTTCTAATTTCACCCAACACAGAATTGATGTTCTCTAACTGTTATTTGCCAAGCCCGTTAACGGCTTCTCTATCTGTTTACCTATTTGCATGCCTGTCTATTCACTGCCATCACATTTGTAGTGTTTCATTGATTTTGAAAGTTTTTAATGACCTGAAATCCCTCTGGTCATACTGTGGGGAATTTCAGTGGAACCAGGCCTGTCTTTGAAGCTGGTTGTCTGTCTGACTTGCACATCAATATCTGAGTGTATCTTCACAGTGACCAGGAATCGTTCTTACTTCAGAACCATTATGAAAGACAATGTTCTCCTGAGAACACAGCCAGTCTGGTGCAGCTACAGTAACTTGCAGAGTTTTGAATTCTACTGCTCTACAGGGTGCATTTCCTTCCATGACTGTATTATATCAACAGATCTTCAAGTAGTTTTACCTCCACTTTTTCACAAAGCCCCACTGCTCACAGTCTGGTCTGTCTGTGTGATTCCCTGCAGCGTGCAGGTCCATAACCCTTCTTCTACCTGCCAAACCATCACCTCATAAAAAATTAAACCCAATTCTTTAGAGCTGCTTTCATTCCTTTTGTGGGGGGCTTGTTTTAAATGGTGATCCCCACAATTTGGAAGAATTTGAAAAAAATACAAGGAGCAAAGCAGAGCCCAGCGAGCTGATGGAAGACAGGAAGAGGGTTAGGTATGTACTGGAATGGGGGAACGTAAAGTAACATCATAACAGCAATGCTGAAACGTTTTCTCGTGAGCTGATTAAAATCTCTAGATAAAAATGTTCTGATCAGAAACAGCTTTTCAGAAATACTTGTCCCAAGTCTGCAGTCTTTAGACAAAACATGGTTGTGGCTTCATGGGACCACAACCCTGCCTCATGCTCTTGCCATTATTCTGCCACCATCCTCCCAGAAATGCTCCTTATATTCTCTTTTTAGAACAGATAAAATACAGTTCTTCTTTTTGTTGGTGCATCTTCAGACAGTGGTCCTTGGAGAAAATAAAACTGGAGGTTAACAGGACACAGAGAAGAGAAGGGAGAAGAGTGTGAAACATGTTCCCATTTACTGTGAGGAAAGGTTAGGTGTCTCAGTTCATTTGTCTGGTCCCCACTCGCAGCCCTTTGCATGGGTTTTCAGTCTCATTCACCACTGAGCTGTTCTGGTGGGATCCTCTCTGCTGAAAGCCACATGCACAGAGTGGAACAGTCGCTATTTATCACATTGGAAATTGCTGTGCAGATGTGAGTTAGCAAAAAATGGAGAAAAAATGAGTCATTCAAAATGACACATCAGTGCAAAATGTGATGGCCTCAGAGTCTAGAATGTCCACTCAGAAAAAGAAGAGCAAACAAATTATCTGCCTTTAACACGCTTCAGCTTTTGTGCCAGCCCAATAGATTTGCCTCCTCACAGGTAACTGGTCAAATAATCTACAACGCTTGATAACACCAAATTCCTTGGGAACAAGAAGATGCTTGTTTAGTTAATCTCAACATGTTGTTTTGTTTTATTGGCATTCATGGAGAAAGTTGGCTGAGGGCTCTTTGATATTTTTGTTTCTAGTTTGTGGGCAGTATTAGAAGGGCATGGAAGAATATTTTCTGTTGCTGTTGTGGAACAGTCTGCTAATTAAAGCCTTGGTTAAATAAGGCATCTGTATTCAGGATAATACTTGAGCATGTAAGACTATTCTTATTTAAAATACCACTTAAACTTAACTTTAAACATGTGCTCAAGTGTTTTCCTGAATCAAGGTTAAAGTGGATGAGATGATAATGTTTGTTTATTTGGGGGTGGGGACTTGAGGGCTTTTCAAAAAAGTCTGGAGCTTGAAACAGGAGAGTGAGGGAGGGACAGAATGAAGGAAAGAAAGAATGAAAGAGAGAATGAAGGAAAGACTGAAGGAAAGAACAAACAAACACACAAGGAAAATGATACACCAGCCAAAACCACAGAGATGATTCAGAAAACAACTGTGTGTTCTATGAAAGCAGATGGAGAATTGAATAAGGATTACAAACAAAACCTATGTTATTCATTAGAGAACAACAGAAGAGTGACCAACCTCTTTGAACTCCTGGATCTGGGTTTGTTCAAACATAGAGAATACATTGGAACCACCTTCTATCTTCTTCTTTGCCTTTTTTGGAGCCTGCAATACAAACAGAAAGATCAAATGTGTTTTACCTTTTCTGGTAAGCACTCACAAAAAAGAATCCATCTTTAACAGAAGGTAAAATACACACAGTAAAGCAATACAAGAGGATTGGGTTCTGTTATTACAAGGTTTCAAATTCAATGATGTATACACTTATATACATATATATGGGATAAATAATGCTGCTGTAGTACAGATGAATCTCTCACTGAGCCTTTTTGCCATTCCCCTGCTCTGGCCCAGAATCCAACAGCTCAGATAAAGGACAGCCTGTCACTACACTTCCTTAAAAAAGGTGAGGGACCCAAAGTGTGGCTCTGAATATCACAACTGGTCCATCACTCATTTCCCCAAGGAGCTGCCTTTTCCCTGGGCAGTCACTTCTGCCCCACCATGTGATGAAGGACACTGCTCCTCCTCCTGCACTGGCTTCTCAGAGCTCTGTGAGCTTACAGCCTCCCTGTGAGATGGAAGCTGATGTTCCCAACCTGCTCTTCTCAAGACACACAAGCAGCTCAGGTAAGTGGCTACAGGCACTGCTTCTTCCCAGTTCCCATGCAGGGAGAGGCAGCCAGACTCAAAATGAGGGCTTGCATCAAGACTCAGTTCAGGAGCTTTTGAGGGAAATTGTGTCTTTTCCTATTCACACAGAAATGTTTAGAAGTCTGCTCTGTCTGGGCCACCACTGCCCAAAGAGACTCATCTCGCGTAGGAACACTTTCTGCGCGTGGAAGACAGGCTTTGCTCTTGCACCAAGCCACAGCACCGTGCTGCATTACCTTACTAGCCCATACAATTTTAATATTCAAGATAGTGATCTTAAATAAAAGGGTGGGCCTGCTTTTATCTCTGTTCTGTAGTCTGCAGACTGAGGCAGAGAAAGACTGGGGAAAGAGCTACAATGATATCTAAGGATCTAATGCTCACTAAAAATCAGTCAGAACTAGACTTCAATTATGTATCTTTGAATAAGGGCCCAACCAGCTCACCTAAGACAATACAGTTCTTGTTCTGCTGTAAAGAATAAAATCTGTGATTCCTGAGGATTACAGAACTGTTTTAACCACAGCATTATCCTTACCTGGGCAGGATAATGAGCTACATTGCCTTTTGAGTTCCCTTCCAGGGAGATTTTACTTTTCTTAATCATTTTTACTTTTAAACTTCATCATCATAGTCCCACCTGGTTCTCTTGTCATGGAAAATTAGTCTGATTTAGTTTGGGCTATTCTGCATGAAACAGAAGGCAACTTCTACTGTCTCCTTTCATCAAAATAAAAAAGCCTGTGAAAGTTCAAATTCAATACTGATTTCAAATATCCTGAGGAGCAGAGCAGCTCAAGGAAATATTCCCACTTGACTCTGTTTGAAGTCTACGTTGTCTGATCAATTTAATTTGCCAGGCAGATTTCTGCACTCAGCCACCCTGGTCTAGATCCCAGGTTGAAAATTAGGGCTATGATAGATGCTCACACACACACCAGCACTCCAGACCTGTCAAGCTCCAATCAGTTAATGCAAAGCACTAAAAACTGGAAATAGGAATGGAAATTAAAAGAAAAATACATTTGTAGTGAGGATAAAATTAAGGAGAGAATGCCACCACAGGCATGGAAAAAAAAGTTAATAACTGGAATGTTTAATGAAAGTAGAAATATTGATTTTGGAATAAACAGATTCCGTCCTCCTCCTACACATGAACTAAGTGTTATTTTGAGCAGTAATGGGCAATCTTCCACGTAACGTGAGGTGCCTGGTGGAGGTTTTCAACACTTCCAGATCGAATGGAAATATTAAGAACAATCCTTCATGTTTACATGTATTTGTTCCCTGGGCTAAAAAGAAAGCAGATGTTACCCAGCGGAGCGCACTGCCAGCTGTCGCGGGGAACGGACCACGGGGACAGGGCTGGCCTCCGCGTTTTCAGGTGGGGCAGCAGAACTGGCTCTCCTGTGCCCGGGTGGCAGGTCTATATGAAGCTGGTCTTTCATTCAGCACAACAAATATTGCCCACATTAGCAAGCAATCTGCATCTCTTTAAGCGAGCACCATGAGGAGGGACAGTGGGCTCCAGCTCCAGGTTTTATTGGCTTTAAATTTGGTACCTCTGTTGTTCCACAGTTTAATGGGTTCTTGTTCTGTAAGCAACAAGGTGTCCAGGGCCAGGCTGGATGGGGCCTTGAGCACCCTGGTCCAGTGTGGGGTGTCCCTGCCCATGGCTTTGAGGTCCCTTCCAACCCAAACCATTCCATGATTCTATGATTGTAGCTGTAAGAAAGGATCATATAAACCCAAAGGCTGTGGCTCAGTATCTGTTAGGAACAGAACAACAATACAAAAGACACCCAAAAGTTTCTTTATACTTATGAAGTCCTATTCCAGACAAAACAGACTGAAGACCATTATCCAGAGAACAATCACTGGCCTAGGAGAAATTCATCCTGGCATATTTGCCTGGTTAGCCACCTCCAGGGATGATAAAGGAGACCAGTGCCCACGTCGCTCAATCTATGTTTAGTTCTCCTGATGCAGCTCTGGGTGTGGATCCTATTTATGATCTGCTCCCTTGTGGAATGTGGCTGAGACCACCAATACATTTCCCAGGGGTCAGTGAACAGCTGTTGGATGGGAATGCCTTTCCATCACCAGTTTCAGGCTAAAGTCATTTGGCATCAAACATATAGAGCATCTTGGATTTTTACTCTCTTTTTCTGTGTGTGTATGCAGTACTGGGAACATAATTTATCTGCTCTGAAAGTTTAGGAAACTCATAATCACAGAAAGAAACTGCCTTGCATTTGCGTGGCTGGTGGGAAGGTGGGTGCTATGAAGAGGAGGGCTGAGAGATAAGTAGGTGGAGCAGGAAAAGAATCCAGCACATTGTCACTGTCTTTCTGGAGGGTAAGTCACATTAAAAGGCGGCTCCAGGAGAACAGAAATAGGTCTGTGCTGCTGCCTGACAACTCCAAACTCCTCAGCACTTTTTAACAAACAGAATCAGGATTCTGGCTGTGGCACATTGCTCTGAAAGCACAGCACAGTGAAAAGCAAAACACAGAACTCTGCAAACATCTAGTTTCTGAACTGCCAAGGATTTAGCAGGGGACCTACAGAGGAACCAGCAGGTAACTGACACATCACTGTGGCTGCCTTGATTTCCCCATTTGTAAAATGCAAAGTGTGTTGAGCTGCACTTTGCAAAGAGAGCTGCTCTATCTTTGCAACACGTGCTTTGAGACTGACATACAAAACGTGCCAGATGAGAAACTGAAGAGCTGAGGGTCCCCTGGGCTTGGATTCCGAGGCCTCAATAGCACAGCAGTGGGAAGAATGTTGCAACAAATGAACAAGTCTATTAATATTCCTGCCTGAGCGTATTAATCACCCCATTGTGAAGAAAACAACACTTCACTTTAGAAGAGAAACCACAGGGTTGTCGTATATCACTCATTTGTCTCACTTATGTTATCACTCTCTCAATTACCCTGGATTTTAAAGGGTCTTTTTTGTTTGTTGGTTTGGTTTAAAAGCTTTAAATGAAGGAATGGAGCCATACTAAAATCTGGTCCCAAGAAAACTCTGCTGAACAAGGCATTTACTTTGAGCTGGGTTTCCCTCACTGAGGTTCTTTATATTTCTCCTCTGTGGGGGTGTCATAGAGGCAGAGAACAAGGGGAGTGCAGGGACACAGACAGACAGAAAGGATGATTTTGTGCTGCCTTTGCCTCTCTGGATATAAGAATAGGGATTCACTTTTATCTGTTGCAGAGGAGGGTGTACGTGCAAGTGAATCAGAGTGAAGAAATTTCTGATTTCAGGGTGACCTAAAAGAAAAGGGGACAGGGAATCAGTTTATATCTCTACATGCAAAGGAGAAGTTATCAAGTATGAAGTATCTGACCTCTACTTAGCATTTTCTGCAGACCAAGAACCTCTCCACCGGAGGCAAAATGGGCAGCACTCTGCCAGAAGCCAAGCTTTTGATTTGATCTGGGGGTGGTCAGTTCCCTGTTTGGTCCACCAAACACTCAAAAAAATTTTCCAAATAACTGGAGATGACACAGGGTCTTACGACAAACTAGACAACAGAAAAGGCAGAACCATCCATCATCGTGCTGAGATTCTGTCCCCTACTGTGATCCACAGTATGATGTTAACTCTGAGTTTCTATTACTTTTTCATCCATCACACTCTTTCCTTGATTTTCATCCACTCTGGGATTTCAATGTTGACATTTTCTGTCTTTGAATTTCTGTTATCATTGAATCCAGATTCTGAATCAAAACTGCATTTCAGGCCCATCCAAGAGAGTTTTGCGGCACTGGACAGGATTTCTGTTCATTGTTGTCTCACAAGTTTGCTCTGCTGAGATGATTTACACCTCATATGCACTGAAGATCCCAGCTATGGACAAACCACCCATTTTTAATGTGATTCTGGTCCTTTTCATGGCAGGTGAGCAGCACAAGGCCAACCCAAGTGCTTGCCTTTGAGGGAACAGTCTAGAGGAGTAAGCAACACAAGCTGCTCCAAGGGCACAATTTGCATTTCAAACAGGCAGCAGCCTCAGATCATTCAAATAAAAACCCACATTATCAGAACTGAGAAACAGAAGAACTCTTTATTACCTGCTCTGCACACACAAACAGGTCCCTCCCTTCTCATCCTCACTCCATTCCATACGTGGTCCCAGCCTCCCACATATACACCTTTGATCCCTGCTAGAAACAAAAATCTGTTGGACTGCATCCTCCACACCTCGCACTCCCGTACTCCAAAGCGTTCTCCTTTGCCCCACATAAAATCCCTCCTCAATCACAGCCTCTTTCCTCCTCTTGCACAGTGACACAGAGACTGTGTTATCTCCCAGAACCCATCCTGAAACCTCTCACACCGCAAACTGCTCCACCTCTGTGACCCAACATTCGCCAGCTGCTTTCTCCACCCAACAAATTTTGTTCTCCAGCACATACATCTCCTCCTCCTTCCTGTAAACACATGAGCAGCCACCCTCTGCCTACAGGATCCTCTGTGCTCACAGACACACACGTGTGCACACACAGGCACGCACAGGTGCGTGTGCGACACGTCACCAGTGGAACAACCGGCCAGACTGTCAGCTGGCACCATCAGCCTTGCTCCGCTGGGGTCACTGCTTGCCTCAGTACAGGTGGTGCATTCCAGAGAGCTACGCAGGCTGCAAAACACATTTGATCAGAATGCAATCTATTTTTGGGTACACAGTTCCCTTTGCACACAGAATTTGCTATAAGGTGTCACTTCAACTGAATAAACACGGAATGTGAAAAAGGCTTCCCTCTCCTTCCTTCCTCATCTCTTCTTCCCTTCCTTCCCTCCATCAGCACAGAGCAGGGAGACACCACAGACCCAGCTTCACTGCAGTTCCCAGGAATTAAGGGAGAGCCGTCGACAGTTCTCAGAACTCCATTCCACAGCACTTGTGTGGTCTGCTCTTGTTGCAAAAATTATCTCCCTGAACCCTGCCTCGCTCGCTCCCGTCAGCCCTGTGTGTCAGAGCCTGGTAGCACTGCCTGACTTGTAATTATTTTTTACTGTGCTGCTTTGTCTGCACTAATCCTTTGAAAGTAGCTTTACTGCACATCTGAAATATTATGATGCTATAAAACCTCTGTAATATTTATAAATCCCTTAAGACATCATAAAGAGAGAAAAAAACCTCCCCACAGAGTTCATCTAGCATAATTACATATACATTTCCCTCTGATTAATAAAAAATGATCGCTTCCTTATGTAAAGATATTCTTCAGCTTTCTTTCATTAAAGGCTATTTTTTCTTTCCATTTTAAATCTGTTTCATGTGTCCCTGTACAGTAAGGTATCTCAGAAGATATTTTCCCAAAACAAAAGGCACAATGAAAAGAACCACCACAGAGAATTGTCAGTCGAATAGGGACTGAGGAGACAGAACCAATTCTCACTTTGTTTTCATATCTCCTAACTTCAGCAATTTCACCACAGAATGTCCTGAAACATCTTCTGACACCAGGCAGTGGGGAGTGTCGGTGTCAGTGAGCTGAGCTGGAGGGAAGAGAGCTGGTAAATAAAATAGGAAAAAAGAGGGAAAAAGAAAACCTAAGACCCAGCACTTGCCCCCACCAGATAAAAAAAAAAGCTTAGGCTTTGCTGAAGCTGATTAAATGGAGACCTCTAAATCCATAGTTGAAGAGGAAGAATGAGAATAGGCACTGCTCACTTCTAGAACTGTGGCTAAGAACATGAGTAGTGGCTTTCTTGTGTGCTCAGTGTGAAACCACTGACTGAAACCACAACCTGGGAGAACTCCAGCCGTGCCAGTCGTTGCTGCCCTACTGTTTAGTCTTGGAAAGGGATGCAAGAGCTCGTCCCTTCAGCCTATCCATCTGTGTTCCCTACCTTACTCATTTGTTAAACACGTGCAAAAAACTCCTGGGAAGTTCACATTTCACTTCATGGTTTGTATCTTCATTCTGGATGCACTAATAAACATGAGATTTCATGGCCTCCAGTGTGATCGTTACTGCCCTGTTTGAATTGTTAGTGTCAGAAATACAGACAAGAGATAAACAGACAGACATGGGAAAGAGTAAAACCTACCATACTGCTGCTGCTCCTTCCACCCCTTCTCTGCCAACCAGTCAGCCAGCAAACACAATGCCAATTGTCTCTTTATATAGTGTCACCAAGGAACAAAAATATGCCTGCTCCAAGTTTAGACAATAGATGTAAGGTTGGAAAAGTGCAGTAATTGGATCCCAATACCATTCCAAGCATCTGTTCCATGCACGGCTTCTGCTTTCACAGAAATAATGCAGTAGATAAGTAGAGGAGGCAGTTGGGATACAATTGCACAGCGCTCACAATAAGCTAGAGCTGAAGGGGCTTTCCCATGTGCTTCTGAATAACAAACACAGGGCATGCACTAAAAAGATTTTAAGTGGACATGGCATCCTGAAAAAGAAGAAAGACAGCCACGCTCCTTGAGAAAATGCAGAGGAAACTGGCAATAAATCGAGGTTGCCGAGATGCCTGACAGCTCCAGAGCCTGGTGTGTGCACTCAGAGCTCCAGGGAAGTGACCAGGTTCTGCACAGGAGCATCAGTGATGGGAAGGGGTGCTGGAAAGGCACTGCTCTGCAGGCAGCAATAACATGAGTCAGATCAGGGCTGTTTTCCCTGAATCTATCACAGCGCAGGGGCCAGGTCTGAGCCTACTGCGAATTGATGGAGTGCCATGGACTTCAAAGCATGTAAAGAGAGATATGTCACAGTGACTGCAGTGTTGAGAGCAAGAGAAAACAGAAGGCAGCACAGGAACCACAAGGGCTGGATCTCCCAGGGAATGCTCATGGACATATTGCATACACATTCCATCCGATTCATAAATGATGTTTGGCATTATCACAATGGGCCAAAACACTACCCAGTACAAATGGGCAAAACCATATTTCCTAAAGGTCTAACCTGTGTCTGTGAGAGTTTCTATAC
The DNA here is from genome assembly GCA_033556795.1 of Tapera naevia. NCBI lineage: Eukaryota > Metazoa > Chordata > Aves > Cuculiformes > Neomorphidae > Tapera > Tapera naevia. The sequence goes on from JAUMJJ010000220.1 coordinate 1,806,670, forward strand.
AGGACAACTGTTGCATTGCAAGCAGAAACAACAACAGGTTTTTTAAGAACATAAACTGGCATCTGAAATATGTCTGTATCAGTCACGCTAACTGTGAGTCAGGAAAGGGCTTAAGCAATCAACTGAACTTTGAGACAGACATATGTTTAAGTATCCAGTTGAACAAGGACCTTGTTCTTCCTCCAGGTCCAGCCCCTCGCCGTGCTGTCATCTCTAATCTTAGATTTGACTGCATGCTCTTCAGGGCAAGGACGGTTTTAGCTGTAGTGAAGCACCTCAAACACCTACAGGGATAATTAAGTAACAAATAAGCATAATACAATTCATCTGGCTTTGGCGAAATTGCCGTGGATACAAGCTGGAAGTCAGCCTAGTGTTCATCGTTCTGACTTCAGTGACATTATATCAGTACCTTGTGTAACACAGCGTAAAAATAAGGCCCTTGGCCTGTTTGCCTGCAGCCGCCGGGCGGGCAGCAACAGGGCTGCTACGCCAGATCGAGCTGGTCATACAGCAAACTCCAAAAGAGGGGGTTTGAGGAACATCTTATGAAACGTGACAAAGATTTGCCATGTTCACTGTGTTAGGTCCTGATTCATCAAAGCTGCTCAGCATTTGCTTAACGTTGAGGAGGGAACATTCCCACTGAAGCCCATGTCAACGCGCACACACAGATAAGGATGTGGGCACTTCCCTTGCAGGATCGGTGCTGTAATCCCAAAGCTTTGGCCCTGGGCTCACTGGGCCCAGGGTTCCATCCTGCCAATTTTGTGTCCCGTCTTTCAAGAGCACTTATCTTTTCATCCAGCCATTTCATGAGCTTGTGCTAACAGCTCTGTTACCAGATGCTTTGGGCTGTATCTTTGGGAGTTTCATTTTCTCTTATCTAGTATATATCATCAATCACCATTATTAGCATCAATTTGCTCCTGTTTTCCAGCTTGATCTGCAGGCATTTTCCAATAGTGCTTGTATTTTCTACATTGATCTTTGTTTTTTCACAGAAATTCTATATTAAATGAATTCTTCCAAGCTGTTATGAAATGACATGGCATGTCAGGATAAACCCCACACAGTACTGGGTTTGTAATGCACAAGCCCTAAGAGACCAGAACTCTCTCTGCTTAGTCTATAAAACAAACCCACAGAGGAATTAAGGGAGACATACATCTTGGCTTTAAAGGTCTGCTCGCTTCTGCAGCTGCCTCCAAATTACAGAAAGGCTCCAGACTGGAGAGGGGAGGGAGAGAAGGGAGGAATAACATAAGGACTGAAAAAGAAAGGTTTGAATTTAATTGCCCTAAAAATTTCAATCATTCAATCTGGTAATTAGAGAGCTGGCTGATTCAGAAAGCAATTTCATTTGAAAAAAAATAAAAAAGAACCCAACAAGATAATTGGTACTAAGTGAATATTTTACCTGAAATATTAAATACCAAACTTAAGTCTGCCTCCAGGGCCCTTTCTGCTACCCCTTTTTGATCTGTCTTTCTACTTCTTTGTATTTCCCTCTCACATGAGCGAACAGAATAGGACACTCCTTCAGAGAATCAGATTGTCACAGGGACAGGTTTATTTGAACTCTCTGTGCTATGAAGGAAACAATATAATGATTTATTAGTAAGGAAATCATAATAGGGACTCTCCTGAGATGCAGCCTAGCTGCAAATCTCAGTGAGACCTTCCAGTGCTGAGTCTGCCCCTCAGCAAGGTTTGATGTCCTACAAAGTGTAACACCTTGCTTTAGGAACTTAACAATACTTACCAGAATGTTTCATGTTTAATTCTGGACTCTCTGATGCTGCAAAATGATACTCAAAGGCAGCTCTTTGCCCTCCTGCAGAGCTCTGTGGGTGTCAGTGTCACAGGGGTCTGATTGCACGCATCTCGGTGCAGGGTGGAGAGCAGAGCAGGGTTACTGCACACTGTTCAGAAGGAACTGCTAATTCTCTAATATTTAAAAGCCTAATGAACAAGGACAGCATCTCATATACATCTTAAAGGAATACTTCCCGCCTGGAAATTAAGTAGATATTAATTTATAGTACATTTATAGATGGAGAAATGATAAAGAGAATGCACATGATGCACATTGGATTCTGGTATCATGAGCTGTTCTAACTGCTCATCCATGTGCCTTTGTCACACAAAATGCTACACTCTATTCCTGTTGCCAATATTAAATTTTAATCTTAGAACTCCTTTTCCACTGATGTTCCACATCTATTACTGCTCAGGAAGGCCACATCAAATGTATTCAGGTGCCTCAGCAACTTCCTTCTTTGAGACTGATGATGGAAGTGTTTCTGGTCCATACAACATTCACTATTGAAAAAGATGCAGAGGACAGGACCCAGTGACAAGTCTTCTACTGAGGGAGGATGCCAAAGGGAATGTGACTTCTTCCCCTCCATCAGTGGAGACAGAAAAAAGCCACTAACGCTGGATATATTACATCAGAAATGCATAATAAGTACCTTTGTAAGTAATCCAGCTGTTGCAGACCGAGTTTTGAGACCAGCTTTATACCACAACATTACACTGCTGCACACAGATGGTTTTCCTTCATGTATTTGAGTGGCAGCCCTTCAAAGGACAGTCAGTCGTGTTTGGGAACTGAAACCTTCCGTATCCTGCCAACAGGTAAAGACAATCCCTAAAGCCTTCATACCACAGGACTCCCCTTTCTGTGCACCAACCAGGCTCGATCTGTGTCTGATAGCTGCCTTTACCCTGTGCTGAGAGTAAAGACAAAGCCAGTCTTGGTCTAAAAATAGGACTCATATGAGCCCCATCCTGGCACTCTGCGCTCAGGCAAAACGTACGTTGTGGAATTGCCAACTGCTCTTGTTCTGTAGCCATCTCATCTGTTATCTCATTGCTACATGCTCCTAATATCCTCCAGCCACAGCTGTTCATTCAGTCTACAGGTGGGGAACAGATATACCCAGTGATTTATCCAGATTTAAATGGGAATTAAAAGCAAAGCAGCAACCATGAATGAGGAGTATAGACCAGATGCCTCTCAAGTAGGCACCACAGTGAGAACACCAGCTTATTCCAGCAGAAACAATGGCTTATTCCAGCAGAGCCACCAGCAAGAACTACCAAGGTGAGTTGGATTACAAACCCTCCAGAGAAAATTAGCAACTTCCCTTGAACCACCCACTTTTCCTTAATCAACTTAAAATAATGAGGAACTCCCCTTCTTTTCATAGCCATGATGACTCCCTTTTCCTTTCTCCCTACAGCAGTTTTCTTAGGAGCTGGTTAAATTCTTGATACAGAGGACAGGTTACACAGTGCTGCTTTGAAAGCCCATTGGCTAAGCTTGGTCTGACTACTGCATTTTGGAGCCTGGCAGCAAGGTGAGTCTCAGGAAAGTGACTCTTAATGTTCACTGTTTATGGAGCTCCTACAGTTCTGATACAGAAAAGAAAGAGCTATTACAGATACCTTTGTGGAGTTTTAAACAAATTAAACAGTGCAAATCCCACTGAGAATCTTCTCTCTCTGTTGAGTGGGGACACTGCCAGGGCTGCTTTGACTGTTAATTAAGTTCTGTGCATTTGTTGTTCAGGACACTGAATCCAAATGCCCTCCTCTGCCTTACCCCTCCCTCTCTGAGAATTCATAGCCACTCTCTAATCTGACAAAAACTGTGTTCTCTTTTATACTTGGAGGTCACTTTACGTTACTTACAGTGTGTTGCATTATGTCAAAAGGCATAACACAACATAATGAAAAGCAGACTAATATAACTCAACCTGACATCAGTGACATAAAATGACGTGGCCACTGCAAAACGCACTGTTGTCATTGTTTTGTGTTTCCATCTGATCCCTGCTTGCTATTCCAGCACGGGGCATTCGCAGCTTTGGGAGAAGGCTGAGCATTCCTGGTTCTGCTGTGACTTCCATAGTTTTTGCATTGAGATCACTTGGTTGGCTTTGCTGGGGTTCCTCCTGATTTACTCTAGCAAGAATCAGGCTCTAAAAACTCATCACATAAAATGCAATTACATTAGGAAAGCCATCAAGTTGGAAAATGCAGCTCTTGGGAGCAAGGAAATTACAACACTGTTACAGTCCCTGTAACCTTAGCTCTGCCCTCTTGGGTAGTAAATGAGCCTGCACTATTTTTCCTGCAGGATGTCATTTCATTTTGTAGAAGTGTAGCAAAGCAGCTGTTCAATATTTCTCTTAACTTCATCACGTAGTCTGTGGTCCCGGATCTCATTTGCTGCACATCAACCAAATCCTTTTGTGGGTTAGGTACTTTACTTCTTCCTGTTTTTATTTGCTTTTCTATTGTTCTAATTACCACAGTATATGTGTGTTTCAAAACTAAGGCTGAATCTGTCTTCTCAGCACACACACAAGGTTGAAACACTCTGTCACCCCTTTCCTGTTCCACGGAGAGGGAGCAGAAGCACAGACCTGTACCTTACTGTAGGCCCAAAGGCAAGTCCGTGGCTGGCAAGGCTGCAACACAAGGCAGCAAAACCCCAGCCTTTTACATTAATTCTTTATTTTTCATTTATACTGCCCAGTTCCCCATGGAAAAAGCAGGCATGAGCCTTATTTGTGAAACTCTCGGACAATAATAATAAATGATCATGGAATGTTCCAGTGATGTTAAGAATCCCTGTGCAACAGCTCTGCCTTGCTCTCAACCCAGCAGAACAGATGCAGATGAACCAACAGTAACCAAGATTATTGAGCTGATGGAGTTTAATGGCCTCTACCATAATCTTCGTTAGAGTTTTACAAACGAAACAATCAAAGAACAATCTTTAGCCTCTTCTCCTGTCTAACACAGGCCATAGCATTTTATGTATCAGTTGCTGTATCAGGATGATGCCTTCTGGTTGAGCTAGAACATATTTGTAAGCATTGTTGTTGTTGTTATCTCATGCTGGCAGTAGCTGGCCAAGCCAGCTCAAACCGTGGCATCCTCAGAGACAGAGCTCAGCACCCACTGACTCTGAGCCCATCTGGTTAAGGGACTTGTCCTCTCTGTTCCACACTTTGTCACATCTGCAGTTTAGCTCGTCCTCCACACCCACCTTAGTCTTCTGGGCACACAGGAGGTGCCATCCATATGGGAATAATTTGGGAGGCACTGGAATCAAAAGCCAATTTTATTTACAGAAAACAAGGCATAAATATTGACCCACTGGCTAAATTTGTGCCAGGTGGGGCACAGCCTGGCCAACAGCGAACACTTGGTGAGGCAAGCTGAGCACCTCCTGTACCAGCCTTCCGAAAACGAGCACAGGGAGACATTCACAGTGATGGTTAAGCAATTGGAATCCTCACATTGACTCACTTGGGACTTAGTTCCTCAATATTTTGGTGTCTGTGGAGAGAACCTTACAGACCCAGGACCCCAAGCTGTGTCTGACTGTCTTTGCCCTCTCTTTGCCAGTCTGTGGTAATCTCTACTCTGAGTTGAGGTTAATCGAATTCTTTTAACTTAGGACCCCCCAAGCTATCCTCATTCTGTTGGATGAATTACACTGTTGTGACATGTCTCGACCTGCTGTTCGGCTCAGTTGTTGCTAGTAACCCTTTTTTACATTCCTGGCACTTCAAAACACAGACATTAGTTATGTATGCATGTGAGCCAACCCAAATGTACTCAGAAATGCATCACAAAATCCCATGGTAGTCTGAAAATACACAGTACAGTCATTCAAACAGGAGGAAATGTAAATGCCACACTTGGAGATATTGTCGTATTCCAATATACTCCGTACAAGTACCACAAAATCATGAGTTGACACCCCAAAAGTCATGTTTTAGAGGACACAGGATTTGAAAAATAATGATAAATTGTAAGACTTGCTCCTCAGGTGGGCTGAATCACTCCTTGAGGTACTGGTCCTCCTCTTTTGTCTGTGAAGGGAGTATCTTTAAGTTGAGCTTTTTGGTTTAAAAACATAAGAAATAAATCTGAGCCATGAACCCAACACCTTGGCCATACAGAGAGACTCCCTACAGCACAAAGTCAGTTTTGAAAACATGAGAACAAACAAAACTGAGATGCTCTGGGTGCACAGAGGATTGAACTTGTGTGAGAAAAATTTGATCCACATTGTGCCTTCCAGTAGGAGTCAAGGCAAAGTCTTCTGGAAGGCAAAACCTCTCCTGAAAAAAGAACAAACTGCTTGTCTTGATGCTGCTCTACAGGCTGTCTGTTGTGTTCTCTGCAGGGATGGGAGCTGCTCTCTGCTGAAGAACAACGCAGGAGAGAACTGCTGTTGGCTCATCCCTTCCAGTGAACATCAGGCAGCTGCACTGCCAGCTCGGGCTGGGTTCCTACAAAGGGGTGAAAGGGAGCATACAACCCACTCTCCACATGAACTGGGGTCAAACACGTCCGTGACACTGCTCAGCAGAATTGTGGGAGAGCATCACACACCACCTCACTGAAAAAGCACAGAGCAATGTGGTAAGGAAGGAAGAAACACCGGGAATCTAAGCTGGAGGATGTTTGTCAGTTGTAACTTTGGCCCCCCACCAGCCTTCCAGGAACAAGTCTCATGTAGGCAGTAGAAGAGACTGCAGAGGTAGAGCTACCATGAACTTTTACAGCAAGCCAAACCTTAACAAGCTCTTCAGAAGATGCAGGTAAGGAATAGTCACTTTTCTCTACTTTTAATTTTCCAATGGAGAGTGAGCAATGCTCCCTCACCAGTGACAGAGGAACTCAGGCTGTATTAGAAGGAAAAATGCCTACGCCAGGAGATGCTCAGTGTTCACTTTCAGACACAAGGATGCTGTTCAGAACTCACAGATCACATGTGTGTATCCGTCAGAGAGCACAGAAGAAAGTCCCTCAGGAAAGATTCTGCTTTGAACTCCTAACCTAAGTTTTGCTCAAATGTGCCAGGCAGAAGGAAATCCAATCTTCATTAACCTCATTAAGGCAGACACCCTTTTGCCTGCTGAGCACATACTTCAGCGAGGCAGGTAAATGATTTTCATCTGCCGTGTCCCGTGTTTATATGTGATCAAGTCTTCCTCTCCCATTCAGCCGTTGTAACTGTGCAGAAGCTCACGTAGATAAATGCAGGTCAGCAAAGAGAGGCTGTTTGCATTTTGATATTTGTCAACGTGACATGAAAACAGGTAATGTGCAAGGGGCCATCAGCTGCACAGCGTTCTGAATTTTGCTTTTAGTATTTTGTTTTTTTGGTATAAGGAGACACACAAATATTCAAGGCCAATAAAGGTGCAGAGAGAGGTAACTTCAGCAGATCCTGTCATCACTCCTCACTTGAGGCTTAGTCCTGGACAGTTTGCCTGCTTCTTACCAGTAAGCTGACAGACCTTGGAAGAAAGGACTCCCTGAAGACAAACTGTGGGAAGATTTTTCCCATGTTACCCTACTCCAGCCTTTAGTTCCAGGAATGTATTCTGTGCCCTGAGATTTCAGTGGGAGCTCTTGGATAGTCAGGGTTTTTTTTAATCAACTCACTTATCTACTTGACTGAATGTACAATTTAACTTGTCGTGGATAAGATAGGCTGTCTCAGTGTCCTGCAAAGTTAAGAGGCTAAAAATTCCCACCCTAGAGCTCTTCAAGTAGCTCTTTCTCATTGCAAACCACGCTTGACTTCCTCATTTGTTTGAGGAAAAAGCCACTGAGTGTGTAGACATCTTTTATGCCTCTTAGTCACAATTCCTTTGAGAAATCCAGCAGCGAAGGTGGATACAATTATTGTAAATAATGTTGGATAGAACCCAGAGCAGACGAAGGTAGGAGGATACAGCTCAACAAGAACAGAAGTGGTTTCTAATGAGAGAGGGAATATTTCACTCTCAGCATGGCTGTTATTATGTCCTACACATTAATTCAGCCAAGAAGTCTTGAAGTAGCAGAATGAGTTTCTATTCTGAAGTGGCAGACACTGGCATGGTTGCCTGCATTTCAAGTCTTACAGTTAATACTTTCCTGATTCCTACGTGAGGAACTACATGATAAGTTAAACCCTGTGAGGCACTGGGCACCTGACAAGGTCTTAAAACTTGCACTGAAGGCAAGTATTCCAGTCTAGTTCATTCCAAGCAGTACTTATTGCAATTTCAGTTTTATTTTGATTACTTGCTCTATTTTTACTAGAATTGTGGGACAGGATCTATGTTCTTGAAAAATAAGCTCTAATAATTCTAGCAGAGGAACACCCACGGCTGGATAGTTTCTTAAACCTTCCCCATCTTTCTCCTGTCCATTTTGCCCTGCTGCTGAGCAACCAGCGAATTAACTGGTGTAATGGTTTGCCTTAAAATCTGGAGATCTTTCTCCATATTTCTTTAAATCCCTGCCTTTTCCTTCTTCTTTAATTATCTAAATGTTCCTGACTTCTGCACAGGTGGAGGTCACAGCCCTTCCAGCCAAAATGGGAATAACTTCCTTTTCCTCTCTCCCTGCTGATGGCCTGCAAGGACCACAGGGCAGGGTTATCGTGCTGTTTATTAGAATCTCTTTTCACACGGCTTCCCAGGCCTAGAGCTGACAGGAAAGGAAGAGAAGCAAGAGAAAGGTGAGAGGCATTATTTTCATGCTGGCAGAGGTACCTATGAGCAACTCCTTCAGCTATGGCACTCTAAGCCCTCCATCTCCATACAGAGACTTTGCATTCCCAGATCAGCTGAAGTTTAAAGTGGACTCCTGTTACGGATACATTCAGGAGTTACTTTTTAAGTCAAATACATCCAGAGCATTTGGTTCCCCGAAGGATCTAACTATAAATCATATATCCCTGTGACATTTCCTTCTTCACAGAAGCACCAAAAATGTCCCACACTCTTTTTTCTATCTATATTTCTTGACACTTGTCCCACACGTGCTTGCAGCTCGCTGTGGCAGGAACTGTTACTTGTTCTGGAGTTGTACAGCACCTAATTCAAAGGAATCTGAGGCCACGACCACACTTTCAAGGTGCTGTTGCAAGGCTGATAAATAAATAACTGCAATCAGCAGCACAGGCTGCTTTTCGGCAGCATAGGACTGAAAATGAGAGTGAAATTCAGGGAAGGGCAGGGTGCCTGCAGTTCTCATTTACTCCAGCCCGGGCTGTGGTAGCCCAGCAGCTCTCTGCATCTCTGAGGATTTATTCTGCTGCGTGTTTGCTTTTGCCTCCAGTGTGTGATGGGAGGAAGCCAGCAGTGTGACTGAAAACCACAGCTCCCAGCCACTTCTCCCCTCGGTGTTGAGTGCGAGAGCGAAAGCTTGCGGGGCAGCCGTTACCTTTCTCGTGCGGCTGTCGCAGCGGGAATAAAAACAAAACACGGGGCTGAATTTATTTCTAGCCAACGGAAATTTCATATTGAGGGTTACAGGCGTACTGTGCCTCTTAAAAGCAAGTAATAAAATGCTGCTCTCAATTACAAATTGTATTTACATTTTAAACACCCATATGGTTTGGTGAGGCAGAGGGAGGTTTCAAATGCATTAGCGGCAGCGCTGTGCCATGATTAGTTACAATTTTTCTTTCTTTGTAATGAACAATTAATGCCTTTACCTTTTTTTCTCTGCCTTGCAAACTAACCCTGTGGCTATGCCAGGTCAATAGTAAGTAGACAAGACACAGCTCCTGCCTAAAGCTATGAACAAAAATGAGCAAATGCATTGAAATTACCATCTCTGAAAAGCCTCCTGTAACAGGAGTCACACGTTAAGAATAAATTCAATAACAATTGATTTTTTAATGTAACTTCTTCGGCTAAACTTTTCAAAAGGTAGGGACATTTAACAGGGAAATGCAAAAATGCATGCAAATGTGCCCAGCTTCATCCTCCTGTGCTACAAAAGCCTAATTCTCTTCTCCCTGGCCTCAAGCAGGGACAAAGGCAGAAGCGCTCTTGGTGTAATCACCTTCACCATTACTGGAGCTGTGTTGGTTTTACATGGCCAGCCTGCTTTGCTGTTACTTACAAATAATACATTTATGACATAACGGCTGTAAATAGCATTTCATTAATTTTCTTGCTTATTTAGCTACTTCCCTACAGGGCTAATACAGAGTTACTGATGTGTTACTATTTCAGCTGCTGTTTTCCTGAATGTTTTGTTTGCAGTCAAACCATAGCGGCTACTTGGGGCTGAGGATGAGAGCAGCACCTCGGCTTTGGATGAAGAGCACGCTTGGTGTAATTAGATTTGTGGGTTTAGGTGTTTGGGGTTTATTTTTTTAGAGCATAACAGTGTAATAAAAAAGAAATGGCTGCAATTTGTAGCCCAGCATTTGGCAAATGCCTTGTCTGGTCTGGGATTTATTTTTTTTTAATGGCAGAAATTTTAAATTTAGGTTAGAATTTCAAAACAGCTTGGTACCCACAACTAAGGCAGAGGTTCATGCCAAGCCTAGGCATTCAAAAATCATGAATCAGGCATGAAAATACCAGTATTAACTTAAAGTAAGGAGATACACCAAACTCTTACCCATACACCCACAGATACCCTGAATAAGGCTAAGACTTAATTTTGAATCAAATTCACTCCTGATGTAAATTTATTCTATTAATAAGCTTTCATATAAAATGTGATATTTGTGACATCAAAATGAATCATACAAACAAAAACATTCTGATGTTTGATTAGATTTCCTTCACATAATAAAATTAAAAGTATTTTTACTTTGGTTAATAAGCAGCAATTTTCAGTGAGAATTTGGGACTAAATTAGTCTCTGTGCCACAATACTGCACTGATTTAGCTTATGGCTTTGGGTTCATTTTCTTAGCTTTCTGTGTGCATTTATTTCCAAGCTTTTCTCTACAGTACAGAAAGCTCAAAAATTCCTATTTTGAGTTTCACACAAAGGTTCTCCAATCATCTGGCTCCCAGCACTCTAGACTTAGGAACACTAAGCATGATAAGAATCACAAAAAATCAAGAGAACTATGAACAGGGTGTGCTGGTTTTCTCTACCAAGAAAGCCCAAACTTTTCTTTCATTACAAGGGTTCAGTCCCCAGCATAACAAATACTTTGTATAGAGAGAACTTCTAAGATAAGGGCGTTTGGAATAATATAATTGCACTTCAGGTGCTGAGTGCCTCTGCAGAGCGAATACACATGAGATGGTACAGACAAACGCCAGCATAACAAAGAGAAGATTTCAGTCAGAACATATTACACGAGGTGCCATGTACCCAGTGCTCTGGGTCTGTAAATGCTCACATTTATACACTGTGAAAGAGGGGCCCCTTTGAAGCAGAGTCCTGTCCCAGCCTGCTCCAAAGCCCTCCAGAAGCATGGAAACAGCGTGCCACTGCCTTCCCCTGAACCCTGGGTCCAGTCCGTGGGGTGTAAAGGTGAGCATATGAAAAAGGCTTCACAGGACTCGGAAGCCTTCTGAGAGCACGTCTTGCATTCAGGCACAGTGTGGAAAGTGCTGATTGTGTCCCCCTGTCCCAGCACATAACACCAATTGCACAGACTAACTGACTCTGTTTTCTTAACACAGAAGGCCGCTTGCCTATGTTATTGTAATCCAAAGAAGTGATGCCTTGGTGCTGAAATACAGAGAAGCAACGGCACATTAACACCATGTTAGTGGAATACATCAGAGCAATTGTGCTCTTGTGCTGTGTTACTCACTTCAGAGCAGCTCAGGAACAACGCTCTCAGCAATGCTGAGGCGAGAGAAACATCTTAATGGGAGACCCTGACGTTTCTGCAGACCCATCTACATTCCTCCAAATCAGCACAGCGACTGCCCGAGCGGGAGGTCACAAAGAGCCAGGCAAAAACACTCAATCACAAAAATAGTCCAAACCTCAACTCCAAACATAACTCATAGGAGTACGGGAAATCATACTGGGCTTTGTGTTAACTTCATTAACTTTGGGAACAACCAGGGGCAGTGAAAGAAGGGAAGTGCAGAGCTCTTCAAGAGAAGCCTGAGCAGTATCTACTGTCATGATTCAAAACCTCCAAAGTCAACAGTGCTCACAGAGCAATTCGTTTGGAAGAATTAATGCAAAATGTCATTTGTTCTGGGTACTGGATCTGAAGCTACCAAGGCGTATAATTGTTTACTCAGCATTTAAAGCAACATGGATCCTCTAAGCAGGCCTGGGAAAGTTTCAGCAGACCCTCCAACAGAGTTACCTATACAAGAAGACTGCACAAGATAAACTGAAACACTGAAAATCCACATAAACCTGTCATAGAGATCCTCTTTCCAGCTCCAGTGACAATTCACATTGATTTCAGTTCATACTTACTGTCAGTTCATATTGACAATTCATATTCATATTGATTTTGTGTAAGCATAGCAGCAGGTAGAGATTAAACCTTGCCCCAAACAGAGCTCCAACACTGTTGTGATTTCCGTAAAAATCAGCAGAATATTTACAATGCTTGTTCTGGATTTGTGTTGCTGATGGTGAAAAATAATTTCAGTGAAATGTGATGAATCAAAACAATCTTGTTTCTGAAGGAAGACTTGGGATGTTTTTAAATTTCCAGACTAATTCAGAAAAAGCTTGAATTTTGTGTCAAAATATGCAAAAATATGACTGTTCATATTTAAATGTCAAAAATAAATATTTTGTCAGTTTGAGAAGAACTGAGCACAAAGTAAGCAGTAGCAAAATGTGAAAATCTTATCATGAAACGCATAAATATTCCTTTTTACCCAGTTACACAGTTCAGTCATCAGATGCTACCACACAGCAACAGATTCAATGAATGTAGATGGGAGAATCCCACCAGTAAGGTGCTTAATCTTTAAATACCAGAAATACTTAAAATGCCAGAGCAAAAGCATAAAGGGCAAACAGATTTAGCAAATCTTGCTGATTCTGGTTCTTCCTGAAAAGGCTGTTACACATCTGCAGAATATCCAACAGAGCACTTATTTCTATTTTTTCAGTGAATGCTCAAAACTTTGAACCATACGTTGCCATTCCTTTCTATTGAAAACTGTTTTTCTCTGTGTCTAAAGGACGATTCCCATCCAGAGCCCAACACACAGCAAAGAGGTTAAATTGGTTTGGATGATATCAGCTATGTGTAATTAAACCAGCAGCCCATGTCCGATCCTTTCTGTGACCATGTTAGGTGTTAAATTAAGGTCTGATTAAGAGCGTGCTGCTGCAGTTAAGGTCAAGGACTAAAGATCACAAGCTTTGTTTCATCTAAAAACAATAAAGACTGTCTGGCTGCCAAATACCACACAGCTCTTGTTCTCCTATCAGACTGCTGTCCAGCTAGAGGGATCTGATTTCACTGGTATCCCTTTTTAAACCCTACTTCTAAGAGGGTTTGTAGCTATTTCATCTGTGTTAAGCAGCACTGTGTTACCCGAGGCTACAGAGAACGTTCTATATGATCAAAGCAGAAATGAAGCAGCTCCTGATGAAGAGTTAGTGTGGCTGAGGGGAAAAAATATCAAGGAAGGAGAAAAAAGATACAGCGCTACAAAATAAGAGGTCGTGCCTCCAAAGTAAACACCCACAGGTAAGTTCATAACATGAGACCACATGATGGTGGAGACTGTGCACATGTGTTTGCTTGGAAAAACTCAAGGATGCCCCACCAGCAGGAAAGCTGTGCCAAACAGGACAGATGGGAGATAAAAGCCAAGTGGTGAAGAGAAAAAACAGCAGCATCTTTGTAGGATGAAGACAAGAACTGAGGCATAGGAGCTTTTTCCTTCATAAGTATTTTCCATAAAGGCAGGGCAGGAGGCATTGCCAGAGCAGTTGTCTGCTACAAGAGAACAAAATCCCTAATAGCCAAACCAAGGGTTCTCAAAAAACAAGCTCCTGTTCATCTCAGATAACTACAGAGTGCTGGGACACATTAGCTTTCTGAAAGGGAACGTTGAGCAGAGTAAGAAACCATGTGGCCCCAAAATAATCTCTCACAGCCACAACATATTTTATGTTTCCAATCTTGGGGTCCAGTCTCATAGCAGATACTGATTCATTTTTCAAGAGTCATCTGAAGCATCTTTCATTTGCTCCTGGGACTTAAGGGACTATTAATAGAGCACTGTTCATACCTGGGAGGACAATTTTGCTCTTCTGTGAGGCTGCACACAGAAAACTCATCACAGGGAAACACCAAGCACACTCCAGGTTTACACAATTCTCTGTAAATTGCATTGTACTTGTGATCAAAAAATTTCTGTGAGGTATCTTGATGTTTACTCTTCAGGATTTGAGATTAACCTCTGTCTCCTAACAAGCTCTGAGTGAATCCCAAAAGATCCAATCATACAGTTCAACACGGATTATCTTCCTTACTGCTGCCACTGAGCCAGAGATCTCTGCTGAGCAGGCATTGCTGTGGGAGTTCCCAGGCTTCTGGGAATGTGAGTTGCATCCAAAATACAGTGAACACCATAAAACAGCCAGGTATGAAGAACTGCTGCTCCATGACGACAGAAATACATTCACCATTGAGAGTCAGTGCCTGAACTGGAAAGCAATCTTTTATTGCGTTAAAAAATTCCTGTATGCCTTATTTCTCACCTAATTGTAAAAACAGTACAACATTGCCAGTGGAATCGCTTGCTACTTGTGGCAGAGTCTGTCTTTCCAATGATAACAAGAAACTTTTTTTGTTACCACTTGAATTTGAGAACACTTAATTAAAAAAAAATCCAGCCAAAATAAAATGCAGGTTTGGTGAGATGTGAGTTACCTCCTGATTGTTCTTCTTGCTAAATTTTACAATCAGATATTGCCCACAGAGAACCACAGTTTTATTTCAGTGTTAGAGACTGTGGTCAAAGCATTTGCAGTCAATGGTTTAAGACTGGACATAAATATTCACATCATCTAGATGACAGCGCTGTGGCCCTGGTTAATGGCCGCGAGGCAAGAGGAGGTGCTTTTCAAAACGGTCTTTAGTTTTGAAAATTGAGCCACTGTTGATAAAGAACTTTGCTAGCATTTTAGGTACCTAAATGGAGGCACTTCAGTCTGGATCCAAACAAAATCAAAGGCAAAGCTCAGAATAGGTGACAGGCCAGAACAGTGCAGCTCAACCCCGTACCCTGGTAGAGGAGCAACACGACAGCACTGCATCCACACCTTTGGCTTCCCAGGCTCAATGACCAGGCGCCCGGTCCCGGGTGAGTGGCCTGGCAGCAGCTCTTACCATAAATCTGGAGTGAACTCAGGCTCCTGTGTGGACTCTGAAGCTGTTGATAGAAGGATTGCTTTTGAAAACTTTCCAACCTGGTCTCGGATAGCACTATTCCCTAACCAACATTTAAGTGAGTAGAAGAGGGATTGTTGTACATACTATGGTAATGTCATTTATTTATTTTACACGACTGGAAAATTTAAGGGCAACCACTTCACTCCTGTGCTGTGGAGATCAGACTGGTCACAGTAACACCTGTTTACCAGACAGGAGAAGAAAAAAGCCCTTATATTCCTTCTTCATTGCAATTTATTATTGTAGCTTGAATGGTTCCTAGTGACTTCCTAAGATTAATGTTAATATTCTGATTGGAGTCTTCCCTCTGGGGCTTTTTAATGGGTTTTGAACATTCATTTCATTTACCATACACATGGGAGCAAGTCTGGTGGTTCCAAAAATATTTGTAGTTGGAAATCACAGTGATTTTTTGTTAGGCTCAGTGCCAAAGAAATCACAAATCAGAAGTCTGTTATAGAGTAGTTCCAATTTCTTGGCATCAACATTCCTTGTTATGTATACGCATAGTGTGATATTTTCCCTAGCAGTATGGCACTGAAGATTGACTGAGAAACCCATTGCTTATCTATTTTTCAAGGTTTCTGGTGGAACTAAAGAGTTTGTCTAGCTGCCTGGTGAGTTGTAGGGATTTTATGGACTTCTCATGTGAGACAGAGCCTGCCCATTGGGTACATGTCTTTCCCTACAACAGCTGGTGTTTTGAACCAAAGTGGGGAGTAGAAATTTCATCCCTGATTTTTTTGGCTGGATCGATTGTTTAGTCTAGGAACTCTCAAGCAGACTTTCTAGGTGCTGGAATTGCTCTTTTTCTTCAGTCAGCAGCTGATGTAGCATGGAGTACATCAGAGCCTAGATTCACATCTTAACGAACAAGGATTTATGTTCGTCCTGACACTTCTTGGCATTAATGAGTATTACAGACGTGCATCCCATGGATTAAGTTGAGAGCATACCCCAGAATGTGTGTGGAGTTTGTCATTAGGGCATCATGCTATTAAAACCAACAGAGAAATTCCAAGGGTAGGAAAGCAATTGGATCTCTTCTCCTCTCTCTGCTGGAGCATATGTAAGAGATATGCTTTAAATCTCCTCCTATTTACAGCCCTCTTACACCAATTCCTGCATTCATTTTTGGTTGTTAATGACTTCAAAGAAGAACTGATTGTCGCTTTTAAGACATTTCCCATAACAATATTATGTGAAATACATTTTGCTGGCATGGAATATTTCTGTAGCTCTGTAGTTCTCTCTAATTTAGGAATTTGTATATAGTTGGGGAAAAGAAGATTTATTTTTCTCCTCAATGAGCTGTTTCAGGGACTGGATCAATACAAGGGGATGACCTTGTAAACTCCACTGTCTAGGGATTGTGACTCCTCAATGAAACACTATAGATGCTGTGGACATGCCAGAGACCGTGGCACAGACCCGGCAGCAGTGCCTCAGCCAGGATGTGCCGACTCTGGCTGCATCAGGTCAGTCTGATCTCTGCAGCAACACATGGATGTGATTACTCTCTGACCCCCTTTGCTCCAAGTTGTGGGTACACACTGGGCACACAGTTTGATTATCTGTGCATCTCAGGGACAATCCAACTGCAAGCCAGATAAACCATATGCAAAAAGGAGACTCCAGGATGTAATTTCAGTCTCCCTTAAAGCCCCATATAAAACTGACCTGTGGGAGGAACTCAGTGCAGAATTAATGCACTCCACAACTCCACCACCCAATATCCCAGCCACAGAGTGGAGACAATTGCTGTGTATCTGGTCAATAGGAGTTTCCTAGGCTGACTGTTATCACATGCGAGGTTTATTAGCCCTGTGCAATCCTGCCTGTATCAGCTAATGGCAACAAGGAAATAAAAATTTCACTTTCCCTCAGAGTCACTTGAGATCTTTCAGGGAAAATTTCCATAGGAGAATTCCAATTTATCTAATTTGAAAGCAATGGCTCCTGGATTAGTCACTTCCCTTGAAATACACCCATTTCTCCCTCAATAGAAAAGGAATAACAATAGTAAGAGAGGTTTCTAAAACACTTTGAGATCTGTGAATATAAAGGGCTGTCTGTAAAGTGTTTAGAAAATTTCAGAAAGAGGTGCTATATAAATGCATATTTATTGCAGTGCTGACACTCCTGTGGCAGCTCTGAATGCAGAATCAAAAGCAGAGGGGGCAGAATAGAAGTCAAAATAAGAAACTGTCAGCTTTTAGCCTGTATCTTAAATCACTTTGAAACACTGCAGACATTCAGAGAATCTGCTTTGCCAATATTGTGTGTGCAACAACAATTATGCCAATCTGGAATATATGTTTTCCTCCTCCCTTCTGAGAGAAGGCAAAACTCTTTGGGACACAGGCAAATGGAACCCTAATCCCACCAACTTCAATGCACACAACCTAACGTGAGGCAGCACAGTTGTCCCACTGAGTTCAACGGCTCCGCTCCGACGCATGTGTGGAAGCGTTTGCATGACTCAAAGTTAATACTAATAAATGTACAGTTCATACAAGATCCCTGTGTAAGCAACGTATTTCTGCATGCAAGTTATGATTTTATTGCTGTTCTGCAATTCTGTGTAGTGGCTTTCTGAAGAAGTCTTATATTTTCTAAAGCAGTAAACTGTTTCTGATAGTGTTTTTCATTGTTGGCTCTTTGGGGGCTAATTAAAAGAAATCTGTTAAATTTATTCATTGCTTGGCTCCTTGATAGCAAGAGGTACCTGGTGTAAACATTAAAAATAAAAGCAAGCAGCAGCCAGGCCTCATCAAATATTAGACGCATTAGGACGTTTTATTTATAAATATGAAATTGGTTTTAATGACTTCAAAAGGAGGAAATGCCAGGAAGAGCATAATATGAGCAAGCTAAGTGAAGCTGTCCTGAAGATGCTTAAAACCACAAAAAAATCTAGAAACTGCACTTACTCTTCCCTTCTCTCAATAGCAAGTGGCAATTCCAGCTGTAATTGGCAATATAAAGAACTCCAGGACAAACCAGAATAAGCAACAGATGAGATGGAGCACCCAAGAGCGTGTCTGCTTAAAAAGCACCGCGGTGGCGAGCTGAAAATAGCCCATTTATACTGAGTTGACTGATTCAATGAAGCAAATCCTGAATTTCGACCCCTATGATTTAATGCAAAATGCTTAGGGATGAGAAATCCATCCTTCTCTTGGGACAACATTTAAGCAGGCACTTAACATTAAGCATATGCTTTATACTCACTTGACTTCACTTTCAAAAATGCTTAGCACTGTTCCACTGTTCCCACTACAGACTTCAATAAATCAGTAATGAATAGTGACTCAATACTTTAAAACCAAGCCTCAATACTTTAAAACTAAGCATGCATTCAGCACAGCCCCAAATAAAGATGGAATACATTCATGATCAATAGACTAACAATACATGTGAGGAATAACAATAATTGTCCTGGAAAAGTTATCTCTTCCTGAGGAAAAAATCTTAAAGGTAGATTTCAACTTGAGACATTTTACTGCAGCAACGCGTAAGTCATTCACCCTAATTGGAGAATTTACTCACATGAGTAAACTCAATGTCAGCAAGACCACTGTCCAGTTTTACTGGGATGAAAGAACATCTTTTCTCACTTAGAGAGCTGGTTTTGAGCCAGGTGGAAGATACATGGCTGGGGCCAAAGAGGCAGAAAGATTTCTGATACAAGAACTCTCATTCACTACTGCTCAGAAACTCAGGGAGAGTGCTAAGCAAAATGGAAGTTTGACCCAAAAAAATTAAAGTAGAAAACAATTCTTCTGGGCTTTGGTAGACTAAGGAATGGTGTCTTGGGGTCTCCCAGAATACCATAGGTGTGATCTGTTCAAAGGGTCACATCCCAGCTTCAAAGAAGCAGAGTTTCATTGACTTCTTTAATCCCATCAGAGCTGCCTCATTTCTAGGACAGGAACTTTTCCTCCTGCCCTTGAAAACAAAATAAACAGACACATTTCCATCCTGCCCTGACCTGTGCAGATGTCACCCCTGACAGTACTGCACTCTCCGACCCTGGAGAGACTTTTCAGTTCAATCCTAACTCCAGGGGAACTGAGCCACCTACTGAATCACCATCGTGCTTCCTGCAGGCTCACACCTGTGTTTTCCTTGGAGGTCACTCCACCCCAGAACTAACCAGGTCTGACCCTGTTTAACTTAGGAGATCCAAGCAGCAAAATTGTCCAGACCCACAAACTTTCCACAAAGCCTCAGAAACTTTCCACAAAGTATCAGAAGAGACTGAGAGTAAAGAACTGCAGCCAGGGAACACATCCCCAGCTCATGCTGCAGCATGAATTCTCTATTCCAGGCTTTAAGTGACTTCAGTGACAAGATCTTGCCAGGTTTGGGTTGAGAACATGTCCAGACGAGGGGGAGCAGCAGGAACTGTAACTTATTTCTATCAGCACTGTATGAGAGCCTTCTGCTTCCACCACGCCAGGTGACATTTAACCACAAAAATATTTAACCTTCATTTTACAAGAATGTACATCATTGACCATGATAAAACACAGGGATGTGGGGGAGTCACGATGCAGCTTTTTCACTGCAACTCCATATAAAGAAACAAGAGGCAATAAAAAGGAGGTCTTGACATAAGGAAAACATCCCAATGAAATCCTGCCTTTTAATCTTGGTCACAATTTCTCTTATCATCTTCCCTGCTTTTTAATACTCTGCTGTACTAGGTTTTTGTACTCACTCACTGTATCAACTTCACCTGTCTCAAATGTCAATAAAAGCAAAGGCCACAGTTTTAAAACACAGGCAAATGAACCAAGGCACCAGACTTCTCTGTTTTTCCAGAAGTGCTGACTGCTCACAATTGTCATCAACTTCAAAGCAATCCATGGGTGATCAGTCCCTTTAAAAATCGCTTGGTTTCTTGAGAGAAATATAACTCAAAAACATAGATGATAATACTTTCAAAAGCTTCAGATTGAAGAGTTCGGATTTTACCCTCAGAAGTGATTTAGGCACTTGGGAACTCAAGATGTTAAGATTACTTTTTTAGAATCTTTTTGCTTTGAGTTCCATCCCTTTCTCTGGAATAGTGCTTCACTTTCCCTTCCTTAATTTAGATTTTGTTTGAATCACAGATTTTACTACATTAATTTTTCTTTGGTTTTCTTTTGAAGGCAGAAACTATTGCCTTTCTGCTCTGTAATACCATACACCACTTCCAACACAATCCTAGAAACCTACCTGGTTACAGTCAAAAAAGTTTTGTCTCTGTTTGCCTCCTGGCCTGCTTCAATCTCTCCCACTGTGAGGAGCCTTCCCCTCTTCTGCTATTCATCATCACAATTTCACATGCTCTCTTCAGCTGTTCTCTCCACGGGCTGGTGAAGCTGGTATGTTTATTCTCCTTTTTATCCTGTGCAAAGTAAAAAACAAAAGGATTATTTATGGATAACACTGGAGACCACCCATATACCAAGAAAAATTGAGGAAGCCCAGTTATTTTCATGCTTGGGGCTGTTACAAGCATATATAACTTGAATTAGAGAGCTCTTCCACTTGACTTCTGTTCCTCAGTAAATATTTGTAACTTTGCTGATAAAGCAATGCTGGAGTTTTCAGCTGGGTTTCCATGTGGGCAACAAGCTGAGGGACTGGAGATTGAGATTTCATTCTATAACAAGGCTTCTTCAATAGTCAGTTGTTCCATTCTCTGTCTGGGCCATGAAAAATCTGCTCAGGACTCAAATGGCAGAACAAAGCCTCTAATTACAGCTGCTTTGGCTGTATCATTGATTGCCTGCGAGGCCCACAGCAATGGGTGATAAGAGCTCAAAGGTATTCACACACTGTTGTATTGCGACCTAAAGGCAGACAATTCATGTATCCAAAAAGGGAGCAATGCGATGCTTTTTAAAATATTACACGATTTCTATTTAATGCACCTTATCCTTACTTTAGTCTTGCTCTACTCATGAGCAAAACACACCACGTGCCTCTGCCTGCCCTCCCTGTGCACACCAGCAGCTCCTGAGGGCAGCCGCTGCGTAGTGGGACAGTGCAGGGTTACAGCCAAGAAAACGAGCCCAGACAATCATCTCCCAAAGGAGGGAGCAGTGTAAGCACTTGTCCATGGCTGGTCAGCCTGGTGCTCAGAAGCACATGGAGCTCGGGGCAGCCCTCACGTCAGGGTAAATTGTGTGACCAGCAACAGGACAACGCCTGTGCAGGGCTGCTGACTGGTCCAAATTCCAGCTGGGTAAAGATGCTTCCTCCAGATCAGCATCGCTGTCTGGCCTCTGACCCAGCTTCCCATTCTACTCAACACCTTTTGCAATGGGACACAGAGAATTGTCACCATCTGCCACCTGTAAATTATTTTCCAGATACCTGCATGTACCTTCAGCACCACAGCCTGATTCTACACTTGAGCTATGGGAACATTTGAGTCTTGGCTCAGAGGTCAAGGCTGTTGGCTGCTTCCGAGATTGCAATCGCTAGTTTCTTCCTAACAGAAAAAAAATTCCCTAAGAAGAGACACAGGAAGATAGGGATGGCTTCACTTTCTGAACTAACAACTACCCTAACACATCCTTCTCGCCCATAGACCTCACAGATGCAAGAAATGTCATTGTCACCACTTCGGAGCTGGGGAAACAGGAGCCCAAGGGGAAAGTTGGCTGTTTGAGAACACTTTAACAGATCAACAACAGAGGTAGGAATACAAACAGCAATCTCTGATGAAGAAAACCGCCCTGTATCACACTGTCTATAGTTTTTACATTTCTAATGCAAATAACATCTTTGTTTAGTGCTCTTTAACTTTCTGCTAGGGACAAATTAATTTTTAGACTTCTCTGACTTCCCTTATCTCCTCTTCCCCTCCTTTCTCAACACACACATTCCCAGTTGCTCTTCATCTGACAGTGAAAATCCCTTTGTGATGGACTCATGGGTTATGTTAGTAAATCTCTTTTTTCCAGGCCTCTTTCTTATAGTATTGGCTGTGGTATTTGAGAGAAAATTTATGTTTTGTGCAAAGCAGGAAGATTAGGCACGTGGGAGGTTTCATGTATCCAATGGGTAGTTGAGACAGCGTCTTCTATATAAAGAGTATTTCAAAACTGTGCTCAGTGCAAGTTACAGTTGAATATTTAAATGTAGGCTCGGCTTTTTTGCAATTTCCTGCCCTGAGGAGCAGCTCTGAAACTGTTTTGAAACAAAAATATATAAACGTTGGAAGGATGCAAGTGGTCAATTGACCTCATCAGTGCTCAGCACTGGTGCTGGTCAGGAATTTTCCAATAAGACCTTTTTTTGAGAGGGAGGGTGTGGGACAGAAACTGCTGATCTCTCAGAACTGAAACTTTTTGTGGCAAACGCATCAGTTTCAACAAAATGCTTGCTCAGAAGAATCTTCCAGCCCAGCCTGAGGCTGAGGAAGAGCACCTGATTGGGAAAGGATCCCAACATAGCCCTGCGGTCAGCACATTCACTGCTGGTGTGGATTTATACCATGTGATAGAGGAAAGACTGAATTTACTCCAAAGAAAGCAGAGCAAGGATTTGACATCACTTCCACAGGCATTGCAAATATCCCTACGTCTGGGTCATCATCTCTCTGCCCCAAGGAATGGGATGTTTATGAAGTTAGAACCAATCCAACAGGAGCAATTGTGCTTAACAGAGTGATGCTGGTCAAGGTTTCCTAAAACAGATGTTTTGCTTTCTAGCCAGCTTTATTCAGCATTTCATAGAAAGGAGCCCTTGGTCTATCACCAGATGTTTAACATCTGCCCAACTTAAGGTTTTACATTGCAACCATTTCTAAAATAATGACCACTCTATGCATAAGAAGAAGCATTTTCTATTGTAGGTGGTGGGTCAGACCCCAAATTCTTTGACAGTTTCTCAAAGTGTGTTGTTTTGTTTGTTTTTTTGTTTAACAGAAAATAAAAGACACATTCTTTACACTAAAACATCATTTAGAGAAGGATGGCAGGAAAGCTGACCGGAAAGGCCAGGGGTCAGCTGCTGGTTTTACCTTCTGTACGTTGCTGTTTCTTAATGTCTCATTTTTCTGTTCCTGGTCTCAGAGAGAAACTGGCAGGAATTGTGCAAGACCTTTGCACAGCCAGAATCAGATGATCTGGAAGAAGTACTGGGAGAGAGAAAGCTCCGGCTTCAGACAGGCATCTGGGGATTACCAATTAGAACTGGACATTCACTGAGATGTGATTACCTAAACCTGGACTGGTTTTAATTTCTTGGCTCTTCCTTTGTGGAATTTAGTTCTGCTGCCGGGTGTATGAAACACTGAACCATTGCATCTGCATCTGGAAAACAGAGGCATGAGGAAGGCGACGTCGCATCGGCTCGTGCAGGCGGGCACGTGCACGGATACGAACACGTGTCTGGCAAATACTGACTGTAGATGGAAGCTTTGGGATGCCAAACGTGGAAGCAGGGGCCAGATAGCTCTCTAACAAGGAAAGGGTATATACAACAGACTCAAGATGTAAATAGGAATAGGATAATAACCAGTAATCTACCTGTGCTCTCTAAACTCTCTTTCTAGTTTCTCAGCATGAGAATTCCCAAGAGTTCAGCTCCAATTTAAATGGCAAAACAGACATCCTGGTTTTCCAGAAATCATGAGAAATCCTATCACCACTCTATCTCAGAGTCGATCAGCACAGCCGACTGTATTTCATCTGGAGCAGCACAGCTACATCAATTTGAGCCAGGCAGGGAGCTTCTGTTTCCAAACAGACCAGGAGGAGAGTTATGATCTGCAAATCAGGCCAGAAAATCCTTGGCTCTGTGTCAGGATGCAAATACAGCTTTTTCTTCTAGAAATATTAAAATTGAATGATCTAGTGAGCAGGCCTTTTCTACCTACTTTGCTTATGGGTCTTTTGAGAGATTGTTTTGACTATCAAGTAGCTTTTAGTGGTTATCAGTGACCACAAGATCAATTCACACTCTTAGAAAATAAATCCAATTTTTGCTTACAATAAAAAGCAAATGTGCAAGTACAAAGGAAAAGAAGAGAGGAAAGGATTAATAAATTACAATTGTTAGCAAGCACTAACATGTATCGAAAATGGCAAATTCTCTGGAGTACAGCTGAGCTTCTTTTATTCAGGTCAATGACTCCTTTTGTGATTCCCTTCTCTGAAAAAGAGCATTTTTCAATGATTTATGTATAATAATCTCCACATCAGCATATCTTATTTTTCACTATTTGTTTGTTAAACATGCAGCAAGAATCTCGCACTGAAGCCCTTAGCCTTGAAAACACAACTGGGACAAAGGCATAAAAATATACATATAAAATAGAAATATTTATTACTGAAGCTGATGTTTATGATGTGACATGTAGGTAAGGGGGAAAAATGCACCATTTTAGATTGCTGAGATAAGGCTTTAATGGTGTGAATTTCAGACAGATACTCAAGGGCTGTTTATTAAGTGAAAAAAAAAGAAAATAATCCACTCAGAGGCCACCAGAGCAGGAAACTGCAGCGAGCGTTACAGAGGTCTGGGCAAGGGCTGCCTGCTTGCAGCCTGCAGGAGTCAGAACTGGGCAAAACAATTAAATTATTATTGAAATTATTAAGATTACTTGAGTTGGTTCAAACAGATTTGAAAAGCCTTCAATTCCGGGTGGGTTTTACAGGACTAAACTTCATTGTGGAAGACTTTGAGCCATCCCTGCTCCTGTCTGGTCACTCATATAAAACCTCAATACTTCCAAGTGCTCACCCATCCCTGCGCCCCAAAGCACCTGCTTCGAGTTCAGGAACTGACACACTTTGGAAAAAAATTCCTGTGCCCACTCCTTTGAAGGCTTGTTCATTACAAAGACATCGTCCAGTCAAAGAGCAGGGCAGAGCATGGCATAGAAAGGATGCAGTTCCTAACGGGGAATCGTACCTGAGGTAAAGACTGAGCCTGTCTTTTCTTTACGTTAAACCCCAGCAGCCCTTACACAGGAACAGCTCCTGCCAGGGTAGAAAAGACATCAGATGCCTGGCACATCAGATTATCCTGCCTGTAAACCCACATCTGGATTAATTCTCATTTCCACCCTGAAGAGTTGAGAAATGCCAAAGCCACGTCTGGGAATTCTACACTGCGCAGAATTGCCCTGCATATGACTAGTGACAGCATTTTGGAGGTGTAATTTGTTATCGAAAATATTCAGACAATTTTGGTTATTTGATTGACAAGGGAAAATCTCAACGGATTTCAATTGCAGTATGAATTATCTTTTTTACCAGTTCATACCATACCTGTCCCCTAGTGACATGAAGGATTCTGTTGTCTTTGCTGTCAGTACAGAAATTTTCCCCTATATAATATACATTTGAAAAACCCTCAGCAGAGGGACCACACACCCAAGGGGAAGGGGTGAGGGGGAACCTGTAGATAAAAAGGCAGATTTCCACTGTTTCAGCTAAGAGCTCTGTCCTACCCTGCCAGTCCCTGGACAAGACTTTAAAGGCAGCCAAGCCCGCTTACTAGAGCTGTGTTCTCAAAATTGACTGGGTACTTAGTAGGCACTGACATCCATAAATATTTCACAAGGAAAAGAATGCATTTCCCAGGCATTGACTGGCTACATATTTTATTTATATGAAACCATAACTTAAGTTGAAAAACAATAAATGCCTCAACAACAGACCTATTCACAACCAGCTCCATTGCTAAGTAAAATGGGCTCTGGCTCTTCCTTAAGATCTCATCGCCATGCAGAAATCCGATGAGACCTGCATACAAACATGACCTACAAAGGTGGAATATGAGATTGTAATCACTTCACCAATACTAATTAACTTGAAATTACATGGACAAGGGATTACAAGACACTGAAAATTCATTTCCATTTTATATCTGTGTTATACTCTACACTCCTGTTTGGGATCAGGTCTCCTACGCTAAAATAAGGCAGAAAATGCTCAAGGAAGCAGTGTTATCTCCCATTCCACACACAAAGGGTCAGATTTCAGGGAGGTAAGGGACTGCATTTGCTGCTGCCATGCCCCTTGTGCAGCTCACCAAGAGCCTTTTGCGTAGGAAAAAGTTGGTGCAAAAAAGATGAAGGTCAGGAAAAACAGAGATTGCACATCCCAGGTTCATGCCAGGGGACTCCTAAAGAGCTGGAAGCTGAACTGGGACTTTTCACTTCCCAACAACTCTGCTACAAAACTCCTCTTTCTTGGTAAATGATCTTCAGACAAGGTTTTAAATGCCTGCTTTGTCATTCAACCTGTTCAGCACAGTGGAGAAGGCATCTCAGAGGAGGTGTTAACAGACTAATGCTCTTTTGCCTGAAGCACTCATAACATTAATGGAAACTAATGCTGCCGGTGAAAAAGGGTTAAGTGAGCTTTTCCAGCTCATAACCACAGCTAGGGAAAAGGGAAAAGCTTTTGGAGGGGAGAAAGTGGGTCTGAGATGTAGGCAGTGCCCCACCATTTGTGTGTTTACCACTCAGCTGGCAGCTAATGGCCCATGTATAAACTTGGGATGAAGGTGAGTAAAACAAATTGCATTCTTTAAAAGAACCATCTTTTCTTTCCGTAGCACAGAAAAGCCACCATCCAAAATACACCCCAGAAAGCCAACTTTTTTTTTGGCAAGACAAATGCCAAGATAAAGTCAGTCAATCCAGTATCGTGCAGTCAAAGTAAAAAAAGCAATAAACCCAGTAGAAGCTCTGGAGACACGATTCACCTCAGCGCAGACAGCAAAGGGGATATTTATGCACTATTTATACCACTCCAAGTGCAAGTTTTGCCTTGCATTGCTTGTAATGTGCGTTTCAAGGATCCTTCTGCAGCCCTGGCAAAATAGCAATAACATGGCAACAATGAAAGGCTGAGGAACCAGGGCCACGGGCAGCCACTGCGGGTGAGATCAAATGATCTCTCTCCCTGGCATCACAATCACCAGCCTCAAGCAAATATGGATTTACACAGGGCACTTATGAAGGCCTGGAAGAGGAAACCCCGAGACCATGTGAAACCACGCGCAACTCTGTCGCTCTAAGAGCTCACACTATAAAACCTTCACTGCTCCAGTCCACGAAGGAAAATGACAAATGACTCCAGTCAAAAGCTTACAGTCAGGACCTAAATCTTCCACCACCCCCTTTCTCCACAAATTAATTTTAGGTGTTCCGTGAGATAAATTGAATTTTGCATTCTTCCAACTGCAAAAAAAGATTGTTCTAGTTATTAAAAATAAATACATGGAAAAAAAGTTGAAAATACAAAAGAGCAAGGCAATGCAAATGCAGTCAGCAGTCACAGCCTCATGCCAAAGAACCGCAGTGGCACTTACACACAGACCTTCTACCAATGTTTCAGCAAGGATCAGAAGTCCTATGCTCCTCAGGCAGTAAAAAGGCAAAACATCGCAGACACCAAAGCTTCAGAGACTAAAATTAAAGCGTCTGACACCTACACGTTTGTATATCTGGGCCCCTGGGACTAGTAAGCAATAATCAGCAGTTAAAGAGGGCCTGAGTCTGCCAGTGTCTTTCCCACCCACGGGACTAGGACCCTCAGGTCAGCCACTGTGAACTCTATAGGAGAACATTTTATTTTCTGATGATTGGAGATCAAGAGTAACTGGAATTGCCTACTAGACTTGGGGAAAAAACACTTAGAGATGAAGACATTTTAAAATACATAATCTAAGTGAAAAAAAATCTGAAAATGAATGTACCATTTCAGCTCAAATATAATAGTTCATTTTACTTAAAAGAAAGTTTTTACTATTTTTTTTTATTCAGCCAGCAAACCAAAAATTATTATCAATTATTTCCACAGTGCTGCTTAGACTTGGGCTTTGAAGAGATTTCAGTACAGAAGAAAAACAATCAAGTGCTGTGTTGGTAACTTTAACCAATTAATTCTTGGCTCCACAAGAGTGCATTTTTTCTCAAAGCCCCAGTTTCTTGAATCATGGGATTATACAAAAATCTCAGTTTTCTGTCTCACAAAAAAGTAGAGGTTTGATAATTTGGGTTGCAAATGAAAGCTTGTGTGGTAGAGACTAAAAGTGTAGATGCCCCAAACAAACAGAACTTATTTTTCCATCTTGCTGATTTTAAAATCAATCTCATAACATGAGACGGATAGTATTTGTGATTTTTTAACTCCTGGGGTAGAGAATTTTGCAAATAATTACTTTCCAGGAGGTATTGAGAAAGATGCATCAGGACACTTCCAATCTATGGCTTCTCACCCTTCGGTGCTCCTGGCTCCTGCTCCTTGGTTACCATTTTGGGGGGAAAGGAACCATCAGGCAGGGAACTCCAAACCCATACCAACAGCAAGAGTTAATTTGTTGCGATGGATCCGAGTGTAGTAACTGATTACATTTTTCCCCAAAGGAAACTTCAGTTAATTTGGTTAGTGACTCATATGCCAGGCTGCCAATTACAACACAGATGATTACACACATAAATTCACGTCGCAGTGGCTCAACGATCACAGGGAGGAAAGGAAAAAGAGAAAAAAAAAGAGAGAAGAAAAATAATACAAGAAAGAAGCAGAAAAAGTCCCCCCTTTACCTTCTGGGACTGGGGTGGGTGAGCACCCCACCCCGTGAGGCTCTGGGTGGCCACAAGGGCCACTAGAGATGACTGCCAAAAGCTACAAGACTGGGAGGTGACATCTCCAAAGCAGCAGCGTCTTGTTAGCCTTCCTTTGGGGTTGTCATTGCAGAATGGGTTGCATACTCTCTAAAAGACTTTGCCAGTATGGTTAGAGGAATCTATACACAAAGAGCAGGAAGGAGCTTCAGTGAGCAATGCTTGGCAGTGCATCAGTAAATCATTTAGAGATAACCTCTGCATACCAATACCAAAAAATATCCAATTAAAGTAACTTATTACAAACCTCGTCCCATTTCTGAAGCAGTTTATATTCCTACGGAGGAGTGGGAAAGGGGGAGGAAAGAAACAGGACCAGGAGTCAGAGTCTGATACTATAACGTGAGGAAAGCCCAAGATGGGCATTAGAAAAAATCCCTATGTACCTCATCAATTGTCCAATGGAATCACTATTGAGGGGAGCTGGCCAGGCTCCTGAACATAGACACTCAGAGAAAATTAGACTTTGCACTTAAAAGCAATAGGAAGCTTTGACATTTGGTGGAGAGCGTAGGAGGAAGAAGGTGTTCTTTTATCTTAAATGAAAGATACTTCACCAGCTTAAAATGTATTTCTAACCAGACATTCCTCTAGATAAACAGCTGCATACGTTTCCTTCATCTAGGGTCAGCAGGCCAGCTGTAGTATAATTCATGCAGCTCCTTGCTGGAGAGGTCAAAATCCTTTACAAACAGTAATTAAGCTTCGTGGCACCAGGGTACTATTATACCAGATTTACAAGGGAATAAATAAAAGGATGTAGCGGCTAAGTGATTTGCCCGAGGTCATCGAGCAAGGCAGTGGCAGAATCAAGCATCACACACAGGCGCCTGGCACCCCATCCTCACCTCTCACCAGGAGGCAACTCTCCTCCTTTGGCCTTTATTAAATAACCATTGCAAAAAGTATTAATTTTAATTTGGGACTATGTAAATTGACTTTTTCCCAAAAGACAGCATTTGGCTGTTAAATAAATACCCAGTGATTACTGCAATCCTATTTGCTGAAGGGTGGACTATCAGCGTAATGCGCTGGGTTCAATAAAAAGGTTATTGCCTGTCAAATAAACGTGATGAGCAGAGCCTGGACTGATGTGGAGCATATTCAGCAGTCCCTGCCTTAGGTGGGAACTGCAGCTGCTCAGCACCTTCCAGAGCCTGAGTTCATGTGGGTTTTGCAATATGTACAGAGAAAACCAGCACTGCTGAAACAAAGGGAACCCCATTAGCAGGACAGCCTGAGCTCAGGTTCCTGCACCCTGCACTTGGCTGGAAGGGTAGTTAAATCTCACCAATTTCTGTAAAAACACCTCAGTGCGAGGTGCTGTTCTTAACAGGGGTAAAGGTGGTAGAAATCATTCCTGTAGTACGAAAAGGGAAGATGGTTTTAGTGTTAATGCTAAATGAAGTGCAGATACAGGAAGCTCAGGATTTTGCTTCTGTTTTATTATAACTCAACAGAAGGGAAGAGCTGTAAATACAGTTGAATGTTCAGATTATGTCTCTCAGAGAGAAGGTCTGAACACAAAGGAAGCTGTTCTAAATTGCCAGTTTCTTTTATGTTTTTCCAAAGCGTGAGTTTAAGAACAGTGTTTGTTCTCTGCCAGAAAATCATGAATGCATCCAAAAAGATCCTTTTACCTCGCAGAACCGATTGCCATTTGCAGTTCCACACTAAGACAGCAGCCTGCTATAAACCAGAGTCGCTCAGATTTAGGGTGCTTCGCTCTGCCCAAGCAGGGTGGAAGGATGGTATCGCAATAAACCCTTCGTTCTGATGTAGTTTATCAGTGTAGGCACAGCAACAAGTATTGCTGAAATATTGTTCTTTGCAAAAGGCAGGAGCCAAGCAGCCAATGTACGCACAGCTGCTACTGATGTGAAATAAACTATTTTTTAAAAGCCGGCTTTCGCAGCGCGAAGCCCGGGCGAAAGCCGGCGGAGCAGTGCCGAGTTGCAGCACTAGGTGGCAAGCCGCTAACAAGAAGTAACTTGGGGAGCAGAGCTTCAACCAAGGCTTCCAGCAATCACCTGACAGAATTTCGCCTTGTGGAAAAACGTTCTTGATTTACGCCGCCAGCGCTTCCCATCGCGAGCCGATGTCCTTCCTACAGGCTGGCAGAGCACAGCGGCTGAGGTGCACAGGACAAGTTGTACCCCAGACACTGCTTGGAGAGAACAACTCTTACCCCTCTTATCTGCAGAGCTTAGCAAGACGTTCTTTTCTCGTTCATGTTTCCTTAATACAGTTCTTCCTCCCCCACTCACATTTAGTCTATTTAGGGTTTTGTACTGGAAACAGCTGAAGGTTGAGATGTGAACTTTAGAAGATACAGGCTCTGCTCATTTCAGAGGGAGCCACTTTGGGAAGTACACAATGTGGCTTCTCCACCAGTGGTGAGCCAGGCAGCGCAGCCACGCACACACATCCGCACTCACACAGGCCAATTAGAATGTTAATAATAATTAAGTGTCTTACTCCTAAGACGCTCCTACACAGGGGAATGCTAAAGTGCCAGTCAGCTCATTTCATTACACACAGCCAGACACCTCTCAGTCTTCATGTATTTGCTAAGGGAGCAAAGCGACTCCGGCTCCAGCCAATCTGATTTCAGATGATCTGCTCGACAAACAAATTAGAGCAGCCTACAGACAGACATGTGGACCAGAAAAAAGTCCAGCTGTGGCAGCTGAGATGTACCTTTCACCTCACACTGAGCCACAGCAAATAAATACAGGGTGAAAACTGTAAATTTACAGTTTGCAGGGGGTTGTGGGAGTCTTTATCTAGCTGTGGTTCACACGCTTCAAAGCGGCTCCATTTCAGATTTGAGATAATCCCCTAATTAAACACAAACTCAGCCTTAAGCTGCGTGTCATCTGATTTCTACCCAAAAAATCAGAAATGGACACAGACTTGCTAGAGTTGTTCAGCTTGTTCAGCTTTGTGATTACATTTAGCTGGACAGCATGGGCTGGCCCCAAGGTCGCCTTCCATCTGTCTGAGCCACGTGAGTCACCCACCTTCCTCATCTTTCATGAATGCTGCAGTCTGGCTCACGGCTGACCACAATGTGCTGCTTATTCACAAATGGAGCTCTTTCAGATGTTGGTTTGCAAATAGCTCTGTCCTTTGATGGGCACTAGGACAGCAACCTAGCATGGGTTTGCTACTGGAAGAGTTCTTGAGTTCAAGGTTTGCCCATCCGGTAACATCCAGGAGGTGGCTGGGAAATAAAAAACTTAGACACACATCTCACGAGTGGAACCTTCTGAATGACTCTGAAAAGTTTTGATGTATCATTACCCCTGGCTTAAAGGGAATGAGTTTTGTGTGTTTCTGGTACCAGAAATGTTACAGCTACTTTTTATCCAAGCCTGTACTTGCATAAAAAGAAAAAGAAGAAAAAAAAGTGAGGTAAGAAGCAAAATTTACAGGGGTATAAAAACAGAAAGCCGTTTATTCAGAGCACACTCTAAATAAAGCAGATACAAAGAAAGTTAGAGCAAGACTGAGTCACTCACTTTTCTAATAAATTAAAGGAAACAAATCCTATAATTTTTCACTCTATTTCACATCAGAGAACAATCTCGACAGCCTACTCACTTAATGCGATGACTACTTCACCCCTGCCCCCAAGGGGATTCTCTGCCTCTCTTGCACAGCTCAGAAAATCACCATGTTTGCCCCTGATTTTACATCTCTCCCCACATCCAGTTTGTCCCATTTCAAACACTTCAGGTTCACACAACTGCCTGCTTGCAGTTACTTTTTGCTGTCTTTTGATTTTTACCAGCTGCAAGAGAAAAAAAAGTCGACAATCCTGTGCATTTGGTTAGATGTGTGTGACACACAACGCTGCAGCTGCGCGTCTGGGTTCACCCAGATTCAGTTTTCCCAAAAGATCAAGAGTCTGAGAAAACCCAAGCCAGTCCAGCAACCTGAATCCAGCAGACAAAGAACAAACGAACGTCCTTCAGGGTCCTATTTCCAGCCTCACAGTGATAACCAGAGGGGATGCTGTTGGGCCAGCTCACTGCTGTGGTAGAGTCTTGCACACTCAGCTTCAATTTTACCTTCAGCCCTTGGGAAGTAACAAGTTAAATAAGGAACCTAAACTGAGAACCCAAACAATTGTTGAGCCAGAGCCCTTTTAAGCCACTACGCATACAGAAAGTTTCATTAAACCACGTACAGGTACTAATGACTTCTGTTGCTGAAGATCAGTAAAAGGAAGGTCCCTGTTCAGACTCCTGCCCAAAGCAAGACTAAGTCACAGTGCTACACATAGCACGAGACTTAGAAACATAAAGGGAGCAGATGAGGGGAAGTTTCTAGGTAAAGGTCTTTCCAGAGATTTTTAGGAATTTTTATCCGAGCTTTGTAGTATATAAACAGAATTTTACTATAGAGCAGAGCAGCTGCTCTGTTGCTCAATAAAGAGATTTTCTGTATTGCATTGCTGGTGAGCTCTGAGCTTCTAAAAGCATTATGGAAGGTGGAATCAGTGGAAACAAAAGGGCAAATGGTTGCATTGGAGTTTAGCACAAAAACCTAATTATAACTTCACAAGAGAACTGAGGGAAAATGGAGTAAACTCCTACACTGTGCTTATTGCTTGGAGGCTCTGCCACAGCAAGGCAGAGAACTGAGAACAACCTGGAGACTTGATGTAGGTATTCACTCCCACAGGGATGCTGCTAGCTGACTGAACTGGAACTATATTTGAAGCAGACTGTTTTGTATCTTCTGCCCACTTTGTACGAGATCAGATTCTATCTACTCACTCATAAACAAGAACTGTTTTCTCAAAAACCTAATTACAAATTTTAAACTGAAACTGTCAACTGAAGATGCAAAAATAAGTTTGAATAACTCTAGATGATTTGCAATACGTTTACCTTGCACATACAAACTATCAAACCATGGAAATAATGAAGTGGTTTTGACAGTCGTTTTCCTCTCAGCCATACAGTAATGAACAGATCTGTTGTATTGTTATTGCAAGGCAGTAGTGAAACTGGATAATATCTGAAAATGTAAGGAGTCTTAATAAAGTAGAGTAGCCTGACCTGTGTTACTCACATTCAGCTAGTAGGACTAATGTTAAATTTTGGAGACATTGCTGACTTTAAATTACAGGAAAATGAGCTGGGCAATTAGCTGGAAGCAAAATAATCACCTTCATCTTCTGTAAAACGCAGCAAATTATTTTATAAATAAGTGTTTGATCAAATAATAATTTGATCTTGAGGGTTGTGTAACCAAAGTTTTCAATCACTTCCCCCTATCTGCCAAGAGTTGCAGAATTACAGAAGCTATATCATTTTGTCAACCTTCAGTGCACGGAAATGTTGAGGCACGTCCCCACAAGATCATTATCTGTCTGACTCGCAGTTGAAAGCTGTTAGATGTTACTTTCTACATTAGCCAGGAATTGCCCAGTTGCAGTTTTTGAGTTTGTTAAGGATGACAGAGATGAGCATGACAGACTCTCAGTGATTAAACGCTTCTTGAATTTATTTCACAATGTGCTAAATGTTTCTTATGATACAATCTTAAAATTAGAATGAACTGATCTTGTACCTCCTGAAGTTTATGACATGATGAATTCTTTAGAGAGTAAATTACAATGAAACATTGATAGCAAATTACTTGGTTATAAATGTAGCTCATCCGAAAACACATTGTGACAAAAGCAATGCACTTTATCCAGTAGTGTGTGTCTGCTCTCATATCTGATTTCAGCAAATATGACTGTTTTCACCTCATACAATCACAGGCAGGCTTCACAGACATTGTTGAAGAGCTAAAATTTCACAAAAAGCTGAATAAGGATAGTTTGCTGAGGAACAGCATATATATCCTACACTATAAAATTAGTGGAGTGTGCATGTACTTGACAAGTGTTGAATCTGGACGTGGCATATGTCTCTATCTTCAGAGTTCTCTTTCTTTCAATTTCTTACAGTTTGTGGAATTGATCATGTCCATTTCTACCTCAAATGCATAAAGGGAACAAATAATTTCCTTGGATCAACAGACTTGAACAGATTGCACAAGACCACAAAATATTGATTATGTTAAGTCTGAACTTCAAACTAAGGCACAAATGAAGGTTAATTCCATGTATAGAGTCTTAAGAATTGCTTTTAAAATGTATTGGAAAAGTATCAAAACTGGTCATAAGTACTATTTTCAGTAACAAATTGAAGATTACAGGACTGCATTGTACATTCAAGGGTAGTAGATGTGAGCATAAGGAGAAGAAATACAGGATTTGCTGAGAGAAATGATGTTTCTTTAAATTGCTCCCTCAAAAAGGGCATTCTTCCCTTAATCACGTAGTTATTTTTAAGGTGGCTGATAATCCTGCTTTGGATGCAGAACAGGGACAATGATCAGACCAGCCCTGTATTCTCGCTAGTCTTAGCTGCAAAGCCTGCTTTGGTTGTTCTGAGCAATCAACAGAGAGAGAAAAAGTAGGTGCCAGGTACCAGGGTAAAACTGGAGACAGGCAAGGTTGGTTCAGTTCCACCTCCACTGCTCTGTCCCAGGCAGATCACGGCTCAGCTGGAAGAGGGACTGTAACCATAAGCTTCCTCAAGCAATTCAGAGCGTTCCCACCAGCCATGGTGTGTCCTCTGCTGTAACCAGACCACAGCCACACGCTCACAACGGGCTGGTATCAAGGGGCCAAGAGACCTGCCTTGTGTCCTGGCTTTATAACAGCTTTTTTTTTTACTTCCATCCAGGTGGTAAGGATGTTGTTGATGAAATTACTACTAAATTTGC
This sequence comes from Tapera naevia, assembly GCA_033556795.1. Lineage (NCBI taxonomy): Eukaryota > Metazoa > Chordata > Aves > Cuculiformes > Neomorphidae > Tapera > Tapera naevia. The sequence continues at coordinate 1,842,309 of JAUMJJ010000220.1, forward strand.
AGTAAGATTGGTCTGGCATCCTTGTGTACACACCACTCCAGGAGGCTGTGCTGAATTCTGGGTTCACAGAGCCACAGCAACCAACCTTGCTGTGTTCACCCTTCCTCAAGAGATATGGTATGAACTTAAGGGAAACTGAGTCTCTCTCTGCAGTAAAACCAGGGAAAATTGCCAGTGTGGAGACAGCCTGGACAGTCTGGGATCTGGAGCTTAACTCTCTCCTGAAGTTTAGAGCTGCCAAGATAGATATCACTAAGGGAATTCAAACATCCAAGAGGCTCCAGTAGCTTGAAACAGTTTCCTGAGTGGCATTGTAACCCCACAATGTCAGAAGGGGCTCTCTCATGAGGATGGTATGAACTTTCCTGCTTACATCTGTGAGCTTGGCCACTTTGAAATAAACCTGTGAGAAGTTTTGGTCTTTAGCAGCAAGGTGGGCCAAGGCTTTTCCACATAACTCTTCAACCCAGTGCTGTGGAGTCAAATGCTTCCAATATTTTAATGTAAGACTTTAGGAAGCTTCATATGGTTATGCTTCCTTTTTAGAATTAGCACACACCCACACCCAGCACTTCATTTTCTTAAAATGCAAATAGGCACATCTATAATAAAAACATTGACAAGTCCTAGTCAGAGTTTAAGATGTTTCAGACCTGAAAACCCATGCATCCAAAAAAGGGGTAAAACATGTCCCTTGCACTAATTTCCAATTCTACAGCCTGCCCATCATCATGGTGATGCAGAAGACTGCAAAGGGCTTGTGCTACATAACGTGGTCTGGCATCAGCAAAGTTGCTGTGGATACTGCGGAGCTCTGCTCTAAGACTGCTGACTTGTTTCATGGCATCACATGAAACACAGAAATAAATAGCTCCTCTTCTATGATCACAGCATGGAAGTTTTTCTTTGGAGTTTATTCCTTCTCATTAAAAGCATAAAACAAAACCCAAGTCGGGGATTAGACACAGAGGAAGGCAAATGCAACTGAGCCACGGGAAGAGCTCATGAAGTAAAGGGATCGGTGCATGTGCCAACAATGCAGGTCCTGGTGGCAGTGACAAGTTGTGCTCTGAAGCCAAAACCAAATTTCACTGAGAGAACAGAGAAACAATAGGCATAGATATTCTAGACCACACAGGCATGTGCACCCATTGCTTTCTCCCCAGCCTCTGTGCAGGTGTTAGGAGAAACTCCTCCCCCAGCAAACTGTCTTTTCTTTTCTGAAGTCCTCTTAGAAACAAAGAGGCACACACTCCTTTCCTGTGAAGCAAGTTTAGGGTTTTTTCTATTTAAATTACAAACACATCAGAAATCTCCCTCACCACAGTGCATCCTGCCTTTTCTCCATCTGACGTTTAGAGTACAAACTCTTTAGGGCACGGTCTGTCTTTATTTTTTATGTCTCACACAGAGCCAGGTCGTATTCTCAGTGTTAAACTTTAAGTAGAAAAGGCCCATACACATATACAAGTTTCTATGCTACATGCCTAGGTCACACATGATATACACATGACACGATCAGTAAAACAGGCCCCTATGAGAAACCTCTCTGCTTAAATACACAAATAAACCAGATCCTGACTTGTGTGCTGGGGCATACACCACAGTACAGCATATAAGGAGGTCCTTGTAAATGTATGTGCATGCATCTGATTTTTGAAAGTCTCCAGGATCCCTTCACACTGTGAGGGAGAGGGAGAAGCAAAGAAAAAGCAGACTGCAGAGCGAAGGCCTGTTCTGTACAGCTCACCTCTTCACGGTGCGTGTTGGTGAGTGGCTTGGGATCGGCGGGAGTGACTCAGCCACACGGACATTGTGCAGTGGACTGCACTTCTGAGGAAAGGCTGAGAGCCACTGCTCAGTGTGACCCCCCTCCTGGGCAAAGGCAAAGCAAATCCATCTCTCTCAACCGTTCCCAAGTACCAGCTTCAGGCAGGCGCCGTGATGACATCAGCCTTGCTTTCGCAATTATTTAACCTCTGTCTTTCAGATCAGCACTGAAGCAGCAAGGGTGACTAACACACACATCAGCCCTGGAACGTTGCCAACACACCAAACAGGGTGCCAGCCCTCCAGAATGAGCTACTCTTTCGTCAGTCTATTTGGTTTGTATCTGGGGAAAGACTATATGAACCCAAAAGTTATGTGTCCATAAGTACTACAGACAAACCTCTGCGTGCCAGGGAAATGTCAGCTCTTTTGCCACGAAGACACAGCTATAGCAAAGATATTTGCTTTTTCTCATTTCTCTGAGTTGTTTTATACTGTTTCCCTCCAACTCTGGCTCCCACTCTCAATCTCCATACAAGCACGGAAAAAGTAGCTTCTATTAACAGACAGCTACAATAAACATGCTGATACTTGAGATGTAAACAGAGAGGCTGGCATTATAACAGAGCCTCTAAATCAGCCTCAGGACCCTGTTAGCATAATTAGTGATGGGACTGGTATCTTACAGGATCCAGGACAGAAAGTCAAAAAATAGTAATAATGTTAGAAAAAGATACAGATGCATCCCAGCAATCGCTGGCCTGATCGCTGGTGGTTCAAAAGCAAGTCAGATCTTGCACAAGACAAATACATTTTATATGATGTTTAATCTCACAGGAATTCTGACGGAAATGCTCAGAAGTTTGTCAGAGGAAAATATGAGCATCTACTCACGTGAAAAATAAAAGATTCTTGTGGAGGAGTTCCTATGACTCTCATCACAGGTGCACATCCTGCAATTACAAGCATGCTGAAAAATAATGCTACCTTCACTGTTCCTTTCTGCTAATTTGAAGCTTCAGAGAAGACAAAACTGCTCTTCCTACCAGGTGAAACTCAGGTAAGATGGAGAAACATGGGAAAGGGGATTTGTTCAAGATGACCTGGAATGATCTTGAGTAGCAGAGTCAGTAAGTGTATCTGTTTATAAGTGGCCTATAGAGCACTAATAAGTCTTAATGGCCCTGATCAGTCCCACCTGAAGCCTCCAATACCCTGCGCATGGGCCCAGGAGTCCCAGTTAAGCACCTCTCTGGGTGTTCAGTCACCACATGAGCAAAGCTGTTAGGAGTGCCAGTCTCCAGCTCATGTACAGCCATGCCCGTGCCTGACTGTGAACCATGTTGATCTTGACCCATTGACTAATCTCCTAGCTTGGCCTCAGACCTACCTCATCACTCCAGGCCTGCCTGGCCATCACTAGGCTGTGTCTTACCTTGTTTAACCTTACTAGACCTGATCCTAACCTGTGGTTTGACTTCCTGGCTTGAGGTCAGACCTGTCTTGTCACCACAAATCTGTCTGATGACCTGGACTCTTGGTTGAAGCTGGCTGCCACTCCCAGGGCTGCACTGCTTGCTTCACTGGAGGGCTGTGGGACAGGGCCCCTGGCCGGTGAGGATGCTGACCTTGCAGCCACATTATCCCCTTCAGTTTCTCACCTCTTTGAGAGCAGCTGGTGCTTGCTGCTCACTGACATTATCCTAGTAGACCACCCTGCCTCCCTTACTTGTTGCCATAGCACCAAGGGCAGGAATAGAAATACCACATGTATTTTGACATGACCATGTAAGAGAGGCAGGAAGAAATTAAGTACAAACTCAAACTGGAACTCTTCCTTGTTCACTGTCTTAAGTATGTCCTTCCTCCTACTTCATATTGGAGATGGCAGCATTGTCTGCCCCAGCGCAAGGCTGCAGCAAAAGATGTTCATGAAGAGGTTCATGCTCTGCATCAGTGTCCCCTGAGAATACTAAATGTTGGCTGACAAGAGTAGAAGCAAGGGGAATCAGCTTTAACAGAAGAAAGTGATCACAGCAGAGGACTTGAGACCACAGGAAGGAAAGACAGAGACCTGGGAAGAAGCAGCACTGTTAGATCAGGGCAACCAGAGGATGCAGATGCTGCTAGTGGGGAGCCAATTTGTGCTGGGCTACAACATAGCACCAGGGTAGCTCTAGCATGTGGAGCTGAGAAAGGCGAATGAGTTAAGCACCCACTGGATGGAGGATGTGAGATGCAAAGAGCTCAGGGCAGAGAGGGCCAGGTTGCCCTTTGCCTGATGTTAGATACATTCCTGCTCTTAAATGCAACTGGGATCTGTCATTAGATCTTAGCTTTCCTGAGTAGTCTTTGCTTCAGAATGCAGCATTCCAGCAAGGTTTATCTTGCACTGGGGTAGCTGGATGTCTGGAGCCCTGGTTCCACGTAGGGGGGGCAGAATAGCTCACCAGTAGCTTTGTCTCTAACTACAATCGCTAAATTAAGCTTGTCTTTTCACATGTAACAGGAGAAATTCCACACACAGCTCACACTGAGTTTATATGGCAGCAACAGTCTAAATCTTCATACACAGGCAATTATTGGACTTTTAATTTGGAAGATGAAGGGGTGACTCAACAGAAAAGGATTCAGGCTGAGTCAGCAAGGTCTTTTCCTTGGGAGTCAGATTTAAGCAAGAAAGCAAAGTAACTTAGAGGGAGGCAGGAAAAACTTTGCGTTGTGGAGGTTCAGGGTATGGAATGCAGCTTTTCCCACAGACAGTTTCTCTGCCTTTCCCTCTGCCATGCCTGAAACATCCATGCAGGGCCTGTGGAGTGACTGTGCAATTAAGTGAGGAAGAAAGAAGTTAACCCTCCGCACCTCTGTAGCATCTAATACCTCAGTATCCACAAACCTCCTCAGACACTGCTTACCTATCTCAACAGTTCAGCTCTTTTACTAGAACTGGGCCTGGCTAGAAGCTTATTTTATTTTGGAGATTAGACATTTCTGTCAGCCCCACAATTCACAGTGTTGAAGTAAAGACCAAGATCTGGGCTTTTACAGGCATGGAAGGAAAACTATGGACTGCACCTCTCTGGGGTGCTGCAAGTGGCTAATTAGTCTGGAGAAGCAGAGAAACCCTCTCAGTCTCTCCCTGCTGGAGGCAAGCCAAGGGAGTCTGTGTATTCTTACATGAAGTAGTATCTGAAGAAAGATCAAAGGATCAGAGCAAGATTTCATGGCTAGTGAATCAGGCGAGTCTGCTGAGGGTTTCAATATGATCTATACAATAAAGGAAAAACTTCTCTGCCTAGTGACATGCTAGTATGGGATATTTGTTTTCTCGATTTCACTAACATGGGTGTTAAATTCCTTGAGTCAGCTGATGGCTCTATAATTTCACACTCTTCACGTGGGAAAAAAACTGATGCAGGTGTTTTCAAATGTAGTGGGGACTCAGGTGTATTTTTAAAAGTAATATCTGAGATTCCTTCATTTTTAAAGGGATTTGGGAGACTGATTTTGATGCTTTGGAAAATGTCACCTTCAAACCTTCAACAACTGTTTCCTTACAGAGTTACTGCTGAAGACAGTGAGCAAGCCTCAGTCTCGTAAGTAAATGCTTTTAGGGACCAGCTAGCAGAGATGGATGTGATCTATTACTGTCCCTTTGCCCTTTCACCAGAGCACCTTCAAGCTCTCTGTAATCGTAAATGTAGGAAGAATTTGCTTCCCTTCCATCCATCCCCACCCTGCTATGGGAAAGAAAAGAATTATTATGACAATTGGGCAATTGTAAAACAGAGTAATTAAGCGATTTGCCAAAGGCCAGGTAGCCAAACTGGGGAACCGATCTTAAGCATCCCAGTTCCTGCTCCTCCTTTGTAGTCGATACACACAGACCCTGCCACGGAAAGGTCAGGATACTTCTTCCCTGGGGAAGATTTCATTTCCTCCTTTGAACGCTGAGGGAGGGGCCCCTCTAAATCACAGGTTAGGCAGGCACTCAACCGAGTTAACACAATGTACTTCCCTACACCATGTCTTGGAGGTGTAGTTAGATGTTATTACATGTATTGCTGTAGCTCCCAGAGATCTCTGCCAAGAGCAAGCCCCATTGTGTTGGACACCGTTCACACACAGGATGAGACAGTCCTTGCTCCCAAAGAACTTTAATATTCTTTGATATTTCTGGGAAATGTTTCATGAGAGAATTTCAGCACAGAGTACAGGGCCTGTTTCTTCCTTTTAACCTGGATTACACCTGAATAACTCCACTTATTTTGATCCATACCTGTCAGAGATGAGACTCCAGATTCCTGATGTTGCAGTCGTTCTTTTTAAAAACACTGGAGCACTTACAGCAAAGAATCAGGAAATGAGTGGGCAGTTGGCATTAATTTCCTCCATGTCACCATCTTTGGTTGCTGTTGTGGAAACACCGCAAGGCATGGCAACTGCTGTTGCAGAGCACAGAGCCATCCCTGAGCCCCAGATGGTGACCATATGATCTGTCCCTCTTATGGACCATAGACATGTTTCTTATTCTGAGTATTTGACTTCTGCATGCAAAGATTGCTCACCTAAATCTGCCTGACCACCGTGGCACCTGAGTGCAACACAGGTCCCTTTAGGAACCCAGTAAAGACCCAGACAGAGGGTAAACAATTTGTGGAAAAAGCACAACTTGACTCAATTAGAATTTCCTCCATGAATAGCTCCCTATGTCAGAACTTAAGGCCCCAATTCATAGAGAAATCTGGGACCCATTTCCTCAGGAATTACCAGTTATTTATGCAGAGAAAGCACTGCATTCTGATTTTGTTTTCTGGACATGCTGGGGTGGGCTTTACTGCTTGCTTGAATAGACTGGATTTATGTTGAGCTGGTAGCAATAAGATGACAAGAGATCTGTACCTCTGAATGTTACCACTTGTGTCCCTCAACACCTCATCTCTCCTCCCAGCAGAAGGTGTCTAGCTATCAGGAATTGCTGGTGAGCTGCTGTAGATGAACACACACTACCACCTAGGCTGACTTTGTACAAAGCCCAAAATCTACACCTGGCTGGTATAAAATGGAGTGATTTTCTGCCATTTCTTTGCTAAAGAGCCTGTGAAGTCCCAAGGCCCAACACAGAGCTCTAGTCATGATGTGGGGAATGTTGGCATTTAGGGGAATAATGGTCCCTCTGAAGAATCATCCCATAAATCATCCTATAAAGTATACTTCTCTTAGAGCTGCCTTAGGACAAGTGTCAGTTACCCTTTTTCAGAAGCATCTTACTATGTCCTTTGGCAAATAGGACTTGTCTGTGGAGTAAGAGAGTGTAAGAGGAGAGTGAGCCTGGTGCAGTCTGACTCTCAAGCCATAGTTACGATAATATTCCAAAACACCCAGCCTGTACAATACACCCCTTTTCAAAGGCCCAGCCTTAGCCACACACTCCTGTGCAAACAAAATTGAATTTCATTCCAACAGCTCCTATGGCCTTTCCTAGAGTTAAACAAAGCCTTGTAGAGCTGAATGATAACAAACCACAGAGGGAGGGGAAACAACATGAGGAAAAAAAAAAACAAATCAGCTGTCCCTGACATTTCAAAAGTTCTTATTTGCCTGACTGCCATGATTTCAGCAGAGCTGTATGACTTTATACCAGCTTCAAAGTTAGTCTCTCTTGTTTTTTAAATCTTTCTCCTGACGAGCTCTGAAATCAGCAGAGGTGTTCAGGCAGACGTGTGTAGGCTGTCTCAGACAGCAGGGGCTTCAGGCAAGAAGAATTTCAGGCCAACAGTAGCAAGAAAGAGAGGTGGTGGAAGAACAGAAGATGAAGAGGGAAGCAGTGAGAGGCAATTCTTGTGGTTTGGAAGTTCCTGTGGCTCTATGTACAGTCAGCATTTCTGACTGCAAACAGAAACATTTCTGTTTGCTTTGCAAGCCAGATTTCTCAACCTTTGGCCTTCTGACCTTCACTGTATCTGGCACCATGATCAGGTGTGAGATCGTAACTCGCTGCTCAGAGGGGACAGAGCTTTTCCACTCAGTCCACCAGCCAGATCAGACAGAGCCTATCCTGAGAAGGTTGGCTGCCTCTGTGAGAATGAGGGTTAAAGGCTGTGCCAGGAGAAAGCCCGCAGAACACTCTCTTTGGAAGGTTTACCTAAGCTTAAATATTGCCATGTTGTCCTGTTCCAATAAAGGGAGACTTAAGGCAGAAGGAGAACCTAGGCATGAACTGCACATTGTGTTTGCATGGTGCTCAGACTCAGACAACGCTCCACCTGCTGAAAGCACAGTGCCACCTCTGTTGGCCACTGCTGGAAGAGGAAAACAATCTCTGTAGATTTGACCAGAAAGGTTGTTCAATTTGTCAAATAAAAGAAAATGAAGTAAGATTTTTGGAGGCAATACAGTTTCTTTACACCACATGCCCGTGGTATTGCCATATAAAATTACCTGTTTGCCTACACCCCGCCCCAGCTCTTGTACACACCTGCATAAGTCTATAATTTTATCCCGTGAATCATTCTGTTCCATCAGATCACACCCAAGTTACCAGAACTCTAAGGAAGTAGCAAGTTCATTATGCTGGTTTTCATCTTTCAATTTTAAAATAAAAGGATTTTTTTATTGGCACCCTGGATCCACAAGTTTTGTTTTGTTTTTAAAGGACAGGCAGAAAGAATATGTAAAATTAATTAATTAAATGCACCAACAAAGGGGAGTACAAAGGCAGGGAAAGCTAATAAATTATTTTTTAAGGGACTGTTTGGACCTGTCCTGCAGTGGTTGTATCTACCTCACGGGGTTCTCCAAATCTTAAACATTCAAAATCATGAGTCAGGCTCACCAAAAATCATGAGACTGAGGAAAAATCATAATTTTCACTTCAAATTAAAGTTTTTTGGCATACTTGCCTCTGGGTTTTGCAACCTTGGGAGAGCATTGAGGCCATGCTTTTAAGCTTTGAGCAGCCTTTGAAGGACTTCTTTTCCCAGGAAAGTGGAGATTTTCAGCTAATCACTTCTGTCCAACATCTGTGTGTTTAAGAATCTACCAAACAACACAAGGTTGGAGTCCTAAAGAAATCAAACTACTGTGGTGTACAAGAGTAATGTCACACTGATCCAGGCTGGGTTTAGAACATTCAAAACACAAAATGGCACATATTCAACAGCAAGGAGAGAGAAACGCAGGCTTATATTTGCAAGTTTCATTTTTTTCACATTTGTCCACAATTTAGAGGAATATACTTCTATCTTAGCAGACATTTCTCACTTTTAACATCTTAGAGTTATCTTCAGGTTACCAAATACGATGTGAATTGATTCTGTATTCCTAGCATTAGGCTCAGTGTGCTTCTTGACTTCCAGCCACTCAGCGGCCTCTTTATTGTTGCACAACTGTAACATGCAGCGATGGCATAAACTTCTTGCCATTCAATTAAAAAATGACAAGCAGCCAAAGCAGAAATTTGGATTACCTCCTGGCCGACTTAAGTTCATGTAATATTGCCACTGCGCTGTTTCCTAGCCAGGACACTTAATTGCTGAGAAATGTGTTTATAGCTTGGTATGTGGATCTGTCCTTTGGGACCAAGGTAGGTGTGACAGAATTGTAACAGACTAAGATTGGCTAACAGTCTGGAAGAGGCTGCCACCAGCGGGCAACGCTACCACAGTTCAAAGACTGAACATCCATGATAAAAGTTGTCTCTGATCCAGTCAGGAAATCATAGGAAAAGCAAAGCAGTGGTGGAAGTCTCTTATCTGCTCTGGAAGGGCCTAGCTCTGCAGAGATGATTGGGCACTTCAGATCTGAGATCTATTTTCCTTCGTACGCATTCATCGTGCTTTATTGCTTGCTAATGGAACAACAAAGAAATAGGCTAAATCTAATCATGCTGCAGACTATGGCTGAAAAAGACCCAGCAACACTGCGTATCAGATACCTTACTGATTCTCCCTCTGTTTAATGGCTCAGCATAAAGTTAACAAGAAGTCTGTTTCATTCTTATGTCTACACAGTCACACAGGCACTTAAATTTGTTGTCTCCTCACCATTTGTCTGGCACTATCGATGCGATGTCCACCCCTCCAGACGCTGCGCTGCCACCACCCTCTCAGTGTTCTCACAGATGCTTTGTGACTGGCAGGGAGGCTCAGGGTAGCAGACAAGGTGAACCCTGTAAACACAGCAAGAGATAAGGTAATACTGAAGGGAACAATAAGCACAAAACCAGCTCACAAGGTTCAAGGGAGGGAGGTTCATGTTCTGTTTATTTTCTGTGCTCTTGGATCAGTTGCAATTCCACATGTAAGCTAACGGCTTCAGCCTCCGCTTTAAGACCTGGAAAGTCCCTTAGCACCCAGCATTATTTAACAAAGAATATATGCTTTCTTTATCTTTTATCTATGTAGGAAACAAAACAAAAACAAAACAACTGAGACATTTGAACAATGCCTACAGCTCTGACTTAGGCCATGTCTCTGCCCTTGTTTGCACTGATGTAAATCAGAGATCACTGTAAAAGATTTACAATAGGCCTTTAAATTTCTTATCTCATCGCTCCTCTGCTCTGCCAGTGATCTGTTCTGTGTGTTTCCAACAACAGTGCCCACGGTCTTGCCAAGCCACAGTTACACATGGAATGCTTTCTCTCTCCAGGTACACACGGTGCCTGTCCCCTCTTTAAGCTTTCATACAGGACATCTTTCACCCTGCTCACAAGAAGTGCGCTACCAATTATACCAATCCCAGGGGTTTTTGACTCATTTCCCCAGCGTTCGCTCAGCTGGCTTACCCATCCCGTTTGTTTATGATGAATGCTTTATGACATAAACAATTACATATTCCCAGGTGCATTTAACCAGAAAAGCAGGAACAGAAAGAAGTAACAGACTTGGGACTGCCTGGGCTTGCATGGTGGCAGCAACAACTACATTTATAGGTCTCAAAGGCACTGATACAGCTTCTGCATTTTGAGGGAATCATGATGAGAACTGGCTGGTAATGGGTGATTTCTAATTTGCAGGGAATTTATTTTGATTTGGTTTAGCTCAGCAGCTACATTTTCACCAGAGAAACCCAAGGCCATGCCTTGCACAGCACAGTTGTGAAACAGGTGTAATTCTGCCTGGCAGAGGGCAGTAGCACACCCGCACACACCTGCACACACTCGCACACTCACACATACACACACACACAGACACACACAATGCTTTGCTGTAGTAACAGCACACGTGACAGACAAGACTTGGTCTGGTTTTTGGACTCTCTGCCTTGACCCCAACACTCTCAGCACCACCACTGCTACTTCAGCAGCTCAACAGCTTCCGAACTTCTGCAGCATTTGAGGCAGCAATCACTGGATTAAATGCCATGGCTTGAATCATGACATTGATTTTTTCATTTCTTCAGGAAAGTGATTTATTCCGTCCTTACAGCCCCTGTAACTGATGTTGTATTATCTAGCATTGCCAAGTTCTGTCAAGGGCTTGAGAGAACAGGTGAATAAAGACATAGACAAAGGTTCTGTCTCATGTTTGTGGACTACTCCTACCTCTGAGCTGCCAGGTAATATCATATCAGTCGTATTAGCCCTTGTTCCCTTTCTGTCCTTGGTTGCCATGATCAGTGAGGAAAATTAGTATAGCTGCTGGTGACATGAGTTGAATCTGCATCAGGCAGCAACAGCACTGAGTAATGAGATGAATTACGCAACCCTACATGCATTGTGCTTTGCTCCATAAGATCCAGGCAGTGTGGCCTGCATGGTTTTCAGTTTGGATTGTTTAGCAAAAAAGATTTTCAATAAAATAAAAGATTAAGAAGCAGGGTGCGAAACTCTGTATCACACAGAAATGATCCCCAAGGTACATTAAGATCTCACAGTCTCCGTTCAATTAGCAAGTGGGAGGCAGCTGTCTGTCTGTCTGTCACTATTGCTCTTCCTTGAACACAAACACATTCAAAGTCAATCCAAATCTTTTTGTTTATCAGCAGGTTTATCCAGTTACCTGCAGGATGCAGAACAAGTTTAGGTACCAACTAGTGTAAGGCAGTAATGGGCCCAGCATTATCCTCCCTCTCTCTACTAATCGCCAAAGGAAAGAGGAACTCTCTCCCAGACACCGTATCTTTGGGACCTGGGTCTCTTCTCAGACTTGCCATTTGTCTGTCCCTTTCTGAAGCACAGTTCAGGGAACTCTCAGTGAAGAATAAGGCCTTTTTCCCCTATCCCCTGGAGAGATTTCCTATTAGTCACTAGAAAAATTAAAGGTTCTAGTTGCATTGCATTAGCACCTTTCATGCCATTAGAGTCCAGCTGCAGTGCGAGAATCACATAGTTGCAGAGACTCGTGAGCCAGCCAGCATGCTGGGAGCAGAGTTTTACATTTCATCACTTCGTAAAAGAAATACAATTAAGCAGTGTTCCCCGACTGTATCGCAAGGCAGCTTGCAAGGTGCTCTACGCACCGATCACTGGAGTGTCTGGCCATGAGTTGTATTGAAATGGTGCCTTGAAGAGGCTTTATGAACACATTGTAATAAATCCATGGCCACCTAAGACCTGTTAATTGTCAGTGTACTGCACACCAAGGCAGAGCCCCGCGGTGGAAATGCCAGTTGCATGTGGGCACTTGCTTTGCACAGGGCATGGTGTCGCCACTTGACTTACAGGGAAACCTTCACCCTCTGTTAGAAGTGGAGGTGTTGTGCCACAGGGTTGGGGAGCTCAGAGTTCACCCTGCAAAGGCTACTGGTGCAGATTTAGTTCATTATAACATTGTTAATTTACAGACTTGTGTGCCTGTCTAGTCAATAACACCCTGCTAAAAATATGCATTAACTAGAGAAAAATGAATCAGCTGCAAATAGCAGACTGTCTGATTGTCAGCTTCTATCTATCTTCGGTGTTTGTCGGAACCTTGTCACTATTGTACTCTGGCAGCTCCAAGGCTCTAACATATTTATCCTCCAAACACCCCTCTGGGGCAGGGCGGTTGTTGCTCTCACCAGTTTACAGATGGGAAACTGTGATAAGGAGAGGGAGAGTGATTTGCCCAAGGTCACACAAGACATCTCCAACAAAACATGGAATAGCACATCAGTCTAGCAACCCCAGGGGGGTTAACCTACCCCAGCCAGGACATCCTTCTTGTCTCCTTCCTCTTTCAAATCAGCAGAGCTACAGCAATTTATACCAGAAGAAATTCTTTGAGATTCCTTGAGAGAGCAGAGCCTTCTACTTATGCGGGAATGAAGTATGAACAAAATGCTCCCCCTTCCACCTCCCCAAAATGCTGACATGCCAAAGCCAAACTTTAAAGTATTAAATACACACGCTTTTAAATTTGTTTAAAATCAGTGCCTCCTTTAACCCAAGTTCTAGCTCTTCTCTTTGTGCTCATTTCTGCGGATCACTAACCCCTCTAGCTCCAGGAGCAGGGAAAGCATGGCTGCCCCACACGGCTGTTGGGAGGTCTAGAATGAGCAGCGGTGTTAGAAAAAGAAATGTGAACCTATGATCTGGCTTTGAGTCTTGGCAAGAACACAAGCCCTTTAGTTCATGTACCAAATATGTTTGCTTGTAATTCAGTAACCTGACATAGGATCTTAAGAAACATTAACTCATGTGTTACTGTGATGCTGTGATTGATTATAATACTGCTGTTATTAATGCTTATTTGCTATACCATGAACAGATATAAGACCGACATGATCCGTCATGCGAAGTTTTCCTTCCAAATAGCATATGATAAAGGATAAAAGATAAGGAAAGAGTGGAGCAGTTGATTTCAAGAACACAGACATAAGGTAACCAATAATGGGCTGGAAATCTGCCCACGCTGTGGGAACTGTGAATCCAGGCACGGAAGCTGAGCAGTGCCAGTCACACTGGAGGGGAAAGATGGTGTAATCAGGTGAGAGGAGGAGTGCCAAATGCACATTGCTGCAGCATGGCTCCGGGTGTCTCACTGTGCTAGGTACAAAAATCAGCCATGCATGTGGAGCCCCTTGAACAGCCCTGGTGTTTGAAGTGGTACTGCAGCTCTGCTCCTGAATTTACAAGTGAAACGGATGAGAACTTTTAGTACATGGCGAGTCTAGAAGTAAGATGGTCAAACCAGCATGATCTTGTCAAAGAAAAAGTTCTGTTTCATTCTTTTATCTTTCTTATTTTTGCCCCATACCATTTTTCCACAAGGCCCACACATGACTGTAATTTGTCAGGAGTGCCTCCTACTTCTTGCTCCAAAACCCTAGGTTGTAGCTATTGCTGTTTCAGGACCACAATCCTACACAGCGAGGCACTGTCAGAAGAAAAGCACCATGGTTTCTTTTGGGCTGGGGGGAGACCTAAACGACCAGTTCTAGTTCCTCTTCCTGCCTTTCCTCCCTGTGACTTTTCTTTCTCTCCACAGTTTCAGCAGAGTTGCTTCAGGCAGTCAGCCCCTCCACTCCACTCTTCTGCATCTTGCAGGCAGTTGTGGCTTTGGCTGCTGCATAAGGCGATGACTCTGCAGGTTTCCCCTTCCTGCCCTTGCAGTCTATCACCCTCTCCATCAAGAGGAGACACTCAAAGCCGACAGTTGGTACAGCTGCTGTAGCAACCAGCCAGCCATGCCTGCTGGGTGGCATCACTCAGAGGAAAGGAGAAGTACCCAGAAAGGCCTGCCCAGCTGTGCAATAGACACGAGCCCCCTCTGGAAAAAAATGAGGGGATTCAGTCTTTTGAGAACCCCAAAGGATTTTTCTCTACCTTCCTAGAGGTGGAGCGATTGGGCTGACATTTGATTGAACCATCCTCAAGACCACCCAGCCCACCAACAGCAGGCTCTCTGTTCAAAATGGCAAAATTACGTGCCTATAGTTGAAACCAAAGGGTGATATTAAAAAGAAAGGTGTCTACAAAATTGCAGACTGCACTGCAGTGGTGAACACCAAAGTGGGTAAATTCACTCCATAAAAAGCTGGTAAACTCTCTCCCGAATGAGAACAGTGTTAACTTCATTTATCTGCTTCCTGGGAATGCTAACTGTTAAGGAGGTCTAACTCAATTCAGAAGTAAAAACTCTAACAATCCACAACAATCCCATGAATTAACACTCTGAACATCCTTCGCAGTATGTCAGTACCTGTACAGTGCCAGACACAAAGCTACCAAAGCCAAGGAAAGTCTCTGGAATGTCAGCTACTCAAGCATTCACAGATATTAATAAAAGCACAGCTTGTCAGTGGGATGGGTCAGTATGGTTAACCCCATTTTACAAGATAGGATATTGAGGAAGAGAGAGGGGAAGTGACTCACGAAAAAACACCCTGTATTAGAGACAGGAATAGGACTCACATCTCACGTCTCCCATTCCTGAGTCTTAATTACTGTTCAATTGAAGCTGTGCATCTTTGCAGTTTCTTGAGAGCTGCAAGAGAACAGGGGCAAAACAAGAGGTGGAAAGGGTGTAGAGCTTCTCTGAGTCAAAACTAAATGCAAGTTTCCTGGAATGGAGCCACCACTAATTTCAATAAATTTACTCAGATCTTGAGCTTTGGGATGGCATGAGCAGCTGTGAGTCATCTTGGCCAGTCAAAGGAATAATTAATTGTTGTGGGCAAATCTCAAAAGGTTTAGGGGGTCAGGTAAGGTAAGCAGCTAAGCTTATCCTTGACTGCTCTTTTCTGCTCTGCAAACTATGCTGGAGACGCTCACCAGAACACTTACCCCATGGTTTCCTTATGCCAGATCTGTCTATCTGTTGCATGCACATTCTTTCTTGTCTTCTATTTTGATTACAAACTATTCAGTGCTAGGATTGCCTCTGTTTTAGAGGAGTTCATAGCACCTGCCATTGCACAGCTCTGATCCATACTAACATAAAGCAGTACCAGAGGTACAACCAATGCCCAAATTGTAATAGAAGGCTGAACAGTTTGGCTTCTGAGATTTTTTGTGCTTCCTGATTATAGCAGGAGTGGTTTCCTTGTGGTGCTTTGATAGTTTTGCTCCCAGCACAGCTCACAACCAGGAAGTACAAGAATGCAGAGCAATGATAGCCAGAATTTGCAGAACAGCTCAGCATGCACGATCAGAAGCAGATTTGCAGAAAAGCTCAGCTCCCATTTAGGCATCAAATCTAGATTTTTCAGAAGTGCCAAGCTGGCAGGCTACAGAACTCTCCACAAAATCCAGCCATCATGGCAGCTTGTGAGTATTTGACGATTTTGCTCAGCTTTTCAGACTGAAAGGGAACCAGAGCTGTACGACAAATGTCATCCTGACTCATTTTTTCAGAAATTCTAGTCCACCTTAGGTACTGTAAGATGAACCATGCAAATAAGTGTTATGCTCTAAATCAACTCTTCACTCCAATCAAAACACAAAGCTCAGAGTAAAAAGATTTCTTGTTTCCCTATTTTCTCACCCCGAAAACTGAGCTTTTCTCCAGCTCCACTCCTTAGGCATTGCCTGAGGTTGGAGACTGCCCTTTCTTTCCCTAAGAGTCATACCCAGACAAAAGGAGATCCCATGGAAAAGTGAGCATTAGCTCTGTATGTTCCTTCCCAGAGTCCCTAATCCATAATTCACTTTTGAGTGAAGGAAGAAAGCAGTGTTGGATTGTCACTCACTGCTACAGATCACACTTTGAATGGGACAGGAAAAGTAGCTATAACAGGGTTGCTGACAACCCGCTCCATCTCTGTGCATTACAACACCACCCCACCTCACAGCAGAGCACCAAGGAGTATCAGGCTGAGAATAACTCTCTGACCGAAAATTATTTATGCCCCCAAAGTGACAGAATCCTTGAAATTCAAGAAACTTATTGGTGAGTTTGATTTTTTCACTGGGGCAGAGGCACTCCACAGTTCACACCGTGCTTGTTGGGGAGGTGATGACTAACATACCTGTGGAAGCCCTGAGAACCTCACTGAGAGCCGATAGGCATGCAGGAATTTAAAAGCCCTGGAGCCATGTCTGAACAGGGAACTTCAGAGCACAGACTTTCAGGTTCAGTTTCATTTTGAAATGTCTGTAAAGAAACATTTTGATATTTAAAAATTATTATAATTTACTTTCCCTTCCATGGGAAATTTCAAATATGTCGCTTTTTTTTTTGCACTGAAATAGAACTGTTTGTCCCCTGCACAAATCTTCCAGGAATCTTCCTGAATCCCCAAATTCTAGGATTACCCATAAAGCAGACATGCTGACTTTCAAGCTTCTCCAGTGCCATTACTCCACAGTCTTTTTTTCCAATTATGATTACATTTTAAAGAAAGAGTTTATAATCTCTTGCCAAAAAAAATCAGCTTCTTTTAGGTTCCAAGTCTGGAGAAAGGTTCCCTTTTGTTCCTAGTAAAGAGATACCTCGCCTGGTGCTGACTGGGAGCGGAGACACTCCTGCATTCCCAGCCCTGACACTAACTGCCCCTGTGGCCCCAGGCTAATCGCTTAAATGCTCTGGCTCAGTCTCCCCATCGGTAAAACAGAGATAATGATACTTACCATCTTCTTCACAGGGGTGTTGCACAGAAATAATTAGTTTGTGTCTGTAAAGCACTTTGAAGATAAAAAGCACAATACAATTGATAATAATTATTGCTATGCAGACTGGTTCTCCCCTCCCTCACAACTTATTGGTGCAGGAAGGTAAGAAAAGCCCTGAACTGAACGGAGTGTCTCTCCTGGTGAAGCCTCAGTTTCAGCAAATGTCTCTCTAAGCCAAAAGCACAAGCCAGCCACCCCAAGATTTTGTAAGCATCAAATCCGGTTTAGTGACCCTAGTTCTAACTTGCTGAAGTTCCATGTATCACTACTTGGGAAAGAGATTTGGTTTTTTTTACTGACTCTTTTTGTCTAGTCCCTCTCAGTTTTTAATAGCATGTTGTGCCTTCAAAAGTTTCCATCAGTCCCTGATACCTCTGCCTTTCCTGGCATGGGGCAGCAGCTTATTATACACTAGTTTGTTACAGCCTCCGCTTCAAAGATCTGCAGTTCAAAGGGTCCTAGAAGTGTTGAACAGGTCAGCACTTTAATGCTGATCCACACATCTTTAGAGGACAGTAACATCACCACAGGTTCTTTCCTGGGGGAAACAGAGAATAACTGGTTTGTAGAGTTCCCTTTGGCCTTAAAGCCGGCCACAGAATTGGATGCTCCTGGTGGCAAAGATCAAGCGTCACAGAACCCTGCAGTGGCTGAGCATGTAGGGCTGTGATGTAGTGAATGAGAGAAAATGTGTCTTTATGAGTCACTGACTTGTTTCTTAATGGAAGCTGCAGAGGGACAGAGAAAGGGAAAAGGAATAGGGGAGTAAAAGGGAAAAAAGTATGAGGAAGGATAAATTAATCTAAACTAGTTCTTTCCACGCAATTAATATTTAAGACAAGTAATAGAGTGATGACATACATAAAGATTATCAAAACCAGTTCAGAGGAAATACTACCCCAAATATCCCTCCACACAACCTGAACCAGACCTTTTCTTACATGGGGAGGCAGTGAATAAACGAAACAACTGTAGATATGGAATATTGTCTAAAATATTTTTCCTTTGCACATAGACTTGAACTTCCTGTACAGAGGGTCACAGTCGTCTCCAAAAGGCCTTTCTTGCTGCATTTATGGCTCAAGAGGAAGCAAGAAAAAGCAGAAATCATCCTGTTCCGCTGAGATCCTGAAGACTGTTTTCCAAACAGGCAGTTGGAAGAAGCAGCATTTGGGTCACTGGACATATCTTTAGGCTGAATCCAAATATTGAAACTAAACGTCAAATCTTCCTTTCTGATATCAGCCAAAGTGGAAGGAGCTATTTTTTCACTGGCTATATTCATTGTCTTTTAAATGGATGTGAATCAGATACGGTATTAAGCCCTGGAAGAGCTTTGCCCTTACCAGCTGTATATGCATCTCTGCATACACCGGTTTTAATCAAATGCACTATGCATGAAGGCAGAATTTGCCCTGCAGTATCTAGCTGGGAGATTAATATTAGCAGATTGCTTTGAGTAACAGAGCCAGAGATGTTCAAAAAAAAAAAAAAAACAACAAACCACAACAAAAGGGGGTCTGTGAGGCTGTTACCTTGGGAAGAGCTCTGTGCTACAGCACATGGATTAAATGCATGACTGAAATATATCACAAACCAGCCATATCAGAAGGCTGCAGCATCTCCTGGGTGTGATTTATTGCAAAGCATCATTTAACTACAGATGCCTACAGACTGTAGATATCTAGATCGAAGACAACTCCAGACAATTACAGAAAGACTGGATGGTTTAAGTAGTATGTCTTGCAGTAGAGAGGGCTGAGCAGGGTCTTGCAGTAGAGAGGGCTGAGCAGGGCCTTGCAGTAGAGAGGGCTGAATTTCTGACCAAGGGAATCATGCAAGGGATAGAAAATGGTAAAAGAAGTATGGGCTCTAACAGAACAGGCTCTATCCCAGGTGCTTGAGTTCAGC
The DNA here is from genome assembly GCA_033556795.1 of Tapera naevia. NCBI lineage: Eukaryota > Metazoa > Chordata > Aves > Cuculiformes > Neomorphidae > Tapera > Tapera naevia. Next base: position 1,861,528 of record JAUMJJ010000220.1, read on the forward strand.
TTGGTTGTCAGAAAATCCAGTCCATAATTAGGGCACCACTCATTTCTTATTTCTCTCGTTCCATCCTTTGTTTCTGGTCCCTGGAGGAAGAGCATTTTCATTCACTGCAAAGCTGGTACAGCAAGAGCCTGAACACCATCCTATAGAGAGCACCTGGTAGCCTCTCAGTCTGCAAAGGTGAGCACTTACATTTCTGAAAAGCTTTTTTTGCCATTACTCATCCAGATCCATGTCCATGCCCAGAGACCTGAAACTCTATTTGCACAGCCGTAGCAACTATGGCAAAAAAATATATTTTTGTGAGAATATAGGGCGATCGAAAGCATACGAAGTGCACAGGTGTTTACTGTAAACAGAGATTTCATTTAAGAACGTGGGGATGCTGCCTTTGACCTAAACTATGTTAGTTCTTCTGAGTCTCAGGTGAAACCGTAAAGCTGCCCTGTCTATAAAGCCTCATCCTTCTGCTGCATCTGTCTTAGGCTCGGCCATCCTTGCACCTTCAGAAAAATACTAAGAAGTATGCTTCCCTGCTTCTTTTTCCAGGGCCTGGGTGGCATGATCTCTTAATGCATCTGCCTGTTTACGTTAGCAAAATGGAAAGCAGCTTTGTTTATGGAAAAGATCTATTTTTGTTTTACTTTTTTTCTCTCAACTAAACTGACTTTTATCCAGGATTGTGTTTTGCTTTGGGAAAAGAAATGTGCTGCAATCCTTAGCTCTAGTTTAACAGTCGGGTCAAGGGGAAAGGGGGAAATCCTGATCATATTATTTAATTTTGTAGGATTACACTGAAGCCTGGAAATTTAAAGGAGCGGAAGAGTTAACATCCCCCTCTTCTCTGCAACATCTTGCTCTGTGTCCCCATGCAATAATATTTGTTGTTCTCCCACATACATCTATACAGGCCGGATCAGAAACAAAATCAGTATTTCCATCTTATGGGCAGGGGGATGGTGTGAGGCATCCAGGGGAGAAAGAAATTTCAGAAGTCATCATGCTCCCCCGAGGATAAATCATGTCACTGTTTGTCTTTCAACTTCTTCAGACTTTGATCTTGTAAGAGATCAAACAGGGTCAGGACATGGATGGTAGATTTTGAATGAAAACCCAGACAGGGCATTGTGACGTGGAGATGATGTGGTGAGGTGAGGAGCACAGCAGGCAGTGTTCTCCCTCTGCAGATATCACAGCGTACCTGAGAAGTGAATGTGTGTATGTATAGACCGCTTCGTTGCCCAAACCGGAACGGTTCTGTTCTTGACTTGGAAGTCAAACTAAGGTCTGGCCAATCCTTGTCACGAAAGGCTGCTGGACAGATTTTGGCTAAAGCTGATACTTTAAGCTTGGATTCTAATTTTAGCAGTAGTGCTGACTCACAGCATGGGTTTTGTCAATTCTTCCCATCTTCCTCAAAGAGATGGAGATCACACTTTCCTGTTTTGCAGAACTGTACTGTGAATGTGCAGCACAGAGTTGGGGGTTCTACAAATTATGTCCACAGTTTTATAACATTTAACAATTTGTGATGAAACCCATACATAACCATATAATATATCCTGAAAGCTCCGTGACGTAGAGAATGTGTCATCGCTGTTTCAATTATGAAGATTTAAATGTGTGTGCATTATGGAAAAAAGTGGTAGTGGTGTCTACTATGAAAGTTGTCTGAATTCCACAGCAATATATGTAAGTGTGTGTTTGTACAATGCACACATACGTAAATGCATTAAAAAACACTGTGTTAATGCAATGCTGTTTTGAGTTCAATGCAAAGTGTTTGAAATGAAGGCAATTACAGACTTTTGGTGGGCTGTGCAACTCCAGTTCAGCCCCACTGTGTACACGCCATTATGAGACAGGCATTTAGCATATAATCACACTCAGTTTTCATTCCACATTTTTCCTCTTTCCATTTTCAAAGCCTTGTGCAAATCACAGTACTGCTTGCACCCTTCAGACTAATAGACATAGGAATTTTTAAATACAAGCTGCTTAAATGACCTAAATGTAAGAGTTTGCTACTACTATCCAGTAATAACACAATATGATAGCCAGAGTATGCACTATTAAGAAAGATAACGAACAATGATAATAATCCTTAATAAGTTATAAGAAATAATAGAGCAGGTAATGAGGTGCCAGTTTTCACAGCTAGCTGTGAAATGTTCCTCATGTTGACTTCAGAAAAAAACAGATAAAAGTAGGAAAATGACCGTTTCTGTTGATTTACTCTCAATTTCAACACTTCTTCCTAACATCGAATTTGTGAACTGGAACGATGGAGCTTAACCATGTTCTGATACATGTTTGGTGCAGAGAAATCTTCTGAAAAATGCAGAATCAATTGAAGAACAAGGAGCAATACCAGCTAGTTTCTGGCTGATTTCCCATCTGACACTGTAAAAGCATCCAAGACTATTTGTTTAATTTGAACTAGAATAGTGAACCAGGCCATTCTGGAACCACTCCTAGCACATATGCACATACACAGACCCCAGCAACAAGCTCCCTACCCACAGCCATCTGTCATGTGTGCCAGTTGGAGCAAACCACTAATATTACTCAATACGGTGCTCATTATAGTTTCCTCTTCATCTACTGGGTGTTTGTAAAAGATCACAGTCTTTGGGAACATGCAGCAGGGAGGACAGGCATTCTGAAATAGGGTGCAGTCTTTTCCATTGCTACATGTCCACATCAAAGTCTGTGCATTTCAGTAACAACTATTATTATTGTCACTCAGGAGAACATCCCTCCTTCCTCGAACACAGGCCAGCTGTGGAATCAACTGAAAAATTAGTGGTAACCAGTCCATGCTTGGCCTTCTCTGGACTGTTTCAAGAGTTTATTTCATTTTCTCTATCTGTCAGTCTTTTCTGAATCACCCATTTAATTTCATTTTTTCACAGTTCCCCATCACCACAAGGGAAGTCCTCACTGGAACAGATTTTCAAGAGATATCACAGCTTGGTTCCACCACCAGACACTTAATTCCCTGTAACTTCAGTGCTGGTCAGCTCATATTTAATATTTCAGTAGAGTTTCCTGCCCTTGAAACACCATAAACTCTTTGGGATAGAGGCAATTTCGTTACATCGGAGTATTCAGCATCCAGCACAGCAAGGCCCTGGTCACAACTACTGCAATATATTAAACAAAAAATGGCAAAACTGCAGAGAATAACTCTAGCAAACAAACAGATCCTTTCTCTTAGCTTCTACCTGAAGCAGATGTTGGTGGTATATTTAAAGTGTGAGGCTTTGCTGATTTATACCCTTGCAAAATTCAGTATTCAAAGCTCCTTTTTCATGTGCAGCTTCCATCTAAGTAAAGGGGATACTGCATATCAAAGGCAGTTACACCAGCCACTTTAGATTTATTAGTAAATCCATTGAAAAAACATTTCCAGTGAAATAAATCTCAGCCTGCTGACTTCCTCCTATTCTTTACTTATCCTCTTATTGATTTTTGTCTCGGAGATTTAAACCTCTCAATTTGTTTTATGAGACACTTGTCGAACAGATGACAAGAAAAAAGACAGTGCTGGATATTTTCCTTAGCAGTTTTAGGTAGAAATAAAGAGCATTTCTTTGAAATTAGTCTTGCTCTTGTGACACAGTAGGAAGAATCTATCTGACAAGCCCTTTAGAAGGCTTTAGTCGTGTGCACAGAGAAAGCTCACTGGCTGCCACCAACACAGCTTTGTGGCAGCAGCGCTCCAGAAGCTCATTGACAAGTTTGACATGTAAACAAGCTGTTGCTAAAAATATTTAACCTCGGGGACCCCAGCTAGTTGAAGGGTCTAGTAATGGAATACAGATCCTTCCACCCCTAGGCCTCTGTTCAGAGCTAGGCCAGTGACTGAAAGTCATTATCGTCTGTTGGCTGCTCGGAGGAATGAGTAGGTGGGCTCTGCTCTGTGTTTGTCAGCAAATTGTTGCATTTCTCAACCACACTGGGAACCTCAAGAGAAAGCTGGGGCCTGGCACCTTCTGGTGGCTGGGGTGGGTGCTCCTGGAGCAGGTGGGAGTGACAGTGACAGAGCAGCATGAGGGACACTCACTGAACGTGCGGCGCTGGAGTTCACCGTTGGCCTGTGCTGTCTCCAGGCTCTGCTCCTGGGGCGATCCCGCCGCATGGTTTCACACAGCAACACCAGCCACGGTCACACATATCCAGGGCTTTGGCACAACTCTCTCCCCCGGGCTGAGCGGAGCCAAGGGAATGCTGAGAGCAAATGAGTGGGGAGAGGCGCACCCCTTCCATCCAGCACCTCCGTGGGGATGGATCCAGCCAGGGCAAGAGAAGCCCTGGCAGACCAAGCACCTGCTTCTCTCCTTGTCCCACAGGACCCTGCCTGCCAAGGGGTGGGAAGTCAAGAGCAGGGAATTTCTGTTCCCGCCCACTTTCATAGAATCATGGAATCTCAGAATGGTTTGGGCTGGAAGGGACCTCAAAGCCCATTTAATTCCACCCCCTGCCATGGGCAGAGACACCTCCCCCTGGCTCAGGGGGCTCAAAGCCCCATCCAACCTGGCCTTGAGCACCTCCAGGGATGGGGCAGCCACCACTGCTCTGGGCAACCTGGGCCAGGGCCTCCCCACCCTCACAGGAAAGCATTTCTCCCTAAGATCTCACCTCACTCTCCCCTCTTGCACCTTAAAGCCTTTCCCCCTCATCCTGTCACTCCAGGCCCTTGGAAAAAGCCCCTCCCCGGCTTTCCCGGAGCCCCTTTCAGCCCCGGGAGCCGTCTCTTCTCCAGGCTGAGGGACCCCAGCTGCCGCCCCCTGCCCTCGCACAGGCCCCGCCCGCGGCCTCCTCGGGACCGGCCCAGCCGACCCCTGCTCTCAGCCTCCGCCCCTGCCCTGCCGTCCCCGCCCGGGGCGCCGGGCCGCGTGCTGCCGGAGGGCCCGCTCGGCTCTCGGGCAGCCCCGGGCCCGAGCCAGCCCCGCGGGCTCCGCTCTGCCCCGGCGCCCTCTGCCCGCCGGGGCCGCCCCCGCCGGGGCCGCCCGCTGCCGCTGCCCCGCGATGCTGCAGGGACCCCGCGCCCCGCCCAGGTGCATCTGTGGTACCTGCGTGGCACAGGTGGGCGAGGCTGCTGCCAGGGGCGGGGATTTGTGTGGGATGGGGATGGCAGCGCTGGCACGCCGGGAGGGCTGAGAGGAGCCGGGCTGCGAGGAAAGGGCAGGAAATGCTCGGCTGGTCCCTCCTTGCTGGAGGAAAGTTGCTTTCCCACACTGTTTCTGCCCCAGTTGCTTCAGGCTGGCAAAGGATGCCCTGTGGAGTGGGCTGAGCACTGGGGGAATTTAACGCTGGTCTCCTGTAGCACACTCTTTTGTCACAGGTCTTTCTGCCCCCAAAGCAAGATGATTTAATTCCATTATTTTTTTTTAAAAAAAAGCATTATAAACCTGGCACCTCTCCTAGTTATTCTTTTCATTGTGAGGCTTTTCGGTTCCCATTTTAAAAGAGACATCTCATCTCAGGTGCTCCAGGGCAAACTCCATCTCCACACGCATGGGAACATGAGGTTGCTAGGCAAGGTTGGTGTTAATTTAACTTTGGGAATAGCAGGAACAATAGGACTGGAAGGGGCCTTCTGGTTCATCAAACTAGTCCTATGTTGTTAGAGGCAACTATGTTATATAATGCCTTCTGCAAGTGAAGCTCGCTCTATCCTAGAGCCAGAAATGTTATTTTTGTCCCCCATGTCCAAGGGAAGGCCCTTGGAGAACCTCACTGCTGTAAGGATGTCTCCATCTGAGGAGCATCTTGCTCACCACAGAGCATCTCTCTTTTTCATCTGAAACTGCAGAGCCTGAGATCTCATCCTGTTACATTTCATCTTCTTCCTAATGCTGTAAAGCCCAGGATCACCCAGGTCTTCCACATTTACAGCACTGCCCTTAATTTGTGTCACCAGCACAGTCATACAGCAAGATCATTGATCCTGTTTGATATTTTTAGCAATCTTAAGGTTTTGCCTTGATAAACTGTGCCAGTTACATGCCAACAGGCTGCTCGTCAGCGCAACTATCATCTCGCTTTTTGAAAGAATACACAGGGCAGGGGTCTCCAACCTAGGTAAACCTATTTATTCCCGTATAGTTTTTTTTCAAATTCAATGATGTTTCTGCAACAGATATTCTTCTATCATATATTTTAAGGATTATATATCCCATATTGGCTGAGAGGTCTGTGAACTCCAGCCCCCTGGAGAACACCTGGATGCCACACCTCACTAGGGCTCTTACTAGGGCCTCAGCGTAGGCTCCCTGTATTTATAGCCTCCATTTTGTTTTGCTCTAACTTCATGCAGATTTTTGGACACGATTAGTGTTGACCCTTTCTATAGGATTTGTTTATATCCAGCCTCTTAGCAGGGCAGGACAGAGGAGGAAGAATACAAATCCTTAATTACTCAGGGCTGAAAAATCCAGAGGATCTCCTGTTTTCTTGTATCCTTGTATCAATTATGTGAACATTTCAGGGGAGGATGAGGGGTCTTTTTACAAAAAGACCTGTTCCCCACCCTCTTTTCTGGTGTTTCTTAGAAGGCCTCTTTGGAGGCACTAATGGCCTTCTGGGACAGGCCCCGTTCTGCCAATAACTGTGGGTCAAAAGTTAAACTGAGCAGTGAAGAATGAAAACCGGATAAAATACACTATAAATCTTGACATTCTAATTGAGAACTGTCCAATGCAAACTGCAGCAGTGTGTCTGGTTTACCTCAGTGCTCTGCAAGAGGCCAGATCCCACTTTCCTTAATGGCTTGAAGTATCCTACTGATTTTTACTGGGACTTCTCACTTGATTAAGACAAACAAGATCTGGGCCTATGCAGTCTCCTTGAAAAGACTCGAAGTTTGGTAGTTAATGTAATTTCTTTTCTGCAGTTACAGGAGCAGAATGATGGTTTTGATTTCACAGTAATGGCATGTTCATCTCATCTTTCAGGCAGAACTGACGTGACTGTGTATGTGTGTGTCTAGAGGCAGAGATTTGGAGGACAAAAAGATCTGTGGACAAATATAGCTCATATAGAGAATTTCTTAGCAAAGAAAAATTTGCCTGAACATAACATGTCATCTAAGATGTTTTATAGATATTTTTGCTTTCTGAGGTAAATGGGGGAGGATTACACCTATTTTACAGACTGGTGAAATCAGCGTATAAAGAATTTAAATGACTCATCCCAGATTACACAGTAACTCAGTAGCAGAACCTAGCAGAGCCTGGAGTCCCAGCGCCTGGAACACTAGCCCAAATTGCCTCCTTGGTCTTGTCATCTCTGTCAGATGTACATTGCTTTCCGACACTTAGAGTACATACAGAGTCAAAAATAGAAGAACAGAGCTTGTTTATTCCTCTGCTTATATATTAAACATAAGTTTGCTTTGAGTGAATAGTTTTGTTGTTTACATTTTCATAGGAATTCTAATTATTAAAGCAATTCATTCCAGACTTTTGCTATTCCTTCTCAGAAAGCAACACATATATACTGGAACACAGCTACCACTGCTACAAGCAGACCAATCTGGTTCCCATCCTGGCAACTCAAGAGAACAATCCTGTAACAAAACAGATTTTTATTAATGTTACACCTTGAAGCTTTTCTCTGAATGGGGAACTTTCTCCCAAAACATATTTGCAATAATATCCCTGTACCATGAGCTAATTTTTTTCAGCCTGGTTAATATTATAAAATGGATCTTGAATATGTCCTGTGAAAATTCTGCCAATTCTGTGTAGCATATATAATCTATATGTGTTGGTGCAAAGAAAATTGCTCCTACTGTATGGCACATGGGAGCCAGAAAAGGGAGAAGGGTTAAGGAAGGGAAAACATATACAGGAATGTAGTGGCATAACAAATCTATCCCTAATCTTGAAAGCTCCATAGTGCATGAGTAATGAAACTAAAGATGAATTATTACATCTTGCACTCATAATTTACAGGTATGTGTGTATTATCTTACAGCATAAATATTCCATTTATGCTTTGTGATGATGTTTTTCTCCATATAGGAAAATAAAAGTAGTATTAGTCACATGTCCTTGGCTTTGTCAGTGGTTGAAAATGTTTTTCTTTCCAAGAGGAAGGCATACTGAATAATGCAACACTTATATTTAGGCTGTTTTTCCATGCATTGACACTTTCAAAATCTAGAAAGAGTTCTTTTAATTTTAAGGGCTACAATGTCTGCTCCCTTTATTCCTGCCCTTTATCATCTTACACACCATGTTCTTATAGACAAGGGGGGAAAAAAAACATTCCAGTGTCTAATAAATCTGAAATCCATCAGGGGCCGCAAAGCGTTCATTCTCCTTCCTCGGTTCAGATCGTGTTACATTCAGCAGCAAAACAAATGCACTTTGTGCACAAACGTCAATGGATTAAGCACTTTTGTTCATTTTTCCAGGGTGGGAACTGATTACATTTTTTTTAGAGTTTTGAAAAATTTTAACAAAGAAAAGAGCTGCACAATTGATTTTAAGGCAAGGAGAGGGCAAAATTTTATTACAATAGTTGTTTCTGAGCAGAATTTTAATATTGTTAGAGTATTTTATGGTACTAGCCTTCCGTAGCATGCAGTGCTCTACCTTTGGTTTTCTGAACTAATTTATGAGGCTCTCTCTGTGTGCAGGTCTCAGTAGTCCTTTTTTTGTTCTTAGACCTTTTGCTGCCTGTTATAGTAAAGTTGCGCATGCTGTGCTTTCTCAAATGGGAATTTTACTTTTGTTCTTTCCTCTTGTAGTTCACTAAAATAAAATATTTTTGGGGAAAAAAAATAAGCATTTTATTACTATTTGTGCAAGGAAATGCAATGTGAGGCCAACTTTTTGGGCACACTGGGACCAATCTTCTAATATATGATCTCACAAGTATGACAGATTTTATTTCAAAAGAGCTTGGTTCACAGCTACGTACCTAAAAGAGGAGTAGATTAGTAGGTGTCAGGCTTTTTAATAGTTTCTTTCTGACCCTTGTAGAGAATTTTTTTTTAGAAGAGCTGAGCCCTCAGCAAGGTGAGCTTTTCTAGAAATCAGAAGCCAATTATGCATGCTTGAACCCTTCTGAAAATAACACTTCTTTCAGATACCTGCATCTCAGTTTCTGCTTCTGTGAAATGTAAGCATTAATAACAAGTTGAATCATTATTAACAAAGTGATCGGTGAATTATGTCTATGAAACACTTCTAGATTCATGGATGCTAAGTCACACTAAAACAAATAATTTGCAGAACTCACCTATGAAGTTTAAAAATGTGCATGGAGATAATCTTTCAAAATTTGTTCCATACAACCAGTAAGTTGCATTTATCAAATCCAGAGCGATTTGCAAAGCGAACACAAACTGATGTGCATGGTTTTAAGGAAGAATCAGTGGTTAACTCATCCAGCTGAGGCACTTCCACACGGCACAAGTTTTCAAGTCCAGAGGCAGAAAGGAGCAGTAGCAAAGAAAAAGTAACAGGACAGATGTTCAAAGACAAACTTACAGATGCGCACTTGCTGATCTGAATGAGCTGCTGGATTTGTGTGTACAGAATTTGGGGGAGGGGGGTGTACGTTCATTCATGAGCATTTTTGTATGTACCAAATTAAGCACTTATGTAAAGGCAAATTGGCATTTTTGAAAACATCTGCATAGAGGGGCGTGCAGATACGTGGGGCACAGTTGTAATCAGGATTGGGTTTTAGCAAAGATTCACTGGTTTGTTGACGTTTGGTCTCGTCCTCAGCTTAAACAGAAGAGAAGGCAGAACAAACACTCCATCCCATTCCATCATTGACTTCTGCATTGGATTGAACAGGACCAGAACCCAGACCTCTCATAGTAGGTGAGAAAAATAACTGATGTTGCTTCTGCTAATCCATCACTTTCTTCTTTTCATCATCATGTAAATAGCATTGTCAGACCTGGAAGGATACAAAGGGTTTCCTGTTTCCACTTATTGTGAAGTTTGATATATTGAGTGTGCAGTGGACACCTGTGCATTGTCGAAGGGTACTTTTGCTCTACTCAGTTTTCATCAAGAGTAGCTTGTCAAATGTGAGAAATAGTAAATGGTTGTTAGTGTTTCACAGCAGAAATTGTGCTTTGAAAAACAGTGTTCCCGATGCTGGCGTGAAATACTTGCCTGAAGAAAACATGTTACAGTCCTTAAGAAATCCTAGGCGGTAATAGTAAGGTAGCAGAGGGGGAAAGGCACTATGCAGAGACACCTTGATGCATTATTTGTAAGGAGTCACTCATTTAAGCTCAAGGAGGTGATCGTATTTTAGAGCAGAAGCCTCTGTTTAGAGCTGCAGTCCCCAGTGAGTAAGTATTTCTTAAGAAACGGTTGAAACTGTCAGTATTTCAGAAAGCTGGAGATATTGCAGCCATTTCCTATCAGATGATGTCTCTCTAAGTATGCAGGGTAATAGGAATTTTTAGAGCAGATTAGCTTAAATACTAAACCTGGGTTCGTTAATGCTGATGGAAACAGAGCTCAGTATTCTATGCAAAATTGTGTTTTGAAGGAAAACCTCCTTTTAAGTAAGTCAGAACATACCAGTTTAGAACTGTTCAATTTGATACAGTTGTAACACAACATATTTCAAAACTGAGTATCATTTTGAAATAAGAAGTAGAAATGTTCCAGTCCTGTAAGAGCAAATTCATACATTTTTACATTATTGGTAGTCTTTGTGTCTACTTTTTAAATAAATTTTCCTCAGAAAACTTTGTGTGGGAAATAAATGTGGCAAGCTTACTCTCAAGGAGTATAATAATTACTTCAATGATTTTTTTAGGCTCGTTATTCTGATTAAATAGTGAATGAAGTAATGATCATTTATCTCTGGCCTACTGTATTTTTGGTTTGCAGTACAAAACTGCAACAGAGCTCAGAAAATAACCTTGTTGCCTTAGCAGTGCTGGCATCCCTGATGATTCTTGCACACTAACAGGATAATAATAAACAGAAATGACTCTTGAATTACAAGTTCCATTGGAATCACAGGGGGAAGGTCAGTGTTTGCCAAATTGGGGAAGACAAAACTGGCATGAAAGGAATTTTATGTTCAGGCTTCTCAGAGGGGATTAGAAGTGCTTTTCTAATAGTGACTGAAAGGAAGCTGGAATGGTGTCGCTGGAATGGTGTCGCTGAACATACAGACATTGCCCTGCTTATGCACATACACACGCACAGCCACCAGATACAGCAGCACAAGGAGCAAATGCATAAAGTTGCTGCAATGTTTGAGGCGGGGGTTAAAATACATTTTCTTCATCCTTCATCTCTGCATGCTTAATATATAATAAGATACCTTGTTTTCTTGCCCTGTAGACCCACATGACCAAAATGAGGGACATTAGTAAGTGTTAGAAAAAGTATTCAAGTGTGAAATGAATTTCTCAAACATTAATAAGTATTTCTAGAACCTCAGTTTCATAATTTGACAGTTCCACAGTTAATAAATCACAGCAAAAGGAAAGTGTGATAACAGCAGAGCAAAAGGAAGCCTGGATCTATGAAGTGCAACTGAGGGATAAGTGAAAGAAGCATGCTGATGACCCGGAGTTTACTTTTGGTTTTTCTGAGCTTTCACTCAATTAAATTCATTCCTCTCCTCTAAAGACCTATTATGTGCCTTTACCTACGTTCCTAACTGATTTTTCTTGTAATTCAGCTCCTTTGCCAAGTTATTTCCATGATTTAAGGAGCACTGATTAAAAAAAAAGAAGAAGAAATAAGGCTGAGATGAAAAGAGCATCCACACTGTATTTGAAAGGGTTTTCTAAAGAGGTGGGTTGATTTTAATTAACTTCCTGAATGAAACAATTCAGCTCTGGAGCTGGCAATCTCCAATAATCACTCTTTGGCCTCTGGATGAAAAAGGGAGTCAATTACACAAAACAATGCAACAAAAAGGCAGTCAATGGAAGGAAGTAGTTATGTGTATTAGGCAGTACACACATTAGGAGAGGCCCAGCATCTAGAGGCCCAAAATGAGATTAGTCCCCACTGCAGCAGACTCTAAATACAGATTGGAAGAGACAGCCCCCCTACTCCAAAGCTTATCTTCTCCACAGGACTAGTTCCTGTTTATGTATTTTGAGCATTTCCCCTAATTCAAACTCCATATGCACACAAAAAGCCTTAACTTTACTGTGTGTTGTTGTCTCAGGAGCAGCACAAACTGCAGTTCCAGTTACCCAACCAGCCAATGTGACCATCCTGTAATATGAACATCACTTAGCATTACTCAACTGCTCCTGCATCCCTAATTCTTTCCCTCTATCCCTCCTTTTGTGTGTTCTGAAAAGAGGTGACTTAGACCAAATTAACACAGAAACTTGAGGAAGCACCCAAGACCTTCCAGTTGCCATTAGGCAAGAAAGATCAAGAATGATAGGGGAAAAGTGACTGACAGAGAGAATAGCTTACCAAAGCTCACCGTAACAAGGTAGCATGCAGATCTTTATTCAGCCCTTGCCACAACAGGATCCTGGTCTTTACTGGGACCACTACCTGCTGCCGTAACTTACGTGAGCCCTGGTAACAGGCAGACAGGAAAGCTTGTGTGAAAAGGGAGCATCAAAGCAATATGAAGATGGGAAAAATGAAAAATATTCTCAGGCTCTGGCCATCCCTGACAAAGATGGTTTCCTACCAAAGGGCCCAGGATTTGATGTGTCCCTGTGACAGGCTTTCCAAATCCTGCAGCTTTCCATAAATCCTGGGAAGTCGCAGGCCCTACTACTAGATGCTCTGAATGTTGTTGAGGAGCTATAGCAGTTGCTTTGGAATTTTAGGTATTGAAATTGCCTGCTTGGCATCTGCAGTCTCAGTATGGTGTGTCCTGTGTTGGCAAAAGGGAACAACAGTATGACTTTCACCCTTGTGAAATGGAAGCTGGAACAGCTACCAAAGACCCCAGTAACCGGGGGGGACAACATGAAAACAAATTAACTTGAAAACAGCTTTTGTTTTCTGTTTTATGATAGGTTGAGGGGTGCCCTTGTCTCTTTTAAAATATAAAGCTAGAAATTTTGCTGCTGTTCTTTCAGCTGGCATACAGAGGGTCTGCCTGTATCCATCTACTCTGCAGGGGTAACTCATCTCGTGTCCACTTGATTTCTTCTGTGTTATGAGCAGAGACAGAATCCCAAGAAACCTGCATTAACCACTCAACAATGGGCTTAATATGCTGGATTGGTTTCTCCAGGAAACTAACATAGCCTTAGGAGTTTGAAGCCCTCCTGAAAATCCCTTCCACTCTCCCAATAGAAACACCAGTTTAACTCTAGCCATTGCAGTCTTTTAGCCTAGACAGAACCTGAATATTTACTGTCAAACATAACAAAAATGGGAAGGAAATAAGAGCCGAGCAAATCCAGAGACACAAGCCCAGTTGTATCCTCTCAGCCATTCACCTTTCGCCCTCCTTGTGCTTCTCCCGCAACAAAGCACCCTCACCCTTTGCAAACACTCATACTCCAAAGGCCACAGCCCAGCAATATTTGAACAAAAAGAACTCAGCAGAGTCAAGGATTTTTTTTTTTTGTCTCTCTTTTTTCTACATTTCTTCATTTTCTATAAGTCTTGGTCTGAATTTAATCCCATGCTCTGGTCAGAAATACTTTAAGACAGATTTAGTTCGCAGCAGCGTGGTACATCCTCACTTCAGACATAACATCTCTGCCACTGCACCTTCAACCTGCCCAGCAAAGCTCCTGGGCTTCTGCTGAGCAGAGAATTGTAAGTCGAGAGGATTGTGCTAAAACTGCTTGGTGGTTTTCTGCTGCTGGGAGAAAGAAGAAAACGTTGTGATGGAGTTCAGAGTCTGAACTCTGTCACCTGTCAGTTCCACTGACATTAATGTGGTAATTCTGGGTTAGGATTTGGTTTAGGAAAGAATCCTCAACCAGCGAGCACACTGGCTTGAAAGCAAGTGTATTTATGAAACGTTGCCCTGGAGCGGTTGTTTTTATTGATATAACTTAAATCAGAACCTGACCCATTGACTCTAAGTCCAGAAGATGATTACTGTGTAGTTTAACCAGCAAGATAGCCTCTATGGCAAGAAAATCAAACTGGCTTTTAAAAGTGAGATTTCCTTTACTGTTCCTGCTGTATTTTTCCCTTTGTAAGCAGAACTGGTGAGTTTAAGAGTAAATGGAAAGGGGCTACAGGAGGAGTAGGAAGGCTCCAGGGTTGTGCTTTCATCAAAATGGCACATCTCATTGCTTCACATGCATTGCTCATTGCATTCTGAATCACCTGATCTATGGATTTTGCAAAAGAAAATTTGAGGCACTTGAAAAATGGATGAAAATTATCCTGAATGGGAGGAAGAAAACTTAAAGCTAATAGGTTAAGTCAATCTGTCCAAATGTCACATGTCAGGGTGGCTCTGCTCTGCTTAATGACAGGAGAGCAAGAAAGATGGGGGGAGGAAGGGACCCTTTTGTTCACTGTTGTTCTAATGTACCTGTGTTTATTTTAAAAGCTTTTCAAGGAGGTAGGGAGGGAAGCTACTGTCTCTCAGCGATAAAAGTTGACTGATTGAAGACACCATTTGGGGGCAATCTGTTCTCTGTCTCTGCAGTTGCCCAAAAATTCTTGATATGCAGGTAAAATATGTTCAGAAGATTATGGCTGATGGGAGAGGACTAAGAATCAGGACTCATGGGCTTTATTTCTAGTTCTGAAGCTTACTGCATTTGTAGGCAAGAATGTCAAAGCCCAGTGAAACCACCTGTCTGGCAAGTGGGGACAACAGTCTTTGCTCCCCTCGTAAGACAGGGAAGAAAAGAGGTTTAAGGAGTGTCTGCCAAACAGATTGGTTTCGTGGGTGAAAAGTATCTCAGACACATGGAATATCTGGTATTTAAAACAGACCAACACGTAGAGCTGGATCCTCACTGAAGGAATTCTAATTTCTGTAATGTACCTGTCCCTGTTCTAATTAGACATGGGATGTGCACACCTGCACCCATCATCACCCTGTTATGTGGCAAATAATGCCATAGCTTACGGCTCCTCTGTTACAAATGGTTCTTGCTCAGTGTCTGATATTAAATGGTTTCAGGCTGGAGTCTACTGTGCTGTATGTGAGCTGCTCTGTTTTAAAAGACAAAAGCTTTTGCTTCACTTGCTGTCAGGTACAGACACTGTAACCTGGCTCTTGTGGAGAAAGCTGGCTGTGGAACATCTCCCGGCAGGTTGCTGAAGATAAAGGTATTCTCGGTTTTAGTTCCAGGAGATTGTTCTGCCAGAAGTTCAGAGTCAGTTCCAACACTCGCTGACCCCTGCTGTCCTCTCACACCTCAGAACGGCCCTTATTTAGCAGATAGGAAAAATCTCTCTTTCTCTCTGCCTCTCTCCTGTGCCCTCTCTCTCATGTAATGTTGTCCTTTACGAACAATGACATATTCTCACTGCTTCTCGTATGCCCTTCCATTGAGATGAAAAACAAGGTCCAGATTTGTTTTTGCTGTCATTCCAAATGAAGCCAGAAGAGTTATTCCAGAAATCATCTGCACTCTGCACTTTACCTAAACAAATTTGAAAGGACAGGTTTTTGAATGCAACTGATCCTGCAAGGTATACAGGGTCTTTGGGCAATGAGAGAGAAGGACATTCACAACCACACTGCAGAAGACTGGGCTTTTTCATAGCAACATGCAAAATGGTTCCAAATCTGTTTTCTACTCGTGTTTTATGATGTGATCAAATTAGTCCTCAGAAAACATAAGAAGAAAGAAAAGAAAGGAAAGAAAAGAAAGAAAGAGAAGAAAGAACAAATGAACAAAAGAATGGAAAAAACCCGAAAGAATGACAGAAAAGAAAGCCTGTGGAAAAAAAAAGACTAAATCAGAGGTTTGAGGATACGAGGCCAAAGCTAGGAATGAGCATTGAGATTTTCAAACATGCATAGCACTCTGTGTTTTGCAAAGCTGATCATTTTTCTGTGTGGATAAATAGGAGCTGAGCTCTTAAAAGGAAAGTGCCTAAAGACCTTGAACAAATTATTTCGTATTCAAGCAAACAAATCCTTGTCACTAGTGTTCTCTTTTGGCCTGTGGCTCCCAACTGAGTACTTTAATGTGGCCTTCTTACTTTAATGTGGTAAGAGTCACCTTACATTAACTGTAAAAACTCTTCAAAATGTCTCACTACTGTATTTTCTATGAAGAGGGACCTGAAATCTGGGTGAAGATTGAAAGTCTTAAGCGTCTTTTTCCCTAGTGAGTACCATGAGACAAAAGGAATTGCTCTTTGGAAGACAAGGCAGTTCAACAAAACCAGGAGAGATTATTATAAGTAGACTGTGTTATTTTATTCATACTAAAGTTCTCTACTAAGAATTTTCTCATCTTTTCTATGGTTTATAGTAAATGAACACAACATTTCCTAGAAATAAGTCTGAATACTGTCTCAAAGCCAAGACGAACAGCATTGCCCCAGCAAGTCTTTGGAGGGTGGTCAGTACCGATCTTAGTGCAGAACTTCTTCACAAGCAGAGTCAAGGCTGAGCATGGCAGAGCAGTGGGGAAATTTTAATTTGGATTAGGTTTGAAGTCCCAGCTTCATTTTCTCTGTCTCACCATTGGAATGAACTGGAAAGGGTAAAAGGTCACAAATTCTGACCCTTTAAAATATCTCTGTGTGTGAGTTTGGCTCTTTGTCCTTGAGGATCTTTGGCTGTGGCTTAATGGAGCTGCAGCCCAAGAAGGGAGACAGATGGTACTGATGGGCTGAAATTATACTCAGCTAAGTGCAAAGCTGTAACTGCTATTTGTCATTCTAACATCACTGATTTGTCTAGAGAGAAAAACAAATAACTTGTTGGGGGAGTAAGCAACCGACGGGCTGTGGCCAGGCCAGATTGGAAGTGGGTGTAAGGCTCTGCACACAGAGACCCAGGTGCCATCAGCACTCAGAGGAGGCTATTAGGATGTCATTTCAGTTTCTTTCTGTCTGTCTCTCTATCTCTGCTTGCTGTGGAGGTGGAAGGTGCGTGTGTTGTGAGGTGAACTGGGGAATGAAGATAAAAATCTGTGGTAAGGAAATGCTATGGCTTTATCTCTGTTCTTTGATGTGGCAGGACAAATTAATTGATAACAGAACCAGCCAAAGCAGATGTGGTCGTGGCCTCCTGAACTGCCCTATTGCAAGGAAAGGGCCTAGCAACATCAAAGACAAAGGTCAGCCAGCATTCCCCAAGCACAAATAGACAAATCATGACAGGCAAATAGCTTAGGCTGCCATTGGAAAGGGTTATTACCACAAAAGATGATGCCTGGCAGAATCCAAGGAGCAGGCCAAAGCCCACACAACAGAGTTAGCCTTAGCTAGTTTGAGTCCTCTTGGAGCCATGTCTTTTGGAACTACAGGAAATCTATCCTCTCACTTCCTGCTAAGAGTGACAAGATTTGGATTCTAGTCCCAGTTCTGCCATTTCCAGGCTGTGTGTGTTGAGCACGTCAGTTCCTCTCTTGCCTCTGACCTGCTTCATAAAATGGAGGTGACAACAAGGCCACCAGAGGCCTCCAGAACTAACAGAACTCCAGATAATATTAGTATTTTATACCTAGTGTTGTTTGTTTCTGCTGTTTGCTTTAGTGTTTTCTCTAAGTATCTCCATGTTTTCCGAATGTGCTCCCAATCCACAACAAACATCTCAGAAGCCACTGAACACCCATACCAAAAGAGCTGACTGGGCAGCATTTTGCAGGTTAGTTTCTTTGGTCTCTATTTCTCTGTCTGGGAACAGAAACATTTGTCCTTCAAGTACTATGACCTTCAAAACTGAAACCTTCACTACCTTGGCAAGTAGTGATTAACTGACTTGGGTTGTATATGATCTCTTTTATCATAGCACTGAATTCCTTACATTCATCCTTCCATCACCACACACCATCAGCACGGTGTAGTGACATCAGCATGCCATTAATCCCTTTTTCTTCACATACTGTGCAGATGTTTGTCCAAAATATATCTCTGCTCCTTTCAGGCATCTCATGCCTCTGCCCACTGCTTTTCTGCTAGTAAGAAAAGCAGCAGAGCAGAAAACGCCTGCCAGAAGATGCTGGCTAGAAGGGAGCTGTGAAACTTTCCAGCCACAGTTCCTGGACATCCCGGAACACAGGGTGATGCAACGGAGAACCTAAATGACTGATTCACCCTCATCTAGGAAACTACAGCATATTGAAGTCTGTGATCACTTATTCCACAACTTAAGACAGGGCTCTGGCTACTTGTCTATCGTTTGCCCGAGTAGAGCTGCTACGCAGGATGCAGACTATGCCATAATCTTGGAATTAATTTCTTTTCACTACAGTGAGGCAGTTCAGCAGCAGATCTTGGTGTTCTTAGGCACCCCAGGAGAGCTGCACAGCACTGGCTACGAAGAGATGCTCCATTGTTCCACTTTTAAGTGTCCTTGTGCCCATTATAACACTGTAACAAAAATAACCAGAAGCAGGGATGTGTTCCCAGCAGGCACCAATGATTCATAGCAAACTGTAAAAACCAATGCATGACATAGATAAAGGCATCTGAAGCCCCAAGACACAGTTCTGGTGTGTGTATGCACCCTGGACTACGTCACCAGAAAACAGAGGACTGCAAACACTTATCTCCCACAGCGTGCAACAATAACTCGGTGGGACAGGTCACATTTATAATCAGCTGGATCCTGTCCTTCTCCTGCAGAGAAACTTAAAGGAGACATCAAAAAAGTAGAAAGCTCAGGGAGTCAGTCTGGGCAATGTTCTCCAAAGCTTTCCTGCAAGGAAAATGGACAGCTTAAACTGTGGTACCCAGGGCACTGTAGAATCAGAGGGATGTTAGCTCTCCCCCTGCAGACTTGTGATTCCCCCAGGGAAGGGAAGTTCTTGATCACCGTGGATGTCTCTTTGTTTCTTTTGTGTTTGTCTGTATTCTGGAGACAAGGGTTGATTAGTTTTGTCCCTCTTCCCCAGGGTAACCTTGCAGACAGGGAAGGCAGGGAAAAGCTGGATCAGAGAGGTTAGTCAATGTGCCACTGCAGAGAAACAAAGCAGCCAGTGGGATGTTTTTAGACCTGAGAGCAGTTATACCATTTCAGACCTAAAAATGAGCCCTGCTGGAAACACTCTTGTTTACAAAAGTGAGACTCTAACCCACTGAAGTTGTTTTTCATTTAAACTCAGCCTGACTGCAGGAGAGTTAGACCCAGTGAACACAGTTCTGGCCAAGTCTGAGGAGAAGGGGAACTGGTGAAATCTGTAGCTTGGATGTGAGAGGCAGTACCAGTCAGGGCCAGGAGTACGCACACTGGGGAAGTTGGGCCTGGGTCTCCCAGTGACCCTCATTCACCTACGGTTTCTCTTTGCCTTGGTTTCCCTGTCTGTGAGGGTGGGAAAACAGCATTGACCCTTTTCTGGAAAGTGATGTGACAGGCATTAAGTGTTAGATTGTCAGACAGCTGTGGGAAGCAGTGAGAGATCTCTTGGAATTACAGATACAGAAACAAGGAAAGATTTTGTCAGCTGGATTCAAGGACTAAAAAAGAGACATTCTGACATGCTATTGCTGCTGAAGCACCCTCCCCTGAGAGGTCTGGTGAGGGCATTTCTCAGTGCCCACTCTTTATCTGAACTCCTCCACATACCTCAATCCTAATCCAGCACAGCAGAGACTCATCCTATTGTATTAAAATCAAATGTACTTACAGGTAAATGTCATTCTGCCATAAAAAAGAAAGGAAACCACTTAACTTTCTTTTTTTTTTGTCTACCTTACTCCATAATAGTTCTTGTCAATTTACATTATTCATGACTAGCAGAGCTAACTTAAAATGTGTCTTTCAATGGAATATAATGCAAACAGTTTTCTGTGTGGGCAGGGTAAAACAAAATAATAATTATAGTACAAGATGATAGTGCTTATAATAAAATATTATTTCCATAAAAAGACTTTTGTGGCAGGAATGCATACTCCAGCAACAACAGAAAATAGTGAGACAGAAAAACATCTCTGCTGGCGTGTTAGATCCTATCAATGACACTGATGATTTCATTGTCTAAGTAAACATTGTGTGTAGATAAAGTATGACCTGCAAAGTGAATCCTTGGATTGACAGGATAAAGCAAATCAACTTTCATCTGTCTTTATGCCTCCCACCAGATACAGGAGCAGGCTTCTCCCTATGTGGGCACTGCAACAGCAAGCATCTGTCAGGATCATCTATCCTCGTAGCTTAGGTTTGGTAGTTTGTGATAATCTGACAAAATTGCATCAGTCCATTTCTGACATTTTTTTCCTTCTCTTTTCAGCCATATGACTACTTCACATTATGTCTTTAAAAGCACATGAGGCATAGGTAACTTGATTTTGCAATTTAGGGTAATGAACTGCAGTGTGCGTTTGTGTGTGTGCGCACCTCACAGGTATGGAATTTATTTAGAAAGGAAATACAGAGCAATGCAGCTACCCCATCCTAAAGGGAAGATATTTCCCCTGTTCTAGCTGAGCTGATAGCTTTTCTTGTAGATTTTTTACCACTTTACAAGTGAATACTGTTGGATTAAGGTACTCAGTATATCAAGCCCTCAAAGTTGTGCAGAGCACTAAGAGGATACCCAAGGTGCCTAACAAGTTAATTCAGGCTAACTCTACTGTCCGGAGCCATACCAATAAGTATTAAGATAATGGATCTGGCATAAAATAACTGAAGCAAAATCTCACCTCAGCTCACAGCTCCAAGTGAACCCAAAGGGCAGCTGACTGTACACAGAAGATAAGGTGATAGGAATGTAATCTCTTACAGCCTGAATCAGCATGGCCTGCAGACCACAGTTCACGCAACGACAAACACGATGCAAACACAAACTGTTAAAACCCCACACCTGTGGAAGTGATTTGATTGTGTTGCCCTGTGTGAAAAACGATAACCCAGGACGTCTCCTGCCTCCCTCCAGCCACTCTGAAAGTGCCACTGTTAAGAATTTTTGGCAGTATTTCTACTGGAAGAGGTCCCTCCCATGTTCCTACAGAGTCCTGATGAACTCATGTTTATTCATCGTCCCCAGGTCTATGGTGACCTTTCTGCAGGGGGGAAATGCTTTCAGAAACTATTAATATCTCCTCTGGGGTGGGCAGAGAGGACCCATGAAGAGAAAGGCTTCCACAATCTTCCTCGTCCCCATCAACAAAGATCAGAGCCAGAAACTGGGTTTCTTGTTTGGTAATGTACAGAAATAAGTACGAAGCTATTACAGGGCAGGGCTCTGTAAAGATGAAGGGCTGAGAAAAAACAAAATGGAAAAGCAATGCTGCTCAGTGAATATTGATAGATGTTTCCTGTACTGCCTCTGCCTCCCTAGCACAGCAATCCCCTCCACCACTGCCTTTCATGCTGTCACTCTGTCGACTTAGAACATTACTTCTCTTCACCTTCTGGCTGTCTAATTTAAAGCAGGTTTCTGCATTTGCTCTGAAAAGTGAAGAGGTAAGGGAGATGGTAGGAAACTTCCCACTTGAGACATTCTGCTCAAGGACAACAGCACAAATGTAACCCCAGCTTATTGCACGAAATGAGGTGAAAGGTTTTGTCAGTGCTGATCAGTGTTCATTTCAGTAGTACTGATTGCCCATTTTGGTAGAAAGATCAAGGGCTGAATGCTGAATGGGAAGAAGACTAAAGTAACCTTTCTTCCCAGGAGATGATCACTGTAGGTCAGGCTTGAAGCATATTAGCAGGGTATTATAAGGGGAAGCAATGCTGAAACTCCTGCTGTGCCTGTTTGGCAGATAAATAAAGAATTTCAAGCTCTGGGGCAGACAGATCAGCAATAAATTCATATTAAGAAATGTCTGTGAAATTTTCTAAGGACTTCAGGTACCTCAGAGTAGGGCCCAAAGCCTTCCATGTGTTTATAAAGCATGTGACTGAACAGAGCCCTGGTGCTGGACAGGGCAGGCACACGACACCACAGCACAGGCCCGTTCTGTGGGCACGAATGTGCAGCAGAGGAACAGGGCATGTTCAACAGTACAGCCCTTAAACAGGTTTCAGTGCTAAATGACCTATCCAATCTTCTCTCCCTTCTCCTACCAAGCAAGGCAGCTTCTCCTCAGACACAGACAGAGGGGTATTTATTAAAGTCCTGGAAGACAGTTGCGCGTTGAGCTCAGGTCTGGTTGTCACAAACTCCACAGTGAGTCTAGTTCTTGCTTTGCCACAAGTTTGGTTTTAACCAAAGAGAAAACTTGGCATGGGACACTCTGAGAATGTCTGAATTGCTTAAAAGCAAGAGAAGTGGCAGAAACCTGGTGTTCTCCTAAGCTTCTTGCTCTGAGAGCAGCGTGCCTTGTCTCTCTGAACAGCACCCATAGAGCTGAATGGAAAATTCAGTGTAGAAAGGTGTTGTGAGGTTAAATTTGATGACTTTTGCAGTACACTAACATAAGTACTGAATATGACTCTGTGGTAGCAAGAGAGAGAGAGTTACGTGAGGTGAAGAACAATGTTTTCTCACCAGATTGCTTGCAGTCAGCCACCTATGCTTTTGCCATGCAAAGCTGAGGTAGAACTCCCTATTCTGCTACCCCTCCCTATGATATTGGCATCCTGCCTTCTGCCAGCTTCCCTCTTTCAAATTAAACAGGTTCAAATGTGAAAACTTCATTTGGACAGGGTATTCGTGGGGCTGTTTCAGGCTGGGCAGGATTTGAATCTAGCATGTTGTCATACACATGGGAGGAAGCAGAGGGACACATTGCTGCTTAGAGTTTACATGGACAGCAAATTTATCCTGGCTTCAGGAGGTCCTGCTTTCTCTGCCCCCTCTCCATCATAATTAGACACATCAAAGAGCTGATCTGTCATCTGAAATGGCAAGATGCCTAATATTTATATTAAAAGGAGTCAAGCCCCAAGCAAACAAAGATCAAGAACATGATGGTGAATGTGAGGGGGTGACTGGAAGTCTGTCTGTGGACCTCAAGGAGGCTAAAGTGATGGAAAGTATACAAGCAAAGCAGAAAAGGCAATCAACCTTCCAATTAAAGTCCCCAAGGATGAGAGTTTTGTCTGTGTTTGTATTAATCAAGGATCAGAAATCAGGCAACTCGATGAGACAGGAGGAATTGTTCTGAGAAGCAAAGGACAGAGAAAAGCTGGGGGTCACTGGGGGATGGGTGCACACAGGAGGAAAGAAAACAATGACTAAAAATTTAACTACAAGGTGCTTAAAGGAAATAAAAATTTCCCCAGGTGCCGGCAGTGTTCTAAAGGCAAGACTGGCTTTACTCACCCCTCGACCTAAGCAGCAGGCTTTCTTCAAAGCAGAGACCTGCTCAAATATGCTTATGCAAAGAGGTTTTAAAGCTTTTATTGACAGCACTTAGCAACTATGGCTTTCCTGAACCTCAGCTTGCCTAAGGTGAACATTGCGTGGGTGTGATTTCTTCCTCTGGTCAGGAATACTGTCCTTCAGTCCAGGGACATTCTGGGCATGAGTTGGATGCAGTGGAGGGAAGGTTCTCACTCACCTCCATAGCTTTAAATCAGGAATTCTGCAGCCACCCCTTCCCCTTGCTCTGAGGAGGTGCAAACCTATACCCATGAGCCTAAGGCAATAGATGGTGTCAGTGTCAGAGCCAGGATTAAAACTCCCGTGGTTTTTGGCTGCCAGTCTGATGCTCGAATCACTAGACCACACCTCTCATTATAAAATAATTGTCTGATTTTCCCTTTGAAATCAAAGCTGTTTACAATTATATGGGAGAGAGCAAGAAAATGCAATCTGGGATGGTTCTCTTTAAAAGCATTTGCAACTTTTTATGTAAAATTTCAGCTCAAACAAGCCCTGTGCTTGCAGTTGTTAGGGGACTCTTATTTGATCCCTTCTTCTCCCTTCAGTTTGGCAGCAGGGTTTCGTGTCACTTTTGGAGGAACTCTCCAGATCTAAATGAACTCATGTATTTTTATCTCAGTGATTTGACCATACCATAAATGTCTGAGTAGCTGAAGGCTTTGGCTATGGACATTGTATAAATTTAGGAGTGTCTCACAGGAGCAAGTTTTTTCTGAAGCAATTCAAGACAAGCCCATAACACTATAAAAAAATAAGTATTGAGCATGTGTTTCTCTATGAATTAGGTAATTTTCTATTACTGCTAATGAAACAGTAAAATTTTGAACAATTAAGCACTCATAACTACTAAACTACTGAGCAGGCTGACCTACCATGTATCTTGACCTTCCTTAAAAACCCACAGAACTGCTCCAGCATTTCGAGCTATGCAAGTGTCTCAATACTGACTGAATTAGGCCTTATTTAGTAGCAGAATGGGGCACCACCTTTGGAGGGATTTGACAGACCTGCACTGAAACATATTAATGCTGAATATATCTTTGCTTTCTGGTACAGAGTTTGAGGAGGGGGTTTTGACACACTGCACCTAAGCTAGATAAGACTAACATCAGCAGGAGTTTTTCCTTTGAGTTTAAGGGGGTTTGGACTGGATCCTGGATGCTTAAAGAGCTGTAGACAGGTCTGTATTGTACTCAGCCTTCATATTTAGATGGTAATGTATATTGCTCATGGTTATTATGAAAATGATTCCAATTAGAGATACCAGATGTGTGATATGAGGTAAGCTAAGGAAGCTATCTTTAGCTAAGAAATCGCATCCAGACCTATCATTAACAAAAAAAAGGCTGAAGCTGTTGATATTTAAGACTGCACATATATATTAGTCATTAAAAGCTGTGCAATATGGTTTCCCTAATATTTTATAACTAAACTCTTCAAGAATAAGAATATATAAAAATGATATTTTCATTATTGTCCTTTCCTCAAGTCAGTTACACTTCTTATATATTTCATGGCAACTGCTTTTTACAGATACATATCAGTTCCTTAAACAACCTATTTAAACAGAAAATCCAAACGAAAAAATACGTGCAATGCCTTTGAGTTATCACTGTTCTTGGAACTTTGCAGTTCTCTGCCCTGTGGAAACAGACTATGGACGTACACAGGGAGATTACATTTCTATTATCAGTGACTCCAGAGTCGATGCACTCACTGACAAGTCTGGCTATGGCAGCAGTGACAAAAGGGAGGGTAAATTTAACCCCAAATTGTCCAAGTCCTAGGCATTCTTTCTTTTTTTCTTCTTATGCCCTGTCTGCAGGAACAGTTTTCCAGGCTCAAACAGAGCTTGGGTGACACGTATCCAGCCTCCTCTTCCTGGGTGGCATATCACAAATGTGTTGACACCAATCCTGATAACCACATTTCGGTTTAGTGTTAAGCATAATGATAATGATGTAACCTTAGATAGCGCTGTATTGTAATTACGCAGTTGTGCCAGTTATTACATAGTTATAACACAGATCAGCTTCTTGATCAGATATGCCCAGGAGCTTCTTTTGCTTTACGCCTAATGTAGGAACAGAAAACTAGATCCCTAATTAACTTTGATTGAACCTTGATTAGATAAGGGAGTGGGGCCAGTAGGCACCAAGCGGGCGGGGAAGTCAGCCCATATGTAGATATGTTCAGTGTGTAGGCACCATCCTGACGAGTCACAGGAAAGAGAAAGGAAACTCCCTTTTCAGGAATTGATACTCCTGACAAGCACAAAGGAATTAGCCCAGACTAGCCCTCAGAAGCTGAAGAAACTTCTCACCTTCCCCATCTCGCAATGCCCCCACCCTGTGAAGATGAGATTCTCAAGCAATTCACCTTGGGAACAGATAGATTTCTATCATTCTCTGCTGCCATCCAGGAGGGAACTGCAGAGAGGGCTTTGTACAGAACACAACTTTTCCTCCTAAGTATTCACTCCTTGCTCCTTTTTTCTTTTGCTGGCAAAATTGCTGAATTAGTAGCGCAGTACAAACCAAGTCCATGTGGCCTCTCTGAGAAGTGCCACTGAATACATGGGTTAACAAATGGGCGAAACAAGCCAGACTTGGTTAACGTCTGGTGGACAGCTGAAGCCTGAGGAGCAACAGATGTGTCAGAGTAGAACACAGCAATAATTTGCTCATGAGACAGGAGATGTGCAGATGCCATCTCACTTTCCCAGACCTGTCCTGGCCCTACAATCTTCCATTTTTGCATCCATATTTTAGTACGTTTGGTAATGATACCAACACAACCCAAAACTTCAGTGTAGTAGGATGTGTATTATCACATTTTCAAGAGTAGAATTGCACATTAAAACTGCACATTTTTGGTGAATATATGCATCCTTTGAGGAATGACCAATGCTATAAACTCAACAGGAACTCTAGGATGTTTGTTATCTCTTAAAGTTTAACTACTAATAATCTAATCTACTTTGACAAATAAATAAATAACACTTGGGACACTCTTGAAAAGCTTTCTTAATCAACTGAGTCTGATTTTTTTTTCCACATGTTGAGCTGTCATATTAATTCCTAATCTGTTTTACAGAATTCTTTTTGCCTAAACTCATTACTGCATGTGAAGACATTCAGGGTCCTTGGCCACAGAGCTTTAGAAAAATGCCAGTATTATCTAAGAGTGCTCTCAGCTGCCATGGCATTTGTACTACCCTGAATATACAGGGAGCATAAACCAGTGTTTCACAGAGGAACATCTGAGCTCTTTTTTATCAAAATATATAATTACTGTTAAGTGAATATCATATTGACTGTTCTGAGGGTACTGAGCATGCACCAAACTCTTTTGAAAGGTTTTTAATTGTGTAAGCCCTTTGGGCCAAGTTGGGCTTATTGACCCCAAAGAGGAAAGAAAACCCCTTATATAAAACCTGCTTCAGTAACTACTCCAGTGTGGGTAGAATTGTCAGGACACCACTCTCTGTACATGTTATCACACAAACTTTTCTAAGTCACTGAAGTATTCTGTAACAGCAAACTCTCAGTCCTTCAGACTTTGCTATTATCCAGACAAGATTGTTTTCCTACAGGAGCGGTGGCCATATTCCTTAATGAGAACTGTTTATGTGCCAAGTATCAAGTTTCAGAGTTCTTTTATATATTATCTGTGTGTTGTAGAAAAGCATAGCAATGATTTTCATCAAAATTGGGGAAAATAAATTAATTTAATTTTTACAGAACTCAGAAATGGCTCATGTTCCATTTTATATACACGACTGCATAAGTATGACCACACAACACAGATATAAACGGGACATGGACAGCTTTCTGGCAAGAGAGAGCTTTTCAAAAGTGAATGAGTGAAATACATGGACCCAGCTGGGGTCAGTCCTGCCGGTTGTGGTCCAGGTAAGGGAGTCACAACACTTCCAAAAGTCTGGCACCTTTGTTGCTTCCCAGCATGCCTTCTCCCTTCCAGTACCTTCTTGAAGTAGAGGACACATCACCCAAACCTGAAACTTTATCTCAAGCTTCATTCAAGGTTTAAATCACCAGCTGTTCTGATCAAGCACAGTTAACAGCACGCGCTTAATTTGAGCTGAACAGGAGCCTTCCAGATACTCGGATGTTTAAATTCTGGATATGCCTCCATGCTTTGCTGGACCAGAGGCAGTATTGTTAGAATTGAGCTACCTTTAATTTATGATTTTCCTGGGTTTAGGGCAAAGGAGTCAATAGTGACAGAGCAGGAAAACATCCCCTGGACCTCTTAGGTCTCTGCAATAGCCACAGAGACTGCAGTACAAATAAACTGTCTGATGATACTGATTTGCTTTCTGCTGAGTAGGATCTTAAGAATGAGGTAACCAGCTCGGCTCCAGAGGAGAGCCTGGCTCCACATTTGTCCCACTCCAGTCATTTTCATTTCACACAGAAAAAATAGCTTAGCAGTTTTTGCCACTTTACAGCCAGCAACACAGTGACAGAAAGCTCTAATAAGCAGTAGAGAGAATGTAGCTGATCTGTGGTTCCAGCATTTGAAACTCTGAAAAGAATTATATCTCATTTAGAGCTCTAAGGACAGAGCGTGTGTTTAAGTTCAACACTGGCTTTTTCTCTTTTCCATGGCCTGGAATTCCTTTGCCAGGGTTGGCTTCTCTTTCTCCTTTAACAAATCATCACAATTTCAGCAAGCCCTTCATTGACTGCCAATGCTGCGCCACCGATAATTCACCAGAATTGAGAAACTTTTGTGCTTTCATTCTGCACAGCTAAATTATCTCCTGCATGCCCGGATCTGTTCAGTTCTGGATTACGTACTGGAGGCTCAATCCTACCCGATACTGGGCACTGTCTCTAGGTTTTTAAGAGTATGAGCAGTCTCAAGGATTTAAAAGTTAATATAGTGGGTGAACATTTTAGTTCAACTGGGGACACTGCTGTGCATCTTGGAAAGCAATTAGAGACTCACATGAACACTGTAAATTAGAAAACAAAAGCACTTGTTCATAATTTACCACCTTTTCAAGGCTTATGTGAAATGTTGTGATATCCAATATGATCCAAAAGCACCTTTTGCAGGATGCTGCACCAACAGAGATTGCAAAGGGTTCCCGTTTCAGAAGTTTGCCAAGTTAATATAAAATAAGATATGACAGATGCAGGCAGAACTGCTGAGATACCTTTTTCTAGGGATATTTTGGGGGTGAATTATATGCACAGAGAGGAGACGCTGCATAAAGCTGAAATGAAATTTCTCATATTAGCCTCAGTGCTTAGATTCAAACTCTTATTAACCTGGGAAATAATATAAATGCCATTTGAAAGCCTATTCTTGTAACATTTCTGACCCACTTCAGACTCGTTTTAGTAATCTGGGAAGGGACCTTTGTTCCCATGGCAGCCCATAGTTTCCTGACTGAAACAGTTGAGCTGAGCTCTGAATGACACAGTCAGGCATTTGGATGCTTATCTTACTTCCAAGTGTTCTGAGGTTCCTCATTTCTCACTTATTGCACAATGCCCCAATCTCACTGGGAAGGTGAGAACTGGATCAGAAAGAAATATAATTGCTTTTTTTTATTAGCTTATGATACAGTCCCACCCTTCTGTGTTGCCAGCTTACCCAGCTATTCACAAATGATGAGATACATACAGTGAATTATATAATTATCAGCCTATAATTACAGGTATATAGATATATACATCCCCCTGGAGGAGAGCTGGGCTTGGCACATACCTGCTTGCACCTCTGGGTCTTTAGGGAATTCGTGCCCATTTTAAGTAGAAGATTATTTATTTATCAAATGCTTCAGACATTTTATGGAAAATGAACCCAAAAGAATCCTTTGATTCTTTTTAATAATGTTCACAAAGTATGTAACTGAACAAATCTGGGCATGCAGGAGCAACCTCTCCTGTGCAGAGCGAAAGCAGAGCCATTTCTCAATAGCAGTAAATTATTGGTAGCACAGCATTGGCAGTCAATGAAGAGCTTGCAGGAGCCACGCTGATTTGTTAAGGGAAGAGAAGATGCCAGTCTTGGCACCGCCATCAGAAGCCAACACTGAGGAAGCAGAGCCAGCCCTGTATTCCCAGAGACGCCTTCTTTTCTGAAAGCTTTAGACAAGAATTAGTTTATCTTATGATGCCGCTTTAATGCTGTAACCATAGATAAACCCTATTGCCTTCCCACTCTGTTTCAATGCCTCATTTTGTCATTGGGGCAGATAGTGATTCTCAGCTGATATAAATCAGCAAAGCTCCACTGATTTTTAACAAAGCTGTGCCAGCTTCTGCTAGCCGAGGGTCTGCCTGGGTATTTCTCTAGCTGTGAAGCAAAGAATCCAGCAGGAAAAGCTGATGCAAGAAGTTGGATATTTTTTTTGGCTTGTTTTTCTTTGTTCTGTCTTTCAAATGCTGCTCTCATCCATAATTGCTCAGATGCTTTCAAGCCTGGGTACAAGAGTTATGGGGCCTAATCTGGCTCCTACAGTGGTGCAGGTCTAGGGTAGCTCTACTTAAATCAAAAGCATTACTCAAAGGTATTGCGCTACGGTAAAAGCAATGCACTTGTGCAGAGCAACTGATCTGTAAACCTCATAATGTGCCCGGTATCTTTCCAAGAGTTTATTTGCAAACAAACAAGCAAAAAGAATCATCACGGCTGAGCAGTCTGATTCTTACCCCTGGAAAAGGGACTGAGCCTCTGCCAGAAATAAACTGTAGACACTTGCTAATTACCATTTGTGGCCAGCTTACAAAGTTCAGTAAAGGAGAAAACCACCCCATTCAGGTCCTCTTTCCCAGTTTGATGACATCATTCACATCATTATGTTGTGATACGCCAGATGGGAAAATTTGAGGTGGGGATGGAGTGAAAATCCCGGTTACACCTTTTCTCCAGGCTATCTGCCTCCCCATCATTTTCCAGCATCACAGAGAGTCTCAGACAGTTTGACTCTGCCATCCCCAGCTGGTTTGGGCCCAACAGATAAATGCTGAACCATTAAGAATCAATACAGGTTTCCACCACCGTGACAGGGTGTGCTGCACGTAGCTAACCTTAAATTAGTTCATTTAAGCTCACTAGTATGTTTAAATAGAGAGGGAAGGTAAGAGTATAAAGTCTGTAATTTCTATTGCCTGGGAAAAAAAAATAAAAACAGTTCTGCATCAAATGCTTATTGAAACCGAAACATATGTATTAACATATGGCAGAATTTCACTTACTGTATGTTTTAGTGCAGAGCTGATGAGGAAGGCATCTGTGCTGAGAGCGTCTGAATGGAGGCTCAGATAATGAGCAGAGCTCAAAAAATACACTTGGAAAGGCTGGGACGTGTGACAGTGCCCTGCAGTTGGGATGTGTTGGAGCTGAAGGAATACACTCAGGTCTCCACACAGGTACAGTGCTGTGCTTTGCTCTCTGCACTGGCACCCACTGGAATCTTTGTATGGTACTTTGGGCACCTGCTTTGGGCATCCTAGACAGATCCTAAAGCCCCCAGACAAATGGTTTCACACTGCTGACACAACATCTACCTGGGGCTCAAGCAAGTGCTGTTGCAGTATTGCTACTTAACAAAGAACAGATTAATTGGAGGTCTCAAGCATCAAATCCAAAGCTGGATCCAGATTTGAAATTCTCTTAAGGACAGCAGTTCTTTGGAGCTTGGATTTTTGGCTTTGCACTTTTACAGACACACAGGCTGGTATAGCTGTAAGAATAATCTCTACCTTCAAACAACAGACACCAAAGAATGAGAGCAAGCTTCCTCTGCTGAGATTCTCATCCCAATCACACAAAGCCAGGTCTTTTGGTTCTGAGATGAACCCCTGAATACTCAATATTACCTATTTCTCCTGCCTATAGTGAGGTAGAATTTCAACAAACTGTATAAAGACTCTTAGAGGCTCTTGTTGACAACTACTGACAGTATTAATGGGCACTACAAACCTACATTGTTCTACACCTATTTACTGCAAGTAAGATATGAGGATACCAGGTTTAATTACTTCACTGCCTTGAGGATAGAAGTCTTTCTTTCTGATTTGACCACAGTAGAACATCTGCATCGCTCAACCACAGATTATCTGGATCCTGGGAGATGCTTTCAAAGCACACAGTTGCTACTTGGTGACCCAGAAGAAAAGTTATCCACCTACTCACAAAGCCTCACTTTGCAGTCCTATACCTCTTGTAAAAGCAAGGAACCTTAAGCTTCTTCAGAGCATGGGCCACATACATTAAATTCATGAACTGCTTGGGCACCATTATACAAATCACAGCTTTTGATACAAAACTGAGTCCCAGGGATAATTCCTTTTCCAAAAAAAAAAGTGATTATTGAGACTAAGAAAAAGCATTTAACACATGTACATTGCTTTTCATGGAAACTTGCATGGAAATAAAGAAAATTGCTTGGCACAACTCAGAGACTGTTTCCTGGAAACACCAAAAAGAGTGATGCAGAGAAGGTGTCACTGTGAGTAAATTCAAATCACATTTACTGAGAAGATCTGAATCTGTTGTATTTCTGTTGTTAGCTGTACTGAGGAACCTTCTGGAGGGCTCAGCCCAGTCCCTCTGTCCCACAGATTGGAGCAAATCCTCTCATAGCTTTCAGTTTGTGGCCTTGGAACGTATTTTACACAAATTATTGAACTTTGCTCAGGAACGAGCTTCTCCATCACGGAAAGGACAGGCTGTCTAACTTGGGGTAAAACAAACTGCACGAGGGATGTCTTGGTTCTGCAGGGTAAGCACCAAGGTGGAAATGCCCTGGCTGAAAGTGCAGGCACACTGATCTCCCTTGGGTGGTTGGAGATGCCACTCCTCCTCCACGCAGTCTCTGTGCTGGAGGTGACCTCCCACAGAAGCACAACAGGCAGGAGACTCCTACCTGCACCTCCACCGCTTGGAGACAAAATCAAGGCAAGCAATTTCAGCTCTTTGAAGGCAGGTTTGTGCTAAAGACCCAGATTTTATGCTGAAGAGGCTGACACTAATATTATCTGGGGGATAAGGGGTAGCCCTTGGCAGCAGACAACTGGGACTTGTATCATCTCCAGCCAACGCAGGAAGATTTTCCAGAGCTTGTCTGTTAGCACCTTGAATAAGCCCTGACCTAAATCCACCTTGACTGAGAAAAGAGCAAAATAGATTATGCATGCACAGAAGCATTCAAAAATACATTTAAATGTCTGTTCAGGTGTCTAAGTAACACTGTGAATGGAGCCTCGGTGTTTCGCTCTAAGTGAGGCAGCAGCATTCGGCGCAGGCCTGGACACTGAACGTGGGTCTCCCAGTCCACCAGTTCAATCACAAGGCTATCAGTCTCTCTGAGTATAGATTTGTCTATCCCCTATGTCTTTTCCATCATCTCTAAACTTGAGTGACTCCTATGACTAATGTGATTGTAAGTCATAAAACATTAAGTTATGACACAATCAAATCAAAGCCAAGAAATTCATAGTTAGGGTGTAGGCTACATTCTTAACTCAAAACCAGAAAAGCAGCATTACAGGGTAAACAAAAGGATGAAGTGTCAGCCCTCATTTTTCATTTTTGGGCTCTTATCAGTTTGTATCAATTTAAGCCTTTTTAAAGTATGTAATTTCTTTGACTTATTTTTTTTTCCCTCTAGGAACTGAAAATTATTCTGCTTTGAGGTCTGGAACCTGCCATACAATAAACACTACTTAATTGGGACATGCTTAATAGGGATGGCCACTTTAATGGGACATCTCCTAGGGAACCTATTTATGTTAATGAGACTGAATGACAATGACTGTTTCTTAAGTGGGGCAACAAAAAGAAAAAACTCCACTCAACAGGGATGCACTCAGCTGTTACCAGTTTGTTAAGTGTTTAACCAGGTGTTTAAATGGGTCCAAAATTCTGAGTTTCCATCTTTTAATTAAAAGATGGGAAATTAAACGTTTACATCATAATGAAAGGTAGTGTTACTATTTGTATGGTAGCATTTAGCACAAAGGAAGGGCCAGGCTGTTAGAGGTAGAGGCTCTCTTCTCCAAAGAGCTTAAGGAACCTTTTCCTCCAAGCATGGAAGTACCTGTAGGTTGGATTTGTTCAGAGATTCATTGCAAAAGCTAGAAATAAAACCCATCTGTACTAATTCTCAATCCTATATTTTACCCTCTCACCCCAAACCCTTCCAGTTCCATAGTCAGAATAATGAGGTGGAAGTAAAAAAAATAAAAAGAGGAAAGCTTTTTAAATCTAAGCACTCCTAAGATCACTAAGAATAGATGTCAGAAGTATTCCAGGAACCTCTAAAAGCCTGCAAGCCATTTGGAAGGTCTTTCTCTTCCAGAAGATCTGTGTTCTGCAGTTGCCTCTGAAAATACGGACACACCTTTCAGGGGGGAACGAGAGACCGTGTTAAGAAGTTGTCTTAAAAACAAAAATCCCATCTTAGACGGCAGCTACAGAAATGTGGGGACTCTCCCAGGCAAACCAAGACATCTGATGATGCCATTGTATCCTGTTTGGCAAAGCAGAGAGTGAAGGGAAGTGATAGACATGCGGGGCAGATGGAGTTTGCCTAATGTGTCTGTTCTTTTCTTCGCTGCCTTTTCAATTTAAGAATGTAGCAAAATAGCAGCTGCTCATAATTTCATGAATCAAGAAGTATGTAAATCTCAGCTACAAAATTCAGAGCATAGTTAGACACACACACACAAAAAGAAGGGGGGAAAAAAGATACTGCTTGCATCTACAACTTCCTTAATCTTGCATGCAAATTTAGCTTTCAGGCCTGATTCTCCTCTCATTTAGGAGTGAACCAAGAGTGGCTCAATTTATTTCTGTCACCACACAGGGCAAACGCTGTGGGGTAATTGTGCTTTAAGGGTTTGACTCGTCTCTGCTTGTTGCCCCTGATGCCTGCACGGAAGGACAAGCCTGGCACAAAGAGCTCCTTTCCCTGCCCTGAGCTACCAGAGGGGCTTTGTGCCGTAGCTCTGCTTCCAGGCTGCAGGTGGAGGTGAGGAGGAAAGGGACTGGGATAGGAGCTGGAGAGCCATAGCTGTGAAGAGCTGAGGCTGCTGACAACCACTGCAAACTGAGATGGAAATCGCAGTCGTATTTCAATCCCCAGCAGCCCCCCAATGAAAAGATGGAAAGAGTGACTTGAAATGTATCACCCGAACGCCAGAAACTCCGCTCAGAGGAGCCGGGACGAAGGCTCCATAGACTATACAGCTGGTTCTAGTTTTCAGACAAGATTTACTAAACACATGTAAACCGTGCATATCTGTTTGAATACTTTTTGTGCAAATAACTTCCTCTGTGGTCAAGCTGTTCCTCTCAGATCCAGGCTACAGATTCGTGCTTTATGCTCACCACTTTTTTACCCTTGGATTTCCACCAGTATCGGTTCACACTCGGAGTATGAAACTGTGAAGAAGGGAGCTGAGTTTGGCAGCAAGAATCAAGGGAATTTACAATGCAAAACACTGAGCAAACTTATGATAAAGGACAGAAATCACCCCTGGCTACATTCCATCCAAGCCATTGGGCCAGATCTGCAGCTGCTACAAATGGACCCGATGCTACATATTGTGTAGGGGCTGTACCCATGGGTATCATTGGGCCAACAGCCCCTCAGAGATGCAGCATTTCCTCAGTTCTGGTGGGACTTCTCCTGATTTATGCCCTGAGTGAGCAGAGCACTGGCCTTTCTTCCCCCATTAAAACTGCCCCCCAACTCTGTCTGCCCCGTGTCAGGAATTCAAATGTTAATCACAAAGCAACAGCTGAAACTGAATATAAAGAAGTAGGAAGGCAGAGTTTTATGACTGATGTTTTATAGGAATCATATAAAAAAGGAAAGCATTTCCCATATTTCATGCTGGTATTTTATGTGCAAATTTAATATGAATCCTCCTCTTGTTAAACTCGTACGTGACCTGTGTACCTCGGCGCATGAAACACAGCACAGGACAACTATGAACAAGTTTATTAAGAGTAGCATGGGCTCCTGTTGACATCACCAACCACACAAGTGCTTGCTCAGGGTTGGAGTGATCTTATCAGTCACTCCTCATATTCCAGGTTACCTACTTGTTCATTTTCCCTATATATCTTTCATTGTTACAAGAATTCAACTCATGGGCAGATCTCTCAGATAAATCTGCTCTCTGTTTTGGGAATATGGCTCTAGTTCTAATTTCGCAGACTTCGTTCAGGCAATTCTGCCTTTGACTTCAGGGATTTTTGCCTGAGTAATCCTTTCAGAATTGGCCTCTCTGTGATTTTCATTTACTTAACAACTTGGCACTGCATCTGTAAAGTATGAGCCTGGTAACGTAAAATAGCAAATTAGATTTAGACATTAATCTAATCTATACTTGAAGCTTGATATTCAGTTCTGTTACACTGCATTATTGCAATTCCAGGCATCCTGTGTCACTTCAGATTTACACTGATGATGTAAGAGAAATAAAAAGTGAGGCTTAGAGATAAAATTTGTTAACCCGTGTATGTGAAAAGGATGTCTAACATTTAAAACAAAATTTAAAATAAATTCCCACTTTCAGATAAAGCAGGTAAATGTTTCTCTCTCACCAGTGAAGGAGAGCACGCAAAAAAAGGCTAATCTGAAATAATCAACAAAACAAGAACCTATTAAAAGCTAAAACCAGGCCAAAAAAAAAATACCTGAGTTGTGATGTATTCTCTGAAAATTTTTGAAAAACACAAATAAGCAATTGTTTCACATCTAGGTGACAAGGAGTCTGAAAAGCAAAAAATTACTCTTTCATCCATGATCATAAACTGCATTTATAAACATTTCATAAAATTACATTTGTTTCCTCCAGGTTGGCTGCCCTTGGACACTTTTCTCCTTCTTCTTACAGGTTTTAAACTTTTTTAGATAATCCTTTCATGAAAGCAGGTCTTACGCCCACGGCCCCGTTCAGGTGCGCGCCCGCGCAGCGGGGCCTTGGAGAACACCTTGAACTGGGCTTTGGTGCGTGCTTTGGTAGTTTCCAAAACTCTGTGCGTGGAGACAGCCCATCAATACCTTATTATTACATCTTAAACCTATTTTCTTCTCTTTATGAATGCTTGCAATTTGTTTTACTCTTGTTGGGCCAAAGCCAGCCTGTTATTTACAGAATGAACACCACCAGATTAACAGGCTATGGTCTGCACCCTGTGAATCCACAGCAATCCCATCAATTGCCTTATCATTTCTTTGGATGCACATTAGGCTAAAGCCCCAATCCAGGATAACGCCAAGCAGAAGCAAACGTATAAATATAGAGAACCGTGGCCAGAATAAGACTGGATCTGTTTATTCCAAAGGTTTTGTATTATATGTCCATATAATACAAAAAATTATATGGATTTTTTTTCCTATTTGGTAACCGTCAAACACTGAACAAGAGACAATGCAATGCCAAGGGAAACAAAATATTTTGTAGATGATATAAAAGAAATTCTGGATTGCTACGCTACCCTGAGCACTTCTGTGTGTGCCAGGAAAGGCACCCAGCACGCTCTATTGGAAAGAACTTCTCCATGCTAAAACGTTTCCCTTGGGACACAGCATCACTTTTGCCAGGATGTTGCAGCTGTGGTGAACTTACTCCAAGGGTGCCTGTTTTCTCCTGTTCTGCATTAATCCAGAATTACTGTTTCTTCTACCCCGGCATTCAACTGCAACAACCCCAAACACAGTTGTGTTTGCAGGAAATCACAGTTGTGCTAAGTCAGTCACAGTTGTGTTTCTAAGAAAAGATGTGCTTCCCAAAACGAGATCTCACACTCATTATTGGAGGAAAAACCACCTCAACATCCCACAGGACAACAGCCCAAGTTCCCAGGTGCCCGCACGGCTCCGGCAGGCGCTGCCGCCCGTGCCGGGGTTTGGTTTCCCAGCAGTGCCCGGGGCAGGTGAGAATCCATCCATGCTGGTCTTTCCCATCTCCGCACACACCTGTCTCTCCGTCCCGAACACCCGTCTGCCGCTCCTCTCCCATCCCTGCGTGTTCCAACAGGGCCCAGGCACGGGTGCCTCTCCCCTTGGCAGCCGCCCGCCGGAGCCGCTGTGCCGACGCGGGGCTGAGCCGCCCTGGGAACGGCCGGAATCCATGGGGAACCCTCCGCCAGGAGTGCGACCAACATGGGCTGGGGACAGGCCAGGACAAGGGGACCAAAAAGCCCGGCTGGAGGAAGGGAGCAGAAGGATGCTTTCTTCTTCCCCTTCACATTAAGCATTTGTGATTGCAAAGTGAAAGAAAACCCTTTTCTTTCCCTTTCCTTTTCCAATTCTGTTGGCCAAAACGCGACCGTGCATCTGGATACAATATAGCATAAGGAAAGCAGCTATTTGACTGCAATGTTGCAAATACGTTCAGCCTGGGGAGGCTGACTCAATCCATTAGGCACAGTGATATATTCCTTCTTTTGGGGTCTTCAGTAACTCCTGCTGGCAGAGAATTCCACTACAATGTCATCGCGTGTTGTGTTGGTATGGGCTAATCCACAAACCCTCTAAGAAGATCTGTTGTGGGTTATGCTGGATACTTATAAATGTCTTCAGAGCTAAGCAGTGTGTAACCACACCACCCAAATTTACTTTGCTTTTAATTGTGGCTGTTTTCCCTGCCCTCTGTGTGAAGTGCTTTCTTCCACCTACCAGCATGCATCTGCGGCTCCGCAGCAGTCACGGCATTTCACGCTCAGATCATTTATGCCACCATCTACATGGTTTGTGCTAAAACATTCACAAATGACCCAAGAATGGGGAATCGATGTGTTGGTTCAGAACAAGGGTCCATCCAGATGAGTCTCTGGTCTCTGCCAGTGACTGTAGGTGGGTGCTCAGGGAAGAGTGGGCAGGCTTATGGGATGCTTCTCCCCCGTACTCTCCCAGCTTCCAACCATTTGCTGCTCAGGGCATTCCCTGAGCTCACACACATCCCTATGTCCACAGCACTGGCCACATCCTCTGGCAATTTCTGTGCTGCAAAACCTGTGGCTACTACAACAGTTAGAAATCAAGCAGAATTGGACTCACCGACAATGATCGGGAAGAAATATCTGTGATTTGAAAGATGTATATGAGTTTTGATCTTAATTTGGGCTAAATCTCCAGCAACATAAATTGTCTGTTTGGCTGTCTCTGTTTACTGCCATCCCTATGGAGCCTCTCTATGCATGACATGGTGTAACAAGGGTAGATGGAGCACAGCTCTCTTTCCTCTCAAATTCAGTTTAGGATTTGAAAGTGAGGAAGGAATGAACTGGACAAGGAGCAGACAGGGGTACAGATAAGGCTGCAGAGGAACTCTTTTATGGGAACTGATAGAAAATTGGGTGCCAGTTTAAGTGAAAAAAAGAGAAGGAGAATCAGGAATCCATGGAGAAGAGATTCCAAGTTACACCCTGGCCAGGAGAAACAGCACCTCATCTTTCATGGCCTGGCCAAGGAAATGAGCTGGATTCACTAAGGCAAACAGAAGTCTAAGTCCAGTGATTAAAATTGTTCCAAAATATCCTAATGAATGCAGACTGCTGCCCAGAGGAGCAGCTGTGACAAGGAATTGTTCCTGACAAGTTTGGGACCCTTGGAATAAAGGTCCGTTTCTCTTCGGTATTCTGGACAACAACATGTGAAGCATAACAAGACCAATTGCTGTTGATGGCCCAATGTGTGAATGTGTTAATTAAATATCTGAATTAGTGACATTTTGTGACAAGGTGACACTAACAGGAAACAAATTATAATCAGATATTTGCCTAATTCCTAAAATAGCACCTGTATGACTGTACCTAGGAGAAAACAAATGTACAACACACCTACAAAGATTTTGGATGAAGGAAGCATCACTGAAGCACCATTGGTTACTGCCATCATTTTAGATTTAGACTTCAAATGCACTGGACTCAGTTTTTCAGTGCTCTGTTAGCGAGTGTTGAAAGAACCTAGCATTTACACAGATCAAATCTAACCTTAAGGGAACCTTCCTCAAATGAACACACAAGACTGATTTCCCAAAACAAGATAATCCAAGGAATCTTCATTCTACCCATCTTCTTACCAGGATGCACCAATTTTCCAAGACTTTCTTCCGTCTCACAAAGGTTCGTTTCATCAGGAACACGCTTGCTCCAAAGAGCTGTGTACCCTGCAGGATCTTCGCAGAATCCAGCCCGAAGAAATACAGCACTTTGAGAAAACAGAGCTGTCAAGCGAGATTTCCTTGGGCTTGCTGCCACACAGAATGGCAAATAAAGGACTTGATCCTGCACGGAAGACAATAGGATTTATAGGTGCTGAGTGTTTGTCTTCCGGTATAGTTAAGGTTTCTCAGTACTTCCTAAAATCAGCCATACTGTTTATTCTTACTCAGAATTATAGAGCTAAAAGCTTTGGTATCCAGCCACAGAGCTTTTATTTCAAATTGGCAATAATGTGACAAGATGTAACTCCCGCAAAAAAAGACTACAATTACGTTTAAAATATCATAAAATATTATTT
The DNA here is from genome assembly GCA_033556795.1 of Tapera naevia. NCBI lineage: Eukaryota > Metazoa > Chordata > Aves > Cuculiformes > Neomorphidae > Tapera > Tapera naevia. The sequence goes on from JAUMJJ010000220.1 coordinate 1,901,421, forward strand.
ATATCAGGATACATTTTTACCCCATATGACAATCATTCGTATTTCTTGACAGACATAAACCTCTGCTTAACACATTAGTATCATAAATATTACCAGATATAAAGCTGTAATTTAATACCTACCAAATGTATTTTAAAATATTACTCAATTTAGAACTTTGGATTTTAACCAGATGTGTTTCCAGAAAATGATTCAGGTCAGATGTTTTTTTTTCTTTCCCTTTTTCTGTGCGTGCGCGTTCAAAGTGGAGCATTACTGTGTGATTTATTGTACTATGACTGTATGCCCCGAACCTAAAACAGCACCATGATACTTCATCCTTGAGGCTTACACACCTGCAGTCCAAACTAACAAGAGAAAACATCTACACAGCACGGCAGGAGCCTTTGAAATGTCTCTTTGCAGTTGCCTGGACACAGAACAGATTGGTAGAACAGGGAGGCAGCGGAGAAAGGGTGAAGACAGGAACTCCAGCCTCTTTCATCTAGAAAGGGGGTACCATGGAGAGATTAGAGGACAGGATTTTGATTAGATCACTGGAATGTGAAATGATGCTTCCCAGGATTAAAATCCTATTTTAGAGCTACCAAACCGGTTACGTCGTTAGTCAGAACGGGGAGGCTCGCGCGGCTCCATCCCTGCAGACGGCTATCGCTCCGCAGCACCCCACAGCCCCCCGGGCGGGTGCCTCGCGCCTCCCACCATCATTCCCAGCCCCATCATCCCAGCAAAAAGCTCCCCACTGCCTCGAAGCCTGGCACTTCTGGAGGAAAAGGGGTTTCCTTCTCCAGAGGCATCACTGGGTCCAGCCCCATGACAGTGGTTTGGAGGCTCCGGGATTTCAGTCTCCTTGAGTACCCAATCTGCCTCACCAGGTGGAGGCCTGACATTTCCATATCCGAACACCATTAGTTTTATTCCCAGTACAGCCAACCAACGATCTAAAGGTCTACAGTTGTCAGGCTGATCATTAAGCGGAACCCATTAACATAAAACCCGCCATCGCAATTAGGATCTCTGTAAGCAGCAGGCTCAGCAAAAACTGGAAATGGAGGCTGAGATGATGGTTCTCCTCCGAACGAGGACGCGGCGTATTGGGAAATAATCTGCGGCGATTGCTCTGATGCTGCCTCTGCCGCAACTTCTCCAAAGACAGACAGAGCCATTTGCAGGTCACCAACCCCTTGACTTCAGCGAGCACTGAATTCACTCGATGATCAAACACAATTTGAGGAAAAATCTACAATCGCTCCCTCACCTCATGTGTTTCCTTTTAGAGATGAGGTGCAGAACCGTGAGAGGAGCTGTTTCGGGCAAACACCGGGCAGTTTATTGAAAAGGACAGGTACAGAGCGTGTTTTCGCCCCTTTCCATAGGGAAGCGTGGGACGCTTTCCTGGGGGTGAGGGATTTGGGCTGTTTGTGTACCCCTGGTTGTTTCACTAGGAGATGAACCTGGTAACACGTTCTGTGCTTTTCAGGAAGGGCACAAGGAAAATGTCCATATTTATAGCAACACGATTGTTTAGAACAAAATAACTTATTCCATCCTTTACATCTCGGTTTCTATGGACATCCCGTGCGGGGCTGGGATCAGATTTTCCACCCTTCCCGCAGGGTGAGGGGCACCTGGAACAAATCCCACTCCAACCGGGTGCCCCCAGACACACTGCTTCGTTGTTCCCCCAAACTCTCTCCACTTTTCACCTCGCAGGCTCCCGGAGGGCAAACGGCCCGGGCACCACTCCCCGCGCCCCATGCTCTGCCTGCACCCCGCATCCCCGCACCGGGGACATCGCCGGGGGCTCCGTGGGCCGCGTGTGTGCACCCCGCACGGCCCCCCCGCTCCCGCACCACGGCGCCCCAGCCACCGCACCCAGCCCTGCGCTGCTCCTCCCCAACCCCGTCCCGCACCGCCTCCCCCGCATCGCCCCCCCCCAGCACCACGCACGGCCTCGCGTGGCCTCCCGCTCCCGCACGGCGGTGCCCCCCGCCGCCTCACCCCACTGCCCTCCCCGCCCCACAGGGGCCCCGCACTGTCTCCCCTCTCGGTGCCCCGCACGGTCCCCCCCGCACGGTCCTGCACTGCCTCCTCTCTTGGTGCCCGCACTGCCCCCCCCCCCCCCCCATGCCCCTCATCGCACCCCGCCCCGCAGGTCTCCGCTCCCGCCACCTCCGCACCGCTCCCCACCCCCTCCCGTGGTGCCCGCACCGACACCCCCGCACTGCCCCCGCTTTGTGCCCCCCCCCCCTCACCGCCCCGCACGGGCCGCCCCTCGCCCCGCCCCGCTCCCCCCCCCCCCCCCGGCGCTGCCCACGCGGGGGGGGCCGCGCCCGCCCCGCCATCCGAGTCCGCGCTCCGCGGGCTCCAGGCCGGGTTTTGGCCGCCGCCGCGCGGCTCCCGCCCCCCGCCCCCCCCGCCCCCCCCCCCGGCGCCGAACTCCAGCCCCTCGCTCCCGATCAGCCGCTCACTCCGTCTCAATATGTCTCAAGATGGCGGCCAATGTGGGATCGATGTTTCAATATTGGAAGCGCTTTGATTTACAGCAGCTGCAGGTCAGGCTCCCCCTGCTCTCCCCGCGCCGCCCGCGCTGCCGGACACCACCCCCCCCCCTTCCCCTTCTCCGCCTCCCCTCGCCGCTTACCCCCCCCCCCTCCCCTCCCGCCGCCCCCCGGGACCCCCCGCTCCGCCCGGCCGCGCTGCCCCCGCCCCCGCCGCCGATCGCCGGCCCCATCGGAAATCGATCCCCTTTGTTCAATTCATCGATCAGCCCAAGATGGCGCCGCGGCCGCCGCTTCGCCCGCTCCGTCCCGGGGCCGCCGCTCCGTCCGGCCCCCCCCGTGTCCCCGTGTGTGTCCCCCCCCGCCCGGCGCGGGGCTGCGGAGGGCTGCGGGGGCTCCTCTGCCCGCGCCCCCCCCCCCCCCCCCCCCCGCCGCGTCCCGCCCGCCGCGGCCCCCGCGCAAAGTTTACCGAGTGCCGCGACTTGGCGCGGGGGCGCGGGGAGCGGGCGGGGGTGGGGGCGCTGTGGGGCCGCCGGGCGGCAGAGACCCCCCCCCCCCCCCCCGCTGCCCGGCGCTGCCTCGGCTGCCCGCGGGGTGCCGGCACCGGGCGGGAGGGAGCGCCGCTCCGCCGCCCCGGGGGGACCGGGAGGGGTGAGGGATGGAGGCGGGGGGGGGCTCCCGCGGGGTGCCGGCATCCGCCGGGGAACGGAGGAGGGCACCGGGGGTGAGGGATGGAGACAGGGAGAGGGGACCTGGGTGGGCTCCGCGCCGCGGGAACGGAGAGCTGGGGGTGGGGGGCGAGGGATGGAGCCACGGGGGGAAAGGGAGAGCCGGAGGGTTCCCGGGGGTACCGGTCTGGGAAGGAAGGACGGAGCCCACTCTGCCGCCCGGCGAGCGCCGGGCACTGGGGAAACGGGGGCTTGAGGGATGGAGCCGTGCCGGGGGGAACGGGGACCGGGGTGGGGGGGTGCCGAGGGAGCTGCCGGTAAGGGAGCTCCGCTCCGCTGCTGCCGTGCCAGGGGGAACGGAGAGCCGCAGCGGGGAGGTACGGGATGGAGCCACCGGGAGGCAGGGCGGCAGAGGAATAGAGCAGGGCAGGAGGCTCCGTTCTGCTGCCACCGCACCGGGGGAAGGGGGAGCCGGTTGCGGGGGGCCGAAGGATGGAGCCGGGGAATACCGCGGGATGCCGGCACGGAGCGGGAGGGGCTGCTCTCCGCTGCCACCGTAGGGGGGAGGAGGGGGAGCAGCCGGAGGGTCGACGGATGGAGGAGCGGAGCGAGGGATGGAGTCGGGGGGGCGCGGGTTTGTCCCGCGGGGCGCCGCACCGGGGAGAACGGAGAGCCGCGGGCTGGGAGATGGAGCTGCCGGGGGGGAGGTGAGGATGGAGCCGGGGGTCCCGCTTGTAGCCGGGGGCGGTGCGGGAGGGCAGCGGCTCGCGGGGAGGGGGGGGTGGGGGTCATCTTACATAATTGCCGCGTTGCCCAGCCTCCCGTGCCCGGGCTCTGACAGATGAGCGGGGGGTCGGTGCGGTACCGCGCTGGCTCGGAGCAGCCCGGAGCCCCGCGCCCTCCGAGGGAAGGTCCTGGAGCCGCGGCTCCACGGAGGGTACGGGCACGGCGGTTTGCGGGGTGGGGTGCTGCCACGCGCGGGTCTCCCGGGTGGCTGTCGCGGGGATGCGCTGCCCGCAGTGCCGCGGTGAGAACGGCGCCGGCCGCGGGGGCCCGCGCAGCCCTGAGCCTCGGCGCAGGGGTGTCCGGACCCCTGGCAGTACCGAGACCGGCGCTGACGCCGGGCAGAGCCGCGGCCCCGCGGGGCGAGGGAGCGGGCGCTGAGCCCCAGGAGCTGCGCTCGGCCCTGAGAGTGGGACCAATTCCCAGGAACAGTGCTGAGCCCTGGGAGCAGGTGGTGAACCCCAGGATCAGTGCTGAGCCCCAGGAGTGCGTTTGAATCCCAGGAGCATCGCTGAGCCCCGGTGAACCCCAGGAGCAGTGGCCAAACCCTGGGAGCAAGTGCTGAACCCTGGGAGCGGCGTTGAGCTCCGTGAGTGGGACTGAGCCCTGGGACTGGGTGCTCAGCCCCTCAGAGCAGGACCAAACCCCAGGAGCCAGGTGCTGAGCCCCAGGGGAAGCACCATATCGGACCTACAGCGGGAGACTGGGCTCCCCTGGCTTCAGGTGCTTCAGGAGGGGGAGCGACAGCATCCTGGATTGGGGTTTTCTCCTCCCTTTTTGTGTTTTATTGTTTTAAAGGTTCTGGATTCAGGTAGTCTTGGCTGAACTTTGCTAACTTGAAAGGGTTCTTAATAGCGACCCGGAATACCTACAGGAATACGGAAAATGAGCTCCAGATGTAGGGTTGTATAAAATAAAATGGATTAAATTAAGATGTAGTTAAACAAGGGCTGACATCTTTAATTGTGGACTTGTGCTTGTGCCTCTGTGTATGTGGGGTTGGACTCGTTTAGCATGGTGAAACAAATGCTCCCGACGTCACTGCTGTGGCATTGCTTTTAATGTTAAATATTTCCTGTAAAAATGAAGCCTTCAGAAGGGCTTATTGATTAAAACATATTACGCTAAAGTATCTATCATGTAAATTAAATTCTAAATGTAATGAACGCGGCCAAATGGCATTTTGATAGATTGTTCTATTCTGTTTTTAGTAGAAAATAGCTCACTTTTATCATAATTTAATTTTTGTGCACACTGTAAAACCTGTTGTGGAGTATCGCTCTACAAGCCTTAATCTGTTTTTTTGCAGACTGAGTGTGACAGTCTGACTGGAACAGCTTGTAGGTTCTGCTTTGAAGCGTTCTGGTAATGCTAGCTCCAAGTTGTTTGAACAATATTCATTACCTGCTTTTGAGGGCTGGTGATTATTTATACGTGCTGGGGGTTGCGGCTGTTCACCTCCTGGCAGGTTCACCGAGCAATCTGCATCCAGTGCAGAGTTTATTAACTTCGCACACGGTCTGTCCACGGAGAGTCCTGGAGTGACCAGGGAGGTAGAGTGCCCTCATCCATATGCAGAGTAGTTAATTTGTTTCAAATTAGCTTTTTATTTTTTCGTTACCCACCCATCTGCATGAAGAGGTAGTGTAATATTTACTCCCACTTGCAGATGAAGCAATATACTATAAAAACTACCCTTACTGAGTATGAAGTTGAGTCTTATAGCACTGTCCGTGCCTCCCTCCCCTGTCGTTCATTTGCACAAATGTATTTGGAGTGTGGAATTAGAGAAAATAAAAATTGCTTTCATATGTACTTCAGTTACCCTGTTCCAGGATGAAAACCTGAAGGATTTATGCTTAAAACAGTTTGCATGCGCCCCGTAAACCCCAGCTCTTGCAGCTCTGGATGCAGATGGCTTTGAACCTGTCCTTGTTGTGCGTAAGAAAGTTGTGAGGAACTGAGGCTGCTGGTCCCTAGCGCTGCTCCCAACTTCCTCTTCTGCTTGAAGACATTTAACTATTGATGAGCTTCGACCTGCCTTGTAATAGTGAGCAGCAGGTTTCTCGAGATTGTATCAATATTAATTAAAAACAGAGCCAGGAACACTTTAGGGTCTGACTCTCTTAATTATTTATTGCCTTTCGCTAAATAACCTCTTGTTTATAGGAGGAGAGATTTCAGGAGTTGGAGGCAGGATTAAATAATTCAGAACTTGGATTAAAGAAAATGGTCTGTTCACAAATGGAATATGAGATGCAAAAGTGGCAGTTTCCAGCAGGTATCAAAGGTGGCTCTGCACTGGGGACTGCACCTGAAAGGTGTGCAGGTGAGCACAGCAACCTTCTCTCTGCTAGAGGTTCGTTACCTTTCCTAACGAAGCGCTGGAATTGCCATGATGTTTCTCATTGGTTTTCCATGTGGCTGAAGGTGGACCCTTGCTTGATAACTGATGGAAAGGGAATTGCAGTGCATAGGGAAGACAGATCCCTGCGGACAGTGAGTGCTGTGGCTGTAAACGCGAGGTAAATGCTGTAGAAGTGCTGTTGTCCTCGAGTTAAAATTGCATCTCCTGCTTGGAAGCAGTTGTGAGATCCCAGTCAGGCTGACCTACAGCAGCAGGAAGGTTACCTGCTGCTGCGTGGTCCTGTTTCAGGGTTGTAGTTTTTGGTGTTGCCATCACCAGCGATAAATCTGCTGGAGAACAGGCAAACAAGAGCTGTGGTCTGATGTGCCGTCCTCCTGGATGTTTTGCTTCATATTTCTGAGTGTGTGCGTGTACATATATCAGACACACAGAGGGTTGTACTGCATCTTTTTACCCAGCAGTGTTGTCTGAGTTAAGTCTCACTTGGCTCTCAGATCGGAGATGAATTTGCAGGATGGATGGAAGAAGTTAATACCGTTTGAAAACTAAATGAGCTGTGTGTTGAGTATTTTGGCAATAAATGTCAGTCTCAGAATGTCATCATAGCTTTTCAGGACAGGAACACGTACTGGTAAAATGTGCAGTTCCTTATTGCATTTGCACAGAACGGTGTCACTTGCAGCTATCAAGTGGAAGATTGAAAATCTAAAGACATATCTTGCTCATGTGTTTCTGTTGTATTTTTGTTTTTTTAAGTCTCGTCCTGGTATGGTATCAGGTAGGATGAAAGGAAGGATGGGGTGTTAGTTCTGTGCATGCTGTGAAGAATTGTTTAAGGTAACCACTGATCTTATAACATAAAATTTGTAATGAAATCTGGAAAAAACAAGTAGTAAAGAGTAGCTTTTACATACTGAAGGGCTTCTATTTAATTAGATACAGGTGGAGTTCTCGGCATCTTTGAGTTGGATCTAATTGTACCCCAGCACAGGCTGATTTGTCTTAAGTCAAGGAGTTTGTGTGTTTCATCAGAAGTGGAGTTAGTGATTGCAACAGAGTGTTTGATTTGGTCAGTGCAGATCACTGAAGAACTTGTAGTCTCTGTCCTAAAAGTAGAGGCTGCTTTAATATTTATTACAGTAGTTAAATGTATATCAAGAGAAGAGGCTCTGGCTACTGTAAATATGTCTCTGCTCCTCCCTGCCTGGTCGAAGATGAGTGGTGAAAGCACTTGGTGGTTCTTCAGGAAGATGCCATTCTGGGCCTTGTGAGGGGTGTGAGAGCGAGGCAGCGCTGCCGGCGTGCTCTGAGAGGGCTTTGCCTTTCTGTGATGGTCAGCGTGGTATCCTGGGACATCAAAATTGCATCACACGTGAGAAGAAAGGCCCTTGGTGCACTTCTGGCTCCAGAATGTGTCTTTCATAGGATTCCTTGAATCCCGTTCCTTGGAAGGAAATTTCTGAAAGCTTTTCAAGCCCTCTTTCCTGTTCCTCAAGTGGAATAAATGCCCGTCCGAAACCCGGCAGAATTATGTGCGTGTTCCTGTCGCTCTGCTCTTACGCCAAGTTTGTGGTTAATTGGACAAGGTATTGAGAAATGCAGCAGTGAGGATCTGGAACACAGTAATGGTTGGGATGTTTCTGAAAGATGATTGCACTACTCAACTGTGTGTAACAATAGCAAATAAGTAGCAGGTGAAACATTTGCTATAGAAGAAATTACAGCAGACTGAAATTCTGATGAATAATTATTCTTTATTTGCAAACTGATTTGTAATCTGAAGAGTGGATGTAGAAGAATGTGGAATCTGAAGTTTCAGTTTGTTCACACTGAGGCTGAAAATAAAGGGAGTTTATTTATTGGCAAGAGGTTGGATACATATATGGGTGAGTTTTGTAGAGCACCAGGCAGGCAGTGATCACTGACTTGTGCTGCTTTCTCTGTAAGCAGGGTCGCAAGTTCCCATCTTGCATATTCAGTTTTCTCTTGTACGTGTTCTTCACATTTTATTCTTTGCTTATCTTTGTGCTTGGTTGTTTCCCATATACTTTATGGACAAGGTGTTGAAAATACAATGTTTTCTGGATTGAGAACACAGTGACAGTGTTCCAACATTGCATGGAGGGAAGAGGCTGTGATGCTGAGAGGGAGAAAGCTGAAATGGAGTGGTGAGCAGAAGAGGAGTCTGGGGCAGAGATGTGTGCTGAGTGCTCCCACATGGGGTGGTAGGTGTGGTGTTAAATTTGCCAGGAAGGATGAGAGAAATTTAGACCTGGTGATCAGAGTATTTAACGAGAGAGCTTATTTTAGAGTTTCTGTACATATTGGGCAGTGCAGCTGGAGCACGAAGGGTCTCCCAGCAATATTAAAGTTCTAAAGATAAAATAGATCTTGCTTGTTTTGTGGCATACGTGTTCTCAGCTTGTTTTTTTCCCTCTGGTTTGACAAGGTGAATATGTTAGTGATTCCTGTTCTTACTGTTAGTTATAACAAATGCAGTAAATGACATCGCTGGGGTTGCACAGAATGTGGAAATCCAGAGAAACTGAATCTTAACAGCGTTAGTGTTTATAAAGACTAAACACCGAGCGTGGAGATGTTTGATGCAGGTTGTTGGGTATAACAGGGTCTTCCCTGCTGTTGGACAGAACTTGGATTTCTGGGAAAGCAGTAGGCAGGAAAGAATTTGTGCTGGATCCACCGTGGTTCCCTGCCGGTGCTTGTGCTTTGTCTATGTCAGGACACAGGGGTTCTTGTGCTGTCACTTGGTCACTTCTGTGGCTTAGCAGGGTGAGGAACTGCCGTGAACAAGTGCATTTCTCGGTGTGAGGGTGCTGGATCTGGGCAATGGCCTGATGGTTCTGTGCAGGTGTGGTAGAGCCTTTGAGCTGGAGCCTTTCAGACAGTGTTGTCTGATAGGTTTTGGCCTTAAGACGTGCAGTAATGTGGGGCCTCTGTCAGCAGTCGGGGCAATAAGGAGCTGTGCTGTGGTTTCGTGGGGTGCAGGGAAGGGAGGAATTTGCCTGCCTCCGGGTTGGGCTCATGGAGCACCAGGATCTGCTCTGGGAATACAGAGGTAAAGGTTACCATATCTTCGGAAAACTCAGAAGCAGATGCTCAGGAATATTCAAATTGCCTTATTTAGGTGCTTTAAATTCCCTCATATCTTGGTGTTTCTGGCTGTGAGCTTTATGAATGTGTAGATCATTCTGCAGAGGTGTTGGTACATCAGCGCTGAGCAGGTATTGTGGTTCCTGCCTTCACTGTGTGGAAATATATTCTAAAGAATGAGTGAGCTTGGACATAGCAGCATCTGGCGGTGCCCGTCCAAGGTTTCTGTGAGGGATGTGGAAGTTTAGGCTGGACTGGTTTTGCAGCTGAGGTTGACCCCTCGTTTCACTGCATCCAGTGATGCTTGCTTTGGCTAGTGGTGAGGTGAACCCTGGCTGCACAGGAGCACATGAGTGAGACCACGCTCTGGTCTCATTCCTGCTGACGTTTTGGGGCATCCCTTGAGCTCTGAAGATTGGATGGTCTTGTCCTACACTGCTGTGTTACCACATTGCTGTGGGATTGCTCTTAGGGTGTGTGTGTGTCCAGGGAGCCTGAGTCGCTTAAGATGCTTACGTTGGAGAGGTCTTTCCTTGCTGAGCAGTGTTGGCTGCAGCCCAAGGCTCACCTGTGACACGCTGAGGGCAGAAACTCTGCAGGGAAGTAAAAATAAAAGCAAGGAGCATGGAAGAAATGACGCTGTTTAAAGGATGGGATGGGGTAGAGAGAAGTGGTGAAGAAAGGAAGGAGTTAAGGAGTGAGCTTAAGCCTTGGACTTGTAAACGAAACTCAGTGCAGTTGGGAGAAGAGAGAGCTTATTTTAGAGTTGCTGTGCATACTGGGCAGTGCGGCCAGAGCACGGAGGGTCTCCCAGCAAACGCCGGGCTGCAGTGTGGCAATCAGATCCAGCTCACCTGCCCTCGCTGATGGCATGAAAGGATAGCCTGGGGTTTACCACCAACTGTTCATATGGAAACAGCCTGGGAAGATCGGTGCAGGAGATACCGGGGTGATGGTATGACTGCAGCGTACACCGACAGATTTTTAATGTTGCCCCGTCTCAAACAGGGCTTGCGTTCCTGTTAGACCTAAATAGCTCTTAACCACTTGGATGGTATTTTAAGGTATTTTGTGTAGTAGAAGCATTCTTACTGTTATTACTTAAAAAAAACAGGGTGGGGGAAGGCCATTTAATAGACTTTTGACTTTTTTTTTTTTTTAAATGAGGAGTCAGACTAGATCTATCTTATATGCAAAACAGTTATACATCTTGCATGGAAATGCCCTAGCTTATTCCTATAGAAACTAAACTGCAAGACTAAGATGTAGTTCTGCAGATAATGGAATGCATAGAAGTGTGACAGGTCAAGTCTTACTCCTTCTGCTCTCTCTGGTACCTCTGCTGGGTAATGACGGTTGCTGATCCATTAAGGAAAACGAAAGGTTTCTTTAACCATAGCAGTAACATTCAGCTGGTGTACATCAGCCTGTCAAAACACTGTGCACTATGGGTGCTTTGGGCAGCAAAGCTTTGTGGACTGGTACTGATGTACACAACCCTTTTGGTTCAGTTTCAGTGTGAGCGGTGGTTTCGAGGTAGCAGTGACTTTGAAATGGGTTGGGAGTTCCAGTCCTGCTGTTCACAGTGGGTGCGCACCTGTTCTTGGCCTCTGAGCATGCCCTGTGGCCTCTGCCACTTTACTTCTCCATCTGGGAAATGTTGATAATGGTTCTGACTGCTCTTGGAGAGCACTCTGAGATGCAAGATTGTGTGTTAGCACTTACAGTTCCTTTTTGCTGCTGCTGAATTCTGTGTGGTGGATAAAGAAGGCTTGGTTTTTACATTTTCTACACCATTGTTTGCTTTCTTTTAAAATGGATTAAACAGAGGGTATTCTGCTGTTGATTTGTGAGTGCTTCTCAGGCTGGTTGCTGGAAGCAATGTCTGCAGAAATGAATGTGAAAAAATAACTGGGTAGTTGGGATGTCCTAGAAGGACAGTGGTGATTATTGGTACCAAGTCACTGGGAGGAAATGTTTCCTGCAAGTGGTGTAAAGTTATAACCCAGAGTGATCTGTACATGTGCACACACTTTCAAACAAACCTCCATGTGCTCTCGACTGCTGTTTGAAGGCAAGATGTGCAACTTAATCAAGTTTCTCTTCAGATTTCTCCGTACATTAAAGGCTGCTTAAAATGTACAGAATAGGCACCCAGTGACATGAATGTTGAATTTAGTGTTCAACAGTTTGTGGTTGCACCATGTAAAGCTGCCGTGCCCAGGTGGCTGCAGCCGTGGGTTTGAAACTGCTCCCTGTTTCCAAAGTGCCTCTGCCAGCACTGGGGAAGGAGGATCTCTGGTCTCTGGCAGGGCTTTTGTCCAAGCCACGCTAGGGTAGGGGCAGCGGGGCAGGCCCCGGAATGCTCAGAGGGAGGGAGCTGGCCATGCGAGCAGTGGTTGTGTAGGGTGAGCTCCTGACTGAAGGCTGAAATTCCTCACTCACCAAAGCCGTGTGATGGACAGCGAAACTTTTCTATGGCAACTTTTGTCTTCTATCCAAGTGGTTCAGGTTTTGTAGCCTGCATGTTGATAGCCTTCTCCTCAGACTGCTAGCAGGGTTAGAGGTTATGATTTAGATGTCTACTTGTGCCATCAGAAGCATCGATCGCCTGCTCGTTCCACATGCGTTTGCTTCCTGAATAGCTATGAAGCTGGAGAGGTGCTGAGCTCCGCTCGCCGCTGCTGGGCGGTCTCATGCTCAGCTCGGTGAACTTCACAAAGGTGAATGAGCTTTATCCCCATTTAACACAACACAAAGGCCTTGACCCAATGAGCATGGACTGCATATGCTTGGGTTTAACACATGCGTGGCTGCAGCCTTCTGCCTGGGTTGGAAGGAGCTGCCTGGTCTCACCTGGCCCATGGTCACGCTGGAAGCAGAGATGGATCTCTCGGCGTTTGTCCAGTGGCTTCTCAGTTTCTTCCTTTATCTCATGTTTCTGATAAACTTAATTTTTTTTCTTGTTATTGTCTTGGTGTGAAATACAAATGCTGTCAGAATAGCTTAATAAAATTTATTTGTGTTTTGTCTGTAATTATTTTTCATTGCATTTTTTTTGGGTATTTACACATTTTACTGCATGTGCATGTCACATTCAATTTGTATCATGTTATCACTTAAAGATGTTTGCTTTATTTTCAGGCGTAAGTAAAATGTACCTGTTACTGATGATCTGAAATAGGATAATGTTAATTTTATCAGTAAACTGTGTGTCTTTTCTTCTATTGCAACTTCTGTGTGTGCATGTCAATATCGATAGCACTTGGCTTTGGTCTGATACAGCTGGTATGAGCGTGGTTGCTTTTCTAATGCTAATTGTGGTGATGGGATAATATTAAACATTTAAAAACAAGGAGCCAGTAGTCTTGCAATTGATTTTCTGTGGAGAACCCTCTGTGCAGAGTTACTTACATGACTGTAACCTCAGTCTCTTTCGTGTGACTGCAAGAAGTGTCTCGTGTTTGAAAAATACAAAAGAAGTTTAGAACACACTGGTTCCTCCTCCCCTGCCTTGCTCCAGCTCTGTCCTGCCTCTCAGAAGCTCCTTTTCTTTCCCTTATGGGTTTCCTCACGTTTTCTTTGGCACCGAGTCTTGCTATCAAAATTCTTCTGGTGTTGGAAAAGGGCAGCTTGCTAATATTGTGTCTTCATCTCCACGGCTGTTCACAACACCCTACCCATTTTCCCAAGCAGACTTACTCTATGCTCGTCATTACTGCCTGAACTTGGACTATCTCTGTCATTCCTTTCCCCAGTGAGTCAGTATCTGTTGTGTGCAGGGGTGAGCTCAGGGGCTGCTGTGCTCTTGCTGCCCCAGGGTGCAGGAAGCACTGGCGCGTGGTGCAGCAGGCAGTGAGGAGGCGAGAATTGCTCTGTGAGGATTTACTCTGCGTACTTGCCTAACAAAGAAAGCTTTTCTAATGTGAGTTCTGATCCTGTACTGCAAGTGCCCTTTGGGTGGCTGGTGGTCCTTGGTCCCTGCAGGGCTGGGTTTGTGTCCTTGGTTTAGATCAAGATTTGAATCAAATGGAATTGTCTTACAAAGCCATGCACTCAGTTTTCTGCATAAAACACTGTTTGCTGTTGTCGAGCTCAGGAGGAGGAGCTTGATCCAGGTGATTTATCGATGACAGGCAGAGCTTTGGTCAGTCCCGTGATAGGGAAGTCATATTGTGCAGCTGCTTTCATCTGTGCAGCTTCTGATAGTCAGTTCTCTCTTTCTGGGTCCTTTGCTGTGCTCCATGGCATCAACTGCAACCAGAGGTGTGTGGGTTTATTTCTTGGGGTGGTACGTTAAATACAGCAGGAGTGATTAAAACAGCACGCACACTGTGCTGTGATCAGCTTGTTTCAGATAATAAATTAAAATCCGTTGGCATCTGAAATGTCCTGGCATTTCCTGAGAACTGTCAGCTCTTTAACGTGCCAAGCTGAGTAAAACTTGATTAATGTCACTATCTGGGATTTTTCTGTCCTGTAAATACGACTTGAAGTCTAAAATTGGAACTGTGAAAACCTACTTTTAATAGGATTAGAAGAATTTAGTAGTTCAGGTTGCTTTCAGGATCTTAGTAAGTGGTCACTGTGTCCTACAGCTGTGATCCCTGCCATCCTTCTGAAAATTAACCTTACTGCAAGGGCTGAGAAGTCATTCCAGGGACTGCAGCGTGGCTGTTCAGTGCTGTACAAGGTGTGTTCGTGCATGGCTGCTGCTGTGCCAAAGATGGTTTTGTCTCCAGTCTCATGGACTTAAACTTGGGATCCCCTTAGGGTCCTTGTGGAAGGATCTGACTGCTTGGAGGGCCAGCAGTCAGAATTAGAGGAGTTCCAGAGCACAGGAGCACATGTGGACGCTCCTGATAGCAGGAATTAATGAGTATATGTATTATTTTCCATTTCTAAGTGAACTTCGCTTTCATACAGATGGATTAAGTGGAAGCTAGTAAGTCAGCAGGCGTGCCTGGTTTGGAAAAGCACATCTCCATTGTTTTGGGGCATTTGTTGCTCTTTATGTTGTTCGCTTCCAGATAAGTCATGACAAAATGCATTCATATATCGTAGTGTTTTTATGCCCTATTTATGTGCTACAATAATTTTACTGACAAATTGTGAAGTTAATTTCAGTGGTAAGAAATCGTCACTTTATATTTAGTTTTTTTCAAAAAATGTGATGGTTGGCAGCAATCTCTTTGTACGGTTTCTTGATTGTCAGCTCTTCATTATAAATTTACTTTCTAAATGCTGACTTAAGGCCTGACGCTTTGTTTGTTTAACTGTCAGTTACTCTAGTGCAGAGCCCTAATAAAAGCCTCTCAGATCTTCCTGTGGAATTAGGCCATCCTCTACCACCCCGGCAAGGGAGGCAAAGCATCTGCCATAGGATCCCTCAGTTCTTACCCCGTTTTTGCTGGAACCCTGTTTAGGGTGACTTCTGATAGTTCTCCTCACTGTGACAGCAGTTGTTCTCTGCTAGAAGGTCACTGTGATGTTTTAATTGGATTTTTCAGCTGCAAGGAATATGAAAATATAAGTTTGTTAATAGAGTGGCTTTGATCTTGAAGGATTCCAAATTGTTTACAGCATTGCACAGGCAGAAGTGGTTTAGTTTTACTGCTTGTTCAGGGATAATCAGTTTTGTCGCGGAGCACGGAAGTTGGATGTTCTGCCTTTGCTTCACGGCGATTGCTGCTCTGCACAGGTGGTCGCTGCTGCTTTCCACCTGCTGCATAAGGAGAAGTAAAGATGGAAGGGTCTGCTTCAACTGGGTTTTTAACCAGAACTTTTAGTTTTTATTTCTTTCCTGACCAAGTCAGGTCTGCTAGGTACAGTACACCGTAGTTTCAAGGAAAGAGATCAAATAGGATGACAATATGGGTCACGATAGCAGTTTCCTGTGTGTCGGACACCCTGTCCTTTGAGCAACCCTCAGGTATGTGCTGAGATGTCACCTGGACACCTGGCCAGGCCGAGGGAAAGGCTCTGACCACGAGTGACGTTATGGGAACCATTTAACTGAAGGGCTTCATGGTCAAAGAGGATCGTTCAGCTCACATTGCTGCTTATTCCCAGTTTTGCCTGAGAGGTCTCTGGGTGATTGACTGCACAGTGCCCCGGTGGCGTTTCCCCTGGTTTTGTTAAACACTATTGCAATGGTTAAAACTTTTAACACCTCCCTGGTGTGGGAGCTCCCTATGGACACCGACGTCATTTTTAGTGCTCATGGCCATCCTCTGTTTCTGAAGAGCAATGGGGGAAGGATCCCGACAGATGCAAGAGAACGATCTGGGTTTGCACCCAGTGGAGAACAAAGCAAAATGAAAACCTTCTCCAATGTCCCGTCATCCCACTTGTGGCACTCACAGTTTTTCTTCACCTCACTGCTCTCTTTGAACCAGTGGATGATTTGTTCTTGCTGGGCAGCTTTCAGCCAGCAGAAATTTCAGGTGGGATGGAAAAATGAGCCTGTCTGGTGGGAGAGTTGCTTGCAGGGGTCCTGAGCAGGGTACAGAACAGTCGTTTTCTTTCTCCGCATCCTTCACCAGTTGCTCAAACAGATGTCCTCAGTAGTTTGTGCTATAAGATGTTAAGTAATTAGATCATTCACATTCTAGTTAAACATAATTAGAGCCCTGTGTAAACTGAGTGGAGCTGACAGGTTTTATAGGTTGGTCATAGCAAAAATATTAGATGATATAGCTCAGCATTAATACAAAAAGATTTAAGCCTCCCTGCCCTCAAATAAAGGTGTGTTTAGACTCCAGATTTAATCCTTAATTAGAACTACAATTTATGGAACTTACTCAAAATGTTTCCAGGATCTTGGAGGCCACGCTCAGAAGGGCTCCCTGATAGTGTGTGCTGGTTTGAGTTTCTTCCCCTGTGCTGCTGAATTTGAAATGGAGAACCTGCCCAGCAGTTGCTGTGTAAAGTTAAACAGGAAGATAACTGAATTTTGTGAAGTTCACGGGTGAGTCGGTTGGATGCTGCTCCTCGGCTTGAGAAGGGTTTGAACAAGTAACCTCACGCTCTGGTTTCCTTCTGCAGCTTGTAGCTCCTTGCCTATTTGAATCACCTGGCTGTAGCACAGCCTGAGTGAGAAGCCTTGTTTCCCACCAGCAAGCCGAGTTCATACCCATCACATTTCTTTGGCTGTTGTTAAATAGCAGAACTGGAGCCAATCTCTGTGTAATGTGCCTGCATGTGCAGGTATTGCGAGGTAACAGAAGTCAGTGCAAGGTTGTGAGCACAGTGCTGAAACATTTGCTGCCTGCTCCAGCATTTGAGTATTGCTCTTTTATTACAGCACTGAGCTAATCCAGATTATTTGTCTCCTTCATTTTATCGATATGACACTTTATTTGGTTGGTTGTTTGCTGGCGGGCTAAACATATTTCCTGGAGGAAACTGTTAACAGATATGTCTTTTGTCTCCATGTAGTGCTCTCTCTGCTGTTTTGCTGGCTACCAAATTAACACGGTGACTCCTGTTTTTTATAGGATGTGAGCTTTCTTTTTAGATGTTACAGGATTCCCACGTTGTGAAGTGCTTCTGGGGTGATCCTTGTTGTGCTGAATGCTCTGAGAGCCGATTGCTGTGTTGCTTTACAGTAGCTAAGAAAGAAAAAGAAGGTGCTGAACATTCCCAGGAGAGTAAAAATCTGCTGCAAATTTCATATTCAAGTAGCTGAGGGGATTTTGCAGTTAGACTTAGTTTAAAAAAGAAAAATTAGAAGGTAGAAAACTGAAGTTATTTCTTGGTAGCCCTAAATGATTAGTTGTCTTGCTCAGTACTGAAACCAGCTCCTCTGCATGCCCGACAAGAGTTGTTTCATGCCGTAACTTCCCACGTCCCCTCGAGCCTCTCCCACCATGCTTGGTTGTGTCACTTGTGCGATGCTTCCAGCCCTGCTGTCCTGGCTGGAATCTCGAGACTGTTTCCAAGCTTGTATTTCTCACTTGGCAGCACTTGATGCGGCTGGTGGGCAATCTGCCGTGTCCCCTTTTTGTCAAACATCGCAGTCTGTGTCTGACACTGAATCTGGGAATGAGAACGGGAGAGTGAAACGTACAGCGGAGCTGTGTGGCTTGGTGCATTTTGCTGTAGTTATTGCTCATGAGAGATACTTGGTTCCTGTGGTGACAGAAAGGCAAAGATCTTGCTTTATCCATTCCTATTTTCAGTGATCATCATGGCCTGGTAAGTGGAGTTTTCAGCTACTTTTTTCTGTATCGAGTCCTGTCTGCTTACAGGTGAAAAATCTGGTTTGAGGAAAATCCCCTAAAGTTCTATGGAAACAAACTAATTTTGTAAAGGTGTGTGTATGTGTGTGTGTATGTTTGTGTAAACACACAAGCTCACACAAGCCCAATCTCCTTTCTGGATCAGCTCCCACCATGCAAAATACAAACCTGAAAGTGCTATAATTGGTTGTGTGCAATAGGAGACAAACAGCCTGGATTTTGGGAGAGGGCAGGGTGTGGTCCTGATCTGGCAGAACATTTAAGAACTGAACATTATTTTTTCAAAGGTAGGGAAACTTTCAAACATCAGTCCAAGAGTTAAGACTAGTTGGGAGAAGGAAGAAAGTGCAGTAAACTGAGACATCGTCTTTGTAGGGGGGGCGTTGGGGGAGGAATTGGAAAGAAAGAACACGCAAGTTTAGGTTAGTACATGTTCATGTTCTTCTGGTTTTTTAACTTCATTTGTTTCCCTGGCAGATGTCCCATGGCTGTGAGGCCTTTGTCTGTGTGAGAGAGAACATGAAGGAGGGCTTGGCAGGACGCTTCGGGTTGTGTTGGAGTAGCTGGTAGTTGTATTTATAGCGGGTGCTGTCTCCTGGCTTGTGCAATTGTGATAATTGGCAATTGCTCCATGAAGTTACACGGGATATTGGCAAGGCAGCTCTCCCTCAAGTTATTCCACCAGGTCTGTGTTGTACGTGGAGCCTGTCTATAGGTTTTTGTGAGGTCTGAGTAGGACTTGTCGCATCCACAGCACTTCACTTTCATAGAGCACTTGACTTTTCATAGCCACCCCTCCATACTAGCCTTTTATTTAAAATGTCTAAGATATTACATGCCATCCTGCTTAATTAAATTGAAAAGGAACAATATTTTGAAACAGATGAAGCAGTCTTTAAGTGATAGTATTTTTCGGAGCTCTGTAGCATTCATAGATGCTACATCCTCCTTTAAAGTCTCTTCATTCATTTTTTAATAATTGTGATACCTCAGTGCTTCATGTTGTACTGCTGAAATTCACAGTGGAGTTGGTCCCATATCTGCCGTGATCTGCAGAGGAAGAGAAACAACATTTGGCTGCTGTGAGGGTTTGAACCTTCTGGTAGTCTTTTAAGTCTTCCATGTCTGTGACTCTAAATGGATTTATAACTCGAGCTTTATGCCTTTAAAACACCTGCTGTAATTGCCTAGAAATAGACTCCATGTCAGCCATTATTGCTCAGTGATTATGCTTCTGGTAACCATCCTTTTTTTGCAGACTCATAAAATAAGTTTCTCAAATAGAATTCCTAACAGAGTTAAACAATGTGCAGAGTTTAAAGTGCAAATCTGTTTTACTGGGGAAAGGAGGTTGTTCTGTTCTCCAATACCTTTGAGGCCTCAGAAGGTGCTTGCAGTAAGTGCGTGATTAGGTTTTGAAAACCATGTTCTACCCATGTCGCTGGTGGGAGGTGTATGGGGCTGTTTGTACAGTAGGTTTATAGGCGAGAAGACCACACAGGCAAGTTCTTGACCTTCTAGATGCTGTTTTTTATCAACTAGCGTGGCTTGTATGTAAACTGCACAAAAGGTTGAAAAAATACTGCTTAATGTGGCTGATTTAACACCCAAGTGCTGTGTGAATACTGAAATAAAGCTCTGGCATCAGCGGTTTGTGCCTCCAGCTCAGGGATGGTCCTGTAGTGCCGAGGGAAGCACAGGGTCCTGCAAAGCTGTCCATAGGGTGGGATGGGTGAGCAGTTGGTGCATTTGGTGGGGTTATGTGGTACATTTGATCGTTTTCTATGCAAGACACAACTCCTTGATGTATTTATTCTGATGACAGTGAAGGTACGGAGGATCAAAGATGACAGAGGCTGTGGAACTTTGTATTGTACTGCTGTGTTCGTGATGTTCCACCTGGCTTAGTTCAGGTGGACATCAGAGAGCTGGGAAATTCCACTTTAACATTGCAGATCAATTTAGTATATCAATTTTTGTAAACTGTTTCTGGAGATTGCAGGATTGAGGAGGTGTTATTTATTACCACTTTTAGGTAAAGACTTCCACCCATGCAAAATTCTTAGTGCTAAGAGAATTGGGCTTTTTGGTAGGCGTGTTGCTCTCAAATCTTGAGCAGAGGAAAAGGTGGTGAATAGTTATTTTTGGGCCCTTTTAAAATATGAAAATAAAATTACTGGGGTTGGTCAATGTTCTTTCCATCACTACTTTTATCCTTAAGGATATTTTGGTATATTTGCCTTTGAAATTTAGGCCAGGCTTCAAAGGGGAAGTGGAATTTCCCGGGAGAAGCAGGATGCTGTGGAATGGTAGAGGCTGAAGCTGGAAAAGACGAGGTAGATGAGTGCAGGTTGCTTGGTGCTGCTGGCCCTTCAGGTGTCTCAAATGAAGGAAGCCAAACCTTATCCCACATGGATGTGGGAGACCTTCCAAGGATGTAGATGTGCCTTTACATCTGCAGTGCTCCCCCGGGTTCAGCTCTTGGTGTGGTTGCTCGTGTCACCTGTCTGCTCCAGGGTTTTGATGTGCCTGGAACAGGGCTGTGAACTTCTACATTAACTGGTGTGGGGCATGAGGTGTGGTGACACCCTGTGCACGGCTTCGTGCTGTTGTACAAAACTAACTTGAGGGGTTTTAGCCATTTCCCCGTAGGACAGGGCAAGTGACAACTTTAATTTCTTTTTTAGACAGAAAGTGCATCACATGAGTATAAAATCAAATACTGTGGGATGGCAAATGCTGTTTTTTAAACTAGCTGGCTTGTTGTAGCTGTGATAATCTGTGTTGATCAACCCTTTTGGTGTTTGCTACAAAATTTATTCTAAGAGGCATGGTAGCTCTTCTTGTTGGTGGCGATCCAAATGGGCTCTGCTGCCAGACTTGGCACTGGTGCCAGTGGTTTGCTTTAGCTAATCTAAGAATATGATACAGATGGTTTGATACTCGGTACAGATACATGCAGATGGCTTGAAACTTAGATTGCTTTATTTCGTTCAGTTGTTCCTTCTCAGTATATCATGTATCTCTGGTGAGATAAATGCTGTTCCTAAAACAATCTGAACTGTGTTTGGTTCAGCTTCTGCCTGTTGTTGCTATAGAAATTTGTCTGCAAAAGGCTGCTGTTCCGAGCAAGTTCAGGTGTTCTGCATGTTGATACAGGCACGTGTTTTTATAATGCTCAAGACTATTTCTGTTCAGCTGTTTGACCACCACACCTGTATATGCTCTTCAGTTGCACAGGGGGTGGAAAGCAGATCCCATACAGTGAGTCTATAGACCTGAAAATCTGCAGCCTGTGGTCACTGACACCGACTCTGCTTCGGACTGTTGCTGACACTGGGAATGGCAGCTCTGCAGTGGAAGCAGTGGGGTTTTAACCTGGTGTAAGAATTGAAGCAGAGATCAGTGAGCTCTGGCTACAGGCTGGACAGTTTGTTTTCAGTACCTGTTGCAACCTGTTGATGTCTTGCCAGCAGAACTTTCTCGCTTGTGAATCTGTTCCTGTTGGATGCAGGCGGGTGGCATCAGTTGCCTGCTTGATGTTAAAGTAACTGATGTGGACACAGCTCGTTGCCTGGGCAAACAGTAAAAGTGGTCTCTGCTTTGATTTGCTTTGATCTGGTCGTGCATGGGAAATCCTCGTTCTGCAGCACAGGAATATCGACAGCTTTGCTCTGGACACGGCCATTTTTGAGGTGGTTCTACAGACTTTGGAGCACTGATTTCCTTAGTTGCTTTCATAAGGTTGTTAAAGTGTTTAACAATGCAATTAATGTAATTTAGGGACAGTTAAAAGCACTAGTGGTTCTTTTCAACTTAATTTCAAATACAGAGACAGATTAAGCAGCTTGAACAAGGACACGATTAGGCTCTGTGACCATTGAATGTATAAATAAAATATACCTTAGTACTTGGAATTTTGAATCCAAACCTTATGGACCACTGAAATGAATGGTTAGGGATGTATTGCCTTGATCTGGGACCATCAGACATCCGACAAGGTAGGTGTGATCAGTGCCAGTTGGTGTTTAGCCATCAAACCCATAATGAATATTTCACTGCTGTGGGAAGCTCTGCTGGTGACTTCAGTGCATTGTGTGGCTCTCGAGTTCATTCCAGTTCCACTGCAGATACTGACGTAATGATAATTCCAGAGATGAGACATAAAATAGATGTATGCCTCTCTGAATGCTTTCTCTTCCATTTGCACAGAGACATTAGCATTTTACCCAAGTAGCCACTTAGTTTTTGTGTGTGTAAATGGTTTGCGTTTTACGGTCTTTTTTCCCCTACAAGTTCCATTAAAGTTTCAGTTATTATATGAATTGTATTAAGAATATTTAATACAGAGAAGTTCAGATTTTGCTAAATGAGAAGGAAAGGTTTGTAAAGAGCACTCTTATGGCTCTGGCTGGCAGCTTCATCATCACTACCAGCTCTGGAATGGGGCAATAGAAGCCTTTTCCTGACCCATTTGCAGTCATACAGTTCTGCCTTTGCTCATGAGCAGAGAAATGTTGCCCATCTGTGTTTGTAAACGTACTAAGAGTAGAAAGTGGTGCATTACTGTTCCTTGTTGGTCAAATAAAAGCATTGAGGATAGGTGGGATGTTGATGAAGGCAGATATTTACGGTGAATGCAGTGGGATGCTTGTGCCTTGAGAACAAAGTCGCTGGATGTATGTGTGGGATAAAGGGAAGCATCTCTGAAATTAAGTGTGAGTTTGTAAAAAAGCCTTAGTTGAAGAATCATTTATAGATTGAAAACTGTCACCTAAATCATATGTAGATGATGTAGTGCCATTTGCTGACTTTAGAGCCAAGTCCAACTCAAAATTAATGTTGATCCTGGTGAGTCCTATGAGGTGGTTCAACACTAATAGCAGGCACATCTTTTACCAGGTTGGTGGGGGGCAATGTCCTTGGTAAAGCTGACCTGACCTTAGGGGCATTGAAAACAACTAATTCAGTTTGGAACAGAGTAGTTGTCCAAGAAGAAGCAGATGCTCATGTGATACATTTATTTGAACAGTCCTGTTCTACCAGCTTGCAGATCTTCAGTTCCATTTTGGCTGTAATTAAGGAAGAAAACTGTTCTTAGAATTTATCTTCATCCTTCCCTAGAATGGAGCTCATTTGGGTGTTTCCCAGAGAGCTGGTTTAGGAGTGATGAACTGGTAATGATGAGTGACAGAATTAGCATAAATTCAGATTAATGGAGATAAGGCTGGTGAGTGCCAACTGACAGTGTGGGTATGGGAGTCTGCTCTCTGAGCGATGACAGAGGCTGATTTCTATCCCTCCCCCCCCACTGCCTTCCCACCCAGACAGCTGGGTATCCCACTGGATGTGAAATACTTGAAAATCAACCTACTTAGCAGCCTGGGTCAGGCTCTAGGGATGCAGTTTTAAAAGGGAGGGCTTGTTTGTGGTGGTTTTGTGTGTGGGTGTCTCGCCAGGGACTGCTGCATGGAGGCTGGCTCTGGTACGCTGCTGCCCGGCGTCCCAGGGGTACCTGGCAGCTGGGCGATGCCGACAGAGGCTCAGGAGAGGGCACTGCACGGTGGGTGCGTGGGACATCTTGGCACCCCAAGCTCTCCTGTGTCGCGTGATTCCCCGGCGAGCGTTGCTGCTGGTGGCGCCCAGCCAGCTCATCCTGTCAGCGTTGAAAACTCCGTGCGCCTCTCCAAGCGCTTTGAACCTGCCCGGATCCGCCCGGTATCCCCGGTGTCTCCGCCAGCTCCACACGCGGAGCAGGACTGACAGAGCCGTTGGGCCGACCCTTAGGCTTGGTGGTCGCTGGGTCGGATCATCCACGTGCAGCATCTTGGCGCTGTGGAAAACCCAAGGAGAGGTGGAGGAGCGAGGGCTGTGCGTGTGGCCGTGCTGGGCTCTCCAGGTTCAGATCAGGACAGGCAGGTGTCGGGCTGCAGCCCAGACAGGGCAGGGTGGTGGGTCCCAAACTGCCCGTTCTGGCCTGGGAGCGCTCCCTGGGTTGGCAGCCTGAGCCCTGGAGCAGGGAGCGCTGACCGTGGAGCTGGAATGGTGGTGGCGTGAGCTGCTGGGGCTGCTGCAGAATGCACTGCCCTTGGCCCCAGTTATTTTCTTCTAAAATGCACTTTTTCAATGGTTTGCTGTGATGCTGAAAAACACTTAATGCTTCTTCCCTTTTATTGGTGTGAATGCAATCCTGAAACATGATCATCATTTTCTAATATCTCTAATGTTTACTTAACCTATCTTCTTTTCAGTTTTTTGGGGCTAGGTGATGTGACTTCTTGTGAGAATAAAAGGCTTGGTAGTATTCCTATTAGACTTTTTATTTGTTAGTTGCTTAGAGATAATGTCCTGCTTGTTTAGCACACGTGTATGGGGCTTTGGAGGCAGATTCATCATTGAATTTCAGGGGTCTGTTTTGTTGAACTCTCCACTACTCCCCCCACCACACATGGCCACGTTACAGATCGGGTCGTGCAGTGCTGTTTGTTAGTGCCTGGGTTGTTTGGGTGAGATAAAAACTTGTTGAACTACTGGAGTGGACAGAGTTTAACATTACAGACACGTTGCCTTCCTTTGCAGCCATAATCTGTTTGTTTTGGCAGGCGCTCCCTTCGCTCTAACAGGGAACAGTTCCTCTTTTCGTGATTATTCACTCTTCGGTCACACAGTATCAAGTGTTATTCATGGTCCTGGAAAAAGTTATTCTTCCACAAATCAGGAGCACAGGAAGTACCCCAAGCTGCCTCCTTTCCATAGCACCAGGTATTGAGGGTCCGCGGGTGCACCTTGCAATAACGCTGCGCTCTGAGTTACCGCGTGGCACTGGGTGTTGGTGGGTTTGGGGGTCTCTGGCTGAGCCCTGGTGCAGCCTCGGCGAGAATGATGCCTTGTGCATCCACCCTGCGTCACGGCTGCCTTCACCTGGGCTAGTGCTGAGCATCTCCCACATGGTGGAGCTTTTCCCCTCACCTTGACCACAGGAAGACATACAGAGTGCAGAGAGAGGGCTTGGAAAGGAGGGCTCTGCTGCCTCTTCGTTTGTCTATAACATTTGTGTATCTCGTATGATGCTGTGTTGGAACGGCGCAGACACTGGTGGTGTTCTACTGTCTGCAAATCGATGAGGATGAAGTAGGAGAGAGGCTTCTGGGATGCCTTCACAACCAGAGGGCAGTTTTAAATGGCACATGGCTTCAAGTGCTGTGTGGGACTCCAGCTGCTGGAATCCCACCTCTGGTTTGAAATGAGAGAGCTCCTCTGGTTCGCATTGCAGTCACAGGTATCTGCCCTGCCCTCCCACCCAGCTCTTCCATTTCCAGCTGCCTTATTTTTAAGTATTTTGCTGTTGTTTTTCTCATAATACAGCAATAGAGTAAATTAAGATTAATCTTTCTTAGAGCAAACCACTTTCGAAAGAGGTATTGAATGATCTGGGAGTTTGTGTGATCTGAACCATACCTTGGAACTGGGAAAAAAAAATCCACTAGTGAGAGTGCCTGCCTATTCTGCAGAAATCAGCTATTTCCTTCTTATTACTTTTTTATAGCATTTTGATGCTGTGCAGTCTTTTAAAGGTGTTCTTTGCTTGTCCAGTCAACCTGTAATTCACTTTACTCCAGTGCTTATCTATTTTCTAATAATACTTAGAACTAGAGGTAGCCTTTTCTTTTTTTTATTTTTTTCAGGAAAAAGGAAAAGAATAACTTTGGTGTTTTTTTCTTTTTTTTGCTTTTTTCCTTGAGTAAGGAAAATCCCGTTTCCTCCACTGGAAATGACTCACGGTGATGCAGGGTAATTTAGACTTTTATATTAGGCACTTGTTTACATGAAAATAACCTGTTCCTCTGAAAATCTGTAATTTTCATGGGAACTGTACATTCATTCTAGCCTCACCCTGGTCAGAGCACAGGAGTGTGTTTTCCACCCATTATTCCCATGGCTGCATCACAGCAGTTTTTCCCACTGTCCCTTGATCTGGGAGGAGATTGGTTTTGCTGCTGTGGTCCCCAGGTGTTGGTGCTCCGTGTGCTCCCACCTGGCCTGGTCTCTCTGCTAGCCTTTGTCCTTGTCGGGTCTTACTCTTTGCTTCTGAAGCAAATCCCTGAAACATTTTCCAGTTTTCCTCTACTTTGCTGTTTTTTTCCTTTATAAAACTGTAGAGCTGCTCCAACTGTTGCACATCTGCCCAACTGTGCAGGAATTCAGTACCAGTGAACAGAATCACGAACCCTTTGCTCCTGTTCTCACTGGCCATCTGGCTGCAGGCTTGGGGTTGTTATTATAGAGCCCCTTTTTAAAAGATTTAGGTGGTTTTACCAAGCGATGGCTGAGTTCAGTTCTGTGTGTTGTAGTGCAGGAATAAACATTTTCAAATGATAACATCTTGGTAGTGAATAAAGTGGTGTTCCCTATCAGTGGGTGGTTCTTGTTTGGCAGTGGGAGCCTTGGTTTTGTGAGTTGATACCTTCTAGGTGAGAGTAGGTGATGGCTTCATAAACTCAGTAATCTTTTAGACCTCCTTGGATTTAATTCAGGTTGCAGTAGAAGCAGTTGTTAAAGAGAAAACACTCAGATACTTAATTATTCTATTTTCTTTTTTTAAGAGACTTTAAGAACATCTGTGGATTCCAGTGCAGTCAGTGAGACTCTCAGTCTCCTAGATTTTTACAGTGACGTGGGAGGAGGGGAAGGATTAGGCTGGAGGGCAGGGTGCTGTGCAGGTGGCTGCCATGTCTCTTCAGAAGCCTTACTGTATTTTTAGCTGGTGGGTATGTTTACAGTGTCATTCATTTGAGAGGGGAAGACCATCCATTTGTTCTAGACTGCTTGAATTTCTACTTTTTCTATGAAATACAGTAGAAATTTCTTGTGGGGATGATGTAGAGTTGAACGAGTCTCAGCTGTGAAAGGAATATTTATGTTGATTATCCTTGCTTCACTGTTTTCTTTTAGATTTCAAGAGGTTGTGCTTAACATTTCAGAATTAGTTGAGGACTCCTTTCAGACTGCCAAATTACACCCACCAGAAGGCTGCAACGCGAGGTGTGTGTGCCTGCCTCAACTGTGGCTGCTCTTGATGGCACTGCAAATAAATTATACATGTAAGCAAACCGTTTTGAAAGCAGTAGTTTTCAAATTGGGACGGGGCTTCTGCGTGTGCTGGTACATCTCTTGCTGGATTAACAGGTGAATTTGAACAGCAATAGCTCACATTTTCAGACAAACACAATGCACAAATTCTCCTTTCTGTCCTCTACAAAGAGGAAGGAAGGGATGAAAAACCCCAAACCTATTTCTGTTCCTACAAAGAAGGTTGCTTGTATAAATTTCTCTTTTTCTATGAAAGTGTATTTTAAGCCCAGCAAAATTCTTGAGGACTGCTAGAATAATTTTGTTTGTTAATGAAACGTAATGACTAATGGCAACTGAAGAGTCTGTCTAGACTTTTACAAGAAACTGTTCCTTAGTAGAGTATGTAACAAATAGCTGCTCACAATTTTGAGTCATTTTAACGTGCTTTTTAATCAACATGGAATTAACTGATGCTTGTGCATGTCTATGCAGGAGACCATGAGAGCTGGTGGCACTTATGGTGAAGTCTTTCCTTTAGTTCAGCTCTGGTCAGATATCTGTCCTGACCCAAGAGCTGAACAGAAGCTTTTAGTTCATATAATGAACACAAACATGACTGAGTTTAAGAATTTTGCCTCCTAGTCATTTTTTTTTCTTTGTGGTCTTGTAATTACATTTTCTTAAATGCCTTTCTCTACCCTGTTGTGGTACAGAAGAGTTGAAGGCAGGGAGCTGTGCATGTGCAGTGGTTCATGTACAGTCGGAGAAGAGCAAGCCGAGAAGAGCAAACTGTCTCTTATCTTTTTCCGTTATCTTGGCTTACCTCACTCTTTTGGGGGTTGGTTTTCACCTTAAGAACATATCCCTGCAGAACGACTCTTATGAAAATCGTAGAAACAGTGCTTGAGGCTTTATGGTGATTTGTTTCGCTGGTAAATGAAATATTTAGCTCTGAGGTCTCATTTGTTCCATAATATCAAGTTAACGTCATGTTCTTAGACCACTTCTATTGCCGGTATTCTGGCTGCGTGTGGGGGTACAGATTTTGCAGAATTTTGTTAAAATTGGGGATTATCTTGTGTATTTAGAATAATGGTTCTGTGGGGGCGAGGGAGCTGCAGTCAGACACGCTGAGAGCGAGTCCCACAAACCGGTCACAAACGTGTGCGTGGGGCTGGGGGCTCCTCTGCGAAACGGGCGGCGAGGTGGGTGCCCTGAGCGCCGCCGTCCCGCGCGAGCGCCGCGCCGAGGCTTGGCAGCAGCACACGCTGGGCTAACTGGGGGTATTTCTGGGTTATACCAACAGCAGGGGGGTGTGCAGGAGGAGGAGGAGGAGTAGTAGGGATTAATAATGTGCTAAAGAGCTAACTACAAATGGCCAGTCCCACAGGTAGAGGCTGTGGGGTTTACAGTTGCTTTCTGCTTGGTGTGCTTTTGGTAATTTTGGTAAGAAAGGTTGGAACAATTGAATGGAGGGGTGGCAGAGAATAGGAGGAATTTAATGAGCAATAGGGGTTGTGGGCTGTTGTAAACCAGTAGAAAGTGGGTCGTGTTTGCCTTTTGGGGGGAGCATTGGACACAGCAAATGTAGAATTTCTAAGCAGTGTCATTTGTTTCAGCAGGAACTGTCTCACTTGTGTATTTTACGGTAGCCAAAGGGAGTGATTATTAAAGAAAAAAAAGGGAAGGGAGGGTTTTATTCCTGTAATCAAAATCCATCCCTTTATTAAACCCCAGCTTGCTTAAAGGTGGTATTACTGGGTGGAATTGCAGAAAGCTCGAGGCTTTGGCTCAAAATAGGTATAGCAGCACCAACTAAGAGTCTCGGTGTGTTTTAAAGTGTGCCTGTTTGCCAAGCGTGGTGTTTCATTGATAGTAATGTGTTTCTTGGTCATTTAGCCCTCTTGGAGAAAGTAGAAGGATGTGAGCCAATAATTAGAAGTCATTCTAATTCAGAAACTACTGACAGTAGGCGGATTGTTGGCTTGCTGTTTGTATTTACTGGTACCATTGGTGTCTAGAAACAAGAATCTAAATGACTAAGGTATTCTGGATATGTTCTGATGTTCATTGTAGAAGCCAGGGCTCCAGGAGTAGGTTCTTGCTAAATAAAAGAAATAATTTTGTGACTTTCCCGAGTGCAGTGTTTCCAGCTGTATTTATCATCAGCCTAAATTATTTAAACCATAAAGCAGCATCTTGCAAGAAATTCCTATTCCTATGATCTTTTTTTAAACATATAAATATTTCAAGTCCATACAAAAGGGAAACCTTGTATAAAAATAATATATCACCCATGAGTGAGAGAAGTTCTTAAAGGTAGTGCAGACTTGGTGTTGAAATGGGAACACTGGCTTCCTTACAACAGCCTTGTTACTAAGGGATGGTGAGTCCAAGATAAAAGATCTCCCATGTCTTCTAATTTCTAAGACTTCTTTCAGACTTGTTTAATTATGCCTTGGGTATATCCAGTCTGTTGGTGATTGTGGTGGTTGCTCTGGATAACAAGCAGCTGTGGCAGCAAAAGGATTCACTCAGATTTTTGATTTAGGAAGGAAAATAGTACTTTTTTAATGTATGTGGCCAGAGAACAGCAAACTGTTACCTGAGAAGGTGGTGGAGTCTTGGATGTTGCTTTAGTCTTCTTTCTCAGCACATAGAGTTCTGACTGGTCAGCATTGCCTTTTCAGCCTTTATATTCCATAATAGTTCATAAACCTGAAAATAAGGTTCTACTCAGGGCTCAGCCAAAAATGAGCAGTTTCCTTCTGTCTTCCCAGTACTCCAGAACTAGTCTGTGGGAGAACGAGACACACAACCTACTGGAACCAGAGCACAGAAGAGAACCCCATTTAAATTAAATAACCATAAGAATCCCTGTTTTGCTGTACTGTGTACCTGCACACTCAAGGCAGTCCCTCCATCTGCCAGCTTGCTATTTTAATGTGTTTTTAGGTGTTGACCGTAAAGTTTGCTGTTAACTTGCATCTGTTCCACTCCAGGAAATTTGCTGTTATTGTCTGGCATCCTCCTAAAATGCTCATTGCTCCCTATTAGAGACTGCACCCCCTTAAATATGGTGTTAAATAAGGTATCAGTGGTAGGCAAAGTCATCTCCTGACTGCTCAGTTTTCCTGCTGTTGCTACAAATAAACGTTAAGAATCTTTCCAAAAAGAAAAACCTTCAAGGATCCTTCATTAGATGCACTCCTGGGAATCGGTAATAGATACTTGAATATCATTCATTTTAGGAGCAAGGGTTTGAGGCCTATTAAAATCAATGTGCAGGCTAAATATTTACTCTGTTTGTTTTGCAACGTCTATTGCTGTTAAAACAGCTTCTTCTGCATCTGTGCTGTAAATGCACAGCTCGCTGGTGCACCAGGAGCTTGTGGCTCCCAGGGTGTTGGTGTTTTCCCTGCCTAGGACCACAGTTTCCCAGTTCCTGGTAAATGCCATGGTGTGGGAGCCGATGGGGTAGCAAGAGCCTGCAAGTTCTGCAAGGCAGGGTTTTTAGCAAGCAGGAAAAAGGGAAATGTTAATATAGAAACTTGAAAAATCCCCTGATAAAGAGAAGGGAGAAACGCCAAAGGGAAGAAACAGTACTGTTTCTCTAAAAGCGGTGCTCTGAGCTCAAACATAAAACTAAAACTATCCTGATCTCATCCGTGCAAGGTCTATAAAATCCAATTACTTGGATATCTGGAATTTAAATAACTAGGAACTTTATGTCTAGTCTTGTCTTGCTTTTAGCTGTCTCTTCAGTGGGAAAAACTGTCCAAGTTAGTGATAAGGAACCATTTTATTTGGGGAGGAGTTTTAACCAACACCCAAGGATGATGTCATTTCTGACACAGCTCATATCCTGCTTCTAAATCTGCCACAGTGAGAGAAAGAAGTGTGTATTAGGAATGTCATATCACTGTAAACCCACTGGGCATTGGTTTAGGTGCTTTAAAACAGGTTTTGGCATATGGAGCAGCTTGCTGGGTTTATAGGAGACTGATCTACCTTTTAACTGCAAAAAAAATCATTACTCGGGCAGTATCTGCTAACGTGAGGGTGCACGGGTTTCAGGCTACAGTGCTTCTTTATGTGTTTAAAATGGAAAAAAGGTTTCTGCAGGTAAAATACTGCACCTTTCTTTTGAAACATTAAAGCAGAAAAGACTTGGAAGCATCTGAAAAGGAAGTGGATTGTTAAAGTAGCTTGAGAATTTCTTTTGCTGTCTGTTTAGGTAATCGTAATTAAAAAATGCCTGAATGATCTTAATAACACATGATTCAACTGACAAGCACTAATTGCTCTCTATCAGGCCAAGAGAAGATGAATGTTGTCAAGAAAACCACAAGTCAGACAAGCTGATTCTCTTCTAGTCTGACACCGTGTTCCCATGTACAAACCAGTTTTTACTGGAGCCTTTCCAACATCAAAAGAAAATCCTTGCCTTCCCATTAATTTTCGTTGCTGGCAGGGCTGAGCTGTTTGTGACGAGTTCCTTCGTTCCTATTGCTGGGCTGCTATCGTGCAGGATTGTGCACAGACAAAAATGTAAACTGGTTTCCCAACTTCTCTTTATCTTCTGGAGGTTAAACTGAATATGTTCTTACTCTGGAATATGAGGTGTTAGGTGTAAACCCCCTCTTTTTTATTGATTGTTATAGCAATCCTTTTCTCTTTGCCCTGAACGTGCAGTGCCCTGGGCGAGGTAGGATAATGTTATTTTTCTTCAAAGATTTTACTTTTTTAAAAGACAACATATGCAAATTCTATCGTTGCAGTGAAAATCTGACTTTTACATAGCAGATGCTATCTGGCAGGATTTCCTGCAAGGTGCTGTAGCTAAAGCTTTCTTTCTTTCTTTTGTTTTAAAGACACCTTTTTTGTCTGGGCTCCTTCCAGTCCAACTGAAAACTTATCCTTTGCTGCTTGACTTTACTGCATTCCTCGATTCACATACAAGCAGTGGAAGCCACTCTGTGCTCTTTCATATTTCCCATTTCTTTTGGGCACCGGTTACTCAGCAGTATTGGAAGGGATGGGTCACCTGGGCAGCTGTACACCCAGGTAAATATGATGACCTGTCTTGTAAACAGTGTTTAAACACAGCGCCTGCTTTGTAGTGAGTAAATTAAACTGAGCCACTCCAAGTTCATTGTGAAGGGAGATCATGTTGTGTTTTAACGTAGATTTGAAACTCTCAGAAATATAGAAATTATAACTAGAAACGGGGGGATCTTTCTGTGAACAAAATGTCTCCTTTAAGCAGATATTTTAAGTTGGATCATTAAATCCCAGAGTTCGGTAGTGCCAGTTCTTCTTTTAATTAGTTTTTATGAGGAAGAGGAATATTGTCATCATTATTGAATGCGCCTTGGCGCTCCGGAAGGACCTTAACTCCGTCTGCTTTATGTTCTTGCGGAGAAGACGGAGAGCAACTTATTAAAAGCTTCACCACAGTTTTCAGACCTCACTTCTGAAATGGCATCAGTTATCAGCCTTGGTAATATTTCCTTGCAAAATTTGGTTGCTGGTTTAACTATTTGGTGTCCACCTTTAGCGTGTCTGGAGATACAAAGCTTTGAAAGGACCCATTACTTTGTGTAAAATGAAACTTTGGGTTCTCTGTTGAATTTGTTTCTCTGATTCCCTTATCAATGTGCTAAATGTTTAGCAACAGTGGTCGTGAACACATTCTCCTTACCAGTTTCTTCTGCTGGCAACAAAAACCCCATGATAATGGCTGGTGTTAAAGTGCAGGGGTACACACGAGTGGAGCATTCTTGACTTGCTTTCCAATATGAAGGCCGCCCCTCCTCTACTGGGTCACCCTCACCCCTGTTATTCCCCCAATTTTAACACACTGACAGTAAATAGGAGTAAATAAATCAGAGTAGATAGGCAAAACCGTGAGCTGCCACTGGGTTGATTTGTCATTTCCGATCTCCTGAACACAAAAAAGTATGTGTGTTTTTATGTCAAAACTATTTTCAAATCTATCTGAAATTATAATGATCTGTGACAGTTTAACAACATCACAGGTTATAAAAAGCACAGTGAGAAGTTCCTTTTCTTAATTTTTGCATGAGATGGGGGAACAGCAGATCCCTCTCTTCTCTGTTGCTTGCTCTCCCTCTCAACACCCAGAAATACGAGGGGCCTTGTTAGAACCAGAGGGCAGAGCACTGCGCTGTCAGCAGGAGCCCAGATCCTTTTGGGGCAGCACCAGGAGAGGGTTTGTTTGTTCCTGCTCTATGATTTTCTGTAAAAAATAACGAGAACCCCAGAGTCTGTCCTGAAATGGTGAAATCCTTTGCTTCTGTAGGAAAGTGAACAACCATTTAGAAAAGAAAGAGGGCTGTGTTTGGTTAACATTGAGACTGAGGCTGTGTTACCTGAAAAGCACCAGCCAGCCATGGGGTGTTCTGAAAAAAGCCGCCACCAAATCTTGTTTAATTCTTTGCCAGTGTTTTAAAGATGTAATTCTAGCTTTGTATTTGAGAAATCATGTTAAAAATTATGATCCATCATTTCCTGCTGTAGAGGTCAGAGCAGTGTTTGTGGCATCTCTCATATCACAGGGTTCTAGTTTGTTTTTTTTCGTGATGGTAGCTTTTTCAGTAACTTATTTAAGAAAGCCATTTGGGACTTCATTCATTGGCTTTGTAGAGCAAGACATTCCCATCGATATTTGTGTCTAACTGCAGTTATCAGCCTGCTCCTCAGGAGCAGACCTCCACTCAGCTCTGGTGGGCTGAGGACCCGTTGTCGCCGTTGCACCCTTAGTGCTGTAGGACACGTGAGTGCGGTGATGTCCCTGGAAAGGGGGGCCTCAGCTCTGCGCTTCCACCCAGGATGCTCGCGGAGGGGCTTGCGGAGCCTTGGAACCCTCTGCTCTCCTGCAGGGTGGCCGAGCTTTCAGAACACCTTCCACTGTCTGATCCGTGTGTGTTCGCTGGCACGGTTGGTGTAGGCAGCGAGGAGCACGCCAGGGAGCGCTAAGCAGTGCCATCTAGGGTTGAGCCTGGCCCAGGGAGTTCGTCCTAAGAGCCCTGTCTGAGCAGTCAGCCACAGCCCAGTAGTGGAAGGTTTCTGAGAGCTGAGAATGCTATTACTCTTACAGAAACGCAGTTTCTTTAGCTAGCAGTGTGTATTTTAAAAGTAGTGAACAGTGCATACTGAATCTAACTTTGAATCCTGATATTCACCTGTGCCAGGTAGGTTACAGGATGTTTTTGCTGAGCCTGGGATGTTACGTGCAGGCTGGGAGGCTCCTGCTGTGTAGGTGGTGAAGCAATTGGATCGTCCTTCAGAACCAGAGGATGTCACCTTCCGGCTGATGCACTCGGGAGAAAGTTGCTACATTTATCTGAAGGGGAACAGCATAGTTTGATCATATGGTTGAGCAAACCTACCCAAGTCAGGTGGGTTGCTGAGACGTAGCTGTGTGTCCTGTCTGGATCTTGATGTCACTGCAAATTGTTTGGTTTTTTGAGGTCTCAGGGTGGTGGGAGGCTTGAGGCAGAAATTTCACCTTTTCTGTGCACCAGTGTGTTTGAAGTTCTGAGCAGCAGAGTGCTCTGACACATTTGTGTGTGTGCCAAGTATCTCCATTTCCTCTGCTGTGTGTCCAAGGCACCCACGGGGGCAAAGTCTGAAGAGGTCTGTTAGCTCTGGAACTGACCTGCCCCCATAAAGAAAAGATGTTGTTTCACAGATTTCCCTGAGGTTTGTGTGTGTAGCTCTGGGGAACTCATTAAACCCAACAGCAGATGGTATGGTCATGTTGGTACCATCCAGAAAAGCCTTGTGGTTGAGGCTTTGGTTTACAGTTTTCCATAGAGAACCACATTATTTTAGGGTAAGTAATGGAAGAAGGTGCCAATGTTGAAGTTCTGTCATGTCCTTCTGTGCCCGTGTTGCCCAGTCTGGGGCCCACACTGTGGTGATGGTGCTTGCTGGGGTTGTACACATGGTCTTGGCACGACTCCGTGTAGAGCAAACCAAGTCCGAGTGGACCCACCTGTCTGTCCCCATGTGCTTGGGCGCACACATCGTGCGGTTGTTCCTCAGGCAAACTCCAGAGCCAACCCCCAGCCCCTGGTTGATGCCTGCGGGCAGATGTAGGTTTGCATTAGTTTTCAGTAATATTTAAGTTCAAGTAACTATAACATATCACTGCAAAACAATAACTTAGTAAACAGCAACAGTTTATTTCCTGAAGCGCTGAGCTCTCTGTGCCTTCTTTTGTCACCAGATAGAGCAGGATGCACAATGGTCTGTGGATTTTGTTTCTTTTTCCTGAATTAGGTGGATTTCCTAGGTGGGTTTGCTGCATTGAAGGGATGTGGTGTGGCTTTATGTGAGG
Organism: Tapera naevia; assembly: GCA_033556795.1. Taxonomy (NCBI): domain Eukaryota; kingdom Metazoa; phylum Chordata; class Aves; order Cuculiformes; family Neomorphidae; genus Tapera; species Tapera naevia. The sequence goes on from JAUMJJ010000220.1 coordinate 1,936,535, forward strand.
AGAGTGGCTGCTGGAATGGAGTCACAACTGTCAAGTGCAGCTCATGCTCAGTGATTCTTCCCGACTCAGTGGCTGTGAAGGGTTCTTTTTGAGCCGTGTACAAAATCTTTCTTCAACTTTCATTCCAGCTTTGAAATTATTAATTTTCCAAGGATATTTAGTTAACTTTTAGTTGGATGTGTTAGACAGGGTTTGGCTGTAAGCTCAGACTACTTAGAAGGTCGTTGTTTTGAAGATGTCCTCCATCCCACCCCAAAGCAGCAAGCGTGGTTTGCCTTGGTGTTTCAGGTCCCTGCTTTTTCCTGTTGGAATTTCTCTATTTGCTAGGTCCAGAATTGCTGTTTTCCTTTTATTTTTAACCCTTGCTTTTTCTGAAAAGTACCAGTGAAAACTTCTTTAGCAAATTTTTTCTTGGCTTCACTGATCAAGTGGTTGAAGGCTGGGATGGGAAGAATGTCTGTGATCTGCTGACTCATAGATAAATGTCCTATAAAATGCATAGTTGGGCTGCTCTAAATTCAGGGCTAAATATTCATGATCTCTTTGGGAAAAGAGCCACAACTTGACTCAGACTTTCCAGTTCAGTGTGTCTTGCTTCCAATATTGTGGAGTCCATCAGCCTGATTTAAAGGGAGGTCCTGGTTCTTGCTCCCACGTGTTGAACTCATCGGTACGGTGTGCTCTTACAGCTTATGGAGAGCCAGTCTTGACATCCTCCTGGTAAGCTTGTGGCATCGTGTGTCTTGAGGAGCAATGTGTGTAATCCTGGAGTGTTTTAAATGTATCCTTTGCAGGGGCTCAATTCATTAAGAATAAACCTAGATTTGAAGTATTAAAAAGAAAAACCCAAGACAGCTTCCGTCTACCAAACGGCTGAAGATTGTGGGCAGAGAAAAGCCCAAAAGCTTACCCTCCCCTTCTTTTTTTTCCCCTGAAAAGGAAAGTTCAGAGAGGAGATGATCTATTAAATTGTTTAGTTTTCTGTGGTGAAGGAAATCAATGTTTTTGTAGAATTTGCACGGTGATTTGTGGGGAAGGAGGGAGAAGAGAAGAATGGGGATGAGCACACAGACATGCAGTCCCTGTCTGGTGTTCTGTGGGAAAAAATATCACGTAGCAATGTAAATTATGTACAGTCTGAGAAGCACTTGTTTTGTTTCTTGATCTTGTTAAAGCATTTCTTAACACAATGGCTTTTTTTTTCTCAAGTAATAGCATTAATTACATAAAGCATTAATAGGTTTTGCGGATTGTACAAGTGAGAAGGCTCGCAACAACCTGGTATTTCAAAAGAAAATAATGTTCCATCCTTGAGATTCAAAGATAATTCAAGAAAGTAATAAAAGCTTGTGAAATCCTAGGGAAGAAAGCTTTATGTCACTTCACTCCTTCATCAGATAGAAGGCAAACACCTCATTCCGTTGGCTAAACTCTGTGCCTTGGAAATGCCCCTGTAATTTTGTCTTTTGCAAGTTGCTGCATTTCACCTATTTCAATGGGTTTTCCCTCCCCTTGAACAGCAACCCTGAACCCTCCGGCACCTCGGGGTGCTCTGGCAGCTCTTGCTGCGTACGCTCCCCGCTGTCCACGTGCAGGTGATCGCTCTGTGCATCACACGTTGCAGATTTGGAGAGCCATCCTAGGACAGGGCTAACGATCTCATGTTACCCATACCTGGTGCTCATTAAACAAACACCTTTGAAGTGCAGGAAACTGTAAGGGAACCGAGTTCTTTTTTTTCCTCTGCTCTGTTATCTCAATTTGATGGGGAGAACAGAAGTCCTGAAAATATTTTTGAAGGGAAATATATTTTGAAAATAACGCGGTGCTATTCTGAGCTCTTCTTGCAAACTTCCTACTTAATTCTTGTACATTAGTGGTGTTCCCTCTGCAAAGCAACTTCTGCATTTGATAGAGAGCAGTGGTTAGAGAAATCTTCATGAAGAGAAGGTGGAACCCCCCCAGCATTTCCGTGCATTGTGTTCTGGATTTTCCAAATTGGATTGAATGTTGTGATTGAAAAGATTGTCAGCACTATGCAAATGAGAGAGAGAAGTGAAAGTGCATCTCATGCAAGTAATTTCTATGTAGATAATTTGCCATAAAAATTTATATTGCAGTCCTTAAAACCTTCAGAGATTTATTCTGTCTAGGGAAAGGTGATTTATATGGTATTAAAACACTTTTTATGTTCCAGTCCTTTAGATTTAATGTTTATTGCCTATAAAAATGAAATCTTCCTGTGGATATTTAAAAGTTTTGGTACTGTGTGAAATATATATTCAGTTTAGAATCTGAAATGCTTTAGAGATGCAGTAAATAAGTGATGGAGTGTTACCTCAGGTTCATCGGCCTCGGCAGTCCAGCCTTACTCCAGGGTTGAACCCATTATGGAGCTGATGTTCTGCTTACCTGAGACATATGGTAACGGTGAGTGTAGTGACAACAGCAATGGGTAATTTTGTCAGTCTGTTTTGGGTGGATATTTAGGGTACTTTGTGTAAGGATTTTTGAAGCTGAACTTGAACGGGTGTTTATAGTCAGTATTAAATAGAGAAGCAGGCTTATTCCTTACCCACAAAGGGCCAGATTAAAGCCGAAGATTAGGATGTGCTGCAGGAATATCGAAATAGGAAAAGACATTCTGCATCACTTCTGTCAACATCTTCTGCCCTTGGGAATGGAGGGGTTGGGGCTTGGCAGGACCGCTGCAGTCCTTGTAGGTGGGCAAGGAGGAGCCCCTGTTCTGCGTTTATTTCTAGCTTAATTGTTGGTTATTTTTGCTCTCCCTTTTATTGTTTGGGCAGAAGCATAGAAGAAGCTGTACTTCTTTCAAAGCATAATTCCCCAGCCCTTGGTGTTGGTCCCTCTCCCCTTCTTTCCCAGACAGGTTTATAAAGCATAATCTGTCTAGATCTGAATAAAACACAAAGCATGAAAGATGCGGGAACAACTCAAGTGAGGCTTTACACAAAAATAAGGCTGTGTGTAGGTGGCTGTCTTGCCTTGTAACTTCTTTAATGGTGGTGCCATGAAGAAGTAAATGCCGTAGCGTGCATTGCTTCTCCCAAATGTTTCTCATCGTTTCAGAGTTCATCCCACAGCAAAGCTATGCAAATTAAACTGTGGAGCTGCGTCCCACTGAGCACTGAGACAGATCAAGGAAAGATTGGCAAGTCCTTTTGAGGTTTTTCATCTGCAACTGCAGAATCCAGTGTATTACTGCACTCCAAGCACAAAAATTAGAGATTCATTTATAGTCATGTAACTCAATCAACCAGAGACATGGTGGGAAGGAATTCTGGGGGCTTACAGATAATGCTTATTTGCAGTGACGCATCAAATAGCACCTAGCAATTCCTTTCCAAATTGCCCTCTTCTGAAGGAATAGTGGTGCTGGTAGTGCCAGGGCTGGCTGTACCCTGGCTGCACCCTCCCTGTGGCCCTGCCAGGGCTGGTGTTCAGTGTGATGCTCACGGCTCCACGCTCTGCCCTGTCCCCATCTGGGAAAGGACACAGCACAGGTGTTGCAACGTCAGGTGGCCGAGAGAGCGGCACCAGTTCAAGGAGGAACTTTGAAGCTTCTCAGGGTTGTAGCTGTCTGTTGTGTCATCTCGAAAGAGGCATTTTTGGATTAAACTTTCATGTTGTCCAGCCTAGGGCTTTATTGTGTTTCATGAGTTTTCCCAAAAGGAGGGCTCCCTGGCACTGGGATGGGGAGTCCAGCATGCTGGTCTTGCATGCGTGATAGCTGAAATCTGGGTTTCCTTCATGAGTGTCTAAGTAAAGGATGGAGGCACTTGATACAGCGAGTCCAAGAGTGGGAGGCTCTGAGGCAATCCAGGTATTGATTTGTGGTTAGTTTGAAAAGCACATGGGGTTGGAGGACAGTGACAGCAGCTTCAGACTGTTCACTAAACCCTTTGCTGCTCTGGGTCACAGACCTGAATGCTGTTTCTGGTTAAAAGTCTGATACTGATTAAATACATAATATAGATAGGAAATTACTCATGAAGACCAGCCTTTTGTCCCTAAAGGACTTGGGATGACTCTGGACCAGCAAAAATGAGGCTGATGTAGTCCCTGCTATGTGGGCAGGTGTGGCTGTGTATTTCAGGTTTCGTTTAGGAGAGAGGGGGTGTGTATGGACTGGAAATCCCTATATGTCAGGAGGCCTCGAGGGATAGAAACCTAAGTGATTTCTTAGTAAAGTGGTCTCTTCTGTCCCTAGTGCATCATCTGCCTCCCCAGGCTGCCGGGAAGTAAATGGCGCTGGATTGTAGATAACTGTTGTAGAGTTTCTTTCTGCGTGTGGGGAGGGAATGCAGTAATCTGTTCCATCAGCTTGTAAAACTGAACTAATTAACAGACAATCAGCACTGATTGAGACAGCTGCATTCTTTACGGAGGGATTGTAAACACCGAGCCTGCACAGAATTGGTTTTACTGCTCTAAAGTAGAAGAAATTGAGACAGCATTTGATAGCCAGAATTCAGGACTTTTCAGTGGCAGTGGATCACAGCGAGGCTGATGGTGCTGAAATCTATTGTTTGCATTTTAGTGTGATTTGTCAAAGTGTATGGGGGGGATTCTGTAAATGATCACCAAGTCAGTATTTTATGATGACAGAAGGTACTTTAGCAGTACTGTCTGCCTTGTGTTCACAGGGCTGGACGTGGTGTGATGCTCCTGGTCGGCAGGGCTTTCGCAGCCTCTCAATGCCAGATTTGCAGTATTTAAAGATGTTTTATATATGCCTTTGGTGATGTGCAATTTCTAGAAGGTCTTTACGGTAATTCCAGGTTGCGTTATTAGAAATGCTGATGTGAAACATGGTTGATCCGTGTTAGAGGTACCAAGCAGGCAGCAGTGCTTCTGGTTCTAAACTGGCTCACAACAGTTAATGCAAAGCACATTACTTTTTGTTGTATGCTGTTCTGCCTGCTCTACCCCCCCGAGCCAGCCTCCTGGTGACTGTTCATGAGCTAATTTTATTTCATGAGTCAATTCTGCTCTTTTACTTTTCATGTCACAGAAAATGAGCTTAACTCAGAGCTGCAGTTTGTTGTTGGGAAACACCTGGCTGGCAAAGCCATCCTGCATCCCACTGCTCTGCCTCTGTCCCATGTGAAGGGAGATACTGCTGATCTGTAATCATCCAGATAAATATTGGGAATGATAACATTTTCTGCAAGGCTTCAAAATTGGGCATTCTGTGTGATCATCCAAAATCTGTGCTTGCTATCAGTGCAAAATGTCAGAGATGCATTTCACCATTGTGTACTGTCACCCCAAGCTGAGTCATTATTTGGGGTTTAGGTCTGAAAGAACGTGAAGAGCCCTAAGTGGGACTTTAGTAGGAGAAAAAACTAAATAAAGAGTGTTTCTTTCTTGTTTCCTATTTATATCTATCATTTTTTTAGCAAACACCCACCAATTGCATTCAAAGGCAACTTCGCAAAAGCTCAATATTTTTCCCATCATGGGAAAGTGCAGAAACCGTACAGTGTGCCCTGAAAGTCAACAAACTCAGACCAAGAGAGGAAGCACATTAGTCAGGAGTCAGGGACCGTTCTCTGAAAGCGCTCTGCCAAATACTCTTCCTGCTTAAATTGTTTATCAAAAAACAATTCCATTTGCCAGTAAGTTTCTTCTGATCTTGTTTTCGTTACTACTTATTTCTTAATGAAAGTTCCCCATCCTGCTTTTCCCGGGAACTGCTGCGGCCCCTGCCCTGTGCCTGGTGCCCCTCTGGCTGTGCAGAAGGACCATGGAGGAGGGAACACGTCAGCATTAAACGTGTCCTGTGATCAGCAGTGACAGGGCCGAGGGAGGTGAGCCTACAAGAGTCCCTGGGGAGCATTTTCAAGATGTATTTTGTAGGTTTTCCCTGGTACACAAGCCAATTGTTCAGGATTTTAAACCTATAACAAGAAACTCCAAGTTAAGACTGGCCCCATCTTTCCAAACCACATTGGTCATGTGTGTGGTGGGATAGTTTATTTGTCTGTTACAGCACTTCTGCAGAGCGCAACAACATGAGAAGAGAGTAAAAAATGAGATGGTGTGTTAGTTCAAGACCATGGTAATTTTTTCCTGTCCCTCAAGGAATTACTTTATTGGAATGTGGTTTTAAAATTATTTTTAGGTTGCTTTTTCACTGTGTGTTTATACTTTTGTTGGTAAATATTTTATGTCCGATGTTAGGAAGCAGCTTAAGTAGCTTTCAGATTGGAGAATGCATTTGGAGACAGAAGGATTATTGAGTGGTGGTTGTGATGGGCTTCAGGGCGGGCAGTTAGTCTGACTGTAATGGTTAACATGTTAAAAAATCTGAAAATCAAGGTCAAAGGAAAAATAATTGTGAATTTTTGCCCTAACTGACACTTGGTGTAGTTAGGATTTGGGTGAAGTTGAACAGAATGTGAGCAACGAGTTTATTTTCATTTAGAATAAAAACAAAACAAAAAAGCTTGAGTTTATTTTATTTAAACAGTAAGTCCCCAGAACTTGCACTGGAACACGGCTGCGTGTATGTATGTTATTGATTTATTGTTGGCAACCCGTACAGCAAGTTGCAAACCCTGCTCTGTTACAGCCTGCAGCTCGGTCAGCGCGCGGTCGCGCTTCGTTGCCAGCAAAGCTTGGGCTGAAAAGGGAGTAACTGAACACTTTAAATGGTGGAACAGAGCTTAGTTAAAGTGTTCAACTTTTTGTTATTTAAACCATTCTTAGGACTACATTTTACTTTGATCTGTGGTCAAAAACATTATTTAATGTAACTGGTGAATCTGATCACACTTGGCAGCAAGACTTGAGCGGGCGTTAGTGACGGTGATGAGTTATAGCGCAGCGCCGACCACCTGAGCACGGTGCTGCCTTGGAACGAGTGGCACGACCAGGACTTTAAGGAGTTTGTAATTACTCAGTGGTTAATTGCATTTTTTTGTCTTTTAAGGGCAAAAGCTCTTTTAAGAATTGCCTACAAAAGCTGTGGTTTGTGGGGCATGGTGCCTGCACGCCAACCCTGGTGATGTGCTGATACTGAGAGCGCTGGTTTGTTTTTCCAGAGAAGGGCATGAAGTTTGTAATTTCTGAAGTGTTTCTGCAATCCTTATGTAATCAGTACGTGGGCTTCTGAATGGGTGAAAAACATGGTGTTTTAAGAACAGTTAAGGAAAGGTAAAATTCCCCTGAGACAGGTGGGTTGTGTGTGCAGAGCTGTGCCAGGCGCTTCTGCATCAGGAAATGCTCATGTCATGGGAAATTAAAAATTGCAAAAAGCTACATTGAGAACTTTGATAGTTCTGAGAGAGGAGGAAAACAAAAATGAGATTACTGAAAACTTCTTTCAGTAGCAGATCAGCAGGTAACTGGGTAACTGATTGAAATGATGATAAAGGGAAATGCCTTAAATGCACAGGAACAGGATGTTAGTGGAAGTGGGTACTGCATTTACTGGTAGAAAATTCCTGATCTGCATGCAGTTGATTTGTGTCCATCCTTGTAAGAAGCAAAATTAAGTTTATGGTGAAAATGTGCTGATAAGAACTGCAGGCAGGCTTCAGGCTCTTGAAGGCACAGCCTGGGCATCGCATCCCTGCGCAGGAATCTGCCAGAAAAAGAGCAGCCTGTGTTAAAGCTGTGGTGTGTTTTCTGCTCCAGTGTGTAGGTTCTGTGGGTTTGTAGCAGGCCTGCCCTCCTGTCTGGGTCTTTGACATGGCGGTGACAGTGGCAGGATGAACAGGGATGGCTTCTGAGGAGGCTGAAACAGGCTGGGAAATTCGGGATACTTGCAATAAAGGGACCCAGATTCACCTCGAGTTGATCATTGTTACAGTGGAAAGCAGATTGACCCTCCTAGGGTTAGATTTTTTTTTTTATATTGCATGAAAGAAACCTTTTACTATTTGTTTCTGAGGATTGCTTTTAATGACTCCTGCACTTAAGAGCAAAAGACTTTCTTGTCTCCTCTCTTCCCACTGCCTCCCTCCCAACCTCAGTAAAATCTTTGAAATGGGTCAAAGCAGAAGCCATGCAGAGAGTCCTTTAGGTGTCTGGGGCTTCAGCAGCATCAGCTGTGCCTGCCCCGAATCGATGGGACTTTGGGGCAAGGGGCAGGATAATGATCTTGCTTGTTCTCTCTCCAAGCGTGCTCCGAGCAGTGTCTCGCCTTCTGAGCGGCAGCCGAGCCGTGCCTGGTTTTGTCTGGAAGTTGTACTATCCCGTGTTGGATCTGCAGAACTGAAACTTTCCCAGCTTTGAGTCCTTTCCGTAGTCAGGTCACCACTGCCACACCTTTGAACCCTGGGTTCTGCTTGCTTTTCATTGGAGCCTTTTTGATTTCAGAGGTGTGGAGAATGGTCCTGGGATGTGGTCTCCTGGTTTTGTTACAGTCTAAAGGATGCTCCGACGTGCGTCTGTCCGTATGGTATTGCGTCTCCTATTACTTTAGAGCGGTTGCAATAACTGGGAAGCTTGTTTTCCTTTGAGTGTTATACAGTACTTGGGTTTGAAATCCCCAAATCAATACTGCTTAGCCCTTAATATGTGTTTGCTTGCAGAAATAATGCATTGACCATGTTGAATTTATAAAAAAATTGGGATATCTCATGAGATCAAGTCAAAGTATGAAAAATCTTCTGTTGATGTTTGTCGTTGCAATCCTGTATCTGTTGGTGTATTTAAATAGATGAAAATTGTAGTGTACGTGGTTGAGATCAAGTAAGGAAGTAAAAAATAGTGATTTTCCAAATAGTTTTGATTTGGCGCTTGTTAACTGTGACATAGCTTGAAGATTTCATATCTCAGTTTGTATCTGGTCTTTTCTATAGAGCTACATATCTACTGTTTCTGCTCTGGAATTGCATCCTGCTGTACCTGATGTCTCTAAATGCCAGGCAAGACCCTGAGCTTTTGGGCTGGAGCCCACAGTGCCAGGCAGTTCAGGGTAGTTCAGCTGCATGATGGTGTTTCTCCTTGGCACAGTTTGTACCTGAGGTGCCACATAAGGAAATGTTCCGTGGTGAGAAGTGATCAGACCTGTCCCAGAAGGAATTCCAAAGGCAATGGAAAGGTGCCCACAGTGAGTGCATTGGGTACTGGTGTTGGGCAGGCAGCGAGGGTAAGAAGGTTGTTCTTCATCAGCCACCCAACTCTTTGAGCACAAAATATGAATATGATTTATTCTTTAGCCAGTTCTACCTTTTCTTTCCTGTCTTTTGGAAGTTCAGGTCTTCAAAATCTCCTTTTCCACTGGTAAAGTTGCTTGCTAGCGCTCTGTATTGTAAAGCAAAGCATTTCCTGCTTTGGTCTGCTGAAATTCTCTCCTACTGCATGGTTTGTGTTTGCTTTGATTTGCTTTAAATGTGTGCTTCCTTTTTAAATATAGTTTTCCAAGTTGCTGGCCGTACCAGATTGTTTATATTTTTTAAAAGCCTTCTGCTTAGCCGTTATATTGCTCTTTATAGTACTGCTTAACCACATTGGTTTCTGTTGCTCTTTTTTCTTGCATAAACTTAGCTGGGATGAATTTCAAATGTGGTTTATCCAACTGTTAAGTATTTCCCACTTTTCTGCAATAGATTTCACATATGTTACAGAATTCCAAACCAAGATCTGGTGGACATATTGCCCTGTTATTTTTCTCAATGCCAGAAATAGAGGGTTATTTAAGCATTACAGTGACAATATTTAGGTCACTGGCTCCAGCATGCTTCCTAGCTTCAAATCCAGTTGTCATATTTAGCTTATTTCCAAGGATTAAGGTAACTATGGCCCGTATATTTATTGGTGGTGGTGGGAATTCTCTTAGTTTTGTGGTAATAAGCCTAAAGGGGGAAAAAAGTATTGATCCTTTTGAGTCAGAAACTGCAGAAGGCTTTTTTTTCCCTCTAGAGGTCAAACTATGGAGTCTGGTAAACCACACGTACATCCATCCTATCACCCACAGATACGGGATTTAGCTGTACAAAGATGTAACTAAGAATTTGGAAATACACTTTTTCACAGAGGATCTAGAAAAGAATTCAGGAGCTCAGTTACCTTTTGCTTTTTGTCTGCTAGTCCTCTACATTCTTTTTTAACCTTGGGGACCAGGGGTTTGGCAGGTGTCCTGTAGGTCCTTACTGTCTTTTGCTATTTCTGACACCTCTGCAAAAATAGGGAGAGGCCAGCCTTTTGTTTTCCCACTTCGTCTCCATACTGGGTGCCCAGTTCTGCTGGGAAGTGTGCGTTACCCAAGGCATAGTGGAGCTTTTGCACCAACCTTCTCGCAGTAACCAGAACTGCTTTGCTGCTACTGGGGTTTGTGTATGTGGTGGTGCGAGTCCTGCTCTAGTGTGTTGTTCTCCCTTCTCAGGAACTTCTTTCTCATAGCCAGTTTTTCTTATTTCTAATGAATAAGGGAGGAAAACATTGCCAAATTCCTCTTATGAATCCTTAGTTATAACTCAAGGGACTTGGGGAACAATGAACAGAGCCAAGTGGAGGGTATGACCTTTAGTTTGTTCATGTTATGTGGAAATACTGCAGAAAAGGAATAAAATGCTAGAGAATATTGAGTGTTGTTGGTTTGTGCACCAATAAGTGACTCATCCAACCTGTGGTGGTGACATTTGGAAGCACAGAGCTGAGTAAAGATGCTGGGATGGGGTGATGTGCTTGGGTGAAGCCAGGCTGAGCCTGTACCTTGGCCTGGTAGACTGCTGGAAGATAATCTGGCATTCTTTGGATGATTAAATATACGTGTTTGGGGGAGGAAAAGGGGATATGCAGTAATAATTTTAGAGGAATAGATTCCAGTGGTAGGAAGAGATAAAAGAAGAGATGAAAGAAGACTTAAATGGAAAAAAGCATTGCAGTGGCAGTATAGTATTATATATAGGATGAGATTTGAAATCGAGTGGCTGAGGTGGAACTAGTGTGGGCTGAAGTGTACGGGTAGCCAATATTTGAATTAGTCATCTTTTTTTTCACAGTAACTAAAAAAGGAAAAATCCAGTATCTTTAAAAAGCAGGGGGGTGAAAATAAACCTGGCTTGGGCACATCCAAGATCTACAATTGTCTCTGAATTTGGGGCATCATTAGGTGATGTGCATTGTGTGGCACTGCTGTCTGGTGTAACGTGATGAACTCGGGGATGCTGGGGAGAAATGGTTGTGAGATGGAGTCAAAAAGGTTGTTGAATTTCATTTGATGTTACCAGGGGGTCCAACTTCTGGAAGCTTGGGGCTTTGTAGTGTTGTCCATCTGTCTTGATATTCCAAACAACCCAGTGAACATAGCTTTTGGTTTTATTTCTGTGAGAATCTGAGTTCTAATGGGAATCCCTTTTTTTTGTTGTTTTTCTTGACAGAGAGAGCTCGATACCACAGCAACGATATTGGCCAACCGGCAAGATGAAAGTGAGCAGTCCAGGAAAAAGCTTATCGAGCAGAGTCGTGAGTTCAAGAAAAACACTCCAGAGGTAAGGAGAGAGGCCGTTCCCATCTGTTGTGTTTCTTCCAGCAGTATCCGATATTAGGTTTACACAAATGGCCTTTTTTCTTTTAATGGTTTGTTTCCATGATTTTCTTGTGTGTATTGCAAAGTTCACGATCTTAGCCAAGACTGCTGGTCTTTGATGGCTTTCTCTTCAGGCAGTTTTTTGCATTCTCTGAATAATGAAATAGGAATTGATGTTTTTAGAGGAAGGATCAACATCAGCCTTCCAACAGGCTGGCTCTAAATATTGTAATAATGTAAGAGTTGGCGGATTGCAAAAAAAGCCATTCTTCTTCACTAATCCAGACCCTTAGCACTTGGATGTAAAGTGACATTTCATTGCCTAAATACATCTATATCAAGGGCATAACTTCAAAGATGCTGATTTTTCCATCAAAAATCAAATTAAGTTTTGCTGTTGATTGCACTGGAAATGCAGCGAGGTCAGTGCTGAGCTCTTCGGAAGCCCCGCTTGGAGGATGCGTGTTGTGGGCATCGCGGCTGCGCACAAGGTGTGGGACCAGTGCAGGGCAAACCTTGGGAAGGGGGGTACTGTGTGTGGGAAGCTGGGAGCGTTTAACTCCCAGCTGATGTTGGGATGTGTAGGGTGTGTCTGTGTACAGGTACTCATAGTTCTATCGGAAATACAGACAAACTCATTCTGGTAACTGACAGATGCAGAGCACTGTGTAGGGCTGGGTTGTTGGTTGGTTTGTGGGTTTTTTCCCCTCAATGATTGTTGACATCCAGGAATTTTCCAGGGCTTTAAAGCCCATTCCGGGTTTCTGATACACAGCTATCTGTTCCTTCCAAGGATGTTCCTGGGAGAGAAGCAGCTGCTTCTCAGGTCGCAGATGCTGCTTTGCTTCTTGTTGGTGCAGAGGGAGAGATGCTGGAGGAGCCTGATCCGGAGAGGAGAGGGAATGTTGGAGCTGGAGTGACTTTTGGGGACCTGATAAGTGATTCCCTGTGGCTTTGTGGGGCAGAAATTGAAAGAGAAAATTTGGAGACTGCGGCTTTGAAGGAGCAGAACTTCTTTAAAAGGAGCAAAATAATTTGGAGAGTGAATGCAGGGTCTCTGAGAGTAAGAAATGAGTTGATTCTTTCTGCAGAAGAGAGCGAACTAGAGGGCTGACGAGGAGGGAGGAGAGGAGTGAAAGTATGTGGAGGGTTTAGGAAGTTGTACAAAATCCAGAAAATAAAGAGACTTCTGGGGCCACATTGTTAAATTGTTTGCTGGGAGCTGAAGTTCCTTCTGTGAGACTCACTGGAGTTTCCTGCTGCCTTCCTTTTTTTCCTATAAGAAAGGTGACAGATCCAGACTTCCCCAAACACCCTGGATGTTCACAGCCATTGTTTTGAACCTGCTCTCTGCTCACTGCTCAACCTGACTTCTTCCTAAACTGTGCCTTTGAAACCCTACCTGATAAGGTGAAAGCACCCTGGGGTGGGCAGGGAAGGCACAGTGAGCCCTGGCATTTCCAAACTGATGCCTTTGTGTTACTAAAACATCAGACACACCCTATTCCATAACAAAAATAGAGTTCTGCAGTAGCAGACCAGCTTGCCTGCAGAACTGTTCTTCACATAAATAAATAACCCAGTGTACAGCTTAATTTAAATTTCCACAATGAAGTAACGTCTTTCTTGGTGTGAAAAAACACCAAACCCACAAAGACAGAATTGTTAAATATAACAATTTGTTTCAGAATCCTACTTTCTCTTTTGTTTTTCATTCCCTGTGCATGCCTGTCAGCACAGTGCTGGTTCAGCCTGCTCCAGCCTCTCTTTCCCTTTGCTGTAGCCAGTCTCACCATAAATCAGGAGACAAGTGTCGATTGCCTTGACTTTCCTACCCATTGCTGTCTGGGCTGTCCTCTCGACTTTCCATAATGTCTGCTTGAAAACAATCTCCCATGTAGCGGAAAATGGTTTGAAAAAATTGCCAATGAAGTTGAGGATATTTATACTTAATGTTTCTATTTACTTTAACAAATGTGACAGATCTCTTTGAGTCAGTTCTGCCTGCCTTGCAAATTATCAAATTGCTGCAAAAGAAATAAAATATTCTTGGGTTTATAGGAATGACTCTAGGGCTTTTGACATTTAAAAAAAAAATTAAAATACAGTTTCAGACTTGGCAGACTGGGAGAAGTGTCTCATGTTTGAGAACCTTATGGAACAGAAAATTCAGTGGTGGTTCTTACATACAGAAACTTTTGGAATGGGTTCTTAACTCCTGTTATTCCAAAAATAGATTTTACTTCCTCTTGCCTTTTAAGTGGTCAGATCAGACCTGCTGCTTGACAAGCTCATCTCATGCTTCCCATGGTGTGCACTTGTCAGCTGGTCAACAACAGTAATGAAAAATATGGGAAAACAAATTCCCTTGTGGCTTAGCCAGGTAAACCAGACCGTGGGAGCTGTCGGGTGTTGCCAGGCTCACCTGAAACAGGGGTCACTGACCTGAGGGGCCTGGGCCAGCTTGTGGGTCATAAAGTGAGATACTGTTCTATAATGTGAGAGCAGGAGCTCAGGTGTGACAGGGCCACGCTCCGTGTGCTTGCACCCTCTGCTCACTGCACCTGCCCGGCTCGGGCTGCCCCAGGTGGGCCCTGGCGGGAGGCGTGGCACAGGGCTGACGCTGCCCCTTCTTCCCTGCAGCACCCAGACAAAGCTCTCCGTGGAGCTTCTTTTGTTACCAAAGTAAGGGTTTTATTCCTGACATTACGCATTAGGGTGATGCACGTTTTTAAGATACATGTTTTTTTTCATAAAAAACAAACCAAAGCACATTTTAATTGCCAGCCCTCGCTAACGAAAGGAAATGAACACCCTTATTATGCATGGGCTCCATTTTTTTTAAATTTAAAATTCTTAAATTTGTAGTCTCCAGTGTTTTGGGGTCATTCTATTGAATTATCCAGTCTCTACAGCAAAAGATAATCAAATCAAGCTTTTAAAAAAAAAAAGAATATTAGTTCTGCTGGTTGAATTAGTGCTTGAAATGAGAAGAGTGGTTTTCTAATTGTTGGTAGCGAATTGTAGTTGGTTCCTAACGACTCTGCATGGTCAGCTTTGGTCTGTGATACAGTGAAAATGATAACATAACTAAAAAACCTACTGAAAATACACAGTCTGTGTGGAAATAGTTGGTGTTCTCAGGGTCTGTGTGCAGAGGGGTGAATATTGATCTGCTGCCATCTAGAGCTGGGTTGTTCTGCTCCCTTTTTAAAAATTTTTATTTATTTATTTACTCTTTTAATTCACATTCCCAGTGTGCCTGGCTGTACCTAGTGGGGGGGTGTTCCTGTGAGAGTGCACAGTGTGGGGATGGATAATTCTGCCTCCCCTTCTCCAGGAACAAAGAGGAATCCTGTTAACTTGGGATCCTTCGTATGGAAGAACATACATGGTATGTTTGTGTAAAATTTAGCTGGAATAAACAATTAAATGCAGTTAATATAATTCACAAATAGTAAATGTCTCAGTGCATGGGGAGGAATAACCCCTCCACCTTTCTCTGTGTTTCCTGACTTACTACTTAAAAGTTAATCAGGAAAAAATGAAGAAGAGGGGTGATGCTGAAGTTCTCCCTTCTCTCTTCCCAGGAATTTGAAAAGGAGATTTTTATGCAAATTAATTTCTTCTTAAAAGCTTTAATGCTGTTTCAAAATTAGTTTGTTTCTTTAAGAAACTTCCTATCTCTAAAACCTGAGCAGGATGCTGAGTGCATGGGATACTCTCCTTATGGAGTTAAAGCATCAACATTTCCCTCCTTAAAAAGACAAAATTCAACAACAGAGCACGGTGACTTCCCTTGCAGGTTTGGAATGGGGATGAATACCTCCTGTTTAGGATAATGATGTTTAGGTGCCGTGCGCTCCTTTTCAATGTTTTTAGTGAATATTACCATTTTCTGAAGAGGTTCTGTCTGCCAAGTGACTGATATAATTTGTGCTACATGTGCTTGTCATTGCAGAAGCTAAATGAAGCAGTAGTTTTATGTGACTTTTTCAGAACAATAATATAATATAGTTCCATGTCTTAATATGTCATCTGAAAGGTAGTCTTGTGAAGTCAGTTAGGTTAAATCAGATCAAACCTTATCCTGGAGGTCGCTTATTCACCAGTTCTCAATAATTTTGTTGTCATTATTTAATACGTTTTTGACTTGAGCATATTTTAATTGCTAATGGGAAAAACATTAGTGTTTCTGATGTGCTTTTCTGTATTTTGATCTCTTGCTGCCTTTTCACTTCATTGGAAATGAGGGAACAATAGACAAATTATAATCCACGGTTGTAGTTTTGCTGTCCCCAAGGGGGGGACATGCGGAGGCTGCAGAAGCTGCAGAGTTTGCTCTCAGGCCACAGGAGCTGAGAAGGTCTTTGTACAGGGTGAGGCAATACGTGGGGATTATCAGTATGCAGGATTTCACAGATAACTGTGTAGCTGTGCAGCAGCATTTGTGCAGGTCTGAGCTCTAGCACAGCATCTGTTGCCATGCAGGAGTGACCACACACTGGGCAGAGAAGGTTGATGGAGGTGTTTTTATGGACCAACATGCTCTGGGCCACTTGGATTTACTGTCTCTGTCTCCATTTATTTTAAAAATATCCTTAGATCAATTTTTTACATTTACTTCAAAAGTCTTTTTATAAAGCTGGAAATCCATGGCTGATTACTTTATTCATGAGTTCCAAAAATATTCCAGAGGGACACCTGTCTGATTCACCTGGATACATTGGAGCAGTGAGAGAGAGGAATTCCTCTGAAGTCTTTTGCTCCTAGTCATTTAGACTTATTTATTTAGCCATTTTTGTAGTTAAAGATGCTTCCCAGGTAAAGAATGCCATTTCTGCTGTCAGCATCAGTTGCAGCTATTGGATTTCATCACGATGAGGGCACTGGGTTTTCCATTGTGGAAAAAGAAAATAGGGGATATTTTTGGTATTACTGTGGTTTACAAAGGAACGTACTTGTGAGCAAATATTTAGAGATTAATCACTCTTGTTGGGTGTTCGGTGCTGCCATGAATGTCTCCTGTCCCTGAGAATGAGCCCGTGCCAAGCACACAGTTTGTTTTCCCCGGTTGCCCTCCCGGTGCCTGCGCTCCCCAGCGCTGACCCATTTGGAGAGCGGCCAGTGCAGCGCCTGGGTGTGGGGAGGTTGGGAGGGGGGCACTGGGAGAGCAGAATGCTTCCAAGGCCTGAGCTCGAAGGAAAAAACTTGATCTTACAGGGTGTTTGTCATCTCTTCCTCCTGAAGAAGGGCTGAAGTTTAAATAAGTGTGCATTGGGAGTAATAATGTGATTTACTGAATGCATCGCTGGCTGCTTTTTAAAGGCAAATATTTCCATTTATTTAGCTGAAATAGCTGAGATTTTTTCCCACTGTGTTACCAACAATTAACAGCCACTATTACATTCTGTATGATGTCAAAAGTAAGTCTAAAATTGGGAATTCATATAGAGCTCACCCAGAAATAAGACTGAGCACTCTCAGAGCAAAGCTGCACCTCAGTCCCTAAATTTACTTGGAGCCATTTGAGCAATAGTTTGACTGATTTTTTATAAGTTGATGCTTGAAAATAACAGGCAAACAAGATTTCTACTCTTCCTTCCGATGTGTATTTACTAAAAGAAGAAATAATTAAACATCTTCAATTTGCACTTTTCCTTTTGACTCCATGAATGTGCCATGGCCCACTTGGGTTTCTCCGCTGGACCCCTCAGTGGTTCAGGTGTCACTGAAGGAACTTGTCATTCCCATTGGAATGATGGTGTTGTCAGGAGTCACTCTTAGTAATCAATGCCAGCTATGAGAGATTCTTCTTATTACTCTGACAGTGGCCAAGGGAGAAGTTGGATCTGCTTGAAATGAGCAGAAACAGTTGATATGTTGAGTGAAAACACAAAAAAACCGCCCAGGTTAGATAGAGCTGTTAGGATTTCTTTTAAAAAACACAACGAACCCAACACTCCAACTTCCTGCAGGACCACGCTTTCATGGTTAATTTTGGATGTTGAAGTAGATTTTTAAGGGGAGAAATGTTTGTAAAATGCTCTTAAAACCCATTTTCTTCCAGAATTTTTTAGTATGTTTTACTTACTTAAAACAAACCAAACCAAAAAGCTTCCTGGTAACCATTTTTAAGTAAATTAAGTGACATGTGAGAATTAGAGCAGTTGAGAGTAATTTTTATTTTAGAATTCTTTCTGCATTAACACATCTGCAGTGTTGATGAATATATGGAAAAATGAAATTGTGCTTCTATCCTGCCGTGTCTCCAATGTGACAATAAATCAACTTTTTTTCCTTTTAAAATGTCTAGCCTTGTAATTTATGTTTGCATAACCCATTACTGAATTCATGGTAGGTGTTTTAGTTGGCAGGCTCAATTCCAGGGATTCAGTGGACCTATTTTAATACTGAGCTTTTGTTACTGTTCATAATTATGTGTAGAAATACATATATTTTCTTAATTATAAAAACCAGCTTGCTTTAGCTTTGGATCTCCTCTCACTTCCTCAACACAAATTGTGCTTTTAAAGCTTTGAAAGAAATAGTGCTTTTGAGACTTGAAAAAAAATAAATGGGTTTACCAGATTGGTTTGTTCCATTTTCAAAATCACAGAATCAAAACACTGAAAAAGTAGTAAAGTACAAAAAGAAAGTGGTGCTGCATCCCTGGTGCTGTTTATAATTTTTGAGCATGCTTTTATTTTATAGTCAAGTTGTAAATATTTAGACCAGCGTCAAGACAGGGTGCAAATAAAAGAAGTTTTATTAATAACCA
The DNA here is from genome assembly GCA_033556795.1 of Tapera naevia. Classification (NCBI taxonomy): domain Eukaryota; kingdom Metazoa; phylum Chordata; class Aves; order Cuculiformes; family Neomorphidae; genus Tapera; species Tapera naevia. Next base: position 1,954,822 of record JAUMJJ010000220.1, read on the forward strand.
TTATCTGGACCCTGGCGATAAATATGCATGAATCGCATAGGAGTAAACCCACCTAATAAATATAAAAGCCATACAAAACCATTAAGAATTTTTAATGGACTTGCAGATGGAATAATTTAATGCGACTGTAACTGCTCAGGTTCCAACTCCGGTAACGATTCCTCATCCCCTTGAAAGCTCGTGTCTGAGATGCATTGCTACCATTCATGATTCCACCTTGACTCTGTTTAAAACCATAAAACTGCGGTTTCACAGTTTTTGAAGCACTAATGCTTATTTATGGCTAGATTTCTGTGTTTGTGAAGTACAGAGGTGGCTATTTCTCAATTGCTCATGCAGAGAATTTAAGCAGGAAGGGCTGAGCAGCACGCGGGCGCTGAGCGCTGTGCGTACCCTGATCTCAGGTGCTCCCCTAGCACCAGGATTAAATTTGTGCCAGCTCTACACCAAGTTACACAGACCTGGGTACCTGGAGAGCCAGTTCTTTGGGTATTAAAAATTAAAGCTGTTAAGGACCAGACCTTCTGCCTAAAAACTGGATTTTTATCTTTGTCTTGTGAGGCCTGAACTACAGCAAGAGATGAACGATATCACCTGCCTCTGTGCATAAATCAAACCCGTCAAGTTGGTTCAGTTGGCCAATGTAGACAGAGAGTCATCACATCTTGTACAACCTTCTGCTGGGGTTTTCTAAATGTTTTGTTCCCTTCTGGGTGAATAAAGGTGCTCTGAAGTCTTATGTCAGGTGTATATGTTTGTCTGAGGGATGAAGAGACCTTTTAATAGGCAGGATGGCACAACAGAAATTCTTGTGTGTAGGCTGAATGCTGGTTAGTGAGCTGTTCAGGGAGAGGAGGCACTTGTAGACATTCTGGAGTTTTAAAAGCTCAGTTTAAACCAAAGCTTTCATTTAGTGCAAGACAGTGCTGGGAGGGCTTTTTACAAATGCTCAGCTGTGTTAGGGCTTCTCCGTCGTGTTTGTCGGAAGTGATTTGAGTGCTGAAGAGCTGGACTTGTAGGCGCTCTCAGTGCACTTCAGGGCACGTCTGCACCTGCAGTGCAGCCTTGCAAAGGCTGCCAGTGTGACCAGGGGTTTCAAATGGGTTAAAATGCTTCAGGGACTGTGCCCCTCTGTGAGTTCAAAATGCCAGATCTCTGAAGGCTTAATCAGCCAAATTAAGCTGTTGCTGATTATCCCCTTTGCCTCCGACTCCTGCTGATGAGCAGCTGAAGGACCAGATTGGCCAAATATGCAGTGGTAGGTTTGTGGTGAGAATGAGAAGCCAGAGGCTGGGGCTGATGCCACCTGCAGTAGCGTGGCAGGAGCTGGGTTGCCCCACATCACCGCGGTGCCCATCAGAACACCCACATCCCTTTGCTGTCTTGATGTGCCATGTGCTGATCCTGTGCCTCCCTGGGCGCTGCTCAGCTGCTGGAGCTCACAGCAGATTTGCATATCCCTGTGGTGCTTGGCAGCAATCGCTCTGTCTTTCCAGCAAAAAGAGACCAAGGGGTTTGTTCTCGTTAGTGGACAAAGGTCTCAATGGCAGACAGTGTGTGTGGGCAGGTCTTGTGCTGGTTCTTCGAGAAAGGAAGGAAGGGAAATGCTCAGGTTCTTGAAATACATTTGTCTTCCACGTTAGAGATACAGGCAACACACATTTCCAGCTTAAAGAGAGAACTGACAATAGTAAAAATTAATTCTGTCTTGGCACAGTGTCTCTCCTTGCAGTTCTGCCCCCTCATTACGCTGTGCCCTCTGTGGGCATGTTCCACCCACGGGAGCAGGGTCCCTTCACCGTCCTGACTGCAGATTGGCAGGAGGGGATGCTGAGGAGATCAGCACTATTCTGAAACTCGGATTAAAGTTCAACGTTGTCTGTGGGCATCAGCCATTGCAGCCACACGGCGTTCCCCGCGGCCGTGGTACCACAAACCGTGCCATCGCAGTGCGAATGACGCACTGCCTGCACTGCACTTGGATCACCCCTGCAGTTAAAATGAGGGCAGCAATAAAGAAACAAAGTACTGCTTTTTTAGGAAAGGGAAGACATTTTTAGTCCAAATATATCAGGTAGCTGGCTGGAGTGGTTCTTCAGTTAATGCTTGACAAAGCAATAAGCCAGTTTAAAGTGTACTTTCAGTTACAGGAGAGACATATATTAAGCTCACCTGTTGAGAGGATTATCCCTGCTAAACACACATATTTTACACGAGACCAAAATAGATCCTTAAAAAATTAACACTGCAAAAGGTTTACAGCTGATAGAGGTTTCCTTCAGACCTGTTTTGTGCTCTACTCATCTGCTTTTTCTGGAATTTTAAGCATTGAAGGAATGAAGTCAAAGCTGCTGCTTGTCTTTGAAATGGATGCCTCTTTGATAAGCCTCTGATCTCCGTACCTGGAGTTGTAGGAGCAGATTCAAACATTGATTGTAAAATTGGGAGACTAAAATGTAGCCACGACAGCTTCAAACACTCTGTCTCTCTGTCAGATTCAATGCACAGGACATTGCCAGGAGTTAAAACGATGCAAAATTAAAGTAGCCTACTAAATTTACCTGCCATGGCGAATCCACAAAAGAGCTGCCACTTCTAATCCTCAAATTCGTTTCAAATTATTATTTTTTCAAATTGGGCTCCCTGATCTCTTCAGCTGAAGCTGTTGTACAGATTTGAAAAGCTGTCTCTTCTTGTCAGATCACTGGTTTAATAATAATGATATCTTACATTTATATAGTCCTTTTCATCCTGCAGCTTCCTAAAGTGCTTTACAAGCTTTATATATACAAAACCGTGTGAGCACCTCTTGGGTGGTTGGTGCTACTCAGGCAGAGAAGTGCTGGCAGCTGAATCCCTCGCCTCTGCGAGCTCTTGAACGCATCGGGGAAGAGTAAAAGACATGGAGGGGTCCTGGTTTGTCCCCAGGGGATGGCGCCTTCACCTCTTGTGGCTGGGAGCCAGAGCCAGGGCAGGGATGTTCTGTTCACCCAAACTGGGGATGCAGTGAAGAAAAACCAGCACGGGTTTTATTTTGTGATTCCCACCCACCGTGTATTCCTGGTCTGAGAAACACCTCAGTCTCTGGGGATTGGGGAGCAAGAGGAGTAACTTTGTGTAACTCCTTTCAAAAACATACCTGGGAAATATGCAGATTCCTTGATTATAAAAGTTATTAAAAAACCTAATCAAACCCAAATATTCTCCCTTACCTGGTTTTGGTGGAGACTGGACAGACAGCCCTTTCTAACCTGTCAGTAAACGCGTTGCAAGGGTTTCTTTGAATTTGCAGGAGTCGAAGATGGCCACGCAGAATAGATTTTTGCCAAATTAGTTCTGACTCTTGAGGGAATCATTTCTGTGAGAAAAGAGGTGCTGAAGTGGGATGTGCACTGCTCATTAGTGGAAGAGGCATAAATGAGCTACTCTGCACTGGTTTCTGAAGGAAGAAAGTGCAGGAACACGTTGACAAAGGTTTAGGCACCATTAGTAGTGTGAGACCGCTTTTCTGTAATGATTCATCTAATTTTTTTTCCTTCTGTTAGTACTTCTTGTTACATTTCTGTTTGGTTCAGGTTTGCCATTTTCAAGATTGCTGCTGCTGAAAGACAACTTTAAAAAAAAAAAATCAGACTCCTTTGTTCCTGAACTTAAGAGCCACTGACACATCTGGAGAACATCCAGCTCTGATGTGCTCTTGAGCAGTTTGGATCACGTCCGACTTCATAACTTTTAAAAATGATGCTGAGTTTGTGTACTGGACACCGTTAGAGACCGTTTACTGTGTCCGGATTCACATCCGATGATCTTGCCTTCTTCTACCTGCCATTTGGGTGTAGGGGATGTGAAGAGGAAGGTTCCTCTTTGGTGTGGAGGGCTTTTACTTCAGTGATTCCTGAGAGCCAGGAAGAGGGAAAGACGGAGACCCAGGCATCATCTCAGAGGCCTTAAAAATGTGGAAGAAGAGAAAGCGTAGATCCATAGACACTGATGCTAATGGACTCTTACCCTGTCTCTGGCTGTGAATTATTGAGATCCTGCTTCTGTCTGGTAATACAGCATAATCAGAATTGGTTTTAATGCTTTGACCCCATAGGGAACCCTCTCATGTTTTTACATTTTGTCCAGTCACTGTACTGCAAATCTTCATATCCAGCCTTCTGGTGGCATTTTGAGGAGAGATGCTCTTACGTTTACCTAAAAAAATGGTATTGGAAGGGTATGGTTTTTGCAATAGCTTTTTCCTGCAGTCCTGCTGCTGATGCTCAGCTGAGTGGATGCAGTTTGCACAGCAGTGTAGAGGGGGGACGAACTTGTGAAAATGAAAGGTAAAATTTTAACACTTACAAACAATAGAAGAACTGTTACTGAGAAAAATCAAATTGTTTAATTTTAATTTCTATAAAGGGGGTGAAAACACATGTTTTTTTCCCTATCAGTACAAGTAAAGGCAAAATGCTTCAGTATGGCCTCACCTGCAGCATTTAAGAATAAGCAGACGCTTGAGTGCTAACTGCATCTCTGGGTTTCTTTCTTCCTTTCACCTCATGGAGAGAGGAGGAGAAAATATCTCACAAATCCCGAGTTGTTGCTGCCAAATAGGCAAGTCTGTAATTGAAACTCTGGCATTAGTTGCTGGGCCCCTTTATTTGCTTTTAACCTTTCAGGATTAATAAAATTGGATGTGAAACACAATCAGGTATAAATGATGTTATGTAAAATCTGATTGCCAAATCTATGTTGTTAAGAAAAAAAGTGTTTTTATTGAAACTAATAATTTAATTTTACCAATCTCCTGACTTTTTCTTGCTCTCAGAGTAGGAAAATTGGCAATTAGTATTCCAATAACCCGGTCTTGTGGAAAGATTTGTCTGTTGTCAGATCCATTATAATTTATGTGTTATATAAACCCCAGTGTGTTCCATGCTTTGATATTCTTCAATCTGAACTTTGAAAAATTTGTGCCAGGAATTAGAATTTATTGTTGGAATTAATTAGAGTCCAGAACATTCAACAGCTACATTTGGTGACTCTAGAAGATAACAAGGGGGAAAGCAGTAAATAGTTCGTGCTTGGAACGCGGAAGGTTTTAATTGAGTTATTGAAGACCCTTGGACACAGCAGTACTGAGGTGTCTGTTAGTAAAACCTGCACTTTTTCTCTTGTGTTGACAACTTCTAAAAGCTGAAATATCGATTTTTAAATGTCAGTGAGCCCTGGTTCCCAAATGGCAAGCAGATGTGTTTGTGGCTGCTGTGCTGGTGCCCCCGCCTCCTCCTTTTTTAGGAGCAAATCCTGTGTTTGTAGTGTGGATTTTTATACACTGATATACATTGGAAGCGCTGCCAACAGCATAATGGTATTTGTTTAGTTAAAGATAGAGTAGGAAGAACCTTGGTGTTTGGTCTTCACTACGTTCACTTCATGAGCTTAACTTTCTGGCAGGTATTTAAATCTGGGAGAAAGAGCTATATCTGAGAACTGTAGTGACTTTTATTAGATAAAAGGGAAATATTAACCTTAATATCAATGGGTGAATTGAAAAAAAAGATGCTTAGCAGATAAAATCATGACATTTTTCTTGTTAAAAGCAGGGTCTTGCAGGTTGGGATCTTTGGTTGGAGGCTTTCCAAAGCAGGATGACTAAGTACGAAACGACAACTCCCAGAGCTGCTGGGTGGAGTTCCTAGACTGGTACCAGCAAATTCCCAGAAAGGAAAACAATTGCTTTTTAATTGGAATTCCGTAACCCAAAGGTTATTCGCTTATCAATACTCTAAAAATACCTTTAAAACTTTCCCAGAATTCTTAACTGTAGTAGTTATTTTGGTTGGTGTGGGTATGTTCTGCCCATACAGCGATGCCAGACATGCTGCTGGATGCTTCTGCCTCTTTGTATTGAAGAGCAGAAGGGGAGGTGAGAAAAGAAACCTGAAATATAATGATGTACAGTATCACACAGACGTCTGACCTATAAGAAAAGCTTGGGAATGGTCTTTGTTGGATCTAAAACTTAAATTTTCAGGGAAAAGTATTTAGTTTTTCTAATATTTCCATGTTTGTGTTTGTAGACTGCATAGAATTGCGTTTTGGTGACATACTCCATTAACAAACCCATACATTTCTCAGTGTGAGTAACCTGACGTGTGTCAGTCACTCCTGTGGAGAAGGTGCTACAGGTTTATACACAGGGTGACCTGGTCAGGAGAAGCAGCAGTCTGTGTTGGTTTAGTAGCTGTAAAATGTTTCATAGATAAACACTTCAGATAGAATAGATCTGCAGAAATCTCTGTCCTTGCCACCAGTGAGTCTTCATGCTTCTAAAATACCAGCTGCACCTTTTTGTTGTAGTTTTCGTGCGCAAGCTAATGAGGAGGTGATGTAGGTGAGCTGGTGAGAACATTACAAACGAGAGTGTTCTCCAAACAGAATCAGTCACTTTGTTCAAAACAAAATTCCAGGTGTTGATAATTTATAGCATTTGAAATTTATTGAAAATACTAGGTGTGGACATAGCTGTGATTGTGAAAAGCTTCTTAATTACTTTGAGGAAACTTCCTAGTTCTGTGTTTTGCAGCACAGAATTTGCGCTTTTGTTGTTTGCTTTGTATTTGATGTTAAGTTTTTGTGTTAAGTCTGAGTATTGGATTCTTAGCCCCTTCCCTGGATTTGTTTCATCTCTGTCCTTAGCGATGCTATGAAATGCTTTCTGCTCGTATCCTTTGGCACCTTCTCTTGGAGGAAGAAATCACTGAATCTGTCTTATGAAGGTCTTGTTTGTACTTTTTGGACAGATTCTTGTCCTGGGACTACTCAACATTTTGTGAATACGGTGTGTTTATTCTGACCCTTGCGTTGGACCTGCCAATATAGGAAACCAAGCCAGAGGCTGCAGGAATTCCCAGAAAAAACTTCCCTCTCAGCTGTGGAAGAGAAATGTTTACCAGGAGCTGAAGCTTTGCAATGTGATTATTGACCAGAGAGAACGAACCAGGAGTGTGATCAATAGCGGAGTCGCAGGAGCGCTCGCATCCAGGGTGTGTGGCTGGGGAGGTGCTGCGAGAGTTGGCAGCCAGAGAGATTTGCATAATTTTGGAAGTATTTTCTGTGTTCACTGTAGAATTAGAGTCATGATAAAATAAATTTCAGATGCGTAGTGCTGGAACGTGGCGTTTTGTACCCTGGGTGGAAGCTCTCAGTCCTGCTGGTGTTGATACACCTTCTGCTTTGCTCCTTTTGCTGTTGCTTAAGGGCAGGTGGTGTCAAGCCAAATTTCTAAGTCTCTGTCTACAGGCAGTGCTGTAATTGAAAATACAGCCTACAAGTGCCTGTAGGACAGAGCTTTCATTGTGATGTGCTGACCATCAAGATATCTCTTAGTGGTAATTAACCCTTAACCTGGAGAAGATTTGAGCTCCGTACAGTATCGATCAAGCCCAACTGTTGAGTGCTGCACAGACCAGCAAGGTTTCAGAAGGCAGACATTTCATGTACAAGGCCTGTAATTTTCCACAGCTTGTAGGACATGATAATACCTTCTCTCTTAGGAGTCGTGAGTGAGATGGACGAGTGCTCTGAGTTCTGAATGGACACGAATGACCTGGTTTTCAGGGCAGTGGAGCAGCACCAGCATCTCTCTTCTCTTTGCCCTCTCTCTCCTCAGCCCATGTCCTTTGGTGTCGTGACTGTGACTGGTCAGACTGGTGGCTTCAGGAGTCTCTCGCAGGTTTATCTGTGCATTCTCTTCAGATGTTTTACAGCTCAGGCTTTTTTTCTGTTGGCAGGATTGCTGGCAATGTTTTCTTTTCCGTGGAGGTGGTTAAAGTTTCAGCATTGCTTGTGTCAGCGTGGTGGCTTATTTATACAAGAAGTGTTAGTTCATGGACCCCAGCTTGTACTTATTCTGGCTGGTTCTCTTAAATCCATGTAAAATAGCAAAGTAGATGCACAGGAGGGGAAAAAGTAGAAAAACAAACCTCTGGGTGGAACCTCCGTGCTGGTTTAAGCAGATCCAATTGCAGTGCTGCTGAAGGAGATGGTCTCATCCTACACTGCCTGGGTGTTCTTATGCCCTTGCTTGTGGATAGTTTTCACATTGATCCAATTCTATTTCCTTTTGTGCTTAAAACTTATTTATTTTGGAAACCTATCAGTAACCATTGTGTGGGATTGTCTGCATGTGCTGCGTGACACAGTTCTTGAGACTGATCTCGCAGAATCAATCTCCCAATGAAGAACCCACAGAAGGAGTGTTCATGTGCTGCAAGGATTTCTCGCCTTGCAGTGGGGGCACAGGCACTGTCTGCTGTTGGGTATTTTTCTCATCTGAGGAGACTGATTCTTCAGGTTGCATTGAAAAACTCAGACAACCTCGCAGCTTCTCCTTTCCCCTGATTTGACCCTGACTGCACAAAGTTGCCTGAAGTTCTTGCTTTCCTCATTGACTGAGAGGAGCAGGTCCAAACAGGACTCAAATTTCACCAACTGCTTTATTCTGGGTTAGCTCCATCTTATCGTGTGTAAGCCTGTTACTGACCTCAGAGCTGGAAGTGCAGTATTCCCTGAGTAGAGGTATTTGGGAATGTTTCTCATAAAGGAATTGTCTTTAAGTGCCAACTATCAGACTCAGCTTTTCATGGGAAGATGTTCTGATAAAGTTTTGGGAATGGTAGCTCCCAGACAACTCATCCATGGGTGAGGGCAGTGAGCTGAGCTGAGGTTGTGTTGATATCTGCAAGGGGGATTCGGATCAGAATCCCTTTGCTGAAGTGGTACCGTGGAATTAAACCAGAGTCGTCTGTGCCCTGAACAAATACTTTGACAGTGACCTACTGAACTCATTTTTGTTGTGAAAGCTTTTCCACTTGCAGTGCAAAGAGTTACAGTGAACAGCTTGTTCTTCTCAATTACAACTTTTTGGAAAGAGCCTAATCCTGAAATCACAAGGATTTGTGATTAAGGCAGTTGCTGTTGGTTTGTGACAGTGACGCAGCAGACTTGGTTTCCACCTCTCCGTCCTTGTACTCCATCACTTTTAGGTGGCTGGGAGGAGGGTCGGTTGGTGCCTTTATTCTGTTCTTTATTGTGGGAAGGTTCAACTGCCACATGTTTCTGCAGTAATGCTTTGCAATAAACACGGGATATGTAGAAGTGGTGTCTAATGGTTTCCCCTCGCTCTCTGTCCCTCATGAAGACCACAGAGTGATGAGCTTGAGGAAGGCTGACCCCGCCGCTTGGGCGAGACTCGCAGAGCTGCTACCCTGCATGCAGAGTCTTTGAAACAAAGAACAGGAACAAAGATGAAAAAATTCTAGAGCAATTAACTTGTTGTGCAATATTTAAATTATTTTTAATCATGGTTTTACCTCAAATTATAATTTAAGATATATCATGTAATCACTAGTAATACCAAATGAAAATGGAAAGGGCATGTTCTTTCTTCTGAACGTTCTCCATGTAATAATCAGCTAATAATTCTTTCTGCTTTAATTCCAAAGTTCCACTTGCTCAGTTTTTAACTTGGCAGGCTGCTTTTTAATTCTTCTGCTCTAATTTGTTGTAACATGTATGAAATACATGTGTTAATTTGAGTAAATACAGTAAAGTTAATCAAAGGAAATGATTACAGAAGGAACCCAGGAGGGTAGCTGGTTATCACTTAGGTGGGAGTTATATAGTTCTGCCAAATTAATTAAACACTACTACTTAAAATCAAAGGTTGGTGATAAGAATCTTATTGAATTTTGGATACAGGTGACTTATTTTAGTGGATGAACCAATGACCAGATTGAACGGATTCTTTTTTGTTTCCTGTAAAAGCCTGACAAGTTATTTACTCTTGACTGTCCTGGCACTTTCAACTCTGAATTTCCATATGGATTTCCCTTAATGGGATGAGCAGTGAAATTCTTCTGTATCTCTCACAGAATGCTTCAAAGTTGCTTCACTGGAGGCCTGTGCACTCCTCGTGTCTCTACATCACCGCCACGAGTCCCCGCTCCCTTAAGAGAGCTATAATTAGCTCGCAAGGCGCTAGTCAGAGGATTCGGCAGAGTGCCAAGGAATCAACCCCAATTACTGTATTCACGGTGTCAGTAATGCCCACTTCACAGTTTCTCCTAATTTGAAATGGCAAGTCCCAACATCCCATCACAAAATTACCATTTTTGCACTCTTCTTCTGTTTTCTGCTTCACTCTGCTTTGTGGCCTCCATGAAATTGCTGTAACGACAGCGACAAATCATCTCTGAACCCTCTCCTCATGTAATTGCAGTGATACCAGAGAAATACAGTAGATCCGGAGCTTTACAGCATGTTTGTAGCACAGTTCAACAGAGACCGGGGCGGGTGTGGTGGTTGTAAATTACTTATGCTTACAAAAAAGATATTTAGGATTGGTCAAGCCGTACCTGCACTTAAAAGAAGATTTTTGGACAAGAAGTCAGTGCCGCAATTAAAAAAATACCTTCAGAAACCTGATTTCTTCTTCCTTTCCATCACTGCAGTTAGCACCTTTGAGGTTGTTGTATTTGCTGTCCTGCTGATCTCTCGTTTTTTTTATTTAAATCCTTAATTTATTTTTCTGGCTTCTCTGGAATGGGTTTTCTCAAGCGTTCTGTAACCAGAATCGAATGTTACAGGGAGTTGGGACAAGAAGTTATTAACCTAATGTACATGGCAAAGTCATGCGTTCCAAAGCGTTTTTCAGATTTCAGTGGCTGTAGAGGCAGAACCTCCTGTAATGTCTGAGGCTCCCTCATCTGGAGGATGGAGCTGGCAGTTGTCCCATGTGCTCTGGAGCTCCTGAGTGGGGTGATGGCTCTGACCAAGGAGTTACTGCCGTGGTCCTGCCAGGCCAGTCTGCTCCAGCTTTTAACCTTCAGTGCTCAACAAATGTGATTATCTCTTTGTGCACTTCTTTCACTCCCATAATGAGTTCCTGGTTTGTCACCTATTAATAATCTGATATGGAGAACTGAATTAATATGTTCCCCTCTATTTCTCTAAACATTAGCTTGAGGGCTAGATCTCTGGGTAGGAAGGATTTTAATTCAGTGGCTTCGTGTTCCTTAGCAGATAGTGGTTTTGACAAGATGGGAGTTCATTGCAACACATTCACTGATGGTTTTATATGGTTGTAGCCTCTTGTGAATTTCTAGGTAACTTAGGAGACATGTTTGGGTTTAATTCCAACAGCAAAAATAAATCTTGTATTTTGATTGTAACTTCCATTAACAACCATTAACAAAACTACTGTAACTACGATGGTTTTCACTCTTTCATTAACCAGAGTTAATTAATGGAGTGGACATGAAATGCAAAACTACTCAAAGTTAAATGTTTTCACTTTTCTGGATTGGCACAATAGCAATATCCTACAAAGAAATAGCAGAGGGTGTGTGTATAAAAAGGGAACAAAACCCACCCCCCACCTTGACCACTCCTCCTGTTTGCAGCTGCCCGTGCCTGGATGGCTGATAGCGTGGGGGCTGGGGTGGTTTTCTGGTTGGTGGCAATTCTGCTGTTCAGGTTTTTGCCTTGCTTGACTCTGAGTAACTTCTTGTTGTAAAGCACCGCCTCCTTTCAAGCAGATTTAGCACTGTGCTCTTACACACCTGTTTTTAAAAAGGTTGGGGTTGATTAGTTTTAATAAGGCTGAGTCGTTAGCCCATGCTGGCCATGGCCACTGCGAAGTTTATTGGCATTTTCCTTGTTAGCAACGTGGTTTTTGATGGCGCCATTAGAAGTGTTGTGGAGATGACCAGGAGAGTTTATTCTGCAGTAAGCATTTTCAAGTAACAAATATTCTTCAGTCCTTTTTAATGCAGCAGCTGTATTTTGTCCAAGTTTTTCTCTTTTGCTCCCAGGATAATTGACCGATACATTTGTAATTTTGTTCTCATTGACCAGATTCATCTTTCTCACTGATAACTGGCATTTTAAAGCACGGAATATGAAGAGTATTATCAGACTGCCAGAATATATGTGTATTTTATATATATAGTGGCCTTTTGAGCTTCCTGAATCAAGGAGGTCCTGAGGTGACCTATGGAGAGGATGTTTTTTCCCAGCCCACTGCCGTTAGGGAAACCTTTTGCTTATTTGGTTTGAAAGCTTCGACCACCGGTGACTGAACTCCTGCGGCGCAGCATCGCTGCTCCCCGCCGGGCGATGTCCTGAGAACAGCAGAGAGTGGCTCACGCCTCGCAAAGCCGAGCCGCCGTGTTTCGTACTGCCTGCTGAAAGGGCTGTGCTGGAAAAGGGGATGTGGCTTTTAAAGTGCTCCTTCCTTCTCCTGTTTGCTTTTTGACCCCATTTTAATGATTTTAGAGAAGGCTGACTTTATTTTGAAAGGGGAATTTTCAGTAGAAATGCAACATATTGTGGAAACAGTAGAACGTACACATAAAATAGAGATGTTTATAAATAGGAGAAGGTGGCATCTCAGATCTAGGTGAATGCTGTAGATAAGTAACATCTGAGTGGGGCAGGAATAATTTCAATTTTAGTATCTCTTGAATCCTTTTTTGTATATATTCAATACTTTGTGCTGCCTTCCCTCCAGATCTGTTTGAAGTCCATCATGGTTTCATCAAGCTGGAAAAATACAAGTTAAAACATCCGCCTGAGGTTGTGGCCGTAGCTGATGCCAATTCAGATCAGGACTGTTCTCCCTTTTGTTGTGAACTGATGTTTGAAACAGCCAAAGCTGCAGTTGGATCTGAGGGATGTTGCGTGGGGGCTGAATGACTGCAAGGTGTGAAGCCGTTCTTCCTCGAGCTGTTAAAGCTGTGTTTGTAGGTTTAGCTGTGTTTTCTTTCTCTGTGCCCTGTTTTAAGCAGCCCGATTCACCAGTTGAGGCCAGGGAGCTCCAGAAAAGTAATGGCACAGTAAATCTGCCAGTGAGCTGGAGCCTGGGGTAGTGTTTACAGAGCGTCGATAATCTCTGAGTGAGCAGAATGTAGAAATACGGGCTAAATACCAACCCTGATGCGTGGATCCCCTGGTTTGTAGGTGTGCTGGGTCTCTCTGCGAGGACAGCTTAGTTTAATCTACTTACTCTGGAAGTAAAGAGTGTGTTCAGGTCTCCGTGTGGCTGGTGGCTCTGTGGGGCAGTCCTTGGAGGAGGTGGTTGCTCGAGGGTGGAAGCAAAGTGAAGCTGCAGCAGGCATTTCAGTTTCATCACTAACACAGCTTTTGCTCACAGAGTGGTTGGGTGATGGGGACTTTTAAGTTGTTTTCTCTTCCCTGATTGTGGTTTGTTCAGAAAGTGAGATTGGGTAGCTGAGATTTTATTATGACTGTCATTAAGTCTGATTTTTCAGGATCCTGAAAAGCGTTTACGTTGCAAAAGATATTCTGGGCAGTAAGTGTTGGGGCTCTCCCCTATGTGAGCAGGAGGCGTGGGTTTCATTGCTCACAACAAATCTTCCTTTGCTTTGTAAAAATGAGAAAGGTTTGGGGTTTTTTTAGTCCACAGTGGTTTTTTTCATAGACAAAGCCGATGTCCTCACCACGACTCACTCAGTACTGGGAGATGAGATCCTGGTCTGTCAGCTTCATCCCAGCTCCTTTTGTCTGGAGTTCGGATGATTGCTGTTAAGCACTGACTGTAGATTTGTTTTAGCAAGGAATAGGTGAGTAGATTGTCACTGGTTTTGACCATAAAATTAACCTTGAGTAATGAAAATGGGTTTTTATCCACTTGGCTGTGGCTCTGTGATGGCTTGAACAGAGCTGGATGAAGGCTGTGGCCAAAAGTGTGGTCCTGTTTGGAAGGCCAGTCCTTCTCCCTGCCCGCCCGTGTGCTGGTGGCTCCATGGAGAAGGGTTCACATCCCGCTGACAAAAAATCCTATGGAAGAGATACTTATTTATGGAGAAATTCTGATAGTGCGCAACAGGGCTCAAGTGTTGCTCCTTATCTGAAACCGATTATAACGAGGGTGGAGTTCGTTGCAGTTAATTTTATTGTGTTTTTACAAGTTGTGCTGTTTTTTTTTTCCTTTCCCTGTTTGTTCTTACTTGATTTTTGGGAGGATTCTCTTTTTGCTATTTAATTAGTAGGGAAAATATCCTTCTTTTTAGTCTTGCATCATCTATTAGATCTATGTCCTGACATGGTGGAGCTTGTGGACCCTTTTAAGTAAAGCTTCATTATTTATAAGGCGTTAATCAGATTAATTTCGTAATAGTTTCTTGCTAATCCTGCCATTGTTCCTTAACTCGGAACTAACGAAAGCACAAATTTAATACCTTTTTAGTTGCTACAACATCCTTCTATTATCGGTTATGTTTTTATTAGAGAGCACTTTCAAACACTTTTCTGAAATCTTAAAATGATAGAGCAGCATCTTAAAATTACAGCACTTTTACTGCTGATAAAAGGGCAGTTTATCAAGCAAATCCCCATTTTATTAAAATCATCTTTCTTTGTCAGGTAAAATTTGAAGCAGTTTTCCTATTTACATATAATCTCAGTCCTTGTGCCAGATGTGCGTTTTTCTAGCAGTGGTAGTGAAGTTCACTTAGAAATGGATTTTGCTTGTGGGAAATGGCCTTTTGGTGATCCTGGCAGCATTTGCAGCTGAAGGACTTAAAATACTGACATGCAGCAATAAACACCAGAATCTGAATTCCTTGAGTATTATGTTATTATTGAAGAAACCTGTGTTTGAACATCACTTCCCCAGCTTCAGTTTGCAAGTGGCCTCATTTCTCAGATCTTTTAATGAGATTAATTATTTTTCTGGTATCTGTTTTCAGTTCTGTTTTCTAAACTGCTTCTCTGTTATCTGATGTTGAAATATACCATTCAGGAAATTTTGTGACATTTTGTAGCTTAGAACAGAAACTTTCTCTAGTGGGAGTATGAAAAACAAAAAAAAGACCTGAAAGTTAAAAAAGAAGAACAAAAAGGTTCAGTCTGGGTACCCTCGTTGACAACCGTATTGATTTCGTCCGGTCTGAACTGTTGTTCATCTCATCCTCAGTGCCATTTTCAATGCTCCAATATAAACGTGTTTATCATTACAGGAAGTCTGTTACAATCAGAATCTAAAGGTCATCAAGCAGATGTCTGAATTGCTGTACCTAAAAAGTATGTTATTTTCAATGCTGATGAAAACTTACTCCTTCTGTACCAAAAAGGATGATGGGGAAGTGCTTGCACGTGGCCAAAGAACAGACTTTTGCCCAACAGCTCATGGTGATAGAGTCACTGAGATGGCAATTTCATAGTTTGTGTTTGTGGAGCACTTCTGTTCAGGGAGGGTTCCTCAGTGTCTCACAGGTGCTACCAATGCATATGAAAAGACAAATTTGTTTTAATTTTAAAATTGGAGTGGTTTGGGTCTGCTCTTCTTTTAAATGAGCACTGTTCTCATAAAAAGATGGACTGAAAAAGAGAAGGTTGTAGGAGTTGCCTGAAGCTGTCGTGTGAGGTGTTTCTCTGGATCATGTATGCTGGAGTCATTTTTGTTCTGGGTAGGGGCTTCCCTGCAGTGGTAACTGTGCTTCTGAGTTATTCTTGTAACTGATGAGAGAATGAGAGTTTAAAAAGCGCTCGCAACTAATCTCATGAAGAGCTTATCTCATGTTAGAAATTGTGTCTGTATTCTACTTTTGAAGCACCAGGTGAAACACTTTGCAATCGCATCATGTGTCATTCCTAAATTAAGGTAGGTTTAATTGCTTTGAAGGATGCCCTCAAAAATGTATGTGATTCAAAGGGGGCGTTTCTTTCTGATTTGGGGGATTGACTCATTATGTCAGCAGTGGTTACTGATCTGTTGGAGTTTGTTTTACGTGAAAGACTTGCAATAAGAGTGCTGCTCTCTTGTCATGCGAGGTTTCTGTGAGCAGCAGTTGGATAGATGATGTTTGGGTCGGGTTAGGGGTGCAGAATGACATCTAGTTCGTTGAGGGGTTGCTTTTTGACTTTTTGTCTTCCAGAGTCTTGCTTTGAAACTTCCAACTGGATGGATCTTCACTGTCTCTCTTGGCAACTAATTCATTGCCTAAAAGAGGTTTTATGTCTTACCTTTTGCACGATCTAAACCTGTTTGAGTTGCTGTGTGCAGTTAAATATGTTCTTGTTAACATGGTTATGTTATTCTGGGAGGGAAAGTGCTACTCTACACCCATGGAAAATGCATGTAGTAATATTGGGTAGAACAGTTCTTTGTTCTTCGGGATCAAAATCAGGAAGTGAGCAAAATCTCAAATTCATGCTTTTAGCCCACTGGTTGGTTGGTGGGTTTCTTTCCTGCTTAATAGCACAGAGATACAGATATCTTTTGTGCTCATTTTAAGATCACAGAGGAGTTGTTGGTATTTTGGCATTTAAGAGCCTCTTGAATGTCTTTTTCTTAGAAGGAGACAGCTGGTAGATCAGTTCACTCTGCATCAGTGCCAGCAGTACCCCTGGAGGTACCACACAGGGTCTTGGGAATGCAGAGAGCCTCGTTAGCCAGAGGTCCTGAGAGGAAGGCGAAGCAGGTTGTGCTGGAAGGCCGTAATTAGGGTGATTTTATAAATATTTTTGTGTTCCTAAAAGTGCCATCATATACTGTCTCAGTCATGGCAATAACCAGCAGCAGGGAGAAAGGAAGGGGGAGGTGGAGAGAATACACAGACCAATGCCATGGCTGTTGCTCTCTTTCAGAGGAGGTGCTATGCAGTGGGCAGGTCACCAGAGCACGGGTAAATAGCTCGGCCTCTCTTTTTTTTCCCTTCACGCGAGACAGTGGTAGGAAATTACAGCTTCATATGAGAAGCCTCCAGAAGGCACAATGTCCTCAGATTTTCATGTTAAATCATGCTCATAATTTTATAGTTTGGAGCAGGTTCTGTGCCAGAATTCTAAACGCTTTGTTGTGAAAGCAGCTTTTCAAAGTAAGAGAGAAACACGGTCCCAGCTCCATTATGAGGTTGTTGCAAGGAACTGCATTGTTTTTATGGCTTCGTATGCTTTGGCTCAAAATGTAGAAATCAAACAAGAGATTCTGCTTCTTATTATACAGGTGCATGAGTCAGCTTCTTGTTTAGATTCTCAAAGCCTTTTCAATTGTGCAATAAAATCATGTTGAAATGCATTTTCATACCAAACATGTTGTTTCTCTAAAAGCTTCACTTCAGTTGTCTCTAGAATTATTCCATTTTCCATCCAGAGGATGGGAATTATCTTCAGGAGGAGTTTACAGCTTGGCACCCAGATGTGCCAAAGCCCAACACAAGGTAAATCCTGGCTCTCCTTAAGGTCAGACTGTGCTAATGAAAACAGAAGTGACCAAAGGAGACCTCTGTGCAAATATTATTCTCAGTGCTACTCCCAGGAGATGTGAGCAGTTACTGGAAGTCTAGGTTAGAAGAAAAGGAAAATGAGATTCTTGCTGTTAGGATGTCCACAAACTCTACAAGGAAATCCATTACTCACACCGGAGCAGAAACCCATGTGTGATGTCATGTGGAAAATACGATTCTTTAATTTCTTTTATTTTACAAAATAAAATGAAAAAACCCACCCACACCAAACAACAACAACAACAACCAAACAAAAAATCCTCACCCCACCTTTAAAGTAGATCTTGTGCTTTAGAAAAACAGCTTTCTTTTCACCCTGGTTGTAATATTCTAGAAAGCATGCCGATCTGTAAATTAGTCTTGATTTTATTCTTGTTTGACTGAAGCAATTGTTTCAATTTTAATTCAGGTTTATTAAATGTAGAAGGTACAAAGTATGAAAGGAGGGCAAACTTCCCACTCCTTGCTTCCTGCCAACACTGCACATTCTCCCACTGCATCTTTCCTGTACGTGACTGCAGGTGCAGGTTCAAATTCTCTGTTGCTTAGATCCAGGGACTTTTTCCTGCCAGGTTCAAAATGTTAATGCTTTCAATACAAATAAATTAATTTTTCTTCCAATTAAAGAAAGAAGTCATTCCTGTTTGAGCAAGGCATGAGAGCAACCCTATAGTCACAATGATGAATTTTAGGATATAGAGCCTTCCTCCAAGCACTGTGATGCGCTTTACAAAGGAGCTTTTGGGAGAAAATAAATGAGCTTCATATTGCACTTGAGGAATTAACTTCCATTTTAGCGGTGGAAATTGTAAACACCAATATAGTGAGTCAGTAGTAATTACATCGAGAAAACAGGACATGGCTCCCCATTTCTGGTTGTTTAAGCATTACAGTTTCTGTGGAAGGAGGTGAGTTAGTTACTATTACTATTCTTTCTTTGAGTTTTTCCTGTTTGCTGCTCAGGTGTCCGGCATCCCTGTCCTCAGCTCTCTGTTCTGCCACTTTCTTAGTGGGCTGTGGATTTGCCCTTTTTAGGTCGTTTTTAAGGTAACAAGGTCTTGGATTTTTTTGTCAGTTTTTCATATGTAACAACAAAGTTTATGAAGCCAGGCCTGTTTGAAAATACCTGAATTCTTTAACTGGTATCTGGGATTTGTAGCTGTTTGTTACCTGCAGTTACTTAAGGTTCTGCCAGGCTCCTCTTCTTTTCCCCTCAGGTTTGTGTCCTCTCTCACTTGATCTGCCAATTATGGGAGTTGGTTACTCTCTTGTCTTGAATTGTTCACATCTCTCAAAACCCTCTCCTGTACCTGATTGTCCTCATTTGCAGTTGAGGATAGATTCCCACTATAAAAGCTCCTGTGTTTGTTTTCTGCTTTTGGTCATGATCCGAGGCTTTGGGCTGATTTGTCTCCTACAAGGTACCTTAGTCTTGGCCTAAATACATTGAGTCTGTGATGTTTGAAACAATCCTTCCCCCCTGTTCTCAGGAGTTCCTTTTCCCCCGCCTCTGCCTCATTCTGCATTTTGCACCAGGCTTCCTCCTCCTAGTGCAGAGTCCCAGGGTGTGCTCTGTTCAGCATTGTGCTCAAGCACACGCTATGAAACCTGAAAGCCACAGTAACAAGGTGTGACAGAAGTTGATTGCCCTGATTTTTTACTCCTTAAAAATGTGCAGAGTCAAGTCTGTGGTGGTTCTCCTGACACTGTGATTGAATTTACTAAGTTCACTGATGTAAACACATCCTGACGGTACGTATCGGAGACCTAGTTGGAGTCTGTATATATATGCATTTATTCAAGAAGCTCGTTGATCATAATTGATGAGGACGAGGTGGGAGGGCAGAATTCATGACTTTCTGGGGGATGCTGGCAATAGATACTGTAAGGAAATTAAGGCTCTTATTAAACTTGGTTAACTGGACATGCTGACAATTCCTGAGTTTGCTGCTCAGTGCTTACAGTAAATGTGCTGTTTGGAGACACCTGCATGAGAAATTTGGGGGCCTGCAGGAAGGCTGGGGAGGGGCTCTTGGTCAAGGAGTGCAGGGATAGGATGAGAGGAAACGTTTTTCAGCTGAAAGTGAGGAGATTGAGATGAGATCTTAGGAAGAAATGTTTTGCTGTGAGGGTGGGGAGGCCCTGGCCCAGGTTGCCCAGAGCAGTGGTGGCTGCCCCATCTCTGGAGGTGTTCAAGGCCAGGTTGGATGGGGCTTTGAGCCCCTGATCCAGGGGGAGGAGTCCCTGCCCATGGCAGGGGGTTGGAACTGGATGGGCTTTGAGGTCCCTTCCAACCCAAACTGTTCTATAATTGGGAGGCAGCTTTTCACATGTAGGGAGGGCTCAGCTCCTGCTCTCTGGTGCCCGGGCACAATGAACTAGACTGATTGCAGGCCAGGGAGGGAAGAGTTGGAGTTGGGTGGCTGTTCCAGGAGACAGAGGATGAGATGAAATGGCAATGTAGGGCAAATGGAAATGACCAAAGACATTAGAACATATGCCGAAGTTCTCATCCAAGGTGAATCTGAGCATTTATCAGGAGACATGAAAACTGTCTTTAACCTTCCTTTTTCTGCTCCAGTGCTGACTTTACCCTCCTGGTCCCATCTTCATAAAGAAAGGGCCTTTTCCAACCCAACTGATTCTGTGATTCTATGTAATAAACCTTACAAGGAAGAGAAAGGTGTTTTTATCTTAACCACAACAGCAACTGCATTTTAATCATGCTGATTTTTTCTTAATATTGGATGAGGGTTTTTATTGTATGTGGAGTTGTCAGAAATGGTATGGAAATGTTGCATTAAGTAGATGAGCAACCCTGTTGAGTCTGGGAGTCACTGCTAACACTTCCATAATTGTCCATTACTACTTCTTAAGAACAGCTCTCCTGCTCTTCAGATTGCCAGCGTGGGGTCCTTAAGAACAGCATTTTGGGTGGAAGGAAACACAGTTGTAATCAAAACAATGATTACCATCACGTTCATTTAAATGCAGAAGGAGAAACTAATGTGTGCTCCAAAGGGGTGTAAAAGATTCACAAGTAATTCCCGGTTTTGAGGTTAGGTTTCTGATGTCCGTAGGGAAAAAATTAATTTCTTACCTTTCACTTTCAAGTGAGTATTTTTGTATTCATTTCTCACTCTGCATTTAAATGAACGTGATGGTAATCATTGTTTTGATTACAGTTATGCTTCCTTTCCCCTATAATGGTGTTCTTGAGTACCCCATGCTGGCAATACCAGCACAGGGGAGCTGTGCTTGAGGGGGAATAATGGACAATTATGGGAACATTAATAGTGAGTCTGTGGACTTCTTAGGACTCACAGCTCTCGCAGAATGCTGCTTCTCCTCCTTCTCTGCCATTTGGGGCAGGTCCCAAAGGGTCTGATCTAATCACCCCAAGTTTTGCTGTTCTCTGTTTGCTCGCTGTGGGTGGAGATCCGCCTCTATGTGTCACACACACAATCGCAAACAGATCCCGGATTTGCTGCCCCCGTCAGCTGGACACCAGTATTCCTGTGTGTAATTCTGAAATACCAAACTGCAGAAATACTCTGTAACTGTCAAAATAAATACAGCCTTTTCTGCTGTCAGCACAGGGTGATGACATGCTGCGTGAGGAACACAGTCCCTGTCCCAGCCATTCTCCTTCCTCCCGCTCTGTGTCCGCGGCTCCTTTAATGTCATTACTGTTGTTATTATTTTGTGTAGCAGGCATCATATCAGGGGATTAAAAGAATAATTCCATTTGGCAACAGGCACGCAGCATCAGTACTGGAATCCCTTCTGTTCTTTAGTAATGTTAATGTTAGTGGAATATTATCAAGAGGTGGTTGGTTGGCTGCAAACTTGGATATAAATAGAGAGGGGTTTATTTGGTCAGTTTTGTTTCTTAAAACATTTAACTATACAGGAGCAGCAACACTGCAAAAATATTCCATACATATGTTTTTAAATGCTTTTAATCCTGATTTTTATTTTAAACCCCAAAGATCCTAGGAAAAGAATGCATTTTATTTAGAATTATGGTGCTAGTTGGGGTGGCTGTCAGTACAAAGGCTAATGCTATTTATTAAGGTCCTGGTTTTATTTAATAGCCAGATGAATGGAACAGTTAATAAAAGAAATATTGCTTTATTCCCTGACATTTATGTCCTTGGTTTCCAATAAAGAATTGAAATTATGAATAGTTGATGGTTTAAATTGATGTTTTATGTTGAACGCTAGCTATAATTTCCCCTCTGAGGATTGTAATACCGAGAAACAGATGGTTTTTCACAGTAACAAATTGCAGTGTGTGTGCTGTGTGTGGAGCTGCCTTTCAGAGCGCTCACCGTCAGCGCTGTCCCTGCGTCGGAGCACGCGAGAGGCAGCGAGCGCCTCTGCCAAAGGGCTTCCCAGCTCCTCGCAACACAAAGCGGTGCCGGAGGAAACACAACCTGTTTTTTCAGGTGCGATAGAGAGGCGAGAGCTGCTGCTGCTGAAACAGCTCTGTTGAAACTGGGGATGAAGAGCTGAGCAGCGTAAACACCAGAGTTCCTGGCTGGGTGCTGGGTTGAAAAGGCACACGGAGCCTCTGCGCCTCGGCGTGCTCGGCTGGGCCGGGTGCCTCCGTGATGCTGTTGGAGTTCTGGAAAGCTAAAAAGAGAACAGTAACAGTGGGGAGAGGAACAAGTGAGCTGGAAGTTAAACAGGGAACTGGAGTCCATGCTCGGTGGTTTCTTTGTGGTAGCTTTGTAACTGAATTTCTGAGTGCATCCAGCTCGTGGTATCTTGAGGTTTTATTGACATTTGGTTTAAACTAGATGAGCACTAAATGCTTTTGTTTATGCATTTTTAAACTGTTCCTCAATAATTATTACTGTGGGGAAGTGGTGTGAGATGATTAGTGGAGACTTTGGCAATCCACATTAAAAATACACTTTCTATAAGCTAATTATCTAGGAAAATGGTTAGTAATTATCGCTTTTAAATGTTCTCTACTAAGATTTACATGTAATGTTTGGTTTAAGAGTCACTTCAAGCTCCATTTAAAAGCAAAAGAAGAAGAAAGTGAGACAGTGAAAGGGAACAAGCAAAGGGGAGGGATCGGGACCAGGTCTGTGCTTCTCTACAGCCTCTGGGTGGGATGTGGTTGCTGGACTCCAGGTGCTGCTGTGGCCCAGCTGCTGCTGCTGAAACGGGTGCTTTGCTTTTCCCAAATCCTGCAGTGGTAAACTGTGTTATCAACGTGCTTTTTAAACACACAGGCTTCAACCTGAAAGCAGCAGCTATTGCATGAGAGGCATTAATTATGCAAAGTTGAACTGTGGGGGCCATACTTTTAGTCCTAATTTTCAGAACTCTTATTCTGAGAACTGATGGAACTGCTCTCAAAATCCTTTTCTGCTGTAAGCCTGAGTTATCACTGTTCACTAAATATCAGAGGCCTAAGGCTTTTTTAATATCCTGCAAGACTGGGACCTGAACATGGATGTTGTCATGATGTCACTGTAAACTATAATTTTTATAAAGCAGTAAGGTTGCTGGAATGAAATACCACGTTAATAGTCAGAGTTGGGTAACTTAAGTGTTACTTCCCCTAGTTTTTCTGGTTGTTCTGCCAGTGGCTTGTATTGAAAATAGTGCAGAAATGCATCAGAAATCTTGCCCTTTACTGGTTTCCCCCTTTCAGTGTTGGAAAACGGCACATCACTGCACTCTTGCGAGTGGAGGTAAAGTGCTAGGAACATCGGAGTCCAGTGCTGGAACCAAGTCTGGGCATCGACAAGGGCCGTGAAGGTCAGGAAAGGTTGAGATGGTTGGGAAAACCATTTCACTTATATCAGCTGTGCTGTTTAATAAGTTACCTGGAACCAGTTCCCAGTGGTTTGCAATGTGAAGCCTAAGCAGGAAAATTCAAGAGAAATCCTATCTTGGGTAACTGTAGCTTGGGTTATAATTTAAAAGAGAGCTTGCTGGGGCCAGCTTTATAGAGCTTGTGGAATGAGAAAGTTGCAGCCAGAGTAACTTAGAATTAGTCTTTTTGTCGATGGTTTCTACGTGCCCCTCAATTAGAAAATAGAAGACAGGATTGCCCTTAATTTTCTAGCGCAAAAGGAAGCTCAGGGGAAGTTTTTCACATGAGAAGCCGTGGCAGTGGGATCACCCTGTGGGTGGGCAGGAGCCTGGAAAGGTTTGAAGTGGGTGCTGAGGGACATCAGTGAACTTTATCTACTGGCTCTTACCCTGCGCTGTGCTGATGCAGCTCGATTTGACTTCCAGGTGGGGGCAAAACAGGAATGAAGGCAGAGGGAGGATCAGGAGATCCAGACCTGCGAACAAACCAAAACTACCTTGCACGTGTGTGTGTGTGTGGTCTTTACAGCTTGGGTTCCTTGAAATCCACGTTAATTACACAAGAAATGAAACAGGTATTTTCAGTAATGGGAAGTGCTGCAATAAGCCAGCACGTCTCTTTTTTAAATTATGTGGGTTTTTTCCTTTCTCCCCCCCGTTGGCCT
This sequence comes from Tapera naevia, assembly GCA_033556795.1. Lineage (NCBI taxonomy): Eukaryota > Metazoa > Chordata > Aves > Cuculiformes > Neomorphidae > Tapera > Tapera naevia. The sequence continues at coordinate 1,978,628 of JAUMJJ010000220.1, forward strand.
GGCGATTGTGTTCCAGCATGGTTGGAGCAGGCTGGCTCCTGGCCCGGGATCGCTGACTGTTGGGTGCCCTGGTCTGGACAGGAAATCCTAGGCAAAGCCCAACCACGCATGTGCAGCTCAGCCCGACAGCACATGCACCACCAGCCTGCTCCGTGCTGTCCTGACAGCTCACTTGTGGCTGGGCTGCCAGGGAGATCCTGCAGGAGCAGAGTCTCGGGTGGGCTCTGGCGCGCGGCGCTCCCTGCACGCTCTGGAACCGCCTGCGCTCAGCCGGGCCGTGGGGCCGGCATCTCTCTGCAGCTGCCCCGATGCGCGTGTGGATGGCAAACTGCAAACATAATGTTCCTAGTAGTGTGTATTTTGTTTGATTCGTAGACTCATTTTGTAGGTCTCTGGGTGAACAGTGACGTTCTAAGTTCGTGCTACCTTGATTGGAGAATATTGATAAGAGATTTCTTAATCCTTTGTCTTTTGGCTCAGAACCACTCCATGTCTCTTACAGGTTAAGTTTGGTCACTTCGAGGGATCAGTTGTGGCATGTGTTGGACAGCAGTAATGTTATTTTTATTTCGGAAACTTGACTGCCTATGCCAAATAAATCAGCACTCCCTTTTTTCCTAATAGTTACATCTGTTGAGGATTTATTTACTTAGGAAGAAGCACAACGATTAACAAGTGAACATGCCTTTGCTGTGTGGGTTATCCTTCCCCTAAAGCCTGAGGTGTGGGGCCTCTGGCTCTGGAGAAGCTGCTGTTGGCAGAGCTCTCCTGCAGGGGAGACTCAACACAACGTGTGAAGCCACACGTATGTGGATACCGAGTTGGAGGTATCAGGGAGCCATGCATCGGAAGAGAGAAGTGCCCTGAATTCCCATCTCCTAATCCACTTGTCTTTTTAGTACATGTGTGCACAAAACATTATTATAGCACTTTTTAATAACTTGAATAATAGTAGACTTAGTGTTTGCTATGGCAGATTATCATCTCCAGTGATTGTGTGTGCACAGCTTGTGTTATCAGGAGATTAAATGAATCTTAAAGAGACTCTGCTTCCCAGCAAGATTTGATTTTTCCTCTGCAAGAACGCTGCTTAAATCCTGGAGCCATTGCACTTGCACTGGAAATAACGAAAGCCAAAAGTCTGGAAGCAGCTTTCCTGTCTTGTCAAATCACTCACCTTGGCTGAGTTGAAAGGGCCCCATCACTTCTAACATACGGGATGAATTATGGGCAGATGCAGTGCTTCCTCCTTGACTCAGCTCAGCGAGGCTCTGCGGGCGCCGTGAGGGTATCGGCACCGCCTGCCTCGCTGGCTCTGCCGCGCCTGCATCCTCCGGTCAGAGGGACTGCTCCAGGCTGCTCCCTGTTTATTCATCTATTTCAGAAACCTTGGCAAGAGGGACCATGAAAACTATCACCTTCCGTAAATCCTCATAAGCTGTTCAAGCTACTCGACAACTCTGCTCGTGCTGTTTGATTCACAATCCTCTGCTCCCTTAGTTCTTTCACATATTAACGAGTTTGATCACTGCTCCATGTAAATGAGGCATAATCTGAAGCTGTCAGACCCAAACTGTGTCTTGAACATACACTAAGTGAATTTATTCAAATTTCTCTTTAAAGCTAGGAATATTTATAATAAAACTTGTCAGAGCTTCAGTTAACAGTTTACATTGGAAGTATTTTTAGTTGTGAAACACAAGAACAAGTCCAAAAATTACTTTGTGGGCTGATACTGTATTTGCCTTGCATATGGAAAACTCATGTTGTGATTTCCATAACAAATAAGAAAATTGTCAAACTCCTATGAAAATTAATTAAGCTCAAACTCCAATGACAATTAATTACGCTCGAATGAAAATGCGTTAAAATACTTCACAAATTTATACTAATGTGACTTGTAACAGTCACAGTAAAGGAGCAGCAGTCGCTGTTTGGAATGCTGTTAATTTTGGTTGTGCTGCCTCCTCTGTCATAGACTCAAATTGGATATAGAGCGAAGTGCAAACAGTGGACTCATTTTTTTTTATCCTGTGATGTTCCTCATGAAATATGCTGCACAAAAATGTCTCCTGGCTCCTGTGAGCAGCAGATTCTCCTGTTTTCTCTTTGAGTGCTGCTCGGATTAGCACCCCTCCCTCAGACCGCATTTGTCTGTTCTCGTGTATCCTGTCTGATAGGAGCCGGCGTCCTCGCTGGGTCAGGGGCCAGCGTGGAGGGAGCTCGAGTCTAGTCTGGGTTTTGCCTTGTGTTAGGCTCACACAAATGTATGAAATTTAGGAATATGTTTACTAGATGATCTTTAAGGTCCTTTCTGACCCAAGCATTTCTGTGCTTCTATGAATGAAAGGGCACAGAAATGAAAAATACAGAGAGATTGTTATAAGACTTAAAAAACTGAATTCCTGACTTCAAAGGTGCAAGAAAGTCTGACTGTAATGAAGAACCATCCAAAGGAACAATAGTAAGAGCAAATTATGTCTTTTTTTAGCTACTAGGATAATATATTGGAACTGAATGAAGGCTACAGCTTCTGGCTCTCGTTTCCCTCCTTAGCTATATCAGATGTGTGTATCTCACAAGCCAGTGTTGCTGTGTTAAGAAAATTCAAACCCAGATGAGGTGTTACGGAACTTGTATGAGTTCTGTAGTGTCCAAGTCCTCGGTTGGAAGGGAGAGAACAATTGGAGAGAGCAGCTTGGCCAGACTGCCTTGAGCATCCTTGAATGTTAGTCTGCAGGCTCAAGGCAACACAGACAGTTTAGCCCCTACATTCAAATAATTCTCTTACCCAGTTGAAAACATTATCTCAGTCGAGTCCTGTGTCCAAGGCTAAGCAGGCTCTTGAAACCTAAGTTGAATCAAATGTGTGTGAGATTTGCTTTGCAGTATTGATGCAGACAGGAAATCGATCCTCCAGCACAAACGTCCAGAGTGCCAAAAGCTCATTCTTTGGAGACATAATTAGGCCCAAGATGTTGTGAGTTAATCAGTTCAGTTTCAGTTTAGAATTTACATTTGGTTTGGTTTTACATAAGTATTTAATTAGTTCTTGAAGTGTATTTGAAAGCCTTCATTTTGGACCTTGTGGATAATGAATGGTGCCTGTGATTTTTGTTTTGTTACTTAAAAGTGAAACCAGATGCAGGTTCGCCATCCAAGGGCTGATTCCAGCTGGCGGGAGGCCGTGGAAGATAGGCAGGTTTATCATTTGGAAGTATTTTGTGCACTGCACTAGAACTGGCCATTGCATTGTGGAAGGATGTTGATTCCACGCAGCATTTGAGTTGGTGAAACAAAATTCAAACACATAAAGCAGCAGAGTCAGGTTCCTCTGTTCAAAAACGGGGAAATAAAGAGATTAGTTTGTGGTTAATTTAGTAACTCCTGAAGTTGCCATTGCAATATATTTGTATTTGTTTCCATATTAATTACATGGTTGTGCTGTTGAAGCCTCCTTTCTGTCCTGTGGGACCTGATTCTTGTTGTGGGTGAGAAACCAGGTTCCCTTTTGTGCTGGGAAACACCATGTGATTTGGGACAGGGATGATGCTCGGCTGTTCCCGAGTCATTCGGTGGTGCTTGCCAGTGAATTGTTCTCAGGCTCCATGGGTTCCTGCAGGGCTTCCAGGCTTGACCTGCTCCTGTTGCAGCTCCTGCCTGCTCTAGCTTATTTTCTGTCACTTGGTGAAGGCTCCTGTGGTATCAAAGAAGCCCTGGAAGCCGTACCTTCCATGGTGGCTGTGTCAGAAATACCCATTTTAGATTTCCTCATTAAAGCAGCTCCATCTGCTGTCATACTGCTTTGGCTTCTTGGGACAATCTGTTGAGAGTCCTCCCTGAGGGGGTGCAGAAGGAAAACCCTGCAATGTTTGTGATGCATTTAATCCCCAGCCCATCCACGCACTGAAATAAACAGAGAGTTCACCTTTCTGTATGTGGATTCCTTTCAAATACAATTACAGCTTCACTTGGTGCATCCCGATTCATCACAATCTGTGCTAAGCACTTTTGAGTCTTATTGACCACTAGTTTTACAGGATGATAAATCCCTGTTCTAGAGCAAATAGATTTAATAGAGCAGATTTTTTTTCTCCCCTTTGATTTATGTTTGCCATGGCCAGAAAGCAGAATTTCGGCATCTACTTGACAGTGCTCCGCAATTACAGAATCTGAGGTGAGCAACACCTGGTTTGCTGCTGGATGACAGATTGTGTGAGAAGGCTTGATGACGGTTTGTAATGTGTTCATACAGAACCAGAGCAGTTGGTGCAATTGTTGCTTCAAGGTAAAACTTTATTGAAACTTTGAATTTAGAGAATGCCTCTGTGTATATGGGAGCTTAGTACCTTACTGGTTAGAGAGTGAAGGGAGGCACAAGAGCCCTGTATGAAACAAAAATGAGATGTTTTTAATCTGTACTGTTTTTTAAAAGTGTGTATTGCACAGGATTTGCAAGATGGACTTTTGAAAATTATTTTTATCCCTCGTTCTGTCACATCATAAGGGCATGAAAAGCAATGCTGGGTGCGCTTGACCAGGCCACAGTGTTAGTGCACAACAGCTGAATAAATTAAGGAGTGGCATTACAATATGTGACAGTGTGGCAGAATGAGACGAACAGAATAACCAAAATCAGGTTTTCCCTGATGGGATGGGAATGTGGCGAAAACCCCGTGTTTGTGTGTTGTCACAATAGATGAGTATCTGAGTTGCAAGTATTGGGATGCTGAGTGCCACTGTACTTCATTGATCATAAGATTAAGGGGCTTCTGCACGATTGTATCTCCGGCTGCTGCTCGCTATCGGTTTGTGTGACTTGGAAGGGGTGCCTCCCACAGGGGGATTTCTGGGGTGTCGGGGCTATCACTGATCAAACCATTTCATCGTTTGCGTTTAGAGCTGTGGGATATAGTCTGGAAATAGCTGGGTTCACTTATTGTTGTCATTCTATTTGATTGGGACTTGTCTAACAAATGAAATCCTAGAAGAGCAGCATCTCACTTGAAAGCTGTACATCAACAGGGCTTTAAAATTGCTTGACTATGAAGAGGATGTTACACAAAGTAGATGGATTCTGCCAACCAAAGGATAGGAATTGACATTTTTCAGAACAGATGTCATTGATAATTTATAGATAGCTTTAAAAATTAAACTTTATACAGAAGCTGTCTTAAAAATGAAGTGTTGTCGATGTTCTAAATGCATGAGGTACATTAAGTGAAAATGTAGCTTCACTCAATGGTATTTAAATACTGCAGAAGCCAGGAGCAACCATGTCATTTGAAAGTCTGGTCACGTTCAATATTAAAGGCTCATAGGAGTCAGTTGGATTCCAGATGATGTAGTTGTGCTCCTAGGAAGTGTTTTGAAAAAATAGTAATTATTGATTTTATTTCTTGCATTTCTGATTGAAACGTGGAAGTGAAGTGCACGACTCCTGGAGAAAAAAGGCACTTTTACAGCTAAAGATACAAACTCAGTTTTCTGTTTCAGTAAGCTGTAAAAACTTCTTATTGATATCCTCCTCAGTTTAAAAACAGCTTGGCAGTGAACTCAGAGAGCAGAAGGTGGCTGCTCCCTGCACGGGACACTGACAGAGCTGGGAAATTACTGGAAATCTTGCTGGTGCTTTTGTGGAATCCGGATTTCCTTTTTGGGTTTTTTATTTTTAATACCCTTTTTGTTAACCTGATCCATCTAAAACAAAGTAGGGGTTAATACACGCTTTGCTAAGTAAGAAAAATAACACCCCCTGCACCCCTAGGCTCTGCCCAGGAAGATGGGAATTGTGAGATAATATTCCGTGTGCCGAAAGGGACAATGCTGTCTCTTGTTGTCGCTGTCTATATTTAGCTGCTGCGGTCATATGCAACTTAAAATACCTAGAATAGCAAGATTTTTTTTTTCCCCTTCATTTGAAGTGGTGCAGTGTAAGGTTGTTAATTTTGGCTTATCGCAGCTGACACTTGAGTAGGGGGAAAAATAGTGGTTTGAAGCTTTAACTCTCTCCACATGTGCCCTTTGCGAGGAGCCCTTGGCTCCTGTCTTAAATTATATCCCCCTATTCTGGAGAAGTTCACAGGTCACTTAATTGATTTAAAATCCATTGGTGCTTGTGCAGCTGATAAGGGGCAGAAAAGCTGTAGTTAAACAGCCCTGATTCAGAAACAAATGTTAATAATTCCGACTTCCTACTTGCAGCAGCTGGAATTCTGATTGGTTCATGTAAACAGTATGAGTTATGTTTTAACACTGCAGTTCACATGAAGATGAGTGATAATTTTCACATTTTCAGGAGTATTTCACACTGTTGCAATTTATGGTTTATGCTTGTGGTTTATGAACCTGTTACACACTCGCTGGGCTGGTTTTTAATGGGTAACACTCTGACCATCAGAGCCCGCGCCCACTACCCAGGTACCGGCACGAGAGGGATCGCTGCCACCGGCCCGATGGGAAAGTCAGAGGCTTTATTCCCATCTCTTTAAGAGCCTGAACGATGCCCCAGTGATGGAGTGGTGAGAGGAGCTCCCAAAGCGAGCTGGACGTCGCCACGTACAGCGAGGGAGGCCGGGCACGGGCTCACGGCGGCGCTGACTGACCGAGTCGGTGACAGAGCCCCTGCTCCCAGTGTCCTACAGACACCCTGCTCTCACCGAATTTCAACGTGAAATCAATTTATTTTTCCTATCTTTTCACGTGCAAGGGGTTTACAAATTGCTCGATTCCCCCTCAGCCCCTTCTGTAGGTTTCCCCGTGTCTGTCCTTGTTCTGTAGTCAGAAGAGTCCTCCCAGGTAACCTATAAGCTAAATCATCATTTGTGGTGTTCTTTCCTTTCCATCTCCTGGGAGAGCAGAGCGCTGCAGTACCAGGGCTTTTGGTTGGGTTCCTCACCCAGCACTGTTGTGTTTTGACAGTGCTGTCTATTGGTTTGCTGTTTTGGAGGTTAGAGGTGAGTGTTTTTTTCTTGAAAATATCTTTGCCCATATATATTTTCTTTATAGCAGGCTTCAGAGAAAATTGCTTAATAAAGCTGTTTCTTCTCACCTGCGCTTGCCCACCTGGTACCATCTCCTCTGCCTGCCGTGCTCTCCTGTCATTCCCTGGTGTGTACAAAACTCAATATTTACTTTTGGTCGTTCAGGTTGTTTACCCAGGTTTCGCTCCCACATTTGAGGAGCTGTAATCTTATCCATTTTGAACCCTCAGTGGCATTTGATGTGCATTTTGAAGTGCATTAGGAATATTTAACTTAAAGAACTTGCTTGAACCTGGTGTACCCTTTCTTTGGATGCACAGAGAAGTTTTTGGAGCCAGCTGAAGGAAGCTTTAGTATAATATCAGGTACTAATGGTTTTGATGTATTCGTTTAAGCACCTTGAAAAAATTGTGTATGTAAAATGGTGATAGTTAAGACATTAAAATAGAGCATTTTTCTGAATTAAAGGGTGTTGCAGGCATTGTTGGAATTCCTTTATAAGTCCCTGTGTACATCAGTTTTGACCTCCTGTCTTTTTTTTAAGTGAAGATTTAAGTTCTTTTGCCAGTTTGTGCTAGACTTCTCATGACACTGAGTGATGATATTCCAGGCAAGCAGTAATGGAAGACATCTGCTCTCTGGTAAGGTTGTGTCTTCCACAACAGCCAACGGCGTAAAGGACAGTGGGAGCTTTACAGCATCTCCTTCACTCATAGATAGAACTTATCTCTGAGAAGCAGAAGTTGTTCACAAAAGCCAATTTTACTTAAGTGTATCTTAATTCAAGTATTTTTAGCAGGTTTTAAAGAGTAGGAAAATACTTTTGAGAGGAGTAGTCGACAGTTTATGTCTGATTCAGTGGTACCGCAGATCAAGGAAGTTTGCCACAAAGATAGGAATAATATAGACAGTTTAGGTTAAAATGATTGTAGATAACTCCATCCGTAGTTACCATATATAGCCACACAAGAAAAAGTCTGCCCACATCCTCCAGACGTTTATGGACTTCTCTGATTCATCTGTCAGAGTCAACCAACTCCAGCCAGGAGGTAGGGAATTTGTTAAACTAGATTGAGTTCCGAAATTGCTGTGGCCCAGAGGAGCAATTCTTCCTTTTACAGAGGGAAGAGTGAGAGGGAGCAGAGCATGTTATGAAGTCTCTTCTTTTGGTAAGGGTTTCAAGAAGATGAGTAACATTCTAGAGCTCTTAAAAAAAAAAAAAAGGAAACCCATAACACACACACGCACAAAAATCTTCAATTAATTTCCGTTGGTGTCATCCAAAGCTGGCTTTCTAAATTTAGCCATTTCCTATGATGCTCAGCTTATGCTGGCAACAGTAAAACTATTTTTCCTGAAGTGCAATTTGTCACCTCCTCATTCTAAGTTGGTAAAAGATAAGCATGTATTAATTCTGTGGATTTATTGTTGTACAAGTATGGCTCTTTTTAATCTGCTGTGGGGTTGGTTGTGATTCAGCGCCGGGCTCGCGCGCCTCACTGACAGCAAAAAAGTGCCCAGGACCAACAGGCTGTGCTCAATCTGCCTCTCCTGTCTTAATCTGAAGTCCTCTGGGTTTCTTTCCCTGGGCTTTTCATCTCTTTCTTCTCCTCCGATATCCTGGAACAGTTCAGCACATGGATTTGGGAATGAGTCCCAGCTGAGACTCTGTGTTAGAGCTGCGAGAAGGTGCTGCTGCGCTTTATGTGGGGTTTTTGTTCCTTAAGTAGCAGACAGTAAACATGTTGAATACGCCTGTAGTGAGGTTGTGCTTTCTTTCACCTCGATTCATGTCTCTGTGTCCAACACTCTATAGGCTGGACTGTGTTTCGGTCGGAATTGTGCCAGGAAGCATAAAGGCAGCAGAGTTTGTTTTCTCTGAGTTCCTTCATTTACTGAGCCAATATGAACAGATTTGCACTGGATTTTTTTTTTATGTAGGTCAGGAGGATGACAGTTCTATCAACATTGAGGTGTTTCTACCAGGTGTGCTAAATTACATGTAGTAAATCTCAATGTTTTTGAGGTTGTCAGTTTTCTTTCTTCCCTTCAAACTTCTCTTTGTCAGAATTTGAAGTTAGGGCTTCAGCTGTGGTTACAGGGTGATGCCTGCTAAGGGCAAGGGAACCTGCGAGCACAGCTCTCTCATGAGGAACATACAGATCCCAAAGATGATGGTCACAAGAGTTTTAGCAAATGTAGGACGTGGATTTGCAGGACAGCAGGCATTTTACTCTGAGCCTCGTGAAACAACGTGTTTTCTGTAGGAGCAACTGGTTTTGAGTAAAACTGAATGGTCAGGATCAAGATTAAGTGAGCAAATCTTATAAAAAGATTATTAGAGGATTGCTCAGTATTGGATTGTCTTGCATTGGAATCATCGACAACGACTGACTCTAATGATATAAATCAGTAAATACACCTGTGTTCGTACATGCAGGTGTGTCAGAGGATGATTAATTTCACCGTCTGTTCACAGTATATTTTTAACTTGCCTTTAAAAGATAAATAGGGAAGACAGTTTTGCAATATCTGTTGTCTCTGCAATGCACAGACGGCCTCCCCCTGTTTATGTACAGTCTGTAAAGAACAAGACTTCATCCTCACAGATCCTTATTGCAATATTTAACACAATTATTCTTTGTGGAAACTTAGCCTGACTTTAATGCAAGATGGGTATATTTTGGAAATCCTTCCAGCTGACGAATAACATGTTTCAAAACATGAATGTTTTTTAGTACTCTCACTTTTCCTGAATAAATTGTGCATTGAAATGGGTGATTTCTGAGAAGTCCTACTCATCTTCTCCATGCAACTGAGGAGAGATCCAAACCTCGGTGCGGCGCTGCCAGGCAGCACCCAGCTCTCCCATTTCATCATCCCAGGAGGCGAGAGAGAGCGCTGAGGGAGGGTGCACCCTGATTCAGACACAGCTCTGCTCGTGGTGCAGGGAATGTGGAAAATTACAGGTGCAATTATGGTTCCACATTAAGTATTCCTCTTTTTCAGTCCACCACGTGAGGCATTAGCCTGTGTTTGAACTGGTGGTGTTAATTGGACCGCAGTACTTAGAGGCATTTTCTGCAGAGTCATGGCCTGTGTCATTAGCTTCTCATTAGACACGTTAATTTTTTAAGACTCATTATAATTACCTTTTTTCAGAAGTCCTCCATTTTACACTGAAGAGAAAACCTCTGTTCTGCAGGCTGCAATTTTGAATAATCAAGGAAGCATTGTGAGCTCCTCTATAGACTTTCAGAGTGGAAAATGAGAGTGCTATAGTGGCTGGGAAGGAGATCCTGCAGGATGTGATTTGGAAAGAGGGTTAAGGATCTTTTTCACTGGAAACCTCAATTGCAAGGGCAGGGAGCCTGTGGAACCTTGTGGAGGGCTAAGGTTTGACAGCTATAGGTGAGGCTGTTCATTGGGATGCACAGCCGAGCAGTCAGTTCGCTTTTGGTTTTACTGGACAGATGTTCTCATCTGCTAAAACCTGCAGGTATGCAAGTGCTCAGCACCAAGGGATTGTCTTTTGTACGTGGAGAAATACTGGCCTGAGCCCTGCGAGCAGCGATCCCTGGGGTTCACTGACCTGTGGTCATCCTCCTGGCAAGACCAGAGCACTTCAGAGATCTTCAAGTCCTTCTTTGGTTGATCAGCTCTGCCTGAATCCTTTTGTTTCAATTAATTTTTGTTGTTTCCTAGCAACTCCATTTTTTTAAGTTCTGAATTATTCCTGTTTAATGTCTTTTCTAGCCAGTGTTAACTTGCTGGTTTATAAATGATGGCAAGGCTTCAGTGTGCTTCTGAAATGCATAATTCACTAAATTAATTTGTAAAGTTAGTTAAAAAATCCTTTTTCCATTATACAGAGTACGTGTATGCAGACCCACACAGACTCACGGGTGCAGCAGTTCTTCTTTGTGCAGCTGAGTTTTCAAACAGTTGTGAAGGTAACCAGTCTGTTTAGACGTTGCTGCACAGGCGCAGAGTAAACTTGTTAGCTTTGTGTTTAGTTTAGCGTGGAAGAAGCTCTGAGGGCATTCCATTAAGACTCGTGTGAGTGAGTGGTTCCACTGGAAGCAAAGTGCCAGTCCCAGACCCAAGGAGGAACCTTCACGGATGCTCCTTGCCGGGGAAAGGGACCTCAGGACCAGCCCCAAGTGCTTGCTCACCCCAGACTCGTTTCCCCATGGCTTTGTAGAGCCATAAGTCATAGAATGTCCTGAGTTGGAAGGGACCCACAAGGATCATTGAGTCCAGCTCCTGTCCGTGCACAGGACGAACCCCAACATTCACACCATCAATTCAATATTAGGACCCACGTGGTCTATGGAGGTTGGTAGAAACAAGGGTGTTTCTGCAAAGCAAGTCTTGCTCTGTGTGCCTGCAGTCGAAGCTCCTTCCTTCTGGGGTTGTCGTGTGGCTGCGATCGTGCACACCAGGCTGAGGTGGTTAAACAGCAAAGTTCCACCTCTTTTCAAGGAATCTCTTTCAGTGTTTATTCTGGAGGCTGGTTTTGCCCCGCTTCATAACCTTTCTGGAGTGAAAACTTCTCCCCTTGAATTACAATGTATGTGCTTTTGCTTAATATTCCACTTTAAGCTGCAGTCTGCTCTCACTAAATCTGCCTTTCACAAATGGAATATTTTTTCACTTCTTGCTGGGTGGGTCCATACACTGAAAAATAGGTCAAGAACAGTCATCTAAATCTACTGCTAATAAATAATTAAAGCTAATGGAATTTGCACAAGATCTGTGAGCTAAAATATTTCAGAAAGTACTGTGGTGTACGTTTTGCTGTTGTAAATCAAGATTTTTTATTTATCATTGTGCTAGATTGAAACGTATCTATAAATGTAACTTAAAAAGATCGGGTTTGTACAGAGGAAATGCTGGCATGTTAGTGTATTAAAATAACTAAAAAGATCATAGAAAATCTTTAACATCATGATTCATTCTTTAATGATTGGATTTCAAGTAAATACTTCAGCAGCCTTAAGCAATAAGAGGTTTTATATCTCATTAACTCATAGTGTAAATTGAGCAATAAATTGTTTGTTCATATGATTTAATTTGCCTTATATTTTAGGAATTAAATAAGTTATCTAAAGTACTGTCTAATACCTGTTTAGACAACTATCTGGGATTTCAGTTTCATATCTTTTAGAACAAAGCAAAGTAGAAATTGCTGGAGGTAATGAAATAAACAGACTAAAGTGTTGCCCTCAGCACTCCTCCAGCCACGTGGGCCCAGGATCTCAGGGGGAAATTGCATATTCTGGGTTTTTTTCATAGTTGTGGGTGCAAAGAAATAATATTTAAAACTCATGTATTGGGAGTTGAGTGTCTGAGCCATCCCAACTTGTTCACCAGTTTCGCCATCCAAGGGGAATCAGACACATCTTGGAGGCTGATGTCAGTGTTCTTCCCAAACCCTTCATGCTTGGCTGCTTTTTCCCTCTCCCCGTTTCAGCTGGAATTGTATGAAAGAGGAGCTGAATGAGATTGAGAGAACAGCTGTGTGGGCAAAGTGTACGGAGCTGTGCCGTCAGGGCACACGGGAGGTCATCCTCCCAGTCATGAAGAACAAATATCTGTCATTTGCCCCATCCTTGGAGGTGTTCAAGGCCAGGTTGGGGACGTGGAACTGGATGGGCTTTGGGGTCCCAACTCGTACCATGCTGTGATTCTGTGTTGATCGAGGCTGCCTGTTCTTGGCACTGGATTTCCTCTTGAGACCATGCTGTTGCTTCTCCCTTTGTTGGTTGAACAGACAAACCCTCTCCCACACAGCCGCTTCGCAGCAGGTTTTGTTCCAGGCTGATTTTTTCCTTTTTGTCAGTTCTCCTCAGAAGGGTTCTGGGGTCAGGATGTCCAGCCCCGCTGATGCTGGGCCAGGGCTGGTCCTTACTGCGTGCGGGCTGACAAGGAAGGAAACGCGAAGGGGTAGGGTGGCAGGAAAGCCGCAGCATCCCGCGGGTGATGAGGCAGCTCAAGAATGGGTTGTGACAGCCGGACTAATGATGTCACTGATGCTGATACCACTGGGCTGCTTCTCCTTGCGGTTCCTCTGCCAGACACAGTGACATTCACCAGGCAGCGCGTGTCCCGAGCAGACGACAGAGAGCGAGTCACGGGAATGCGGCTCAGCAGGTGCACGGAAGAACATCTTCCCATTTTTTGTTTTGTCTTGTTTTACAAGCACACAATATTTCTGTGGATGATGAAGGTGTGTAGGTCAGGCTTAGCGTTGCTGGACCACTTTATCAACAGGGTTATAGGGCTCTTGTTGTGACATTTAGAGATAAGCGTTGTGGAGGTAAATGAGATGGAGCAGCCTGCAAGGAGATCAGAGGGTGCTGTGCAGCTTCAGACCTCAAGTAAATTACAAACACAGAGCTGGTACCTTGACCAGCCTTTGTGCTGTACCCGGTGCATTGAGATAGCGATGGATTAATAACATAGTTTAGGTGTCAGAAAGATGCATTTGGTGCCCCGTTTTTTGCCATAGATTTATTCTTGGTTTATTTTCCATAGTTATTTTTAATGAGAATGGACGGGGAGTTAAAGATTGTTTGGATTCAGATTTCATTGTGGAGCTGCTTGATCAAAATATAAATGTGTTGTTTATGCTCTCGTAAAGGGAAAATGCTATATTAGTGTTCAGCTATCAGATTTGATTCAGATAATGATACAGCATCCTAATTCATAGCCTCTATTCAGATATTGAGTTTGGCTGTGATAGAGCCTTTTTCAGAAAACTGCTCTGCCCCGATAAATCACCCAGAGAGAGAGAGAGAGAGAGTGAGCACGTGCGTGTTTTGATGGCGTGGAAAAACAGGATAATAATGTGATTGTACCGGAGTACTCAAATTCAGTGCATCTGTGCTGATAAACTATCATTTGTTTCAACGTTCAGGCTCTTGTACCCTTCTGAGCTGCTCTGCCTGGTGGCAGTGATGTGCTGCCTGCACGCGGGCGCTGGAGCCGGCTGCGTTTCCTGTTTTGATCCCAGCCCCAGCAGTAAAGGCCACCACACTTCAAACAGATCATAAATCACCCGGTGTCCTTGCCCACCAGCATTACAGATTCCCCCGGGCCGGAACTGAATGTCCTTCTTTCCCTTCAGTTCAGTGCAAAGAAGGTAGGATCCTATTTGCTGTTACTGTAATATTTTGAGACAGCCTGATGAGGAATTTTTCCAAACTGCCAAAAATAAATCTCCCCAGCAGAGTTTTAGCCGGTGACTCGAGGCATATGTGTTCCCAACTTCTGTCTGGTTATTTTTACTTCCCTTTTGTTGTGAGCTGGCTGAATATTTGGCGCGGTTTAGCCAAGGAAGTTATTATAAAAGTAGCCTATAAACTCTTTCCAAGGGGGAGAGGAAGAGAGAGGAGAACACAAAACCCAGTGTGAAGAGGGCGTTCTTGCGTGTGGTGTGCACCTTTTGCCCATGTACCTACGTGGTGGATTTGGCTGTGTTTAAAATACTGGAGCAAATCCCTTAGAGTTACTTTTCTTGGACTCTTTGCTCCATGAGGATTATGGAAGTGGGACGCTCTGTCTCCATGGTTCACCTAAAACAGATTGCAAGTTATTGCTAAGATTTCAAGGCGTTTCCCTTGTCAAGCTGTGAGCTCCAATGACCAGCGCATCCCGGCATCGCCTCACGCTGATGGCTCTGCTGCAGCCCATTGCTGCTGGGGGGGCTGAGTCCCTCTGGGCTGCGTTCTCCTCTACCACAAAACATTCTAAAAACAGTTTTACCAACAAAAACTGCTGTCTCAATTATGGCAGGGATTTTGGTTGGTAAGGTTTTGATTGCTAGCATGAGCATTTAGCATCCTGAATTTGCTAAATGAAGGATGTGTGGGAATCAGGTTTTGTACCAGAGAGCTTTTTTCCCTTTCTATCAGCTTGACCAACAGTTGTCTTGGCTTTGGGATGCTCTTTCAATTCCTCTTTTTTCTTGCCCTGCTTCTTTCCCCCTTCTCTCCACTATAAGCAACCAATAATACCTCACATTACTAAGGATGAATAAGAAGGCAAAGTACTGACAGCAGAAAATAGCAGGAAATATTTAGGTAACCTGGCTTGGTCTGAGAACAGAAGTGTTGTTTGCTGCGGTACTGAAGAGGGAGCTTATGGAGCTGCAACGTTATCTGTAACTTGATGGGGGTGAGCTGTGAGTGCAGTAACCGTGTAAGAACTGAAGTTTGGCCGATGGTTTCTCTTTGATAGCTTCATTTGTGTTTGGCCCCTAAGCTATCTCTCAGGGAGTGGGAGAACTCCTGACTCTCCAGCTCTCTCTGCATGACTTGTCATTTAAATGACAAAAATCACTTCTCTCAAAAGCCTACTTTTCCTGCAGGAAAAATCAGATTAAATCCAGGACTCAGGGTGTTCTGGTGGGTGATTTGATGTCCAACGTGGTGCATGACTCTAGATGTAAAAGTAAATACATTACAAGAGAGAATTTTCCAACTTCTTAGGGCCAGCTTCTTTTCTGAAAGCCCAAGGCTTCAACAGACCCTTTTTTATACAGAGAAAATACTTCAAAGACCTCTTTATGACCTCTTGCATGAAGTTCAGGGCAGCTGAAGGACTGTGGCCAGCGTGGAGCAATGAAGATTTCATGGTTACTGAAGGGGTTTGTGGCTTTCCCAATTGCGAGCGATGTTCTCTGAACATCACAGGGCTCTGGGTTGGAGAGGACGTCTGCAGCCTGGCAGGATCTCACATGACCCTAAAGGTGGGTCTTCAGCACCCACACGAGGTCTCATCAGCCGAGCCCTGGGCATCTCCAGGGGTGGGAAATCCCTGTTTTCCTGGGTAACCCTCTTCGGTGCTGCCCTCCTGAACGATGCAGCATCTTGTCACTGCTTTGTACCTCTTCAAGATTTATTTCTAGCTGTAAGTGTGCTGTGAAGTTGCCGCTGTGCCTCGTCAGTGGAAGGCCACAGCGAAAACAGGCGTCCAGCTTCTTGGCTGTGTGTGAATAATACAGCATCCTCTGCAAAGTGACAGGGTTTTGTTCTTCAGGCGTGCATGTAATGAGAATTCAGAGAATTTGTAGGGGAGTTAGACCCAAACCAGCTTGAAATTGGAGCCACTGAGAATTTTGTGCAAGATCGATGTGCCTCTGTTGTCCTAAATTATCTTGGTTGCTAGGTGAAAATGTGCTGTACATTTTCAATGTGATCTGTGGGTATTTTAATGAAGTCCGTACCACTGAGTGTGTTGCAATTCTGAGGAAATTATGAGTTATGCAGAAAGCACTGAATAATACCCTCTCCTTCAGCAAGGCTGTCTCTGGTTCTCTGATGGCTGAAGTCAGAGCATTCTTGAGAAAATAATAAATAAAATAGAGCTTGTATAGAATGGCAGCACTCTTAGTTGAAACAATGGTCCCAAGTCCTCTTCCTCTAAGCCAGAGGAAGTGTGGAAATGTCTTTGGTGTAATTTCAGAGGTGCGGCTGCTGCCAAGGTAGATAGAGGCATTTAATTCCAATCGCATTAATGCTTCAGCTGTATCATGAGATTGGAGGCAGTTGGTGCTTACCCAACATCAGGGCAGCTTTGTTAATTAATACTGTTTGCAACAGATACAGGTGTGTGTCAGACTGGAGATGGAGGATTCAAAAGGAGTCCTAGGTATACTTTTATTTTAATCAAAGCTCCCATAAAATGCTGTCGGGATTAAAGCAGTGTTTCAGAACTGAAAATAGCGTTAGGAAGAACTCGGCAATGACTTGTCCTCTTGTATTTCTCTGATGCAATATCTTGCTTCTGTCTTTTAGGACCTGCGCAAACAGGTAGCTCCATTACTGAAGAGTTTCCAGGGAGAGGTAAGAGCTTATTCTCCTTATGGTGCTTCTGATTATTGCCTCACCTGAGTCTGGTGTGCTGGCTCAGCCCTTCTGCATTTTGCTGTGCGCGGGATGCGTGTGGGATACACAGGGTTTGTGCTGGACGAGCTGGAATGGTCAAATCACTCTGCATCCAGCGTACCCGAGCGTGAGCTTATGCTGTGGTGACCCAGGTGGCACATCTGGTGCCTTGTGCCTCAGTGATGGCGTGGTTTGAATGCTTAATGAGTGCAGTGTAATGTACATACACAAAAATAGGAAAGTACTGCAAATAGCTTTCATTGTAAACCTTTCCAGCCATAAAAAGTTGTATTCTAGAGGGCTGGGTGGAAAACCTTGAGTTGGTGAGTGCTTGGTGGCAAACAACAGGAAGCATTCACAGCTCTGGTGCTGCCTCTTTGATTTCCCTTCACACCACTCCACTAAGAAACCCATCACTGTAGTGATCAGAAATACTGTTGGTAGTTTGAAGCATTTCTATAGCGAAAGGCAGTTGGTCCAATGACAGAGTTTTACATTTGAGCTGTGGACAGCGCGGAGCGCTCGCTTCCCACGAGTGCTTCAGCCAGGCAGGAGCTGTGCCTCTGGGAGGTGAAGTTGGGAAATTATTTTTCTCCTTGTAAAGCTCAGTGCCTGCATAGGGCAGTTTTAGCTCACAGTGTTACACATCACAGAGCTGCTGTGTTAAAGTGGGAACGCTTTTCTCTTTCTGCATCTCTGAGTTGCTGATGGATTTTATACGGCTGCAGTTCAGAGCATAGAGAAACTCAGGAAGGTCTTTGCAGAAGCCTGTGTGAGGAATTAGGTGCACAACTTATCTGTACTGAGGGTTCCTTTGCTGTGTCCCAAATAGGCAATAGTCCCTTGTGTTAAAAGCAGTACAAATTTTTTTTATTTTACAACGCAATTTCCCAAATATGCTAGAAAAAAATAAATAAATAGGACAACTCTGACCTTGTTGTATCTGATAGCAATTTGTGAGAACAAAGAATGACTTGTGTGGGTCCATTTGCCAATGGAAATTTACACTTTGAAATTGCTCCGAGTGGATTGTGTTGCACTTAAAACCTTTTCACTTTAGTTTCAAGCTTTCAGTGCACTGACTGAAAAGTGCGTATGTGCCTTCAGCACTGTTCCTTAATGAAGGAAAGGGCTGAGGATCCAGGAAGAATCATAAATCCCAATTTGGCTACAGTGAAGGGAGATTCTCTCTTGAGATCTTGCCTGTTGGAGACAGCTCTCTTATCTTGGTGTGGCTGTCACAGACTCCTCTTCTGTAGTTTTGCTTCCCTGATGTAACAGTGAAGTTTATGCTGGTATAAACTCAACTTTACAAGGTAAAATTTGTTGGTAGAAATCCCCTCTTACGTAAATGAAGCACTAATACCTTGCAAGATTGCGCTGCTGCACCTCCGAGCTGGTGATTCCAGTTTCCCTAATCTAGACAAGGGTTTAGAAACCTAAAAACCCTCTGAACTAATCACGATTGACTACATAAACGCCGATCATTGAACTATGAATTGTGGTATTTGATGACAGATATTAATTGCTGTATCTTGTTCTGGAGACAAATCAAAATACCAATCACACTGGCCCGTTCCATTGAGCTATATTTTATTGTTCAGTCTGTAGATCTGGGCTCTTTTGCTGTTCAGGCTGGCTTTGTGAAAGGTCATGAGATGAAAGCTCTAGGTGGCTCCAGAACAAGCTGTGTTAGGCATGCAGGCTTTCCTGCATTTCCCATCCTGGAGATGCCCCTCCGGACTCTCCCCGGTGGCTCAGAGGGCACAGCTGGGGCTGACACCCCCTGCCAGCTCCATAGGGGAGCGTTGTACTGCCCATGGTGTCTGATGCCCTGGGAGGTGGTGGCACAAAGGCCTTGTGCTCCCACAGTGCAAGAACTACAGGATGTGAGCAGGGCAGAGGAATAGGGAGTGATCTGCTCCTGGAGGTTCGCTGGTTCTATGTCAGAGCCGTGTTCTCAGCCCCAGACTAGGTATAAACAACAGCAGAGTAACTCTTACAGGTAAGGAGAGAAGCAGTGAAACCGGGGGTTTTCTAGAGTCTCTTTTGCTGAGGAGAGTGTCCTGGAGCAGCCTGGAGTGATGTGGGAGCACTTTGGTTGTTCACCCCTTGGGAGGCTTTGGGGATGGTGTCACTGAATGTCACAGCACCACCTTCTTCTCTTCGGTTTCTCACATGGAAACTAGGAAAAAAGTTTATCTTCTATTCACCATCTCCACCACATTTCTGCCTCTGACTCCCATCTCCAGCCCTGCTGCTGTTGCTCCATCTGTCCCTTGATCCTTGCTGACAGACCAAGTTGGGGCTGTTTGCGTGTCCATGTGGTGTTCAGTTGTGGTCATGTGGATATTTGTCTTGTTCAGATGAAAACTGTTCCCATGATCAGATGGGCATTTTCCATTAGTAGCTGGAAATAACATTTTTTTGTATAGATCTCAGTCCTTAAGTAACTGGATTTTTTATGATGACAGTTAAAGTAAAAGCATTATGAAATGGAATTTAGCATGCTACAAATTTTAAAATGCTTTTCTAGTTCAGTTTGAGACCCTATTAATTCATCACTGTAGTAGCATTTCATAGTACTTTTTCCTTATTTAGGATTTTAATGGAAATTTGAATGCAGGGTTTTTTTTCAAGTGAGTGGAATGTTGGTTGTGTCTTATTCAAAGCTCATTGTTCTTTTGATTTTTGTGATGACTTTTCTAACATTCCTGGAAGATTTAACATCTCATTGGTGTAAATAGGCTCCTGGGAGCAAGACAGGAGTTTAAGGATTTAAGAGGTGTAAAATTCCTGTTGTTTCTATCTTAAAACCTCTTTTTTGTTGTTGCTGTTTTGCTTTCCATTAACCAGAGGAGGCAGTTCATTAATCTTTTGCTCACCATATGCTGGGCTAAATACAGGGCAGAATCCAAAAAGCTGAAGAGCTTTGGCATTCAATCATAAGATGATTAATTAACCATTTGCAAGTTGGCAAGGTGCTCCTTCAAGCACCCATCTACATCAGCTGGTTCCCAGCAGGTCGTTGTGGGTTGTTCCATTTACATCAGTGATGAGTGTTTGTGCATGAAATCTTAAAAAAAAGTTGTGTTCTTGGGCTACATTAATTTACAGATCTGAAGTTGTGGTGTGGAAATCTAATGCTGGAATCACTGTTTGTGAAGTCATCAAATAGATATTTTAAGACTGGGAGAGGATTTCCTGAGGTCATTACCAATCTTCTCATGTGGCAGCCAGCACTGTCCAGCAGCGCTGCAGCAATCCTGCGTTCGGGGAACTCTCTGAGGCACAGGCTCCCACACACTGGTCTTCGTTCTGTGCAAACCTGTTCTCATATTCTTCTCACAAAGCAAGTTCTTCTAAGGGTTGCCTCTCTTGCTCCCCACTTAGCTGAATTGCTCTTCAAACTATTAATTTGGTCAGTGGAGTAATTTAATAATTTTCCGTAGGCAGACAACAGGAGCTGCAAATCCTCTTGGTGTGCTGGAACCACTAATCATGCTTTGAAGGAGTGTTTTAATAACGTGGGTGCCTGAACAACTTCAGACCCACTTCCCTCCTGCATTTGGAAGGAGGATTCCTGAGCTGATCCATCTTTTATTTTTTACCCCCTTTAATTTCTTTACGTTAAATTTACAGACCTAATTAATACAATTTCTTTCCTGTAGGTTCGCTCCATGATGGCTCAATTAGAGTAGCAGTAGAGCTGTGGTTCAATATCCAGGCCAGCTTCATAATTGAAAACACATTTTCTTCTCAAAAGCTGCAGCTGGTTTGGTTCTGCTCATGCAGAAAAGGATATAACCTTGCATAACATAGGAAATGAACGGTTGAGAGAGAAGCCAAATTCAATTTCAGTCAGATATTTTGAGGATAAGTCCATGATCTATGGAAGCAAGGGAATGAAAAGTGTGTGGATGTGGAAAGCAGCGTATTCAGCACTCTATTAATCACGGCGGGCCGCGGTGCTGTTGTGCGCCGTTGCGTTAGCGCTGATTCTCGTACAGAGGCTGGAGAGCAGCCAAGCACTCCAGAAGTTAACCTCTTAAAGACCCTGAGCTGCTTTCTGTTGAATAAATGTAATTTTGTGGTCAGAAATAAATGCTTGTGATGTAGCAGGAGCTTTGAAAACAACAGCGTGGCAAAGCTATTACAAATTGCTCTGTGTTGGGGAAGTCAACAGCAGCCATCAACATTCAGAGCGCGCGCAGGGCTGGTTTTAGGCCTGGAGGTTTCCTGCTTTGCGATGAAAGTCCTGCTAAACCATTCCCTGGAACGAAACAGTAAATTTCACATTTTTGGCAGCTAATTGTTTTCTTTTAGCATCCCTTCCGTGGGGCAGGGCTGGTGGGTGATGTCCTTTGCAGACCAGGAGTGTGGGGACAGTTTTGTGTTCTGTCTCGCAGAGGCACACGGCTGTCTTTGGGGGGGTGGTGCTCAGCAGCCTCCCCCAGTTTTGTTTACACAAGTTCATAAATTATTAGTTATTTATTTTTGGCTAGCTTGATTGCAGTTTAAACAACATCTTTCCTGAGGAAGGTGATTTAAATACAGTTCAGCATCTCCAAAGCAGATACACTCTTGCTGATGAGCGTGGAGGATGTCTGCTGGAGGATGTCTGCTGGAGGGTGCTGGGTCAGAAACATCCCTGAGAGCAGAGATACTGAGCTCCAGACTGAGCTGTTGAAACTCTCATAGTCAGCCAGAGCCTCCTATAAGCACCTCTTTTTCCTTCCCACATTGGGTCCTTTGTGGGACAAAGCTCATCCATTGGGGTGATTGACAAGGTCCCAAACCTCACACACCCTACCAGGAGTTGAGCAGTAGGCACCCTGCAGCTTTCTGAAGCTCTCACAGGTTCATCTCCACCCCATCTAGCCTGCTAGCAAGTTCTGCTGAGACAGCAAGTGCTCCTAGGGTAACTTTGGGGAGGATCAGCCCAAATCCTCTTATTTTTATATAATTGACAACGTGCTGAAGTTTCTGCTGGCAGCTGGTGGGCTGTCTGTACTGAGGCCCGCTGTGCCGCTGCCACACGTTGGGGTGAAATGCTAACAGTGGTGGGAAACTATTTATGCAGAATTCAGACAGGCAGCGCTGTCTCAGTTCGCAGTGTCAGGAGAATCTTCTCATCCTGTTCCAAAAAGAGAGCTTGAAGGGTGCTGGAAGGAATGGGGATGGGAAGGCTGTGCCGGGCGTGGAGTTGTGCCGGATGCTGCTATAATACACTCCCTGTTTCTCCAAATGCAGAATTATTCCTGTATTTGTTACATTACCTTGAGACTCTTACAAACCAGTGTCTGGTCTTGCTTTGCTGTCATAGACAAGCAGGAGGGCAAACTCGGTGTAAAATATGTTACATTTTGGTACTCACATGCTGGGAGATTTTGCACAAAGGCAGTTAATGAGTCATTCTTGCAAGGTTTCCTCTGCCCTAATTTTTAAAACACTTCAAGAACAGTTTGGATCATCTGTAAGAGAGGAAAGTGATTGTGGGTTCTAGGTCACTGTTCGTGGAGGCAGGAAGAGAGGCTGATGTGGAGGTGGAAGCACCCAGTGACTTTACTGTCAGCTCCTTCTCCTGCCAGGAGGCTGGAGGTGATGTGGAACAGCACAGGCTGCTTGCCCTGGCCAGGTCAGTGCTTTCTCTCCTTCCTCCCCTGCCCCCTCCGCCGGGATGGCCATGGGAGATGTTCTTCATCCCCCCCTTAGGCTCTCGCAGAACCTCAAGGACCAGCAGGAGCAAGCTCTGACATCTCCCTGGTCAGTGGCTCAGCACATCATTTGCTGATGGGTTCTCTGCAAAAATGTTCTTCCCACGTTTTGGGAAGTGCACATCCCCTGTTTGGAGGCATCTTTTTCTTCTTTCCTGCTATATGTTTTATCTTTTCTGCCCGTGCTGACCCAGGATGCAGAGCACAGAATTTCAGGGTAATTACATATGCCCAGCCAAACTGGGGCACCCCAAGTGTGGTTTCACATGGGACTCTTACACCCTTCAAAAGCTTGGGTACAACACAATTTGGCTTGCAGCTCCCACCCACAGTAATTACTGATCAAAGTACAAATAACTATTTCTGCTGCATTCTTGCTGTTCGTCAATTGATCCAGGTGTCCCTGGAGTCAGTCTTGCTATTGGTTTTTATCTGTGATACCAGAAAACACTGGGAGTTTAAATAATGTGTTAGAGGGGATAGCGTGCTGGCATTATCTTGGTTATCCAGGGGTATCCATTACACTCCATGCACATCTCTAAGCTTCCACAATCCAAAACCTATATTTCCAGGGCCAGGCTGTCCTTTGGTTTGTTGTACTTAAGCACCAACAATACCAAAGTCTCCAGAAAAATCCTGCTGCCTCATTGCATTGCAGCATTATAATGTGAGCTAATTGATACATTAACGAAGTTCGTACACTTTCATACCATAAAGGCTGAACGGTTATGGAAGGGAGTGTTCCCAACCTTGGTGCTCTGACCCAGCTCTGCCCAGCATGTGTTGGCATGGTTCCATGCTGTGCCCAATCCATGGAGTGCGGGGCTGCCACCAGCCTGTCCGTGCCCCAGCCCTGATCCCCCCTCCTCCCGCGTGCTCAGCCCACAGACACATGGCATGGGTCAGTTTGGTTTGCCAGCACGGTGGAAAATGAGTTCTTAGCTTCTGATTGCATCGTTGAGCTGAGTTGTGCTACAGCAGAGCAGTGCCTGGATCGGATGCAGGAAGTGTGAGCCGCGAGACGGGAGGAGCCAGGGCTGCTGGGTTCCGTGCCACCTTGCCTCCACGCAGCCCCTGCTCCCCGGAAATGCAGAGGCAGGGAAGGTGGTGCAGGAGCTGTCGGGGGATCCACGGTGGGTTTGGCAATGACAGCAGCCCCACCATCGCGATGGTCTGGTGGCCGGGTGGCAGATAGGAGCAGCGGTTCAAACAGCTCTCATCATCTCCGGGCACACCTTGAGATGGGATGGTTTGCTGGGAAGGAGGATCGGAGACTGGAGAAGCAACCAGAACTGTTCAGTGAGAGTGAGGGAGCTGAGCTCTCCTCAGGGGATGGCAGTGTCATTTGTCTGGGAAAATCAGGATTTATCTGGACATGAAAGAAAGAGAAGGGTTCAGGGGTTCAAGGTTGCAGCTGCTTCACAGTGGAGGGAAGGAGAATTGAAAGATGGAAGGATTTGAGTCCCTCCTAACGCTCTCTTCTTAACTTGAGGTTAAGCCAACAAGTGGTGAGGCAGGCACGGAACTGGCAGCAAACCTCTGCCCCACGCCCCAGCAGCCTTGTTAAACAGCTTGGTGTTATATCCACTCAGGAGTCCTTATTTCTGTTAAAGAATTTATAGCACAGCTAAAACACACAACATATGCTTTAAGCAGATGCACAGGAATTTTGTTTTAATTTTGCTTCAAAAATCTTTTAATTGCAGCGAAGAGAAAAAATATTATAAAATAAATTGACTGGGATGATGAACTATAGTTTTCTTAATTTGTAAAATTACAATATTTTTATTAATTCATTTGTTAATATAGATTTCTGTTGGTGTTAAGAAAGGCAAGCCAAGCCAACCGCATGCACAGCCCACGTGGCTCCTGAGCCACACGCACAGAGCGGGCTGGAGAGCTGTTGCAGAGCACCAACCACCTTATGCCTGAGGTGCTGCCTTACGTTTAAGAGCAGCCAAGCTCTGTTGAAAGAAAGGCTGATGCCATTGTGCAGTATTAATAACACTTGTTGTAACTGCCATTCGAGTCCAACAGTGTACCACGGCTTAAAATAATAGCGCATTAATGAGTGGTTCTCCTGCTTTTCCCTTTGTTCAATATGTTTCTTGCAATTCTTAATGGCATTTTGGAAGCTCAAAGTAATTGAAGACAAAAGAAGAAACTTGGTGATGCAAAGCAATGCGACCATGTGATTTTTGGAGGGTGGTGGAGGTCTTGTTAAGGCATCTATTTATTAAAAATCAGAACAGAAACATAACTTCTGTTTTAAATAATTTATTTGTATGTGCTGAGTTAGTTCCAGATTGGGTGCAGGACAGTAAAAGACCTGTTTTTCATGTGAAGGTGGCTAATGAGATTGAGCTTTGCAACTGAAGAGCAATGAGGAGAAGCAGAAGAGTTAGGAGTACAGAATTCCCATTCAGCAGGGCTGTGCGAGCGCGTACGTGTGAGACACTCGGTGTGTGGGTAATTGTACTGCAAACCAATCACCAGGGCTTCGGTAGTGCCATACGGCTGCCAAAAGCAGTGGGATCCCTTCACTAAGGAGTCACCTTTGGGATGCCAAGTTCTCTGAAGGCAAAAGGGAAGCAGAGCCGTGCTGGCTGATCCCAGCTGATGTGCCGGGAACAGCACACGATGGCCACGTGTGGCTCTCCTGGTCTGCAAATGTGTTAATCCGCGAGCTCAGACAATTTAAATGTCAGTGCAGAACATGCCGGCATCCGGTAGTCCCCGCTTCCTTGAGAAGAGTTTATCTTCCTGTTCCACCTTCCAGTTCTGAAATGCAGTTTTGCAGCCTTCAGTCTGGCCGCAGCGATGAGGCGGCGCCGCGCGCAGAGCAGCCCAGCAGAGCAGCCCACTCTGCACACCTGGACACGGCACCCGGGGGGTGTGTGGGGCCGTGCCTTCGGACTTCAGCGCTGAGATTTCTTAGACACAGAGTGACAGACTCCAAAATAAAGCCACAGAGTTTGCTTTTATCTTTTTGAACTGGACAGGCCCTAGTGACAAGGAAGGAGGTGATGTTCACTCACAGCTACATTCACCATCTTCTCAGACACAGAAGGTCAGATTCGTGGGGTTACCTGAATGGAGATAAACCTGCTGGTTTCAGTGATGGTACTTTGATTTTAGACAGGCACAGGAGGTGCTGGACTGTGTCCAAGCATTCCTAAGACAGGCTGTCTGTGCTCCAGGAGCAACGTGCCAGTGGTATCGGGCAGCTGGCTGTGGTGAGAATGGGAGCAGACCAAGGAGAGCATCACGGGTGAGCTGGAGATAGGGAATTACAGAGGGGAACGGTGCCCAGGATGAACTTGGTGCCCTGTGCAAGGACTCCTCACAGCCTTTGCCCTGGAGAAATAAGGTGGATAAAGGGAAGGCTGCTCTCAGCCTGCTGTCTCGCCATGGCTCCCTCTGCACAACTCAGGGATGTTGTGAAGGTGAAGCATGCGCTCAGGAGGGAGGATTCCTGGTGTCTCATTCCTGTTATCCCAGCACTGCACCAGGGTATTATCAAGACAAATTGTATGCCAAAACTTAAAAGTGAACATATGTTTCTGGGGGTGGTGGGGAACACAGAGGTCACCGCTGTTTCTCTCTGCTCAGAAAAGACATAATGGGGCCTGGTTTGGATAAATTAAGACTTGGAGCTCAGCTCGTGTCAAGACTGCGCTGGTGTAATTATAAGTTGACTTCTTTCAGGGTCCCTGAAGTTTTTAGTGTCAAATAAAAATGTTCAGAAGGAGTTTTATAATGTAGTTCAACTGGTTTAATGTGAGCGGGTTACAACTCATCCTTGTCGGCTCCCGAACCAATTTTGCTTGGATTTGAAAAGTTTTCAGTGAGCTTCCAAATACTCCCATATCATTTCAGTGCTCTGTTCCCTCTGGCTCTGGACTGTTTTATATATATTTTTCTATTTCTGATGTATTTTTCATCCCATATTTCCTTAATTCTTTACACTGCTGGAAGCTGCCATACTTAATTGTTATATTATTCCAGTTAAAGTTGTCATGGTGCTTTTTCTTAATTTTATTTTACGATGTAGAACAATTACAGTGCTCATTTTTAGTAGAACTTTAAACTGGACAGATTGATTGATTTAACAACTAAAACATAAAAAAAATCTTTCTGCCTAGTGAGATTGTTTAGAATTCTAGTTCTGAATTTGGAGGGGGAAAGGTTTTAAAGTTCTTGTGATTTACAAACTGCTTCCATCAAAATCTATGGTCACCTTGGATGATATTGTTTCATTTCTGGTTTATATTTCAATCACTACCTCACTGGAGAGGAGTGAATAAACCATACCTTTTGTAATACTTTGGGGGAATATATGTACAAATGCCCTTTATTAAAATGTGAAGAAAACTGTAATAAGAAAACAAATCCCTCCTGTTATTTCACATAAATGCAAGCATTTTAAATGCTTTGGTTTTTGTAAAAGGGGCAAATTAATTTTTCAAAATACAGTACAGAATCAGTTCTTTAATGCTAATTATATTTAATAATAGTAATTTAAATTTGGCTGTGCTCTGCTGAGCAGCAGGGAGAGAAAACAGTGTGTGGGAACGCTGAGGTCCAGAAGTCTGACATATGGTATGCGTTGGCCTTCAAAGTCTGCTTTCCGTACCCGTGAAACCGCTCAGCGGCAGAGGCTCTCCAAGGCTGCCCCTCTGTTCTCACCCCTTCGCAAGCAGCGTCTGATAGTCCCGAGTGCCCATTTCCACGGCCTTTGGCAGTTTGTGCCGTATCCTAATTTCACACACTCTGTGTGTGAAGATGTTCTGACTGAATTGCTGATGTTCCCGTTCCCTAATGAGCATCAGCCCATCTGTGACTGCTTGAATTCCAGCTAATCAGTGAGTTACTCACGACCATCAATCCCTTGTGCTCCAGCACGTCTCACGCCCTCTGCAATTCCAGTGCCTTTCTGTAGCCTTTCTTGGGAAACTCTAAAAGACAAGTTTAGCCAGTTTATCCCTGCTCTCCACATCCTCCATCGTTTTGGCCTCTGCTGCTTCTTTATCATCTTTCTTTGTTTTTAGTTGATAGGAATAAGTTACAACCAGGTCAGGTTTCAGTTACGTTGTACCTCCACCAACCTACTTATCCACCAACCTACTTAAATTCATTCAGTCTTTGGGGGATGTCAGCAGAGCAGGAATTTGTTCTGGTTCTCTAAGTACAGAGTTGTGTTGCGTTACAGTAACCTGACCCCTCACAACCTCTCCCCCATCTTGCAAGGTTTCACTGCTGCTTCCAAATGCTGGGCAGATGCTCTCCTGTCCTTATTTTCATCCTTCCGCCCTCCCCTCCGGTCTTCCCTCAGTTTTTACACTGTGTGTTGTCTGTGTAATTTCTCCAATTACCCTTTTCCTTCGTTTGTCTGCCCTTAGTCCTCCCCATGATGATCTCCACCAGTCCCTTACCAGTATCAGACTGGTCTCTACCCTCACGTGGCGTTCCGCACTCCACACCTATGCACTCTGCGTCTAACTCCCTCCAGCATTGTAATCATCTGCATTGTAGGCTTGGTTTTCCCCCCAAATCCTTCCCTTCACAAAGTCATTTTCTTACCAAATAAACAGGGGTGGCGCCAGACTGACCCTGCAGCACCCTCCTCCTTAACTCGCCTCCTCCTGGCCGCCTCCGTCTCCTGGCACCCTTGCTTCCCGCGCCCCGGCACCACGGGTCGCTCCAGCTGGACGGGCTCGGAGCGACTCTGCAGATCTCGCTCCTGTGTCATGGAATATCGGATACTTTCCTGAAGTACAGACAGAGTAAACTCTGTCCATTGTTTCTGCCTTATCTCCCAAATCAATAACGCAGTGAAAGAATTCAAGGACATTTTTCAGACAGGACTTTCCTTTTTTAGTACATGTTGACGTACGCACCTTAAAATGGTTTCATAATATTAGCGGCTTTGCTAATCCAGAGAATTGATATCAGGCTTTTGTGTCCATAGCTCTTCAGATCCTTCCTTGCTTTTTATTAAAACATTGGAACGATAATCTCCATACTCTCGGTTTCCTGCTGTCGGTGAGATGCCCAAGGACTGCGTCAGACTTTCCTGTTTCCCTTTCTGTCTCTTTTGACTGTGGAACATTAATCCAACGAGCCTGGTCTTGGGTTGGTTTGGTTGGGTTTTGTTACTGTTTAGTGGTTGTAAATCCTCTGTTGGGAAAATACGCGTTTACCAGTAAAGGTTGCTGTGGGTTTTTAATTCCTAGAGGCATAAAGCTGCCTTTCCTTGTGAAATGAGATTTTGGATGAAAATACAGATTTGGAGGAAAATAACAAATTGTGGGGGTAGTGTTTGCCCTCACCTGGGCAGACAGCTTCTTAGAGGAGTGGTGTGTGCATTCCAAAATACAAAGGGAAGCTGGTCAGGGGAGCCAGGCCTGGGCGCACCAGCACAAGGCAGTCCAGACTCCACAGATCTGTGCCCAGGCTTTATTAGAAAACTCATTTGCATGCAGGAGTATTTCAGCAGTTTAGTGTTAAGTTCCAGGGTACCCAACAAATCCATCTTTTCATCCATCTGTAGGCTTAGCAGAAATAATAGAAAAATACATTTGGCCCAATAAAGGAGAGCGTGACATGAGACCTGCACGCGGTTCCCGTGTCGGGTTAGATCTTGGTGAGTGGTAAAGGGAGGCGGTTGTTGGGGAGAGAAACTGCCTGGAAAATCTTGTGATTTTTATAAAGATTTAAAGAAAATAATCACAGTAGACAGTAGTGTTCATAAAAATATTGGTGCTTGCTATTGTGCTGCAGTAGGACTTCGAATTGTATTAGGTACAGGGCTGCTTTTATAGGAGCTATGCACAGGAGACTCTGGTTCCCTTTTTGTGTATTTCATGAAATATATTCATGTCTATAGCTCTGAGTGTAGAGTTGTGTTGAAGAAAGTCTGAAAGTCTTCTTTTCCCATCGCCTTTTAGATCGACGCATTGGGTAAAAGAAGCAAAGAAGCAGAGGCGGCCTTCTTGAATGTCTATAAGAGATTAATTGATGTTCCAGGTAAGCAAATTCTTTCCCTGTTCTGAGGAGCTGTTGGCTGATGTCAGTGAGTGCTGCTGGGTGCTTTTAATACCTTTGAAAAGTGAAGCAATAGTTTGATTCTGAAACTGATAGGCTCTGGTGTTGGTTTTAATGGAAAGAACTAAAACCAAGGCACATTTTATGGCTTCACTTAAAACTGATCACTGCATTCTCATGTTAAAGTTTGTGTGAATCATTTGGTATTACTGCAGCGTTGTGTGATGCTCGGTTAAGTTATTGGAGGGTTCAGACATTTAGGAAAAATCCATCTTGAAGCTTCCTCGAGAAGCAGCAATATTTTTACTGCTAAAGGACAGAGGAAGTTTTTCATGTCTTTCAAAAAAAACCTAAAAAGCCTTACTGAAATGTAAATCACAACCAAATTTCAATGTTGTTCAGTGTAAATTTGATCATAAATTTTATTAAAATGCCTTTAATGTCTGTGTTTTCTGCATTTCTTTATGTTTGGCATCACAAGGGTCCAGTTATTAATTTTGGGAGTTGATTTTTTTTGTTTTCCCTAACGGAAGATAAACACTGTGGGAACAGATTTTTCTGTTTTGCAACTGTACCCAAAGATGGGAGGGAGTGGGAGTCCAGGTCTCCACTTCTAAATCTCAGGCTGTCGGAGCTGTTGGCAGATGACAGCGTGTGTGTTTGATATTGCACTTTTATAAAACATTGATGTTATATATAATATTCCAAATACTTACTTCAAGAGAGGTTTTGAGGTATAATTAATACTTCTGAGGGTTTTTAAGGCCTTATTGCAGAATGCACCTGAGTCTTTATTTGCTTTACCTTTTAAGGAGCATATTTCATGCACGCTTTAAATAAAAATGAATTAATTTGTTAATGTTTTGTTTGCAGCTTAACTGGTTTGAACCAGTGTCCATGTTTTTCAGATGCTCCATCAGAGCTAACATGTATTTTTTTATGCTTTCATGTTTATAAAGTGCTGTACTGAGCGCAGAATCTGCAGAGAGATGCAGGGACTGAGCTCATCCTCAGCCACAGTGGCCTCAGAAATGTTGGGGTTTATGTTAATCAGCAGTGGTCTGAGAGTTTTTGTTTACTTGCTTCCTGTTCATAGTCTTAGTAACCTTGAAAGGTGAGCAGGTTCCCTTGCGCTTGTGCTGTGCGGTGGCAGGAGGTGGGTGACTGAGGGGCTCTGGGCAGTTGCTTATGGAGCAGGGGGTGGGCATGGGATGGGCTCTCGCAGCTCGGTTGTAGTGGAAACCCCTCTGTGGAGACGTGCCCGGCCTGTTTGCAGGCTGTGCCCCACCATTCCCTGGGAGGGGAAGCTGTGGCCGCTCTGTCTCCACCTAACGCAGCCCAGGGTCCGTGTTTCCCACTGGGGGGAAGAGGGTTTGGTTTCCAGTGGTCTGGGTTTTTCCTGGCTGCGTTGACCAAGAGCTGGGTGGGATCCTTCGCACGCTCTCGTGTAGGGGCTGTTTTGTGAAGCCTGGCTTTGGCAGAGGTGCTGGGATTTGAACAGCAGGGTCAGACCAAAGCCGTATGGAGGAGGTAGGACATTATCCCAGATTCCATATGTGGGATCTAAGTAGTGAGTGGCTGTCAGTGCTTCTTTGTAGGAGAAAGAGTGTTCTCCTCCCTTCACGTGCAAGAGCAAAATTCACAGCCCTTCTCCCACGCTCTCTTGCCCAGCCTTCCCCACACGTGCCCTGTGTTGTCAGAGAAATATTCCTTTGGTGTTCTTACTAGGTGTAAAACCTTGGCCTGGAGCTGTGAGTGTGGAGTCTGTGGGACTGGTGGTGCCTGCGGGTTTAACCCCACACTGCCTCTGCAGCCTGAGGGGCACACGGGGAGCGCCTGGATGCTGCTGACAGCAGATCCCAGGTTCCCAGGAGAAGGCCGGCCGGGCTCCTGTCGCCGTGTGCAGGGGACACGCCCTGTACAGCACAGGAATGGCCGCTGGGACCGCGCGGGCCGGTGTTCGGCGTGGGGCGGTGGGGATGAGTTCGGATCACTCAGTTAGGGGCTTCCTTCATGGCCTTGGGGTTTCTAGTTTCCCTCTCATCGTGCACTGTCTTTTAACTTGGGAATGTGTCCATGGAGGGCTTTCCTTTTGTATTAAAGACCACCGGTGTTCGTTTACTGTGTGTTCTGCCTCTGTGTGGCTTTCTGTGTTTTCTGACCTGTCCATTCGGTATTTCAAATATTTAGGTACACTTTTAGCTTCAAAATCCTGCTGTGTTTTCTTTCTGGAGTGAGAAGGGAGCTATGATGTGTTGGGAAAGCTATGACTGGAATGCTGCCGAGTGGTTATTTCGCGTTAAGCATCACCGTTGCACGACAAGGGTGCAGTTTTATCAGACCTCCAGTATCCTTTAAAGGACCATGTAGTAATCACAGGGAGTCTGATTCCCAGCAGCCAGTTTTATGGTTCTTGAGGAAGGCATGTGCTCCTCTCCTCAGTAATAATGTGCGCTCTTTATATAATTAAAAAGGACTTCTATTTTAATTTTACTATAAAATGATCTGTATCGAAACTCCAGCTATGGTGCTTTATGGATTCAGCTAACTTTAGTGATTTTCTTTCCGCCTTGAGCTGAGTTTTGACTCGTGCTCAGCAGTGAGGAATTTGTGGGAAGGCTGGTATTTCACTGGTGGATTTTCCTGTGTACACCAGGCGCTTTGTCTTTAAAAGATAAACCAGACCTTTTCATCTCTCTCCAGCATTATGATACTGTTAAAATAGCACTATCACGGGTTTGTGCTGCAAAATTTATCCTTCCTAGAGGAAAGTGCATCTCAAGGAAAACATTTTGGTTTATGTACATTTATACAGCTGTAATTCTCACTCAGATCATTCTGTCTTGCTTGAGACTGAACATTTTTAATTAATGGAATTAATTTTCTCATTTAATTGCCTTACTTTCAGTATGCAATAGAGAGCTAGAGATAAGCGAATGCTGCCACATGAATTGCACTAATCAACAAGGTTGTCACAACTTACCTGTAAAAATAATGTGAATAGATTTATTTTCAAGTAAAGGGAGACTGGGTCTGTGTTCTGAGGAAGCTTTCTTCCATGTGTTCAAGATTTCTTTCTCTTTAGTTTTATAATGTATATTCTGTTAGTAACCTTGGCTTTTAGGGTCTTGATCTTGCAGACTCTTGAAGTGAAATTGGAGCCCTGGTTTGTGTTTGGAGAGCAGGATTGCTTTGCAGAGGCGATATAGTCATACTTCTGGTTTTCTAAAGCTTTAAAAGAAAAATATTAACATTAAAAATACTAGTATTTAATATTTTTCTCTTAAAAAGGAACTGTGTTGACTACTCAGGGTTTTTTTTTTGAAAAAACAAAACTTGGCTGTAGTTTTCCAGTGGAAGTTAAAATGTGGGGACCAGAGGGGCTTCCAGATGACAGTGTCTGTATGGACGGGTGCAAGAGTTGCTCTGCACTGGGTCTGTCACTGCGCGGTTACCGTGCGATCCACAGTTGGGTTCGCTGGGCTCTCACTGTTGTTGCTGTGAGCTCTGTCTGTGTCTGCAGGGCTGAGCACCAGGGTGGGTCCCTGCAAAATCTGAGCTCTCACTTCGGAGGGGACTGTGCAGCCCTTGAACCATAAATGGGATTAATTTCTGCTTAGTGGGCATTGTCTCATCAAGAAACTCACGTGTAAAAGGGGGTGCACGTCTCTTTTTATTGGAGGCTTCACAGGTCTCTGTTGGGATCAGATTTGCGCAGGTTTGGTGCTTTCTGATGCAGATGATGTGGTTTTAACTCGGAGGATCCACTATCTAAGGAAAGTGTAAAATAACAGAGAGGGTAAACAGAAGAAATATATATTATTTCTTTAATGTGCCCTGCCAAAACAATTAAAAGCAACAACAAGTGATGGCTGAAGTGGAAATTTTATCCTGCCCTTACTCCATGCTGTCTTAAATCACAGGGGCAGTGTGGGGGGCTGTGTCCCCTGAGGAGCTGCAGAGGGAGCAGGGCTCCGTCCAGGGCAGGTCTCCGCGCACCCAGGGTTACACGTAGTGTAACCCAGGGTTACACGTGCTTTACACGGCCACACTTCAGCCTTGCAAATTCAGACTGCCCTGCACAGGGCTTTCTTTTTCCAAGGGATGACTTCCCCCTCTGCACAGAGATGTCTAGGGTGGGATGAGTGGAGAAGTCCAGGCTGCAGGTGGGGAGACCTTGAACAGCATTCCGTAGGGTCAGTGGCTGCTGCTGCAGTGCTTCCAGCCTGGGATGCTGCTCCAGGCTGCAGGAGTAGCTTGGAATCACTTCAGCTTCCTTCCCTCAGCGGTTTGAATTCAGAGACACAGCATCAAACACAGTTTGGGGTCCACATGGGGTGAGTAGCGTTATGGTCACCGTCAGAGCGCAAAGTCCTGGCCCGTTCTCACCTTCAGCGTTCCTTCACTTTATCCTCATGTTTTGAAGCAGATGTCAAAATAACTAAAAATAGCTGTTACCTGAATATGTGGCTTGAAATTGGGCTTGTCTGCTCACATATTTTTTTCTTTCATTTTTCTTGTTGAATTAATAATTGGATAAATTCCTTTGTAAAAGCTGGAATAAATATTCGAAGGAAGGAATATCCCTAAAGCACATACTTTAAAAAATTTATTGTGTGCTTGTCAAGCCCTATTTTACTTGGTAGGCTGGAGGCACGGAAGGAAGAGGGGAGGCGCGAATAAGGGGGAGGATGCAGTGAATAGAAGCAGGAAAAAAAAGTAAGGTGTAAGAGAGAAGATCCCTGCGGGCAGGGATTGTGTTCACCTGGAGGTGGTAACGGCATCACCCTTGGAAAGCTGCTGCTTCAGAGAGCGGAGCCAGAGCAGCCCTGACCCCGGTGACCAGAGCCACATGTTTGGAGGGAAAGGGTCAGACTGGATATGATGGGGAATGTTGGGCTTTCCCTTCCTCGGTTCCAGGAATGCAAACTGGAATTAGGATAAACCCCAGCTTTCGGAGGGTTTAGCGCTGTGTCTGTTCAGAAGCTTTTAGGAAGAAGAGGGGATGTTGTGTCAGGAATGCCTTCACACATGGTGGAAGGGCTCTTTTTTCTTTTCATACTCTCAAAGTAGGAGAAATGAAACTGAAGTGTACAAGTGATGTTCTGTAACTGTCCTTTGCTTTGCTCTGAGCGCAGGGTGCGCGCAGTAAATTCCAGTGTCTCCGGCCATAGCAGGAATATTGATGATCAAACCTGAGCATTTTCAGTTACAGTGGTTTCTCCTGTAACTCATTAGCTCCTGTTTTGGCTGGCACATTGTAGTGCCATAAAACATTGTGCCATCTATTATGCATACTCCATTTTTTAATATTAAAGCCTTTTCTGAGGCTTTCTTCTGGTAACTCATTTGAAACGCAAGGAGCTGCAATGCAATGCATTAAAGAGATGATCCTTTGCTGTACCTGACCTTTTGGACTAAGGCAGAGATGCAGCTCATGCTCTGGGGCAGGGCCAGAGCACCTTTTGGCAGTAGCCATTCCAGAATTGGTAGATAAATAAAAGATATTTGAAATAATAGCCCATGAGATCGAAGAACAGCGTTCTGGCAGAGGGATCCATGTGCTTGTGGTCAGATTGGCTGTGTAGCATCTCGCATCGTGCCACTTAATCCCGCGAGCCTCAGCGGGTGCTGCCACGGAGAACTTCTGTCGTGATTAATGGGGAGGAAAGGCGCCGGTTTGCTGCGCTTCCCCCGCCCCGTGCGGAGGGGTTGCTTCAGGATTGCTTTGCTGATTTCCTACTCTCAGAGGTTGGCAGAATTGGGAATTCTGCTTTTCCACTGGTAAAGGAAAGGAGGGTTCCTCACTCTCTTGTGGGCACTTTGAATTCCCTGGTACGGCCCCTACAAAATGCTCTGATGGGAGAGGGTGAAGAGAGCACTGTAAAAAAATGGGGGAAAATAAAAGAAAGAGAGATCCCAGTCCTGTGGGATAGAGGAGTCAGAAAATATGTATAATTCTTGACTGAAGGAGGAACCTTTTCATGTGTTTTATGAAGTGAGGACTTGGAGAGATGATGAGCTTTGTTTCAAACAGAATTACGGCTATAACTCTTGTTTCCCTGGGCTACCAGAGTCATGGGGGAAAAGGAGGAAAGTTATCATTTATTCCATGAAATCTTTGTCTCCGTCTCTCTAGGCTATTTCCATTTACCCCTGAAATTTCTGGGGAATAATTAATGAATTAATTAAGTATGCTGTGAGGTGTTTGAATATTCAAAAGCTACAATGTAATTATTATTTTTTCTAAAACACATTTTCAGGTTATTTTCAGATACGCAGCCTCCCAAGAAAGCTCTCAGTGCATCAAAAGCTGATGGAGCTGCTTCTTGCTCTCCCTTGCCTGTAAACCAGGGCCTACTCTCCAAACGGAGCTGTCGGCGAGGAGCAGTGGTGGGGCTGGGCAGCAAATGTGTCCAGAGAGCCAAAAACTTCTTTTACTTCATGGTGGAGGTGCCGTGACTAAGCAGAAGTGAACCACTGGCCTTTTAAAAATGTAAAATTACATTAACGACATTGCACTGGGGGTTTTTCACCCTCCTTATCTTTCAGTGTGGGCGTTTCATGTGAGCGACCCTTGAGAACGCTTTGCTTACAGCGTGGTTTGGGCAGCAGAAGCACGGGCTCGTGGAAAGTCACTCTGACTTCCATGGATTATTATTAGATCCCAACCTTAGGAAATACATTTCCAGTGATATAAAATATAGATCGCCCCTGTCCTTCTGGCACTGTTTCATAACTTGCTTTCCTGACGTTTCCAGTGTGACGGGCCTGAACCAAAGGGGATTTGGGAACAGTCCTTGGTTTTGCAGAGGGCTGCGTTGGGTACCAGTTGAACAGAGTTAAACGATGCGATCCCGCTGCTCGTGCAGGCGGGCACCGGGCACCCTGTGCTTGTCCAGCACCGGACACGTTATGGGATCATAGAATCACAAAACGGGTTGAGTTGGAAGGGATCTTAAAGGTCATCCAGTTCCAGCCCCCCCTGCTCTGGTGGCTGTGGCTCTGGAAGGCGGGGGCAGCTGCCGGGATGCACCCGACCCGGCCCCCGATCCGCCCCGTGCGATCCAGGCCGCGCTTTGCCGCTCGCTCCCCGCGGGGGGCCGGGGCCGGGGCCGCCCCCTCCCGGCTCCCGCTCCGCACGGGATCCGGGATCCGGGCGCACGGGATCCAAACAGCTGGCATCTGGGCAAGCGGGATTCAGGGATACGGGCCGTTGAGATCTGGGACCTGGGAAGCCGGGATCTGGG
Organism: Tapera naevia; assembly: GCA_033556795.1. Taxonomy (NCBI): domain Eukaryota; kingdom Metazoa; phylum Chordata; class Aves; order Cuculiformes; family Neomorphidae; genus Tapera; species Tapera naevia. The sequence continues at coordinate 2,015,518 of JAUMJJ010000220.1, forward strand.
CATCCAGGACCCGGGATTAGTGCAGATGGGATCCGAGATTAGGTCAGGTGGGATTAGGGCAGCCAGGATCTGGACAGCCAGGTTCTGGGATTAGGGCAGCCGCGATCTGGAATCTGGGCAGTCAGACCCGGTCAGCATCATCTCCCGGTGGGAATCACTGAGCACTTTCCTTGGAGAAACTTCCCGCTGAGCAGCACTCCACAGGGTCAATCCTAAAAAATCCGATCCGTATCTATGGAGACAGAGGGTGACCGGTTGCCGTGCCCTCTACATTGCGCATATAAACTTTTCCACTTGGTTGGGCAAATTTTCCTCCTGTATCCCATCCCTCCATCCTTCTCTGTGCACTGGGGAAGAGGGTCAAACCCAGTTGGAGGGAAGTGGATGGATTTGGGGCAGCTCCTCTCCACAAAAACACCTGTGACCAAGGGGGTTTAAAGACAAACTTCCCAGACCTCCCTGATCCCTCTGGAGCTGAAGTGGGTTCTTCCCCCTCTCCTTAAATAACGAGGGTGGTCCCAGCACACTCTATATCGAGACAGCTTTTCATCAGTTGCTCATCAGCATGCTAATTGCTGTATGACTAATTATGCCCTGAATTCCAGTTGATTTTCTTAATGAGACAGCTGGGTTAATTATGTAATCGTATGATTACATTAGCCCAGCGTGCCCCGGCGAAGCGAGGCAGGCAGGCGCGTGATGTCACCGAGCCCCGCGCACAAGGGGGTGCATTCATCGCCCTAATGACAGGGGAGGGCAGCGCACCCACACTGCTCTTTGTGTAAACACTTACATGGAGTTATTAAGATCAGTGTCTTTTTCCAGTTCACAGAATGAGGGAGGAATGGGGTTTTTAACCAAAACCCACCTTGGAAAATCAGCAGGATGTCCATAGTCCTGTTGAGTCTTTGGGGCTGGGGTTGGTCTGAGCACGGGGTTGCAGGTGGGGAGGTGCTGCCTGGGGCTGTCATGGACTGTGTTGGTTTGGCAAGATCCATCTTTGCCATCCTTTTAAAATTTCTGCTGAAATATGTAGTTTACATACATACGCAGCAGCAAAAAAAAAAGGGCTCTCTTGCCCTGATTTATCATCAGGGCACGTAAGAGGGGTGAGAATGGTCTGAGCGGTGCTGTCGCGGCTGCGTCGCACTGGCTTATAGAGTCACAGAATGGTTGGGGTTGGTTGGAGCCTCAAAGCCCATCCAGTTCCACCTCCCTGCCATGGGCAGCGACACCTCCCACTGGATCAGGGGGCTCAAAGCCCCATCCAACCTGGTCTTGATTAATGTGATGTATTGTGCTGCCAAGTATGTGATGTGAGGTATTAACTGCTATAAAAATAGCATCACATTAGTAACATCAATTTTTTCACATCTGTGTTCATTGAGACTCGTCCATCCACCTCCTTCTCGAGCACAGAAGCTGGGCTGCGGGGGCCGGCACGGTGTGTCACAGCGCTGATCGCAGAGCTCAGGAGCTGCTGGTGAAGGGCACCAAAAGAATGGCCCACTGGGAAGGGGCAGCAGGAACAGGTTTTGCAGATACTGGTTTTAAAATGTGGCAGTGATTCGTTCTCATATGGTACTGCGGGGGAAGCCTTTTTGGGGATTGGATCCAGAGATGCCGAGAGATGTGGTGCAAAGGTCTCCGTGGGTATGGTGTGCAACAAGTGGATGGGGAAAGCAGAGCAGAATAGGAGGAGATAGAAAAATGTTCTAAATTTAGTATAAAAATAGACAATGTACTCTTGGGCAATAACGATCTTGCTAAACACTTTTGAAAGTTCTGGATGAGCAGGTTCCTTTTGCCAATTTTCTCATTACTTATTTATCTTGTGCCTAGCAGGGATTCTGAACTTTTGGAAGCTAGAGGAGATTCAAACCGAGAGCATAACTTGTGATGAGTTTTGCACATTTAAGTGTTAAGTGAGCTGATTTTTCCCCTTTGCAGCTGACAGAAGAGGCTTTTCCCTCCTCACCTGTCCACTAAGCCAGTACCACTGGATTTTTCTGAAACGTGTGTGCCTGTTGTTTGTGTAATGAATCGAAAGTTTTGGTCCATTGCTTGTTTAAAAATTCAGTGACCTCCTGCTAAATGACATGAAACATACTTTGTAAACCTGGTTAATATAAAGAGGTATGCTTTTCCATGCATGCATATGTTGGGAAAAGGAGAGTAATTTTATTTATTTTGAAATCCACCCCACTTGGGTAAGAAGTAAAGTCACCCTAGGTGCAAGGTTTGTGCTTATTTCACATTAATTGGTGTTTATAAATACTTTAAAAAATCACTGGAGTTCAGGGTTTTTTTAGATTAGAGAGCATGCTGAGGCTTGCTGTGAGAAATGAAGAGTTTGTCTCTCTGCCCAAAATGTCTTGGTCACTTTATTGACGTGCAGTGGTGAGGTTTTGTTAATGCAGTTCATAAAAATTAAGTCTAACAGGTGCTTCAGCCACAGCTTTTTCCATGTCCTAAAGCCGTTTTTGGTGTCTGCAGGCCATTAGTCCTTCACACGGGCTCTAGGCAGGTTTGAAGTTTAATGCACAGAGACTGGTTTTACATTTTGTTTGTTCTGCCACTGTTTTGCTACTTGAACATTAACCTTTAATAGAGCTAAATTAAATATACATGTCCTGATGAATAATTATGAGATTGCAAACATTTTCATTTTGTACATAAAGCTTCTCAGGGATTGCAAATTGTCCGAAGGTTTAGTCATTATGCTTTATAGTGCTTGTGTTAGTTTTGCCTTTTAATTCTTTACTGATTTAAATAAAAAAAAAGCCCTGTGTATTTGGAGCACAACACCTCTTGTGATGTCCTGGCTGTTTGCAAGGGGCGTGTTAAAATGAGGGGGAAAAGCGCACACACAATTTTGTGAAGTTCAGTTTGTTCCGTTGTGGCATTTTAATGCTCTTTTATAGAAATATCATAGCTGAAGCTTCAGACCCTGCCTGGTGGGCTTTGCGGCTCCTGTGACAGTTTCAGATGTGGTAGATGGAGCCCATCCAGCCTCTCCCTGGGTTCAGTGCATGGCTGTCCTGGGCCTGCTCCTTTGGTCGCTCGCGATAACGGCCGGGAGCTCCGTGCGAGAGGGGCGATGCTGGGCGAGCGCTGCCCTAACTGGACCACACATAAATACTGCAGAGCCTTTAACTCCTGCTACTGCTGTGACTTCAGCCTTATATTTAATTCCTTACCTGTACCCCCCTCTCTGCCACAATAACATTTTAAGTTTGATTTACTATAAATATTTTAATACAGATAATAATAACGAAAAGTATTTGGCCTAAAAAGCATAAATGAAAAAGCTATGTAGTCATAAACTATGTATGTGCAGAGAACAGATGACAAGCAACCTAGATTTTGTATTATGAACAGGGTAATGCCATGAGCTGTTGGAGAACCGAAGTAACAAAATGCAGCAGGCTGCTACTTAGAACGTCTGAGCTGAACATAACCCAGTGCCACTCTTCTATAAACTATGGAACAACGCTGGCATATTGAAAAAACACCCAGGCTCATGCTTAATGTGTTAGCAGAGGTACAATAGACTTATTATGTGTTTCCAGAGACTGAGGGTGGTCTGAAAAATTAATGACTGTGGTGGCTAAAAATTAAGTGAACTCCCTAATATATACTGTGGTGGATCCACTGGGTTGGTGTTTAGCATTCCTCAAGGGGAGACTAAATCTCTGCAGCCATTTCACAAGAGGTGCTGGCGCCCATAGCAGAGATGTATTCAATAATCTTTCAAAAGTCCATTGGGCTCCAGCATTTCCCTGTTCTGACTGGGAAGAAGTCCCAGAATAAATCACATCAGTTGTGTGCTCAGGGCTGTCTTTGGCAGGAGGGGACAAACATCAGAGAATTGATATTGAGGGGACATGCAAAATAATTGCTCTTTTAGTAATGTAAGAGAGATTAAATGAGAGTCACAAACTCAAGGTTCATGGAGTTATCACATCTACACAATATTTCTGATGATGTTGATCTGTCAATTAGAAAAGGCACTGCCCAGATCAGGTGCCTGTTTGAGCTCAGCGCAAGGGCGCACGATTTCCTGTAGAACCTCGATCGCGCAGAGGCAGGAGTGTGCGGGGCACCTGCAGTCAGTGAGACAGGTGGTGTGGTTGCTTTTTACCCCCAAATTTTCGTTTTCCCAACCAAAATTTGGAACTCCAGACTCTCCTGTGCCTGTGTGTGATGGGTGTGTGCACACAGGGACGCTGCCCTGGGGGCTGGCGCAGGAGGAAGGCGGCACACGCCGGTGTGAAGGGTAGCACGGGCACCGTGGACTCTGTCTCTGGGTTTTGGAGTTTGCAGGATATGAAGCGAGGAACGTACAGGAATAATAACTCAAAATAGGGCCCTAGTGACACTTAAAGTGGATACTAATGGAGAAAAGAGGGCACTTCCGCTCTGAAGTGTGTGAGTCACAGCAGCATTCCTGTATCTTACACTTTATTTTACTGTTTCTTCTCCAGATCCAGTTCCAGCCTTGGATTTAGGACAGCAGCTTCAGCTGAAGGTTCAACGGATGCACGATATTGAAACAGAGAACCAGAAACTTAGGGAAACTCTAGAGGAATACAACAAAGAATTTGCCGAGGTGAAAAATCAGGGTAGGTTGCAAATGTATTCATTTATCAGCTTTAATGGATACTGGAATTTGAAGACTGGGATTAAATTCAGTTTTGTTTCTTACAGGTATAATTGACAGTAACATTGAAACTCAGTAAAGTCTGTTATAGCAACTTCTGTAGTGATGTGTAAAGGTGTGACTTGGGGTGACCTCTTTTCATTGCTTTAAAAGTTTCAGTTTCCGTAGCACTAAGTCAAAGAGCAGAGCTCTCATCTGCATTTCAGTTGTTGTAGCCTTAAGCTCTACCTCAAAATTACATGTCTTATAGACATGAGAGAAGGTGCTACTGGATGTATGCACAGGTGTGCATAGCACATACCTGTTACACAGACACACACAAAAATCCAGTGTGTTTTACACACAGACAACTCTACAAAACAGAACTTTTTCAGTACTCTTTTCCCTTGACTCACTCTGAAATGTGTTCCAGGAGCACATTCAGCACACACACTGTACCTTTACTCTACAGATAATCCACACAGCGATGTAAATACAAGCTAATACTGTTTAATTATTGAAGTAAGTTTAATGAGACCACAGTACATGAAAATACATTAAAATATCAATGAGATTTAAAGACTGCTGTGTTTAAGATTATTCACGTTTTCAAAGACTATTCATGTTTTCGCGTGATTCTGAAGGAAGTTTCTGCACCAAGAATCAAAATGTGCTCAGTTGGGCACCTGCTTGCCTGAACATGGCACTTCTCATTTCCACATTTCGTACTCGGTTCTGTGTAGTGGAAAGGTGAATTTTGTAGGCATTTGGGAAAATGTGAGAGGGTTTTTATACTGTGGAACTGTTGCACCCGAGTACCTGCTGTCTGGCTCTGCACCTCTGAAAGGCAAGACTTGGGAAGGGTTGTGCATGGTTTTGTGTGTTATTGTTGGGGTTTTTTTTTCCCCCCAAGTCCATAGGCTTTACTTTTCACAGCAGAATTTGTCTTTCTGTGGTGTTGCTGCAGGATGGGGAGCTTTTCACAGCCAAAGGTTTTCCTAAAGCATTGTTAACAGCATTGGTTAATGAGCTGATGTCTTTAAGCCACCACATCTGTATGGATGCACAGGGAGCTGAGAGGCTTCTGGCAGTCTCGTGCTTTCTCCAAATTCCATTATTGTTACAAAGCATCTTCTGCTGAACATCCTGCTTTTCCTTGTGAGCCCTATAAGGATTCAGTGCTTCCCTGTGGGTGGGATCAAAGGGCTCTCACACAGGGAGGGATCAGGCACGTAACGAGATGCTGTCCCTCAGGGGCTGTGCTCTAACTCTGCAGGTTTATGCATCTTCTCCCATCCATTACAGGCACAGTAAGTGCAGGATCTCTGCTTTATCCAAGAGAAGGGTTTCTGTGAATCCCCTGGCAGTCTGCAAGTGCATTCACAAAGTTAGAGCAGTTGGTGCTTGTGCACTAACCCAGCATTGATGGCAAGGCAGTTGGAGCAGCTGAGCATGGAGGGCTCCGGAGCATCTATTGAATCTGATCTGCTGTCAGTGCAGCAGAGAAAGCCTAATGGCCGCATTTTTCATCAGTTGTGAAGCAGAACATAGCTGTGTCCCAGATGTGTCTTCTGTTAGTGTTGGACTGCATCTGTGCACAAGCATGCCAGTAGAACTGCTGTTTGAATGAGCAGTTGTGTGACTGCGCTGTCCTGTGTGTTAAATGCGTACTTCAACGTACACTTTATTAATCTCCACTGAGCTAAGTTGAAACGGGTCAATAAGGTGATATTATATTTTACAATTGATTTTTTTCATATTCTTTTTTAAAGTGGTGTTAGAGGAACCTTCTTTGCTCTGCTTTCCAGCAAACTCCATTGATCCTTCTCAACCTAAACACTTAAAGTTCAATTTAACATTTAGGGAGTAAAAGGTCTCCAAAGGGACTCATATCCATTGATTTTGTGTCAGAGTTGAAGAGCTAAAGTTTAAAACACAGTGAGCCTACAGGGTAAAGAAAGCCTTGTGTTGTGGAACCACGTGGAGCTGTGTAAACTCATTCTTCCCCTCTTGTTTTTCTGTAGAGGTTACAATAAAAGCACTTAAAGAGAAAATCCGAGAATATGAGCAGACCCTGAAGAACCAAGCAGAGAACATTGCCCTTGAGAAGGAACAGAAGTTACAGAATGATTTTGCGGAGAAGGAGAGGTGAGTGTGCACGTGTGGGTCTGTAGGTGGTGCAGACGAGGAGAGAGGTGTTTTTCTCTCTGATCTGCCCAGCCAGGGCTCCCTCTCCAGCGTGCAGAGACTGCTCATATATCGAGCGATGCTGCAGATTTATGTGTTGGACACAGAATCATTTGATACTCAGCTCTGCCCAGAGAAACAGCCAGGAAAGTGTGGAAGTGAAACAAGGACGGATTGTTTCTTCACAGTAGAGTTGGGGTGTCGTGTTCAGCAGGGTGCAAACCTGCTTTAATTCCTCACTGCTTTATGGCACCACTCTTTCTCCATTGGCCAGCAGGGTAGTTCAGTCCGCTGTGCCTGCGTCGTGTGACGGCGCTGCTGTACGGGATGAAATGCTGTGCCTGGGAGCCTGGGTGAAAGCTGCATCACCCCTGCTCCTCTGGTAATGGCTGAGAGGGGGACGGTGTTCCTGAATTACCCTGAAAAGATTTACCTATTCCTACATGTCAAAATTAAGAAGTATTTTAATTATTTATTATTGGAAGTATCTCAGATGCATTGCTAATCTTTCTCAAACGAGCAGGGAATGTTTGAAGCTTGTAGGTCAGTGGGCAGGACAAGAGTGAGAGTCGTAAGAGGGACTTCTTTCAGATTCACTGCTTGAGAATTTGTTTCTACCATGGAGCAATAGCAGTGAAGCTATAATATGCTCAGCTTAGTGTGGAAGCCCATCAGGTTATGTGAGCTCTTCAGTTCGTGGGTTGGTTGTTTAAATTCAGGGCTGAGCGGGAAGAACAAACCAGTGAACACATCACCAGTACCTGCCATTACTTTCTGATAAGTAGCACACGAGCAGTGGCTTTAGCAGGTGCGCTTTAGATATGCTTGGAAATAAAATGGCAAATTATGTAATGCAAATAACAAAAAAATATGTGTAAGAGAGGTTTTGAGTTCTCAAAGTGTATCATTTGGTACGAAGGGAACTGCCGGGTGTTTCTCACTATGAGTTGTTACTCACATGGTCAGTGGTGTTGGAGTATGAATTATGTGCCCTATGGAGTGCGAGTCGGACGCTGGCATTTCCGTGAGCCATTCCACAATTCTGAAATCTGCAGGAATGTCTTAAAAGCAATGTCAAAAAAAGCAGTGATGCCTGGGAGATGTCGGAGCAGCTCCTCTCAAAGCTGGGTTCGTAACTCCCACAGCCTTTAGCAAAGAGTGCAGGGCCCGTGTGGCCGAGTGGTGTTAGAACGTGCATAACTGACACCAACTGGGCAGCATTGCCTGTGGACATAAGAAATGAGAGCGTACTAAAGGTTTGCTCATGCTGTATAGAAATACCAGTGTGAGGTTTATTTTGAAATACGCGTGTTTTTAGAGAGGATATTTCTGCTGATATTTCTGGATTTGGCATCCATTGCGGGGTGATGAAACAGCTGCCACATCCGTTCAGTAGATCAGTTATGGCAACTACTTTCTTCATTATGACAGTAAAATGGAAACTTATCATTCTTCTTGTACAACTTTGTACAACAGAGAATACTTGGTGACAATTTTCTTAATGCGTGTGACATTTCCAAAACAAATTATGCTCAAGAAAACCTTTCACTGAAGTTGTTATTTATATTGCAGTCGATTCGTGTGTAATGTTCACAGCTTATGTTATGAGGTGGCTGCACTGTTAAAATTTTAATAAGTGGGACTGCAAAGTATGAACAGTTTTGCAATGCGACGTGATTTACGGGTCCCGCCGCAGCGCTTGCAGTCTGCGTGGTGTTGTCAGTTGTCTGATTACAGTTGAGGCATTTAATCACTCTATCTTAAATTTGCAAACTACAGATAAGTTGTTGAACACGATCACGAGCTCTGTTCTCGCTTTTCCCTTCCCTTTATAGGAAATTGCAGGAGACGCAGATGTCGACAGCCTCGAAGCTGGAGGAGGCTGAACACAAAGTGCAAGCTCTGCAAACAGGTTTGGCGTCGCTGTTCTGACCTCGAGCAAAGATCGGGCTGGGGGTGAGGGGATGGAGGTGGCTGAGCGTGTCTGGACTGTGTGAGAACCAGTCCTGGCGAGTGCAGAGAGACCCAGCAGAGCCTGAACGTGCTTTGTGGATCAGAGCTTCTCCTGGGCTTCACACCTCAAGCGAAGGCTCGCGTTGCCGTCAGTCTGTTGGCAGAGGCGAGGCCGAGCACAAGGCACGTACGGCTCTAGGGCATCACTGCAATTAAAGCAGGCAGTGGGATTTTTCATCCATGTTGTATTTTACTTTGGTTTCACACATTTCTGAACAATGATAAATACACAATGGTCTGGGATCAGTGTGAACCCATTTTCTCCCAGTTTGTCTTCCCTGTTGCTATAACTTGCTTGCTATTTGTTATCCTCTCCAGCTCTGCACATGTAAAGATTCCAGGTCTGGACACATTTGGTTTTGTTTACTGTGAGAGCACAAGAAATGCTATTCCCTGAATTACTGCAATAAATATTTCAAATGAATAAGCAGTTTAGCCAGCTTTATAAGGAATGAATAATGTCTGGCTTTGTTAAGCAGGAACTGGGAATTTTTGCAATGTAAAAGAAATACAATAGGAAATTGTGACAAATCAAAAGCTGTGGATTTTCTAAGTCATCATGGTTTGCCTAGGTAGAGAGATAAAGCAAAGAATTTTGCATCAGGAGGCGTACAGCTTTATTTATGGCTGAATAAAAAAATATGGAGTGGTCTTTTTGCTTTTCACTGCTGTTACAGTGCTGTAATGCTTCATATTTATGTCTTTTAGCCTTGGAAAAAACCCGAACAGAACTATTCGATCTGAAAACGAAATACGATGAAGAAACTACTGCAAAGTAAGATTTTGCTGGTTTCTTTCTTTCTTCCTTGAGGGTATTGCTACTTTTTTTGTTTTGCCTCTGTCTATTGGAGACAGATGAGATTGAAGAGCTTCAGGAGTCCAGATCCGTTGGAAAACATGGTCATAATTTGCCTTCCTGTAGAGACATTCTTATTTTCTTCCACCCAACAGCAGGCTGCTGCCTTCCTGTTTCATTCTCAAGTGCTGCATCTCCTATGGATCTCTTATGCTACATCTCTGCTGTTTTATTTAGAAATAGAGCAATTTTAGAAATAAGAAATTTACTATGATCGTCCAATCTAGGCGCAAGTAAAATCTGGTTTAGTAAGGGATTTGTATTGCACTGTGAGGCACCCCAGGTCCTTCTGGGGTAACAATCATCACTGTCAAATTCGCCCCAAATTACAGTCAGTAGCTTTTTTCTACTTTACCAGTAGAACATGAAGGTAGTCTTAAAAATATGTATCCTTGTCTTCATAATAACCGCTGTTTCCAATTACGCCCTGCTTTTATTAACAGCCAGTGCAGGAAACAACAAAAGAGAGACAGACTTGTGCTGGTTTTCTTTGAACCCTTCCTATTTAAGGGAGGTTAGTAACAAGATAGAATTCTCATCATCAGCAGTATTAAAGCCCAGGGAGTCATTTCTGCGTCTGGAAACGGGGTGGGAAAGAAGAAGCCATTTCAGATGGGTGGCTGAGGGATGCACACCACATCCCTGAGCCCGCTGCCCGCGTCCCACAGAGCCCCAGCTCCACCTCCTCTTCAAAGTGTGGAGTTGATGGGCTGAATGGAGAGGTAAACTCTTTCTCCTGCCCTTACTACCCATCCTGGTACTGGAGAGGTGGAAAGGGAAGGCTCTTGGCAGTCTCTGTGTCAGGGAGAGAGGAACTAGAACCCAGGCTTGGGGAGAGGCGTGGCACGGACTTGGCTTGTCTGTAGATCGGTGCTTTCTGGCTCGTGGCAGTGTAGACAACACAGATCTTTCAAAACCAGTACAACTGGCAACCAGTTTTGCTATTTTAGTGGGTAGCTCTGCAAGCACTGAGGATCCCATTCCCCACTGAGCACACGGGGAACTTGGGGCTCACGAAATTCAGTCTACAGTAGTCAGGAATCACTTTTTACATCATTCGAGATAGTAATTTCGGTATATTTTGGGTTTGCTCTTTAAGTCCAGTGTCTTTTGAGTTCCATGTAAGATGATCAAAAGATGGATCTCATCCTTCTCCAAGAGGCTCACGCTAATGATGCTTCTGATGGAGCCCTAAATTACTGCAGATTGTGTTTATTTTTCTCCCTGCCCATCTCAGGTGCCACCGGCTCCGTCACTGTGATATTGTCTTGCAGCCACTTCTGCAGGAACAGTCAGAGATCAGGGCTCAGCGCTGCAAGCACTGAACCCAATAACCCCTCGCCCTTTTTTATGGTTTTATTTGCAGTGCTTGCTTTATTTTTTAATACTGTTTCCTCAAGCACTGTAGTTTATCTTACACTGAGCAAGAGATGTTCCTGAAAATATTTGTTTGCACTTCTAATGTGTTTCATTCTTTCAAAGAGGTCCATGCAGAGCAATTTGCGTATGATGCTGACTCTGATTATTACCTAATATATGTAGAATTACATGAAATTAGCAGCATCTGCAGCAACAAGGAGTTCATTGTGTTCTGTAGCAAAATGGTTATGAAGGCTGGGGCTGGAATACAGCGCTCAGAGAGCCGAATCCTGGAGCAGACTTGAAGCTTGTACTTTATCTCCCAAACTAATGTACTGTGAAAACAAACTTGTAGGGTCTAATAACAGCAGAAATATTTTATCATTGTTTTGGGTGTTTATGGCAGGAATAGTTCTTGCATACCGACAGTCGTTTGTGGCGTTTGTAGCCCCAGTTTTGCAATATGGAATCTAGAAAAACATGAAAAGGGAACTGAATGTAGACAGTGGGATTGAGTCATCTGTTTTAATTGTCAAAGCTGGGAGAGATGTTCAAAAAACACCAATAAAAATGGTGAAAGACAGTTTTGATTCTTTTATAAAAAGAAACCCTCTTTTGATCTAAGTCTGAAAAGCTACTTGTATTGCCAATTTTAACTTTATGTTTTAAAAACATGTGATTTTTATCTTGGGCCAGAATTGTTATTTTACAGACACTTATTTGATGGAGATGAATTGGAATGCCTTCAAGGAAAAAAAGAGATAATTGTCAATTTTTTAAAGGGAAGAGTACTTTTAAGATTTTCAGTTCTGGAATAAAGCTGCCTTTCAACTGTTTGTAACTTTAAAAACCCTTCAGACAAAAAGGAAAGCAGAAGAAATGCAGTGAGAACTCTTCAGTATCAGCATTCAGGAGTCTGGGTTTTGTCCTAGCGACTGCTTGTTGTGATCTTAACCTTGGAAATCAGTGTCAGCTCGATTGTTTATCTTTCCAAAATGTCCCTGTTCAAAGTAACGTGCAAAGGGAGGTACGGAGACATCTTCCAATGGGATCAGGTACTGGAATTAAACTCTTCAGTCTGTTGGTCCTCTGGTCCCAGTCTGTAACGCCCTGGTCCCTTTGCCCAGCAGCAGGTTCTGCGCTCTCAGCTGGAGCGGCTGCTGCCGGTGCCCCTTCCGCAGCGCCCGCGTCGCCCAGATCCCTGTGCCGGGTGCTGAAGGTGTTAATGGCAAAAAGGAGTTTATTCTGTGCCGTCCTTGCAGTCTGTCAGCTGGAATATCAGAAGCTGAATTTGACAAGATGGCAGCAGCAAAGTTTTCCATGTGTAGGCTTGAAGTAAAATGTAATTAGCCTTTATGTGCAGAACAAGGATCCATTGATGAATACAGCTGGTCTTTGTTTTCCTCTGTCATTGAGTGTGGGAGGTAAAAGTGTTCTTCTTCATGTTTATTAATACAAGATTCCTTAGACAAATGGCGAGCACAGTTTAATATTTGTTGGAACACAGAGGGGCTTGCCAAAACAGTTGTTGTGTAAGAGGATTTCAAGGTTTTCAGATTATAATCATCTCTGGGTTAAATAAATGAATGATTACTCTGCCATTTTCAATTAAAGAGGCACATCCTCTCCCGAGGCCCGAGACTTATTTTGTTTGCGGTCCCACACATTTCTATCAGCAAACCTGGGTTTAACCAGCTCTCACAAGCTTGAGCTGGATATTCTGTCGGAGCTGGAACTGGAAAGCAAACGCAGACGAGAGTTTCAGGAAAATTTAAGAACCTTGGGATTTTTTTCCCAGTGTAACAGATGTTTTTTCTTCCTCCTCTATAGGAAAAGAAACATTCTTGTATATATCTCCCCCATTTTCTGAGGACAGACTGTTCTCCGTGCTAACATTGCTCTTTCCCTACCGGTTTGCTGCAGAGCCTGAGCAAGTGTTTGGGATTCCCAGCTGAGCAGTGAATGCTCCCAGCCAGAATGGTTGAATTCCACTTTTAGATGAATTCCAGAGCCACCTCTTTGCTCTGACCCCTCCTCTCCCCCAGCCTAAATGAATTCTAATTGGAAAAGGATCTTCAGTTGTAGTGCATACAGTAGGCTTGTTCCATTACTGTTAACATGTGGGCTGAGGCTCTCCCTGCCTTTGATGAGAGCAAATATCGAATTTCACTGAAATGCTACATTTTCACCACTAAATGTTAAGTAGTCTTGAGAGGATTTGGGGTATTGCCCCCCCTTCTGCAGTAAAAACCTTTCATAAACAACACTGAGCAAACAAACTTTAGGTTAATGTTGTCAGGCAGAGCAGCTCTGCTACTGGTTCTGTTACCTGTGCAACTCTGAAAGGTGCAGACTTGCTGTTCTGAAAGCAGTGTTTGTGTAGAAAATCATAGAATCATGGATTGGGTTGGGCTGGAAGGGACCTCAAAGCCCATCCAGCCCCACCCCCTGCCATGGGCAGGGACACCTCCCACTGGATCAGGGGGCTCCAAGCCCCATCCAACCTGGCCTTGAACACCTCCAGGGATGGGGCAGCCACAGCTTCTCTGGGCAACCTGGGCCAGGGCCTCCCCACCCTCACAGCAAAACATTTCTCCCCAAGATCTCATCTCAATCTGCCCTCTTTCAGCTCAAAACTGTTCCCCCTTGTCCTACCCTGCACTCCGTGATCAAGAGCCCCTCCCCAGCTTTCTTGTAGCTCCATTTAAAATTCTGTGGAGAAGGAGGTTTTCATCTTTGCTAAAGCAGTAAGCCTAAAACAACTACTTTCAGTAGCTTGTAGGAAAATGTTTTGCCTTCCAGTACGTGAGGCAGAGCATCGTTGTGCTTTCACAGGTCATCTGGTGGTGTTTTAGGCAGAACAGCACAGGATGGTGCAGGAGGGCGGCTGGTGTGGCATCAGAGGCTGAACCCTGCAAATTACCCACCGTGTAGATCCTGCTGACGTATTGTAATCCTGGACTACATTTTAATGAAAACTAAATCTGGAAATGAGCAGAGTGTGGTTAATGAGAGCGCAGTCTGTGAGCCGGCAGTCCCTGTGTTACCACACGGGAGAGTATTTCATTGTTTTGGGGCCCATATCTGTAAACTTGACTCACCAGATTGCAATATCAGTATTTAATACTTCTTTTCTTGCGGTGGTGATGGATCCCTTGGTCAGGGAGGCCGGGGTACTGGGGTGGGCACTGTGCACCCATCTCTGCCCTAACGAGGTTCAGCGTGGTATCATGGGAATGTGAAAGAGTTCATTAAAACCAATAGGTAGAAGCTCAGCAGTGGGAGGAGAAGGCAATGCTTATTTTCATCCCTATATCCTGCTTGAAAATAAATCCTCAAGTGACCTGCACGAAGCCAGGGGTGGTGAGGGATGGGGGTGTGGGGGCAGAGGCAGAGGTGGTGTCAGGGCTGTGAGCGTTACCCACACACAGGCACGAGGCTCTCGCGTCTCCAGATGTGGGAAGGGAAGAGCTTTGTGGATTATACACCAAAAAACAGTGCCAAAAGGGGATACCTGTGGAGTTCGGCTGTTTGGGGTGAAGGGTACTCCTCTTCCTTGTCGTCATCCAACAGAGCTGTTCCTCAGGCATCAGTGTTTCTGGAGAAGTGGTTTTCTGCATGGAAGGAGGTGGGACTGGGCTTGAGGACAGAGGACCAGTAGTAGCTCATGAAGAACTATTTCTGCCTAAAGTTATGTGATGGAAAAGGAGTTCCAGTATTCGTGTGAAGTCTTTGCTACATTGGGGCAAATCTCAGTTAACTTGGACTTCAGGGAAGCAATTCCCAATATATGGTGGGAATTGAATTTGCCGTGTGAATTATTTTAGTTGTTTTTAAAAATATCTTTTGTGTTTAACTGCTGGCTTGTACCAATATCACCTCTCAGATGTTTGTAGTCTTCCATTTAGGTGGTGCTCAGGGTCAAACTGAATAAAAAATAAAGTCGTGCTCCCTCCAGCATCACATAATTACGGTGATCGATGGTCTCAAATGCTGCTTCCCCCCATTGAGCATGAAATACGGTAGTGAGGGTGGTTGTGTGGGACAGGACATGAAACAGCTTCTATTTGCTGTGCCTTTAAGGTCTTAAAGTTTCCTATTTCCTGTTCTTTTGATGAGTCATTAACTTCTAATGCTCGTCTCTGGAGTTATTGCTGTATTTAAAGTGATTTCCCTAAAACAGGAGATGGAGAACTACACAGGCCATGTCTCTAACAGTTTTTTCTCTTCTGAAATTTCCCAGTCACAATGCCGTCAGTGAAACCTCGGGAGTTGTGGTAATAAGAGGATGGAAAAACAGGGAAGATGTTTCAGAGAACTAATTTTTTTTGAAGGGAAGAAAAATTGAATGTCTTAAATCTCACAGAAAGCTGTGTCTGCTTTTTACAAGTTGAGAAATGTGTTAGAAGTTTGAACTGTGCCTTCTGCAAAACTCGACTGGCTGAGAGTCACTGTGTAGCTTGGATATTTTGCTTAAAAACCTAGAAATGGAGATGAATGGCAATACTTTGGAGATCTGCTGGTTGTTGTCATCTAAAACTCTTATGTGACAGTGGGCTTGAGGCTCACCTGCAAAACAGCCCCTTTTGTCACATTACTGGTTCAACCTCCAGATAGTCCAGAAAAACTGTGAGTTGTATGATGGGGGAGCAAATTATGGTGTCACTGTGAAACACTCACCTTCCTGGTACGCTGAGTGTTTGCTTTGAAATGTTGTCATCAGCCTTTACTTTTGGGTAGGGAAACTGAGGCACGAGTAGTAAGTACAGCTCCCCAAGCCAGCCCATCTGGTCCTGGCTGGTGTCTAGAAATACACAGATGTGGGAATCATAAACCACAAACTGGCAAAAGAAGGGGTTTTTTTTTTTAATTAGTAAGGGTGCATTTGTGGGAGCTCCACATCAAGGGAGCGTTCAGAGTTTGGAGCAGTCAGTGCTGTAGCTGGGCTCTGCTGTCTCTTTCGTTAGAATTGTAACGCGTGCAATTAGTTCATAGAACTTTTTGACAGCACAGAAGTGCCTGGGGTCCTTTCAGAGTTTTTTCTGTTTGTTTTTTAACCTCGAGTGAGACTGCTCAGTTCCTTTTTCTAGGATAGCCTGAATGCTGGTGTTATTTAACAGCCCAAAGTAGAAAAAAAATAGCCTTGGGTATTCCAGTCATCACCCTGTTATCAACCTTGGGTTGACATGCGATCCTTCGATGGAGATCTTTATTTAAAGGCAAGTACTGCATCAAAGGCTCTTTTGCCACTCTGCCAGCCGTTGGGGTGGCTGCTGCTTACTCTGACCCAGGCTGCGGCCGCCGCTCCGTCCTGGCCATGAAACCGCGTGGCAGCGGCTGGTGGTGCCGCGGCTCTGGGCGCGCTCACCCCACTCTGTTCTCACTTGCTCTCGTGGCAGCCAAACCTCTCCAGGCAATGGTGAGAGCAGAGGAACCGCGACTGGGTTCCTGCAGTCCCATCCCGGGTTTTTAGAGCCATCTGGCCACAGTAATTCGTTTTATCTGTAAGAGCTGAACTCAGTAAGGTGCTCGGGAGGGCTCTGAGAGAGAGGAGGAGCGAGTTACAGGGACAGGGCACCCTTCTCGCAACGGCACGGACAGGGTCCCTGGGCCCCCCTGTCCCATCAGCTGAGCTTGTTTTTCACGGAGCCCTTTCACGTGTCTACAAATCAGAAAGGTCTCCCACAGAGTTATTTTGGTGCAGCACCACTTCCTTGCGAGGTCTCCTCTGGAGGCACAGAGGGCACGTGGTCCTGCTGTGGCTCCCTCAGCACAGCTCCTGCTGGGCTGGGATCCTGGGGAAGGCAGTGAGGATAAATCCTGGAATCATCAGACACAATTGATTCGTCTGTTTTCCATCGGGACCTGCCCTGTGGCGTGTGTGGGGTCACAAAGCAGAGCTCTCCGTCGGGCTCTGAGCTGAACCGGCAGCTGCTGCAGTCGTTGTCTCCACCCAACCACACGTTTCATGGGTAGCCTGACTTTACTGGCATCTACTTGAAACTCCCCTCGTGCTCTGTCGATGGATTCCAGCTGCTTTTCCCACTCCCACGCGACGACGGTGCAGGCAAAAAAGTGAGTCACGTAGTGTGTGATGCTCCCTCGTTCAATGGAAAGAGATGGCTGTCCTGAACCTACTGGAATGGAAGCTCAGGGAACTTTGTAAGCTCTCAAGCATTAGGACTCTGTATCCTGAAAAACGGGCTCCTCCTCCTGTCTCTTTATCTTCTTTCCCTTTGGAAAGCCACCTGTTTGCTGTGAGAGCTGGTGGACCTGCTCCCTCTCTCCCCTGTGCCACACAGACAGCTTTCACATTCATTCAGGGCTTCCATTTGATGTTGTTGTTTGCCTCTTCCAAGAACAGGAAGGTTGGATTTAGAAACTAAGAATCCCAAACATGAGGAGCTGTGAATGAGGACTGAGCACTCGTTCAAGGGTTTGGAAGAGGAAGATGTTGTCCACCTCACGGAGCGGAAGGGCTGAGGCAGGATGGTGCAGACACTAAAACCAAGAAAACAGTAGGCAACACACAGGCCTGCTAATAACTTCATTAGCATTCCTGTAAAGCATGAAATAAACAAATGCATTTACAGTGCTGTGAGCCTGATATCATTAACCCTTAGCATGTATCTCGTGTGCTTCTGTGGGGGCTGCGTTTTTGTTCTTGTGGCAGCCTGGCCTCCTGGCTTTTGAACATGTTGAGAAACCAAGTCCCAGGGAGGCTGGGGTCAGAGACACAGAGCTCAGTCAGGATCACAGCCAGAATCGTAGGTAGGAAATCGAGTCACTGGAGAGAAGAAAGGACTACTTCCTGCCTTATTTTGCTTAGATACTGCTCATTGATGGTGGAACTGGATGGGCTTTAAGGACCCTTCCAGCCCAAACCATTCTATGATTTCTCTATATGTGTGAAAAACAGTGTGCAGAGGGAGTACCATGGCAACTTCTGTCCCATGACTTGCATTTGCTTCCTTTTCCTTCCTTTGATTTAAGATTCAGCACTGGGAATCGTGAATCTTCCTGTTACAGTTGGTGCCAGGCAGCGTTTCAGGGGAGGATTGTGAAACAGGTAATTTTCTTTGCATGGTTTCCTCAAGAAATTGTATTTACTGATGTTCAGTTTCCTGTGCATCTCCCCATTTACGACGTGTGGATCATTAACCTGCCCGAACGCAGCGGTTGCACCAGGCAGGTAACCTGAGGGGCACGTGTGGCTTTCAGAAAGACATAGCACGTGTTTCCATCACAGTGAACGGCGTCACCTACCAGTTGGGTTGCTGTAAATTGCTGTGAAATGCACACAGCCTTAACCAAGAGTGAGGAGCACATAACCATGGAGCAACCAGCCCTCTTAATAAATCTGGATTTGCTGTGTGCCGGAGCCACTTCAGGGGAAGTGGGAGCAGATTCTGCAGTCTGGTATTCCCCAGCCAGTGATGGCGATGTAAGGGGTAAGTGGAGTTGTTCTGCTGAGAGATTCCATCCCCTGCCCTGGTTTTTACCCTCTGTGTTTGGGAACCTCTGTCTCCTGTAAAACAAACCAAACGCGGTGCCAGGCGGAGCCAGCCTTGCAGCCAGAGTGCTCAGGGCCATCGTTAAAAGATTTCATGAAACAGCCCTAAAAATGAAAAGTTTCCTTTCGGAGAGAGAGAGATAATTGAACTCATTGATTTGTTTCACGGTTTGTTTGCCCTTTCATTCCCTTCCTGAGGTGCTGTTTGTTGAGGAATGTCTCCAATTGCCAGGCAGGCAGTGGGGTGCCGCGTGTTTCCCCGCCAGCTCTGCTTTCAGCCAGAGCCGAGCGCCGTGGCGAGCCTGCGATATGAATTTTTAATGCAGAACTTTATAACATAGCCCTTGCAGCACGGCTGCACTGCTCTCTTGAGCTTTCAGATTTAATGCTCTGATGCACAGAGCACAGACTTGGGGCTGTCGGCACAGGCAGGATTAACCACTTCGTTACCGAGCACGTCGCAGTTATTTCCCTGTAGATTAGTACAGACATGGGGAGGGGAAAGATTCCTGATACTCCTGCACTGGAAAAGTGTCAGGATCACTTGGGATTTGACTCCCAAATTTGGCTGTGATATATTTTTCCCTGTTTTGCTAATAATGGGAATTTGTAAGGGTTGTTAACTTTTCCAGAGCTCACCAACGATGCAGTCACTCTATACAGGGTAGAACAGCACTGTCTGATCTCTGATAATGGCCCGTGCTGGTACGCTGGATGTCCAAAAAGGGGAAAGAATTAAATTAGCTCTGTAATGCATCATTGTAGATTCATTTGCCATAGGAATGTTCTTCCAGATCGTATCATTTAGTTGTTTATGCTGTGAATCATGGGGGATATCTGAGGGGGTTTTGCTTTCTTTGGAACATGATTTAACTTGATGTGGATATTCTGATCAGTACATTGTCTTATTTACCTGGCAAGATGTGTAGAGCCCAGCAGGGTAGATACACAGCCCAAATTATTGCTCTTCAGGACGTTTGCACACATTTGTCAGTGTTGGATTTCATCTGCCATAACGCTGCTGCTCACCTGCCTTCTTTTACTGACTGGGATTTTGACTCTGCTGCAGTCTCACCGACAATAATTCTGCTTTACTGCAGTTGGTGCCACTGTACCATTCACTGGCTTTTCTAAATCATCCCTTTACTTATTAAACAATACCAGCCCTGATGGATTATCTGGAGGAGCGTTGCTCTCAGAGCCCTTTGCCGTCTGTCCGTGCGGTCAGGGGGTTCTGTCGCTGGCTCGTTTTGGCAGAGTGTGTCACCACCAGGGCTGGTGGAACTGGGGAGCCTGGCAGGAGAAAAATGCAGCATTTGTAGGTTTGATAAGGGAGAAGGAGTCTGATGTATTTAAATTGTAATAGGACTGATGCAAGGCACAGAGAATTAAAGAGGACACAGTACATGCAGAGGTGTTAACGGCGTTCGGGGGAAGGACTCAGCGAGGAGGTTGGTGATGTTCAACCGTTCCTTGAGCTTTTTAATCAAATCAGCATCTCTGCTTCGGGGACACATTTACACATGTGTCTCAGATGAGGCCTCGAGCAGCTTGGCTTATTGATTACAGACCCAAGGTTGTCTTTGCTTCCTCTGCTGTTATTACTGACTCATGAGCTGAAGGTTTTCAAGGCTTGTTACTAAACGCAGAGATCCCGTTGTTTCCTTCAGTAGTTCTAGGCATCCATTAACTTTATTTCTATAAAAAAGAAGCACTATATTTGGATAGAAAACTTAGTTTAAGACTTTGCCTTGTGGGAAGGACATTCCTGTTGTCACGTACTCTACTGGTAATTAGCTCTGCATCTTACCCTTGTGTCAAGCACGCTACCTAAAACAAGGCTGGTGACTCAGTTTTGCCATATGTAAAAAGGGCACGCAGGGTAAGGCAAGGCTTTATTAATGTGGATAGTCTTTCAGTCCTTGGATAGAGAAGTGGAAGTGCTCTTCTGATGCTTGCATTGTAGCCTGTAAAAATAAATGCACATAAATAGAAGCACATAAAATGCATTTGCTGACCATTCATTTGAACAGTGCCATCCATTAGGTCACTCTGTGATGAATGGAAATATTTTTCTTTCCTGGAGACCACACCAAAGGAAAAAAGATGCACATGGCATCTGTCATAATAATAATAATGCTGTATTAGCACTGCCTGCCCCTTCGCATGGGCTTTATAATGCACTGGAATGGGCAACTTTAGTCATAATGGCATTTTTCGTTGTTTTACCTGTCTGCTGCATTAATGTGGGAGTCTTCTGCTTTTCCTGAGCCACAGTGGAAATATTTATTTAATGAGTTGTAGCAGATTTTTATATGCATAGTGGTGGACTTGAGCATGACTCATAGGAAGTACAAAGATCAACAAATGGGGTGAGTTTAACTGTTTCAAGGTCCTCGCCACTGTCCTTCCCATTTGGAGGAAGGGAGTGGAGGCTGCAGAGGAGAAAGAGGCAGAGTCTCCCGTTCCAGACCCACCTCTGCCTGACGCTCCCTGTCTTGACCCAAATCCTGGTGAAAAGGAGACAGGGGTCCTGTAGAGCACCTCAACTTGGGCGCTTTTGGCGATGCTGCCTTTTGGTGGCTTTGAAGTTTGCCAGCATGGCCAGAATGATCTTTTCCTGTTTCTGACCCAAGAGAAAATGTTGATTTTTTCTTTTTTTTCCCAATTGCGTGTGATCCTAGGAAAGCAGCTGCTGTAGTGAGTTATGATTTTTAATTACAGATTTTGATGTTGAGGTATGTAGGGTCTGACTCACGAGGCTGCATCTGGACTTGCTTAAACTTGGGGCTCAAAGCCACAATGAGGATAAGTTCTACTTTAAAAAATGCAAGTAAATGACTGGAATGGCTTATATTTTAAGGACAGAAGTTGAAATAATTAAATTGGAGCAGAATGCATGTTACTGGTGTCTTCGAGGATCATGGTAAGCAAGCATTGCTTGGTGACATACAGTAGGACTATTTTCAGGAGAAACAGCCGTGTCCTTTGCCTGTCATGGGCTGGTGGCTGGAAGCAAGAAACCCATTTTTGCTGGATAGTCGTGCTGGAGGTGATAACCTGGTTATCTCCAGGAGTCATTTTACTGGTTCCAGAATGGGAGTTTGGTGAGGAACGATAGAGGAATCGACATTGCTGCTTGCAGACACTGTTCCTTTTCTTAATCTCATTGCTTTTCAACTGGTGTCTTCATAGAAAGTCCTGTTTTACTTTAAAGGATTATGTGGTGTGGGATCACTGTGTTCTTTGGCTGATGTTCCTTTCTTTCTCAAAGAGAATGGTGCAATGTGAACTTCTGCACAGCAGATGAAGATTTAACACTCAGACTACTTAAGATTAGACCTGTAGCATCATGTGTAGACAACTGATTAGAAACGGCCTGGGTTTCAGAGCTGTTCCTTTTGATTTCTGTTATCTGAAAATGTCAGTGTCGGTGCTCGTTTCCCTGTTACCTGATCCCTCTGTGTGCCAAGAGCCACCAGCTCCAAATAAGTCAGAATGCTTTGCAGGAATTTTTTCCATTTTCTCTATTTCTCCTTTTCATTTCCCTTTCTTTTCAGTCCTCAGATACTGTGAAAGCTTTGAATCAGCGTGTCAGTTTATGCCGAATCTGTAATTCTGATGTTACACTCTTGTTAATAAAAATAAGGAGGCAACAAGAGGGTTTTGAGGTTAAGAATGTAATAAAAATCCAGAATGCACAAGGTTCAGTTTAAGTTGTGCTTATTGGGGCAAGTATTTCACATCTTGAACCAGGCCCTCTTGAGACTGATACAGCCCAGCTTTGTCTGATTTATTTAATCACATTTACATGGAATCAGATATATTCATCAACAGAGAACATTGTGAGCAAATTGAATGAAAGCATTACTCAACAGAATTTCTGGCTTTGAGAATAGAAATTATCCTGTCAGTTTTAGCTGGCAGAGCTACTGGTTTTGGCTCAACAGCAGATCCTCCACCAAGGAGATGCAGACCAGAAGGCTCCTGCGACCCCTCCATTCATGAACAGGAGTGCAGAGCCCCTGCCACCAGCCTTAAGGACGTTGTTTATTTGCCCACAGGGTGGGAAGTGCCCGACTGGAGGCAGGAAGGGGTGACCCACACTGCTGTTTGTTTAGGAAGATAAGTGATGGTCTCCATGTGGGCATGTTTGGAGAAGGAAATGTTTCCGTGTCCTTGCTCCCTCCAGCTCAGGGCTGGATGCCGAGCTGTGCTGTGGTGGGGCCACCCTGTCACACCCCCATCTTCGCCAGGACGGAGGCACAGATTGAAAGGAAAGTCCTTTTTTAACCAGCAGCTTGGACCTGTAGCTGCTTAGTTGTGTGCACATAAACGTCTCCAAGTTGAATTAAATAAACAACGAATTAATGTTTGTTTAGAGGATGTGGGTGAATGGATTGGTTTCTGTGCTCCTGTTTCATTCATTATTTGGGAGAAATACTGGTAGTTTAGGAAAAGTTGAACTGCAGTCACGAGGGGGTGGGGATTAAAGTTGTATTTTTGAATATGGCAGAATCTACACACACAGAGCGGCACACGGTGAACACCAGATAGTGTGAGTCATTCCAGTTTTCGGTCGCTCCCCCAGTTGCCTTTCCCTGGCTTTGTGCAGGGATGGCTGCCCTAAAATATCTTCTGACTTTTTGAGCTGATGGAAGAAATTCACCCATCATGTCTTGTTCTTGTAAGAACTGTAAAGATACAGCATCGTTGTTCATGGAGGTACCTGGAGCTCCCAAACTGTGCGTGATTGGTCTTTCGTCATCTTGGCAATTCGAGGAGCCATTCTTGTTGCCAGTCACAAAAGGGAGACAGTTCAGAGGCTTTCTCAATGACTGTGCTTCAGAGCTTATATTAGAAATCAGTTTATCCCTTTTTTTCCCAGAGCTGTCTGCTTTTAAGGGCTTTGTTTTGTGCGCCGTTGCGAATACATTTGCTGCATGCATTAGTCATTTACGGTACTTAGATCCCGAACTATTAAATTGTTAACATTTGGAGCCAGCTATAATTATCTTTTATTATTATTATTTGTAATGGGCATAGTGCTTGCTTTCCTCTCCAGCTTTCCTAAACATGAGGGATCTTTGAGGTATCTGTTACGTTGAAGCAGCAGGGTTTGGTTTCTGTTTGGACTGTTTGTTTTCCTCTCATTCTAAAATATTGCCATCACTGAGAATATTTTGTCTGCATGAAGTTTTTTGGTTCTCTTGAATGTCTAAAATGGACATCCCAGGCTAAAAGTAGACCCTAAAGGCCTGGCCGTGTGGGATCACCGTGACTTTTTGGCATTCGGCATCTATCAGTGGCTGTTCCACTGAAGGCTTTTTGTCCTGGCTCCAGTTGGGAACAGGGGTTTCTCTTTCACTTTTAGTTTAAAGTGTAGAAGACCTGCAAACCAGCCCTTCATGTCCTTGTTGGGTTTCCTGATACCGTATTCGAATGTTCAAATATCTTAACCCCTAAAGCCAGGGGTGCTTGACGTAAGCATTAATTGCCCTTTTTTCCTGATGTTTATTGTTTGGGGGGGGAAATGGGGGGAAGGAAAGGTGATTGTGTTGATGGTAGTGTTGTTCCCATCCTGGGGAATCCATGGACAGACATTTCTGTGAGCTTCTCATTAAGATGCTGTGGGTGTGAGAAGGGGTGGCAGGCTCTTAGCTACGCCCTGTGTGGCCGGTCCAGCTGCAGCGGTATTCAGTGGGCTCTGTGTTGATCATCAAGATCAGAGATTTTCTGAGTGTTCTGCAAATTCCTGCAATTCCACTGGTTATTGAGAAGAGATCACGGAAACAACTGGGAAAGGCAGCCAGTAATAAACTGTACATGTGCTGTACTAACGTGTCATCCTGTGATGGAAAACTCTGTGTAATCTGGAAGTTAGAAAAGTCAGGAATCTCCGTTGTAGATCCCTTGGTGTAGGAGTTTTTGCTGGGACTTCATCCTTTTATCCCAGTTGGACAGCAGGGACTTGCTGGTCTCTTGCCTGTTCCTTGCCTTCCTGCTGCCACCGTTGCTGTAGTCTTAAATATGCCGTATCTTGATGTTAAGTGTGTCAGACCAGCTTAACTCATCAGAAAACCATTTCAGTACAGGGTTTGTAACTGATAACAGCTGTACTTTTGCCCTCCTCACTGGAAGACAGTGGCCACCAAATATAGCAGCGAGTTATTTTTGCTTATGTAACATCTCTGTCTGTCTGTGCTCTGATTAAATAATCTATCTTCTTGGCAAAGGAGTACGAGTTAATTTTCTATTATTGATCAAAAACATATTTTAGCTGTGATACAGATGCCTTATTTGTCTTGCTGCCTGTCGGATTGATTTTTGTCACCAATGCTGCGTGCGCAGGGCAGAGCCAGGTGAGAGGTGCCAGGCACCCCAGTTCTCACCAACTCTGTGTTAACAGTCCTTCTGTGTAATTCATGGCTCAGCAGCCTTGCTCTTTCTCTAAGGCTTTTGTTAGCTCGCCCATGCTACAGGTGCATTTGCAATGTAGGGAAACAGGGTGTTACCACAACTATTGGTAAATATGCACGAGGGATGCGTAAGTAAATTGGGGATTATTGGCCTAGCAGATGTATTTATCTTGTTTCATGCCAGTAAATCCTTCAAAAGGCTGTGGATGTTGTCTTACATGCGCCGGTTCCCAAAGTCACACTGGGTAGAGGAGACGGTAATTCAGAGAACTCAGGCTTTTCAGCTAACATTGATCAGGTATGGATTTCCCCTCCTTAGTCTGTTGTCTTTACCCTAAATACACAGTCAGACCATGGGAAAATTACCGTTCTCCAGAAGGCAGGAGGTGCTGCTCTGTCATTGTCGCGGTGGTGAACGGTAATTTTCCCGTGATACACACCTGTACCCAAGATTGGTTACGGAAATGGTTCATTTTCAAACTGGCTTCAATGTGTTTCACTGAATGCAGCCCGAGGCAAGTTAAAGGAAAGTGTTTTGAAGGTTCTTACCTGTAGCAATGGGCAAAGAATAAAGCAGTGGAGAAACTAATAGATACCTACATTTTCCAAATTACAGAGCTCCTCGTCTCTTTCTGCAGTTAAGAAGAGATGCAGTGTCTCTGGAAAGAAACTCTGAGAGATGAATCTGGAATATGTACGTTGCTATAGTAAAAATTGTGAACCATGTCCAATTTTTGAGGTTATTTTTGTTTTAAAGAAAACAAACATACAGCAATATGTGATTTTAGCATTGCTGTAGCAGGAAGGAAGATTGTTCATTTGGGGGTTGTAACTGCTTCAAACCTAAAGCAATTTTTCAGGTGTGACACGGTGATTCTAAAAACAATAAACATCCAAAAAGCCCAGCAAAAAGCCCCCGTGACCTTGCCAAGGTAAATGTTCTGGTTTTACATACTGCATCGAGTAAGTTAAAGTGTTTGTGGGTATTTTTGGAGGATCTTTAATCAAAGCACAGACATTTCTTCCTGCTGATACTTCACAATTTAAAGTCTTGCCGTTCTGATAAAAAAGAATGACACCTAAGATGCCTGCAATTAAGGTTTCTAATTTTGGATAAATTATCTGTTTTAATTCCATCAGTAAAAAATAAGTGAATTGTTGCAGGTGCTGTGTTTCCAAAATGCCATACTGTCTATTCTTATTTATTTGGAGAACATTCCAGAGCTGCAGCAGATTTAATAAGTTAAGGCTTGTTCTTTAGGGAAGCTCTCACTTTATACGTGGTTCTGCACCTCTCACCACTCAGCTGGGTGCAGCGCTGCAGCCTGTCCGTGTGTCCGTACCCAAGCAGGCAGCGGCAGCCCTGCACAGCCACTGCCTTCAGTCTTCCTAAGGAAATGAAACCTCCAGGAGCTCATGGTCTGCAGCTCCTCAGTTCCCCTCCTGAATTAACTTGGAAGCTGATGATTGATTGAATAGTAATTAACAGCATTCCCCAGCTCAGGGAGCTCTGGTGAATCTGGTACAAACTGGGAACAGGCAGGAAGGCCAATATTTGGTTTGAGCAGAGGGGCTGCAGGTTGGGAGCAGCAGTTGCCTCTTTGCTTGCTGGTTGATCAGCCCAGTCTGCATTGCTGGAGAGCATCCATGGAGCTGTGTTTCTGTCTGAGGGCTGGAAGGTGCAGAGATGGCATTTAGGGGATAAGGGAGTGACCTAGGGACATCGTGGGAGGAAGCAGCCGTGGGGGCAGCTACAAAGCACAGACAGGACAGGTGATGCTGTTACAGTAGATGCTGTCTAAACAACATCATGGGAACAATCAATAGGAGAGTGCTTTGTTTGTGTTTGGGCTTACAGAGGAGCGTGTTGGTTTATCCACTGACTCACCTTTACAGTTGGACTTGATGATCTCAGAGGTCTTTTCCAACCAGATGATTCTGTGATCCTGTGACCTCCACATGGAGCATGGCAGGAGCCAGCAGGCAGGCGTTCACGCTGGTCCCACCAAGTTGGGTTTTGCCATGGTGCCGACTCGTTGCTGTACAGTGAGGGTTCTGTTCACTGTGGGAGTCCTGCAGACTCCAGATCGTGACAATCACTATGAACACACCTGGCTCCACCACCTCAGAGGCTGCTGGTTGTTCTTTTCCACCACGGCAGTGCAAAGAACCGCTTTGGAGCAACCAGTACTGACCAAGTCTATGACATTTTGCACAAATGATAGCTGCTGTGTTTAATTGCATAGCTAATTAACTGACATCTCGAGCTCCATGAGCAGACTGCAGAGTTAGCCAGCTCCTGGCAACAGGAGTAAACACCCAGGCAGTAGGGCTAGGACCTGGAGCTTTGGAGTTCCCACCTGCTCTGCAGGGATGTGGTCTGAAAGTCAGTGGAGTTCACGGCTGGTGAGAAAGTGTCAGAGTTTGCAGTCTGGGGGCAAATTGAACTAAGCTGCCATTAACAAAACAGTCATTTCCCAAAATGACTTGCAGAGGATGCTTTGTATCAGGGTTTCTCACAGTGGAGACCACAGACCCACCGGTGGAATAAGGGAAGAGAGAGAAGGGTCCTCTGCCTTGTTTGTTACAGGAGGCACGTTCCTCCTCATGAAATGAGGGGCTGAAAACCTAGGAGACAGTGAGAAACCTGCTGTGTGTATGAGGGGAGCAGCTTTCCATTAGAAAAACTTCTAAAGCTCGTGTTTGGATGCTTGGGAAACAACAATTTCATCATCAAATCTAGCTGCAGTGTCCCCAAAAGAGCCCAAATGAGTACAATTACAGAGAATGTAAGGTTTAGTAGGGATGGTGCCTTCATGTGATTAATACGACCGCTGATTTCCCACATCTTATCACCCGACTATAGCACTGTTTTGTGTATTTGTTATCTCCATTATGCGTTGTAGTATAGATAAATAGAAATACCATGGAGGCAACAGGAAACAAAACAAAAATAATCAAGCATGTTTATCACTGGAGCATTAAAATGGCTGCTGTGGCAGGCACCAGATGAATTATGCAATACATAACTTAATTCTCTGGGCCACAGATGTTTCATTTTTCCTGCAAGAAGCTGATTGAACCTTGAATGACAGTTCCAGGCAGGCTTTGATTGCTCAGTGGGTCACATGCTTGATATGACCTGCATTTGAGTTGCTTTCTATATGCTGTTGCTTTATAAAATGTAAAATTGACATCGTGTTGGCTGCTCAAGGCCAAGTCAGGAGTAATTCCATACTTTTGATGTGCTTTGTGTGCAAGTGTGGGAGAGGGAAGGGTGTCTGTGTTTGAATTCTGGTTCGTTATTGAATCAGCCGAAGTCAGGAGAGGGGAATTGCAGCGAGCACATTCAATTTGTAGCAGGAGGCACGAGGAAATGGAGAGTTGGCCGCGTCTGTGTCATCCTGTGTTGTTAGAAAATCCTCAGAGCCACAATATTGGATGAGGCAGTGACTCCTGCTACCCAGAGCAGAGCACACTGCAGGCTGGCCTTGGCCAGAAAGGCAGCTGGAAATGTTCGCTTGTCTTAGTCAGCTCCTCTGAGCGTGGATGTTCGGCATCTCCTGAACCTGGAATTTGTGTTCCTCACCCAGAGGACTTGGTCTTGAAAGTCTGGTGGGTTCATACTTGCACTGGCGCCTCATCTCAGTCTCAGGATGTTAATGTGGGTGGGATTCAGGCATAAAAACATCAAAGCTGAAACATCAGCAAGTTCTCTCTCCTTTCCTGCAGACTCTAACAGAAGCTCCGAACGATTGCGCCGGAACTGGGCTGGGCTGGGGAGAGAAAACCACAATGATCATTAAATCAGAGGTGTTTAAATGGAGGAATGAGTGGTTTGGGGAGCCAAGGGATGCAGTGCAGTATATATAAATATGTGCCATGTAAGACAGCTGTATGGCCATCAAATAGAGTAGTGCACCATCTCTTCATAGCCTGGGCTACTTCTTAGTACGACCAATACGCCTTTTCTTTATTCCAGCTGCCTACATCCAACGTTCTTCAGGTGTGCCAAGGCCATGTGTGTGAGCACCCTGGGAATTACACCTCGGGGGTTTGATGAGTTGGTATTTTTGCCATGTGTAATTCTTATTTTTCCTCTCTCTGTTTTATTGAGGATATCCATTAGTGTCACTCCTATCAATGTCCATCAGTGAAAATGATTCAGAGCCACTGCTGCTCTGTAGCAGCTCTGCTCCCCGGTGCGTCACTGGAATGAAGCTGCATTCTGTTGTGTTTAAAACTTTGTAATTACAAACATGATTCTCTTATCCTTGAAATCCAGACTTAAGCCAGGAAAGAGAAAACAAAGCACTGCACAGGGTTTCTTGGAAAGCTTTCTTTCTATGAAGTGGAAGATGTCTATTCTATAGAGTCTTTTCCTTCTAACGATTGAGATGGCTCCTGTGTTGTCCAGGTATTGCTCCATAACTTGGCCTTTATCACAGTTTTTTTAACCTTTATTACAATTTGATGGTCAGTTGACATCTTTCAAGCACCTCGGACATTGTTTGTTTGAAGATTATCCCTGCCACTGGTGCAACCACTTACAATACTGACCTGGTGTGCTTGGTGAGAAATATTCATACGAGATGTAGTTTAGGTTTTCGGCTCAAATCTGTGTGCGAGGTGCTGCGTGGATAGGGGGAAACAAGAATGAATTGTAATAAACCCAAAAAAACTGAATATGAATAAGTTAGCATGGAATCTCTCTCCTTTTTTGTTCAGGGAGGAGCTTGATTCTGAGTGGGATGGCCACAAAGAGAGGTCTGGATGGTGCACACTGCCCAGGTTAATCCGGATGACGGGCTGTGTAATCGCTGGAGCACCTGGAACCAGCAGTGCTTTGATCTCTCAATGTAAGCCTTCAGTGCTTCCCTGCTTAGCAGAGAGAGGATTTTTTTCCTTCAATTGAGTTCCTAGGAAAGGAAACACCCAGTTCATTACTAAAGTTGGTGGATTTATGAATCCCTGAACAGAGAAATTCTTTTACAAGAGGCCTGGATTTATATGACATTGGAAGAAGGATTATCTGATCGGAAGATCCTTAGAGGGTTGCTGTGAAAGAAAATATTAACCTATAGCTCTTGCAATTTGAAAAGTAGGTTTGAGAACTTAGGAGTAAAAAGTGTGTGGGTTCCTGCCCTTTGACAGGCTGTGCTGGTTACACTGAAATAACATATTTTCTCTGTCTTTGTACAACCCTTGTGTCTGTTACTGTTGGAGGGCGTATTAGCAATAGAGATGGATTTACTGAATATGGATGTTCATTGGATTAGAATAATGATTTCTAGAAATGCCTAAACTGTGTGTGCAGAGATACTCATAAGGTGCAAGAAAAATACAATTAGTGTTTTTTTATATTACCTACTATGAGAAACTTGGTGAGAGCAACAAAGAAAGTGATTCTTCTTTCTTCCGTGGAAATTAAGCAAAGCAGCACCATGGGCACCTTGTTGTGGCCACAGAGGAGCTGGGGTTAGAGGAGAGCATCCACTCGCAGAGCTTAGATACTGCCTTGAATTTGGGTAGGAAATTGTGAATTTGTCATGCTTCGCTTTGCTTCAAGAAAAAAATAAAATTGAATATTCAAATGCTGGAATGCTCTTGTGCCTGGAGTGAATGCTGTGATTGTTGGGCTGCAGGCAATTTTGCCATTGTTTAGTGATCCAAAATTATTTCCTAGACCCATGAAAATGCCCTGATAAAAAAATTTGTTAAAATAATTCCATGCACTGCTTTTTTTTTTTTTTTTGCTTTCTTTTTTAATGCTCTAGCCCTTCTCCTTTTTTTTTTCCTCTTCCCAAATAACTATTCCCATTTTGTCTTGTGCTAGCAAAGCACTGGATCCTCCAGCCTCTGATTTTAAGAAGCTGTTTACTTAATTTGGCCAAACTCTGCTCTGTGATGTTCATAGATATGTGTTACAAGAAGGGTTTTTCTTTTTTTCTTAATTAAACCTAAGTGCACATTAGTTGATAATGTCTGCTTTTAGGCTGAAATGGCCTGTGTAAATGTTTTAGTAATTAGACCATTTTAACGAGCCCCAGTGGCTCCACGCACCGTTCGCTCTGACCAGTGAGTTTATACGTGTTTTTAAGCAAAACAAATGTGTGGGAAAAAAATGCTGTTTGTTTTCTGCCAAACCAAAATATGAATCTGCCCTGCTCGTGAAGTTTCTTGGCCGCGCTGCTGACTGCAATTTCAAACGTGTCAGCTGTGTTTTTCAGTCCTTCCATGTATAAAGAATCCAACAGCAGTTTCTTTCAAGGTTCAGTAAGTCTGAATGTTTAGGGGGCTGCAGCCACAAGATTTGGCAAACCATTCGCTTGTCGTGTTAATAAAAAAGGAATTGTTTCTGCCTCTTTAAGTTGGTGTCTAAATGAAGGAGTTGGATCAACTGGGTTTTAATTATGAAGCCCAGATTCTGCTGCTTGCAAGCGAAGAGCTTCGTGGTGTTTGGGGGTTCCATCTGATGTAATTTTGTTTAGAAAAAGAAAGCAAACTTCTGTGTTCCCAGTTCTGGAATTCGCCTGCTTTTTATGCTGTTCAATCCTAATGGGTTATTTTATTCTAAAAAGAAAACTGTGCCTTTCTGCAGTTTTTATTTCCCATAAGCAATTGCATTGGAAAGTGTGGAGACAGGATGGGTGTGGAGAGCCAGGTAGGAGTGCAGGATCAGCCGGCTGGTGCCTGGCTGCAAGGACAAAGGGACAGTTTTGCCCTTGGCTACAGTTTGACACTTCTACCAGATCCAGTCAGAATTATCTGTGCGCGCTGAAGGGCACAAATGTCATTTTTATGGCGTTCTGTATCCTCAGTCACTGTTTTTGTAACTGGCTGCGTCTACTGGTGCTGTAAGGGAGCTCTTAAATCCTGACCCCAGCCAGAGCAGCGCACGAATACCAGCACTAATTCTTCTGTCCATTTTAAATATGGGATTGTGCTGAGTCCTTCCACGTCATTTACTGGCAGCCACACACCTTTCGCTGGCTCCGGGCACTCTGGGTCCCCTTGGTCCTTCGGCCTCCAACATCCCTGTGGTCCTCTGCTCCCTCCACCTGTTCTCCTGCCCTTGGCTCCCTTCGCTTGCCTCTGACCCTTAAAGGTCCTTTGGTGAGTCCAGACCCCCTCACACTTCTCCCCCTTCCCATCACCTCTTCTCCAATACCAAAGTTCCCTTGGCTGAACTGAAAGCCAACCCTTCTGCTTCAAAAGCCGGGCGCTCTGTCTCTCCTGCTCCAAGGGGTCTGTGCTTCCAAGTGCTTCGCTGCTCTCACGATCTGCAGGTTTTGCAGCCTTTGGCTGGTTCCTGGCACCCCTGTTTGGGAGGAAACACAGGGATTTTACTGTTCTCCAGACCCAACAGGGAAGCGAGCGGGAACTGGGTTTACTTAGGCTGTAGTGGGCGTGTTGGGATGGGGCATTCCCAGCTCCAATCTGGGAGGCATGTGACAGAATCCAGACATCACTCACTGGCTCCATATAACCTGAGGCATTCACACATAAATTCAGCCTGAATGCATCAGCTTACATAAAGGATCCTTAAACTCTCCTGGCTAAAAATATTTGGGAGATGCTGGGAAACATCTTCTCAGTGTGTTAGGACGTGCGCTTCCCTCTGGTCTCTGTTCCAGGTGGATGATGGGGTCACCTGCGTGGTCTCAGCACCATCCTGTCCATGTGAAAGGCTGTGCTTTCTGTGGGTGGGTTAACTAGGCTTTAGGCTGGAGTCTAAAGCAGAAGGTGATTCACAACCACAGAGGCTAAAGAGATCAGAAACGTTATTGTAGAGTGTGATAACCTGTCCAGGCTGGTCTGGCTGCTCCCCGCACACTCGGAATCCTTATCTGGGACTGTTTAATTCAGTAACTAATGCCTATTATTTATTATTAATTCAAAACATCGTGTGCATGATTTCTTTCCAGTGTGAGAGCTCGTTGGCTTCTCCTGGACCAGGAAACACATGCTAATCTGCTTTTCATTATTGGCCAAAAGAGTTTTTCAAAAGGCAACTCGTGTTGCCCTGACAACATTAAAGGCTGCAATTAAAAATATTTTTCCATTAATTTATATACATACAGATTTACTTATTATTATCCTTTACTGCATTTCCCTAAGTGTGCATGGAGAACCCTAAAAGGCTGTTGAAGAGTCAGTCAGTATTCCATGTAATGATCCCGTGCTGCGTGTGCCAGCACCCTGATGTGCTTCCATTAACCACCCTTCCCAGCAAACACCTGCAGAGAAAGCCAGACCTTCTGTGGGATCAGCGGAAAAACAAACCCTGACTTTTCTGCATCAGCAGAGGAAGGGAATTCCAGTATTTCACAGCTTTTACTGATAAAGATCTGCTACAGATTTAAAACCAAAACCCAGACGTTACAGTGTTGGCAGATTGCAAAGGGTTTGCTGGTTGAAGCTGCTGCTCATGGGAGATGAGGAGAATGTTTATCACTTCCATATGGTCCAGGGATATGAGACAGGCAGAATGTCTGGGGAGAAGTGATACATCTTATTCTGTTCATGCCAGCCATACTTGTGGCTCTGCAGGCCCATGTCCTGGTACCTTCACAGGTGAGAGTGCAAGTGTGAGATCTTTGCTCGTGATTTACCATGTTACAAATGTTTGAGTGAGGATTGGATCCATTTCTGTGAGCGAAGCCATAGGAATGTTGGGTTATTGGAAGGGTCTGGTGGCTGCCACCCAACACACCTGTATGAAGCACCTATAATGTGTTTCCTTGCCTGTTTGTAGTTTCAGCCCTTTGACTTCACTTTCAGCTTTGAAAAGTGCATTAAGAGCCTGAGTCTGGATTTAGAGTTTAGTAAAATTTCTGTCAAAAAACTTTTTTCTGCTCAATGTAAAATTAAATTTCTTGGTCACTTTGACCGCTTGATATTTTTTTAGCCAAATTTAGAACCAAACTTCTAGCACACTGAAACGGAGGAGTAACAGGAGAGTTCTGTGTACAGGGACATCAGTAGTTGGCTGAAGAACTGCAGGCTTTAACTTCTCCATAATTATCACTTGGGAAGCAACCTATACACGTAGGGAAGTGATGTTGCTCTTCTGCAGAAGGTTGGGAAGTAGGATCTTCAAAGATGCCATAGATACGCTGTTGAAACACTTATTTCATTGCAAAAAGGGAACAGGTGAAGGAATCGGAGCCTTGCAAAGCAGCGCACAGAGAGTTTCAGAGGATGGGCTGATCAGTCTGTGTCCTTCTAAAACAGTACTGAAAGCTGGCATTGTTTATGTGAATGTTACAGCTGCACAATGCATAAGCCCCTATACCAGGTGTTCTTCAGGTGGTAACTGTTCTCTACTCTCTTTTTCTCCCAGGGCTGATGAGATCGAGATGATCATGACAGACCTCGAAAGAGCAAATCAGGTAGGATTTGAAATGAGTTTCTCATAAATTTCCAAGCGTGACACTGATATATTTTTTTCTTCTCTTTTGGATTTGATGGTTCTTCTGTACCCACTGGGCAGCCATAACTGTAGAGTGAGAAAATGTGCAAATGTAGAGAACACTGCGCTCTTTAGGGATGCTCTGTGGCAAAAAGCGGCACAGCCCTACGGAGCTTCTTAACATAAAGAGTTTTTAAAAATCAAACCCAACACCCAAGCAAAGTGCCTTTCTGGTCTAGTCTGTACTCTGAGAGACTGATGTGATGAAGGAGATGGATATAGACATGCAGGATTCCCAGGAGATACATGCAGTGGAAGATGGGTTTGTAGAGGGAAGCCTCAACCAGGGATTTGCTTATCAGAGAGCTGCATTAATCCCTCTGCAGGTAAGATCAGAGATTACAGATCTTAAGCCTTTCAGGTTTGGGGTTTATAATCCAATTTAAGCTTACCTAAGAGCAGCTTGCTCCCAGGAAGAGCAGTGGCCCCTCCTTCACCCCCATGTGGTCCTGCTGCCTCGTGCTGTTGGTGGGAGCTGTGGAGCTGCCCCCTGAGCCAGACCAGGTCACTGACCCTGATGAAAACCACCCTTCCCCCCAGCTGTTGGTTTGGTTTGTCCTTTCCCTTTTGCTGGATCAGCTTTCAGCACTTGTGCTCCCCTGATGTTTTTCCTTTTCTTGGAGCAGAAAGATGGTTGCAGTTAAAGAACAGGTATTTTTGATTCCTTCATTGCCATGCTAAAATAGAATATATCCGTTTACATAGAAATATGGGAGATATTTTCCTGTCTAACTGGAACAAACCTGTGATGTGTAGATTTATGTTATTGGATTTTTTTTAATTAGTCAAAATTTCTAAGTGCAGCTGTGCATAACCCTTAGCTTGGCTGTAATTCAGCAAACTCTGAATCATCTATAAAGAGTGAGCAATTCATCCAAGCTTCTGTAAAGCCAGAAGAGGGGATTCTGTCTCCCCTTCCCCATCTCCCCCTCCAGGCTGTGGTCCAGCTTTTGCAGCTGGAGGACTCTTCATTGAGTCCATTTTGCTCAGAAACTCTGCAGGAAAGCATGAATTGAGAGTGAAGGGAGCAGGTTTGTCTTCGGTGGGGGTTACAAGTGGAGACAGTTGAAGAAATCATTGGAGAGGCAGCAGCACTGAGACCAGGGGGCACAAAGAGCAGGAGCTGCTGGAGGAGCTGGGCTGGTCTGTCTTGTCTTGTGCGATGCTTTACCTCTATAAAACACCTCTGTAAATTATGACTAAGTAATCCTTGTAGCAGCAATTCCTGTGTTTTACCTCTTTATAGCTGGGAAGAAAAAAATGGGAAGAAATTAAATGCATTGCAGAGGCCAGAAAGTGAGTTTGCATCAGGCTGAAGTGTTACAATTGCAGAAACAAGTGCTTAACATAATTATGTATTTAATAGTTAAATTAACATTTCCTTTTACCGTTGTGGTAAGTGCTTATTCCCCATCACTAAGGCCACCTTTAAAGAGTAGAGCTCAGCACGGCTCCTGCTTGGAGAACACCCTGCCTTGCTGATTTTCCTGTGATGTTTTGCTGCTCTGGAATTAGCACTGACCCCAGCGATGGCGATGCGGAGCAGGAACATATGGAACAGCAAAGTGTTCCCACTAAAAACGTGACAGATACTTGCTGTAAATTTTTAAATATCTGCTATTTCTTGAAAATCCCCTTCTCAATTACTGCCCTTCTTCAATCCAGAGCTGGATTTCTGAGCTTCCCTGGGGATACCTCTCTCCTCAGAGGTGGGAGGGCCATTCCCTCTCTGAGTCTGCAGTGGTGTGGGAGTGGATAAACTCAGTGATATTGAGCTGGGTGTCCGTGTTCTGGGCAGTGAAAGCCAGGAGGACAGAGCTGGTGGTGTAACTCCCACCCTTGTGTCCTGTTGGGAAAAGCATGGACCTTCTTTGCTGGTCTTCAACCTCAGTCACCTCTCTTCTCCCACTGTTTTTTCCTCACTTGGATCCTCAGATTGTGTCATGCAAGAGCTTTCTGGGTGTGTTTGTGTCTGTTATTCCAGAAGACATTCCTAGCTCATAGAAGTAATGAACTTTTAAGGACCAATGAGCTTTGCAATTTTCTACTTATGCAGGAAAAGGGGCAGTGACCGCTGATCCCGGTTTCTCTCCGTTGTGTCGTTAACACAAGGTGTAAACTGAGTTTTCCACCAAACCCTAACCAAGGAGAGAAACAAATTCCTCACTTGAGTGGAGACAGCCAGGATGAGGGTGGTGGTGACGGGTGCTGGAGGGAGTTGGGATGACAGCCCTTCCTTGGGGCTAATCCAGGTGCTCAGAGTGGTTAATCCGAGGTCTTGAGCGGGGTTCTTCAGCAGGACCGGTCTCGTTCAGACCAACAGAGCTCAGAGTGGTTTAAGTACCCAGCTCACACGCACTGGTGGGGTCAGGTGGGTGCTGAGCTGCAGCAGCATTGTCTGTAGGACAGCAGAGATGGGCTCTGTCCCCCCTCTCGTCACCCCCGGGGCTGTGTCACTCCTACAGCCTGGTCAGTACAGGGCTGGGGTCAATATCACTGCAGTGGGAACGGCTCGTTTTCACTTTGCTGACCCAGCACCTCGAT
Organism: Tapera naevia; assembly: GCA_033556795.1. Taxonomy (NCBI): domain Eukaryota; kingdom Metazoa; phylum Chordata; class Aves; order Cuculiformes; family Neomorphidae; genus Tapera; species Tapera naevia. Next base: position 2,052,526 of record JAUMJJ010000220.1, read on the forward strand.
CACAAAAATAACCCAGGAGTTCACCCCCGTGTTCCCATGAAGATTTAATAACGCTGCAGTTTGGGGAAGGGACTCGTTTTATTAAGATTTCATTTTGCACAATAAATCACTGCACATTTTCTGATACGCTACGAAGTATAATAATAAATAATTAAAACTAAACTACCCTTACTTGTCAAAATAAATGATTTATCATAGTTTGGGATATAGCATCTTTGAATTTTTTATTGTTTGATTCCCAGAATATTATCATTTCCAATCAGTGGAGTTAATGAAGCCCCACTGTACCCCTCTGCGTTTGCAGTAGCTGCAGTCGTGCCATGTTTATGGTCAGTGCTTTCCTGCAGCGTTCCAGGTTTACATCTTTCTCAGCAGTGTTTGTTGCAGCAAGTCCGAAATCTTTGGGGTGACAAATTTATTGAATGGATTATTCTCTGTTTCTGTGCAGCATCCAGTATCCTGGAATCACCCAGTTGTACATGAGAAAAAAATGAGGTTTCTGTTGAAAAGAATAATTCCTGCTTTGTGAAAACATAAATACTTTGGAGTGTTAATTCTTTTTTTTTTTTTTTTTTAAAAATAGAGAGCAGAGCTCATTTTAAGGTTTAATATTGAGTCCAGGTTTGTGGGCTTATGCCATTGATGTGTCCAGAGCTGTTTACTGGCTTTATACGTTCAGTTCACATTATTTAAAAAAAATTCTAACAGGCTTCCTGAAAAAAAAAGTGCTTTTTTTGCTTTTAAAAGAAAGAGAGAAGAACATTGGTTAGGGTTGGTTGATCCTGGGTTATTGTGTTTTAATCTTGAGGAGGAGGAAATAGGTTTCAAAACCAGACTCGGACAGAGGCATCTTTTGATTTTGGGAGCAATAACAGCAAAAGAACAAGGGACATTTCTTGGTGCACTGCATTGTGAAAGCTGTAGGAAAAGAATTAATCCATTTTTTTCTCCTGTGCCTATGCTGTGTTATCTCTTTGGAAAAGCAAAATGTTCCCATTGTTTTTTTTTTCCCATCATCACAATGCTGGTAGTGCTCCCAGATTTTTACTCCTTGATTTTTCTAGGGAACAGAAGTCAAATATTGAAACTTCTGTTGTCGATGACCAAGAGCAACTCCTCCTTCTACAATGCGTAGCATCTATTAAAGAATCCCAACTGGATTGGTACCAGTTATTCCAAAGAAATGTAGTGTTGAGTTTTCAGATGTGTAGAGGAAGGGTTGGTGAGTTTAAGCATTTTGTGGAAGTGAAGGACCACTAAAATGCATAAAACAGCGCCTGCTGGAGGAGCAGAAGGAAAACCTCACCAGGGCCTTTCAGCAGGAGCGCCGCTCTCAGGGTTAGGTTCTATTTCCTTGGGTACGGTACCTTCCTGTCTGTAACAAATCACACTGGAAAAGGGTTTGAAAAGATATTCCCACTAAGTGTGATCGCTATAAATTCTGTATGGTTTGGAGCAGCAGATGGAATGAGCTCTCCTCGTCCCTCTGCTACACAAACACCCCACGGTTTGGGCGGTGCGAGAGCGCGGGAGGGCTTCTCTCTGACCCAGCGGTGACAAACCCTGGCAGTGCTTGTCCTTACGTTCCCATGAAGGAGGACGTTTGTCCTGACACAGCCCCTCCCTCTGCCCAAAATCACGGCCCAAGCGTTTGCGTTTGATTTCTGACCCCGTTGCGTTGAGCTGCCCCCTCAGCGCGGTTCCGCTGGGTTATAGCGGGTGAGGGCATTGCTAATCCTGGGATCTGTGCCATGGGAATAACAACACCGACTTTGTGAGTGCGCTGAGCTCCTTGTGCAGAGAAGTGCTGGATAAAGGAAAGATTTGCTTAGTATTATTTCCATACAAACAGAGGAGGTTCCTGTGAGCGCTTGGTTTTCCATTGGGAATGCACTGATCTGGCAGCCTCTCGGTGCAAAGAAAAGTGCCGTAGCCTGAAGACAGGAATGAAGGCAACACAACCTCTGCTGTTTGTGGGAGGGTTTTTTCTTCTTTTCATGTAATTCTCCAGCGCTGAAAAAAATGGGAGCCAGAGCCCCAGCGAGTCCCTCGTGTCACAGATTTCTGATAACCTTGCTGCTATTGGGTGAAAGCCGGGGTCGTCTAAAGGCTTTAAAAGAAAGTTTCATATCCCAAAAGTTAGCAAATTAAAGCCCATTGAACCAGTGTGGTTTGATTGATCTCAGACTCCAAGAGACAGAGCTTTTGCAAGGAAGAAGATTGGCTTTACGCACTTAAAACTACTGTAGCCAGGCTCATTGGCTTCAGCAGAATTCCATGTGGCAGTGCACACCCCAAGTCCACAAGAAGGTTTTGCTGCGTACAGCTCTAAATTTGGTGTGTAACATGGAAATACAGCCTCGCTGGGGGGACTCCAAGGGAAAAGTTACACTTTTTTTGCTTGGAAGTCTCTCATTTTGCTCTTCACACCACTGGTCTTTGATCAAATTAAATTTCTCTGTAAGGAGAAGAACATTCAGTTCATGCTGTTCATTATCTTGTCAGGAAACAATGAGAATAATTTCAACTGGATATATTGTGTAAGACTTTTTGTATTTTCTAACTGGGAAGCACACAGCAGCGTAACGATCATGACCTGCTGGCTTGGCTGAGAGCAGTGCAATATTTACCTGCTCTGTTTAGGAGAACGGAAGTATTCTGAAATATTTTGTTACCAGGGAGGGAGCTCTGTGCTAGAAAAAGAGCAGTGTGGAAATCAGGAGTTGTATGACTGAACTGTCCAGAAAATTGGCATTTTTAGACAGTGCTTGGTTTGCATGGTCTCTGTCAGGGCCAGCAGTGTGACCGTCAGTGGTTATCATGAGGTTTCTCAGCTGTGCAGAGTAGGTTTGCAAGTAAGAAACCAATTTTATCACTGGTGAAAAGAAACTGTAGGATGGCATCCATAGTCCTTGGCCAAAGCAGGACAGTTTCACACAAAGAAGATTGCATGAGCTCTCCAGTGGCTCCAGGTTGTGCAAGATCGCTAGGTTTTAGCCATTTTCTGCCTCTGGCTGCACTCTCTTTTTTTTATTGCAGGAAAAATTGTTCAATCGTTTCTAAGAGCAAGATTAGGGGAAAAAATCCGGTTTTGCCCACATGTGAGGAGCTGTTGTTGCTGTTCTGGTGAGAAGCCTGCTGTGCCTGTAGCCAGGAGAAGGGGCTGGCGCTTGGTGAGGGCGGGTTTGCCTTTTTCTCAGAGTTGTGTCTTCTGCTGCTTCAAGTAGAAAAAAAAAAAAAAAAAAGCCCCAAGTCTGGCCAGCCCATAAGCATCTGAGGAAAAAAAGAGCTCAAACTCAACAGGATCTGGTTTGAATTTGTTGGCTTTGATGTCGGTGCCCGTCCCGCGCGCTGCAGTCGGTCGCTGCGCCGGCTGGGTGAACATTAACCACCAGGTTTTCCTCTCCGGGCTGTAACGTAGGGGTTGGGGCCACCTTGTCGGGGAGCTCAGGGAAGGGGAGACCCTCTCCCCCCTGCCCCTGCCGCCGCGGGGAGACCGGCAACGTCGGCGTGAGAGCACGGAGAGCGGGAAGCGGAGAGGAGGTTCATGGTGGGGCGGGAGGGGGGGAAGGACTGGGACAGGGCGGCGGCGACAACCTTTGGAGAAGCAGCGACGAGGAGAAGGAGGAGATCGTGGGGGTAAGGCTCATTCTGGAATTTGAGTGTGTTCGTTAGGACGTGCGAGTGATGAGCTGGCTTTTGCCTGCCTGAAGGGACAGGCACCGTGAGGCTTGGAGAAGATGGGAAAGGTGCTCCAGCAGCCAGGGTGGATTAGGGAAGGGACAGAGCGCCAGGCAGAGAGCAGTGGGAGTCAGGGGGCAATCGCCGAGGCTTTTGCAGGGGAGCAGCCCCGCAGGACTGTGTGGGGCCCGGGGTGAGCAAGGACTGTGCGGGGCGAGGCCGTGGGGGACGCCGTGCGGAGCGCCTGGCGGCGATGAACCCGCGCGGCTCAAAACGGGGCTGTGCCAGGGCATCGTCAGCACTCCTGGAGCTCTTGGATCCGTTGGTGCTGGAACGCGGCACGCGGCCCATGAGGAGGCAATAGATCCTGTGGGCAGAGGGGGGTGGCATTAGCTTGCAGGGAATAAACTGCAGAGGTCACACACGAAACAAGGGGGACAAAGCAAAATATTCATTCACCCAGCAATTTCCATCCCGAGAGCTGAAAGAAGCAGGGAATCTCTCTGGAAAAGGCATGTGTGTTCCTGTGAGGCTCCAGCCTCGCGAAGCCTGCGCCCCGGGGTGGCCAGATGTGCCCACGCCTCGGGGTTGGCTTTGCAGAACTTTTTAAGTGCTCAGTTTTGAGACTGTGCCATTCTTTTAACAGGTTTTTGTGCATCATTTATAATTTATATTGCAGTAGCACCCACAAGTCCTTTCCAGACCCTGAACACATCTATAATTGTGGCTCTAAAAAGCTTCCATTCTGGGATAAAAAAAAAGAAAAATTGAACAGTATTTCCTGAATAGAATTGCCCAAAGTTTCTGATGGTGTATTTTAACCATGGCAGGTATGGAATCCTGTCTGATATTCCTGGCAGGATTACCACAGGTGTTGGGAATTGCTGGGGAGGCTCTGCAGAAAGGGCACTGACAGCTCAGGGTCTGTGAAGATGTAAGAGCTATTAGAAATCCCCTCTGTGGTTTGCTTGCATGCAAACTGAATAGAACCTCAAAACCAGGCTGCTGTGAGTGGAAGCCCTCGGCAGAATCGCTTCAGGCTGCAAAAGCCATTACTTAACCCAGCAGTGAATGCCCCAGTGCAGGAACTTGGAGTTGCTGAGCAGTTCTTAGATCAGTGTAAGCACATCCACAGCTAATGCAGGGGAGAAAATTATTTATCTCAATCTGTATTGTTAGCTTAGGTTTTATTCTGATATTATCCAGCTGTATAAATAACATAAAGTTCCTCTTTTTGTGCCTTTCTAACGCTGCTCCTGTTTTTTCAAGCACACAATGGGCTGCATCCCACGCTCTGGTTATTAGAGCTGCATTACTGTACTTTTTTACAATTACATTTTAATTGCAGCTGTAGAACCTGTGCAAAAACATTTAATATAATGTTGTGAGCAAATAGCGCAGCTGATGCGTTTAGTGTTTGATTGCTGTTAGTTTGCTGATTGATTACACGTGCAGACAGCGTCTCTGCTCTGACTGGGGAGTCAAAGACCACGCACACACAGGGATGTAGGGTTCATAGTCGCTGCTTTAGATGACTTAGGTTTTCAAAAGGATTAACTGAAAAAGCAGGGAGTCTGGCACACAGAAATGTGGCAGTTTTGGTGGCTTAAAAATGAATTTATTATTCAGGATGGAAGGGACCCGTCAGTGTAGAAGTTGATCAAGGAAAGTTTTGAGCTGGATTGGTGGCGGTTCGTGGGTTTGCAGGAGCTGGTGGTGTCTTGGAAGTGGAGATAGGAAATGATTTTGGCTCTTTTCTGCTGCAAGTGCAGCATGATTTGCATGGTGTAGCCCAGGTAAAGAGCAGTCAATGCTCAAGGAGGTGGGCAGTGTGGGTCTGTTAAAATAAAACTATTTTGTACAAAAAAGAGAGAGAAAAGAGAGGAGAGGAGTAAATGCTGTAAAAACAACCAGATTTTGTTCCACTTCCTTAACAGAAGCTTCCTCACAGTTATGGAAAAGACTTTGATGCTATTTATTGCCTGAAGTTACCGATCCATCTGTCTCTACCCAAACTCTTGCAGAGCCAATCTCTCCTCAGAAATCTGCCTTTCTGCTCTCTGTTATTATTCCGTATTTGTATGGGAATTTTGTCTGGCAGCCAAGTCACAGGCTTATCAGATCTTGCATAAATCCTCAGCAGTTGGTAACTGATCTGTGAAAAATTGTCAGTTTAGGGTTAAATATTGTGGAATAAATAGACCTGCTGAAAGGACCAAATCTAACAATTCGTGTTTGGGGAAATAATTACTGAAGAGAGACAGCCCACAACATTGTCTGTGTGTTAGGGAGAATGGTCAGAATATCTTTTAATTCAGCGTTTACCCGTGAGAATTACTCCCAGGAGGAACCTTGCAATAAAATCTGCTTGGTCTATGAGAATAGAAAGAAATTGAATAAAAAGACTCCATTTCCACTGTATTTATTCAGTCTGGGAAATTCAGTGGGCCGCAGCATTAGTATCAGCAGGGGATTCCTTGCTCCTAGCGTTAAATTACTGTCATAATCGCTCAATTATTTCTTCCTTGTACTGTTTAAAATAAAAATCCATCACATTCTATGTTTTTTTCTAACATTTATTAGGTTGAGTGTTTAGGAAAATCAATTATATTCAGTCAGGCATGAATTGATGAATGTTCTTGTAATAATTGTCAGTTGTTAAACTGAATGTACTTTCTCATTTCACCCCTTTTCATTTCCTTCAGAGGGCAGAGGTGGCTCAGAGAGAGGCAGAGACCTTAAGGGAGCAGCTCTCATCAGCCAACAAATCTCTCCAGCTGGCTACGCAGATCCAGAAGGCACCTGATGTGGTGAGAGAAAATATTTACTGGGTTGTACAGGTTCCTGACATTCCTGCAGCACCGCGCTCTCAATTTATGCTCACAGCTATAAAAATATCTGTTCGGAGGAATATTTTAACTGAAATGGAATTGTGGTCCTTTGAGATTGTGGTTTGGTTGACTTCTGAGAGGGTTGATGGCTGCAGCCGATGACGGGAAGGACAGGGGTTACTCTGCTCCGCGGTGACTGGGATGGTGGTCCATGGGGCTCCACGGCTGTAGGTCCAGGTGGACAGAAACACCTCTTGGGGACAATATCACGTTGGTGGCAGCGTCAGCAGGGGAGAAATTAAAGGCAGCAGTGCAGGATGACGAAGAGTGCCTTGGTGAGCCATCAGCACATGTTGGGGCACGGAGCTTCACACCAAGGGGACCAGCTCTGCGCGACGGTGGCGGCACCAACAGGGCCCTGCACATCCCGGGGATATTCTTCATGCATGGGCTGTCAGAGGAACTGGGAATAAATTCAGCACCATCCCGGTTTTCGCTGAATATTTCTAAACTGAGAATCACAGCTCGAAATCCAGTCAAAGGAGCTTAGAAAATGGAGAAGGCATCCGGTGCTCCTGAAGGTCTGGCTGGTCATTGCCTTCCCCGTTTGCTTCTCCATAAAGCAGAGAGGGCTGCGTGGGGAGGTGGCAGCGCTGGGACCTCGCGGGCACCGAGCGCCGCCGCAGGGCTCCAGCTGCTCCTGGGTTAACAGGTAGCACAGATGAGCGAGCAGATGATGCTGATTTTTGTTTGCCGAAGGAGAGATCGGAGTATTTAAATGTAAATACGCAATTAAGGGAAATTTAGTCTACTTTTAAGCAGCAGATTTAACAAAGAAAAGAAATCATGCTCCTTCTATTGGATTTTGTCAGGAGCCTGACACTGATCTCACATGAACTTAGGGCTGCCTTTGAAATGCGATGGCACAGAGTGAGTGACCAGCCTTACCTCCTCCTGCTAATATAGCCAGTATTTCTCAGAGGAGTCAAAAGAGAGACAAGCAGGCTGTAAAAAGCAGCAAATAAAGAAATAGAAAGCCTGAATATCACTTGTACCTCTGAATTACTTGCCTCTCCCTATCTCGTGTCCTCGTCTTATCATTATTTTAACATTAGGTCTTTCTTGTATTTAATAGTACTTCTGCACTTCATTTATATTTAATATGACAACTACTGCAGGATGAAAATGATCATTATCTATCTTATTTCAGACTCTGCGTTCTAGTCTCAATAGGCACAAGCAGCAGATGATTATACAACTTGTGATGTTTCATGCAAGCAAATTAGAGGTTTTTTTCAAGTTAAAAGTGTAATTCGGGGTAATAGGAGAGTGTTGTTAACTGCCACTGGTACATGGAGCTTTCTGAGACACACAGTGGTGTGGAGGCCCTGAGAGTCACGCTGAGTGTTTAGAAGATACGGGAAGGGTGTTTTGCTGTGCCTGGATTTTCCAGAAAAGAGGGTATGGGGTGTGTTCCCATCTGCTGCAAAGTCATCTTGAACTCCAAGAACAGCTCTGGTGGGGCAAATTTTCAGCTCGTTCACCACAAGATTTTTGGTTTAATGCTCACGATTGTTGTCTCTCTCCTGGTAAATGGATTCTTCCCTTTCTGAGGAGCAGCCGTTAACCTTTGTGAGACAAGGTTTAGGTTTTTAGTGGAACATGTGTTCATTGTTGGGCTGCCTCGCGCTGCCCAGAGCTGCACAAGGATTTCCTTATGCTCTCCATGGAAGAGAGGTTCCGAGCTCTCCAGTGCATTTCAGCTGTTGATCTCTTTAGCACCAAAGGAGACAAAAGACCTGGTACAATTAGTCTGTAATGTCTTCTCTGAGTAGATCTACCTGCTTCTGAACTTCCCTGCCCTTTTCTTGTCCAAGTGGAAAGTCAGGCTAGTGAGGAAGTTTTGGGCTTGAGGAGATTTTGCAGCCATGGGAAACAGGGAGAAGAAAGATCCTGAGTTAAGAAAGGGACTTTCTGAAAGCAGAGATCAAAGGGAGAATGGCCTTTTCTTACAGCTGCCACATCTACCCTCACCCCCAGGGAGGAGAGGCTTTAGTTGCCAGCAGCCACGCTGACAGCGAACCATTGCCATGCAAGGAGCACGTTCGTTGGAAGCAGTAGTTTGGGGCAATTTTTTGACAATTTTGCCTGAACCATGCAGTGAGCATGCAGAGAGCCAAAGGCACAGGACTCTGCTGTGCCTGATTAAGAAATTCTGCTCCATTACTTCAGAATATTTTATCTGATTAGTATTTTGTAAGCACAGATTTTCATAGTTGTCAAAGCATTTGGGCTATTAATAATGAATAGATCTAAATAGAATCCTTTGACTTTCACGGCTGCATCTTTCCAGCACGCTTAAGAAACAGGGAAATTTTTTCCCTCCATTATCCCTATTTTACCAAAGAGCTGTCCTGGACAGTAGAAGGGTTCAATGGCCACATCCACACAGTCAGTCACAGGAGTCCCAGATTTAGGTGCTGTTTCTGTCTCTCATGCCCTCTGATGCCATGCTTGGTCCTCACCAAAGCACCCTAAACTCAGATTTGTGGCCTTGTTTTATTGATGTGATCTCTCCCTTTTTTCCACACCAGGAGCAGGCCATCGAGGTGCTGACAAGGTCCAGCTTGGAAGTGGAACTGGCTGCGAAGGAGCGGGAGATCGCCCAGCTGGTAGAAGATGTCCAGAGGCTCCAGGGCAGCCTCACCAAGCTGCGGGAGAACTCCAGCACCCAGATCTCGCAGCTGGAGCAGCAGCTGACGGCCAAGAACAGCACCCTGAAAGTAAGGCTGGCTTCTGTGCTCTGGGGTTCTCTGATGGGTGCTTTGTGAGGTTCTGAGAGGCACGCTAAGAGCCATTGACTTCAGGACGCTGCTGGGTTCTTGTTTCTGTGACATTTTGTTCTAAGTAATCTCAGTTTTGTTGAAATTTAATTTACCCATTTCTCGCTTTTCTGAAATGTGTTTTTGCAGAATGTGGCTGCCTTTAGAATCAAAACCACCAGCAAAACCCAACGGATACTCACCATGGAAATGTAATTCAGGAGTAGCTGAATGGAAAAGGCCCAGAAAATCCTTCTTGGGTTTTAAAACTTCTCATTCCCATTCCAGTGACTGGTGTTGCATGATTGGCAGGGATCTATCGCACCCTGGTCTATCTTTGCATTTACCTACTACCCCGTCCAGTTCTCTCCACTGGGAAGGGGAATTGTATCACTGAGAGCATAAAACCAAGGCACAGAGAGAAGGCTTCTTAGCCCTAACAACCATTTAGTTATTTTGTTAGCTGTATACGTGCTGCACAGCAATTCCCCTTCGTAATTAGAGGACCAGTCCTGCACTCCGTTGCACAGCAGTGGCGCTGCCCTGAAACCAGGAGAAAGATCTCAGGACTTTGTGAGTGACCCTTTTGCCTTGGCTGCAGCAGCTTCTCTCTCTGTGCCCCAGCCCACACAGGTCTAATCCGTCCTTGAGCCTGAGAAACGCTTCCTGACATGTGTTATCAATCAGTTCCCTGTCTCTTTCATTGTTCTGACATCAAGGAGCTTCACAGTATAAACAGGATAAATTTTTCTAGTCCATAAAAGACTTCTTAGTCTTGCAGGTTTTGTAGTCTGGGCGTTTCTGAAAGCAGGAGGCTGATGGTGCCCACTTGGCCGTGACTGGCGTGGGGAGCTTTCCTCTACTGGAATGGTTTAATGTTCAGTTAAAACTCTTGCAGATCCTTCTAATTCTGACCCTTATTTTAGCATTTGCTTATTTTGCTCATGTGGACAAATCCCTGTTGGAATGAAAACCAGAGTGTTGCAGTCAGTGTGTGCTCTGCGCGTGTTGGGACAGCCCTGTCCATGAACGCTCAGTAGAGCCAAGGAGACCCATCGGCCTCCTTCATCCGTGATATCAGTCTCTGTCCATTTGTCACCGTGTGGGCACCTCTCTGGATGACAGGGAAGGAGCTGCCCTGATTTTTAGGGACACATCTCGCTGGCGACACCCGGGTTACAGCCGGGTTTTAATTTTTTTGTACAGCCTGGTAGAAGATATCTCAAGTCCTTGCACTTGACAGATTTTCCTGGAATAAAGCGTGTTCCTGTGGAGGTCAGTATTAGTTTAGCCGTTAACTTCAAAGGGAACAGGATCACAGAAATGACAGAGCAAGGCTTTGATTTCCATTTCAGTAATCTCCTTCCATTTCTCAGAGGCTTGCCCAGCTAATGCTCGGTATTTCAGCTCCCGTCGATGGTGTCTGATGCAGCGACTCCATTGATAAAGTTTTAGTCATTTCAGGCCTCTTTAACCTTATTTGTTGCACTACAGAAATATTTCAAAAGACATACTTTTACCCTGAAGTGCTGGGAGAACATTGTACAAAGAGCCCAGCCTCAGCCGTGATGTCTTGATCTCACGTTTGATTACAGAGAATTTACTTCTAAAATAGCTGAGATGGTAACAGTTGCCTCCAAAAACCAAATCTCAGTGTCACAAATTAAAGCAATGTTCTCAGCCTGTGTCTTGGGGAAATTCTTTAATACTCCGTGACTTAATGAAACAATACAGAAATATTTTCAAAATTATTGCTTCTTCATCTGATCTAATAATCAGAACGTGTCCTCTAGTAACAGGACTTTTCAAACTATAGTTATATTAACCCTTTGTTGCTGGGAGTTAGAGCTTCCCTGCTCCACAGTTAAAGAGCAGCAGTCCTGGTTAGCAGAGAGACATCCAGTAACCAAGGGTAATTAAATATGGGGGGGGTTATTACTCTAAACTAAACTACAGCATTCCAATGGGGTTTTAAACCCCTGACTGCAGCCTGTCCTGTTTTACCTGACCCTAATGCAATGATGAGTTTATTCTTTTTTAAAAAACATGAGAGCACTCAGCCTGTCCATGCCCTAACGTGGGGTCATTTGTACAGCAAATGAATGTGGAATATTTGCAGATGCCTCATGCAGAGATGCCCCCAGTCCATCCCTCCTGGCCCCTGCGTTGTTGTGGGCAGGAGGATGTTAAAATATCTTTTGTCTGAATTAACCAGGTTGGTATTTAGTGCAGGATATTAGTTCCTCCAGATTGTCTCACAGCTTGAACCTTTGTTGTTCCCTGTTCTGTACGTTTTACAGGGTTCTTGGAGACAATTACCATACTAATACAATTTAAAACAGTTGTTGACTGGGGTGATGCCAAGTGCCTGACTGCCCTGGTTGTGTACAGGCACTGTCTTCTGAGTCGTTAGTTTATGCTGTTTAGTAAAATATACATTGAGGTGCAGATTTTCCATGGCAACAATCTCTGTATTAGGTACTTGGGAATGATGGATGCCTGTGTTTTTATACAATTCAGAGTAAAATATTGCTGGTTGCCATACGGCCGTAACGGCACACGAGTACCTGGGACTCCAAAACAGCTTCTTTCTGTCAACATCTTTTCTTTTTGGTTTTTTTAAACTGTGTTTTATACCTAAAATTTCCAGAAATACCTTCAGGGTATAGCGTGTACCTATATAGAAATGCATGTAGTATAGATTGCTTTAAAATAGGAATGCGTATTTTGTATCTCTTTCTGCCAAAAGGGATTTTTCTTAGCACATCCTTGCAGAATTAACTCACATTAATCCAGGAATTAATTTCAGTGTTTTTTATACTGAGGAATGGGGTAAACCAGGGCAGTTGCTTGTTATCCCTGCTGTAAAACTAACCTGCCAGAGACCCACAAACATTCCAAGTTGCGGAGCTGAGGGAGAGTTTGTACCCATTGGGTAGCGTTGAGCCGGGCGATGCCTCCACCCTGGCTCACAGTCTGGTAGAGAGGTTCCCTCTTCTCACTGTTGGTCTGTCCCAGCCCTGCTGATCACACACTCCTGACTGTGCTGGTGCTGAACTTACGGGGCTGCTTTTTAAAGGGCTCTGCTAAAATGATCCAGATTCCCAGCAGCACTTCCCTGCCTCCCCCCGCAGTCAAGAGAAGGAGTGGAGCTGGGAGTAGATCTTGCTGAGTTTGCTCCCCGCTGAAGGCAGCTTCTCCTGCTCACAAAGCCCTCTTTTCCTTTTCTATGTCATGTATTCCTTCCCTTTCAAAGCAGATGCTGTCTATGAGGGTGTTCTGTTTCCTGTGACCCTTGCGATTCTGTGCCAATTTAACACCAGTTTTAATTAAGTGAAGCAGAGCTGGCCTGAACTCAACCATAGAAGCTGCAGGCCAGTAAGTTCTGTTCTGTCTTTGCTTAGGTCAGGTGTGCCTGTATTCAGCAAAGAGATTATTAGTGGGAAATTAACATGGCTTTTGCAAGCAACATATCTGCATCGATGACGTATCGCTGCGTTTTCGGGCTCCTGAAGCATTTGTCTGGTAGTGATGAGCTCTGTGCTGGGGGCAGGGGCTCTGGGCTCAGGTCCCAGTGTGTGCCTTTGCCTTAGGGGTTGTGTTACGAGGTTTGTTTCAATGTTTGTGGCATCCTCACAGCCAAAAGAAGCCTCACACCCTTTGAGGCTGCCCCAGGTCAGGTAATCTGGGGCAAAAAGACCTGCTGGGATGGTCTCAGTGCTTCATCTCCGGTTTGTGATCGCGTTTGCTGTTGCAATATCAATGCTTGTACAACACCTTGGTGGGGGTGTTCTGCTTGGATAAGCCTGGCAAGCCTGAGGCATTCCAGTCAACAGCAACTTGGTCAGTCTTTCATGTCAATAAGGTGATCAAGAACTGTGCTGCTGGGGGCCAAAGCTCCTTCACTCCATTTATCAGTTCTGTAAAAATTCCAGCTGCCCCATTTTCAATACCTTCTTCCCCAATCTCTGTATGGAACACAGCAGAGACTTTGCAGGCAGCCGGATCGGGATCCGCCGAGCTCTGTAACGCTTGGCACGCTGTGAACAAAGGAAGAGCAAGGTATAATTCTGTTTATGTTGAATTGGTTATAGTTTGTTTTCTGATACACGCAGATCAGGTGCGAGTCATTAACCCTCACTTGTGCACTGCTGTATTTATGGGAGAATTTGAAGATTATTTTGAAGCCTGCAGAAAAAAAAAACCTAAATAATTAAATCTATCTTCTTTCTTTTAAAGCAACTGGAAGAAAAACTGAAGGGCCAGGCTGATTATGAAGAGGTTAAGAAAGAATTAAAGTAAGTGTTAAATGCTTACATAATTTCTTCACAAACTGTAGTTTAACAGTGCTTGTTAAATGAAGCCACAAATCTGTGTTCTTGGAACAATAAAGAATTCAGTCAAAACCACAAAGACGAGGAAATGGGGAATATTGGCAGACATTGCATCCAGAGCCAGTGCCTCATCCTAGAGCGCTCCATGCTGCTGCAGCTGAGCATCACTACAGCAAACCAAATGTCCAGGAAGAGAAGGAACTAAAACTGTCATCCACCAAGGGTAAAACGTTTGAAAATCTGTGGTATTTTAGGTGGGCGATTCTTTAAAAAACCCCAGCCAACAGCTGAATGTGGTGTGGACCAAGAATGTAACTCCAGGCCCTTGGCTGTAACACCTTCTCCCGGCCGTTACCAGCAGTGCTCAGCACTTGCCCTGTTAGTGCTGTGCTTGTTGCACTGGATATTTTTGCTAATCTGTTGTTTTTTTAAACTAAAGCCACAAACAGCCTCTTTCTGTTTCAAGGGTTTTCTTTAAGAGACTTGAAAGAGCCTCATTTTAAACTCTTAACAAGATAACCTGTCAGGCTCAGAAGGGAGTTTTTTTGACTGGCAATATGTTGAGTGTCAAGGTTTAAATAACTGCAAGGAGCTCCATCCCTGCTTTCATCACTCTGTCATTTTTGTGTGTATTTTAAGAAGACTGAAAAGATGTTCCCTTATTTAATGAGGTATATCAGGTGCAGCCAGGTAGTCACAGGTTTTTGTTCACCCATCCCTGGAGAGTATGGAAAGCAGGTTTGGTTTTGCCAGCCCGGTGACTGCCTGGGCCAGGCTGATGGGATGTGGCACTGTCAAAAGTCTGTTGCTCTCAGCCTGGTGCCCTCGTGCAGAATCCTGCTGTGCCTGCCTTTGTGCCCCGAAACGCTGACAAAAATGAACTGCTCGAAACACACATCGCACCGAGGAAAAAGGGAATCTTGTCAGTAAGGAAGAAAGAGAGTAAAATTCTGAGTTGTCTGGTATGTTTTCCTTAGTCCTCCCAAGGATCTTTGAGGCACTCTAGGCTGATGGATCTCAATGTCAGCCAACTTTCCAAACCTTGGAGGAACTTAACTCGGTCCCTGTCAGAATCTGGGATGGGAGAACCCCTTGCTTTCTGCATTGGCTTTTGAACCAAATGGCTTTTAAACCTATTTTTAAGATCTGAGCTCTGTGTGCCTTTTCAGTTCCCTCTTGAGTAATACAGGAGTGCTGATCCTCCTGCCTCTGCGGGCGGGATCGCATGGACAGAAAGTCAAACTGTCCCAATGCACACTTTGCTTTGGAGTAAGATCTTCCACACTGTCTCAGATGTGCTGATTCAAGTCCCCTTTAAAAAAGCAGACAACTGATCTTGAGCAGCAAATTGAGTGGAGATCTCATGGGCAAAGTTATTCCTGGAATCCAAAGGGGAAACATTTTGCTTCCTCATATTCAGAGGGAAAATGTCTCTTTTGCAACACATTTGCAGAGTCGTTTTTGACACATTTAAATAAAAAAATGAACCCACTGTAGTGCCTACTCCTCCAAGGGCAATCCGAGATCCGATCCGCCTGAGTTTTAGTGTATTTGGGTTGTAGGAAGTTACCTGTGATGTTCCCAGAGGGCCATTGCAGATAGCAAAAATCCACTTCCAGTAGGCAGAGGCCAGTAAGTTTCCAGCCAAGGTTTGGTCACTGCTCCAAGCTCACTCAGAAATGCAGCTGCTGACAGATTCAGGATCCTGACCAAAGGTCCCAGGTGACAGTTGCTGCTCAGAACCAGAATGCGTTGGTCGAGCAGCCTGTGTGGGTGGGGGCACAGCAGGATCGGGGCGTTAAAGCCAGACTTGTGGTGCCAATAACCCGATGGACACACAAAATACCTCCAGGCTCACTTTGCCCTTCCAGCCTTGGTTCTGTAGGAAGCAGTAGTGGTCAGAGCCCATCACACAGCTCCTGAGGGCGGGCAGCCCCTTTTGGATTAGTCTCATCCCAGAGGAAGGCGGTTGGTTTGCTCCAGGGCTGCTCCACGTGGCAAAGCCGGGTGGTAAGTGGGGAGCTGGGAGCGCTGCGGCGCAGGCTGGGCTGCTCCAGCCCGTGCTGTGCCACAGCAGGTTTGCCCCAGGATAACTGTGTTAAATTCAGATGTGTCTCCCTGTTTGCCCATCACGAGGATGTACATTCCTCCTTGCTGTCCTCCTGGAGAATGTCCTTTGCGGAACCCAGGGCAGGAGGGAAGCAGCTGCCCACCAAGGCCTGGGGTTTCCCCTAGATGTGTGTTGGTGTCCTCAGCCCCTTGGGGTTGTGGCAGACACAGCTGCACTTCTGGAGAAGTGTCCCAGGAAACACATGCTTCCAGCAGCATTTAGGAGCCTGAGATATCACCCCTGTGATGTCCTTGTGACACCAGGACCTCTAAGAACTCGAGCTGTTAATGCACAACCTCTCTCACTCCACTGACAGCAGGAAGGAGGCTCCTGTGCGTGGGGGTCGTGCTGTGCCCGTACAGCCGAGGCTTCCCAGCGTCGCTCTGTGTGCACTGGGTGGTGGCTGTGCCCCACAGGGAGCTCTGCTGCCAGGAGGTGTCCAGTAACACCCCATCATAAAACTGATGGCTAGAAGGTTGTCACTTTATTAATTATTGTATTTGTAGGAATGCCTGTCAGAATTATCACTGTATGCACAGCTGCAAAATACATGAGGTTTCTGTCTCAGAGTGATGTTTATTTGCTATGGTTTTGTGTAATCTTGAATGAGTCTCTTGAGACCACTGACTGATTCCCAGTGTCACCTAATGAGCATCTGATTCTGGATTAGTGCAGGGTCACATTTATAGGGGAGCTGGACACCTCCTGGTCTGTGGCTGTTAATGAGGGCTGGGTGCCTGGCAGGTTCCTGGTGGTACCCAGAACTCATCCCTACATCTCAATCCTGCCTTTCTGCCTTTTTTGACTCAGTTTCCACATTTAACACATGGTTAAACATACTCTCCCTGCCTCACAAAGTTCACGTTGCTTTTTATGTGACAAACACTGCATAAACACCATCTCTGTCTGTTTATCTATTTTTCTTCAACAAATGAATGCTGTCTTTGGACAATGAGAAGCTGCAATCATTTATTGCTTCAGTCATAGGACTTCACGTCCTGCCTGCAGCAGTATTGAAGAAAATTGATAAGAGAAAGCAAAGCAATAACTTTGTGTTCCTGCAAGATTCTTGTTTGCCAGGCAATACAGCCCTGACTGAAAGGCTTGGAAAGGAGACATCCTCTGACCACTCAGTATTTATATAAAATATTGACAGTGAGACTGCCAGATCCCGCTCTGAATGTACTTAAAAATATTTGGATCTTTCAGATTTCTCAGGAAATATTGTACTGCTGTGTCTCCCCTTTGCCACAGAGCTGGGAGGTTATTAAAATGACAAAGTGCCTTCTAGGCTGTAGTGGCTTGGTCAGGGAGGTTGTCTGTGCACATTTCCCGTGGTGGGTGAGCTGGTGTGCATTGTACAGAGCGCTGGAACCGGGGGGGATTCCCAGGTTTTGTTGCTTTGCCACAACTTTTTCACTGATAAATTTATATTGCTTCTGACAGCTTAAAATGTTATATCCTTATTAACCTTTAAATTTACACTTTAAACTGGCCTGGTGGGATTGCATATGGAATGATTTAGATGACGCTCGAGAAAACGTTCCTATCCAATAACCAGTTGGAATAGTTATTTTCCATTCATTATGAGACTGCAAGGAGGGCCGTTACCACTTGTATTGTGGCTGGAGAGGAGGAGATGATTATGTTATGATGCTCATTAGCACGGTTGTTGTGAAAAGAAGAAAGAGGAAATAATGTTTTTTCTGCCTTCCACAGTATATTGAAATCCATGGAGTTTGCACCCTCCGAAAGCTCTGGTGCGCAGGTACTGAACCCGCTTTTGTTTTCTCTCTTACTTCAGCAGCTCAGTTAACGAACACGAGTCATGTCTTGCGATTTGTTGGTGTTGGCGTGGATGATTTCCTGTTGATGTTGAGACACAGGGCTTGATCAGTGTTTTTCTGATGTTTTCTTATGTAAAAAGCTGAACTGAACATTTTTTGCCTGTTAATTCCTTGTAAGTGGTCAAGGACAAAGGCTGAGGTTTCAGCTGTGCGGGAGTGGGTAACCAGAATGGTGTCAACTGCGGCTTTTAAAGCTGGCACACAGCTGAGATGCACAGGGTTCTTGTACTGACAGCAGGCTGAGCAAGGATTTAGCATTTTTTAGCCTTTGTTAGCCTTGAAAATAAGATTTGCAAAGGCAAACAAACCTTTGAGCACTAAGAGGGCGGGAGAAATCTCTGCTAGTCCAGCAAACTTAAGTTTGAAGGTTTTGAATTAAGCTCCTGCTTCTGAAATCTGAGCTGAATATCAATGTGCGGGGGTTAATAAGCTTTGTTATGATCAAGGGTTAGATGTTTAGTGGAAGGTAAATGGCAGCTTTCTGTGACTGGTGCTATTTTTGAACAAAGTGCTCATGTTTAAGTGCAGCATTTCAAGGAAACGCTTAACTTGGGTCAGTTGACCTAGAAGAAGTAATATCATCCTTACTCTGATTTTAATCAGATTAAAAGAATCTACAGCTTTTAAATGGAGAGCTCGCCAGTGCCATTTTAAATAAGTAGGATTAAGAAAATGTTCCATTACACATTTTAAAATAATGCAGAATTGATGAATGTTTTACAGTGAAAATTAAACAGTGAATCCCTTGTATGGCTCACGTAGGAGCACTGAGCGATTTCTGCAAATGCACGCATGGTGAATTCCCTAGCGGGGTGCAGAGCAGAGATGAGCAATTGTTTTCTTCTTTTGAAATCCTTTTTAGTGCCTGAGCGAGACTCTTAATGCTTTCAGAAACAAACCTCCCACTTTGATTTTCCTTAGGATGCATCTAAACCGCTGGAGGTGCTGCTGCTGGAGAAGAACCGCTCGTTGCAGTCCGAGAACGCCACGCTGCGTCTCACCAACAGCGACCTGAGTGGTAGGTGACGCGGCTCTCGGCTCTTCTGCTCTGGTTGCTGTCGTGTGAGGGGAGGGCGGGCGAGTGAGGGCTGAGTGTCTGAGCCAGCGCGTGGCAGAGCGGTTAACGGGCCTCAGGAGCACCGAGCGATGTTTGATTTCTGCAGTTTTATAGGCTGGATAATAAAATAAAACTCGGAGACCACAGAGAGTCTTTAAAGGTTAGGAAGGAGGGGCGTTACACGATGTGCCGAGCGGTAGCGTTTGGGGCTGTCTGCTGTTTTGGGAACAAATTCATCCGTGGCACCAGGAGTCTCTTCCCCCACACACACAATGTTGTGCACAATGTTTGCATGCAGAACACAATAATCTTCCTGTCTGATACGTGGACGTAGACTACCAGCTTGGAAAAACAACGTGCTGCCTTTTTAGCCAAGTGTGTTTGCAGTTTGGCTTTCCTGGTGTGGGCTTTTGACATCTTGTGTGCACATTTTTCAAATGGCAAGTCATGGAATTTCCAGATACTTGAATGTTTATGGGTTTTGCAGCTGGAAGAAAGTTAAAAGTTGCCACTGGCCCTGGGATTACTGAATTCTGAAGTGGTTTATGACTATAACTGGGTGATATTGGTGCATCCACCTAACGGTGATTCTTTATTCAAATTGGTTTGTTCCAAAATGTAAATGTTTGCTGCGTTTGGGTTCAGTCAGGTCCAATGAGAAATGTCTTGAATGCGAGACTACAGAGACTTGCTGTCTGTAACTGCATTGATTTAAATGTGTAACTGCACTTCGTGTCATTGTTCTAGTTTTGATGTTTGTAAGGGGGATTCTCCAGGCTGCAACATACAAGAAAGGTGCAAACATGAAATGCATGTTGTTTGTTTTGGGGGCCTTGTTTGGCTTATGAAAATTTCAATTATGGAAAATAAAAAAAAAAAAAAAGAAGAAAAAGAAAACCAAAACCAAACCAAAACCAAAACTCCCACCGCCACATCATTGGCCCTTGTAAATCTGCACTTTTTCCCTTTGCGGGGCAAACTTTGCATTTTTTTATCTTGGTTTTTCCCTCCTTGACCCCCCATAATGCATTATGTTTGACCTTCCTTGTAGGGTCAGCCAGGAGAAAAGGGAAAGACCAGCCTGAGAGTCAGCGTCCTGCAACCTTGCCGGCCTCCCCTCCTTCTCAGTTGCTCCGCAACGCGGGGGAGCAGGCCTCCAATACTAATGGTACACACCAGTTCTCACCAACGGGTTTAAGTCAAGACTTTTTCAGCTCATCCCTGGCGAGCCCCAGCTTACCCCTGGCCTCCACAGGAAAATTTGCACTAAACTCTCTCCTCCAGCGCCAGCTAATGCAGTCCTTCTACTCCAAGGCAATGCAGGAAGCAGGAAGCACAAGCATGATTTTTTCAACAGGTCCTTACAGCACAAACTCCATATCTTCCCAAAGTCCGTTACAACAAAGCCCGGATGTAAATGGCATGGCCCCATCTCCCAGCCAGTCAGAAAGTGCTGGGAGCATCTCCGAAGGCGAGGAGATAGACACGGCTGAAATTGCACGTCAGGTGAAAGAGCAGTTGATCAAGCACAATATTGGACAGCGGATATTTGGACATTATGTGTTGGGACTGTCGCAAGGGTCTGTGAGCGAGATCCTAGCCCGGCCAAAGCCATGGAATAAACTGACTGTGAGAGGCAAGGAGCCATTTCATAAGATGAAGCAGTTCCTCTCGGACGAGCAGAACATCTTGGCTCTTCGCAGCATCCAGGGTAGACAAAGAGGTAAGCGCTCGCCGACCGAGGCTCTGCACTGCTTTACTCTTAGTTCTAAATGTTAAAAATTGGAAGCTTCCCTGTGCGTTGCTGCTGGTTTCACCCAAATCAGACGTCAGGTACAGAAAGCAGAGCTTCCTCACTGCTGCCCAGCACTCCAGCAGGTTGGTATCTTTGCTTACGCTGTTCTCAGCCGCTGGCTCGTGTTTGTCAGCAGAACGAGCAGCAGGGACCTCACACCCCACACTCCCCAGTAGCTCCGGGACAGAGCTAAATGCAGAGGGAAAAGTGTTGGTAGATACGAAGGGACAGCCCTCATTTGGGGTTCTTTAGTGAGACCAAACTTTTGTTCGGTCTTGTGTGATTCCCCCCACCCCCAAGTGTTTTGACAAAATATCGTAGGTGATGCATGAGATGAGTAATTAAAAACAATCCACATTTAAAGCAGCTCTGCAGCTGTGGTGATTGTGAGAAATAATGTGCGTTCCATTGTGATTCATCTTCAGCAAAGACTGAGATTTACATTTAGGGAAACCAAAAAGTAAGTTGTTTACAGTCGAAAAATATTGGAAAGGACAGGCAGGATTTTCCTAGATGTTGTTTAATTCAAAGTGCACACTGTTAGATTTATAATCTGTTCTTCCTTTTGATGATTGTACTTGAGGGGATTATCTGCCCATCTTTAACCTCTTCATTTTTGGTATCCCTAGACATTTATTTATATCTGTCTAATCTCCTTTCTGAACGTAGCTGTAATCTTTATTAACAAATCAGCCAGCCTTGCTTCTTCCTAAGTAGCAGCTCCCACCGAGCTCGAGGGGCGAGGGCAGCTCGACCCCTCGCCCGCAGGGACGGGCTGCTGGCTTCTCAGAGCAACCATCCCCTGATTGTTTTGTTCTTACCAAACTTGTTTTTCAACAGAGAATCCAGGCCAGAACCTGAACAGACTATTTCAGGAAGTACCGAAACGAAGAAATGGGGCTGAAGGTACGTCACAGGCAGGTGTTTCTCTTTGCAGTCGATGCCTAGGAAGCGGAGTGTGCTTTAGCTGTGTGTTTCCTTAAAACTGTGCAGTTTGATTCTGGCCTGGAATCTGATAGAAAAACAGACAGTAAGTATAAAACAAACCATGGGTTAGACTGAACACTTTGCTTTTGCTAATTCTGCTGCTGCTGTACTAACGTAACCCCGTTTGGATAGTTGTTCCACTCGCAGCCTCGCTGCACACGCAGATAAAAAGAGATCAGTGATAGAAGTGGCCTCGTAAAATCATCAGATCTATTGAAATACTCTCTTTGCTATTTTTGTGATTTTGGAGGGAGGAAGTTGCACAATTACGCATAATCCAACACCGGTGGCCTCCTACTTGAGTTTAACTGCTTTCTTCTCGTGAGGCTTATGTTGACAAATACACTTTAACGTGCTTTTGAATTAGTGTGGTGCTCACTTCAGTGCAGACTGTGAAAAAGAGAACAAATAAGTTCATCAGATCAGTAAATTATGACTGAACAGGAAGTTTTCTTCATTCAGATTCATTACAGAATTTTTCTTTTGACCAGATGAGAGGAAGAAGAAAAAAAACAGAAACGGGTGCCCCAGCACTCTGTGGTTGTTTAGACTCCAGTCAGAAGTTCTCACTTACCTATCATAAGCTCATAGTGAACAAAGCAGTTCAGTACGATAGCATCCACAGTCACAATTTTCCCTCCTTTTCTTCCCCTTAGTAGTTAAAAAAACACAAACCAAACCCAAGCAAGCAAGTAAGAGCTCGTAGCTGGAGAGTGCTTCCAACGGGATCTGTGTTTGAATGACCATTTCTCTTCCTGTGTGTTTTCATCTGGTTACTCCTCCGTTCTGTCCTGCGCTGAATGTTCGCTCACCCGACCTCGCCTCGTAGCTGGTGCCGGTTTTAAGTTGATTTCTGATCTTATGCTTTTCTCTTTCTTCCTCTCCCCTCTGATTCTTCTGTCTTCTGTTTCCTCTCCCCCTCCAAAAATGAAAAAGAAAAGGAAAACAATAAACCTGCTACCCTGGAAGGGGAACAGCGGAGCCCCTGCCCCTTCGATGATGGCAGTGTTCAGTGTTCAGTGCAGGCAGTGGGCAGGCTTTTGCACAGCAAGGATAGTTTTCTTTTATTTAATGCATTTTTAGTGTTGTAAATGTTGGTAAAGGTCCTGTATGAACTGTCAGGGCGTGCTGGCGGGGGTCAGTGTATGCATTAAAAAAGCAACCAAACAAATAGAAGTTTTCCTGGTGTCATTAGTTTTGTTTTCCTCTTCAGGTAACATAACCACAAGGATTCGAACCACGGATACTGGCTCTGATGAAGCCATCAAATCCATTCTCGAGCAAGCCAAAAGGGAGCTGCAAGTACAGAAATCAGGTACGGACTCGGCTTGTCTCATACTGCTTTTATTTCAGAAGTTAATTAAAACAATTACTGTGAGCTTTCTGGTCAATTAATTATATTCTAAAAGCCCCAAATGTAGAGTTGAAGAGATTGTTACTTATTTATTTCTTTGTTTGTTTGGTGGGGTTGTTTCTGTCTGTAGGACACCCCAAGTTAAGGTGACACACTTGGCAGGTCGCTGCTCTGCCTGCTTCACACCACACTGCAGGACAAACCTACAGAATCCTCTCTTCTACCAATTGGCTCCTTGCAGAAGGAAAGGCTCCTGCTTCCTCTCCTGTCTAACCCAGGCCCCAGGGGCGCATGGGAGAGGGAATGGGATGGGTTTGTCGGGGGGAGGTCAGGCTCCAGCTCACCTGTGGGCAGCACTGGAACCAGAACACAGGCAAACTCCATTCTGACTTCTACACAACTTTGTTCTTGAGAATGTATTCGGTGCCTGGACTGGCAAACCCAAAAAGCATTTCCTTTCCATTGTTATTTTAACATCTGATTTACAGTTTGGGATAGTTGTCTTTCAAGTGAAAACTAAGCTAACCTTATGGCAACATATACAAGACTAGTTAATATATGATTTAAATACTATGACTTTATGCATAGAGAGGAATGTGGGCTGTGAGCAGGACAAGCACGAGCACATTGATTGGTGGCCTGGGTTGGATGAGAATCTGAGGATTCCTTTCAAATATTAATTCAGCCTCAGAACTCCCCGTGAAACCAGCAGCTAAAACAGAAGAGGTGATCCCTCTGTCTTTTTTCCCCTTTCTTAGCTTTTCATATATTTTATAGTGTGTGACGGGAAGGAATGTAGGGAGACAAATTCGGAAATGTATTCGGATGAGGCATAAAATCAGGAGAATAGTAAGCAGTGTGTTTCAAACCTTGCTTTGCTTTAAGGCCCCTCGTGCAGTGGTGGGTTCCCTGTTACTACCCCAGTGCTTCCCTTTCCCCAATCTTTGTAAAGCAGCTTTCAGAGGAATTGGTTGTCAGGCACTGGAGACCTCAGTGGTCCTGTTAGATGTAACCAGATGCCATGGCAAAAACCTCTTGGCTCTGCAGAGGTAATTCTCCACCCACATTCTACTGTCTGCTCATCCCTGGTTGCTGCCGCACGGCCACACGAGTCCTGTTGCCCACTGAAGCACTGCTCTCCTAAAGGCACCCATGGCTCCATCCTGGGGCTTGGGATGAGGCAGGGAGCGATGGCCAGGCGTCCACCTGGTTCTCGTAGAGCTGTTTATTCCACTCATTGGAACAAGACAACAGGAAGCAGGAGCACACTGAGCTGGTCAGATGAAATAATGAGGTCTCATACTGAAGTTCTTGCTTTGTTGCAATTCTCTGTTATGTTTTTGGAGCTAAAAGGACTCACCTTACCTTGTAGGAGAGTATTAACAGTCTGTCTAGGTGAACACAGCAGCTGAGTGTGTGTTACCGTTCATTTGTGGACATCAAAGTGGAAGGTTAAATAACTTTGTAGATCAAACCATAAAATGTTATTGACCACTTGGGGTGGGGGTAGGGGGGGAAGAAGTGAAGGCTTGATTTTCAAAGGCATTTATTTGAAAATGTTTACAGTGGTGGAAAACATGCAAGCAGTACTTGACTCATGCGTCGAGTCTGTGCGTGCAGGCATCCAGCACCCTGGCAACTACAGAAATTCTCCAGAGGAGGACTCTGGAAATCTTACCTTGTTTTGAACAGTGCAGGTCTTTGCTTAGTGAGAACTCCTCCCTCCCATCCAGAAATGTATTGCAGCCCTGTTCCTGCCAGGGAAATGTGTACAGTAGCACGTGTTGAATACAAAGCCTGTTCCTCTGTTGCATTTAGTCTTTTGGTTGTTTTTCATAGCTGAGCCGGCTCAGCCGCCCTCTGCATCGAGCAGTGGCAATTCTGACGATGCTATTCGATCCATTCTGCAACAAGCCCGACGTGAAATGGAGGCCCAGCAGGCTGCCCTTGAACCTGCCTTAAAAACACCACCTTTGTCTCAAGCTGACATTTCTATCCTGTCCCCCAAACTAGTCTCTACACCTGCAATGTCTTCGGTTTCCAGCTATTCTCCTTTGGCCATATCCCTGAAGAAACATTCATCTGTCACTGATTCCAGTATCTCTGCATTGCAGAACCTCTCTGGGCTCAAAAAGGAGCCGCAGGAGGCGCCTGGGTTAGAACTCCATGGAATAAGTGATTCTGCCCAGGGTATGTTGAGGCATGTTAAAAATGAGTTGGGACGTGGTGGTGTTTGGAAGGACCATTGGTGGAACACTGTGCAGCATGAGAGAAGAAATACAGCTCTTCCCGAAGATATAAAAGTTGAGGAAGCCAGTGGTGGAAAAGAAAAGGTCAGCAATCAGACTAGGCCAGATCGTAGCCAGCTCCAAGGACCATCTTCTTCAGAGTATTGGAAAGAGTGGCCAAACGCGGAATCTCCGTACTCCCAGAGTTCTGAATTGAGCATGACTGGGGCGAGTCGCAGTGAGACACCGCAGAATAGCCCCCTCCCTTCGTCCCCTATCGTGTCTTTGTCAAAGCCATCCAAACCTTCGGTTCCTCCACTGACACCCGAGCAGTATGAGATTTATATGTACCAGGAGGTGGATACGATAGAGCTAACGCGGCAGGTCAAAGAAAAGCTAGCAAAGAATGGCATCTGCCAGAGGATCTTTGGGGAAAAGGTAAAGAACCAGTTCATCTCGTGTTGCGCCAGCGTTGTGAATGTGCTCCTTACCCTGGTACGGAGCTCGGTGCCGTGTGTCTGATGGAAAAATGTTTTTGCTTCCTGTGTTCCGTATTTAAAAAATAAGCTCACAAAGAAAAAGCATTAGTTCTGCATTTTGTGAGTTGCATTGGTTTTATACAAAGATTGGCTCCAGCCATTGTAACCAGAAGTGGTTAGAAACATCAAAATGTTACTGAAGCTCAATATTTCATGCTTAATGTAATGAATTCATGGAATATTTGAGTAATACCATTGTCATGGCTGGAGAGTCTTACATTTGTTAGAGGTGAAGACTATGGACACAAGAGCATTTTTCCTTTTTTTTTAACAATTGGAAATGTGCACAAGGGTGTTTGAACAAACACACAGAAAATCCTCTGCCTCTCCTTAGCCAAGAATTCAGACATTCCTTACAGGTGGTGCTGGGGATCTCGGCGTGCTTTCAGACGCTTTGAGCACTGTTTGATTACAGATACGCGATGCACGATAAAGCTTCTCAAGTTCTCGCGTTGTGGGCCTTAAGCCCTGCACACGTGCAGTTTCAGGCAAGTCCCCAACCACTGGGACACACTTCCCACCTATGAAGATGTGGACATTTGGTGTTTATTCTTCATATAAAGAATTGAATCAATGCAAAGGTATAACAGGAGCTGGCATCGTGCTCTTGCCTTTTCACTAAGATATGAAATGAAAAGCCTCTTGGGGATGTTAAAGACCCAGCGGCAGCTTTCATTAAGTATGATTTTTTACCCTATACCTGTGCCAAATTCCAGGCACGTTAATTGTGTTCTGTCTGTCTGAAATATCCCCTTTACCGCAGCCGGCTGTATTCTTAAATATTTACTTATGTGGAGCAGCTGCTGGTACAGGTGAAAACACACGTCATTGTAATTCAGCCCCAAAAAATCCACCAGATAGAGGCCTGGTCTCAAAAGTCCCAATTATTTTTGTTTGAGAACAGAACCCGTGCCAGTCATTGCCTGTTTCATCTGCCTGGGTGTGCCTGGCCGCGGTGTTTTTCCTGTTAGAACTGACGGAAGTGTTTGACAGGAATACAAAAAGCATGGAAACCTCACACCGTGCTCCTGCGTTTGTGCTGCCACCGCGTTCCTACAGGAA
Source organism: Tapera naevia (assembly GCA_033556795.1). NCBI lineage: Eukaryota > Metazoa > Chordata > Aves > Cuculiformes > Neomorphidae > Tapera > Tapera naevia. The sequence continues at coordinate 2,079,173 of JAUMJJ010000220.1, forward strand.
AAACCTGTGCTCCAGAGGGAGCCCCTGGCAGGGAAAAAGCATTTCCGTTGATCACGTGCAGGTGTCGTTGTGCTGATTGTCCATCTAAATGGACCTGAGCTGGTTGCCCGTCTAGAACTGACCTGAGTGATGAGCAGTAAAGGAAACCAGTGACTTGACTCACCACTCCCACATCCAATGTGTTAACGTGCCCTTCTTGGTTGCTTCACTTCAGGTGTTGGGGCTGTCCCAAGGAAGTGTCAGTGACATGCTCTCCAGGCCAAAGCCATGGAGCAAACTGACCCAAAAAGGCCGAGAACCATTTATTCGTATGCAGCTCTGGTTGAACGGTGAGCTGGGACAGTGTGTCCTGCCCGCACAAGGGCAGCAACAAGGACAAGGTAATTAACATTCCACTGTGTTGTTTGAGTTGAGGAGGAGGAGGAGATCTTTGTTGGGTATTTTTGATTTGCGGTGCGCGAGGCTTGGGCCCGGCGCTGGAAGGGGCAGCGTCCGCTGCGCCCAGACAGACCCTGGGAACAGGCTGGGAACACTCACCAGCAGAGCACTCGTTTATGCATAATTGATAAGCAGCAGTTATCAAGTTCCTCATTAGGATGACATCTTCTAGGCATGAATATGATACATAACTCAAAAAAATTTTGGCCAAAGAGCTGGAAAATCTTGTGCACTGTTTTTGAGGGTTGCGTAGGGGATTTTTATTGTTCCTGGGACAATATCAATTGCTTTTGCAGGAGGTGAGCAAGAAGAACTGAGCTCTAAAGGGGAAACGCTGGGTTGCAATTAAGCTTTTATTGTGGCTCTCTCTTGCCCTGACACCTGCTGGGACAGCAGGGCCAGAGAGGGGTCTGGCTCAGCTGAGCCCGTGGTGCCGCTGACTCACATGAGCAGTGTGCCCTGGCCGAGCCCGGCGCTGTGCTGAGTGTTGAGCCTGCTTACTGTTTGGTTTGTGGTTTGGCATCTCCTTTTATTGTTCCCTGATTTTCCTCTCCTCTCTTGTCTAGTCCTTCACTCTGTGACATCACTGCAGGATTCCCTCCAGCAGGGATGTGCGAGCTCAGGTAATCACCTGGTTTCAATGATTTGCTCTGAAATAATTCTCTGTGCTGTTGTTATTCTTTTGCCTTGATGCTGAGAGGTTCTGCAGGGTTTGTTGGATCATGCAGGAGACCCTTCAGTTTTTGTATTCACACAGTTAATTCCTCGTTCTCTCTGTGTTGCTGTGGCAGATGCAGGCACTGCACGTCTTCAGCTGCGCGTGTGGGGTACAGGGACTCTGATCTCAGACACCATTGGCTCTGTAGAGTTTATTCCCATAGTTCAGCTTCTCAGCCTGATGAGTGACGGTGGCTGTGAAGCCAGGCCCTCGTTTGTAATGTGAGCTGCCAACCCACTGCCTCCCGTGGGGGCTTTTTCCACTTTTCGTTTGTGCAAAATCTGCTTTGTTAATTCAAAGGTGGGGAAAGGACCGTGTTATGTCTTCCTTTCTCAAGCTTGGTTACATATTCCAAGCCAACCTTTTTTTCCTCGCTCCCCTTTCCATTTGGAAATAGCAGATGTGGCAGAGAGGGATGTGAGAGCAGAGGGAGCAGCCTGGGACGGAGGCTGGAAGAACCCAGCTGGGTTCCTGCTGGCAGATACCAAACCTGACCCTCACAGACTCTTTGCCAACAACAGCCTTCACTGGCTGTTCTGTGTATTTCAGGGTACAGAGAAGGGTGCGTTGTCTCTTCCCCCACCTCTCTGCCAGTCTGAAACATTCTTTTTTTTCTGGAGCTTTGCTGGTTTATTCTGAATATCCCAACCAGGCGGCTTTGCTTTGCTTTAGTGACAAACTATTTTGCGTTCTAGAAGATTTTACTAGCAGAAATCCCATGATGTTATTCAGTCCATGTTTGTCTTAAGAACAGTAGACAATAAATAGATAAAAGCAAAAAAAAAAAAACCAAAAAATGCCCCTGGTAAAAACAAGCCATGAAAACAAAACCGAAATGGGAAAAGATTATTTGCAATCACAGAGCTATTGTCACTCATAGCCAAGCGTTTAGCGAACATGGAAATTTCCTGCAATGCTTTGCACGCTGCTGTTTGTTAAATCGTGCCAGTGACTACTTCTGTGAGCATCAGTACTCTGCCAGAGTAACTGCTACAGATAGAAATGCCTGAGACAGCATGGAAAATATGAGTAATTAATTGTAGCCATTTTAAGAGGAATTTGAAATCAGAGGAGCTGGGAAAAGGCTGCATTGTTATTGCTAATCATCATATTTATGACTAACTGTAATTAGAAAAGATTGAAAGACAAGCCCATAGTATTAAAATCCAACCACCTTACGGGTTCCCGGTGGGATTATTGGTAGCTGGAAGCGATTTCCTTCAGGAAGTTCAGTTGTGCTGCTGTGAGGTTTTACTCCCCTCCTGCACTCCCAATGTCATTTGTCAGTTCCTGCCCTTGAGCTCGGATTTGGTGAGGAGACACGTTCCTATCAGCTAATAAAATCAGATTATTGATGATCACCCTCCTTAAAGCCGAGTTACAACTGGGCTCTTGCCCTTTTCTTCCTCCTTTCCAATGATTAAAAATAAAATGGTTGTACAGAGCCTTCTTTTCTTGATAGAAAGGAGTAAGGGAGGTTGTGACACCACACAGGACAAAAGAGCAAGACCAAGTCATTCCGATGAGGAAGGGCAGTTGGGTAATTTTCTTTTATTAGCAGCTATTCTGTAATTAAAAGTACAGCAAACAGTTTGGAAAAGGTAATGAAAATTACGTGTTTGTGAAGGAGCCGTCACTGCAGGGCAGGGAAAAAAAAAGAGGCAGCTCCAGTTTTCTGGTCTTCTGAGACATTTCCCAGGAAAATCAAGGCAAGAAGGGGTTGCGTACTTTTAATTTTAAAACAGAAATTAATCAGAGCAATTTGAAAACGAAAAAGGTCTGGAGCCTTTTCCATACAATGTAATTGGCTTGGAACTTGTTGAATGCATGCAGGGAAAGAAGTGAAATTAAACTAATACAGGCAGTGGCTCCTGAGAGCCTTGCCAAGAAAGTCTGCAGTGTGCGGAGTGTCAGCAGGCGCAGGAGCGTCTCGACTCTCATGAGCTGTGAGTGTTTTCGTTACCGTTTGGCACTGCTCTGTCACACCAGCAAGATTTGCTGCATTTCTGACCCAGTTAGTAACACTTCAGGATCATAAGGTTTTGATTAGCATCTCATTCATAAAAATCTCTGCTTTTGTCCAGTTTTCCATGGTCACACGTGGACAGAGGGGCCCATCGGTCTGTTGTACATAAGGGGCAATCGATAAGCAGTGTATGTATATATATGTGTATATATATGTATACATGTATTTGAGGCAGCAAAGAGAAACCAGGCTCATTTTTCTTCTTTTCAAGCTGTATATATGAATTTTCAAAAAACACAGTCTATAAAAAATTACAACCATATAGATACATATGTATGTGTATTTATATACAATTTTATATTTTTTTATATTCTTATAAATTTTTATATATATTTATGTATTTATGTATTTGAGTGTGTATATCTGTATTTTCTGCCTATGACCTTTCATCGAAGCTTTGGAGATTCTGTTTGAGTTTCAGGGAACACATTTTACACAAAAACAGTGCCTGTACCCTAGGTGGTCAAAAATAGTATCGCTGTGCCTTTCCGACCGTTCTTCCTGCGTGTTTCTTTCCACCTAACTGCTCTAATGCCCTTGGGTAAATCTGCCTTTTTAATGATTTATGTGTCAAAAGCACAGACCAAATCACATGGAAAAAAAAGTTGAATTAGTGTCATCCAAGTGCATCGGCGTTTTTGCTGATGAATTTGGCCCCCGTTTAGCTGCGTTGCTGATGGTCAGAGCGGGGCTGGTTTGGGTGATAGCCCTGTGCCAGCAGAAGGGTCCTGTGCTCGGGTGTTTTTCTGACTCCTTACCCTCTGTATTGCTCTTATTGCTTTATTTTGGGGTCTCGGGTCTTTCCTGTGCATCCATCGGACACGAAGACAAAGTTTCTTTTCTGGTGCTGTTGGTTTCGATGCTGCTCCCAGGAAGGCAGCATTTTTATTCACTTTAGTGTTTATCCTCTGTGAAGGACATTTGCTCTCTCAGTGCTACATTAAAGACTTGCAAATACTCAGTGGGAGGAAGACGAGCCTTTTTGGTCTGTGTTTCTGTAAGGGTCGTCTTATGACCTAATGTGGAAATCTTCATTTGCCGATACAGCTGCGGGTGATCTCCGGGGATTTTGAATTTCCCTTTTGTTTGCCTTCCTTTCTGGGTATCATCCATCATCCCTAACCTCGTGCTGCTTAGCAATAGTAACACTCATGGGAGTTGAAGAAAGGATTATATAGCAGCATAAAATGGGGAGCTAATTAGAGCTTGTTTCAAAATCAGAATCTAGCTCAAGATAATTGCATATTATCTGGTGATTTAAATACCCAAGATCTACTGTATTTAGATCAACTAAAATATGCATAGAAGATTTATTTTCAAAATAAAACATTTGTAACAACAGGGAGATTACTTCTTATCATCCCTTGGGAAAGAAAATGTGGAAAAAAGGTTGGATTGCAGTCTGGTTTCCTGTAGTCAGAGTATTCACAGCCATGTGGAATGAGGACAAACCAGGTATCCATCATATTTTTATTTATGTAGTACATATTCCTGTGCTGGTTTTCAGTACAGGAGCTGCTAAGCGGGCAGGTAGCTGGCTGTGTCCTGGGCAGAGCTTCCCATTCACCTCGTACTGGCTGCTCTCTGCAATGGGCAGGGAGTGGATTTCTCTGGAGCACAAGGAGTATTGGCAGCTCAATCCTTAGTACCTTGAGATTCTACAAGTGATCAGACCAGGGAGGCTGGCAGATCTTCCCAAATTGGAGCTATTTTTTTTTTGTTGTTGAATGAAAAAGAGAGAGAGACCGTTTTGCAGTCATGTGCTGGCATTCTGGGTTAATAAAAATGCATGACATGAAATGTTTATGGTTGATGTGGTCTATAAAATGGAAGAGAAGGGAGATCACGAGGCTTTTAATAGCTGAGTGGTTGGACTGCAGGAATTCCCTGCATGGACAGGTTATGACTGATGACCAATGGGTTATGTTTGATGACCGATATTTGAGTCTCTGTGTTTGGGTGATGAGGTCGTCTCCTTTTGTGCTTAGGTGCAAAGGCATTTTTAAGATTTGGAGCTGAACAGTCGAGCCAGCCCAGCAGTTCTCTTCACGCCGACCCTGAGACAGGCTTTGGTGAAGTTTCCCCATTGTTTCTGTGTGGCTGGAGGTTGCGGCTCTGCCGCAGTTGGCCGTGGCCGTCTTGGCTTCAGACCATGGGCTATCAGCTGGCCCCGCGCACGGACAGCTGCTGCAGTCTGTCTGTAAGGCGTGTGATCATCTTCTGTGCCATTGCCCTGACATTTGGACCATGAAAACCTTCCTGGCAGACTCTGGTATCAGTAAAGAGAGAATCACTGTCAAGGCACCTTGTGCGACCCAGGGATGCGGCGTGAAGCCGGTGTTTCAAGTTAGTTAGTTCTCAATATCACATTGGCTGTTGGTGCTGGCCGTGATCTGGTTCCTTCTGCCTCCAGCCTGCTCCCTCCTCCCCAGGCTGTCCCGCACACCCGTAGGACTTTCCCTGTCAGTGATGCTTTGCCTGCTTTTTACCTGTCGGTGTTTGTAGAGAAATTCCTGTCCCAGTTGTATTTGCTGTCCATGGAGCCACCCCGTGACTGACCTTGCAGGCTCCGTGCCCAGTGTGGTCGTAGCTTTGCTGTTACAGAGGTGCTGAAGTAAAACATAAACTCTAAGAGCGGACACTGTTCTCCAGGCAGAAATTCCTTGTGGCTGAATTACGATGGAGAGCACCAACAGACTTCTAATGTTAACAGAGCAGAGGAGACTGATGCTGGGTTCTGAAGGGAAATTTAATTCACTCTGAAGTGTTGTTATGAGTTCGTAGTATTCATTTTGGAGAAGTTATCCAGTCCAGTTGTGGCTATGTCTTATTCCTGTGGTTATTTGGGAATGGGGGTGCTTTAGGCTCCCTTCCCTTTGGTGTGTGGGGAGGGGTCTCCAAGCAGGAGCTGGTGTGCAGCTCGGCAGTAGCGTTTCACCAAGCACACAAGTGCCTCGGTCTCAGAGTCTGCATTTTAAAAAAATCAGAATTAATGTATGAATATGTTTTTAAGCTGTATGAAAAAGGAGACCTCCCTGACCATTATTGCTGCTGTGCTTCCCGGATAGTTTACAGGGTACCAGTTAGCATAAAAGTGGCTGAAAAGCAAGTGTAGTTGGTGAGCAAGTGCTTCCACTGAAACTTCAGCATCAATCCTAGCGTGTAACTCCTGTGCCCTCTCTCCAGGCTTCGTTTAAAAGAAACCATGGCCGTTGAACATTAGGGCTCTGTAAATTCCACTGCTCGTCATTTCATTATTTAGTACTTCATTTTATTAATTACCAGCATTTTCTTTCCCTTCCACTTGTGTGTCTGGAGCTGAGCAGCCTCCTTTGGGGAGGGACCCCACTGCCTCCCCTCCCTGCTTCCAGGCTTCTCCCGCCAGCGCAAAGCACGGAGGAGGTGGGTGGGAAATGAGGAGCTGATCCTCTGGAAAGGCAAATATAAAAATAACTGGAGCAGCACTGAACGGCGAGCGAGGCCGGCGCGGCGCGGCGCGGCGCGGGAAGGGCTGGCAGCTCAAGGGGGGGTCGGGAGCCGGGGTGACGGCCGGGCTGTGTCCCCTGTGGGCTGGCAGCTGCAGAAGAGGTCGGGAAGGCTCTGCTCCGGAGGGAGGGGGTATTTTGCTGTTGGTAATAGGAGGCTCTGGCAGCTGGCAGAAGCTCACGCTGGTCTTCTGGTTGCTTCTGGGAAAAGGAGGGGGCAGCAGGTCCAGTCCCCGTGGCTGCCACCAGTGGGGTGGAGACAGCGTTGTGCCCTCGGCCGTGCCTGGGCAGCAGCCCCACTGCTGCTCAGCAAATTACAAAATGCTCCTCCGCTGGCTGAAAATTACCTTGTTTTCAATGCAAAGAACAGATAATGGGCTATTTTCCTTCCAAAATACTGTAAAGAAGGTGTGCTAGGACCAAATGTGCAGGTTTTTATTCCCATCTTACAATGGGGATGGAGCTGAGAGGCAGCTGTCTCCTCCACCAGGTAGCTCTGAAAGTGGGAAATAAACAGCCTGTTAGACTCCTGCTCTGATTAGAGAGTTATTTATTACTTGGGAGCAAATCATTCCCAAGAAGAAAAAACAGAAAATTGCCAGAAAATTCGTGTCTTCCAAGTTACCTTCAAGCCTGGCCTTTGTGTTAGGGTGCAGCAGGAAAGAAGAACAAGGTGAATTTGTCCCCCCTGATTTGATGGGTGTTGAGTTTGGCAGCAGCCATTGAGGGGAAATTGCTGAGAAACACAACTTGCATTGAAAACAAAGCAAAGTGGATTTGATATCAAATTTAAATAAAAGTGAAAATAGAAAAATATCCAATTAATAAGCCTAATGAAAGGAGAAAACAGTCCATGTCCCACATTTATACTTGTCAAAGATAATTGCTGATAGCAACTTCAAAGCTGCTGGTTGCTTTGGCTGTGTCTGCAGTGCCCTGTGGCGGGGCTGGAGGAGGGATGGTTCCCCACAATGACTCAAGCTCTGTTTGATGCTGTTTGTTGGCAAAACCTGAGCTGGGCAAAGGGTCTCTGCAATGAGCCCGGCCAGGGCATGAGGTGTGAGGAGGGCAGCATTGTCCTTGAGGGGTTCTCAACAGCTCTTCTGGTGCAGAGCCCAGGCAGAGCTTTCTTCTTTCCATGCAGCATGAGATGGTCCCCTTGGGGGTCTCCTCCTGGGACATCCCCGCGGTGGGAGAAGGAGACGGGCCAGGTGCCGGATTCGCACCCCTGAGCTGTGCTGTAGCTGTGCCTGTGTTTCGTGTTTGTGTCTCTCTTTTACCCCTCTGGAACATGGGTCCTAAAAATAGTTGTAAGTTTGAACTGGCAGATGTTTCATTTGTCCTTTACGAGAGGACCAAAATTAGCCTCTCATTTGGCACCTAAATAAAGCAGCTTTGCTGCCGTTACGCGAACTTTGCAATTAGTGCCTATTGAAGTTGTGACATTTTGGTGTGTGGAGGGGAAGGGCAGCGTGGGAGCGGTGCCAGCACCTAAGAATCCACCAGACCTTGGGAGAGAGGGGGCGAACCAGAACGAGCCCAGGGGTTCTGATTTGGGGCTTTGAGTTGGGTTTTTTTACTTTTTCTGATCTGAGCAGGTGGGGGTTTTCCTGATGAAGGTTTCATTTTAAAAAGAAAAAAAAAAAGCAAAAGTAACTTGGAAATGCTCAGAGCTGTCTGCTGTAAAGGTAAAAAAAAATAATAAAAGGGCAGCAATGGTTTCTCTTAATTTTCAGAGAAAAATCTGCACAGAGTGCCTGGAGCTGGGTTAGCAGTGGGACTCCCCAGGGGCAACAGAAAGATGTTATAATCAATTACCACATCATAACACTGATGTATGATAATTACTGAGTGTTCCTCCTGAGATAGTGCAGCATTTGGCTGGGATGCGGCTCTTTCATGGTCCACTGCCTGATTAATATGCAAATAATAGGCTGATTGCATGATGAATGCAGAAAATGAGTTCGCTGATAACGTGAGCACCGAAGCGGGAAGATGATAAATTACTTTTACTGACTGTCCTACATTAAGTACCCTTTCTCAACAATTTTATCACAAATTAAGTAAAGCAGTATGGAGAGATTACGAGGATGTGTAAAATAATGTACCTTAATAGCTTCTATAATATTGTTGCGTACAATGTAAATGTCATTTTGTTTCGGTGCTTTGGCCGGTTCTCCCGGAGAGCAGGCGTTGGGTGTAGCGGTGCCCAGGGTCACTCCTCTTCCACCACTGTCTTCTGAGATGGAGAGCGACCACTGTAGGTGTTGGATGGGGCTTCGCTGCTGAGCGGTCCTTAGTCCCGGATCCATCCCGTATGGATCTCGCCCACAGCACGTGGGTGTCCACGTGGTTCAGTGGGGGAGAAGGATGGGAATGTGGTGCACAGGGCACATCTGCATTCTGCTTCTTACCCTTGTCTGGGGCAGAGGAGAGGTTCACATCTCTACGGAGGGTGTAGAGGCAGTTGGCCAAGGCTCTTAACCCCACAGTGTGAATGTTGGGGTTGTCCTGTGCAGGGATGGGGCAGGACTCGATGGTCCTTGGGGGTCCCTTCCAACTCAGGGCATTCTGAGATCCTGTAAAATACCTTCACACTCAGGGTTACAACAGAGGAGGACAACAAAAAGCACAACTGTGGTAACACGTTAACGTTAGTTTTGAATAACCAGGTCAGCAACGAAGAGCCTATAAACCACAACCGACCCTCTCAAAGCTCTGACTCTGTTTTCCAGAAGGTATTGTGCACGTATTTATTTTGATTATACTAAAAATATAACTGTGTGGGGTTGTGGCATCTTGATTGATCACCTCCATGGCATATTTGTTTTAATATTCAGAAAATCTTTAATGAAGTTTCTGCACGCAAGCTGTTTTAATAATAAGGTTATTGAAAATATTTTCCAGCAGTTATTTCTAAATATTGACTTCTGAGTTATGGAAACACAGAAACATCTGAATTTTAAATAAAGATTAGCAGAGTAGAGCAAGGGCTTTAAAGGCAGCCATGATTTTACCATTCATCACCTAATTTAAAATCTATGTTCTTTTTAAGAGAGGGGTTTTAATTGTTTAGAGGTGATATGTTAAAACAAAAAATTGTCTTTCATCACTCTTCAGTGACCTCAGTTTGGACTCAGGGAGCTCTGTGTGAGCAGGCAGACGTTTGGGGAGGTTCTCCCTCCATGCTTGCTATGTTTTTTGCCTCTTCATAGACACCAACGTTTGGCCACTGAGCCTGGGGAGGGGCTTGGGGCTGTTGGCCCAGCCTGAGGAGGGCTCCGAGGTTTTCCAGTTTATCTCTACAGCCAGCTAAAAAATTCTCAACTTTCTTTTCCCCCCCCCCTTTGTTCATTGTCAAATAGCGCTTACGTGGCTGTGGAGACCTCCTGCTTCCCTGGAGGACATCTCAAAAACATCTCTTCCTGCTCCTTGCGAGTTTTAGCAGTGGTGTGCTTGTGTCAGGGTTGGTGTCTCTGTTCCAAACTCATAGAACTCAGTGCAGCGCTTCATTTTCCAGGCTTTTTTAAAGTATTTCCAATATTTACCTTCACTGTTCAGGTAGTTTTCTGTGCTCCTGTCATTTAATGTGCTCTCCTGTGCGTGGGGACCTTAATTTTCAGCATTGCCCCAGTGACTTCAGAGTTCACCAAGCCGGTGTCATCCCCTTTGGTGCAGACACGCGTACATCCGCACGCTTCCCTATAGGAGTTTTGTTTTGATCGCTGCCCCCACCCACATCCAATTGCCTCTGAGCCAAGACCCAAAATAACATTTTGTTTGTGAAACAGCAAACAAACAGAATCTCCGTGGCCATAGTGGGAATCTATGACCATAACTCTAGCGAGTGCTTGAAACTGCGTGGAGCTGCCTCCTTGGCATCGTTGTCGCTGCACTGTGGGGAGGTCTGTGTTCTCCTGCACTTAACTGGGGGAGTTTATAACTGTAGGGAAGATCCTATTTTCATAAGGCACATTAATTTGCAAATTGTGACCAGGTAGGGTTCACTGACTTACAGTAAATCCAGCAAAATCTCTGCCTGAGAGAGCTCATTCAGCTTTCACAGGTATTTTCTTCTAATTAGTCAGGGTTGTATTGCAGAGCTGTTCTGATTTGTTCCGTGGTTCAAACCCGCGCTGCCCCACTCGAGCAGAGCTGTTACGGTGCTTTAGAAGACCCTGCAAAGAACCATTGCTAAAGGTGTCAGTAGATAGAAGGTTGGAGAAGGATAATCTCTGCCTGAGATAACCCAATGTCTGCCTTTAGACAACAGGAAAAATTTCTTCATGGGAAGGGTTGTCGGGCCCTGGTAGAGGCTGCCCAGGAAGATGGTTGTGTCCCCATCCCTGGAGAGATTTAATAGACCTACGGATGAGGTGCTCAGGGGCCTGGTTCAGTAGTGGACAGGTACGGTTGGACTCGGTGATCTCAAAGGTCCCAACCAAGCGATTCTGTGACTCTTTGTTCAGGCCCTGGGAAGGGGCACACTAGGGTTGTCCTGAGGATGTTGCCTCTCATCAGCCATGTGATTGGATCTTGATTCTCAGGAAAATATCCTCCAGTTTTTGGTCTCCAGCTTGGATAGAACGGGCAGCCCAGTCACGAGGGGAAACAGAAGCTAATCCAGTCCCAGTGTGAGACACTTGGGTCTCGGGCAACCTGCCAGGCCTGTTGTTATCCATTAACTCAGCTGCACAAGGAGGTAGACACAGGCCCTGGAGTAGCAAATGCTCTTTTAAGAGGTTGCTGAGAAATCCTCCGTCCACGTTTGTCTGCTTTCATCTTCCTTACTATTTTGCCGTAAAGGGAATGGGCAGAGCGTGGGATGTGCCGTTGCCTCCCCGCGCGGCTCTGCCCAGGACGTGGCAGTTCCTCGCTGAGGGACTCTGGGTTTGGCGTGGACCTGGATCCGGAGCGTTGGACGGTACGAGGAGCGGTGCATCAGACCACGCGCCAGTTAAATCATGTTTGGGTTCTTGTCGGAATGTCACAGAGTTCCCTGTCAATTTGTTTTAGCAACTTGTCCTTCCAAATGCGCAGTTCGCCTTATGGCATGCCAGCAGTAAAAATGTCACTTACAATAATTACTTTTTGGTGAAAATGCTTGCTGACTTCCTACCTTCAAGCTGTTTTTTACACAGTGGGGAGATAATAAGAAATGACTTTATCCTGACTGCTCAAATGAACACTAAATGGAATTTAGGTTATTATTACTGCAGATAGAGGGCTGTGTATTGAAATTTAAATAGTGGATCAGATAAACTACAGAGATTTGTCTCTGAAAATTATAGTGGGTCTGCTTTTTCAATCCACTTCACTCTGGAAGTTAAGGCAGCTGTTGTCTGCCTGCTGTCTTTAGAACATAATATTGCTCATAATCCTTTTAGAGGCCACTGAATACCTTCTGTGTTTTGCATGATCTTCCTCATTTTCCTCTGTACCTCGTTCCTCAGGAGTCCTTTTGCAGGTTCTGAGCTGAGGTTGTGCTGGCAGCAAAGGTCAGGCAGTTGGCTCTCCCAGTGGCTCCTGGGCTGCAGGAGCACAGAGCGCTCATCACAGCCACCGAGCTCTGGGGAGAGGGTCTGGGAGTGTGGAGCTTGTGCTTTGTGCTTGACAATTCCGAGGCTCTTGTTCAGGTCTTTGCTCCGAACCTTTGGTTTACCATTGGATGCAGAGTCAGCATGCTCGTGGCTGCAGGAGGTGAGGCAGGGCCTGAGCAGAAGTAGTGAACCTGCTGCTCTCAAAATGCGTGCAAGGAATTCAGCGGGAGGGACCTGCCGGTGCTGGCAGAGAGCAGAGTGGTGCCTCTGGGACTGGTGAAACCCTATCCGTGCCGCAGCACGGCTCTGTCATCCAGATGCCTCTGGTGAGAGGGATCCCTGTGGGCTAGTGTCGGGTCAGGTCAGCATCTGTGATCTTCTGGGGGGTTGGAGCAGGTGTCTCCTGCGGGTCTTTGCATCTGGGGTGTCCTGGGTTTGGAAGGAGGATCCAGCTGATGTGTGTGGTGGATCTGCTCTGCTACTGCTTTCGTGTGGAGGGCTGTGTTGGATTACTTCCTGTGGTCAGAAGAGTTCCTGTACATCACAGTCACAAAATAGTCCTTCTTGACCAAAGTCCTGCAGTGTTGTAATGAAGTGTCTCTGCCTGCTGTGAGCTCGGGAGCACAGCCCAGCCCATGGTTCGTTACACCCAACATGGGTTTCATGGTGTTACGATGGCAGAACATGATCAGACATTGTCAAGGAACCTGTCAGGGCGATTCTGTCTGGGAGGAAGTGTTTTCAGGTGATTTGCAGGGCACCCATGGGATAAGCATAGCGTGAAATGTTCAACACCCGGTGTTCAAAGAATTCAGGACCCAGGATCCAGTACTGGGGACCTGACCCCCAGCATGGGGTTGGGAAATCATGGAGATGGAGATGAGTGAGAAAATCTGAGGTTAAGTTCAGGAAAATCACCGTAATCAATGAACTTGTCTTTATTTGCATTTGTTTATTATTTTCTCTGCTGTATATTTGAACGTGCTCAAAAAATCTGGTTGGAAGTGCCTCACTTCCCTGTATCCCAAACGTGTGTATTATGAATGAATAATACAAGATCATGTGGTAGAGCTTTTGCCCTTTCATGATCGTCTTGCACTGGCAGCTTCAGAAGATTTGGATCACTTCAACGCATTTCTGGGATATTTGAATCTTTAAAGACATTTGTCAACATCCATCTGTAATTGGACAAAAGTTACACCAGGTTCCTGATTACTTAAAATTGTGATGTTAAACCAATGTGTCTTCATCACACACTCAGGACCTGATGGACACTGTCTTTCCACCAAGGTCGTGTGGGGATATCCTCTTGTTGGAGACCTTTCTCCCATCCTGGATGAAGCACAGGGCACTGCTCACTTCTGTGGCTTCCTGAAACTTAAAATAATCCCAGCTTCTGCAGTGGCCTTGTCACTGGGGATGCTCTCAGTCTATCCAGCTCATGATTTTTAGAAGCTTCTGGGCTTTTGCTGCAGGTTTTTGACTGGATATGGGCTGCTGGAAGGCAAAGTGCAGCAACCCTTTGATAGAGCAGAGTTTATCTGTTAAAGTGCCTTCATCATTAAATGATGGCCAAGGGGGTTGCAGGTTGTGAGTGATGGGACACTCACAGCTTCCTGTGATGCCCTGTTACTCAGAGTGACAATATTATCTCCTCCTCACTCTGTACTCATGTGCAGACCTTCACTGAGCATCACTTACAGCTCTTAAGTTAGTGCTGTTCTTCAGCAAAATCTGAGGTTAAAAAGCAGAACACGTTTTGAAGAACTAAGCTTTCTATGCGTTGCTTTCATTGGAAATGTTCAATTCTAGTTTTGAAATCCTAATGTGTATTTTTTGAGATGTCCTGAATTTTCTTCTTTGTCCTGTGAGCAACTTGAGAGGCATGAATACAGCCAAATTATTGCATAGAACATGTGAAATGCCTGTGGATTGACAGTTAAATAGTGAATACAGTCAATTTTCCCCTTTGTTCTGCCAGCAGTCACTTGTACTTGAAATATCTATTTAATTTTTTAAGTAGATTAAGAGGAAATGTTTGCATTATTTGATTATTGAATTGACTTTTCCAAATAATGGACCTTTCCCTCAAATATTTATGTGATCTTGAAAATGTTTTTCCATAAGGGGAAAATGCTAAAAGCAAATGGGGAACACATTTGAGTTATTTGATGCCTCCTCTGCAATCGCTGTACATGGGGGGTGGGGGAGCAGTTTGTCGTCTCTGCTGCTGTCCAAAATTAGACTCGGGTAATCCTACCTTTTTGAGTAAATAAGCAGCAGATTGGTCTTAAAAATGAAATTCAAGTAAGCTCTTGATGTGTGATATTAAAAATAAACAAGCCAATATGTGAGCAGCACCGAGCATGTCCGTGCGGGCTGAGGACAGGGATTACCTTTGCTGTTCACCTGATCAGGCCAAGCAGGGAGAGCAGAGGGAGGAGGAGCATCAGGAGGTGCTTTGTTTGGTGCAGTGTGGTTGGGGTTTGGGCTTTGCTCCCTGTGTACGTGAGGTTCGCAGCGCACAGATGAGGAATTGTGGAGGGAATTTGCAGCTGCTCCAGTTATTCCGTAAGGTTTGCATAAGCTGGCACGAGGGACAAAATTAGAGGGAAGCTGAGCGAGCGCCGTGCAGTTTGTGAGCTCGGCAGCCATCGCTCTGACCTTGCAGTGGGTTAAAGGACACAGACCTGTGAAGAAATGTGTTCATCACGTGGGGAATTCCTGCCACCCCTGACAGGGCACAGTGAGCAAGATGGATGAGCTGCCAGCTCGGCCCCGCGCGCGGGTGCGTCGGGGCAAATTTACTGTACAGTTCCTTTGCTGCTCTGGTACAGAAATAACGTTTGCTGGGCTCATGTTCAGTTGTACAGTGACCCAGGGTGAGCAGAGAAAAGGAATCAGGTTTGTTGGATCCCTCTTGCCTGAAGGATTTGTATGCACCTTGCTTTGCTTTGATGCTGCCTCTTCTGCATCTTTCATAACACACTCGGGAGTGAATCCAGTTGCCTGAGCTGAGAGAGCAGCCCTTTATGTAAGTGTGTCAGGGAACCTCTCTTGGCTGCAGCATTGGGAAAGCGTCTGTTTACCTCCAACACCACAAGTGCACTGGGCCCCCACTCCATTCACCCCACCTTTGCCTTCAGAACGTTTTCTGTTGGTGTTTAGGATGCGTTTCAGTGCACACAAGCTGTGTGTCTCTTAGGATTTGATGATATTCAGGGTAGCAAAGAGACTTGAAAAGCAGTGGGATTTGCAGCTGGTCATGGCCGTGGCAGTGCAGGAGCTCCCAGGGGGGCATCGCAGTGCTCAGGATACACAGTTCCATTAGAGGGACCGTGGGGTTGGTAGAGACCAGCCTCATCCTTGTGTGGCCAAGCTTCCTCCAGAGATTTGGGAACAAAGCCACTGGTGTAGGAATCTGAGATACCTCCACTTACCCACGTCAAGGAGCGAGGTGTGGGACAGTGAGGGGAGCAGCAGTCCCGCCAAAATAGGGGAGAAGTGTGCGTGGGGAAATGGCGCGTGCTCTTTATCCTTTGAAGGGAACTGTTCTTCTAAACCACACTGTCTGCGAGTTGTAGCTTCAAAAAATGTTCAGACTGTGCCCGTAGATGCTGGGACTTTCTGCACAGGCTGAGTCGGTTCATTCCATTAGAGATAGAGATACATGGGAACTAGGGAGAAACATTTCCTACAGAACCTATTGTTGTTGGCAAAGTAACAGATTGCAAAAGCATTCTTTTAACCAAAGCGTCCCAGTAACAGATTTGGGGTCTCCTGATCCACTCACTGTCTGCATGTTGGATTCTCAAACCTGTTAATTAATACAAATAATTACACACTGTATTTTATTCTTGTTACTTCTGGGAAAAGAGAAGTGTAAAAATGTGATGTGAATGATGAGAAACAAAATGAAATTAATAGCATTTTCAAAATATAAAGTTGTATCAACTGTGGAAAATCCCTCGTTGGCACCACAAAATAATGGCTGAGTGAGTTCCTCACAAGTCACTGAAGGAGGCTTCAACCAGTCTGAAATGGCAGATTTTGAAGCATCCTTACTCAAAAATGTGGAAAGTAAAACTATCAGATTTCCTGACCACGGAAATTTCTTTCAAGCTTACAGAGTATTGCACTTCATTTTCTCCTGATTTTGATTTGTATTGGCACATCTTCTCTTTATAAGAAAGCAGAGATGGCCCAAGATAAAATTAGAAAATAATTCTGTGTTTAAAAAGAGGCTTTTTAGTAACCAAGCCGTAACAAGTAGCGTTTTGCATACTGAGGCATTTCTTTAAGTAGGTACAATATAAATGAGAGGGAAAGCGAAATATCCTGCAATCAAAACATTACAATTATGCTAAAGTGGGGACTTTTTTCTTCTTTGAATTACAGAAAGCACTCCAAAGACTTCTGCCAGTTGCAGTCCTGCTCCTGAGTCGCCCATGAGCTCGAGTGAGTCGGTGAAAAGCCTGACTGAACTGGTGCAGCAGCCCTGTCCTGCTATAGAGACAAGTAAGGACGGCAAATCCCAAGAATCCAGCGAGCCACCTGCTTCTGACTCCCAGTCGACGACCCCTCTGCCACTGTCGGGCCACTCGGCGCTCAGCATCCAAGAGCTGGTGGCAATGTCCCCTGAGCTGGACACGTATGGCATCACCAAGAGGGTCAAGGAAGTGCTAACAGACAACAATCTTGGTAAATCACTTTACCCTGATTCCTTGACCAAAATAAAATGAAAGTGTTTGTGCTTTTATTTTAAGCTGTATTTTTATTTTTAGGCTGTGTTGCAGTAGGTGTTTACAGGAATGCTTGGGTTTGACTCTGGCCTAAGCCTTAACCTGTTAATTTTTTTTTTTTTTAACTAGTAGAAAAATCCCTTCAGGTTGTCCCACTCTACTTAAAATGTCGTTCTACCCTTGCTCTTCCTAAGCTCTGCTCCTGGCCACAATCCAGATCCCCAAAACTCCAAAGCCAGTGAGAACTCCCCTTGAGAAATGCTGTTTTCCCCATGATTGTAGATTTCATGCCCCGGGATTTTAGGCATAGGTAAGCAGAGGAGTCCAACATGACCAGAGAGGGAAAAAGCATGGTGTACCTGTAGAGCTAGGAAGGAAGATTCAGGCTCAATTGAGGTTTTGATGAACATGTAGGTAAGTGTGTGGGGCCATTCACTTATTTTGCTTAGAGATGTGCAAAGCTTTTGCTTACAGGTGAGTTTTTGGGTGTTGAATGAAGTGTAACGTTGACATGGCTGTATATTAGGAATAGTCAACAGCAGTAACCTGATCTGAGTATGGGAAACCCACACTTAATACTGCCACAGTGCCTCTGAGTCACTAGTTCTTCGTATGTGTTGAACACTGGCTTCCCTCACAAGGCACTGGGAGACCCCTAGGAGTCCTTTGAAGTGTCTGGAAGGCTGTGCAGCGGTGCCTGCGCCGTTACCTGCACCCCTAGCGTGGGACTCGCCTCACCTGCATTGAGATGTTCACAGTAGGTGTCTGAGACAGTTGGGATGAGTCACTCCCCAGAAGTACCACTTTCTCAGCCTTCACTACAGATGGGACCAAAAAGATGAGTTTAGATTCGGACCGCTCATGGTGCTGATATGGGAAGTCCATCCATATCCTCTGAGCACTGTGACTGTATGAGTAAAAACTCCTTTATTTGAGTATTTAACGGAGCCCTTTTTCAGCAAGACACAGAAAAATGTGTTATTATCTTAGGGTTTTTTTTAAAGGGGAAAAATACTGGGATGGGGGAGGTTGCAAGCGCTCATTTAACATAATTTGGGAAAGAAAGCAAATGTCCCTGATCATGGACGTCCCTTGCACGAGACTGTGTTCCACTGAGCCCAGCAGAGTGACTTGCTCAGACGCATCGGCGTGGGCAGAATATGGTGGTTTGTCCAGTGGAGACAGCGTAGAGGTGAAGCCCCAAGTCACGGTGAGGGTTTGCAGGTTCAGGCCTAGGTTTGGGGCAAAATGCTGTTGAGTGCTGCACCCGCTCTGGTGCTCAGAGGGGTTTGAAAAAGTGTTTTGTTTACATTTGCTTTGATGCCATTTTTACTTAGTCTTTTTTATTTCCCATGATTTTTGTTTTCCTACAGTGTGGCTGACAAGCCTAAAAAGCAGCAGAAGAGCCAGGAAATGTGCCCCAAACTCTGCATTAGGTGTGGAACCAGTTTCAATGTCTCCTTTTGCGCCCTCAGTGTGCTCGTGCACCACAGTGACTCGGTGCATGGGTGGCTCTGTCCTAGGCCACGGGGCCTTGGGAACTGCTCTTGGGCAACTGTTGGTGGCTCGGTTGTTCCCAGTAAAGACCATGGTTGTGCAAACCCATTCCAGATGTGTTTGGTGGGTCTCTGCTCCCACACCTTTTAGCATTCACTCAGCCATCACCATTTTAGCAAGCGATGCTGGCAGTGTTAACATTGAGATGTGGCTGCTGATCCTAGTCCCAAATTTCATGGTGTGATCAGTGATTCCCTGCTGGGCAACATAAAACTCAGAGAGGGAAGCAGCACAGTGAGCTGAGAAAGGATTGTGGTGGTGGGGATTTAGCAGAAAGGGCCAGGACTGACCGTGAAAGCAGCATCATTTACAGAAAGTGTTGTCCAATGAGGAGCTACATGAGTGGGAAAAGGCCTGAAGGATGTAAGGATAAAAGACAGGGAGAACTAGCAGGAGAATTAGAAAACCTGTGCTTTAAAATATTCCAGTTATTAATAGGACTGTGTTGAGGATGGAGCGTGATCCACCTGCTGCCTCCCAAGAGCTTCTAACACATTCCCCATCAGCCTGGGAGCTTTTCAGGTGTTTTATCCTGTCCTACCATATCCTGGAATAAAATAAATGACATGAACATCTTTAGCTTTGTTCTTAACACCTAGAGAACGTGATGTTACCTCCTTCCACGTTTGCATTTTGAATTTTCAGGCTGTAGTTTGAGGTTCATTTTCTTCAGCAGCATTGCTGGAACCTGATCGGGGCTGCTGTTCCCAACCTTTTTGCGGATCTGTGCCGGTGTTCCTGTTCTTGTGGGCACACAATAAACTGGAGCAGCTGGTCTGGGTCAGAAGAGGCCGTTAGGCTCTCGATGGGGTGATTGAGCTCACATCAGGTGCTCCCATTCGCTGTGTGGCCACAGGGGCCGTCGCAGTGGCCACGCTGGCTGCACAGCGGCTGTCGGAGCTGGGAGAAAGCTCTTCACATCACAGCCCAGGGTTAGAAACTGTGGGGATGGCAAAGGAGAGGTATTTATGAAGGCAGATGAAAAGGCTTCTAAAGTAGCTGTCTTATCTTGCTGGTAGCTGGCAGGTTTAAAGGTGAATGGGTGAGGCCTTACTGGTGTTTATAAATAAGAACAGGGAGTGGGTGAACTCTACAGTACCCAAGATCTAAAATTGATTTTGTCTGTTTTTCCTGATACTGAAGGTAGTGGAAAATCGCTTATTCCTTAGGAACTTAAGTGAATTCTGAATTAGGTTTCTGTTTGGTCTGTAAGAACCATTTTCAGGGTTCCTTTTAGAGCTCATTAGCAGACTCAGTCATGTCAGCCCTGTCCTCATTTCCCCTTTCTGCCTTTCATTATCCCAGCTGCTTCCTCCAAAAGCTTTGCAGACCCACCTGCCCCACGCATGGATGGGATGTTCTGCAGCTCCTGCTTTGTCCCACTTTCCCTCTTCCTCCCACTTTCCCTCCCCAAACAGGTGTTATAAAATTTCCAAGGCAAAAGCCTTTGGATATTTTTAAAGAGAAGGAGGATACCCGTGGAGTTAAGCGCAGGGGGTTGGTTGGTCTCTAGAGCAGGTATTTTCCTTGACCTTTTTATGTCAGGATCAGGTGAGGCTGTGAAGGTGAGAGCTGATGGTGCTTTTGCAAGCGTGGGCGTGGCCAGCAGAGCTGTGGGAGCACAAGTGCCCACGCTTGTCCCACAGGGATCTGTTTGACACCACTGGCTGAGGCTGCTGGCATTGCTAGGAAGGGAAGGGAAAGGAAAGCGTTCTGCTTTGCATCACTGAGGGCATTCCAAAACCACGGATCAGACACAAGACCATGAGGCCTAAACTTTGTCAGTAAGGAAGGATCTTTGGGTTACCTTGAAGAACTTGCATAGCTGCATTTGCATCAGAAATCACCAGCGGTGACTCAGATGACTTCAGGCTCTGTCTTGTGACAAAAGCTGTTGCAAATTGAGGCAGCTTAGCTGAGGAGGAACCCTGAAGCAAAGGGTTTAGAAAAGCAGCTGTGTGGTTGGGTTTGAGCTGCACAGGCTTTTCCCACAGTCCTTGATAAGTTCGATCTGGTCCGTGCAAAAATGGAGTTACCAATGCACTTACGGATGCTGGACATGGAAAAGTGTACGCAGCTCTGACCCTGCTAGACAGTAGCACTTTGAAAGGGGACTAAAATAAGGTATTTTTAACTAGAAGTACTGCAGAGGCTGTAAGAAATAGGCTATTACGTTGTTAGACATGTAGTTGGTAAGACAGATAGAACAGCATGGGTAGTACAACACAGGAAACACGTGCGTGTGTCTTTGAGGACATTTCCATGACCACTGCCAAGTGCTGGGGGGTTGCACTGGTCTTGGTTCATTGATCACTTGAAATGTTTGGATTGCCCTGCTGGAGCGAGGCTGCTGCACTGCCCCCCTGCATAGGAGCTCAGCAGCCTCACTGCCCTCCCTAGTTGCCTGCTCAGCTGAAAGTTCAGTTTATTTTTAATCTCATTAATTTTATTTTTTGCACAGTTTCACTGTAAGTCCCCAAATGTGCTGAGCTCCCCTCTTTGCCACAGGCAGATCCCAAGGATTAAACTAAAGCTCAATATTTACACTTTTAGCGGGGGGCAGAGCTTTTGCTCTTCCAAATATTTCTTTTGGGTTTTCGAGCCATTCTGCAGTGAGAATAATTGACGGATGATCTCGTAGATGTGTTCTGTCTTTTTTAGCTCCCCTGGTCTCTTGGCCGAATGAATTCATGTGGTTTTCCATTTCGTATTAGGTCAGCGTTTGTTTGGGGAGACAATCCTCGGGCTGACACAAGGCTCTGTCTCAGACCTCCTGGCCCGCCCGAAGCCCTGGCACAAGCTGAGTTTGAAGGGACGGGAGCCCTTCGTGCGCATGCAGCTGTGGCTGAACGACCCCAACAACGTGGAGAAGCTGATGGATATGAAACGAATGGAGAAAAAAGGTAACGTGGAGCAGACTGCTGACTCACGCTTTCTCTTATTGCAGAGATGACCCTGTCTTTTATATCTCTCCATAAATAGTGGCAGCATTGATCCAGTGTTGTGGAGGTTATGCAAAAGAAACTCAGTGTTTCCATAGCCTTGTTTGATGCACAGGCAGGTGCATCTCAAAAGAAAAAAAACCCCAAACCACCAAACAAAAAAGCAGCCCCAAATTCTGAATATTCTCCAGCTGTTGTGAAGCCATTGCTGTGTTCTCCTGCAGATGGATTCCTGAGGCCTTGGTGTGTCGCTGATAACTTGCCTTACCAAATGAGAAATGTGGGGTTTGGGGCTGGTGATGGTTACCAGGGAGCGGGGCTGCAGCTGGGCACAGATGTTGGGCTGTGATTCCCAAGAGAGCTGCTTGCCAGCCTGCCCTGGTGATCACTAGGAGGAAACTGAAATGCAGTTTTTATGAAAGGGTATTGGAGAATAATTAAATCTGTAGCTTTTATAGGGGTAGAGGAGGGTGATTGTGCTCGTGCATGCTCACATGGCAGGGCTGGGTCAGGAGTGCCTGCCTGTGGGAGATCGGAGTTGTTACCGGCTGTCTCAGTACGGGGGAATGCTGAACATTTGTCCTGCTCTCTGTGTTTTAAACACATTACTGAAAACCAGTGGGTACTCAGAGCCCTGTTCTTATTATGTTCATGTGATTTTACAAGAGAGACTCCTAGGCTGCCATTATCAGCAGTTAACTAATTAATGACATATACATCTCTTGAGCTACCCCTTAATGATATTAGTACAGACAGCATTAATCGTGCACGCTAAAAGCGCTGCTGTTGACTGATGTCCTGAAAGCATTAACACATTTGATCAAGAACTTAGTGATTACATTAAAAATTGCAGTGAGGCAGCTGTTGGGAAAATCATAGCCTTGAATGCTTTTAGCAAGAAATTCAAATCCTTGTCATCATAACCAGTATTATCATGGAATGGTTTGGGTTGGAAGGGACCTTAAAGATCATCCAGTTCCATGATGACCTTTAAGGTCCCTTCCAACCCAAACCATTCGATGATTCTATGATCTTTTTGCAAATCACATGTGATCTTTCATGGGGAGTGAAGCCCACTTGAGTTTCCCACTTACGACTGCAAACCAAAGGGAGCCATGGTGGGCTTTGCTCTATTATAAATAAGGCAGAAATAAAATTGTCAGCGAGCTGTGTTTTTACAGCCTCAAAGAGAATATCACCTGCAATGCAGGAAAATAAAACAATTTAAAATAGCACTGACAGTATCCTCTCAGAACTATTTTCTAAACTGGATCCTTATCAAATCCTGCGCAGTACGTACGCTCTGTCGATGGCAATGTGTAGAGATCAGCCCTAAATCATGAAGGCTCTGTGCTGAGCCCCTGAGCTGTGTCAGTGCTGTCCTCACAGCAGAGCACTCTAACATGAATTCAAGCCTGTGTTTGCTGCAAAATCCTTTCATGCAGGTAAAGATCCCGTGATTTAACCTTTTAAATTGCTCTGGAGCCACATTAAGAATTAAATTCCCCTTCAGCTAATGTCAGTTAAAGAACAATGCGACTGTGGCTGCTACCAGCGAACATTATTATCAATTATTTCTCTGCCACATTTTATTAAGGGAGTAAATTAATAATTATGATAAAGGTGAGCTGCATATATCTTTTTTTTCTGTTCTGCCAGGCTGAAGTTTGTGCTGTAAATGTCCATTTTAAGAGGTTCTGAAAATTTGCACTGCACATTAACCACCCTCTTTGGAGGGAGCCAAGGGTCACGCTCACTGGGCTGAGACTCTGCACCACCTTTTCTGCCTTGGAAGGGTTCATCCTTCTTCCTTTTACCCTCCTGGGGTGTGTGCTGCCGGTAATGTCTCCCTCCTCACTGAACAGTGCTGAAGCCTGCTGTCAGGAGAAAATTTAATTCCCTTTATTTCCCCATTATTTCACTTTTTAATAATCTTGCTCAATACAGCATAAGATAAAAATGATATTACAAGGGGCTGTGTTTTACCTCAGTGGGCAGCTGCTGGCTCTGCAGCCAAACACACCCTGGGAGGCCTTCCCGGAGGGACACGGGGATGCTGGGCTGGCAGCAGCTGAGGGGGAAAGGGAGTAAAAGTGGGCGGATAGAGCTGCTCTTGATGAGTTGGTCTCAGACTCAGAACCAGACCTTTTCCTAAACTATATTTGGGTGGATTTTTTTCATCAATCTCCTGAGAAGTGGAGACCAATCACAGCCAAAAATCAAACCTGGCCAAAACCAAGTGTGTTTGCGGCTTGGACTCCAGTTTGAGCCTTGCTGTCACTGCGAATGTGCTGAACGCTCTCCTTATGTTGTCTGCACACAGCACATATGTTAAAAATAAGAATTAAAAAGGAAAAGCTTTTATAAACGTCATCCAAAGTTTCCAGAGCACCATTAAAGCCTAAAGCTTGGGTGCCAGTTTTGCACATGGCCAAGTGCCAGGACTGTGCCTTTGGCCCAGCGGGAGTTTGTTCTGATAATGTGTTGCCCTCCAGAAGAACAGTCACTCAGGGCAGAGCACTGGGAGATCCTCTTCATTTGGCTGCTAAGGAGATATGAGCATTGATATAATTTGTTCCATTCACGAGGGAGACACATATAAGCTGTTGCACCTTTTGTGATCCCAGTGTTACAGAAGCAGAGGTAGGCACAGGAATTTTTCCCAAGCTGACACAGCTCCATGGTGTCCTTAAGAGTCTAAAGATGGGAGTTCTGACCTGCCAGAAACGCCATCCTGCGGCAAGCAGGGAACGCAGAGATTCAGAGCATCCCAAAGCACGGGTGTCTCATGTTAACTCGGTCACCTGACCAGATTCCAGAAACTCCAGTCAGAGATAGCCCAAACACCTTTTACATCTTCCATGCCAGGTTCTGTTTTGTCTCACGGCCTCCTCTGGGGTGCTGCTGTGTGTTGCTGAAGTGATGGGTGCTGTCTTCCAGCCCTCTTGGTTGTGCTATCAAAGGGAACCTTGTGTGGAGCTCACGTGTCAATGCAAGTTTGAAATAACACCCAGGAGCCTTTGAGATTAAAGACCTTATATAAATGTGAGTTTATATTGCTGGAACAATTCATTGGGTGATTGAAGGTTGTAACAGCTCCTTGAAGACAGCAAAGATAAGGCCAGTAGGTCACCTAGAAACAATACATTTATTTGTGGTCACTTTGCAGTTCTGTATCTTTTTGGAAAAACTTAAAAAGATAATTTTTTTAAATTAATTTTTTTAAAAAACCACATTGTTTTTTATGGTTATTTCAAAAGCGCGCAGGTCTGTGTCATGGCAGAGTGATGGATCGTGAGCAACTTGCATCCTGTTCCGTATCAGTGATCTCACACAGTAGGCAATGCACAGGTAATCTGTCATGTTCAGGAACAACAAAATGAGGGCCATGCAGATACCCCCAAAGGTTATGGAGAGCCTTCAGAATTTGCTTCAACAATAGTAAGACATGATGTAAAAAGGTGTCACTGGACATGCCACGGTGTAGAGGACGAGATCCTGAAACCCCCTGGAGACAGGAAACCTCAGCAGTCCTGGAGGGAGCGGTGCCTGGAGTTGTACAAAAAGGGCTTCCAGCATTTCTGTTTATTTCATTGCATTGAATTTGTATTCCTTGTGCACCCTCAGCGTAAAGGCAGAGCTGTGGGGAGAGAGGAATTCAGGTTTTGAAGGATTTGGTTGTTGAGTGGTGTGATGTGCCCCGCGTTGGTCCCTGCCTCCTGGCTGGTGGAGATGCAGTTCCTGCTCCGTTGACGTCAGGCTGGTGTAATCTGGAACTTAATAGCCGAGGTTATCAAGCTGCAGCTCTGTACCTAAACTCTGAAATATCTAAAAGGTGTTTAACAGGCCATGATATACTTTATTGACAAGATCCATCTGTATTTGCCATTTGCAGCCCCCTCATTAGCAGTGCTCGTGTACAATACTGCCAGGTGCTGTAAATCCCACCTTGCTTCGCCCGGTGTGAATTGGTCAATCAGTGACAGCATTTGCTGGGACTCTTCCCTTGCAGAGTTTGCCAGGGTAATTCAGCCCCTGTCAAGGAGATCGGTGGTGGAGTCACAGGCTTCTGCCGTCAGCCTCCCCGAGCTACATCAGTGCAGCAAGAGCTTCTTAAAAGTATCTGCATTTATGAAAGAGCCTTGTGTAGGGGAGGAGGACGCTGTGGGCTGCTTTTCTTTCATAACCTGTCACTGCTGTAGGAAGAGGCAGCAAAACTGAATTATCCAGCCCATCGCTGGGGTCGCTGGGCTCCGGGCGCCATCGTGTGTTGGAGGCGCGGCTGCCTTCAGCTTCCGCGGTCGCATTTGTGGTGCAGAGACCTTAGTGTCAGCGAGACCTCGCTGCACACCTTCAGTGTTTAACAGCCAAAACCATTTGTGCTGCAGTAAGTGCAGCTGTTCTCATCAGGTGCTTAGGTGGAAGGTCACCACTGTTGGGGGGATGGGTTTGAAACAAGCCACGTTAACTGAGCCCTGTTATTCATGCCTCACGTTCATTAAAAAAGCAGAAAACTGGCAGGTTTCCAGTCCATTTGCCCTGTTTTCTTCCCCTTCTTTCTTCTTTTTCTGCCTCTTGCATCCCCCTCACATTTGCTATCCTCTGATCTCTTCCTGCCTCTTCCTTCCTGCTCTCTCTCCGAACGGCCCATCCGTGCATCCGCCACCCGTCGCCTCCGCGGTTCTTCCGCAGCTCATGTGCTCATTGATTTTTGCATCAGTGTTCAGCTGGGGCTGATCCGTTGTGCTTCTCTTTCAGCCTACATGAAGCGGCGACACAGCTCCGTTAGCGACAGCCAGTCCTGCGAGTCGTCCTCCGCTGGCCTGGAGTACAGCCAGGGGGCCAGCCCGCAGCCGCAGCACCAGCTGAAGAAGCCCCGCGTGGTGCTGGCGCCGGAAGAGAAAGAAGCTCTGAAACGAGCCTACCAGCAAAAGCCATACCCATCACCAAAAACCATTGAGGAACTCGCTACGCAGCTCAACTTGAAAACCAGCACCGTGATCAACTGGTTCCATAATTACAGGTAAGAGATGTCTGGGAGGATTCATTTGGTTGGCTCTGGGTGCTGTGTCTGTGTCAGGCTGTGTCTGCTGCCGCCAGCACGGAGCGGCCGGGCAAAATGAGCAGCTTGGACAGCTGGGAGGCTCCAACTAACAGTAGTGCTCGTGCTCCAGACTAAGTTTAAGTCATCCCTGAGGAACAGAAATACAGAATCATAGAATCATCTGGTTGGAAGAGACCTCAGAGATCATAGAGTCCAGCAGTAAATATTCACTTATTGATTTAAGTAGTGCTTTTAAACAGAAAGTCTTGCTTTGGGGTGGGTGTAGATGTAGAGATGTCCACTGTGGAATATTTATAGCTCTCGTTGCAGTAAGCAAGGCTGATCTGTCTTCCTTGCATACACACACTCACACATATACACGCACAGACAGGGCTGTGTGGTGTGAGTTCTCTCCTTGGAGGAGGATGCATGCAAGTGTCCTCAGCTCAATAGCGTCGGAATTGCACTGCTTTCATCGTATAATTTTCCCATTTCAGAGCAAAAAGAGGAATTTCTTTTAGGTCTTGAGTCACTGAGCGCTGAAAATGGGCACAGTGTGCACTGTGGTTCTGGGAAGCTCTGCAAGGTCATGAAGGACAGAGAACCAATAACCCTGAAGTCAGATGTGGAAGTTCTTGGTCTGTTTAGATCCTTTCTCATATTATTAAGAAGGAACTTTCTCCATATTTAAAACAGTGAAGTAGGTTTTGGCCCAGAGACACCAATAAAAACCACTAGAACAGATATAGGAATGATAAGAGTTTGAGTAAACATACTCTCAACTGTGCTTGGGATTGGGAATCTTAATTAGTTCAGCAGACTTTTCTCCAAGAAATTTCTGCTAATGAATATTGAACAGGTATAGTTAAGATACCATATTTAATACTGTTCTGCTCTTTCACTCAGAGCCAAAAAATGTTCCTAATTAGTCCAGTTTGCTAAACTTGTTTGGTTTTGGAAACTGTTAACGTTTAAAGGGTATTTTCCACTTTGGCCCATCTCAGCTTTTCACAGGGAAGTCGCTGGAGCAGAAGCAGCACAGTTTAATGAGATCTCAGAAATACTATGGACAATAGTAAAATAATGTTTATAGTAAACAATATAAAATATTAAAATTATAACCAGCAAGTAATTGTATTTACACTGAATTTCATTTACTTGAATTCACTACAGATGCAGCCTCTTTCACTACTCAGAGTTCTCCAAACACAGGCCTCTTCCAATTCCCACTTCTAGGCAATTATACACGAGTTGGAGGGATGCCTATGAAAATGTGTTCCCTTCGGCCTGACAGCAAAATGTGCTGTTCTCATGCCACTGGAGCGCTGGTGGCGTGTGTCATCTTCCTCATTCCCATCCCATCTCCCGCTCGGGCGCGCCGCGAGAACGCGTGGCAAGTCGTGACTGACAGGCGCGCTCGGCCACACCAGGCTGCACGTCAGCGTAGACGAGGTGCTGACAGTTGTATGCAGAACACAAAATGTGTGAACAAGGTGCTGCAGGCTGGTGGGCAGTGCGAGGCTCACGGCCCCTGGACCCACTCTTGCTGGGTTGCCAGGACGTAAGGGAGATGTTTCAAGCCCGTTCCGAGCCCTGAGTGCTCTGAGCAGCCGCCTCTGTTGAAAAAATCAAAACACGTGCCTGGTCTATTCCTCTGTACAAAAACTTTTTAGTTTTTGTGTGTGAAGTACTCTTAAATCATTTGCAGGATGTGGCAGAAGAGGTACAGGGTACATGTTCTGCTCAGGGAACGAGATCTGACTGTTCTGTAGCTCTTGGATTGTACCAGTCCCCTCTTCATCTTCTCCAGGCCACACTTCACTTTATTTCTTTTATATTCTCCGTCAGCTATTTCTTTCCCAAGCTGAAGAGTCTTCATACAGAAGCACTTCAACACCTCAGACTGTATAAATTTTACTTTAAGGTCACTTCAGGTGACGTAGGGTACAGATTTGGACAAGTTTGTCCTTCTGTCCCTTGGGAATCATGTGGCAATGATGTTTTTTCTTCAGGATTCAGCCCAAGCCTGACTTTCCGAAGGTGGTTGCTACAGCAGAACCTGCCTTTATATCCACCAAATGGGAAATCAGCACTAGTGTTTATTTTCTGCAACAAAAGAAAAGTAAAAGAAATCCTCAGCAGGCAAACAAATCAATCACTTCAGACTATAAATATAAGTATAAAGGTGTTGCCATGTCTGCAGACTTCTGCAAGACCATGGCTTTGCATCCAAACCAATCTCACAGCTCTCAGAACATAAAAAAAGCATGTGCCTTGCTTTGCCTTAGTGAAGCGCACGTACAGGGCCCATCAGAGTTCGAGGCTCTGTTGTTTAGTAGCATTTTACTTGTGATTTGCAAGGCCCTTAACAGTTCTTCCTGGTTAAAACCAAAGCTGTTTTCTTCACTCTGAAAGCTGAAGTTTTGCTAAACTGCCCCTGAGTCTGTAGTCTTGTCCCTGAGCATATGTCACTGACACTCCCTCTTGGGTGTGAGTTGGACCTGACCAGTGGTTGCAGCCTCCCCTATTGATGAACCAGTGCAGGGAAGAGTTAACCTGGACCCTGAGATTTTTTTTATACACTGTTCTGTGCTTGTGAGGGTGTTGGGAGCTCCTAAACGGAGAAGGAAGAGGGAGGAGGAGCCAACTTAAATGGCAGAGGCAGTGTGCTTGGAGTGTTCCACACGGTTCAAGTACCAGGAGGCACAGGGTGGCACGCCAGGCAATTTTAAGCACACATGGAGTGCATTAATTCCCTTGCAGTGCACTGCTCGCCTTGTCACTATTCATGTTCTGAAATCGATTGTTTAAATAAAAAATGAGGCAGGAGTCAGGCTGGCTCACAGACTGACAACCTGTCGAAAGGCTGTGCTTCCCCCGAGTGGTTTCAGAACAACAGGCTGTGTTTTGTCTTCATTTCTCTTTAGTGTCCAGCAGAACACCAAGGCGGTTGTCCAGATTTTTTCCACTTTTGCTTTTTGCTGAGGCAAATGGTGGCTCATTTCTAGTAGAAATCTGAATTGGTTCGTATTTACAAGCCATTTTTTTCTGGATTTTATTCATAATTTTACAATCACTCTTTCCTGGTCCAGCGTGAAGATTCACCTTCCTGGTGCCAGACTCTTGGTGGGAATACACGACTGCAGAGCCGTTCATCTTTGTCACTTAAACCACATCCAGTGCTGTAAAAATTGAGCCTGAATGTTACTTAATTTGAACTTGGAAAAAAAAAGGGAAGATCATCTGTCAGTGTTTTTTACCAACCATTTTAGTACAAATCAAATCATTTTAGTACAAACTGATGATCTGCATAAAGTATATAGTTCTGGTTTATTCCATAATGCAGAAGGGACAGTGATTGATGTCAGGTTTACAATAAATATGTAAAGTCCTGGTTGTTGAAGTCAGGAGGGTCAATCCCAACACTGAGCACTGCGGAAGTTACCAGAAACGGTTTATCTGCTCAAAATCCCAGCTGCTCCTCTCTGCCCTCCCGCTGTGCCGGGGTGGGCTGGGGTTTGCTGCCTGCATCCGTCGGGCACAGCAGCTTCGCAGCGGATGTGTGGCTGGGTGAAGTGATATTGAGAGCATCTTGACAATATTTCATCTTCTGAATGCCTTTTCCATCAGGGCCGGGGGTGGGAGCGCTCTGTAGGTGGGACAGAAGGGCGCCTGAGGAGAGCGCGTGCGGAATGACGGGGTGGCCGGCGGGACCCCGGTGCGCTGACCGTCCCTCTCCCCTGTCTCGTAGGTCTCGCATCCGCCGGGAGCTGTTCATCGAGGAGATCCAAGCTGGGAGCCAGAGCCAGGCTGGGTCGAGCGACTCTCCTTCGGCCAGAAGCAGCAGAGCCGCTCACAGCTCCGAGGGGGACAGCTGCGACGGCGTGGACGCAGAGGGCCCACCTGAGGGGAAGCCGAGCGGCCCGGAGGCGGATGAGTACAGCAATGCAACCACAAAGTCTCAGGGAGGGCCAGCGGAGTCGGCTTTCGAAGCTGGGGAAGAGGCACTGCAATGCGCCAGGTCTTCGGAGAAAGCGGAGCCGTTCCAGGCGGAGAACCTGGAGGACACCGACGACGAGGGCAGGCTCAGAGCACCGCGCCAGGGCTCCCCGCCGGCGCCGCAGCGCCCGGGAGAGGCGCCGGAGACACTGCCAGACTCTGCCACGGAAGGGGATGCCTCTACCTCAGCTGCCTCCGCCGCGGTCCTTACGGGGGAGAGCTCCTACAAGTCGAAAGAGAGTTCGGAGAAAATCTCCAGTGTGCCAAGTACGAGCTCGACGGCCGCCGCCGGCTCGCAGAAAGCCAACTCTCTCCAGAGCTTGTTCGGCTTCTCCGAGGCTGCGAGCTCCAGGAACACGCGAGACAGCTCCTTGAGGAAAAAGAAAGCGGCAAACTTGAACAACATCATCCACCGCTTGGAGAAGGCCGCAAGTCGGGAAGAGGCCGTCGAGTGGGAGTTTTGAGATTAATCTCACCCAACTCTGGAGAGCTGGGAAGGGAAACTGGACCTCTACTGGTTTTATTGTGTTGCGCACTTATCCGCCCTGCGGGCCACAGGGCAAAAACGCCATAGGCCAAGGTGCATATAGAAAACAAAAAGGAGCGTTAAGCCCAATTTATGTTTGTGTTTTCGAGGAAGAAAACTGAAATGTGTAGTCAAGCTTTTTTGTACCCTGAAGTGTTTTTATTATTGCCCTAAGTGATTTCCACAGTTTCTGGAATAACTCATACAGCTTTGCCTTGTGCCCTCCTCTTTGGTGTGGGCTTTAAAAAAAAAAGAAAAATGGAAAAAAAAAGAAAAAAATCAAACCCACATATTAAAAGGGGGCTTTTTATCTGCCATCTAATGGCTACAGAGCGATAATACACTATTATCTTCTTAAACCAGGAAAAAGGGGAGATTTTTCAAAAAAAAAAAGAAAAAAAAAAGAAAGTTTTTTGTAGCTGTTCAGTTGCCACTAAGAGATTGCACAGTCAACCGACTCTAAACACACTAGTTTGGATTCCTACATATTTTCAAGAAAAGAAAAGAATCTTGTTGTTTGAAACTTTGAATTAAAAAAGAAAAAACACATTTACTCCACATATTTTTTAAGGAAACAAAAAAAAAGTCACATCAGGAAAATATCTTAATTTGTGGTAGCTGACTTAGTGTTTTCTTGTAAGTGAAATAGAATATTGACACGTAGTGCACATTGTTTCATAGCTTTAACTGATTCTGATCTTTTGCAGACCAGAATTTGTTTAATACACTCCATTTTAGGCCAAATCAGGACAAAAAAAAAAAATCTGAATCTAGGTATTTTATAATCTGCTTTTTAACCTCTAACCACAGAGCACGCTGATCAGACCTCATATCTGGGAGGTTTAGGAGACAACTTAGAAGCAGCATGTACTTGATCATTTCACTTGGTTCCTAGTGTACAGAATTTCCTTTTGGTAAAGACAGATCACTCAAAAAATGTTGGCCAGTAACATTTCAGCCTGCTACTCTGGAGACGTATCCGTAACCCGAAATACTCAGCGTACCTGGGACCGGTTAAAGTGTAGCTCACGTGTACGATTGCTCACACACCACTGAGAGGGACTGGAGCTGCCTCACGTAGAGACCTTCTCCTGCTGTTGGTGGCCAC
Organism: Tapera naevia; assembly: GCA_033556795.1. Taxonomy (NCBI): domain Eukaryota; kingdom Metazoa; phylum Chordata; class Aves; order Cuculiformes; family Neomorphidae; genus Tapera; species Tapera naevia. The sequence goes on from JAUMJJ010000220.1 coordinate 2,111,298, forward strand.
TTACTGACTCTTCCCACCACAAGCACTGATTTTAAATACGTTTTTAGTTGTGGGAAGCTTACTTTTGCGTGGATAAAGAGTACCTGGCAATGACCAGACGGGCTCTTCCCGGGACGGAACTAGCCCAGCCTCCAAACCAAACCGTTCATGCTCTTGAGTCCCAGTCCAGACCGTTCTGCCCTGCAGAAACACAGCCTTTTGCAATGGTTTTATGCACAGGTTAGGGCTGATCCAAGTACAACTCCAATTCTAACTTGTCTCTAACTCCTCCTGTTGTCTATATGTATATGCGTGAGCATAGAGGTGTGTGGAAGGATGCGTGTGTGTGAGCGTGTGCGTGCAATTTTATACGTCTGTGTATTTTCTTACGTACTTGTGCACACATAGAGTGCATTACTGCCACCTTTTTTCAATAAGCTGTTTTATCAGTTATGGCTTCTACAAGTTTGCTAATTTAGACTCCTTTATTGCCATATCTTTAAAACTAACAATAGATGATTTCGGAATATATATATATATAAAAATATATATATATATAATTTTTTTTTGCTTATTTATAGGTGCTGTATTTTATTATCTGATTGTTAGGAAGGGATGAAAGGGGGCAAATATTCTTTAGAGGGATAGACTGCCGGCAGTATTGGGTATAATTTACAAGATGTAGTTGTCATACTGTATATTATTGATTGAAGACTTTTTGACCGTATTGTGTATCATTGAACTTTTGTCTTAGGTCAGCATCTTTTTTGATGACACTTTAATGGTGCATTCATTACTTCTTAAGTTTAATTAATATTACTTTTCTGATTTTGGGGGAGGGAGGGATGGGGAGAGGAGTTCCGACTTTAAAGGTATGTTCCCAATATTACACCTCAGTGTGCTTGTATTAATTCATTAGTAGGGTTTTTGACTGTAAGATGTGAAACCACATTTCTGCATGATGTTTTAGAACTTTTGTATTTCATTTACAGTCTCTTAACACGCAACAGCAGCACTTAGCGCAAGTTTTCACCGATTAAGAATCAGTACACTAAAACCAATCCTTTTCATGATTAAGAAAAGAAGGCTCTAGGAGGCTGAAAGGCAGGGATTTGTTTCCTATTCTAACCGGTAGAGGAGACCTCCTTGGGGAACTGGGGACTTGTGATGCAAAACTCAAATTGAGACGCAGAGGAGAGCACCTGCCCCTTGCTGTGGGGAGTTCTGGATAGCAGACCCTGGCACGTGGCAGCACGTGCCGGGGACGGGGACGGCTTCTTACCTGGAGTGCAGGTAGCGCGGGAACGGCCGGCGAGGGGAGGAGCGCGGTGCAGCCGAGCTTTGCCTCTCTGTAGTGTCCTGGTTTGGCTCACAAAGCACAGCTCCATCGAGAACCGCACGTCCTGGTCAAACACAACCCTCACGTGTGTCGTACCACGTCTTCAGCCAGGAAGCAAAACTTCTGACTAGGAGACACAGATGTTTTCTTGTGTTATTTTTTTTCTTTGTCGTCGCTTGGTTCAGGTTGGGTTTTTTTAATTAATTCGAGGCAAGATTCTTGCCAGTCTGTTTCTGCTGTCCTTGTCCTTGATTGGAGATCGGGTGCTTGAGGCAATCAAGTGCTTACTCGCGGCTCTTCTCAATAGTGAAGATTTTATTCTGTTTGACTCTTCTTTTTAAATTAATATTCCCCAAACTGTTCTTGTGCCTGTGTCTATGATTGCATTCCATGATGCTTACTGAGAGCTCTTGCTGCATTGTACAACAGCAGAACTGTATTCACAGGTTGAACACAAATGCAGCACTTAAGGTCAATCTCTCTTCTTAATAAGCAATACGTAAGTGCCTTGAAACATATCTTTTTTTTTTTCTGTGGGTTTTTTTTTTGTTTTCAGGTTTCCAAGAGTTGTTTAGGATTCTTTAGCATCTGCCTGGGTTTTAATGCTGTGATAAGTTTTAAAAAGCATATCTGTAGCTTGCCCTAGAGGAAATCGTTCTTTTATAACACTAACTGTTAATTCTAAGCTCCATTATTACATTTGAATCATATAATTTCGCTGGATAAAGACAGCATTCATAAGTCAGAAGTCACTCTATCCTGCCAAGGGTTGTCACTGGTGTCTATTATATAATTAATCAAATAAAATGCTGTCAGTATTTCCTATATTTTTGGCACTTTATTAATGGCTTAGCTCCTTTTGTGGTTTCATATTTAATGATCTGCATTGAATGTGGATTAACCTGCTGAGTTGCTGTTGGGGTGACCCAGGCCATCCTGCCAGGAGTCGCTTTGGGTTCTTTAGTGCCCCCCTTCTTTAAGGGCATGGGCAGACAGATGCCCTCAGGTTGAGCTCGTAGAGTTTAAGTGTTGTTCCCAGCTCTTTGTTCCCCATTTTTAGCCAAGGTCACCGCTGCTTTTCTGTGTCAGTGGGAAGTGGAATGGATTAGTTTGAACTACTGCTGAGAATCTCTTGTTGGAGATGAGTTACCTACTGGCTTTCCAAACTTGCAGAGACCTCTGTGGTTTAGAGACTAAACTTCAGCCACACTGAATGATTTTAGCTGTTATTCCTGAGCAAGTGCAGCATCTGGAAGTGACGTTTTCAGGAAAATGTGTATTGGAATAACTTTTTGTACTTAATTACAAGAAACTAATAAGAAGCTGGAGGAGAGGAAATGCCCAAGTAGCACGGTGCCTTCTACCCTCCTGGGTCCTTGGTGACTTGAGAGGGGAAGAGGTGCTGTGTCCCAGGTTGACGGGCTCTTCTCGTTTGGTAGAGCGCGGAGCGTGGCCACGGAGCCCTCGCTGGTGGCATTTCTTCTCCTGAGGGATAAAAGCACAGACTGTAGTGCCAGAGCCTGTTCTTTCCTGAGGTTCTTTAAAAGCATTTTTATTTTCTTCTCTGTTTCCAGTTCCGTGCTCTCACTAACATTGTGGAGGAAGGGCCCAGGCTGTTCTAATAGAAATACCTTTATACTGCAGTTAAAATTGTCAGTTTTTCTCTCTGGATGTTAGAGACAGAGAACACAATAATTCTCTGTTTGCTAAAAGCAAGGGAATTGTCCCCTAGCAGAGGGATCATAGATTATGATTGTCGATACACTTCTGCTTTTGAGGGTACAGATTTCAGAAAACAGAACTGCACATTTATTAGCATAAATGCTTTTAATTACAATTGCTGGTGATGCCATAAAATTTGATTATTGTATTTGTTCATCTCTAAAACCCCTGTAACTAGAGCCACTCTTTAAGGGAACCTGTGTCAGTGCGCTCTGCCCATATCATGAATTGTGAGTCCTTTAGTAATAAACTCCTTGCTGTCACAGGAAAAATCAATCTTAAAGTTAAAAAGAAGAGGTGTGTGCCTTTTTCATTAGGTGAAAGCTCTTTGCGTTGTTTTATGTCACTTCTTCATATGGGAATGGTGTAGAGAGGGGGTCATGAACACAACAATTCTATGCAATATTCTCTGATCTAATCGCTTAAAAGTTCCTATTTTTCAGTCTTTCAATAGGAGAAAAAGTGAGTTGTAGAAGTGCATCCTTTGGTGGCAGCTCAAGCTACAGAGCTGAGGAATTTGCATAAAATAGTACTGAGGGAAGGCTGACAAAACAATGAAGTGAAATAATGGGAAATGCTAACAATGATTGCAGTCTCTGCTGGTGCAGTTGCAGTCGGAAGTTTGTCATTTTCCATCTTAAAATTAGTGATTTTGAGTGTTCTTAAAACTTCTTTGAGATAAAACTGCTCCTGGCAAAACAGGGCAGGTTAGAAATTGGAGGAGGGGGAAACAACCATATATAGAATTGTGGGAATACATGGAAAAATGTAATTGGTGTCAGACACTTCTTTGCACTTAAGTCCAAAACAGTTCAGTTAAACTGAGGCGTTGCAGTGCTCCAGACGAGTGCCTTTGAGCTGCAAAGAGATCGATAACCTGAGCAATTTGTTGCAAACCATAAGTAAAGCAGTGACGTTTAATGTGCAGGTGGAGGGCACTGGTTTTCCTTCATTTGTGTCTCTTTCTGCCAGCTTAAATTCTCTCTCCTCTCACTTGCCCCAGTGTCTGTCCCCTTGGGAATTTTCTGTCCTGCACAGGCACGGCTGAGCTGTCACAGACACAGGAGGAGGAGAAAAGCTGGCTCTTAGGTGGAGGTTTCTAAAACCAAACCCAGTCCTTCCTACGAGCGAGTGGCACTTCTGGCCCTGATGAGACAAGGTGCCCATAACCTCACATTCCTGTATTTATTTCACAGATAAAAGAGCTGCAAAGCAGCCTTCAGTTCACTGATACCTTGACCCAGTCCTTCCTGTTGCACTTTCTGCTGCCCCACTCTTTGACCATCAAGATTTTCTTCCTTCCTGTTGCATATACAATCAACTTTTTTTTTAAATAGAATTTTTAAATTCTGTACAAACAAAACTTCTTTTTTTTTTTCCCAGCAGTTTAAAATCTTGCTGGGTGGATTTAAATTGCAAGGAGAATCACTGGTGTGAAAAGCACGAGATCTGGATTTCTTTTCTGGCTCAACTTTCTTAGTTTGAAATGTGACTCAGTTGTCCCTGTCTCCTTCACATATGCATTTAAGCTCTAAAATGTAGAAATATTATTTCAGCAATTTATTCTTTCCTCCCCATCCATTTTATGGGATGTATTGACTATGCCATGTATAAAATATAGTAATGAACTTTATAGCAAGAAAAGCCCTTTATGCTATGCCTAGGGACTGACTTGTCCTACATGACCAGGTCATGTACTATTCCCTACCCTATTAATATGCAAGGATAAAAAGGTTTTGTGTTCTGAAGGTGAAATTTATCCTTTTGGAGAAGGTTAGCGTTAGGCCTGTGCACTTAAGTTTTCAAAAAGCCTTAAAAACAGGTGTGTAAGTGGTGCCATCTCTCTCCTCAGGGATGATTTCCCCCCAGTCAAGTGGTACTGTGGCACATTTAATAGAAGATGTTAGTTGTAAGGTCATTTTTCAGTTGAAGAAAGTCATTCATTGACCTTTGCTTAGCGAGCCTCCTCACCAGCATCCTCTGGTCCAGCCAAGGGCTGGTGGGGGCATCCCACCCGCCTTTCCCAAAGCCTGGACACTCCTGGTCGAACCCCTTGGCTCTCTATGGAGTCTGTGTTTGTACAACTGTTTTGTGAATGGAAAAGAACTGATCTAATTCCTGAGCTTGAGTTTTACTGCTGTTCACAAACACATTCTGGCACTAAAGTGCGTTAAAAGGAAATGCCTGCTTTTGAAAAAAGTAACAAGATTATTGTATTTTTCCTTGTCCAGCTATTTTACAAAGGAGAATTGCTGCCATTTTTCAAGCTTGATTTATTCCCAGTCATGTTAGATTTTTGCCATATTTTTGTAAATTTATTATTATTAAAACTCTGATATCATTACAGTTTCTTTACATTTTGAAAGAGCCAAGTGCAGAGAATGAATGAATTTTTACCCAGAACAAAATAGAGGAGAAAACAGTACAGCAAAAGTAGATCCCTACAGTCCCTATGACATCATGTCTTTGACTTTTTGTTTGACTTTTAGAGATCTGTGTACTACGCAGCATATTCTTCATCCAAAGATCTTTGGAAGTGGAGAGTTGTGCCAGGAATTCCCTGCTGTTGCAGTGACGTTACTGTGTAATCCCGTGGTGATGTTCATAACAGCACAACCTCTCCGTTGGCCGCAGGAGTAGCGGTGTTCAGATGTGTGGTCTCTTCTGTCTATGCGGGTAATAATTGTGCATCATTAGGAGTTGTTAAATGTCTGTTTGTCAGTGATTCCAGTGTGGAAGAGTCCCTCGGTGTAGGTGGTGCTTACGTGCTTGGTCGGAATGGCGCAGTGGCATTGCTATGGCTGAATTCATGAGGTCCTTTGGGACACTGGTGAGTGAGGGCTTAGAACCAGTGTCTGTTTCTATGTAGAGGGTGCTGTTCTCCCACTTGTCAGATAAGTCCCCTTTGTAAAGAGAGTATTAGCTTCCAAGAGATGGGATTGTTTGGGATACACAGGCCTGGCTAATGAGGAGGGGCAAGATAACGTTCAGTAATTCCAAGGGTCCAAGCTGTGCAAAAGTAATTTGTAATGAAAGGTCAGGCCTTGTCTGCAGCATCCAGTAACCGCTGGCCTGTGGGTTTGCTGGGGTAGGGCTTGCAGGCAGCGAACGTGCCAGGTTCTTCCCATGTCAAATGCGCTTGGCTGTGTCCATGCAGAGCGGGAAGGTGAGCGATAGAGACGTGCAGCGTCATGAAAACTATTGCAAATCCAGCTGAGCAGTAAATTAAGCCAAGTATTGTAATTGGTTCATTATTGGTCTCCATAAAAAAATTCAAGTGTTCTTAGGAATGGGATAGAAATTCTTTGTTCTGCAGTTCCTCTCAGAAGGAACATCAGTGTTCTCAGGAGAAGAGATAAAACTTGGCACTTGACTCACTCCGAAGTACAATCTTCTCTCCAAGTAACTACAAAAATGTTTTCTACAATCAGTCTTTCAGCCAGACTTCTCGGGCTTTTGTTAGCTTCCATGAGACCCTCAGTGTAATTTCGATGTGTTATTTATGTGTGGTAAATTATTACAATTATTACTAGCTTTAATCGTGTTTCCAAAGTACCGAGTTACCTCTGGGTGCTCGTGCAGGCTGCACAGGGAGTACTCGAGCATTGGTTCGTAAAGGAGGCGTGTGGGGACAAGGTCTTTATCCTGCTTTTGTTTTTCCTTGATCAGGGCTTCCATTTCCTTCTTGCCTCCTCTAGAGTTGGAGATCATGGATCAGTTTTGTTCTGTGGGGAACAGATTGTAGTTTAGCTTGAAATTATCTTATTTTCATTCTACAGGCGAGTCATCAAAATCCTGTTTGTTGCTGCGTTTCCCATTACATTTTTAGGTTTTGCTACTTTGCTGTAGAAGAACTTTCTGTACTTGGAAAGCTATGTGCCTTATTTCCTAATCTCTTCATGGAGAGAAATCGAAAGCACAGTGATCCAGATCACAGCGTTCACAGCCCTTTGCATTTGGGAGGGGGGAAAGCGAACACCGAGCGAGGAGCGTTTCCGTGGCCCCTCGGCCGACGAGCACTTCAAGCACTGTGCGTGAGGTCTTTGTGCAATAGAAATCTCCTCCTGCGTTGGGAGGGCCGTGTCCCAGCCCGACCACGGGCGAGTGCGAGCTCTGGTTTAGGAGAATTCAGGTTCCTGGGGAAAAAGAAGAAAGAGAATCCCTCTGGCTTGGCTCCAGCAGCTGGATGGGGGCTCGGGATAGGAATTTACTGTCACTCAGCAGCGTTGATGCTCGTAAGGCTCAGTCTGAGCCGACGCCATCGCCAACTGTGACCGTGTCCTCCTGTGCCGTTGGCGGTGCGCGCGGTCTCCATCGCCATGCCCGGAGCCGTCCCTGGACGCAAGGCTCTGCCAAGGCGTTCCGGTCTTCATCTGGGGTTGGAAAGAAAAGGTGTTTACCCCCGGCATCCTCAGCTCTTACGGCGCGTGTGTGTTATTGCTCAAGCTTGCTCTCTCTATCGCATCATTAGGTGAAATATGTAAAGGTGGTTTGTAATTAGGAAAACAATCTGATCTTTCCTATTTATGAGATTGATTTTAACCATTTCTTTTTTTGAGGTTTGTTTTTGTTTGATATAAACGCAACAGGAGTAGACATATCCCCTAGGCAGGTGATGGAGGAGGTTTGGGCTGTCCCAGCGATGGAGCGGGGTGGTGCTGGCTCGTCGCAGTGTCCATATCATCGTGCCCCTGTTGTGTTTTCTAGAGCAATCATTTTTTAAAAAAAAAAAAGTATTTTATCTAAATGCCTATTAAATAATATTATTTAAATAGTTCTAAAATAATTTAGGGCTGAGAATAAGAAGCCTCAGTTGTGAGAGAAGAGACTTAAAAAGTATACAGAGAGAGAAAATACCCTGAGCCTCCTAGAGCCTCTACTGAGAATGTCATGAGGATGCAGTGCCCCTCTGTCAAAGTACGATTTGCTCACGAGTGTTAATTTAAAATGAGAGACTGGTTTCCTGTGATGTTCATCTTTGTTGGCATATGTTTGAATTCCTGAATTCAGAGCTGATTTCCTTCTCATTCAAAGTTGGTCAAGGGAAAAAAAAAAAAAAAAGAAAGAAAAAATGTAAACTATCACCTTGCGCAGCGGCTTTTCCCGATGGGAGCTCTGGAAAGGTGCAGTGGGAGCTCTGGAAATGCGCAGTGGGAGCTGAGCTTCGTCACGGAGGAGCCGTTCGGTTCCCTTGTGGTGTCAGGCTCAGCCAGGCCTACCTGGGCAGGTAACCCCGAGCGAGGGAGGAGCTGCACGAGGCCGATGGAAGCGTTGGGAATTGCCCGGCGCGTGACGGTGCCAGGGCCTCAGCCAGTGCCCCGCACGCCGGCCCCAACGGTGCTGGCGGTCGCAGGGCGCATCCCCCCCTCTGTGGGCCTGGAACCAAATTTGCACTTTGCCTTCCGAGGGTGTCCCACTAAAAACCATCCGCTGAGTTTCCCGGGCGAGGGTCGTTCCTCGGTGCAAAAGCGGTGGCGCCCGGCGACCCCGCAGAGGCCGCGGCTGCGCCCAGCGCCCTCGGCATCGCTGAGCTGGAAAGGCCTTTTCCAGCCCTCCCTGTCCGACAGCGGCCGCCGCGCCCTGCGCTGGGGATGCTGCGGGAGGTCGGTGCAGGGATTTGGCCCTGGATTCCAAAGCAGATGGAGGCTGGCTGGGGTGGGGGGGAATGCTCTTCTTTTGTTGTTGTTTTTCTTGTTTCCCTCATGTCCCTTTTCATTGTTTATTAAGAAATTAACTCTTTGCATTTGTGCAATAACTACTTGCCATGAGAATGGGCAGAGCTTTGAAATGCCCCGACTACTAACACAGCACAAGATGAACTCAAACAGAAAGTGGTGTACTTTTTCCTGAGAACTTTTTTTTTTTAATAAGCTCGGTTTTTACCCCAGTGTATTGTGGTGTCTTACATTTTTAGCAGTATTTTATATTTTTTCTGTAACGCACTAAGTCTTAGATGTTTTTAGAGCTTGTTTGTTATATTCACAATCACAGAGTTAAAAACAAACAAACAAAAAAATAATCCTCACGAAGACCCAATTGACCAAAAAAAAAAGTGTCATTTTTTTCTTTTGTACAAGTAGCTTTGAGAAGCCCACATTGTGTTGCTGTGACTCATCTTTTGTAACATTTTCTTTCTTGGTATTTGTTTAAACATAAAAGTAAGAGTTTATATGGCTGGCAGCAGCAGGGCAGCGCTCCCTCCGTCAGCAGAATGGCATTGTTTTCTGTCTTCGTTCGTTAGCCATATAATGTTTGTTCTCAGCACTGTACAACGGTCCCTATATGATATGGAGAAGCAATATCACTGTATGAAACTCACACGATGTATTATTATTATTATTATTCACTAGCACCCTAGGTGTGATAATTGAAGTAAATATCTTTTATACAAACACAACGACGCGTGGGCTGTCTTTATTGAGGTGAGACCTGAGACCAAGCAGCAAACATTTACATTGGTTTTGTTTCAGCAGTGCCCGGGGAATGGAGACACTGGGTTTGGAGGGAACTTGTGTTTATCCAGGGGAGGAAAATTTACTTTTTGTCTGTCAGTTTCTGGGGAGGGAATGTTTTCAATGCCTCGAATATTGAAGTGTGGGGTTTCCAAACTTTTTCTGGTGGCATTCGAGTGTGACAATTCCCGGTGCAGTCAGTGGAAGGTGAGCTTCTGGCTCTGTGCACAGAACAGATGGATTTGTCATCTGAGACTGCAAGGGGATTTGTTTTGAGCACCATAACAATATATAAGCTGATTTTTAAAAATTAGATTAAAGACATTGTCAGAGGTAAGAAATGCTTTGGCTTCGAAAATGAAAATGTAGAAGATTTTTCTCAGATATTTGGATCATTGCTTATTTTTACTAATTTTTCATATAAAGACAAATTCCTCTTCTAGTGCTTTATGAGATGTTGTTCCTATAAATATTCCTCAGTTCCTATAAATGTTCTTCACTATTTACAGAGTCTACAATTTGGTGTTGTAATCCATTATATTTTAATACCAGTAAGATAAAGCTCCAGTTGAATGCTCTGTGTGTGCGCTTGCCCGCGTGCTGCTGCGTTACCTGGTGTGCTTGTGTCTGGGTTTTGGACTGTGGACTGGAGGTTCCTCTGGGACCCACGTTCATGTGCATCACCTCCTGCAGTGCCTGTTTTATATCTTTATCCTACCAGGCTGTAAGCGTGTGCCCAGGATGCCTCCTTCTAGGCTGAGCTTCCTGATGAGCAGGGCATGTTCAGCTTGGCATGAGCAGTTTTGGAGGGCCGGGCTGGGAGTTTGCTGTGGTTCTGTCCTGGAAAGTCTGGCTGTCTGTCCTGGAGAGCCAGGGAACCAGGCTGGGCTTTCCCAGCGTGCTCCCTCCCAGCTGTTGCCGGGTCCATCCCACGGTTTCAGCTCTTCACCCAAGTCAGCATTGGTGTTCGTTGTGTTTCTTGGCCATCATTGGCTTTGATGAGTTCTGCAGGAGTGAGTGGGAAGCCTCAGAATGTATTGAAAATGCCTTTTAATGCCTTGATTTCCTTATAAATGTGTTTTCTGCTTTTGAAACATTTGTTCCAGCTGATGTGAAGATATAACACTTTTTTTTCCTCCTATTTAATGACTGATGAAATGGTTGCTATAACTGCCATTATCTTGTAAATTTGACCCAAGAAGCTGCTCTTGTACAGTGTTATGATTCAAGTTGGTTCATTTGTGTATTTGTAACCTCGGTTTTTCTGTAGGAGTGGTGTGTCGGCACTGAACTACTGGAATCACACACGGGGTCATAAGCAAAAGATGTCTTACACTGGTGAAAGCAGAGAGCTGGGACAGAAGCTGGTGGGGGGTTGTTGTAGCTCAGGATTGTGCAGCCAGGATAAAATCAGACTGTTCTCAAGCCTAAATCTCCAAAAGTTTATTTTTGGGAAGCTAGGAAGGCAACCAGAACCCCAAGGATGCTTCTCAGAAGCCAAGAGGAGATAGTTATTGTCTTCCATGGGCAGAGCAGGATCTTATGTGGTAGCTTCTCTGGTAGCCCTTTAGAAGGATGTTGAAAAATCTCCTTTTCAGGAGTGCACACTGGGTGTTCCCATAGACCCGTACTGGTCAGCACTGGGCCATACCTGTGTGCCACCACTGGTCCTACTGGGAAAGAGCTGCCTCTGGAGCTCGGTGTTGTAGCGAGGGTGGGGTTTTACATAGGAAATACTACAGGCATTTGTTGAGTTGATGGGAGGAATCCTTGTTCTCTGGACCCTGAGGTGCACCCAGTGACACCTCAGTGCCACCGGTACTGGCCGTGGCCCCGCAGCCAGTGAGAGGGGCTTTGTCTTTCATGTGTTTTATCACATGGCATCGTGTTCCACCAGGTAAGAGCAGCTGACCTGGTGCTTTGGGGCCCCACTTCTTTCCATTTCAAAATGCTATAATTTTCTTTTAAGTATTTCTGTTTTAATGGAAGTGGTGAAGAGATTGCGTACTTGCCAGCAGCAGGCATGATTTGATTACAGTAGAGCATTTTATTTTCTTTTTGCTCTGAGCTATGGGAAAGTGATAAGAAAATTCAAACTGTTTTCTTGAACTCTTCCTAGTTACCCGTGTAATTATCTTGGTGCTCTTGGAAATAATCCATTCTTCTATGAAATCTCTCTCCTTGCAGGGTGAATTTATTAAGTGTTTCTGTGTTTCTTTGCTGGGGGCTGTTTATTTTGGAGTGGCTGGGCCAGGTGGAAAGGGAAGGAGAAAGGCTTCAAACCTTCCCTTCCCAGCAGGTCCTCAGAATTCCAGATTCATCATGAAAAGAAAGTAGGGGAAGGAGGCGGGGGAGCAGAACTCTTGCCTGCACCTCCTCTGTGGGCAGCTGGCAGAGGAGCCTGGAGTTCTGGGTTTGGGAGCTCCCACTGCGGTTTGGGAGCTCGTTTTGCTCATCCCCAAGGCCGCTTTCGAAGCTGGACCTAAGGGCACGGATGAAAAGGGCTGCAGGGGGGTCAGAGAAGGACGCTCATGTCTTGTAATGAGTGTGGCAGCTCAGTGAAGGGTCTTTTCCCTGTGCTCCTAACCCTTCGTCACTTGGGCAGATGAGGTCTCAGCCGTTGCCCTCAGGGTTGGATGTGATTTGCTTTCTACTGTTCCTGGTTTTTCTTGCCTTTTTGACAGCACATGAAAGTAAAAATGAGAAGGGTTATTCTTCCTCCTATCACAGGTAGGAGTCCCAGCCCTTGCTGGGCTGCACATTGTCGGCGTTCATCCCTGCTGGATGTCACTGAGGGTTCTTGACGTCTTCTACAGACTCTATGTCTCTAGAGCAACCTCATCTCTTCAATCTTTGAGCTTTTCCAGGACTGGTGGCTATGGCTGATGACAGACTAGAGGTAGATTGTGCTAGGAGCTGCACATGGCTTTGAGAGATGTCATTCTTTTCATCATCTGCTTTCTTGTTTTGCCCTTTTAGAAAGCTTGCAGAAGGTCTGGTCAGAGAATAATCCTGTGGCAGGTACAGAGGTGATAAACAAGGACAGACACTTGCTATCCATGAGCAAAGCTGCAGGCTGAGATGATCCCCAGACTGATGTAATCCAGGCATTTTGGGTGCTCTGGTGTCTTGGAGCTGACTGACCTTTCCTCCCTCTCTGGAGATTTCTAGAGAGGTTGCTTTAAAATGTCTCAAAAGCCCAGTTCTTATATAACATCTGTAGTGTTGGTGAGATCTCTGGAGTACTTGATCTCCAATGTCTTTATTCATTCTGGGGAGACTCTTGGAAAAATAGACACCCTTCAGGTGATGATGGTGTTTCTTCATTGCTCTGTGTGAGGTGGGTGGACCTTGGGAGGTGGTTCAGCTGGGCTTTTGCTCTACAACCTGTTCCTCAGCCTTTACCCATGAACAGATCTGCACCACAGAGGACTCTGCCGGATTTGAGGCTCTAATGCCTTGTAGAAAAGTTAAGTCATTCCCTTCTGCCTTGTCCTGTTTCTCAGCCTACTGACAGCTCCCAGCAAAGGTGGCCCCAAGGAAAAGGCTTTACATTAAATTAAGACAGGTTGAAGGACTCCCACACAGCCTTGGACCTTGCAGAAATGCTGTCCCACTCCATGAAAAGGTCAAGACAGAACTAAAACCATTGAGATGCACAACACTGAAAGGCCTTTGGCAACCTTCCTGGTGTGGGAAGGGTTTTTGGCTCAGATCCTCATTCCTTGGCATCTTCATAGATCAAAAAGAGGTCAGAGAAAGTCACTTGGCTCATCCAGGACTCGATGTGCAGTGCATGGACAGTGTCCCACTCATCCCTTCAGCTACAAAGTGAGGGGTGAAGTCATCTCCCTTTGATTCTCCTGGAAGGGGAGCAAGACTTTGGGCAATAACAGTTCTTTTTCAGACTTCCTTAAAAGCTAAATGCCAAGTATTTCAAGAGCCTGAAATTGTGCCTTCATTTATGTATAAACCAGGGAGCTCTGGCATCAGGTAGAACCAGAGGTAAGACTCTGTTGGCTTGGAAAGGCTCATGGGAGAGAGATACCAAAAAGCACTTGCTTCAGCTTCTAAGTACCTGTCCACAGCGACCTGGTCATTGACTGGAGTGGCCCAACCTGGGGAAAGGTGAATGAGGCAGAAAAATCAAGGGACCCATAGCAGACCCAGTTTCTTCCCTCTTCCTTCGGCTCCCGCTCCTCATCCTGGCACACTCGCACACTGCTGTTTGTGGTGAGCGAGTCTCCAGCTCAGTGCTTGGGTTTCTCAGCCTTCATGCCAAGGTTCTCCAAGATTTGGTTATCTTACCATCACCTCCTTCCAGTCAACAAAACAGGCTTGAAACCTTTGAAGTAGTGGGTTTTGATGCACTTCAGTTGACTTCTGAGAGGATGGGTTTTCAAAGAGAGCTCCCCTCGTGCCACAGCGCTTCCCTGCTTGTTTTCTTCTTTTTTTTTACAGTTATGTAAATTCGAGGAGGTCAGACAGCAAGGGAGGGAGATTAAAAAGTTACCAGGAGGCAAATCAGGGTGTGAACTTGCAGAGCATCAGCTCGTTTGCAGCAACTGCCTCTGTGTGCTCCTGCCCTGCAGGTCCCTTCAGCAATACCACTCCCCTCGCATTTCCTTCGGGCTCGGGGGTACCCATGAGCAGTTCCTGCAGTCTCGTGGCTGTGTAGCAAGTTGCAGCCTGTCTCACCCCAAGGTGATTTATTCATCTGTCTGTATCCTCAGTAATCAAGCCACCATCTTATGGAAAGATTGCCTCTCGTTTATTTATGTCTGGCCTTATAACTTCAAACTAAGTTGCTGGCATGTCTTTATTTTCTCCATCTGTGAAAACAGATGCTGTTAGTTTTGGATGATTTGCCAAGGGAGTCCAGTTGCTGGGGCTGGTTACAGGAGTCGAAGTTGCTGTTGCTCGGTGGCCGCGCGGGGCTGGCTGCGTCGCGGGCGTCCGCGATGAGCCCTGCGTCTGCTGGGCTCGGAGCTGCTCGACCTGTGGAGCCTGCAGCTTTGGGCCTTTTTCTCCTCAGTGTTCACTGCAAGGATTCTGACTTTGGAGGAGTGAAAGAAGTGTGAGGTTGATCCAAATCCTTCTGTCTCAGGGTAGGGCCGTTCTGTTTCCTCTCTGCGCACCGCTGTGTCTCACCGTACCCTTGACGTGTTCGCAGAAACGCGCAGCCCTCGGCCTTGTCACTGCACCTCCGCTCCTCAGGCCTTCAGAATTCCCGGGACAGACCTCTTCTTTACAGCACCCTCTCTGAGCAGAGGCTCTTTCTACCCACTCGCTCAGCTTTGGGCAGGATATGATGCTTTTCAAGAACCTCACCAATATTATTGTACCTGCTGGATGACAAGTCTTTTTCAGCCCAAGTTTGGCACTTGACAGCCTGAGATCAGCGTTCTGTCGCCCAAGTTCTGCAGTTGGTAGCCCAGGTTCGGCAGTTGGTAGCCCAAGTTTGGCAGTTGGTAGCCCAAGTTCTGCAGTTGGCAGCCCAGGTTTGGTAGCTGCACTGGGAACTTGCTCATCACCCCGTGTTTGTTGCAGGTGGTTTCTGCCTGGGGACCCTGCTCACAGGAGCTCTTTCTGGTGCCCCGTGTGCTGTTGGCCAGCCAGGCCAGATGAAAGCTCAGGATTTAGGATCAGTGCCGTGCGGGATTTGAATTAAGAGAACCTTGATCAAGAAGGAGAGTTTCCCCAGCCAAGAGCTCTCCAGGGACTTCACAGGTGCCCCGTGCACAGCTCTGCAGTCCAGCTCCCCTCTGCCTCTTCCCAAGGACTCCCAGGGAAGCAGAGATATTTTTCAGTAATACTCCAGGCTCAGGTTCTTGTTTCCTCTGTATCAAGTGGAGCCAATGAGGGGAAACCATCCCAGCCTGTGCCTGGGAGGCGGCACCGGGCAGGGGCCTCCTGCGGCGTTTGGCTGCCCGATTGCTGCACTTCATCACTTTTCTTCACAAGGTGATGGCAACGTCAGGGTCAGTTTCTCCATCACCTCCAAAGCCAGGGATGACAGAGGCTGAGGCTGAAGGTGCCTGCTTTAAAATTCCAGCATCCCCAGGGCTTCACCTTCTTTGTCCCATTATATTCTGCAGTTCCTCTCTGTCTGTTTGAGGTATTTTCACATCTGAAGGGTCAGGGCGAGGCTTTTCCAGCACAGCAGCTTCAGAGCAGACAAAGGCAGATTTTCCTTTTGCTCATCTCATTGCTTGAGCTGACCCTGCGTTCCCTGAGCGCGTCCCACCCGTGGTGAGAGGGGAAGGGTCGCAGCAGACTTGCGGGTGGCCACTTCAAAAAAAGGAAGTTATGATTAAAAAAAAACACCCCAACACCAAAAAACAGCCGCAAAAAGAGACCCTGAAGGGGAGATGAGAGAGAAGCTCCAGGCAGTTTGGTCGCTGTCAGTGTTAGACAAGGTTCCAGCCTTTTCTTTATTCATGGATAGTTTGTAGGAGACCGGCTGATGTCGAGGCACTGAAACCCAAGGGAGGGAAGGACACGGCTTTCTTTAAAATTGGGAGGTGCATTTCTTTGGGGACCCCTTTTGTCTCCTGAGCAAACTGAAACGTTCAGTCCATGAGTTTTTTCTTAGCAAAACAAAAGAGCTGGGATGCAGGGCTGGGGTCTCCTTCAGCAGGAGGCAGAGGCTCTGTCCTGCTGAGGTGCTTTGGGCAGGAGGGGGATGCAGGGGGCACATCCTGCCCCGGCCAGCCCTGGCTCTGCTCCAGCACCGCGCAGCCCACGCACAGCAGCACCAGCACCAGCCCCATCGCACCATCAACAGGGTTGGGCCCCACAACCCATGTTTGGCTGGTAACAGCTTCCCAATTACATTTAATGCAATTTAAAGAGACAGCCAATTAAATAATTAACCGAAGGGAGGAGGGTTTCTTCTTTCCAGATCTTGTTAATGCAGATATTCTGCATCAGGCCACCCGTGTTTCCAGCAGGCAGTGGTTCCCATTTCTTGAGGAACACTGACCTCCAGTGGGGCTGTGTCTTCATCGCAGCAGCTCCTGGCTCTCCACAGCCTTCTATTCAGGGCCTAGAAATTGCAAATATGCATTTCATGCTGTTGATAAATGAAGATTTTTGCCTTGCAGCCGTCTGGAATTCAGGGGAATAATTACAATAGGAATCATCAGGGAGGGACTGGAACAGCTGGGATCTGAGCTTTCACCCACCTGGAAATCCCAGCAGAGAGGGACATATCCTGCATCCCTGAGGCAGAGGCTGGCGGTGCAAATCGCAGGGTCTGAAGCCTGGGCTGAGCTGGTTTTGGCTGGGCAGAGGCCCAGAGGTTGCTGGGAGCAAGGGAGAAAGGTGAAACAAGTGGATTTGTGCTGCAAGACAGGGCTCCCGCTGGCTGCTGCTTGGTGTTTGGGGATGGATTTGCAAAGGGAGCCAGGAGAGAGAGCCTCTTGCTGTAGCTGCGTTTTGGCCCCGATGCATCTCTCTGTGTCTTCACATCTGGGCTGGGGTTATGTGAGGGGAACCAGAGGCTTTGTTTTGCTCCTGGAGCATTCCAGGGAGTGCCTGTTGTGGTTTAGGGCGTGGAGTTTACTCTGGGGGCAACTGGGAAGAGGGTTCATTTGTCAAAAATTGGCCGAGCAGGGGTGCTGGGGGCCGTGCAGACTCACCCAGCACCTGGGGGCAGGATTTGTCCCCTCTAAGCCCCTTCTGGGAGATGTCCCCCACCTCGTTCCAACCACCCTCAGCACCCATGGCCAGGGACATGCTGCCTGGAGACCACCTCCATCCCAGAGCTGGGGCTCAGCTCCCCTTGTTCCTCTCCAGGTCCCCCCACTTTGCCCAGCCAAGATGCTGCCAGGGACCCCTGGGTCTCCACAAATACCTTGCTGATGCTTTGGAAGCAGCCTTGCTGACGCTGGGATGGCACTGGTCCTGCCAGGGGGTGGCTGCACACCCCAAGACACCACCAAGGTGGGCTGGACCCTGATTACCTTTACCTGGAGCAGAGCAGGGATTGCTGGCAGGGTCTCCCTCTGCTGCCCACAGAAATAAGGAGAAAGCAATCCTGCTGCCTGCGAGTTGGCTCAGGTGCCCCAGGTGGGGGGGGTCTCAGCTTTTTGGTGTCCCCTTGGCCAAACGTGGGTGTTTGGGCCACCCCTGGGTGACAGCCCCGGCTCTGTTTTCCAGTGCGCTGTGCGGAGCTGCAGATGCAGCTGACGGAGGCCGTGTCCACGCTGGCCAGCCAGAAGGAGCTCATTGCCAGGCTGGAGCACGACCTCAGCACCATCCAGGCCCTGTCCGCCGCGCATCGCCCTGACGCGGAGGTGAGCGTGACCCGGGCGCTGGGCTGCCGGCAGCGGGCAGGGACCACCCTGGGGGTTGGCTGTCACTGCTGGAGGGGCCAACAACACCCACGGGTGTTGTTTTAGTGTCCCTTCTTATTTTAATCTTCCTTTTCCCCTCCCTTTTCTTTCTTCCTCATGGCTCAGCAGAGCGTGGCGTCGCACCTGTGCAAGGGGACGGTGCTGGTGTGGGAGGGGATGGGGGGTGTTGGCATCCATGGACTGCCCAGCCCTTCTCCTTCCTAGTTAAAGGATGGGGTTTGAGGGTGAATCCCAGCCTCTCCATGCTGTCTCAGGATTGATCCTTGCAGCAATGGTTCCTGTGAGGCTGTGGCTGCCCAGGACCAAGAAGGGATTTGTTTTGGCCAAGTACCTCCGGGTGGGTGGGAAACGCTTAATCCCTTCTGCCTCTGCTGCCCAGGGTGCGGCCGTCCCCAGCCTGGAGAAGATTCCTGAGCCCATCAAGGAGGCCACAGCTCTGTTTTACGGTGAGAGGCAAGGGCTGTGGGGCCATGGGCAGGGTGGTCACCTCATCAGGGATGGAGGCATAAGGATGCTCCTAAGCGAGCACAGATATCACCCGCTCTGTGCCTTCTTCACCGGGGGTCAGTGATGGGTTTTCCATCCTCAGCATGGTTTTTCAGTCCTCTGGCTGCTCCTGAGATGGTGCAGTGGGCACGTGCCAGGCCCAGTTCCTTGCTGAGCCAAACCCCCTGCACTTTAACGCCTGCTCTTTCCACACCAAACCCCTCCCAGAGCCAGAGCTAAACATTTCCTTTACGTTAGCTCCCGCACCAAGATCTGCAGGAGAAAATGAATCCAACAAATAACAACACTTGGCTCCTCTGGAAGAAAACCCACTTCCTCTCCTTTTTTTTTTTTGGCTATTTTTTGTTTTGTAAAGCTTTAAAAACACATGATAAACAACATCACAGCAACAGTCTCACCGAGACGAACAACCTGCAGCCACTGTCCCGCGCTATGAATTGCTCCTCTGTGCTGCCGGTTGAGTCACCGCCGTGGGGATGTTTCTGCTTGGCCAGGGATGCCTCTCACTGCTGGGAAGGCAGAGCAGGGAGGGATGGCTGCACCCCCAAGGCACCAGCAGAGCCTTAAAATAGAGGGGCATCTGCATGGGGTCCCCCCTAAATGGTGCTCATGAGCATGGCAAGCTGGTGGTGGCTGCGGGCGAGCAGTCCCTGCGTGCCTGAAAGAGGAGAAAGTATAAAAAAGGGGGGGTCTTTTGCGAGGAGGGCAAGGGGAGAGAAGAGTACATGGAGGGAGGGGCTGGTTGTGGTGCTGAGTCTTTCCTTAGGGCTACGGCTGCTGCAGAAGCTGCGGGATAGGGGCTGGGAGGGCTGGGGTCATGGGAACCCAGCAACGGGTTACCCAAAGTAATGTCCCTGCAGGGGAAACCTGGCCATTCCCAGGCTAAGTCCACAAGAATGGGAAAAAAGCATAAAGATCAGCCCGTGCTGTGATAGTTGCGCACAGGAGTTTGTCTGCCTGGGTGCCCATGGGGTCCCTCACTGGAAAGTGGGCATCTGCTGGGTCGTTTCCCATTCCAAGCCTCTCTGCAGGTCACGCGCCATCCCCCAGCACCTCGTTCCCCGAGGGACAGGTGGACTCGCTGCTCTCCATCATCTCCAGCCAGAGGGAACGCTTCCGAGCCAGGAACCAGGAGCTGGAGGGGGTACGTTGGGTGGGGAGGGCAGTGGGGCTGCTCCTCTCCCTCTCCCTCTCCCTCTCCCTCTCCCTCTCCCTCTCCCTCTCCCTCTCCCTCTCCCTCTCCCTCTCCCTCTCCCTCTCCCTCTCCCTCTCCCTCTCCCTCTCCCTCTCCCTCTCCCTCTCCCTCTCCCTCTCCCTCTCCCTCTCCCTCTCCCTCTCCCCTCCTTCTCTCCTCTCCCTTTTCACTTTCTCTTCCCCTTTCTCTTCGGGCCAGGTCTCATCCCAAAGCCACCCGCAGCCCCCTTGGCTGCCCCAGCCCATCTTCAGCCATGGAAGGGTTGGGTTCATTAATGGTGCAGCACTGGGGCCCCATTCAGCAGCAGCTGAGACAGTTCTGATTTGGGGACAATTTTAATTCAAAGCCAGGGAATTTTAATTACTGAGAGGGGACTGAAGTGCCTGGATGCAGCAATCGACCCCCTTCTGCCTCCTGTCCTCCCCCACCTCGCAGCTAACGGCCCCCTTGCTCCCCGTGCAGGAGAACCGCGTGATGCAGCACACGGTGAACGCCCTGCAGAGCGAGCTGGACAACCTGAGGGCTGACAACATCAAGCTCTACGAGAAGATCAAGTTCCTCCAGAGCTACCCCGGCCGGGTGAGTGGCTGGCAGGCTGTCTGTCCTCTGGCGGGGCTCACACGGACAGACAGACTCCAGACATAGACCTTCGCTCTCCATGTACAGGAGCAATGGGGAAATCGCACCCACGTGCACCTTGCATAGAAGTGGGAAAAATGGGTGAAGGGTGCAGTGCTCTGCCCAGAGGAGCAGGTACCCAGCCCCTCTGCTGGGAAAGTCATTTTGAGCTGTGTTGAGGGGTGCCTGACATCTTTAGAGCCAGAAGTTCAAATTTGCTCCCTGAAAAACTGCTACAAACCCACAGCGTGATGCTCTAGCAGGCAAATCATGGATGCTCCTGCCCCACCAGATAGCAAGTGGTTAAATTGGAACCTCCTGCAATAAATCCCTGCAGTCAGAGCCTGAAAAATAATTCATGCTGTGACAAATCCAGTGCTCATTTCCCACCACCCTGAATTTCTTGTGGCCAGCAGAGAGAGCTGCTCTGCTTCCTGTTCTCCTGGGCAGCCAGGGCCTGTTTTTCAAGAGAGCAAACCAAACCAAAATTGTCCCAGTAACCTCAGTAACCCCAGGAGGAGGCTGGGGAGCAGGGCCAGACTTCCTTGCAACCAGCTCTGCTTGTGCTGCATCCCTTGGGGGTTTCATCCCCAGAAATCCCTGTGGGTTTTGCAAGTGGGTCAGGCTGCCGCATGGGGAGTTTTCAATTGCAACCACTTCCTCAGTCGGAGCTGGGCTATTGTGAGACCTCAGGCTTTCCTAATAACTGCAAAAGTGGCAGTAATTGGGGAAGGGACATCAGCTCAATTGCCAGTTCCACGCCCTGCCCTGCCATCCTCCCTCAAAGCCGCTGCCTTCCCGCGCTGGCTGGGCTGACTCCGTTTTATTGATGGATATTTTAATAGCGTTCGGGGATGGGAAACTCCTACAGCCATGAAGGGCCTTATTTGGTTCTTTTATTTATGTCTTGGTCATGACGCTGGGTCATCCCTCTGCCATTTGTGCCTGGTTCTCCCGGGGGAGATCATATCCATGTTTATCCACTGCCACAAGGCAACCCCTGGATGCCATTCGCGTGAACTAAAGAGCAAAAGCCTTTGACGCAGCAGCACGGCGAATTGCATAATTCACCCCTTAATCGGGCATGTGACACGTTAAAAATAATCATCAGAGATCATTCAATAAGGCCAGGCTGTGGTGAATCCATCGCCCCTAAATCGGGATCTGCTCTCATCGCTGGCCCCTGCGTGCGCGGTGACCCCGGGATCGCGTTGCGGCGCGCGGCGCAGGCCTTTGCTGAAGGGCTGCACAGCGGAGCCACCGGGCAGCGCGCTGGGGTGGCCGGGCAGGACAAGCAGCAACAGAAATGGGTCCAGAGAGACCTTGGTGAATGGCTGCTTGTTTTGGGTAGGAACGCTGTGGAATCTGCAGCTCCCAGGCCCTGCAGAGGCGGCGTTGGAGAAAGGAGGAGGAGGGATGCGCAGGCGGTGGGAGCATCCTCAGGGCTCACGGTTCACCCAGCACCTCTGTGAGGCTGCACAAAGGGCTCCCCTCTCCCAGGAGGAGTTTAAAACCCGGCCTGTCAGAACTGACCTAAATCTTTCACTTCTTTCAAGGGGTTTCTTTCTCTTCCCTTTGCCCACCTAATGACAGCCGTGTGTTTAAACAATCAGTTCCTCCTCCTACACCCCCAGCACAAAGCAATTCAGGGTGGACTTTGCATTAGCCCAGGTGTTTCCAGGTGAGCTCTCTGGGGTGACACAGGGGCCTGTTATTTCATGGAAAGGGCAAAAACCAGAGGAACATGGGTGGAGTCCCTGCAGAAGAAGTGACTTCATTAAATAGCTCCTGTAGGGCTTCTTTTTGAAGGAGATGGGCACTGTCTGTCCTGTGGGTCAGCTCTGGGCTGTGCTGCTCCATCCTTTGGGCTCATTTCTTTCAAATGAGCAACACAGGGTGTTGGGAGAGCTCTGGCCCTGGGCTGGGTGTCCCTACACCACTTGCACCGGGGGGTTGGTGCAGCAGCTACACCACCACTGGTGCCCACTGGCTCTCACCCTGCCTTTGCTCCCCCAGGGCAGCAGCAGGGACGACACCGAGCTGCGCTACTCCTCGCAGTACGAAGAGCGCCTGGACCCTTTCTCCTCCTTCAGCAGGAAGGTATGAAAAAGCCCTCGGCACCCTCCATCCACATTAGCCCCTCCATCTGCCACAGCATCGGTTCCTCCCACAGCTGGGGTAGGACTGGGCATCACAGAGCATGGCTTTGGCACGAGATGCAGTCCCTGAGCAGCTGGATTTCCTTGCAGCGAGGTGGTCTGGGTGTTGAGGAAGGAGTAGCCAAAAAGTGAAACCTCTCAGACAAATTCTGTCCACCCAGATGAAATCCAGGGACAGTGCTCTGGAAGCAGAGAACACACTCAGAGGCCATTTGGTTTAAAAAGTAAAGAATAAGAAAAGCCACTGTACCTACACAGTGTCCCCTACAGCTCTCCGTGTGTTGGGGGTGGGAGCATCCCGGGGCAAAACCTGATCTACAAACCCTAAACCAGCCCTTTGAGCCTCAAAATCAGCTTCTTGTGCTTGTTTACTTGCAGGAACGCCAGCGGAAGTACCTGAGCCTTAGTCCCTGGGATAAAGCCACGCTGAGCATGGTGAGGGGGCGGCACCGCTGTGCCACCGCGGGATCCAGGAGGGTTTTAGCCCAGTGCCTGCACTGGGAACACTTGTGCTGAGCTTGGCCCTGGCTCAGGACAGACCCCATCCCTGCTGCTGGTGTCAGCAGTGGCAGAGGGTCCTGCCTGAGCCGTGGTAGGAAGGAGGGTGGCTGCTGCCATCTCACAGGGACGCATGCTGCTTTCTGAGCTAAAATGTGGTTTATGAGAGGAGCTGACTTATATTTGACTCTGTGACATCAGCGGCAGGCTCAGGATTTGGCTGAATTAACCCCCAGTTAATGTGGGACCACTGGTCTGCAACAGCCACAGAATACACAAATGTCATGTGATAAAGGCACAATTGTCATTTGCATAAAAACCAAGCAAATGCCAACATGAATATGGATCAGGTGGCAGCACCACAGGGAATTAATGAAAGGCATTTACAAAAAAACTGACTTTGGGGAGTTATTCCTTGGGAATATTTAAGAACATAATCTTGTTTGTTACAGCAGCCTCCGCCGTGGCTGTGAATAGCAAAGCAGATTTCAGCCCAGAATTGGTTTGGTGGGAGATCTGTGGGTTTTAATGCCAGCTCTGGAAAGCCCACGTGGTGGCTGGGGAATGTGCTTATGTCCATAATGAATCCCTGGCTTTTACAGCAGGAATAAAAAGTTGCTCTGTAGGAAGGTGGGCCCCATCCTTTCTAAGCTGTTTTTCTAGGCTGCGGCTGTTCTGACTTTGGCTTTTCTGAAGGGATGGACAGGAGGGATTTCCCATGGGGACCCCAGTGTGGTGGGCCAGAAGGGACCGGCGGTTGTCCTGCGGCCTCTCCACAAGGAGGGGGCTGAGCACGGCACAGCCCGGCCCCACAGGGGGTCTGGGGCCCAGAGAGCTCAGGCTGGCACGGGACTGGCAAAGGTGGAGCAGAATTCTTTCAGGATAGACCTTGTGGAGCCAGATGAAGGGTAAACCTGCAGCCCGTGTTACTGGCAAGGCTTTGAAGATGCCCAAGGAGTTACCACATTGCTGGTTGTCGTCCAAACTCCCTCTGGACGATGTCCATCTGGCAGGTCCTGCTTTGGGGGTGCTCTGCTTTAGGTGCCTTCCCGAGGGCTGTTGATGCTCCTCCACCTCGTGCCTTTCCCGCAGCGATACCCAGCAGTGTGAGGCACTGGCAGCGCCAGCCTGGGAGCTGTGCTCGCGGGCAGGCAAGGGGAGTGAAAACCTTCCCTTAAATACAGATCCCTCTGGCCAATTGAGAGGGCAGCAGGCCAAGCTGTGTGACCCCAGGGCCCTGCCCAGGCCACCAGGGCCAGCCTCAAGCATTCCCCGTGCGGCAGAGGGGCTGTTACTGGCAAGAGCAGCCGGGGTCTGGCTCACAGCTCCCATAAAGTCAATGGTCCAGCAGCAACTTCCATGCTCAAGTTTAAATTCTTCAGCCATCAGGGCAGTCTGGCAGAGGGTGTGCGCAGCTCTCGGCGTGCGTGTGGCCTCACTACCACAAAAGCTGGGGGCTCCACACGATGCCAAACCTTTCATCCCACTCCACCAGCTCCTTGCTGCCAGTGTGGGTGCTCTGGAGAGCCCAGGACCACAGCACAGGACCGTGGGTGCTTCGGGCTGAGCTGGCTGAAGGCTCACAGGGAGGGGCACCGGCAGCTGGAGGAGGGTGCAAACCCCAGGGCGCAGAGCAGCCACCCCCAGAAAGTGCCGGAGTGTTTCGGGGGGCTGCACTGATGCTGCGGCTCTGGCTGGAAAATCACCCTTTGCATCACCCCTGGGGCCCAGCACTGAGCTGGGGTGTGGGCAGGGACCCTGCGTGGAGGTGGCGAGGCGACACTGCACGGCACAGGTTCTGTGAGCTCATGAATTAAAAATGTGCAAGACTTAATTACTGCTGGGGTTCCTCTCCGGAGCGGCGCTGAGCCGCAGGCAGGCACCGAGTCAGGGGCTGGCGCAAGGGGAAGCCAGCAGAGCTGGTGCAGAAAGCTGGGATAAAGGTGGCTCAAAATGAACCCCAAGAGAGTTTTCAGTGGGGAAGACCCCACAGTTCACAGCCCTGAATTCACCCGAATTTGGGCAATTTGGGGCTGAAAGCATCAGTACTTTTGGTGGTCACCTTGAAGGGGAGTCACTGCTTGGAGGTGGGCACAGATGGGTGGCAGAGCATCCCATCTCACCCATGTGTTTATGTAGGGTCAAGTACAAACAGAGCCCCAGTCCTAGCCAGGGTCTCTCCAAGCCTGTGCGTGGGGAGGTCTGGGTTCCACTGACCCACATTGTAACAGGATTTTCTGTTCTGCTCTCGCTACAGGGAAGGCTCATCCTCTCTAACAAGACAGCTCGTACTGTTGCCTTCTTCTACACCCTGTTCCTGCACTGCCTCGTCTTCTTGGTAAGAGCAGGAGCCATGGGATGGGGCACCTCAATTAAACTTCAACAGGCATCTCATCTAGGGGTTATTTTGCATTTTTAAGATATTATGCCAAGGAAGTTGTGGCTGCCCCATCCCTGGAGGTGTTCAAGGCCAGGTTGGGTGGGGCTTGGAGCACCCTGATCCAGTGGGAGGTGTCCCTGCCCATGGCAGGGGGTGGGACTGGATGGGTTTTAAGGTTCTTTCCAAACCATTCTGTGATTATATGGTCTGGATGGTCCACGGTGCAGGAGTGCAAACTCCTCCTATATCCCTGCACAGTTTCTGGGGGTTTATTTATCATTTCAGTGGGAAAAATCCAAAATAATAAATAATTAAACAATGGAACAAGATGAAAGATAAATTAGAACAGTATTTCTATCCTGAGCTTCTCAAAGCAAACCAGACTTTGTGTTATTTTGGTGAGAAAAGGAGGGGAAAAAAAAAAAAGTTAAACTTCATTAAACTTCAAAGCTCTAACCTAAAAAAAAAGGTAAAATTCATAAATATTACATAGCTAGAATGATCTTACTTCATCGAGACACAACAGGGCCTGAAATCCAGTCCCCAGTGCTGCCTGGGCTGGGCACGCACCGTGTGTCCAGGCTGGGACCAGACAGACCCCAGCTCCTCCACCCCTGTGGTGGGAGCAAGGGCTTTGCCACTAATCCCAGGAGACAGCGCAGCCTTCACCCCTTCCCAGCCCACTGCCTTCTGCCCGTTGTGTTCCAATTAACCCTAATTCTGAGGCCCACTGACGGGTGTTTGTGAAATCAGAGTATTTCCCTGGTGGCAAGAGAACAACAGCTCACAAACCTGCAGGGCTTTAATGCATCAGCCCGGGATGGGAGGGCTTCTTTCCAAAACGGGTTTGAAATGGAAACCCAATGGAACAAAGGGAAAGAGGAGCCAAACCGAGCAGTGACAATCCCTAAACCTGTGCCAAAAACACATTTCCTAAGTCCTCCCCATCCATGTGCAACCTCGAGTGCGCCCGCCGTGCCTCAAATCACTGCAACTACAG
The DNA here is from genome assembly GCA_033556795.1 of Tapera naevia. Lineage (NCBI taxonomy): Eukaryota > Metazoa > Chordata > Aves > Cuculiformes > Neomorphidae > Tapera > Tapera naevia. Next base: position 2,137,507 of record JAUMJJ010000220.1, read on the forward strand.
CCGCGCTGCCCCGGCAAAAATAACCCACTGGAAAAGGTCATCCTGACCGTCCCGAGGGCAACCCCTGCAACGCTCCTGGGGTTTCTCCACACTAGGAACACGAGGCTGCAAAACTGATTTTACCCAGGGCATGCTTTAGGTCTCTCCTTGACGCAGAGAAGCCACAGGTTCCTGCAAAACGCTGCCGGTGGTTGTGGGGAGGGAGTGGCAGGGGTGGGGTGGCACAGTGGCGACACGGCTGCTGTGAGAGCTGGGCAGGAGAGAGCGGTGCTGAGTGCATTTCTTACCTTGCAGGTGCTCTACAAAACAGCCTGGAGCGAGAGCGTGGGAAGGGACTGTGCCGCCTTCTGCGCCAAGAAGTGAGTGTGCGGGTGGGGCGGCCGCAGCCCGACCCCGGGGCTCGCGAGTCTCGTCCGCCCGGGTTCGGTGGACAGAGCAGGGTGGTTCGCAGCAGATGTTTTGGGCACCACTTGGTGCATCCCTGTCCTGCAAATAAGGGCACTTAATCGGGTTTTAAACCCTTAATCCAATAAGGATAGAGGGGAGAAAAGGTGTGTGGAGCGAGGCAACTGCCTGTCTTCGGTTGGGTGTTTTCCAGATCCCTTCCCGAGGGTGGTTCTTGCCCAGTGAGGACGCCTCCTAAAGCCAGGCATGAGCCTGGAGAGCAGGACCCAGGACCAGGCCGTGGTTCCAGTTGCCCTGAGCAGCTCCCAAGTGCTGCTGCCCATGGCTGGGGGAAGAGCAGTGCTAATTATTGTGGTTAGAGCCCGGGCCTTGCTGTCTGCTAACGTGGCTTTGCCCTTCCCCCAGGTACGCTGACCACGTCCACAAGTTCCACAAGAACGGGGATGTGGATGACATGTGGCAGTGATGGCTGCACACGACCTCGTTGGCACCGGCTCCCCTCTCATCATGCAGCAGGATCTGTCCCTTCGTTCCCTGTCGGCTGCTTCTCTACAGCTTTGCTTTCTGCTTTGTAGGATGGAGGCAATGATCCTTTCCCACTCCCAGCCTTGGAAATCAAAAGCCTCAGCTAAGAGTCATTTTTCAGGACACGGCATTTCCAGCCTTGGAGGAGGAGGCTGCAGCAGTGGCCGTGTCCTCCTGACGTCCCAGTGAGCTCAGTCTTCACCAAAATACCTGGAAAACATGAGATAAGGTGCTCCTCTCAGACGCAGTCTCTCTTCTCATCTTGTTTCGAGTCCAGTGCAGCACTGGTTGAACTTAATTTATCTAGACATGGAGGGAAAACCAATCTCCTGAAACTGCATTTTCAAGTGTTGTGATATTTGATAATTCTTTTGTTCTGGTTTATTGCATTATCCAAAGGCCAGCAGTGCTGCTGGGCTCTGATGGAGCGGGTGAGGCAGCAGCAGGTAATAATCAGCCACCCCAAAATGGGGCTGCTCAGCACCATCTCCTGCTCACTGCCTCTCCAGTCAAGGGATGCTGTTGCTCAGCTCTGTTCTCCAGCTGAAGGGCCTCTTGGGACCTTCTGCATCACCCTGGATCGTGGTGCTGGGCACCAGCAGAGGGTTTTCTTGAACTGGAGCCCTCAGCTTGAGAGCAGCCCAGGTAGTTAGGACTTATGGACATGAAGGGAGGTGTTGCTGGTCAGGACTGGTCTCACAGAGATTCTCCAGACTCTCTCCTCACTGAGATCTTTCTGCTGAGCATTGGTTGCCCTTCTGGGTGCAGCAGCTTCACCAGTAGCTACCTGGTACAGGACTTTACTGCCCTGTAACTGATGTGCTCAAAGTCTGACTCTTTTAGGAAACCACAAGTCAATCAATTGCTGGTGGTGGGTTTGCTGGGTGATGAACACTGGGCTGCTAATTTGGGTTGATTTAGGGAAACAGGTGACTGGAGAGATTCTGATTAAAAAGAGCAGGTCCTGGCACCCCCTGTTCCTGCCTGGCTTGCTGCGACCACCTGGTGCAGGCAGATATTAGCTCGTTAGCGTGGTCCTCAATTAAAATTCCCTTCTGAAGCAGGAGAATAGTGTTGCTTGCAATTAATATTTCATTGCAGATTCAGATCTATTCACATTCATGCTGCTGGGAAGCCGGGGCCTCTAACAGAGCGTGCAGGCAGCGATAGGCTTCACATCTGCCACGGGCAGCCCAGGGTTATTTATAGGCGCTGTGACCCGCGGCAAAATGTAAAATACTCAGAAATGGAAGGGACGGATAAACCTCGAGGGACCAACCTGCACCTGTCCCGCCTGGCATGGGGTAAACCGAGCCTGTCCGGAAGGGAGGCACCGGGGGTGAGGTGCCAGCGAGGGGGTGATGCTGCCGCGCACCAGGGACCTCTCCATAAACTAATTAACTTCAGATGTGGAGGAGATGAGCTTTTGCTGTCAGAAATCAGTAGCTCGGAAATGTGATCTGGGGAAGGGGAGGATGCTGGTTAAGGCTTTGTTGGGAAGGTTAAATTTGCTTTTTTTAGCAGCCCTATTTGGTGTCTTGGAATTGCAAAACTTCTGCAGCTATTCACACTTGTACTCTTCATAAATTACTTAAAATAGATGTTGAGTTCTGCAGGACAAGTGATAAAATAAACCTAGACCTGCATTGACTGGGTCGCTTTTGTGCTTTGCTTCCTTATTTTTTTTCTTTTGACTTTTGATATTAAACAACTGCGAAATGTCCTGCTGGAGTCCAAGGGCAGAGTGCGCGGCTAATTTTAGAAACCCATTAGAGCAGCTGAAGGCAGTGCTGTCTCGCAGCGCCGGGGAGGGCAGGACCTCTGTCCCCACGTGCTGCAGCCGTTGCCATCCCAGCTGCCGGTGAGTGTCGGCATCCATGGGCCTGGCGAAAGGCTCCTGCGGAAGGAGGGACCAAGGGGCAGAGGGGCTGGAGCCCAGGCAGCCTCCAAAACCAGGGATATTCTGTATATCCCCATGGAGCTCCTGGTAAAGGCATTCAGGTTGCATGGTGTGAATTTGCCTGGTTAATTCTGGAGGAGCTGGTCATGATCCCCCCCCTTCCTCACTCTCCTTTTCTCTTGCTTTTCCAGCCCTGGGGGTGCTGGTCCAGCTGCGCTGCTTTGTGGGCTCTGACCTTGTGTTTTAGCCACGGCTCCCTCCTACCGAGCCCAGGGAGTTCAAGGGGCCTTGGGGAGAGTTGAGAGCCACCCCCGACCACAAGGGGCTGAAGGCTGTGCCAGAGGCTTTGCATCCCACCCTAACTCCCAGGATCTACTGGACCCCTAGCCCTGGAGCTGCCGGGTTTCATCCTTCAGGCAGAGCTGCCACTGCCTTCCACGCAGAACAAAAAAGGACAAAATGGAGCGATTTGTCCCCAGATCCCTCCTGGGGAGTGGGAGTTAGATGGAGGGTGGTGTTTTCTCCTCTAATCTTGCTGTTTCTTGGCTTCCAGCAGCTTCCACTGCATGGCATGAGGACCCACATCTCCTGCTTTCTCCCAGCTCTGGCTACCCTAGAGGGGCACCCATGCCCAGACATCGTGGCAAACGCTGGCACCTCTTGGGGTAATGCACCACTTGCTCATCTCACAACACAGGGACCCAGAGAACAAACTGCTGCTCCAAAGGGTCCGGCTTTGGCTGCCAAAACCCTCTGACTGGAGGCAGGAAAAGCCGGAATTGGGGAGGCTCTCAGGTCACTGCCAGCTGGAACCTCAGCCAAGTTTTCAGAGCTGCTTTCTAGACACATGCTGGAGGCAAAGGATTTGGGCAGAGCTGGGGATTGTAGGGCTCCTGGGGAAGCCTCGTCCCTGCGGGTAGAGCAATGCATGCTGGAGCAGCCAGTGGGGTGCTTGTGTGTGGCACAAAACAAATCTGCAGTTTTCGTGCCTGGGAAGATGCCCTGTGTGTGTTTGTGTGTGTGATTCCTCAGGTGGCACTGGGAGATGTCTCCTCAAGCCCCTCAACACCACCTGGCAAGGCTGGAAAGGGCAGGACACAGCTCAGTATCCCTGGCAGCGCTGTGCTAAACCCCCAGCAGGTTGGTCAAAGGCAGCAGAAGCCCCAGCCCTGGGCAAGAGCTGTAAAACTCTGTGCAGGGTTTGCCTCAGGCAGCATGAACACCCCTGTGCCCCACAGGGAGCGGGAGCAGGGCTGCCCTGGCTGTCCCCGGCGTGCGCGGGGTTTGGGGTGCACCCTGCCCAGCCCATCACTGGTTTCTCAGGTGCCACCGGCTGCACTGGGTGACCCTGGGGATGCACTCGCTCAGAGCCCGGTTCACTTCTCCTTGCAGTCATGTGAGGAGAGAAAGGGTGGTGGGGCAGACAGCCTCCGCACCGCAGAGCAACCGCCGCTCCGAAATGCCATCCCGCAAACGCAGAGGCGCCCGGCGGTGGCCGCGGCAGCACACGCTCAGGCGGGGGCTGACTCAGCCGCGGGACAGGACGCGGCATCCGCTTTTGGCACTGGTGCGACCACGGCTGCGGTGAATGCCCCGGCATCTCTGCACGGGCCTCGATGCCTCTCTGCAGACGGCCTGAGGGCAGGTACTGCAGCTCCCTGGGCACCCCGACAGCCCCACACCCCCATAGATGTGTGCACCTATAGCCCCAAACCCCAACACCCACCACGAGCCCTGGCACCCCATGAGCCCTATTTTCACACACCCCCCTCCAGCTCAGCCCTTGCTGAGCCTCTGCCTTTTTGAAGAGGCAGCGAGGGGAGATGGAAGTGGATTTTTGCTAATTTGATTTAAAAGCTGCTTTTTTTCCCTCAGCGACTTAAAAGAAAAGGATTTCAGCGACCCTTTGCTCTCCCTTGCTGGTTTGAATTTGATTATGGGAAACAATTTTAATTAGTATCGACAGATATCTGGGAAAATAATTGTGGGAAAACCTGTGCTTTTTCTATCCATTTAACCTGAGAATCTTCCGTCCCAGAGACCCAGGCTGATTGCAGGGGGTGCTGGAGGTTTGTATGGTAATAAGGGGCTGCTGGGGAAGCTGGGATGGTTATGGAGATAACAGGCTGCTCACATCTGGGTCACAAGTTCAGTTTTTGCCGTGGGCAGAGGAGACAGGAGAGACATCGCTGCCAGGATGCGGCCGGTCTGTCTTGATTTTGGCTGCAGCGCCCACCCCGTCTGTGCCTGGGCGGGGGAGGGGGCCGAGTGGCCCGATCCAGCCCTGGCCCCGCCGCGCAGGGGATGCCGAGTGCGCCGGCAGCCCAGTCAGTGCGTGTCCGTGCTCAGGAGGAGTGCGGCGATGCGGCGGTGTTTGCAGGGCAAGCGGCATCAGCAGTTATTGCAGTGCTATAAAAAAATATAATCTGATTTTCCTAAAGGCCTCCGGTCCAGCTCCTGCTGGCACCGGATCTCAGAGCCACTGAGGCGCGGGCAGCGATCGTGTTTGCCCCCACTCTGCAAATGGAAAAGTGAGATCGATAGGGTTTGAGCAGGGCTGGATGGAGCAGGGCCAGCGCCTGGCATGCAGGATGCGAGCGAGACTCCCCGCCGGCAGGAAAGGAGCTTCATAAACACAAACACAGGCAGAGCCAGCGCCAGCAGAAACGCGCCCGGTCCTGTGGGTTATTTTAAGTTCAGGGTGTACCCGGTAAATGCAGCGGATAAACAGCACAGGGAGCTCGCAGGGTCCATCGCGGTGGGCCAGCGCATGGACACAGCCGGGTGGAAAAAGGGGATAAGATGGAAGAGGTCTGGGTATCTGGAGGCGGGAGCTGGACCAGCCTGGCCATAGGGATTGATTGGTATTTGGTTTTGGAAGAGCAGGCCTAATGACCTGCTTTAAGCAGGCAGGGAAAGGGTGGTGGAACCCCACTACTTGATGCCTTTAAATCAGGACTGGGTGTCTGTCTAGAAGCCGTGCTCTGGTTCAGCTGGGAGTTACAGCCACGTGGCAGGAATTACTGGCCAGGGGAGCATGGTGAGCATCATGGCTTTGTGATCCATGAACCATCATTCCTCTCTTTTCTTTCCTAATAGCTGGAGCAGCTGGTTTTCAATGGGTTGTTTTAGCAACGAGAGCAGGGTCTGAATGCTGGGAACTCCCTTGGCCAGGGTGCATTTGCTGTGCTCCTCTTCCCAGTTGGAATGCTCAGTCCCCTGCGAAAGGTGACAGCAGCTGGCAGAGGACATGGGGACACATGGGAATGGCAGTGGGGTTATCACGATGGTGAGATCACAGCAGTGGGGGAGCACCGTGCTCTACTGCAGCAGAGCTGAGAGTCTCTGCCACGAGCTCTAACAGCAGGGGAGCCCCCATAACCCCGTTAATAGGGGGCCCTGTTACGAAGCCAGATTCGGGGCGAGGAGGGTGGAAGCGAAGGCAGGCTCCTCCGCACGGCCGTGCTGGAAGGTGCCGGCTGGTAATAACCATTTTATTGCTTCCTGTTGTGTCAGACAGCTGATGGCAAGCCGGGGCCCAAAGCTGGTGCAGCATATGGAGCATCCCCCCGGCCTCCCCCTCCTCCCTATTTACTGTCTCCCTGGAGATGTGCCTCACAGGCTTTTCCAGCTCCGAGAGGAAGCAGAAAAATATTTGCCTCCCTCCACCCCAAAAGTCTGTTCTGATTAAGGAAGGCAGAAGGTGGAACCGCTGAGCACCGGAGCTGGGAAAGCTGAGGGGCCGTGGGTAGGAACCCCCTCGCTGCAGGGGCATCAGCCAGTGCTGGGGGCTTGGCCAGACCCAAGCCCTTCATTCCCCAGCTCTGCCTTCAGCGGGGGGCACTGGGGTTGGCACGAGGTCATCCAGATGTCCCCCGTTAGCCCACAGCCCCATGGGGGCTCGCAGACCCCTTCCCTGGCTGATGCCCAGGGATACCCCAGGGTGAGGCAGCACCCAGCTCCAGGCTTTGCTGTGCCAGGGCGTCAGTGTGCAGAGCTGGGCTGGGCAGGGGAAGGCTTCACCTCCAAACCACCCTCATTACTTTTCTATTCTTTAGTTATGTTATTTAACATCAGCCAGGGCAGGAGAGACACCCCTGAGCTGCCAGCCCTGCAGCCCTACTGTGAGGGTCTCCCTGGCTCTAGCTTGGAAAGGAAAAACAAAAAAAGGAAGGAAATTGGCTGTTTCCTAACTGATAGCTCAGTCATCGATCGGCTGAGTCACCCCAGGGATGGCACCACCAGCAAAACTCCTTACTCCAGGAGTGCCCTCTGTCCCAGCCATCAGTGCCAGGTGGGACAGCTCAGCCGTCAGCTGTTTTTTTCAGTTGGACAAACCCTGGTTCGTAGCCCAGCGGTGTCTCAGGGTGGCTGCCTTCCTCTCCTCACACCCAGGATGGCTGTTTCCCCTGGAAGACAGGGCCTGGCGAGCCGTGTTCAACAGTGGCAGTTCCATGGGGAATGGTCCTGCTGTAAGATAAAAATGGGTGGAAAAAAAACCCCACTGCCACCCACGGCAGCAAAGCCCAGCTTTCCCACCCCTAGAGGAGAGGTGCTGGGGCAAAGACACCACCACAGCCCTGGCACAACCCCTCTCGCCCAGAATAACCGTCCCCTGCACCACCACGGGGAGGGGACCAGCATGTGGGCTGCTGGGTATGCGGCCAAAAATAGCCATGAGAGAGAGGGCGGAGGGGAACCCACACAGCCCGCTGGGGCTTGGCCACTCCCCAGCTCCCCCAGGGAGGCACGGCCGGGCTGGGACCACCAGGGTCCCTGCAGGCACTGAACACCCCGTTGTGACCCCCCAGGAGGACAGATCCTCCCCAGGCATCCTGCAAACCGTGCCATGGGTCATGGAGGGGGGGTGATGCCAGCATGGTTTTAAAAGATATGGAGCCATCCCAGGGACAATATAGGGGGAAGACTGTACCCCAGCAGCAAACGAGCTGCGGATCAGGGCTCCCACTGCAAATCCTGGCCCTGAACACCCAGGATCTCGGGCCTGTTGGATGTCCGTCGCTATGGAAACCCCATCTCGCAGTGCTGGTCCACGCTGAGCCTGTCTATCCGTGCTGCTGCCTCCCTGAGGGGCGATGCTGCAAGGTGATGCTGGGGTCCTGCACATCCTAGCCCCAGCGGAGTCAGTGGAGTCCCCTGGCAAGGGTTTCCTGGGAAAGAAAGGGCTCTGTGGGGAACAGCATTGCTTTTAATAGTCTCTTGGTGCTTGAGGCTTGGGGAAGATGTTCAGCACAGAGGAGGGCTCTGGCTGGACTCAAATGAATGGTCCTGCTGGTTTCCCCAAAACGCTTTGCCCTTCCCTCAGCAGCCAGGACAGGGCTCGTTGCCTTAAAGTAAGTCACTTTACCCTGAAAATTCTGTCCCCTCTGCAGTCTGTTTCCATTGTGTATCCCACTGCCCGAGGAGGTGCGTGGGTCTGGGTGGCACTCAGGGTGGGAGCAGGCAAGGCACCACCATTCCTCTGCAGAGGAAAAGCAGCAGCTTGGGCTGTGCCACCCCTGGGGTCCCCATTGATGTAGGGGACCGTCATCCCCGTGATCAGATACTACTGGGGCCACACAGCAACCAGTGCATCTCTCTGGGGTGTGGGGACAGGATGTGACCCACCCTGTCTCAGTGTGGTGTCACCCTCTGCTGGGGTGGGGAGGGGGCTGCCCTCGCTGACCACCTTCCGGCGCCTTGGCCCAGACTGGGATTTTCCAGGGCTTTTTCCCAGTTTCCCTCTGCACCCCAGTCCCTGCAGGCTCACAGGGTTTAGGACTTTCCTTGCCGCTGCTGTGAGCCACGTGGTTTCACTTCAGGAATTCCTCTTGAGGCTCTTGGCCCACCCTTGCTGCTCACACATGCTGCGCACCAGTTCCCCATGGACTGGTAAAATGATGGATGAACATTTTAACGCTAAGGGAGGACTGAGATTTTGGAGATGCTGATATTTTTAAGAGCTGCTCTGGGTCCAGTCAAAGATGGTTTTGCCTTTAATATTTAATGTTTTTTTTTTTTAAACACGTGCAATTGTGCATTGAGAACTGTTGCAGGGAGATCTTTGCACTGTGGAAAAGCCGGGCCAGCCTGACCTGGCAGCGTGGGACTGCTTCAAAGCCAAGGTTGCCAGAAGGACATTCTCCAGCCTGGAGGAAAGGCAAAACCTTGGGAAACCACAATAAAAGAGTCGCTTGGACCAGCACAACGGGAAATGCCAGAGAGACAACCTTGCACAGCAAAGACCAGCCCTTTGCCAGCAGGAGCAGGCACGAGGGGATGTCATTGGAGGAGTGGTGGCAAGTGAGAAAGGCAAAAGCCCTTTCTGAGTGCCTGCAGTCTCCAGGGGTTTGGCCCTGCAGGCACAGAACAGGGAGACCCTCAGGAGAAATGGGAGTCTGGAGCAGGGGCACTGAGGGAGCTGATGGCTGCATGATGCCCGGGGGGAGCAAAGGGGGAAGGATCCAAGCTGGGACAGAGCTTGTGGGAGAGCTGCACCACGGTCCTCGGGGTGAACAGCTCTCTCAGCAAAGTGGGGGTCCCAAACCTGTCCTCAGGAAGAGGCCACCAAGTAGATGCAGCTGGAGATGACTGGAATGTGATGCAGCGAGGAGGGCTTCACTTCTGGAAAAAACCCTGGCTGGAACAGCACGGCCATGGAGGATGTGTGGGAAGGCTCTTTGAAGCCTTTCCTCCTGTGAATGGTTCCTACACGGTGTCTGCGCTCGCAAAACAAAGCCTCTGACAGCATTTTTCAAGCAGGGCCCCAACAGAGCAGAACAGCAAAAAGAAAAGGGATATTTAAGAGAGAACCTGAGAGGAGCCAACAGCCTCTGACCTTGCGCCAGCAGAAAAAGGAGGCAGGCTGAAAGGGAAGATGCAGAAGGGACATGGACCCAGTCACCCCAGCAGGGTAGGCATGGCTGTGGGGAGCAGCAAAGGAGTGGAGCCCCTGGGCGAGAGGAGCGATCACACTGGGACTCTGGGGGGTTCTGTGCTGGAGTCTCAGGTCTGCAGCCCCAGGTGTGGGCACACTCGTGTCCCCCTCACACAAACACTGGTGTCTGGGTGCTCTTCCCAGCACAAGCTTCTGTGTCTGCTTGCTAACTCTTGCACGCTTGGTGAGCTCTCCACCTGCCACCGTGCCAGCCAGCACTGAGGGGAAGTTTTAGCACAGAAAAAGCATCGCTGCTTTTCATTTGCATCGGCAGGAGGAAGAAGAGCAGTGACAGCACCGTGCCTCCCCCACAGAAGCCCTGTTTGTATTTCCTTCTCGGGGAATTTTCAGCTGGTCTGGCTTTGTGCTGGTCTGTGGTTGGGCTTGCCCATCTTTGAGGGTCATCTTCAGAGAGCATCTCTCAACCAGGGCTGCACAGGCACCTTGGGCAGCAGGGGAAGGAGAACTCAGGTTGCAGAGGACATTTTAGCCACAGTCTTTGTGCTGTAAAGAAAGGGTTTGTTGCCCTCTTGCAGGTGAGTTCTGATTTGGGGGTGAGAAAGAGAAGGGAATTTGCATGTCAAGGTCTTCACATCAGCAGGATGCCTGGGGGAAGGCTCCTCCAGCCCTGGAGCCAGGCTGTCACTGGCTCTTTGCCTTCTCCAATGCTCCAAAGGACATTTTAAAGCAATTTCTCCTGCACATATAATACAAAACCAAGCCACTATTTCTCCTGTTTTTCTCTCTTCACCCCTTTCATCCCTGTGACTTCTTTCTCCAGTAAATCTTTCCCTTATGTCTCATTAAGAGACCGTTCCTGGACAATTTGCAGCTGTGACAACCCCAGAGAAGCCGGAGGCCCATCTGCCTGGCTGACAGCTCGCGTATGCCCCCAGCTTTTTGCTATGCCTGCACCATGGAATGGTTTTGAAAGCAGGTTCACGGCTGGGCTGTCCCACGCCAGGGCCACAAAGGTCTCCTGCCTCTCTTTGCAGGGCTGTCCTGGGATGCTGGACCAAATTCTCCACCTCCCGCTCCTGCTTTCCTCCCTCCAACACGCTGCTCTCTCCCCACCATGTTTTTGTGGCTTTGCAAACACGCGGCATTGGGGTCTTGCAAGAAAACCTGCAGGAGCATCACGGTCCCCGCTCCCCAGGCAACCCCTCACCTGCACCAGGACGGGGTGAGGGTGGAGGCAGTGAAATCAAAAATAACCAGCTTTGCCGGGAGGCACGGGCGGCAGCGGGCGCGCTGCCGGAGCTGGCACCGCTTTGCCGCCGGATGCCTCCGGGCACAGGATTTCAAGGGCACGTCACGCTGCAGCCAGGCAGCTGCCAGCAGCCTCCCCGTGCTGGCTGCGTGCTCCTGCCTCCTTCTAGCCAAGAGCTCCAAGGGAGCCCCAGCGTAAGGAGAACTGGCAGGGATGAGCAGATATTAGGGTTATTCACCACTGGGTTTAAGTCATTTAGCATAGCGTAAAGGCCGTGTTTCTACAAGGAATGTGTTCTGCTTTGCTCGCGTCGTGGCTCCTGTCAGAGGGGTTTGGTGATCAGCAAGGGGCTGGGAGGGGGAGAGGTGCTGCTCTGCTTTGCATCTGTGGGATGGGAGAGGGATGAGCGGGGCCAAAATCCAGGCACAAAGGTTTGAGGCAAAGCCCATCCCTGCCCACGGGAGGTCCCAGCAGCTCATGAAGAGTTTACAGCCTGTCCCATGCAGCCTTGTGGCTTTGGGTTGAGAAAAAAAGCCCTGAAAAGACAATGTGGGGAGCTGGCCCAGGGATCCTCGGGGACTGCTGAGAAAAGTCGTGGGAGAAGTTGCACTTTCACCCCAGCAATTATTGCAAATCTCTTTGGTCAAGGCACAGTCCTAAAATTAGCCCTCAGATCCATTGAAGATTGGGATTTTCTCTTGATTTTTCCAGTCCCTGACCAGCAGTGCTGCGAACTGAGCGCTTCCACGCCTGGAGCCCTGGGTTTCTCTTTAATTGCAGGCCCACAAGGGTACCTGGCATCTCACCGCAAGCAAAGCTGCACTTTCCAGCCTTGTTTTACATATCCTGAAAGAAGCAGTGAACCAGGTCCTCTGGCACTGAAACCCAGGGCTGTCCTTGCCATCGCTGCCTTTCCTGCAGAGTAAGAATTGTTTCCCTGTGAGGGTGGGGAGACACTGGCAGAGGTTGCCCAGACAAGCTGTGGCTGCCCCATTCCTGGAGGTGTTCAAGGCCAGGTTTTAAGCACCCTGATCCAGTGGGAGGTGTCCCTGCCCATAACAGTGGGGTGGAACTGGATGGGCTTTGAGGTCCTTTCAGACCCAAACCCGTCCATGACTCTATGATTCCAAGGTCTGGATGGTCCCACAGTTCAGGCAGGGCAGCAGCCGCATCCGTCGGGGCTCCCAGCCCTGCTGGCAATCAATAGTGAGTGCAATGAAACCCTTAATGAAATTCCAGCCTAAGAGACTATTGATTGTGTATTTTCTTTAAAAATGCATATGAATGGGAGAGAGGCTTTTTGGACAAGAAGCCAGAGAAGGCCAGGAGTGGAAACACATCACCAGTGGTGTGGGAGACGGGCAAACGTGACCTGCACTGAGCAGTGGGCTCCAGCCTCTCAGTGAGCCTCAGTTCTCCCCCAAAGTACCCCTGGGAAGGGAAAATATGAGCAGCCAGAAGCAGGAGGGAGAGTAGGCATTCACTCAAAGTCATCACAAACCCAACAATGATGAAATCAAGGAGAGAAGTCAAGAGTCCATGCTCCGGTCGTGCTGCCTGGACAGCATTTTTGCAAATCCCCCTTGCCCTGTGTTTCTGTTGCTGCCTAAAACACACACACAAAAAAAGGGTTTAGGAAGACAGTGTGCTCTTCTGCCTTGAGGGGTTTGAGAAAGCAAGGGTTACATCCCTGCACACCAGCCCTACAGCCACCCTCCCTCCTCCACCTTCCACACCTTCCCAGTGCCCCCAGACTCCCACAAGGTTGTGCCGTTGCAGGGCAAGAGGCTGGCAAGGAAGATGATAGATAAATAATACTACTAATACAAACAAGACAAACCCTCCCCTCTCCCCTTACATAACCAGCATTGTCTTAATCCTACAGGTGCTTCGCAGGAGTGAAAGGGATTTGTTCCTCCTGCAAATCCTTGTTCTTTATTTTTTTGGTGAGTCATCTTTATCCAGACCTTGGGGGAGGCTGGGGGAGGCGGGTCTTGGTGGCTGCTGTGAGGATGTGACCCCCGACTAAATGGCTTAAACCTCTCTGGGCTTTAGCAAAATGTGGGTTATAGCCATCTCCTGGCCCCCTTGGCAAGGAGAGGGGTCCTAGAAACCTGTCAGCGAGACAGTGAGGGCTGAGCTGAGCCCCAGACCTCTATTGGCAGCCGCTATGGCCAGCGCGGCCTCAGGACCCCCAGGGTGTGGAGGTGCCAGGGGGTGCCGGGGTGTCACCCCGAATACCTCACGTGCGCTGTGCAAAGATCAGCTCTGGGGCTGGGAGGTGGGGCAAGAAATTGCTGCCCTCCCTTCCTGGGGCTTGGGGTGCCCTGCGAGGGCCTGGGGGACCTCTGAGGAGGTGTGGAGCCCCCCCCCCCAGGGATTTGGGGAGCCCTCTGAGGATATCAGGTGCCCTCTGAGGATGTTGGGTGTCCTGTGGGGATTTCGGGAGGCCTCTGAGGATTTGGGGTGCCCTGCAGGGATTTGGGGTGGGAAATGCGGGAGCCCCTGGGAACGTGGGGAGCCCTCTGAGGATGTGAGGAGACCCTGCAGATGAGGCTTCCCAGCCCAGTCGACGGGGCCTGAGGGATGGGTGACCTCAGACGTGGGTGCAGCCCCTCAGGGATGTGGGGAGCCCTCTGAGGATTTGGGGAGCCCCGCAGGTATTTGCCCCCCCCCTCCCCGCACATCGCCGGTGCTGCCAGCGGGCTCGGTGTCCGCAGAGGCGGGTTTGTCCCTGGCAGGGCAGGGCTGGTCCGGGGAGGGGAGGGGGGCAGCAAGGACCCCCGTTGGGGTTGGGCACGGGGGGGGGCGGGGCAGAGGGGCCCTTTAAGGCGGTGGGAGGGGCGGGAGGCGGTGCTGGTGGAGGTGGGGGATGCGGGAGGGCTGGGCTGTGCTGAGCTGAGCACTGGGAGCACCGAGCAGGGTGAGCGCATCCTCCGGGACCGGGGGCGGCGGGGGGGGAAGGATGGGGGGGAGAATCCGTGCTTGCCCGGTTATTTTCCCGTCCACCCCCTCCCCCGGCAAGGGTCTCCGTTTGCAGCGGAGGAGGGGTGTGGACAAACACCCACACCCCCCATCCCCGGGGAAGGTCCCCATTTGTAGCGGGTGGGGGCGAACAAGCACCACCCCACACCCCCATCCCCGGGGAGGGTCCCCGTTTGCAGCGGAGGGAGGGTTGGACATCCCACACGCCTCCCTCCATCCCCGGGGAGGGTCCCCGTTTGCAGTGGGAGGGGACGGACAAACAGCCCCCTCCCCCGGGGCAGGGTCCCCGTTTGCAGCCGGGGGGGCCGCCCCCCTCCTCGAAAGCCGCGTTGGGCTCCGCACGGGCGGGCCGGGGGTTGCTGGTTCCTCCCTCCCGCCCCGGTTCCTCCCCCTCTCCCGGTGAGCAGCGCCCGCTGCTACGGCCGGTTCCCCCACTCCAGCCCGGGGCGGGGGATGCTCCGGCGGGGGGCGGGGGGGACGCTCCGGTTGGGAGGAGGATGCTCCGGCGTGAGGAGGGGAGATGCATGGCGGGGAGGGGAGGGGGATGCTCCGGGGAGGAGACGCTCAGGTGCGAGTCGGGGGATGCTCGGCCCGAGGGGATGCTCTGGGGTGGGTGTTCCTCCGGGGGCAGGGGCAGCACGCACAGCCCTCCCGCCGATGCTCTGTGTTTATAATCGTTGCTGGTTGCTCAGGCTCTGCATGTGGGCTGGGGCTAGGGGGCCTTTGCCTCCCCCCTCCCGCCCTGGCAGCAGATGCTTGGATTCCCCTGGGCACCAGGAGACACGTGGGGTGGGTGCAGCTCCCCAGCTTTCCCCCAGCTCCGGGAAGGCTGGGTTCCACCACACCAAGGCCTTTGGGAATCAGGAGGATTTTCTCCATGGCCCTTCTGCCTGCTAGAGGGGCCATTCAGGCTGGAGCACAGCAGGGCTGCAGCTCTGGGGGTAAACGTGCCTTAAGGAGATGCTTCGGGGATGATTGTGCTCACTCCAGGGCTTGACAGTGGAAAAGTTTGCCTTCCAGGACCCTCCGAACCAGTCTGGTCCCTTGTTGCACTATGGAAGTTTATTGTTTGAAGTTATGGGCTTGAGCTGGAAGAACTGCGCTGCTGGCACCTCCAGGACCCTGTGAGCTGCAACAGGAGAGGAGGTAAAAACCGCTCTGTCCACCCTACGCAAAATCGATGGCAGCTTCTGCCACTGCTTCTTTGAGTGGTTGCTCAAACCTCCCCTCCATGGGGGTTTGGCTTCGTTTGTTGATGTAGAAGGACCATGGGTGCAATGCTGGGTGTCTGGGCTGTGCTTCTAAACAGGGATTGTTCTCCTAAAACACCCTGCCGACTCGGAAATGCTCGACTCTCCTACCCTGGGGCCCTCGGCCATCACGTTTGCACAGACAGGTGGTTGTGTACTTAGATGGGATTTCGAGCCCTCTTTGACCTCCCCTCTTGCATTCCTGGGTGTTGCTTCACGGAGCCTGACGTTGCTGTAATGCTGCAGTGCAGCCCAGGGTGCCGTGGAATAACTTATTTTCACAAAAGTTGCATAATCCCTCAGCAATGCCCCAGCCTGTTGACGTGCATTTGAGAAGGCTTTGCCTAACGGTGTCTGGTGTCTCACACGATGCAAGGTGACCATTCCCCTTGTGTCAATGAGTGGAATGAGTCAGTTCTGGAGGCTGCAGGATGGAGCCTCTTCTGTCTTGCTCTAGACAAGGCTTTGGGGTTAAAGTTGCTGCCTTCCTTGAGTGCAAGCCCCTCCAGTGGCTCAAGGGTGCTTTGGTTGCTTGGCTGCAGGATTAACTCTTCATCAAGTCTGTCCCCTTTTCTCTTGGGCTGTTGGGACAACACCCTTCATGGCAGGGTGGTCTTTTCCAACCTCCTCGTGGCCTTCCTCCTTGGAGGTAGATCACCCATAACTTTAAGATAAGGATGTTGCTGGCTAATGCCCTTCCTCCTCCTCTTCCTCTTCCCACGGGCAGGCAGAGAAAACCGATGATGGTTGCAAATCTGCTGCTCTTGCTGAATCAGGCTGCCCGGGATGCCCCGGGGCAATGCTGCCTCCCCTGCTCTGCTCCAGCAGCGCTGCCCTCCCGCAACGCCTGTGTGTTGGGGCCCTCTCTTGCCCTCGGACAGTCTCCCTGCCCGTGGATGGTGGGGACAGAACAGGGTGACACTTGGAGACTTGTCTGGCTCAGTGCTCTCCTTTCTCATAGGAGTGGAAAAGGGAGGCTGGCAGCCGTTCAATGCTGTTTGTAGATGGGGATGAGATGTTTATGGGGAATTAGATCTGCAAAGTAAAGAAACATGATAAGGAATTTTCATCTAGCCCTCTAACTTTACCCCATGTTTGTTACTTTCCATAATTGAAAACCAGTTTTAGGGGGGGTGTCTGCACTAACGAAGGGGGGATCCCCAGCTGTGAGGATGGAGGCTGTGATGGTGTTAGGATGTGCTTTACTGGGCATCCTGCACCACTGCCCCATGCAGCTTGCGCCCCAAAACCACCTGAGGAGCCCCTTGATGGGACCGTGATCTACAGGGCAAGAATCATCTCCTTGCAAGAGTTTGCACTGGTTTTGGGGACTGCAGCTGGATTTATGTTGCGGGTTTTCTCTTTAAATCCCCTGAGATTCAGGTGCATCCAGGGGTGGTGAGGGAGCAGCTACACTTCCCGTTATTTGGCATCTCTGAGGCCAGGCAGGGCCTGTCCCGCCCGGAGCGAGATGTGCAGAGGGTTTTACAGGGGTGGGAAGGCGAGAGGAGAAGGAGGAGGGTTTTGTTGTGGGCTGAGGGGCGGAAGGAAGTCCAGGCTTATCAAGGGAAATGTGAGATTGCTTGTTTGGGGACAGATCTTCTGTCACTCCTCTATAAATAAAATAAATTAAATAAATGTCACTCCTCTAAATAGCTATGCTATTGTGGGTGTTAAAAGTAGACTTGGCTGGAGACAGGCAGGTGAGGTGGTACTCGAGCAAGAGGAAAGGGACAGCAACCTCTGGCCTCCTGTACCAAAGCCTCTATTTTTTTTTTTATTTTTTATTTTTATTTTTTTCAAGGAATAGCCAAGTTTATCTTCTGGACCATTGAAGGGGGAGTGGCTTTACTGTATATTCAGACACAGCACGCTGCCTCCAAGGCCCAGGCTGTGTTCATGATGCCAAGCTATAGCAATCACATCACTGCACCCCAGGGGCCCCCTGCCCGCAGGTGAGGTTGGTGGGTGTGGTTGGTACCCACGGTGCACCCAGAGCAGCAGCGTGCTGAGCAGCTCGGGTGATGCTCCAGCCCCGCTCACGGGCTGGCAGTGTGGCTCCCTGCAAGGTGGATGGAATTATTCAGGGAAGAGATTATGTAAGATCCAGTGGCTCTTGTCTTTTAATTTGTCTTTATTTTCCAGCAGCTGTCAGCACAGGAGGCAAAATGTGCAATGGGGGGGATTTTGGAGGGGGGAGAGAGAGAAACAACCTGGTCAGAATGTTGGGAAATGGAGAAAATATCAGGTTTTGCTGGGACTGGCATGGACCTGAGTGCTGCTTGGCTGCTCTTGGGATGTGGGAAAGAAGAGTGTGGGAAAGAGCTGCTGGGTGTGTTGGGACATCTGTTATGAGAGCCCCTGTGGCTGGAGAATCCCTCAGCAGTGGCGGAAAAGGACCTGAGGAGCCTTTTCACTCCAGACAAATGTTTCCTAGGCTGCAGGTGACAGGAGGACCCTGCAGTGCATCTGGGCAGGGAGTCAAAGCATGCATTTAGTGAAGGACTCGTTCAAGGAAGGTAGTTTGACTATTAGATTGAGTCCAAAATGCTGTTCAATTAATATTTCAGTGGGATGGGCAGTAAATGAGAGGAACAAAGATTTTTTCCATTTCTATCCAATTCAGACAGCCGGTCTGATTTGAGATTTGTAGGGTATAAATAGTACAGGGAGCGATGGGGAGAGCAGAGAGCAATCAGCTGCTCCCACCCTGGGGCTGTGGTGGGACAATAAGTGGGCCCAGAGGGACGTGTAATGCACAAGGGCAGGGAACTTCTGCGTTTTTGCCCTACAGCTTTCTCTTCCTCAGCTCAGCTTCTGTATGTGGTTAAAGCTACAATGGGTCTTGAGAGGTGGGACTTTTCCCAGCCCCTCAAGGTGGCAAAGGAAGCTCCTGGGAGGGAGGCACTTGGTCTCTGCAGGTTTCAGGTGTTTGCTGTGGAAGGGGAGACACCAGCTCCATGGCCAGTGCTCTTCCTGTGCCAGCCTGAAGGGATGGAGAGGCAGAGATGATGGGCTTGTTCCCTTCCACCATCAGCTGTGAGAGCCGTGTGCCACACACCCTGCCTTGGCATTTCCAAGGGCAGCCCCCATTCCAGTTTTAGCTGTTTTCCCCGTGCTTCAGGGCCGTGCAGGCAGGTGCCAGGCTCCCCTGCGAGCTGCCAGAGGGGCTGCTGCCTGCCAGGAGCCTCCTCTCGCCGCCCGCTGCCGCGGTGATATCGCCTTCTCACGGCCCTGCTCGTGACTCGGGGATCTCCCTGGCCCGGCGCGCTGAGCTCAGGCGCTTTTCTGGGGAGCAGGTGCCTGGGTTTCCTTGCGTCATTCCCCTGGGATTGTAAGCCAGGGCTTTGAGTGTCATCGATCTTGCTGGAAGCTGAACAGCTTGCTGGCCCAGGGCAGCTGGGACTGGGCTGGGGACCCACGTCCCCGTGAGCCAGGGCTTCACCGCACACCTTCATGTGGCCTTGTCCTCCCTCTCCTGCCCTTCCCCGCTCCCGGCTGGGCGCATGCTTGCCCCGGGAGCTCTCCCGCGCAGGCAGGGATGGAGGATGCAGCCTTGCCTCCCACAGCCCCCATCGGATGGTATTTCTTCCCGTTGAATTTCAGCTCGCGGTGGCCCAGCCTGGCTGCACCGAGCGGAAGGGAAACATTTCTTTATTAGGGTTGTTTCCTTAAATAAAGCCCTGGCGCGGGCGCTGGGCTGGCTGTCCTGGCCATCCCATGACCGCCTTGTGCGTTCGGGTTATTAACACCTCATTACACGTTGGTTCCTCCCCACGGCTCTGGTTCAGCAAATGCCAGCGGTGTTGTCACTGCTCCCGGACTCCGGCTCCACCAGACGCTCTTTTTTCATGGTCTCCTGCACTTGTGCTGACAGTTTAAATTTCATTTCTTCTTGAGGTCAGTAGTTTACTTCTACATTCAGATCTTTCTCCTTGTGTGTGCCGACATGTGTCCCCGTGCGCGGGGCACAGCAGCACAGGAGAGCCTGCCGCGACGCCGCTGCCAGCAGCTGGCTGCAACCTGCCTTTCCACTTGGCCGAGCCCCAGATATCCTGTATTTTTTGCCTTCCTTTTTAAACCTTGCCTCGCTTTCCAAAGTGCCAGTGCCAGCTGGGCACCGCTCTGCCCTGGGAGGAGTTTGGGGACTCATGCAGGAGGTCAGGAGCCCAGCACCAGCCTGGAGTCTTGGTTGCCACCCTGTGGCTTCCATTTGATACCAAACCTCTTTTTATATTCCCATATCTGTCCTCTCATGTAACCCAGGCCACAACCCAGGCTGTGGCCCCTGAGACAGCTCTGGAGTTGGCAGCCAGCACCTCCAAAAGGGTCTGACTCCTTCCAGAAGTGCCCGGGAGCACGCTGCGACCCTTGGTAAGCTGGGCTTGAAAGGGATGGTCCTTGTTTTCCAAAAAGCAATTGTGGATTTGCTGCTTATTTTTGTCTCCATTTCCACCACTCTGCCCGGGGATACTGTCGGTGGCATGATAAGTTATTTCGAGAAGTGGGGCAGAGCTGTTGGTACGGAGGGGAGCGGAGGCACTGGGATTAAAGGTAAATCTGCACTGATAATTGGGAGCCTGCTTCCTGCAGAAATCAGGTGGATGTGCATGTGTTGGGTTGGTGATGGCTCTGTGGTCCCGGGGGGCTCCTTCCAGCCTCTGACGGGGGCTCCTGGCTGGGGTGTGAGGAACCTGCTCCAGGCAGGGGTGTTGGAGATGCAGCACAGGGTTAGAGATCCCCCCACCGCCTCCTCAGACCTGCCAGATGTCTCTCCTCGAGGCTTCACTTTTATAAATTGGCCTTTTAAAGTCTGTCATCCCCGTGCAGATGAAAGTGAGACGCTGTGATGCTTCTGTGTGCGCGTCTATGTGCCTGAGCCTGGCTGCAATACATGGATGGGGAGGCTTTTTGTTTGGGGCTTTATCTGTTCTGAAGTGCCTGTTATTCTTTTCCTTCAGTTTTTTGCCTTAATCTCTCAGCCCGTCGCATCTTGGCTTACCATCCCTCTGCTGCCCTGCTCCATTGCACCAGTCCCTCCTGGAGAGGTGAATGGGGAGAAGGATTATCCCCGCATCCTGGTGCTGAGGACATCAGCAAAACCCCAGGGCAGAGCTGAACTGCTCGCTGCTGGCCCATGCAATCAAACCCATCACCGTGGGGCTTTCTCTTCCCCCCTTTCTGCACTTTTCCCTGTGCAAGCTGTCCCTCCTCCCCTTCTCTTGCTGTGTCTGCTTGGATCAGCAGGGAATCATCTCCCTTTTCCTCCCCAATCTCAAACACTCCTGGCCCTGGCTCTGTGCTGGGGCAGCTCCCAGGACTGTGAATTTTAAAGCCAAGGGCAGTAGCTGCTGCTGTGAGCTGAGCCTTTAAATCCTCTTCTTGTTGATGGATGGGTAAGAATTGCATTTGCTGGCGGGGAACACAGCTTTGCATTTTCTGCTGCTTCCCCACTGTCTCTTGGGGAAATTCAGACACTGCTCCAAAGCTGCAAGGATGTGGGTTTTGCCAGCTGGTGTGGATCCCTACGAGCAGGACCTGCTTGGCTCTCGGGGAAGCCCAGCGATGCTGGGGATCTGCAGGGACAGGAGCTCTGCAGGAGACTGTGATGGTGCTGTGGGGTGGGAGAGGGCAGTGCATGTCCCCAGAGGCCACGTGTGTGCCCTGTCCTCACTGCATCCCTGGTGCTGCTGGGATACCAAGCAGCATTCCTGTCTTCAAAGCGGGCAGATGCCACATGCATGGGGCAGAGACACTGCTGAGGGGAACGCTGTGTGGTCCTTACGAGACAGCAGAGAAGCCAAACTCCCCCAGTTCTGACACTTGAGCAACTTGAGTGTGGGTGTTGGTGTTAGTGTTGGGTTATAGGTTGGACTTGATGATCTCAGAGGTCCTTTCCAACCTTATGACACTGTGATACTGTGAACTCAGGGTTTCTCTTTCCATCCCGCACTTTTGTTGCCTGTGCGAGTTCCTCCCTGTCTGAGAGGGTTTGAGAGCTGCTTCCAGGGTTGGAGGTGCTCCCGGGGAGCTCTCGTGCTGGCAGGTCAGGCAGCGGCTCGTCTCCATAGGGATGCGCTGGGGAAATGGCAACCGGCTCCTGGCTGCTGCTGCCGCTCCAGAGCGGGGCTTGGTCCTGCCTGGGCTTTGGTGACCAACATGGTTGGGGTCTGGTGACCCATGCAGTTGGGGGTTGGGGGATGAGAGCGGGTCAGCCCAGTCCTGTGGCCTGTGCCGTTCACCCAAGCGGTAATTAATTATTGGCCGCGTAAGCTGCTGGAGGGTTACTGCGCGTGATTTATTAGCAGAGTAATCTCTTGCCAGAAAAGAACTGCTCTGTGAATGGAGAGAGCAAAATGTGGGGGAAATGTCCTGTCCTCCTAGAAACCTGGCTCCCCGGGCACAGTCCTGGCTGGCGAGTGCCAGGGCTGGAGCCTGGCAGCCGCAGACACCCCTGGGCCACCATCGCCACCAGGCACATGCCTTCTCGGCACTGGGAGATGATTTTTAAGATGTGTTCGTTGCTGGTGTCTCCTCAGGAGGCAGTTGAAGCCACCCAAGGCTTGGTAGAGGTTTGGGAAGGGCAGAGTAAAGCTGGAGATGCACACATGCAGCAAGAGCTGTGGTTCTTAAAAAATCCACAAACAAAATTGATGTGGCAAAGGATCAGAGGAGAAATATGGATGGAGCAGAGGAAGGATCATCTGGAGGTGTTCAACGCCTGGCTGGCTGGGGCTCTGAGCACCCTGATCCAGTGGGAGGTGTCCCTGCCCATGGCAGAGGGGGTGGAACTGGATGGGCTTTGAGGTGCCTCCCAACCCAACCCATACCATACCATGACTCTGTGACCAGCTGCTGGGTGCTGGGGGGACCCTGCGCGAGTCCCACTGGGACACCCAGGGCTCCCTCACTCCGCAGGGGGAGCTGTTGCTGTGCCCAGACTGAACCACAGGTAAGAGAAACCCTGAGGGCGAATCCCCCTGGGCTCCTCCGACGGGGACTCCTTAGTGGTTTTATGAGAAATCAATAATGCTTTTGCGTGGTCACAATCGTAAAATAAGCACAATTTATGGCTGCTGCTGGGGCCAGGATTTTTCCCAGTGTTCAGTGTGGAGGGGGAATGGAGCACAAACGCTTTCCAACGGTGTTTCCCTTTGCGCTGGGGCTGCAGACCTGCTCCTGTATCGTGACAGGGGGGTTCTGGGGTGGGTTACCCGTGTCCGTGCCCACGCTCACGCTGTCCCTTTCCCGCGCAGCTGGCAGGTGGAATGGGGCAGCCATGAACGGCGATGCCTTGTGCCAGGAGCCCTCCTCCCCACTCCCCGACTGGAGGGAGTTCTGCGAGCTGCACGCCCAGGCGGCCGCCGTCGACTTCGCCCAGAAGTTCTGCCAGTTCCTGAAGGAGAACCCCCGCTACGACACCCCCGGCGCAGAGACCTCCTTCTCCCACCATTTCGCCGCCAACTTCTTGGACATCTTCAGCCTGGAGGTCAGCCGGGTGTTCGTGTCTGACTCCCCCACCAAGTACAACATCGTGCCCTTCGTGGGGCTGCAGAACTGCCACGTCCCCTACGGGCGGGAGGTCGCCTCGAGGAAGGAGGAGACGTCCACCGAGTCCCTGGACAGCATGGACACCCCGCTGGGCGCCGGGCGCTACCTGAGCCCAGCACAGCAGGCACAGGCGTGTAAGGTGTCGTCCTACGGCCAGTCCCGCAGCTCGGAGGACGTCTCCTTCCACGCTGCTGCCAAGCCCAAGTTCAAGAAAGGCTTCTCCTTGAGGAACATGAGCTTGTGCGTGGTGGACGGTATGAAGGAGATGTGGCATCGCAAGTCCTCTCCGGAGCCGGGTGCCGAGGCTGCCCCGGGTGGCCGGAGAGCCGAGAGGGAGCCGTGGCCGGCTGGAGGGGGCAAGGAACCCAGTGACCCACGGGAGAAATGGACCCACAAGCTGCGCCTGTCCAAGGTGCCCTCCTCCAAGGTGGAACTGGTGGATATCCAGAGGGAGGGGACCCTACGCTACATGGTGGCCGACGACACGAACTGTGTGGGGAGCTCACAGTGGCAGAAGTGCCGCCTCCTGCTCCGGAAAGCAGTGAAGGTGGAAGGAGAGAGGTTCCTCCTAGAGTTTTATGTCCCCCCGAAGGTAAGTCTTGGCTTTGCCCTGCTGGTATTTTTTCTGAGCAATTCAAGCAGCAATTGGACTTTGAGGGTTTTTTTTTTATTTCCACTGCTGAGCTGGGGTGAAATCCAGCTCTGGCCCAGAGAGACATTGCTGCTGGGTGGCTGAGCTGCAAATGGAGGGGACAATGTTACTGGGCTTCCTCAGAGAGTGGCTGGAAGGAAACCACTGCCTCGGTAGTACCACGCACGGGGCATCCAGTGAGTGCGGTGGGCGCTGCCTGCACGCAGCAGTGCCAGGGAGTTGGCAGCACCGGCGGGGCCGTAAGCTCAGTTATAATGGAACAATTGCTGCTCTAAAAAAATTAAGAGAGTTCTCATAAAGGAGGGTTTTTTTTGGTATCTTGATTTGCCTCTAAATTCAATTTTGAAATTATTTTATGGCAACTTTTATGAACGTTGTCTGCTCTTCTGTGTAATCACACCCTGCTTTGGTTTACATCTTCTCTCATCCCATCTTGCTTTCCATCTGGCAAATGATTCAGCTGCAAGAGTGACACTAGGCTGGCACAGCTGGAGGAGAACGGCCTTGTGCTCCAGCAGCCACAGCTCTAGTTCTGTGTAGACCCTACAAAAACTGTGGTTGGGTTTCTGAGTCTTTAGGAGAAGACCCTTCTCTGTCTCACCAGTGAATTAACATCATGTTTTCATTCCTCCTTTTTGACCTTCTCCTGTGCAAACCCCAAGATGGAAAAGTTCCCCAGGGCAGGGCTGAGCCCCACACGGCCAAGATGCACTTGGGACTGGTAGAAACGAAACATCCTAGACGGGAAAAAGCAGTTCCTGTCCTGTCTTGGATTTATATTCATTTTCCCCAAAATTGGGAACTGAACCTGTTGCTGGTAACCTGCAGCCTGGTGCTCATCAGTGCCTCGTCCTGCCCAGGGCACCAGGTGCAGGTTTTGGTGACCAGGTCACATCCCTGCTTCCCGCAACCCCGATGCTCTGAATCCTGGAGCACTGGAGGGGAGCAGCTCCACGGTTCCCTGGTAGGGATTCTTTATAATTAAAACAAATATCTTGGGAATTTGTTGCTCAGCAGAGATAGCGAGTGGGAGGTTCTGGCTCCTGCCCCCTCCCAAGGCTGTGGGTGCCGGGGGCTCGGAGGAGAATTAATTTTTCTTTATTTTAATGTAATTAAAATTCCCTGCATGGCGAAGGCTGCTGCATCGTAGCTGCTCGGTTGAAATGCTGCTCCTGCACTGGGTAAATGGGGCATCTTCCCAGGCTGCTTCCTGCATCCAGCCGTCCCCATCAGACAGCACTGTTCTCTCGTGGCTCCATCGGGAGAGGGGTTGAAAGGGAGAGGGATGGGCGGCCTCTGCTGAGCAGGCACAGCAGCCTCTGCGGGAGTGAGGGAGCGCTTTGGCAGTTAAATGCACCAACCTCCTGTCTTCCACTGGGCCTCCTCTGGCTTTAATTAAAAGAGCTGGGAGTTATCAGGCACATGAGGGAAATCAATGCTTTTCTCCCCCTGCTCTGTAATAGCAGTGCAGGCTGAGCCATGATCCTGCCTCTCCGAGAGCCGCGCTGTGCCGTCCCCCAGGAGGGTTTGATTTGATTGAGTGACTTTTTTCTTATTGATTGATTTCTTTTAATCTTTTTTTTTTCTTTTCCCAGGCTTCCAAGCCCAAGGTGAGCATCCCGCTCTCGGCTATCATTGAAGTCCGCACCACCATGCCCTTGGAGATGCCTGACAAGGACAACACCTTCGTCCTGAAGGTGAGAAAGCAGGGCAGCAGCGGGGGCTGTGCCAATGGGGACCCCATCTGTGCCCGTATCCAGCCCCTGCTGCGGGGATGCTCCATCCCCCAGGGATCGTTGCCTGGGGTTTCAGAGATGCCAGCGGCGTTAATGCTGCCCATGGGATCCCTGCCTCCCCTCCTTGGGTTGCCCCCCCACCCCTAAATGATGCAACCTCCACCTGATGCCTGGGTATTTTGGGATTGAGCTGTTTGTCTGGCTTTCACCATGGGGTTTTGCTTCTCCATGTCTCCAGGAGATAGGTTAAATTAGTGTCCAGAGACAGCCCGCACGGGGAAACGCTCTTTGGTGCAGCTGCCTGTGGTTCTGTCACTGCTGCTGCCCCAGATTGGTGGCACGTGGTGGCCGTTTCACTGACACAGGGTGATGGGAATGGTGCAGGGCCACCAAGGCCCTGGGGGTCAACACCCACTGGGGGCACCAAAGTGAAAGTCTTTCTCCAGAAAGCATTTTCCATATAATGCAATTAATTAGCTTCATGCTCCCTCCTGCTCTGCCAAAAGCAGCAGTGGTCACAGCAGAGCAGGGCTGACATTCCCAGGGTTGTGGCTCAGGGTGCTGCCACAATGATGGATGTGTCATTGGAGATGGGGTTTCCCTCCAGCTGATGAGGCTGTGCCTCCCTGCTTGGGCTGATGGACTCGTGCTCTCCATCAGAGCTTTTGAACGTGCCCAGCTGGGAGGCACCACGTGTACGTGTGGGAAGAGCCCTGTTTGGAGGGTTTTTCTGTGTCCTACCTCTGCTAAAAACCAGCCTGTCCCTGCTGCTTCTCCCTACAAGTGTGCGGCGCAGGCAGAGCGGAGAGGCCAAGCTTCCCCGCTGAATGAACCTGCATAAAAGCTCAGAAAACTGTGAAAGAAGAGGAAGGAGAAAACAGCCTGGCTTCATGAAAGCCCCCGTGGCTGGCAGCCCGTCTGGTTCCTGCTGGAAATCGCTCTCCACCAAACCTTGCTCCTTGTAAAGGTCCTTCTCCTGCTCCTCCAGGGCATCCTCCCTGTCCCAGGGACTTCCTGTCCAACCTCTGCTGCAGCCAGTGGCCACCATAGACACGAAGGCTGATTCAGCTGTTGTCTTCTCTGCCTTAAAGACCAAAAGCTGTTGTCTCTTGTCCAGACTGCCCAGCCCAAGATATTTCCTGCTTTCCTTGCAGGCTCTGGGGACAGTGTGCCCACGGGGCATGTGGTGCCATAGCCGGGAGCAGATGGGAAGGATGGCTTCTCCCCTGATTGCTTCTCCTTTCTTCTTCCTCTTAACCCAGCCCAAGTTGATCCCCTTGCTTTCTTCATGCCCTGATGACGATGTTGATGCACACACAGCCCGGGGGCTGGTGTAACCCCTCGATGCTTTTTGCAGAACTGCTCTGGAGTCGCGGTTCCCCAACCCAGACACCCACAGCAGTTGTGACCTTGAGCTGGAGGCTGCTTTGGGCTTTTTCTTCCACTGAGCATTTCTCAGCTTCCACAAGTTTATTTGAATTCTCTCCTCGCCCTCCAACACCCTTGTGATGTGGTGTCATCTGTGAATTGATAAGGCATCTTCTCTTTGCTTTTGTCCTATTCATTACTGGAGAGCAGCACACACAAAGAGTCCTTGATGTGAAGGAGCTTCTGGGCATGTCCCTTAGCTGTGACCATGGATAGCCCCTTAACTGTCAATAACTGCTCTTGGAATATGGCTCATCAGCTACTTCTGATCCTGTTTTCTAGATCCTATGACAAGTCTCGTCTCACTCATGTCTTGCTGCCCTTCTTGTAGTGTCCCCTCAGTGTCTGAGGTGTGGCTGGCACCAAGGATGTGGCACTGGCTGCTTGTCCCCAGCGCTGGGGCTGTCATGAGCAGATGGGTCAGGCAGGATTTGGTAGTGACAGATCCCTGCTGGGGGGGTTCAGCTCTGGGGTGTTTCCTGGGTGCTTGTGGAGGGTTGGTTTCTCTGGCTGCTGGAGGGGGGCTCTGGGCTTGCCCTCTTCCCACTTTCTGGAGCCAGATGTCCTCTCTCCGCTCCCACCACTAATGGCCCTGCAACTGCTGCAGCCATTCCTTTATTTACCCCAGGGAACCTCCAAACCCCACTGGTCTGAGAATGCCTGATTGGCCAGGGCCCCTCCTGCTCCTGCCTGGGTCTGGCCAGGGTGCTCACCCTGTGCAGGGTTAATCAATCCTTTGGGTGAGCCAGAGTGGCACTGAGCCCCCCCTCCTGCCCTCCTCTCCCCCATTCCTGACATCCTTTATTCTTTGTAGCTCGTTTTCTGCCCAAGCTCTTCTTGCCAGGACATCTTCTTGCCACTCTCTTCATTTCCCCCTTCGCTGCCTGGACTCTGAGAGGTCAAAACACCCCTCGGTGCTGGGGAGCAGATGAAAAGTGTGAGAAAGGGATCTGGGTGCCACGGGCTCCTCGCTGCCTTCCTGGATACAGGGTTGACGTGGAGCCTGATCTCAACCTTTGTGCACTCGGGCATGTTACCATGGCTGGAAAAGCCCCTGCTTGGTCAGGGAGGCCACGCTGGAATAGTTTCTGCCAAATTGCCTAAAAACCAGCAGGCAGCACATCAGATACCCAGCACATGAGCTTTTTTTCCATTGCACAAACAAGAACTTGCAAAATACCCAAGCCCTGCACGTGCTTCGCTCGCTGTCGCGCTCTGCATGAGAGAGCAGCCCCATCCCACGGCTGCGTTCACTGCCCTCGCTGAGCCAAGAGGCCCCTTTGCTCCAGTGAAAACAGACAGGGAGGGGATCATTGCTTCTTTCCACCTCTGCTCAGGGCAGGATGGCTCTGGGCAGTGCCCTGGACTCCGCTCCGTGCACACCCTCTGGCTCAGACAGGGATCGAGTCATTTGTGATGAATTTAATTTGTCAGGAGGCTGTCTCAGCTGGCGATGTGATAGCTCCTGGGCCCTGCCTGACCCCAGAAAGGCCCAGCTCCTTTAGAATTGCCATCTTAGAGACTGGTTTGCATACTGTTCTTTTTTCCTTTTTCCCTTTGTTAAAGTGGGTTTCCCTCCCACCCTGTTGCAATCAGAAGCCTCGTGGACCAGCAGGCAGAAAAGATGGTGGAGGAGGGCTTTTAAACTCCTGGGTTTAGGGGTTTGGAAGGATTCTGGGGCAGTGAGAGGGTAACAAGGTTCCTGCTTTACCTGCGCAGAGCTATATTTTGGGGACACTGAGGCACCCCAGAAGCGAGGGATGCTGTCTGTGCCACCTGCCTCCGATGCCACTGGTTTTACCACGGAGGCTGTAAAACACTTGTGCTTTGCTGATAACAGTGGGGGCTCAGGGCTTTTGGTCAGGGCTCACCTTTGGACACATCAGAGCAGCTCTGTGGCTCACTCCTTGGCATCCCTGTGCTGGGGTGGGATCTCCTGTTCAGCCACAGTGCTGTTTGAGAGCAGTGGGGGGATGTGAGGGTCTGGCTGTGTTGTGGGGAATGCTGGGACCCCCGGGGTGCTGAGACCCCAGCCTGATGCTGTCCCACATCGCCCACAGGTGGAGAACGGGGCCGAGTACATC
Source organism: Tapera naevia (assembly GCA_033556795.1). NCBI lineage: Eukaryota > Metazoa > Chordata > Aves > Cuculiformes > Neomorphidae > Tapera > Tapera naevia. Next base: position 2,166,170 of record JAUMJJ010000220.1, read on the forward strand.
CTGGAGACCATCGACTCCCTGCAGAAGCACTCCTGGGTGGCAGATATCCAGGACTGCATCGACCCCGGGTAAGGTGCTGCGCGGGGCCCTCGCCTCTGAGCGCAGGTTGTTACCCCGATGCAATTTCAGCACTTGAGGTGTCACAGAAAGTCCCTGACTGGTGTTGGCAGAAGCCTGGAGGTGACGTTGGCCACCTGGCTGTGTCAGAGGTGCAGCCGCAGGGCACTGCCCGCTTGCTTGCCCTTCCCTGCTCTGTGTTGCCTCGGCCAGGCAGAGGCAGGTGAACAGGGAATGCAGCCCTTGGCAGGGGGAGCTCCCAACACCCACCCTCTGAAGCTTTAATACTGTATTTAAGCTATTTTCCAGGCTTTTTTCCCAGTCCAGCATCCATGTTAAGATTCTGCTGGCTAAATTGGTTTAGTTATGTTTCCATCACCATGGTGTTCATGCTGTCAGTGGTCACAACAACACTGCCAAATCTTCCCGTCTGCATTTTCATCACCCCAGCACTGCCCTTTGTGGCACAATTTTGGAAAAACAAGGTGTCCAAGCTAACCGAGGTGAAAACCTCAAGCAAACCTGGAACAGTGGCCTGGAGGAGCTCCAGCTGCCTCCGGGCTGCCTTGTGCCGAAGAGAGGCAGATTGGGTGCTGCAGGGTTGGTCATAGAGGAGGATGCACTGATGGACTCCAGATCTGTGCTCCTTCAGCTCTTTTTGCTGCTTTTTGGGATATATAATTCAAGAAGCAATGCTGGGGCTGGGCTGCAGATGGAGGCGAGGCTTGGAAACGGGGCCCTTTTCCTCCCAGCACGTGTTTCAGTGCTGGTTTTCCAGCCGTAGCCGAGCACCTCTCACTGCTGCAGAAGCTGCCGGAGCCCTGCGCCCGCCCCTCACTGCCGCCGGCAGCCGCCCGGCCTTTTATGTTTGCTTAGCGCCCGGCGCGGTCCCACTTTGGCCTCCGGACGTGACTGTAAAGCAAATAATAATGAACTCCAGAGCAAATAATAATGAGCTGTTTAATACACTGACACACGCTCGGTGCCAGGAACGGATTTTCAATCAGCTCCTGATGCTCTTGCCAAGGGCTGCGCGCGGGAGACGCTGCCGGAGCTCCCGCTGCTGGCTTCTCTGCTGTTGAGTTTGGTTTCCTCCCTCCCTTCTTGTTTTTAGGTGGCTGCAGCTGAATGGCTCCCAATGGCTGATTCACTTATTGGCCACTAAATAATTCAGCAGGTCCCTCGTGAGCCGTTACCGCTAACGCAGCCGTTGAGCAAGAGCGGCCAAGTGCCGTGGGCAGCGCGGGGCGCTCGCTGAGGGCCGGGATAAAAATAGGCAGTGGAGCAAGCGGGAGGGCTTGCGCAAGGGTGCTGAGTGCAGGGGCAGGGCTGGGCAGGGGGCATCTCTCCGTGGGGACCGCGGTGCTGCTGCCCCCCGTGCTCGGCTCCCACTCGCTGTTGTTGCTCTGGGCCTCCCAGCTTGGGTGTCGGTGGATTTGGGGGACTTCATTCCCTTTGCAGAGAGTGAAAGCGAAAGTGCCTTGGGATGGAGGATGGTGGTGGGAATGTGTGTGTGTGGATGGGTGTCTTTAAAAGCAAAGCACCACAGGCCGAGGGAACAAATTTGCATCCAAACCAATGACACTGCAGCAAAACATTGCAGCAGGACCAACTGGTGTGACCTGAGTCGGGAGGGCTTTCAAGGGTTCAATAACCCCCCCCACTGATTTCTCACCACCAAAAGCCACAGTGTTTCCAAGCTGCTCTGCCTCTCGGTGCTGTGGGTGCTTTCATCCCTCTGGGAGGAAGCGAGGAGCTTCGGGATGTGGTCCCAGATCCCAGCTGGGATTTCGTTTGGTTGAGTCCCTGTCACACACCTGTGAGTGGAGGTGCCACGCGCGCTGGTCTTTGCCGCGCGGTGGCTGCACTGTGACCGACTGCTCTGTGCTCTCCCTCAGGGACAGTGGGGATGACATTGAGCTGGTGTCCTGTGCACAGGGAGCCTGTCTGCCAGGCAGGGTGTCCTCCTGCAGCTGCGAGTTCCTGGCTGACGGTAAGGGCCTGCGTCTGGGAAAACACCCCCAGGGAGGGTGGGCACCTCTGGATGCCAGCTGTGGTCTCAGGGGACCAGGTCCTACCAGTGATAAAGAGAAGAAGCCTGAAGTGGGTTTCTGTGAGGATGGATCTTCCTTTGTCCATTGTCTTCCTCTTCCTTATGCTTGCCCCTGCCCCAGGGAGGTGCCCCCACCCCACTTTGATGAAGACTTCAGCATTGCTCCCATCCATCCTCCTGCACACAGAAAATCAAGCAGGCACTGGGGACTCTTGGTCCCAGCAAGCAACTTCTGCCTGCATAGCCCCATCCTGTTTCCATGCCTGACCACGATGAATCCATGACCCCTTACTGGTCGCACTGGGGTAAGAAAACCCAGTGCAGGCTGAAAGGGAGCCTTCTGAGTGTGGCCAGAGCTGTAACCTAGCCTTGAGGTGTCTCCAAAAGCCCAGGATGCTCCAGCACAGAGGCCTTTGGAGCCAGACAGCCCCCAGCCTTGACTGGTTGTGCCGCATGATGCTGAGCCATGAGCCCATCCCTCCACAAATTCCCTTCCAGATGTGCCCAGGCCGCCGGACAGATGTGTCCTGCCCAGCGCTCACAACACTGCCACGGCCACCTCTGTCCCCACGCCCCACGGCCGGGGCAGGGACTCCCTGGGGGAGCTCCTCACCCATGTCCCACTGGAGAGCTTCCTGCAGACCCTGGAGTCCTCCCCTGGCAGCGGGCAGCTCACAGGTACTGTTGTGGCCCCACCCCTCACTCCTGGGGGTGTGCAGAGGGACAGGGGAAAGGGTGGGAAAAGGCAATGTTGGGGTGCTCCTAAGAACCCACTGTCCCTGCGGCCAGGGGAGGACAGCGAGGCAGAGGCAGAGATCAACCTCTCCGACTTCCCCTGGTTCCACGGGACTCTCTCGCGGATCAAGGCGGCTCAGCTGGTGCTCTTGGGGGGCGCGCGGAGCCACGGCTTGTTCGTCATCCGGCAGAGTGAAACGCGGCCGGGGGAGTACGTGCTGACCTTCAACTTCCAGGGGAAAGCAAAGGTGGGTGTCCCCTCTTCTCCTGAATATCAGTGCCAGCCCTGCCCAGCACCCTGGGCTTGTCCCGCACCGCTGGGGCTCTGTGAGCCAGCGAGTGCCATGTGGTGACCCCAAACACAGCAGCTCCGTGGGGATCCCTGGCTGGGCACCCCTGGGGGCCGCCTGCCCTTGCTCCTCAAGAGCCCTCTCCAGCCTGCTCAGCCCCACCAGCACTTTCCCAGCTGGATCAGTGCCTGTCACATGAACAAAAGATCAAACACCCCATGGGAGCCCAAGCACAGTGTGGCACTTTATCCCCTGCCCTCTTCTGCCCCACTCCAGGTCCCAAAGTACATGGATGTGCTATTAAAAAACAGCCCACCTGTAGTTCTGTGCTGGGTCCCTTTTCCCGAGGGGGCGCGCTGCGGGGTTGAGATGGAACTGCCTGATCTCATCACCATTCCCACAAGAAGTGGTGCTGGTGGGCTGTGGCCTCCCTAGGCTGCATGACACCAGGACTGGACCCACAGCCCCCCAGCTGCTTCTGGATGGTGCTGGTCACCAGGAGAGGGGGAAAAACTTCTCCTGGGGCTGCAGGAAACCCTGCAATGGGAGACCCTCCCGGCCAGGCAGGGGAGAAATATCAGTCCCTATGTTACGAAGAAAACCCCATTGGCTGATGGAGGTGGCTCCTTCTGGTGATCACAAGGGTGGATCTCGGCCTCGCGGTCCCCAGCTCACCTGCGGCCCCTGCTCTTGCAGCACCTCCGCCTGTCGCTGAACGAGAGCGGGCAGTGCCACGTGCAGCACCTCTGGTTCCAGACCATCTTCGACATGCTGCGCCACTTCCACACGCACCCCATCCCCCTGGAGTCGGGCGGCGCCGCTGACATCACACTCCGCAGCTACGTCGTGGCCCAGAGCCCGCTGCCCGGTAGGTGCCGGGGAATCCAAAGGGTCCCCACCGGCCCCCTCCCTGGAGCTGTGCCTGTGGCTCCGGAGGTGCCCCGAGGAGGGCACTGCCCCACTGGAGGTGGGCACACAGAGCAGGGCAATGCCAGGGTGACCCGAGTGTCCGTGGATGAGGGTGTTCAAGGGAGGAGCAGAGGGGGCTGCAGGGCTCAGAGCATCGCGCTGTGCCAGGAGACAAGGAGGCTGGGGAGGGACGGGGTCAAGGATGGAGAAGGGTGGGCACAGGAAGGTGCCAGCGAGGGAGGAGGGTGGGTCTTGGCCCCCAGGCAGCACTGGAGGTGTTGAGCTCCTGTCTCCCTTGCAGATGCCGTCCCCCCCCCACCTCTGGTGTCGCAGCCGCCGGGCGCCCGCCTTGACCTGCCACCTCCGCACTACTTCTGCAGCGCAGCCCCCGCGGGCCCACCCGCCCCGCCGCCCACCGAGGGGGTGCCCGTGGCCCCCACCGGCCCCGCACCGTACCACCGCCTGGAGGGCACCCTGGGCCCCCAGAGCCGCAGCGATAGTGCTGAGCGCCGGCCGGAGGCCCCCGCCACCGGCGCCGAGGACTATCACGAGGCTGACGGCGCCCGGAGCCGGACCCGGGCTGTGGAAAACCAGTACTCCTTCTACTGAGCCCTCCGTGCCCAGGGCTGGATGATGGGGGCAGTGGGGCACCTGTGCCCCTCGCCACTGCCCCGCCTTGCCACATCCTCCTGCCACCACCAGCAACCCGGCCGGGGTGTCCTCCTCGCTCCCCGCCGCTGTCGGGAGCCGTGTGAGCGATGTCCCACCTGGGCCCAGCGCCAGCGCCGAGGCTGGGGCGGTGCTGGGGTCTGGTGGGCTGAAAGCATTGGTGCCATTTGGGAGTTGGCAGCCTCTTCCCTTTCCCTATGGACCAAGAGTTCTCCGGGGCCGAGCTCGGCTCCCTGCAGATGCCCCTGCGTGGAGCAGTGATGGCCTCGTTCCTCCAGCCAAGGCACCTCGGCACGACCCCTTGGGGTGAGAGCCTGGCATGGGCAATGTCCCTTCTGGCCCCAGTGCCCCACCAACCAGGGGCTCTGGCAGTTTGGGATGGCCTGGAATCAGCAGAGTGTGGAGGCTCCGGGTGCCTGCGAGGGCCCTGCTGCAGCGCGGGGTTTGTCCAGGCTGGTTTTGGGCTCCGCTGGACACGTGTGTCACCCTCTGCCAGGAGAAGGTTTTTTTCCAAAGCTTAATGCATTGTGTTTCAGGAGGGGGTTTCCTGCTGTCCTGCATTTCTGTCTGTCTGTCCCTTCTCTCCTTGCTGTAATGTCCCTGGTAACCCCTTGCTTGCTCCCCCTCCTCAGTGCTGTTTCTAAACTCTCCCTGCAAGGCCCCAGCTCAGCCTTCTCTGCTGCAGCTGGGCAATATCTCCTGTTGCTCAAGGCAGACCTTGACAGACATGGCAACACCTTGGGTCGGCTGTTGGGTATTCGGGCTGTCTCGAGGGGGTGTGGAATCTGTCTGGAGGTGAGAGGCAGCCTCAGGTGCTCAGCTGGGTGAAAGCACTGGTAGCTACTATTGAAAGTTGTTATTTTTTGAGAAATAGAAATGCCCAGGCAGGGTGAAAGACGCGAGGCTGCTGCCGAGTGGGAACAGCCACTGGCACAGAGGGCCAGGCGAGGCTGGCAGCAGCTGGAGTCCCTCTCCAGCAGATTTAGGACTCTGCCAGTGGCGTTGTAGCAGCATCAGCAGCAGGAGCTGCCCCGGCAGTGGTGAGCACAGGGGGAGGAGCAGGATCCCCCTCTGCCCAGGCACGGGCTGTGCTGTCCATGCTTTTTGGCCGGTCACTGGGTGGGTTTCGCCCGGCTGCTCACGGGGATTGTGTCCCTCCTGTGAGGTGAGAGCCCTTCTCAAAGGGCAGCTTTGCTTGCACATAAAATGCTTGCACGTCCTCCTTGGTTTGCCTCGCACAGCTTCTCGTCCCATCACCGGCAGCCCTGGCTCCCCTGTGGCTGCCAGGCAGGGCTGGCAGGACCCGAGCGAGGTGGCTTGGAAGTGACAAATGAGTCTTCATGCAGAGCAGAGCCTGCTGTGCCCAGCAGCAGTTCCCCTTCAGTGCAACCTAACTAAAAACCCATGAATTTGCCTGGAGTCATGTTCCATCGTGTGATTTTGGTTTGGATCAGATTATTTTTTTTTTTAGGTGCCTTCTCTCCTGAGCCAGCAAAGTGTGTCCCCAGCTCTGGAGTGACTTGTTCCTCCCCCTTCAAGAGGGCAGGGAAGGTCTCCAGTGCTCCTTGCCTCCTCCTGCAGTGGGAGAGCTGCCTTTCTGGCCCATGGGTGCCTGAGCTGAGGGCTGGCAGATCTCATTCCTGCAGCAAATGCCACCTTGTCCCCCAACACGTGGCCCTTTGGAGGGCAGCAGGACCCTTTGCTCTGTCAGAGGTGTTTTTCTCCTTCCTCAGCACAGCTAAAACCCAGCTCAGAGCAGTCCCTGCACCAAGGAAAGGCCAAATGCTCTTGGTTGATAGTTTTAACTTGGACCTGTTTTCCTTCACACTCAGTGAATGAGTGGGGACCAGGGGATGCAGCACAGACATCATCACCTTCGTTCTCCACGGAGGTCCCCACAGGCTGGGTAGTTGCAGATGGGATGGGAGCGCTGCCTTACAGACCTGCAGGTGTTGGATAATTTTTCACCTTCTGTGTCACAGGATGGGAAAAGGAGGAGGAAGCAATGAGCTACAAGCAAAAATGTTCATTTGTAAATAGGGAAGAGTGGAAGAGTTTACTGTTCTGTAGAATAAAATAATTTTATTTAAAGAAAAAAAGAACGGACTTGTTAGAGAAATGGAAAATTCGAGTTCTGGTTTTAAAATAAAACCACTTGCAAGAAGGACAGCCTGTGAGCCTGGGGCTTTGCTGGATTTGCTCCGAGAGGGAGGATGCTGCGATGTCACACAAGTGTGGATTGCATCCCTGTCTGGAGGTGGCTGGGCTGGGCTCAGGGATGTGCTGAGGATGGGAGGAAGAGGAGTGGGTTTCCCACATGTCCGGGCTGTCCAGGGCAGGGTTTCCTCTTCTCCCAGTCTGTTCTTTTCTTTGCCTGGTCTGTCACTGGTGTGACTGGGAATGCCTCCATCCCCGAGGCAGCCCTGGACAGGGCAGGTGGCCCTCACCAAGGGCTTGGGGCGAGCATCTCCCAGCCCCATTCCCCCTGCTCTGCCTCTGTCTCTCCTGGGATGCTGTGCCTCGTGCTCTGCATTGCTCATCTTTCTGGATGCTCTCTTTGCTGAGGATCCCCGGGAGAGCTGCTGCACTGTCCCAGTCTGTGCTGTCACAGCCAAGCCGTGTGACAGACGCGGCTCCAGGCGCAGCTTGCAAACGGCTTTTGGGGGTGGAGGGAGCTGCTTGGCTCTGTAATCAGGACACGGTTGTGTCGGGAGCCGTTCACAAAACCACTCCCTCCCCAAGAGTCTCCAGAGCCTGGTAACTGGTGCCAGAGAGCTCATCCATGAGGAGCGGGGCAGCTGGGGAGGTGGCAGCCCCTCCGTATGGACAACAGCCCTGGGCTGTGCCTACTGCTCCTCCTGCCTCCCGGTAAGCTGCTCACACAGATTAGCAAATTGACTAATTATGGTCTTAGTCTTGCCGGAAAACGTGCTTTTCTTCCCTTTCCCAGGATTCCTTGGAGGGCAGGGGCAGGATGCAGGGCAAAGCAGGCTGAGTGCGTGGGCTGGGCTGCATCAAGTGCCAGCAACGTCCTCTGCCGAGGGCAGAAATGGGAAGGAATCGCGCCGGCTCGGCCTCCCACGACTGCTCCTGCCTGCCAGACACAGCAAAGGCTCGTGGTGCTTCCAGAAGGATCCCTGCGGCAGGAAAACCCCTCAGAAAATGCTCTGAAACACAAATGAGCAGCTTTGACACAGCTCGGGGAGAAGGATTTTTGTGTTGGGTTTGCACTGAGCTATGAAAACCCTTCCTTGTTCCAACACCAAGCCCCTGTCCCAGTCAGCCCAGACCTGCCTGGATCCCAGCCCAGTTCTCTGATTCTGTGGGCTTTGAGTTTTTAATGGTATGAAGAAATATTTGCTTTTTTGTTTTTTTACAGCCCAGGTAATAGTCCTGTTCCCTCTCCCCAAACACATCTTAGTAACACACACATCATCTACCACGAATCTGCTCTCATTCCCTAGACATGCAGTTTGACAGTGAGATGCTCCCAGGTCACTCTCCTTCCGTGGGCTCTGGTGGATGAGAGCCACTGCCTGCTCTTTCCCTGGGCTGTGAGCTGTTGCTGGCCCAAGCTGAGCTGCGCTGCTGCTCCCCGTAGCCCCAGGGCTGTCCCAGTGGCTGCAGGCAAGGCTGCCCTTGTGCTCTCCTGGGGACTGGATGAGAGCATTAAGACCACACAGCTCATCACACACCTCTGCTCTGGGCAGCTTTTGTGTTTGGAGAGGTGGCTGTGTCAGCACAGGGGAAGAAACAGGATGGCACTGTATGGGCTCGTGGGCTGAACAGGCCTGTGTTGTGCTCAGGACTCAGCACAGCAGAGGGAAGAGGAAACTCAATTGATTTGCAGCAATTCTGCTTCTAAAACCTGTTCTGCAGTGACTGAGATGGGACGGGGGCATCAGACCTTCCCCAGGCTCTGCAAACAGAGTTGGTGCCTCTCCAGGAGGGCTGAGTAGGGGCTGGCACTGTCTGGTTTCTGTCCTGGTGGGCTGAAGAGGACACACGGCTGGGAGAGCTCCAGGCACAGGAGTTCACAAGCTGGGACACAGCACAGGGGAAGCTGTTTGTAGGGCTCCAGCCTGGGCCAAGACTGCAGGATGCCTCCCAGGGCCAGCACTTCCAGCTGGGAATGGAGCCAAGTCCAGATTCACACCATTCTTTTACAAATCAGGTTGTAAGACAAACACGAGGCATAAACTACTGCGATTTCCATAGCAACCTCGGTAGAGGTTGAACGGTCTTTTGTAAACAGAGGCTGAACCTGAGGAGCTGCTCTGATTTTCTTCACAGAAGGGGGAAGAGTTTGGACACTCAATGAATTCAGGTCATACAAATGACCCATAAATCTGAGAAGGAGCCATTCCCAACAGCTCTGTTTCCCATTCTGTCACCCTCTCCGCGTGCACAACAGCCAGAGCCCAGCTCTGCTGCTCCAGCTCATCTCCACACATGACACAAACGCTCAAGCCCTTCTTTCCATCGCTGCTGACCTTTACCAGCAAATTCCCTGATGTATGCACAGCCCGAGTGCCTGCTCTCCTGTTTCTGTAGGGCCTCAGAGGCTTGACAAGAAATTTGGCTCACGAGGAAGCCTCTGTCGCAGCCAGCTCGGGCTCCTCTTCCCCGTTTGCAGCTTCCCCATCACAGAAGCGCAGATGTGGGTGCACGAGCCCTGAGCTGGGCCAGGCGCTGCTCCTGCACAGCCCCGATGACTGCAGGTGGTGCCGGGTCCCCCCCACTCTCCCAGCACCGCTGTGCCCTGGGGAATTGCCGCGTTCATCACCAACAGCGTTCAAAGCCTGGGGGCACAGAGGCAGCACCGCAACACGAGCAGATGGTGGAGGCAGCCGGCTGGGGGCACCGGGTGGTCCTGCAATCATAGAATCACCTGGTTGGAAAAGATCTTCGAGATCGAGTCCAACCGTACCTGGCCACTGCTAAACCAGATCCTTGAAATGATTTCCACAAATCACACATAACAAGGGCTGGGACAGGAGATATTTCCCACTCACATACAGGCGTGTAAATTTTCCCAGAAAACTTAGGCACATCCTATTGCTTTCCAAGGACTCATTTTAATGTTGTTATCAACTTCACAACAGCCAAATATCTGCTCGTTGGAGCTTTGTAGCCAGCTCTGTCTGACTTTGTGTTTTAGACAGGGAAAGGCTGCAAACAGAGGTGATTAATGAAGACAACACATTTGTTCAGAACAGACCATACTCTACACTAAGTGGTATCACTTCTCTCTGAGCAGTGTTTGGAAACACAGTGTTTGAAAAAAACAAGCTATAAACCCCATGCTCTCGGAGGGCCATTCTGCCTGGCTCTCAGCCAAGCGCAGTTACTGAGATGAGACCTGACTCTGCTTTAGCTTAAATCAAAATATTCCACGTTCTGTAACAGCAACTGCTCCTTGTACTGGGGGACCAGGGCGCCTGCACACGCGGGTTCCACGGGGCACGGCCCCGACTGCGCCTGGGGGAGGCGAAGCAGGGCCCGCGGGCGCCGGTCCCCATACCCCGCACAACACGTGCTCCCTCCAGCCTCGCAGGCGCCGCCATGGCAGAAACCGCAAAGCGGGGAGAGCGCTGGGCGCGACTTACGTCATAGCTGGGCTCCGCGTCGCTCGAGTGACGTCAGAGCGCGGGGTAGAGATGTGGAAACATGGCGGCGCCCATGGCCGCCCTGGCCGTGCAGGCGCCGCCATGACAGCCCGAGCGGTGCGGGCGTCGCGGACATGTGATGTCAGAGGGAGCGTGTCGCGCGTGTGACGCTACGGAGGGAGGGGGAGAGGGGCGGGGGGAAAGATGGCGGCGCCCTCGGTCCCGCGGCCGCCCCGGCCCCGCAAGGACCCGCAGCCGCTCGTGATCCCGCGCAACGCGGCCGAGGAGCAGCGGCTCCGGCTCGAGCGGCTCATGAGGAACCCGGTGAGGGCGAGAGGGGGACATAGCCCCCCGGGGGCCGAGAGGGGAGATGGAGACACAGCCCATTCCCAGGGCTGCGTGAGGGGAGAGGGGGACACCACTGCCCCCAACCCCCGGCTCCATGAGGGTCTGTGAGGGGAGAGGAACCGATCCCACCCCTCTTCTCCGTCTCCCCAAGGCGCCGTGAGGGAACAGGAACCAACCCCCATCCCCCTCCTTCCCGGGTCTGTGAGGGGAGAGGGACCAGATCCCTGGGGTGCCATGAGGGGAGGGACCCTTCCCTGGGCCCCAGGGTCAGAACCGGTCCCTCAGGGCCCTGCCCGCTCCTTTCACGGGGGGAAGCATGGCCCTGTTGCTCCGACTGGGTGTTTTGATCAATGGAGGAGGTGTTGGGCAGCTGGAGATCTCTCACCTCCTCCTGTGTGTGTGCTGGAGATGACCCTGCACCCTGTTCTTCCCCTGACATTGCTCCATGTGTTCTCCCTCCCCTGCTGTTCCCTGTCCTGTGTAGATGTGGCAGGGAAGGGGCACAAATGCCTTTCATCTTCTCCCAGACTCCAGTAGTGGGAATACACTCAGTTTCTGCAAATGCTTGGAGGGGCTGACTTGCTGCCTTCTGGTTTCCACACTGAAAAGAAACAGAGACTCCTAATATTCCTGGGGTTTGCTGACCTTCAGGCAAGGGAAACCTTCTGATTCCCATTTCCTTGCCCATTCCTGATCCCTGTGCATGAGGAAATGACTGTGGCCGTGCTCCTTCTGAGACCTCTCAGCTGGTGGAGGAGGCTGTGGTCAGACAGACAGCATGTTGACATTGCAGACCTTGCTCCTAGAAGATGCTGATGACTGGTTGGTTTGTTCTTGCAGGAAAAGACTGTACCAATTCCTGAAAAAATGAACGAATGGGCACCACGACCTCCCCCGGAGTTCGTTAGAGATGTGATGGGTAATGATACTGTTCTGGAGATAACTCTAGGGTTGGCTGCAGTATTAGAGAAGTGTTTAACAGAAAAGACCAGAAATGGTGTTCTATTGTTGCTCGTTTTGCTGGAGAAAAGAGGTGTGGAATGTGCTTCAAGAGCTGCTTTTTGAAATTTATTTGGTTCTTGGGTTCTGCTTTTCTGCGTGTTATAAGAGTGCAAAGCAAACAATGCCTGCAGCACTCTAGCAGGTTGACTGTGTGCAGTGCAAGCAGCTGCTGCTCTGGTCGGGACAAGGGAATGATGATAAATGAATCTGCCCTTTCCGCACATCTGAGAGTGCTCTGGGAGCTTGTAATTGCAAAATCCCTCTTTGGAGTGCTCTGAGCTCGAATGTGGGGCTGGGAGAAGCAGACACATGCAGCAGATATCATTGTGGTCAGGCAGGGAGATGGCAGCTACACAAGGAAGTTCTGTCTGTCTTTGGGACCTTCATCCTTGTTAATGATCCTTCCTAGGGACTGGCTTGTTCTTGTTACAGAATAATTGATCTTACACTGAAGCTTTTATGTGCTTCTGAATAAACTGTTCTGCTTATTGTGATTCTCCCATGGCTTTTTCAAATGTCCTTGCTGTGTGCTTGAGTTGAGCTGCCTTGTTTTCCTGGGAGCAGCTGATGTGCTGGGATTCTGTTGGTACCAAGAGCACCCCTACGGCAGTCCCAGCCACCACGTTTTAATTACAACGTGTCTTCTTTGAGGGATGTGTCTGTGCTTTGCTTTGAGAAATGGCTCAGGAGACAGAGGAAGGGAATGGAGTGTGATGTGGAGAGCTCCTGGGAGGCTGCAGTGTGCAGACTGATGCTGGGAAGAGAGCTACAGGGCTTTTGTTTATGAAGGAACAGCCAAAAGCTGTCGGTGGTGTCTGTTGTACATGGGAAGGTACGATACGATGGGGTTTCTCACTTCTCAGTTGACCTCAGTTTTGTGTATGAACCACTGACAACTGGCAAGAAGCAGCCTCAGCAGGTGCTTAACTTGCCCTGCCTGGAAGAGAATGGGTTGTGAGTTTGATCCCTGATTCTTTTATTGCCTCAGCATCTAGCTCAGATGGGATTCTCTCCAGGGGAGCAGCTGCCCAGTAGAACCATGGTGAGCCATAGGTGTTTCACAGCTCACTTTGGCTCTTGATTTTTGGTGATTTGAGCTTGTGTAAAATGGTGACCTGCTCTGTTAGTACGTTTTCATCTGCCCTTCCATCTGGGCTGTCCCTCAGCATCAAGCTGTAGACATTTGTGAGCATCCCGTACACCTGATTTTCCAGCAGACTAACGCTTCTTTATTGTAGGCTCCAGCGCTGGAGCTGGGAGTGGGGAGTTCCACGTGTACCGGCATCTCCGTCGGCGAGAGTACCAGAGGCAGGACTTCATGGATGCCATGGCCGAGAAGGTCAGCAGGACTCTCTAATCCCCCACCCCGACTGTTTGGTGTTCACTGCAAATCGTTTGTGTTCTTTTAAAGCCGTGCACAAATGGTTCAGTTCCAAACCACCCCTGCTCAGAGGAAAACTGTGGGAGTGTGTGATCCGTGGCGTGTCTGTCAGAACGGAACACTTGGTGCTTCGTGTCAGACGTGCTCCGTCTCCTCAGCACACAGGGAGACAACACGTGAACGTGTGTGTGTGTTCTCAGGTTGGGTTGAAAAGGTTTTAAAAACCAGAAATCCCTGATATTGCTGTCTTGCACAGAGAGAATCAAAGCAAGTGCCTGTGCACAGAGTGTGGATCACACTCTTTGAGTCTTGGTTCAGCAGAACAGCACCCTTCTCAAAGAGCACTGTTGTCCTGCTCTCTCTTGTCTGAGATGCTTCCTTTGATCTCTGTGTCAATGTTTGTGTCAAATTGTGCTCTTGTTTCTGCTGGAGAATTCTTTAGGGGAGAAGCCCAATCTCCCTCATCTGTTTTGGTGAGGATTCCTCCCTCTGAAGGCTTTGATGTTTGGCTCAGGCTGCAGGTTACAAGTGCTGCCCGTGCAGAAGGCGGCCCCAGGACCATGGCTTTTGTGTAGAGTAGCCAGACAAAACCTGGCAGAGCTCCCTTCTGTATTTTGCTAAAAGGTTTCTCTCTAAAAAGGCGTGACTTTTAAAAGAAGTATTTTAATTTAGACTGTGACCAAAGTGTGATGTGTGATTAATTCCAGCAAAGACTAGATGAGGAGTTCCAGAAGAAACTGGAGAGGAATAAGATGATTGCAGAAGAACAAACAGCAAAACGCAGAAGGAAGCGGTAAGGGCCGGTTGTTCCCAGGAGGCTTTGGAAGCCCTCATAGCCTGTGTGCTTGGGATAAATGCTGTTGTTCTGTGTCTGCATCCTTCAGCTGAGAAGCCTGGCTGTGGAAATCAATTCTGTGAACGTCACTGCTTGGTTTCTCAAGGTGGCTGCAAACTCAGCGGGCTTTGCTGATGTGTTTTCTTTTCCGTGCTGTCGCTGCAGGACAACTTTTGTCTGGTTGGGCAGCTTCTGCTGACACTGGTGCTGACTGCAATGTGCCCTGCTGCATGTTTGTTATAACGGTGTCAGGAAGGGTTTGTATGGCTTAAATAAATACCTCAAACAGCTGGCACCAAACAGCTTAAGTGCAAAAACGGGCACCTCTTAGTGTGTGTGCATGTGGGTTCAGACCAGCGGAGTGTGATGGGGCAGGATGCTGTGCTCTGTCAGTATGACCAGTCTGGCTCAGTCTGAGGCCACTGATGGGTGTGGTGTAGTTAAGATCAGCTGCTTCAGCCTGCCCCGATGTTGTGTCAGGCAGGCCAAGTCTATTGAGTTACATAGAAAAAAATCAGAAATATGAGACGTTTCCTTCTCCCAAGTTTTAGGCAAAGTGAAACAGTTACAATTGCTCTCAAGAAATCGTCTGAATGTTGTATTGCAGCAACACCAGGTTTTAAATTCTGTGCTCACTGTACTTGTCAGAAAGAGCAGGACATCGTGGCTTGGTGCTTTCAGAGACTCTGACCCAAGCAGCCTCGCTCTTGCTGCTCCGAGAAAGGGTTCGCATCTTGTAGCCGAGTGCTGCTGCCGAAGGCCTGCGCAGTGCCTCTCTGGTGTAGTAGCACACAAGTGTGTGACACAGGTGCTGCTGCCGCCTCACGCCAGTGTCGTGTGGTCCAGCAGATGGCCAGCAGTCGGATCTGGCCTGCTGCCTTTTCCTGGCTGAGAAGGAGAGCAACTGTTCAAACAGCAAAGGCTGTCTGAGCGCTCCAGCACTTTCCTTCCGTAGCGCAGGTGCCAGGTGGCTTCGCCCTGCAGGAGCCGCTCGCCAAGGGTCACCTTTGCTGGCAAACAGAAGTGGGTGGCATGAACTGAAATTCCCTCTTCCCTCTGCTGTTACTCCTAGAGCCCAGCGTGGTGATCAAGCCCATCCAAAGGGGAAGGTCAAAGCACACTGTGTTTATTTTTTTCAATTAAAGGATATTTTTACTGCTGATGACTTGATGTTTTTTCCTCAATGTTCAGTTCCAGCAGTCTGGGGTTTGACACCATTATCTCTTTGTTTATTAGGTGAGGGGGCTAAAATAGGGCAGTTTCATTCTTGTTCCTTCTGTGTTGTCAGAGATCCTTGCCTATTGTATGGTTTTGGTTGCAGTGGTATCATGGGATACTTAAAAAAATTCCATTACACTGAAATCAACACAGAAAAGTTTGTTGATTGCATGTCCAGGTTTGCTCTCACTGAATTTTCATTTGAGGCCAGATTTAAATTGAACTTCTCTGAAGTCTGCTTTTCCAGGTTGTCTGTAGCACGTCCTCTATCGGCAGTGTCTGAATGTGCGGAAGTGTTACAGTGTTGGGTTTGCCTAAGAGTCTTTTCTCCTTTGCTTTATAGCCAGAAGTTAAAAGAGAAGAAACTGCAAGCTAAGAAAAATAAACTCGAACAAAAGAAGCAGGGAAAAGGTCAGTGGAATTCAGTTTTCTCTTCTCCAGACTTAGTTCTGTTCCCCAAGCGATGCCTGGAAGAGTTTGTTCCACCTGGCTGCTCCGAGTGTTCTTGATACATGGGTAGGAGCCTTAAGCTTGTTGTTTTAACTAATGTTTCAGAAATCCTCTTTGAAAGCCATCTATGTTGAGATTTAATCTCACAAATAACTTGGCTATTTATGAATATTTTCCCTTTATTAGGGGAAATTTTGGACAGCAAACATTGGAATCTGTGTTTGTTGAATGTGAGTGCTTTGCCCCAGCTATTCTGACAAAATGCAGGTTTAGAACAAAGGCAACGCTGTTAAAGGCTCTGCTGTATTTAAGTGTATTTTGAATGCGTGTGGGAAAGCAGGTGGAACAAATGCCCAGCAAGGAACTGAGTTATGGCTGTGTGTGTAAGAGATGGAACCACCTTGGGGCCATCTGTTCCACAGGACATTTAATTTCACATAGAAATAAATGTGAGAAGCCTGACTGCCTCTGTTCTCCTGCAGTCTGGAAGATTAATGTTCAGCACTGTCGGTGTAAGTGTTTGCTCAGACTTTTGAGTAGCTATGGCTTCCTTTCAGTGAGTGTATTTTAGGTTACTCCTTCAAATTCTTGTCCTGCATGAGTTGGCATGTTCAGTTTGCAGCAATTCTGAATCTTAAAGTCACAGCCATTCCTGATAACACTGCTGGAGCAGTGGCTTGCCTGACAGTACCGCCTTATTTCTGCTTTGCTTTCAGAATTGAATCTGTTTCAGCTGAACCCCTGCCAGACTCCCGTGTAAACATGGGAGGGCAAATTAATCATTAGGTTAATTTTACTTGTGGCAGCAAGTGAATATAGCAGGGAGGGGTTTTTGGTGGTGTGTTTTGCTTCTGGTTGTTTTTTTTTTATAAAGCTACTCGTTTGTGAATTGTAACTGGGAGGAGAATTCAAGTATGAGTCAGCACACTTTGGTTCACTCTGAATAGAACAGAACAGAGCACCCACAACTCTGGGAGCGGCTGGCGGGGACGGGAGGGGGTCAGGGCCTGGCATGGTGCTGTGAGACTGCCAGGTACCCAGCACGGGGTTGCAGTGCTTTTGTTTGGCTCAAGTAAATCATCATCTGGAAGCCAGAATCCACACTCACCTGTGTTTAGAACAGTTCCTCCCTCTTTACAGTTTGAGCTTCTGTGTTTGTAATAATAATAATTAAAAAATGAGTGGAGGTAGAAGCTGCTGATGGCCATCCTTAGTCTGCTAAGAAAACGCTTGTCCTTTCCCAGTTTTATGTGCCCTGGGTTGAGAGCTGAGAGATTTTCCAAAGTAATTGAAATTGAATCTGGCAAGCAAGCATTTATCTCCCTTTTTGAATAAATAAATAAACCCTCTGCGTTGCCATCTTTCACCTTTGCTGTAGCACAAACGTGAAGGAAAGGGTTGGTGCTGAGTGAGGTTGGTGGTTAAAGCCAGGCTATTGTTCAGGCCCCGAATTGAAACAGAAGTACAGAACTTCACCAGATGGTGGCATCAGCCCCTCCAGCCCTGAATCTGAGGCATGAGCCCCCCCCAAGCCCTGAATCCAGGGCATGAGCCCCCCCCAGCCCTGAATCCAGGGCATGAGCCCCCCCGGCCCTGAATCCGGGGCATGAGCCAAGCAGGACTTGGCCTGAGGAGCAATAGAAGTGCAGGAGCTGCTGGGAGCAGAAGATCCTCCTTTGTCCTGTACCTGCTTTTCATTATCTGTTATGTACTGCCCAGTAGGTGTTTGCTGGTCCTTTTGCAGGCTTCACAAGTTTTCTGTGACCCTTGTTAGTCTTACCCATCCCTTAATGAGTCCCTGTGCTTGTAGTGTCTGTAAAAGCTCATGGCACCTTGTGGAGTTTCTGTAAACTTGGGTGGGCACAGAAATATCCTGAAACAAAAATATCCTGTGAAACAACGTTCAATAGGAGGAAGAGTTGTTTAGTTATGGACCTGGCACAGTGGCAGCATTGGAGGTAAGGGAATATTTCTCCAAGGGAGAATTTGATATTCTGAGCTGTGCATCGCTCAGTAGAATTCATATAACCTGATACGTGTTTCTGTGGTATCTGGGACTGCTTTGTTGCGAGATATTTAACAAGGAAGACACGTGGGAATATGTTATCTGTCCGTGCTAATTAGTGTGACCTAATGCACGTTGGCTCAGCAGCTGAGACTGCTTTGTTGGGAGACACTTAACAAGGGAGAGACACAGGGATGTATTCTCAATTCATCCTGTTTGTGTTTGTAGAACCTGGTCAATCTCAAGAGCAAGTCAGCAGTGAGGAGGAAGAGGAGGACAGCAAGGAGGAGGAAGAGAAGGAAGATGATGCTGAAGAGCCAAGCTTTGTGATGGGAAGAGGATGAGGCCTCTCAGGGACAGCTGGGAACACTGCTCATTGCTTTATATCCAGGAGCATGAAAATCTTCCATCTCAGCCAAGCAGAACCCATTGGTATTCGTGTTATCTGCTTAACAGTGAACGACCTTCACGTCACAGGCCCGAGATATTGGTAGAGGAATGCCAAATACGAGATTTTTTTCTTAATTGCTTGTATAACTGCTGTGCAGTCTGCTCTCAATTTGCTCTAAAGAGTCAGCCATTAAGTCTCTGTGACCCCAGAGTTCCTCCTGACGTGGCACAGAGTGCTTTTCTGTCTGAAAGCTAAAACGTATCCATTGCCATTTAAAGGAAAATATTACTGTGAGGGCTACGTATTCTACTTCTGTCAGAGCTGGTGGTGGTGAGATTTGTGAATCTGAGGAGGTGTTTAACTTGAAGTAGAAGAGTGGTCTGTAGCCAGACTCTCCTGCACTGTGAGTGTTCTGAATTTGGGGGTTTGTAAGGGGTCATCTCTAACCCAAAGAAATCAGTTTATGTTGCTAGACAAGTTCTATAGATTTTTAAGCAGGATCCCTTTTTTATTGCTAAAACTTCCCCCATTCCTTTTCTTCCATGTTTTCTAAATGAATAAAGGGGATGCGTTGGATTCTTCTGTCTTCTTTTTTGTTTGTTTTTAAGAGAATTTTGGTAAAGTGGAGACACTTGCAGTGCTGCAGGGAGGGAGAAAAGCCTCAGGTGGAGCGACGCTCATGAAAATACAGAAAAAGGCATTCACTGCATTTCATTTACTGCTTGCTTTGGAATTGGAACAGTATCGTTTCCAAAAGGTGATGCCTCTAAGGCTTCCATATCCTGTGGCAGAAAGGCCTGGAATGGAATGGTTTTGCTTGTGTTCAGCTTTGTGTAGTGACACCTGCCTTTCCCTCTGCTGGAGCACTGTGTTTTGAACTGGGATTCCCTGGTAGGAATCACAACATCCAAACGTATATTTATGTATTGGTGCTTAAATGCAAAGCACACGAAGTGGTGGTTTGATCTGTAACTTGGGCTGTTGTCTTTTTGGTGTATTTTTCATTACAAGTGCCTGCTATCTTTCAGACACGCTTAATCACAGGGCCTTGGCATCCACACTGTGATGCTGCTGCTTCTCAAGCCTTCACTAATGCCAAAATATTTAAAGCAAAAACAACGGAAAGGGAGAATCTCTCTTTTAGTTTAGCTTTTGTTGACCTGTGCTGTCAGAGCCCTGCCTTGTGCCTGCTCTGGCTTTATGTAACAGCTTCTCAGCTTTGCTGTGGCGCTGGGGCAGCAGATGCGATCCAGTGCGATTGATGTTCATGTTTAGTTCCCTTGCACAGACCCAAGGCCTTCAGAGCAGGATAAATTCCGAGCTGCAAGGTCCATATCCCACCATCCCCGGATTAAGAGATCTGCATGGAATCATTTTCTGCTCCATTGAGGTGGGTGCTTCAGCGTAAGTTGTGACAGCGTTTCATTCTTTAGCGCTTCATCTGCAGCTTGGGTGCTCTGTGGTCGCTGGCATTTTCCCTGCAGAGAGGGATGAGTTGGGAGAATCTTTTCCCTCAAATCCCTCATAGGGCAGATATGCCTGGTTGATAGGTCTGTGTCTTTGGATGAGCCGTGAAAACGTTGTGATGTTTCTTAGCTTTCGTGGATGGAGAAATGGGAGCCTCACAAATAAACAAAGACTGTTCTGCCCCTGAGCTTGTCAGGCTTCTGAGCTGGGTCAGTTCGTGATAGTTTGTGTTAAATAGAGTAGAATTTGCTGCAGGAGCACAGGCTTCTTGGTCGTGAGGAAGGAAGATGTGTGTTTGTCTTGGTGAACTAAAGGAATTCAGGTTGTGTGTCCTCATCCTGCCTCCTTTCAGTGCCATTGGTACCCACCCTGAATTATTCATACTCTTCCTTTTCTAGGATGCTGAATTTGTAGGTGAAATCAATAAAAATCAGAGAGAATTTGTTGCTGATGGTGCATCTGCCTTAGGTTTGTCATGCTGGGTGGGGATGTAGCAGGAGGAGCTGTGTTTGGGAGGTGTTGCTATGAATTCTCTGCCACGTTGGGGCTGTTTGTGTCAGTCCTACGTGTTCAGAACACAGCGGCACTTCAGAGTGAGGGTTTGTAGGGATGTTTCTTCAGTAAGACAAAATGTAAATACTCTGTGACTTCAAAACAGGGCAAATGTCATCTATGGGGTAGAGAAAGGGAAGTGCTCCAGTGTGTAGTAAAATGAGGAACAACCGTATGGCTGCTTCCTACTCCAAATACATCAGCAAAGAAGCAGTAGGGTTATAAAGGCTTTGAACTGCTTGGGATTGTGACCTGCTCACACTGGACTGTTGTTCTAGATTCTATCTTTCGCTGGTGGAGGGGAATCCTTGGGGCCAAGGTTCCCTGCTGTTCCACTTCCATGTGTTTGTGCTGGTGTGTGAGGAGGGACAGCAGCATTAGTGCTGTCAGCGAGCAGGGATTCATGGTCTGAGAGCTGAGAAGCGCGCTTGGGATAACAGATGTGTTTGTCTCTTTGATGTGTTTTAGGAACTGTTTGCCTTTGTCTTCTCCCTTCCCTGGGCAGAATTGAGTTCAGGATGGGATTGCTGTGTGATAAAGCTGACGCCGGTCAGTCAGCATTTATCTCATTTTCCGGGAAGGAACTTCCTCCTTTTCCGGTCACTGTCCCTATCCTTGCCCTTGTGATGGGTTTATGGGATTTCCTGTGGAGTCAGCAGAGGGGAATGCAGGGAGATGACAGGCTGGCTCTGCAGCCCCTACCCAGGGCCCTTTCCCCACTGTAGCCCATGGGTGTTGTGTCCGGCGGCAGAGGCCGGGGTGTGGGTGGCTGTTTGCTGTGTAATTAATCACTGTAATAAAGCATGTGTGCATCCTGCTACACCAGCACCTTCTGTGGGGAGACACTGAGGGGTGAGGGCTGAGCTGAGGGGTCTGCGCTCTGACTGGGGCTTAGAGGGCTGCACACCTGGGGCTTTCCCTATGGATGCACGCAGCTCCAGGGGCTGTGACCCCCAGAACCGTAGAGACGTTGAGATTGGAAAAGCCCTCTCAGCTCATCCAGTCCAACTGCCAGCCCAACCCCACCGTGCTGACTGAGCCATGTCCTGGAGTGCCATGATTACACGCTTTTTGAACCCCTCTAGGGATGGAGACTCCACCATGGCCCTGGGCAGCCTCTTGAGTGTTTCACCACTCTGTCAGTGAAGGAATTTATCCTGATATTCAATCTAAACCTCCCCTGGCGCAACTTGAGGCCATTTCCTCTCGTCCTTTGTTACTTGGGAGAAGAGCCCAGCACCCACCTCACTGAAGCCTCCTTCCTGGGAGCTGCAGAGAGCGATGAGGGCTCCCCCAGCTGCTTCTTCTTCTCCAGGCTAAACAGACCCAGGTCCCTCAGCTGCTCCTCGTAAGACTTGATCTCCAGACCCCTGCCCAGCTCCTTTCCCTTCTCTGGATGCGCTCCAGCCCCTCACCGTCCTTGTACTGAGGGGCCTGAACTGACCCCAGGATTCGAGGTGCCGAATCCAGGGGGGATCCCTTCCCTGCTCCTGCTCCTGGTCCATCCAGTGGCCCCCGCACCCCCCGGCTCCAGCCCTGCGGGGGGGGGGGGGGGGCGAAAGTAGAAACGAGGGGGGGGAAGGTGTGTGACCCCTGGCCACGCCCCCGCCGTCCTCATCACGTCATTGGTTCTGCCTTTGGCCACGCCCATGGACACTGGCCACGCCCCCATGGCCGATGGCCACGCCCCCTGCTCGCCCCTCGGCGCTCTGGCCACGCCCCCTCGCCGCGGCTCAATGAGGTGCCGGTCACGTGCGGCGGGCGGGGCGGCCGCGCGCCCCCCTCCCCGCTTCCTGAGGGTCACGTGGTCAGGCCCGGCGTTGCCGTGGCAGCGGCGGAGGCGGCGGCAGCGCGGGGCAGCCGGAGCGGCCCGGGCAGCGCGGTGAGACGGGGGGGGGGAGGCTCCCTGGGGGTGTGCAGGGCGCATCCGGGGGGGCCGCGTCCCGGCACGGAGATCCGCTCTTGGGGGCTCTCGAGGGGGGACCCCGCCTGGATGGGGCGCAGGGAGCGCCTGCCCCCGGGTGATGCTGCGGGGCGGCGGAGCGGGCCCTGTCCTGCCGGAGGAGGGCGGGAGACCTGTGGGATGCGGGTGGGACGGCTGCGGGGGAGGCTGCGTCCTGCCCGAGGATCTCCTGTCTGTGGGTCCGGGCTGGGGTGGGGAGGTCGCGTCCTGGCCTGGGGGATCCTCTGGCCGAGGGTGCTGGTGGGGGGAGGTCCTGGCTGGGGGCGCTCCAGGCCTGGGAGTCCTCTGTCCAAATGTGCCTGTGGGAGGAGATCCTGTCTAGGGGGGCGCTCCTTCTTGTCTGGGGAATCCCATGTCTGAGGGTGCAGGGGGTGAGATCCTGGCTGGGGGGGCTCCTCCTGGCCTTCGGGATCCTCTGTCCAACGGTGCTGATCGAGGAGAGATCCTGGCTGGGAGATCGCATCCTGCCCAGGGTGTGCTGAGGATGTCTGGGAAGGAGGAGAATCCCTGGCTCAGGGGTTTCCCTGTGAGTAGCATCCCAGCTGTGGTGGTGGAGCGAGGGGGGTCATATTCTGTTTGGGGAGGGGAGAATTCCATAAAGGGGGTCACAGCCACGGGGGGTTCCAACCTGCCTTCAGGGTGTCACCCCCACAGCATCCGCTTCATCGCCTGCTGGGAAAAATCCCTGCAGGAGATGTAATCCCTGCCTCGCTCACTGCTCTGGAGCACAGCGCTGGATGGAGTGACCAAACCCGCGGCTGCAGTGGGGTCAGAGGCATTGGCAGCACGATGGAAGCAAGTGACTGGGATGGACCTGGCCAGGGCCCACTGCCAGGGGGAGGAGAGACCTCCCGGGGATGCCCTGTGTCTCCATCCCAAACTCAGCAGCCCTGGTTGGTGAAAGCCTGGAGCGTGGTTGTTTCTGTAAGAAACCTTCCATGCCACGAGGCAGGAATGTGCGCTCTCTCTCCCCTGACACAGATAACTGCCCAAAATACATTTCCAGAGACAAACTGCTGCCGACGTGGTGCATATAACATGTTCTTTGCTCTTGTGTTTCAGCCCTCGGAGCCCCCACCCAGCCTCTCCATGTCCATAGCCAGCAAGGTGAGTTTGTTTCCCCCTGACTCCTTCTTCAGGCTATGTTGGTGTTTATGGGGTTTATTCTGGGGCTGTTTATGTATTTGGGAACATCTCTTGAGCTGCTCCAGAGTGAAAATTCATCCGTGTGGTATTTTTAGCTTATTTTTCTAAGGAGAGAAGCAGATGTGATTGGGCGCCCTTGCTCTCCCTCTGTAACCTCTGGATTCATTTGTCTTTTCTATGGAATTTGTCCCAGGGGCTGAAGTTTCCTACATACAAAGTTCCTACGCGGTTTTATGAGAGTAACCAGCGGGGCAGAGGCTGTCAGCGTCCCAGCAGAGGACAAAGCCACTGAGTTCACCCCTCTCTATACGTTGTGGAATGCACACAGGATGTTATTACAGGAAACAGCTTTAGTGAATCCTGCCCCGTGTCTGGGGTCGGCGCGGAGCTTGGCAGAGCCCCAGCGGGGCTGCGCCGTGGTGCTGGGGCCTTGGACCTGTCCCTGTCCCTGTCCGCGGCTGCGGCATTCGCCGCCTGGAATAGTTTTGCTGCTTTCTGACATCTTTCTTTGTGTTCTGAATCTGAAAGTGCTGGAACTATCTGGAAGGCAGCTCTCTTCTCCCCCTGGAATGGTCTCTTCCTTTCCTCGTGCTGAGAGCCACAGTGGAAGTAAGGGAATGGCATTCTGGGTCCAGTGGGGCTGCTGAGTGGAGTGTGAGTAGCTCAGGCAATTTAAGTCCCCACTGCAGAACCCCGGACAGCTGGGTTGTTAACCCTGCACAGCGCTCAGCACTGGGAAGAGCTCTGCCCATCTGAACTGAGCTATGGGGAGCAATGGGTTAATTGGAAATCCTGCTTTCCAACAAAAGAGCAAGAAGGCTGCTGGAAGGCCCTGGCTGGAGTTGATGTGGTGCTCTGGAGGAGACAGGATTGGAGCCGGTCCCTGATGTGTGCAGTTAATGGCTGGCTTGAAGCCAGGTGATAAGGTGGGGGCCCTGTTTCCAGAGTGTCTTTGTGTAAAGTGATTTTTTTATTAGGAGGGAGGAATCAGAAGGGAAAGCTTGAAATGAGAAGCCTTGAAATTAATTTTAGCCTTGAAATGAGAAGCTGGGTACTGAATTCCCGCCTGAGTAGTTCCCAGGTTCACTCGTGTAATCTTCCCCAGTTCTCAGGGTCTGTTTAGGAGTTGTGGATGGTCCTTTCTCTGCTCTGTGCCTCGCAAGCCTAGTGGTGTTTGCTGCATCATTTTCTTCTGGCTGAGGATACCTTCCTTTAAACACAGCTTTTCCAAGTCCTTGATGCTTGTCCTTTCTGCTGTCTCCTTCTGAACATGGCTGTTTTGTTCCCTCAGCATTTCTCTCATCATGACTTCTGAGTTAAACGTTCCGGTGGATCCTTCCACTCCTGCTTGCTGTTCTGAGCCTGGCACAAAAGGCATGGATTATCGGGACTGGGTCCGGCGCAGCTATCTGGAATTGGTCACGTCAAACCACCACTCCGTTCAGGCCCTTTCCTGGAGAAAACTCTACCTGAGCCGAGCCAAACTGAAAGCTTCCAGCAGAACCTCTGCGCTGCTCTCCGGATTTGCGATGGTACGTGTGCTTCATAGCAACACTTTCTGCATTGTGAAGGTTTTGGTTCTCTAAAATCGTCTGTTCATCAGTGTTTTCCTCCAGTGGAGGAGCAGGACGTACTGTTTTCTGGAGTGGTGGGAGGCATCTGCCTGGGGGCTGCTTGGCTGCTGCTGAGGAGTTTGAGGACAGCTCCCTCGAGGCAGCACGGATACACGAGCTGCCAATAAGCGCCCAAGTCAGCCCTTTAAAAGTGCTGATTCCAATCCCCTTCCTGCCAGGGATTAGGAGGGCTCCAGGAAAGCTGGGGAGGGGCTCTTGATCACAGAATACAGGGATAGGATGAGGGGGAACGGTTTTAAGACGAAAGAGGGAAGATTGAGATGAGATCTTACAAAGAAATATTTTGCTGTGGGAGTGGGGAGGTACTGGCAGGGGTTGCCCAGAGAAGTGGTGGCTGCCCTGGAGGCATTCAGGGCCAGGTTGGATGGGGCTTTGAGCCCCCTGATCCAGTGGGAAGTTTCCCTGCCCATGGCAGGGGGTGGGGCTGGATGGGCTTTGAGGTCCCTTCCTTCCAGTGCTGCCCCAGCATTCCTCAACAACACAGGGCCTGAGCTCTCCTTTGTCCCGAGGCCATTCATCACTGGCTGCCTTCACGGGAGGTTGCTCCTCCAGGCCCCTGTGAGTGCTGTGTTCCTCAATGTTATCTCAATTTCTGTAGGTGTATTGTCAGGTCACAGTGCCTAAAATAAGGTGGAGGTTGGATCACTGCCTGCCAGAGCGAAGTTTGCATAGCGTGAGCAGGGGGATCATGTTATGAGCTGAGGTGTGAGAAGAGGCCCTCAGCCTCCGACCTGCTGTCAGAGGTCTCTGTAGCCTGAAGGGAGCCAAACCTGGGATATTTTTGTCAGGAGTGCCTGCTGGGAATAGTCTCTGGTAGCCGCTCTCTGTGCAACACTTGCAACACTCGGGTGTTATCTGGAAGCTCTCTGCATAGATCGAAACCACATCAGGGAGGAGCAAATAAACAGGATGGAGACAGTGGTGAGTAGTGAGAGCTCAGCAGGCTGTGGTGTTGGCAGAGCACGGCGGTGCTGTGTTGATGTGAGCCCCTTCATCTCCCCTCTGGTTCTTGTGTACTGGGAGTGAGAGTTGAAACCCACTTGGAGGAGGTTTCTGCCCAGGAAATGGGTGGCTCTGCTGCTCCTGAACTCTCAGCTGAACGAAGAGCGGCAGAGGCAGCGCCCAGGTGCACGGGATGCAATGCAAAGACCTTGCATCCTGCAGCTTAGAAGCTGGGGGCAAGGCAGATCTCAGGGACTTTCCAAAGAGCTTTCCTCCTTCTATCTTAGTTTCTTCTGCTGCTTTTTTCTCCCCTGGCCCCTCCAAGAACATGAATCATCTGTAAAGTTGCAACACTCTGATTGGGGTGGCAAAGCTGGTGACCCAAAGTGAGGCTGGAAAACTGCAAGCAGGGAGTTAAGTGGGAGCAGGGGAGAGAGGGTGCTCAGTGGCTTTGCGATTCCTCTCTGCTCACTGACTGCATGCATGTGGTGCTTGTACAGATTGTTCACAGGGCGTGTGTTGGTTTGAACCCAAGCGCTGAAATGGCAGGAGGTGCCTCCTCCTGTTGAGAACCCCGAGTGCTCTGTTGTAGACTTCCTTCACTCAGGAGCTTTGTCACTTTAAAAAGCAGCTCATACGCTTGCCCTTCGTGCTTTGGCTTTCTCGACTTCTGTGTCAGTTGTGAGACTCCTTGACGTGGCTGTTAAGCTCAGTTTGTGGTGTGTGAGCTGGGCTCTCCGGGCAGTGGGGCTGTGCCCATGCTGGGGCGTGCGCTCGCTGGCATCGCTGGGGCTGAGGGGTTTTCAGCCGCCCACGCGGTGAGAGCAGACCGCAGCTTAGACAAGGTTTGCCTTCTCAACTCCCACAGCAGCCAAGTTGCTGAAAGCCCTCGGCAAACACACAAAATTAACCATTTGGCTTCTTAAACTGCTTCGTTCATGTCCAGTAAACACCAAGGTATAATTGGTGTTAATTATAGATCACCAGCTGAACATAAGAACACCTAAAATCTGTCATTGTTGGAAATCCAAATTTCTGCAGTAAGGAATTCTCCTTGGCCAGCCTTTGCCCAGCTGCTGTACTGGGCCTTCCCAGGGAAGCCGAGGCATCTGCTCTTACCAGGCTGATTCTCCGCTGGCGGTTTCGCAGGCAGGTATTTAGTACGCGGATGTTTGCTCTCTAGTAAGAGGGTTTGTTTGGCTATTGATGAAAGTAGAGAAGTTATTTGGAGTTAAATAGTTTCCCTGAAGCCCTGTGTGCATTTAACTATGTAAACAAATGTCACGCAGGGCTTGGCAACTGCTTTATTTACTTCCCTGTTCCTGTGCTCGAATCAGGTCCATTCCATATTGGCTGAAAATTATGAGCTGATATTTAATCAACAGGCAGTGGCTCTGGTCCAGCTCCTCCTGGACAGGCTGCAGAATAATGCGAACCTTCCTCGTTACTCGATGCTACCTCCGGAATTTCTGGCAGGGCTGGGTGGATCAGGAGGATGCGGGTCCTGTCAGCGCCAGCTCTGTTCAGAGCAGGGATGTAGGGCTGCTGCCTCTGCCCACGGAGGCTGCAGATGAGGAGATGTAGAGGGAGCTGAGAAAGCCTCCATAATCATTTTCCTGATGGAAATAAGAGCTGTGACTGATGGTCAGTCTTTTTGGTACTTGTCCAATTGCTGCAGGATATGTATTTGAGTTAAAAACCAGTCCAGCAGATCTGCTGGAGCGATTGTTCCAGTGGCTGCCAGACCATCTGTGTGACTGTAGTATGGTTTGTGCTGAGCCATTTGTCTTCCTTGTCCCTGGTTCTGTCCATCCTGGGCTGCATGTCTCAAGAGGAGCAGCACCTTTGATGTGGGCACTCTGAGCTCTAATAAAAAAACCCACCTAATTGCAGGTAATTTAATTGCAATTCTGAGTAGTGGGTCCTTAGCAAAAATGTGAGCGCGAGGCTCGAGAGGGCCGTTAGCAAGCTGAAAATTAAGCCTATGCCAAGATACTCAACCTCGGCTTCTGGGAAGAGGTTAAAATAAAGGGGCTAACAGCAGAAGAGGATAATTGCATCAAACAGGACAATTAATAAGCAGCATATTTAATTGTTTTTAAATGGGTTATGTCAGCTTGTCCTCTTTCTCTTATCCCGGTCAGGGAATGACACGACAGTCTGTGCTGGGAAAGCTACAGGAGCTCACTCACCTTTCCAGTATGGGTTTGGGTTAAAGGAACTGTTCTCCTGCCTTGTTGCCCTCACTGGATTGTTGATGTTTTTCCCTGGAATACCTCTTACCGAGCCATCAATCAGTGTTAAAAATTCATTGCGCCAGCCCTAGGGAACAGGTTAGGAAACCTCCAATTAGCTGGGAAGTGCTGCTCCTGCAAAAGAGAACAAGGAGAAATTGATATGTTGACACCAAACAGGCTTTCAGCTTTAATATAAAGCCAGGAATGGAGCACGCAGGCAGGATTGCATTCAGCGTGGTGGATGTGGTGTCCCTGGGAGTGCAGCACCCAGCAGTGAACAACGTCCCTGCGCCTTCCCCCAGCTCACAGGGCGCCGTGGCAGGGAGGGAGTTTGGTCTCCTCCTCCTCAAATCAGTAGAGGGGGATCTGCAGAGAGCACGTTCGAGGTGTGAGCCCGGGATTTTAATTAAACCAACCTTGCAACAGATAAAGCCAACCCCTTGTTATTTTCTCTGCTGTGCAGAACTGCTGCGAACTGCAAAGAGGGACCTTGAAAACAACAACAAAAGGAGTAAAAATCAGACATATTCACAGAAGTCTGGGAATGTCCAAAAATTGCCACAATATTTTTGGTGTCTCTCATACCCTAAATAGTTAATGTAGGTATAAAACCTGGGCAGAGATGGACCATTGTCTACCCCAAACACACACAGCAGCTCTGGGCTGCTCCTAAACATGTCTAGACTTCTGACTGCAATGCCCTTGTTCAGTGGCTCCACGTTAGGTAAGACAGCAGCCCTGCCGACACAGGTGCTTGCTTCCATGCCCTTTAATCTTTTTCAGGAGAGGAGAACGTAACTGTACCCCGAGTCTGCTAGTGCCCAAATTATATCATTAACAAGTAGTGCCAGGGCGGATGGTGCAGGTTTGTATGAGAGCCTGAAGCAGCTGCTCAGCGGGGTCTCATGTGAAGCCTAGATAAAGTAATGATGAGGCTGTTCTGCAAAAACCATCCACTCCCAGCACTGAGCTGCTTATTTCCAGCCTTCCCTTCTCAGGATGGTCTGGAGAGGCACTGCCCTGAGCAGCAATCCAGGCAGCAGCTTCTCCCTTCCTTAACGGAGCTGGCAAGAGCAGCAGGTCCCTTGGGATCACCTGGGGTTTTGCCTGCTGCCAGGTGAGTTGGTATCCATGCAAATCATGGAGTGCAGCTGCAGATCCAAGCAAGGCACTGTTTGATGATCCTGTCCCGTTTCTGCTCTGAGCAGAAGGTTTTGGCACTCCTTTTGGGGATGTCACCTCGCATAGGGACCATTTACTGCACAATAGGTTAAGGCATTTTGCAGATTCTTACACCAACCCAGCTGACAGGCCCGTCCTGGCCAGGTCTGACCTCAGAAGAGCCCCTGCTCTCTTGTGCTTGTTGTTCTTGTTAAGCTTTATTTGATTTTAAAAAAGAAAACAGCTTCCTATGAGCTGGCTCCTGTTCTGAGCAGAGGGATTCCTGTCCGAGGCGCCGAGCACACCCATGAGCAGTGGCTGTGCACTTCTGCCGAGTACATCAGCCAGATATTAGCTCTCGAGGGAGAAATTTGGGGTTATAAATAACTTGTATCTGGGCATATTCGTAACAAAAACGAACGTGCAATGTTCCGAGAAAGGAAGGCAGCTATTTTAACTGAGGACTAACTTAAACTGTAAAGTAGCTTGTGTGCTTCCCACAGGGGAGTGAAGCCTTGCTGGCCCCTGGCCAGGAGCACCGTTTGCTTTTGCTTTTCATTGTGTGCCTGAAGTCGAAACTTCCTGCACTGCAGCCGCGAGTGCCGAGCGGGAGGAGAGCGTGTGACGGGCGTGCGGGCCGGCGGCTGCCTCCAAGCTCCACGCCTTGTCCAGTGCTCTCATTCTGCTGCGTGGTTGGTTCGATGCTGTTCGTATGGCTCATGGTTGCAAGGAGAGAGATGTTATTCCAGAAAATTACAGCGCAGAAACGTGTGTGTGAGCCTTCAGCAAGGCCACGCTGCAGCCTGCATGTGCATCTTTTTGGGAAACGGTAATGATCCATTCTAAAAAGCACTTGACTGTGTACTTGACCTTAACTGATCTTCCTGAATGAAGATGCTTTTCTGGCAGCTGTTGACAAGCTTTTTGTTCCTTCCCCAGGTTGCCATGGTGGAGGTGCAGCTGGAGGTGCAGTACAAGTACCCCCAGATGCTGCTGATTGCTTTCAGCGCCTGCACCACAGTGCTGGTGGCGGTTCATCTCTTCGCCCTTCTCATCAGCACCTGCATCCTGCCCAACGTGGAGGCTGTCAGCAACATCCACAACCTGAACTCCATCAGCGAGTCCCCGCATGAGCGCATGCACCCCTACATCGAGCTGGCGTGGGGCTTCTCCACCGTCTTGGGGATCCTCCTGTTCCTTGCGGAAGTCGTGCTCCTGTGCTGGATAAAGTTCCTGCCTGTGGGCTCCATCCTGAAGAACGAGACCAGCAACGTTGAGAAGCCCAGTGGCCATGCAGGCTGGCAGTCGGCTCTGGTCTCCACCATCATCATGGTCCCAGTGGGTCTGATTTTTGTTGTCTTCACCATTCACTTCTACCGCTCGCTGGTGCGGCACAAAACGGAGCGCCACAACCGAGAGATCGAGGAGCTCCACAAACTGAAAGTGCAGCTGGACGGGCACGACAGAGGCATGCAGGTCGTGTGATGGTGGCAGAGGCTGCTGCCAGCGAATCCGCTCAGCTGAGGCTCAGAGAACAGTGTTTTGCCAGTTGGTGACGCACCAGCCATGGATTGTCTTGAGGCTTAAATCTCTAAACGCTAATCGCCTGCCATGCATAGCTGTGGGTTCTACTGCTGCTTCCAGCGCCGGGCTCTCTGGCCTGAGTCTGGTCCTACACACTTGCCTGCTTAAGTTGACACTGCCATGGACTTCAAGGTTGTAATTTTACCTACCTTAGCACTGGTTCAGGTAGCCAAAAGTCTGTATTATTTACAAATGCAATATTCTGTTGCCAAATGTAAAACTGCGTCAGCAAGGACTTCCAAAAGGAAGTGTGTGTGTAGGACCTGCCTGGTATCGGAGCTCCCTGGCAGCAGCAATTAACTGGCAGCTCATTTCCAGAGCGGGGCTGGTTAATGAGGGAATCTGCAGCTGGTTTGAGGACATCCAGGAACGCACAACAGGAGCTGAGTGCTGCTCACCTTTGTTCCAAAGCAAGTGTTCTATAAATACCGAGCCAGAAAGAAATCAGCCTTAGCCTTTAGGTTCTTTTTGTTGATATTCCTTACCATGTATTTACAGCCGGGTGGGTGGAATTTGAGTTGAAGGAGGCTGGGAAGTTGTGTCGTACTTCCTTCATCAGTGTCTGTCACTTCAGGTGGAACGGATGCCCAGAGCATGTGGTCTTTCCCAATAAAGAGGCGGGTGCCCAGGGAAGGCTCACAGGTGCTTTAGATTTAACAAGGACATTCTTAAATCAGAACAGTGACAGAGAATTTAATGAGACAGAACTTTGAAGGACCGGCAAAGCACGTTTCAAGGAAGTAAAGAGTGAGAGCAGACAGCGTAGTGTAGCAACCCCTTGCCATGTTGTTTTCATTTCTGTGTTGTTGTGGTGTCTTTGCTTGGTTTGCTGGAGGGAACGAGCCTGGCCCTGTGTGTTTCATCAGTCCCTGCTTTGGGGTTTCTTTGTCAGCCACAGCATTTGTCAAACGCTTCCCTCTCCCCCAACAGAAGCAGGCAGCTCGTCGGGTGGAACCTGGCACATGCGACAGAGCTGGATCCTGCGGGAGGGCTGGATCCTGCAGGAGGCCTGTGTGCCTTTCGTGTGCCTTTGAAGAGTGATCTTGTTTCGTTCGAGCTGGTGGTGTTTTTCCACAGCAGAGAAAAGGATGCTTGTCCAGCTGTGCTGCTTGGCGAGGGGAGCTTGTGAACCCTGTGGCATCCTTTGGGGTGAAAACTTCTGCAAAAGTGATTTTGTGATTTATGGTAACGTTGTGGATGGAAAAGAGTTTTGCCATCATCAGCTTTTCAAAGGGAAAGGAAAGACTGAAAGAAGCATAAGGATGTTTCCTTGGTCCTGATGCTGTGCCGATCCCCTGCGCCGCATTTGAACATTGAAGTTTGTCTCCCAGGCCTTCAGGATTCTGAAGTCATTAAGGATGTTTGTAATGTTCTCTTTAACCCTGGTCCCATATTCCACTGGGAGCCACGGGCTCTAATGGCAGTGCAGTACATGGCAGCTTCCCAGAGGAGAGAGAGCTCACAATTCCCAGCGCAGCACAGTGGGACTATCCCGATATTCCTCCCTGGTGAGGCCCTGGGGATCTCAGCTCTGATCTCTCTTGTTTACATGTGAGTTTGGGCACTGCGGGACGCGTTGCTTAGCGCTGGGTCTGTGGCTTCCATCGGCTGTTCTCGCCGCAGTTGGTTTGTGCCGTGTGGGCTGATGTGCAGTGAGGAAATCCGCCTCAGTGTGCTTGCTGCATGCCTGGTCCATCCCTGTGCTCATATGCAAAACCTGAGGAGTATCCTCCAGGAAACAGGTGGTCGGGAATCCATACAGACTTCCCGGGAGCCTGCCCTCTCCCCCTGCTCTTTTCACCATAATAAGAATTAAAAGGTTTATAAGACATTATCAGAGCAGAGTTTTCTGCCAAGTATTACCCATGTGAGCTCTTCCAGACCAGACAGGACAGATGTCATCTGTGCTTTGGGCACTCTTGTATTGTCAGGAATACCAGGACTCTGTCTGTGGGGCTCCAGAAGTTCCTGAGGGAAGTATTGAGCCATTTGTACAATTTACAAAGAAAAAGGTTTCACAGCGTGCACACAGCGCAATGCGGCTTGTTCGGAACAGCCAAACCATTCATTTAATTCTTTCCCAATACAATAAATTTTAGCAAATGGAAAACTGCAGCAGGAACTGCTCTGACTTTGTAGAATAACTTGGTGAGGCCTTGGTGGGGTTGGATTCACAATGAGTCTCACGACAGCGTGTCTGGGAGTGGAACGGGATTGCCTTACGCCAGCAGGAGTCTGGGCTTCAGCTTGGGATGGTGCCTCAAGGGCAAAGCCACTTAAACCAGAATAATAATAAGGTGCTTCCATAGCTTTGCTCCCAGGTGGCTCCCTGGGCACCGAATTCTTAGTGCCGCAAGCAGCCCATGGGAGCAGTCTTGCTCTTTGGTTCTGTCGTTTGGGATCTCTCCAGGCTACCCCTCACTTCATGCTGTAGCTCCTCTCCTTTCCCACAACAGCCTGTGCTTTTCTTGCTCCTGCCTGTCTTCCTCCAACTCATTTACAGTTTCACTGCTGTTGGGTCTGTTTGTGTTGTGGAACACTGCGGTGCTGTCAGCCCTGGTGGTTCACCCATAAGGAAGTGGGGACATGCCTGCCTTTCCACACCATCGCCGGTGTCCATTGGGGCTGGCAGCACACTCTGTCGTGTCCGTGTTTGCCCGTGCTGTCACCTCGCTGTCATTCCTGGGCTTTCCTGGGTCTGTGTGGTCTCTGTTCCTGCAGTACCTGCCCAGGGATGCTTCCTCCCAAGGTCCTACCCTCAGGCTGAGCGTCGAGGATCTCCTTGACCTGTGTGTTCTCTTTCAGTACCAGCCCTGGGGGGCTGCAGTTTGGGGGGGCTGTCGCCCTAATCCTCAGCTCCCTTGGGCTGTGACTCTGGACCACTTATTGCCTTGTTTGGGCCATTTCTGCATCTGCAGCCGGGCTCGCCTTGCATTGCCACAGGGGATGGCCACCATCTTGCTCAGGTCCCTGAGTCCTCCTGCAGGTTTTTTGAACAGTTTTTGCCCAGCAGAAAAATTCCTCTGCAGGCTCTGGCGCTGGAGGGGCCTTCCTGGAGCAGGGCAGGAGCTGCCAAATCCAGGGGCTTGGGCCTGCATTGGGTTAGGAGGTGACTCCTTCATCTCCTTTCTCATTAGCAGGAGCCAAGACCAGGCACGAATGCGAGATGGAGGGAACTGCTGGGCCCGGCGCCATGCTGGGCTCTGCCTTTGCAGCTCTTACTTCACGTGCTCTCTGTTTTTGCTGTCACCCAGGACAGGCCTGGCTCTGTGTCAGTGGGTATGTGACTCCAGAGCAGCCTTTATGACCATGGGAGATGGAGGAGAAATTGGATTTGACTGGGCCTGGCCCACATGATGGATGAAAGCAATACCAAGCGCAAGCCGCAGGTGGAGCGCGCTCTGGGTAAGCGCTCAGATATGTGGAGGTGTTTATAGAGAGCTGGTGGGGTGGGTGCAGCCACAGAGCCAACATCCTTCGGTTCCCCGGCGCTGGGACTCGGGGATGGGCAATCCGGGCTCACCACGGCGACGGCTGCACTGGGTGTGGGGATGGAGCTGCAGGGTGCCCGGCACCTGCAGGGCTGGTTGCTCCCTCTTCACATTCTCCTCTTTCTGTGGGGTTTCACAATGTTCTTTCTCTAAAACAAACAAAGGAAAGGCCTCCAGGTTTCTCTGCTGCTGGAACTTTGTTATCTTATGTATCTTGTTGCCTCTGCTTTAAGACAACTCGATCCTGATCCCAGCCAGTGTGGTTATTCCCCAATTCCTCTCTCCCAGGGTTTCTCCCCTCTACCCATTTCAAACAAAGCAGTTTCAGTAGCTCCTTACTGCCAGAATTTGGGAAGCATTCCCATAGATCCCCATGTGTTCAGCTGCGAGTGCGCCCTCTGCCCAGAGCTCTGACAGGGCTGGGTGCCCAGTGCTGAGAGGCAAAAACAAACGCTCTGTATTTTAGCTCTGCCTGCTCTTAGTTTATCTCTGCATGGTCAATATTTGCTGTACAACCTCTATATCTTGGTCATTGCCAGGCTGCGAGACTGGAACTGGATAAACCTGCTGAGCTTTAGCTTCTTGCCAATTCCAGACTGATTTTTTTAAGGCAGCTCCTGTCCTCCAGCATCCTCTACGGGTTAACGCGGGTTCTGCATGGTTTAAAACGCTGCTCAGACCTTATCCCTCTCCTTTTGAGATGCACACAGAGAACATTTGGATGTGTTTCCTTTTAATGAGAGCCTGGTTCTTGGCAAGTGTTTTACAGCGCTAATTGTGGTTAAGGAGATGAACAGCTGTGATAGGAATTCCGGCAATGGGAAGACCATTAAAGTTTGTCTTACATTAATAACACTAGCAGAGTGGCCAGAATCGCTTTTTTAAGAGCCAATTAAGCAAGATTAAAACTCCATAGGCTTTTCTCAGGTTTCTGTGATATTTGACAACCCAAATCAGCTGTTAATGTTCTGCAGCGCTGCCATTCAGGGTTTTTAGGAGAGAACATACATGAACTCATCCAAAGTCATAGAGCCTCGATGGGTGTGCAGTTGCATTTTGATCTGAGATGGTGTCCAAGAGGCTGCTTAACAGGTGAAAAATGTCAAAGGAGAGACACAGCAATGACTCCCTGGGGACTTCAAAACCACTTAGACCAAGTCCTCTGGTTTTGGCTCAGAATATAATTATTTGCATTTTTAAGTTTAAGATAACAGCTGGGAAGAGCTGGAATTTCCTGGCAAGAACAGGAGCTTCCCTTATAGTTCTCTCAAGGCAGAACAATTCAGCTAATGAATGCAGAGCAGAAAATGAACTAATAGTGTTTGTCTTGTTATTGTGGCACTCTGATTCTTCAGAAGGCATTGGCTGCTCTGGCTGCGGGGAGAAGGCAACAGCAGGTATGCTAAAACCCACCCTGATTCACCCAGCTCATCTCTAGTAACTGATCTGCTGGGTGAAGGGCTCCCTCCCCAGCAGTGCCTGTGGCACCAGTGTGTTGGATATGGTAAAAGCTGTGCCAAGGAAGTGCTTCCAGGGCAGGACACATCTCCGCAGGGACACTGAGATCCCACACAGTGTGGGATCCTTTCCTCACCGACCAAACCCAGGTCGCACTGATACAGTGTTTTGCTGCTGTAGGTGACACTGCTGGATGCTTTTGATGACATGTGTGTTTATTAAAGGCTCACACCTCTTCACAACTTCATTTTCAAGTGCACGGATGTTTGTTCACAGCAGACAGATGGCCTCAAATCAGCTTCTGCCACAAATGACTCCTTGAATCCCAGGTACAAGGTGTGATGCAAATCTGACTGCTGGAGCTACCAAGGGAAAAAATGATAGCCATGGTGCTGCAGTCTGTTGCCCAGCACATTCCCCAAGTCAGGCTCCTGCTGCTGAGGGATGATTAGAAAACACGACCACCTGTGCACGTCCTTGGTCTGAACTCTGCCTAGGCTTCTCCTGTACAAGAGTCAGCATCAGCCCTCTGCAAATGCTGCTTTTGCTCCCAGAAGATACAGGTGTTCATGGTTAATCCTCACTGGTAGAGCAGCACTCTTCAGCAAGCATCATTACTGTAATCAGCTCTCAGTGTGCCCTGTTCCCCCTGAGAGCTGACCTCTGAAGGGCCAGAGGATTGTTGTGTCCCCACAGCACAACAGATTGAGCACGGGCCAGGAGAGGTGAAAATCTGCTGCAGGGCTGGGGCTGAATCTGTGCCAAGGGTGGTTTGATACTCGGCTCAGTCTGATGATTCTAAGTTTCTTTCTGGGTGCAATTTAAGTATTTAAAACCCAGCCATTTATTATAATATAGCCAAGGAATACAACCGCTCTTTTCCACCCCAGAGAGTCCTGGGAGGAACAAGCAGGCCACCCTTTCCCTGCACTCTCATTTCTGTTTGTTCCATTCCCACTTGATGGAGCTGATCTCCACAAACACCCAGGTCCTTACGCACACTGCAGAAACAACCCAAATTCTACACATTCTGCGCTTTATTTTTCAAGTTTCCTAACCAAACGCAGCCCTGGCTTCCTCTTGCTGGTCACACTGGTCTTCCCTGAAATGAAAGAGCTATTTCCAGCAGTTCTTTACCCAGCTGCTCGTGCCTCCCTCCAGTGCTGAACTCCGCCGACAGCTCCCTGAAGGTGACGCAGACGCGGCGGTGCTCTATGTGCTTGCGGTAAATCGCGTGTTTCCACTTGTACCGCGCGTCCCCGTACAGCACCACCAGGGAGCGGCGGGGTAAGGGGACGGCGACAGACACCTCTCGGCTTGGAACCAGCCAGGGGGATAAGGTGCAGTTAATCCCCTCTGACATCTCTGCAAGAGATCCAGGGGGACTTAATTCCCTGTTTTCTTTACTGAAAGCGGGAAATAATTGGATAGTGTCCTCGGAGTCACAAGACATGGACAGCACAGTTTTTGAGAGCAAGTTTAAGCTAACCAGGCGCTCTCCCCAAAGCCAGCAGTCATCGAAGTGTGGGTCGATGGCAGACCCTCTTTCTGGCAGGTAGTCCAGATTACACTGCTCAACAGGCAGGAACCCGCCTAGCACAGAGCAGCCCTTCATCTGGGCCACAATCTTCTTGCTAAAACTCGGCAAACCAGTAAAGCTGCCAGCTTTCAATCTTTGTTTCTTGAAGTTCACTTTAGGGCCATAGTCCTGTTGGAAAAGAAGAGGGGAAAGGACAGTGTTAAGGAAAATTCTGGCACAAGTCCCTTTGGAGAGGATGTGATCCTTGCAGGGCTCACAGTCAAGGCTCTTGGGTTCTATTCTCAGCTCTTGCAGTGACCTGGTTACCCGGCTGCAAAAGGACTCAGGGAAGCTACATTAATCTCTCTGGAATCAGACTTCTCACCTCTACAGTCAAACCAAAACATCCGCTTCTTTCAGTTGGAGGTTGTGTGAACGTTGGTGCCTGAACACGCACCACCAAATTCTGCTTGTTGTGGCTTACCATATATTTTTGCAAGAAGTTAACTTTAATTACCAATAATTCTTGCAACTGATTTCAGGAAAACTTTCCAAAGGAAAACATTTAATGAAACATGTCACTGTTCTGTGTTTTAACTGGAAGCACCTTTCCTGTTCTGGAGGGATCTAAGAACAAATGCTCTTCTCAAGTCAAACCTGTTTCTTTCGGCCAGACTGTGACAGTTTCCAGTCATCTCGATCCATCAGTTCAACTATCTCAAATTCTTCATCTTCTCCAATGAACTCCTCCATCAGGAACACTCCTGGAAATGGAAATGCCCAGCCAGCGAATCCTGAGTGCTCATTTCCTTTAGCCAGGCCTGTTGCTGGACAGTAAGTGAAATTATCTTCTCCCTGTGGAAATAATGATGGAGATGAAAAAAATCGTGAGGGGGAAACTTATCAGGATCAGGTGTTTCCATGATTTACCCCTGCAACCTTCATGCTGCAGCCTGAAAACTGTCTGTACAGGATTCCTGTAGACACGAGACATTTTACAGCAGCTTTCAGGGAACAACACTTTCCTTTTTTTGACAGCTCCAGCATTGCTGTGCTGCTTGCTTGAAGCTGCTTTTCTTTCCAGGTAACATCTTTGTCCCACAAAGACAGGGAAGAACACATAATTCTCGGAGCCAAGCATATAAGGAGATGAATGGTGTGTATTCCTTGGCTGGCTGCAGAGATGTGGTGTGGTCATATCAATAAATGCTGAATGGGGAGAGTTGATAAAAGTGGCTGAGCCCACAGGCTACGCTGTAGTGAGCCTGACTTTTCCAAGGGGTGAAACCCAGGTGAGGCTGCCTTGGCTTCTGAACCTGCTGAATGTGTCCATAACCGTGTTCAGGTGAAGCCACAAGGGCTCTTTTCACAAACACCCAGGGCGGCCAAACAAGGGGCTCCGCTTTGCCCCCAGCCTCGAGGGGCCCGCAGGGGGGTAGGCAGAGCCCAGGCCCTCTGCCACCATGGGGACCCCCAGGCTGCCACCCCGACCCGGGCCCTGCTCCCCCCAGGGCTGCCCAGAGGGGACCGTGGCAGCCCCCTCCTCCTGCCCTGAACGGAGCGTGGCAGCCCCCTCCCCATTCTCTCCCTCTGAGGGGAGCACGGCAGCCCCCTCCTCCCTCCCCGTTCTCTCTCACAGTATCACAGTATCACAAGGTTGGAAAGGACCTCTGAGATCATCAAGTCCAACCTATAACCCAACACTAACACCAACACTGACACCAACCATCATCTAAACCATGGCACTCAGTGCCTCATCCAGTCTCCCCTTAAACACCTCCAGGGTCGGTGACTCCACCACCTCCCTGGGCAGCCCATTCCAATGGCCAATCACCCTTTCAGTGAAGAACTTTTTCCTCATATCAAGTCTAAATTTCCCTGACCAAGCTTGAGTCCATGCCCTCTGGTTCTGTCCCTGGTCACCTGAGAGAAGAGACCAACCCCTGCCCCACTACAACCTCCTTTTAGGGAGTTGTAGAGAGCAATGAGGTCTCCCCTCAGCATCCTCTTCTCCAGACTAAACAGCCCCAGCTCCCTCAGTCGCTCCTCGTAGGGCTTGTGCTCCAGCCCCTTCCCCATCTTCGTTGTCCTCCTCTGAACACATTCCAGCATCCTGACATCTTTTCCAAACTGGGGGGCCCAGAACTGGACACAATATTCAAGATGAGGCCTGACCAGTGCCGAGGACAGGGGGACGATAACTCCTCTGGTCCTGCTCCCCACACTATTCCTGATGCAGGCCAGGATGCCATTGGCCTTCTTGGCCACCTGGGCACACTGCTGGCTCATGTTTAGCTTCCTGGCCACCAGCACTCCCAGGTCCTTTTCTGCCTGACTCCTCTCCAGCCACTCTGTCCCTGAAGGGAGCACAGCATCCTTCCTCCTCCTCCTGCCTCGAGGGGACCACGGCAGCCTCCCCCACCCTCCGAGGGGAGCACGGCAGATCCCTTCCTCCTCCTCCTCCTCCCCCCACTCTCCTCCCCCTCCCCGGGATCGTGGCAACTCCCCCCTTCCCCCTCTCCCAAGTGACCACGGCGGCCCCCCCCTCCCCATCACCCCCTTCCCCCTAAGGGTACCACGATCCCCCCCCTCCCCCCTAAGGGTACCACGGCCCCCCCTTCCCCATCACCCCCTTCCCCCTAAGGGTACCACGATCCCCCCCCCCTCCCCATCACCCCCTTCCCCCTAAGGGTACCACGATCCCCCCCCTCCCCATCACCCCCTCCCCCCTAAGGGTACCACGGCCCCCCCTTCCCCATCACCCCCTTCCCCCTAAGGGTACCACGATCCCCCCCCTCCCCCCTAAGGGTACCACGGCCCCCCCTTCCCCATCACCCCCTTCCCCCTAAGGGTACCACGATCCCCCCCCCCTCCCCATCACCCCCTTCCCCCTAAGGGTACCACGGCCCCCCCCCTTCCCCATCACCCCCTTCCCCTAAGGGTACCACGGCCCCTCCCCCCCCCATCACCCCCTTCCCCCTAAGGGTACCACGATCCCCCCCCTCCCCCCTAAGGGTACCACGGCCCCCCCTTCCCCATCACCCCCTTCCCCCTAAGGGTACCACGATCCCCCCCCCCTCCCCATCACCCCCTTCCCCCTAAGGGTACCACGGCCCCCCCCCCTCCCCATCACCCCCTTCCCCCTAAGGGTACCACGGCCCCCCCCGCTCTCCGGGGACATCGGGGGACCCTTCCCCTCTTCCGGCCCCTCCCCGGTACCTGGGGGGGCGGAGCGGGCTGCCCGCGCCCCTCGCACAGCAGGCACGAGCGGATCCCCTTGCAGCCGCAGCCGCCGCTCGCCGCCGCCCGCTCCATCGCCGCCGGACGCGGCCCCCGCTCCCGCCCGGCCCAGGTGAGCGCTGCGGGGCGCGGGGCGCGGGGGGGGCGGGCCCGCAGTCCCGGCGGCCCCCGCGGCGCCTGTCGGGGCCTGCAGGCCGGGCGGCGCGGGCCCGGGCCGGGGCTGCCGCCACGGCTCCCGCGGAGGGCCGCACCGCCCCCGCCCCGGGCGCGTCCGCCGCGCGGGGCCCTGCCCGGGGCCGGATCACGTCTGCCCGGGACGGTTCCCGGGGCCGGTTCCCGGCACGGCAGGGTTACCGGGCTCCCGGGGCCCCGGGCTGGTCGTGCCGTGCCCTGGCATCGCCCGGGATGCCCCGCCAGGAGGGCGAACGGAAGGGCAGGAAGGAGGTGCCCGAACAGGGCAGCGCTGGGGTGCAGGGGGGCCGGTGACGGCCCTTTCCATCCTGAATGGTGCCGTGATGCTGTGGACAGGTGGTGGGGCCCTGGCACGGTGTGGCCGTCCCTGCAGCTCCCACGGTCGCGGGTGGCACAGGGTGAGGGTCGATGCGGTCAGAGGGCAGCGGGAGTATCCGCAGGAGCATCCGCCGGCACCAGGTTCTTCTTGTGGATCCGTTGAGCTCAGCAGGTGAGGGCCTGAGCCTGTGGTTTGGCTCTGACAGCTCCGTCACTTGCAGGGTCAAACCCTGAGCAGCTGCTGTTCAGAGAGATGTTCAGGCTCTTCCTGCTGGTGTCAAATGCTCCCCCCATGCAGAACTGCCCTTACGTGGAGGTGCTGCCAAAGCAACACCCGTTGCTCCTCAGACCCAGTGGTCCAGGTGCCTTTGGGATGTTCTGGTGCTGAGCTGAGCGCAGGAGCTGGTCAGTGCCCGCCGTGCTCCTGGCGCTGTGCTGGAGCAGAGCGCAGGCAGCCATCAGGCTGACACAGGAGGACAGCAGTGAGCCCGGCCTGCCAGCTCTTCTCTCTTTTATTTCCCTCTCTTGGAATCTGTGTCAGGAAGAGCCAAGAACCAGTAATTTCATGAGGCTACTTTGGCCCCATCAGTGTTGGTTATTCAAAATATCAGTGTATCCGTGTGTGTGCATGTAATGTCCTACCCCCAACGACGCATGAAAACACCTGCTAATTACCAGTACAGAATACAATTGATTGGTTTTCCTTGGGGAGGAGGTGATGTTACTGATTGGTGGGCATTTACATTTCTGGTAATTATTTCAGTTTTCCAAAATTTTAGGGAATTTAGAAGTTGTCAGCCAAGAGTCCCTCCCTCTGGCCAGGCCAGTGAGCTCACGGTGTTGTTTCCCTGGGAGCAAGGCTTTCACTGCAGGTCTACCTGTTCTCACTCGCGCTGTTTGTCTGGAAGTGTGTTGATGTTCTTGGAGCAGGAGAGGTGTGAACGGGTAATGGCAAGACTGTCCTGGTCCCAGTGCTCTCAGCCCATGCTCAGCTTTCATCTGCAGCCAGGCTGTCGTTTCTATAGCCAAGGGAGGGATCGCTGAGGGGTTGGGTCCTTTGGGAGTGTCTGCCCAGCATAATAACCAGCTCTGGTATTTTCCTTCCCTCCATGTAAAAAATACTACTTCAAACACAGCTGCAACACCAGTGGCTGACCTTAAAACTGAGGGGTTTTCCCCCCTTTTGGAGTCAGTTGAGAGGACTTCTTACTTATTTGTGTTTGTTTTACCAGGAAGGGAACGAGAAGAGATCCTGCAGCTGCCTGATCCGTGATTCCAGTGCAGGGGTGGGGATTAAAAATGTCAAAAATCACTACAGAACTTCTGTTGGAAAGAGCGGTTCCAAAATCTACGAGGCTCCGAAAGATTGAAACGCTGAAGTAAGTGCAGACAGGCCCGTGGAAAATTCCAGCTGGATTCAGCCTGGGTGATCCTTTCTTTTGTCTTTCTTGCCCAAAGCACTTGTGCTGAGGAAAGAGAGGTGGTTACAGAGCACCAAAGGGGAGATGGCATTTTTGGTGCAAGATCCGTGAACGCTGCTGGAACTGCATTCCCCAGCCAGGTCCCAGCAGTGCCCCCTCCTCACCATTGATCTGTGTGTGCTGCCACCTTCTTCCTGGAAAACTGCTTAAGGCTGGATGTATAGGATTTTAGAGGGGGTTACAAATACTTTTGTCATGATTTCCCTTCCCTTTTCTTTTCCGTCCATCAATTTCCATCTCCTGGCACCTCTGTTGTTTTTGTTGCTCATGTCAGAATTTCAGGTTCCATATGTACTTGTTAAAGTTATTTCTTTTACTTTATCTTGTGCTAAAGGAGAGTAACTGAGGAGTTTATCTGGAGAGGCTGTGGTCGTCTGGGTAACAAAGGAATGGTCAGGTGCCTGAAGCAGTGAATTTCTAGAGTGTGTTTTTTCCAAGCAGCTTTGTGCCGTTCTTGTGGAGGGCAATATTTCAGAAGGCTCCTTGGGGAATGCTGTGGAGTTTCTCTCCAGAGTGACACAGTGGCTGCGCCTGCTTTGCAGCCAGCTGGGGCTGTTCAGCCTTTCTCACGTGCACTCACTGGCTGTTTAGGCTTCTGAGGTGTGAAGGAGAAATGGTCTGGCTTCCCCATTGTACTTACCTCATTTATTCACACCTCATTTATATTTAGAAGACCTTTTTTTAGTCATTATTAGAAACAGAGACTCTGTTTGTTAAAGGAGCTCAGGCTTGTCCTCAGGATATGTCTGCTCAGGACTAGACTGCTCCCTTTGGAGCTCAACTAAACGATCTCATCAAACCTAAATGATCCTTCTGATAATGCCTGTTTTTGCCTTTCTCACAGAGAAGGATTTTTTTTTTCCCCTCATAAATATTGCACCAGCAGCTTTCAGGACACAATGCTTCTGGTC
This sequence comes from Tapera naevia, assembly GCA_033556795.1. NCBI lineage: Eukaryota > Metazoa > Chordata > Aves > Cuculiformes > Neomorphidae > Tapera > Tapera naevia. Next base: position 2,209,418 of record JAUMJJ010000220.1, read on the forward strand.
TGGGGCAGCCATGGGATTTTGTGAGGTGGATTTTCCCACTTGCCAGCAGAAGTTTTTGCATCAAAGTTCACTGCAAAAATGGAATGGAAAAATGCACTTTTTGTGAAGTTAGTTCTTTAAAAATGGCTGGGTGGTTTGAGAAGCTGCTCTGTGCTTGGCTTGAACTTAATTTCCAATGCAGAGAGGAAGAGATGGTAAACTCTAAAAAATGAGTGCAATAATGAATCTAGTGCATGCTGTGGACAGGGTGGACTGGTGGTGTAGTGAGCAGGGTCTTGTATTGCCCCAGCTTCTTTTGTTGGAGCTCCATTGCAAAGGAATGAAACACCAAAAATCTTAGAGGTGCAGTCATTTTTGCTACGAACAAGAACTTTTTGGTGCTTAATGCTCTCAGTCGGCTCTGTTGCCCTGGGAGGTTCATCTGGGTTTCAGGTTCATTGTCCTACAGATGCTGTGCTGCACTTGGGTCCTTGGTGGTGTTTGTTAGCTCCAACACAGCATCTGTGTATGTGTGCTTGTGGTCCAGACAAAGCAGGTTTGGTTGGATTCACTTGGTGAGTTGTGACTGAGAGGTGCCACCAGGTGGGACCCTGCATCCAGTGAAAGCCAGGGCTTGTTTTTTCCATGAACTGCAGAAAGTTCATGTTCTCTTTTATTTTCAGCCTGTCCAAGCTGCAGCTGAACGCTGGAGACTTAGACCCACGTTTGTTTTCCCGTCTGAGGCATCTGCAGAAGCTGGATCTCTCTGATAACTTACTGGACAGATTTCCCAACAGCCTAAACCTACCTGATCTGCGTGTCCTAAACTGCAGCAACAACAAACTGGAAGATGTAACTGCTCTGAAACAGTTCCCTCTGCTCGAGGAGCTGACCTACGAGAACAATGTGCTCCTGACAGTGAGTGACCTCCCATCCTGACCAGATAAGCTTTGGATAGCAGGGGGGGAACAAGCAACAGTCATGCCTGGTTCTTATAGATTGTTCTTGGGCAGCAAGCATTAAGGAATCAGAGAAAGCTTTTTGTGCCCCTTCACCAGTTCGTGTCACCAGCCTGCCCAAACCCCTCAGATATTTGAATCTGTTCATATTGAAGCCCTGATTCCCCAGCACAGCATCCCATCACAGGTTGCTAATCAGGCAGGATATCTTATGCTTGTGCTTGTATAAAATACAGAAATGACTGGGTAGAAATGCCCTTGTGTGGGAGTTGTAGTGCCCTCGTGCTCTGGGAGAGCAGCCTGGGTGCTCTGATGAGGGCTGAAGCCTGGTCAATAGCCTAGGTTAGTTTTCTGCCCTCTCCCAAGAGGCTCTGCTGACTTTACAGTTTAAGCACCAGAACTGTCTCTGTACTTGTGCTTTGAAGTGGTGTGAGCCACCATCGCCGTCCCCGGGCGCTGCTTTGCTGCCGTGTGCTGGCAGCAGTGTGTGTGGCTGTGTGGTGGGAGCTGCCTGAGCTGCAGGGTGTGACCAGAACGCCCCACCAGTGCCTGGGCCAGAGCAGGCAGCCTGGTTACACCGCCACGACCTTGTGAGTGTGAGGCAGGTCTTATGTCTGCACTTGAAGATTCCAACTCATAGGGAAACACTAATTTACCACTGATATTCGAGGCAGAAATGCCGAGAAGATTTTACAAAATGGCTTTTCCTAAGTAAATACATTCTTCTCTTCCTCGGCTGTATTTAATGAAGAACTAAAGCTAAAGCAAGTACATGTTTTTGTAACTCTAATTTCTCTTTCTAGCTCAACGATGACTATAAAGTAATGTTTCTTTTGCAAAACCTTCGACTACTCAATGGCAAAGATATAACCAAACTGGCTAATCATGTGAGGAACACCAACAGTCATAAGCTCACCAGCAAGGTAATAAGCGTGATGTTTTCTTAACCTCTGAACACCTGAGAAATAACTAAATGCTGTGTTCAGTTTAATGACAGAGTTGCAAACTTAGCAAAGTTTCTGGCACGCTTGGGCTTTTCTGCTCTGCTTTGCTGCACTGTTCTGTTGAGTAAACTCAGTGTTTCTGCCCAGGTTACTGCTCACTGGGAAAAATTCTTCCGTGACCAACTACCTGAGAAACACACGGCGGAGCAGGCAAAGTCCATCAAGAAGAAGTTCCTGAAGTCAGTGCAAACCAATGTGGTGTATGGACCCAGCTCACTCAGTGAGTTCACCCGCTGGCGGGTAGGTTACAGCTCAGCTGCCCTCCTGTTCCTTGGGCAGGGGCTCTGCAGCCGGGCTCTGAGCGGATGTGGGCCCAGGGGGTCGGGGCTCTTGCAGGCAGGTGCTGTCACTCTGGTTGTCTTCACTGCTTTGTTTGGCAGCAACCGAAGCACCAGGACTAAACGTGCACCGAGATGCAGTGACTGTCATTGAACATCAGTTTTTTTAAAACACAAACCCAATAGTGATGCTTGTACAGTGTCCTTAGTACTTAATTATTTGCAAGTAACTCTAATGGCAACGTTTAGTCTTGAAGGAGGCTGTATGAAAAGGGAAAAGGTAGTGACAGAGCTGTAGTTACTCCCAGTGGGGAAAGATCCCACCTAGTCTGTAACAGGTTTTAATTGTATGTGCCTATGTAGAGCTGAGGCTTCTGTCTCTCCTTTGTCCTGTTCCATTGCTGTGCTGTTATTTTCCAAATGTGGACCCTGGGTGCCATGACAAAGGGAAGTTCTTGGGTCATGTTGTGTCAGCAGAGGAGCTGGGGACTCCTCCAGCATTTCTGAAATCCATGTGGAATGGGGGAAGCAGATATTAAAAACTCGGCAAAGCAGCTCCTGTCACTACACACCAGAATTTGACTGCTGTTGCTTTTTGTCTCTTTTTTACACATCCACATATCTGCTTCTAAGGTGAAAATGATTGCAGAAGAGTTTCTGACGTGCTCACTGGGTCTGGAGTTAGACACAGACACTGAAACAGAGGAGAAGATGGATGAGGATAAGGAAGAAAGTACAGAAAACACCAGTGAAGCTGCAGAGGACATGGATCAGGTGGGTGATTTTTCTGGTGACATTAACAAAGAACTTTGTATTTGTTAGGAATTGAGAAGCACTTGTCAGGTTGCCCTGTGACCCTTTGGTAACTGTAGGGTAGTCTCAGGCTCCAGCCTGGATTCAACAGTTAAGCCTTGTTTTTATGACCAGATCAAAGCTTTCCGAGCAGTGGGAAGACTGGGTTGCTATCCGGGAGGAGAGAGCTTCCATGCTCACAGGAGACCCAGAAGGTTTCATGACTGCAGTCCTACAACTTCAACTCCCCTTCCAGGAAAGGTTCTTTTTAATGAGAGCCAGACTGATGCTTGGCCAGCCTGGGATGGCGCTTGCCCTCTTTGAAATGCCTTCAGGCTGACCCCCCTCTGCCCATGAGCCAGATTTGGGTTTTCTCATCATATGTAAATCACGAGTAACTGCGACAAGGGCAAGGAGAGGAGCATAAGGCCGGCTGTGTGACATTCCTTGGCTTCTGCCTCTAGGAACGATGCAGCTCTGGGCTGTCTGATTCTTGGAACCCAGTCTGTAACCATGGGAGGGCACTTGCATTTGAATAATTAATATTTCTGAATTGCAAATCATCTGCAAACCTTAGGGAAGCTGGAAACCCTCTGCAGAAACTGACAGTGTGCCTTACAGGTCAAGGTGACGCCCAGCAAGAGGAAAAGAAACAACTCAAAACCAAGCTCTGGCAAAAAGAGATCCAAGTCCCAGGCAAACACCGAGGAGGAGGCTACAGTTAATCCCAGGAAGTCCAGTCACGTGCAGGATGACCCAGCTCCCGACACACCAAGATCATCGAACCAACCAGCCAAAGAGGCAACCCCAGAGCCAGGAGCTGAAGGGACTCATAAGAATGGAGAGCAGTTTCCCAAGGGGAAAAGCAACAGAAGGTCCAGCCAGCCAACAGGGGAGCAGGCAAGCCAGGAGCAGGACAACGGGGTGGTGAGCTTGACCCCAGTGAAGAACTCTAAGGGCAAGGTATGTTCATCAGCCCCCTTGGGACTGGCTTTCGACCTCTTGGTTCAGTGGGAGGACCTGCACTCAGATTTTGTCAGAGCTCTGCACAGCTTGGAGCTCATAACTGGCCACATCTGTTGTGAGTTACCGTTTTTGTTTTATTTTTTCTTGGTTTAAATCTCTCAGAAGCATCAGGGAAGGCCCCCCGGAGAGAGTGAATCCCCTGCAGGGGTTGGATGGACCAGCACTCTGAGGTGGCACTCGGAAAGCCTGTTCTTAGAAATGGGACTGGCACGACTCGCTCTCTGTGGCTGCCTGGGGAAGGTGTTCCCCCCTCAGCTCAGACCAGAGGAGTTCTAAAGGGTTTTGGCCTCTCTCTGCAGCAGGAAGTGGGATTCGCTGTGGGGGCTGCTGGGCACATCTGTTCTAAACACTGCCTGCTGGTTCAGGAGTCTGGAGCACTGGTGGCACCTCAGTCTTCCCTGTTGCCTAAAGCAGAGGAGGGCTGCGGACTGCTTTAACTCGGATTGCTGTGTTCAGTAGAGGGTTCTGTCAAGGCGAGCGCAGACAAACCACTGTCAGGGCGTGAATTTTCTAAATGTGGCTGGTTTATTGTAGGAGGATGTCAGTGCAGAGCCATTGCATTTCCTTCAATGTCACAGTAAAGGCAACAGCCGCGAGGATTTTAAAACGGAGCTCTGGTCCTGTGTCTTCGAGCCATTGCTAGACTCTGGAGCCAGGAAAGGTGAGCTCTGAAAGAGATTTCCAGGATTCCCAGAACCACCTGGTTCTGGAATCCCAGTGGACTCCTTGTGTTGCACTCCTGCTCCTTCAGGCTGTAGCCTCTGTTGTCCGGAAGAGGCTTGTTTATGCTCTGCTGCTTTGGCTTTGAACACAGGAGACAGGGAGAGCACTGGGCAGTGATAAGCTGTGGTCTTCATGGGCTATTGGTCGTCTTTAGAAGTTATCACCTATTCTTTTCACCTTTCAGCTCCCATTGTGAACTCATCCAGAACTGTGGCCACGTGTGGAGGGGAATCTGTCTGCCTGATCGATTGTGAGACGGGAACGGTGCTGAAAAAGTACAAGGTGGCAACAGAGGTAGGTTGCAAGTGGGAAGAGCATGCACTGAATGGAAATACTGTTATAATTACACACATGCAAACATAACGTATTCTACAGAGAGTTCTGAAAGGGTTTCGGGCATTAGCGTGGACAGGCCTTGCTTACCATTTTAACCTAGTTTGGTTTGAGTTTTTGATGAGTTTAGAAGATAAGTCTGCCTCTCCTCACACAGGCTCACGTCTGTGTGCACAGGCTGCTGAGACAGCTGGGCAGCACAGAGGAGTAGATGTCCTAGTTTGATAGTTTTTGTTCTTCTAGGGTGGTTCTGAGGTCTGATGCTCCAGCTGCGATAGTCGCGTCATTTCACCCGAATAGCACTTGTGAGAGTTGTCTTATCTTGGAGCTAACAGCCAACCCATGCTGTTCCTGATGGCTGTCTGGCTGTCTGTCCTAGGTGTTTTTCAGCGTTGCATGGACAACCCTCACGATGGAGATGGGCGACAGTCGTAAAAAATCTCATAACATCTTGGCAGCCGCTGGGCGGAGAGGGATCGTCAAACTGATCCATGTGGCGGCCGACTTCTGCTACGGGGAGATCAAGGCTCACAAAAAGCCCATTGCTACTGTCTGCTTCAGCCCAGCTCAAGAAACTCACCTCTTCAGTAAGTCTTGGGTTCAGAACATCCTCAGCTTTGGTTCCTAATCTGGAAATGCCTGGGCTTTCTTAAGAAGGGGAAATGCCAGCGGTGCAAGCAGGCACGGGCAGGTGAATACACACACACAGAAAGCACAGACAGATGTTACAAAGAGAGTATTGGGAGTCTCATGTGGTAGAAATCCACAGAAGGTTCAAACTGAGAGCTGAGGTGCAACAGCAACTGTAGCTCTCAGGGTGGCTGTCACACACGCATTAGCCACAAATAAGCCCCGTGGTGGGTCTGTTCCACAGGGATGAGCAAGAAGAATGACAGCCAGAGCAGCCTGTGGGGGCCAGGCACAAGCGGTCACCTGGCACGGCGCGCTCAGGCCCGGCAGCCGGGGCAGTGCAGCTCACAATGGCCTGCTGGGTTTCATTTTTTTCAACAAGCAAAACTATGTGCTTAATTGCTTTTGAATAAATGAAAATCTTTGAGCTCTGTGACTCCTCAGACGTTTGTGATCCGGTTCTGAGGTAGAAGAGAGGCTTTGCCACAGTGGCGCCCACAGCACCAAGCATTAAGGCTGCTGGGAATTGAACCATTGTGCTACAAATTGCAGCTGCATTGTCAGGCTGTAAAGTAAGCTGTTAGAGAGCCATTCGGACCACACCTGCACCCCACAGCACATTGTTTCCCTCTGCAATTACCCATATCCTGCAGTCCTTAGAGCCACGTGAACCATTAAAAGTGGAATTTTTTTTTAACACAGGGGGATCTGTAGTGAATACTTTTTCAGAAGAGGCTCGAGTGCAAAAAAAAAGGGGGAGCATAGAGGGATAGGAGGCTGACAGCCCATCCCTGTAATGGCCAGTTTGGGGATTGGACACTCACTTGTTTGCTCTGAGTGTGAGGGACAGGAGCTGATCAGGATCCAGATTGCTCCGAGTAATCCACTAGTGTTGTTTCTGTTATCGACTCAGTGAAAAAGGTGTTGAAGTCAATGGCTGCCTTTCCCTGTGGGAGCTGCTGAGTTGAGCACAGCAAGCTATGGATGTGTGGAATAAAGTGGCATCTGCCTGAGAGTAGAGTTTGGAGCTCACATTTTAAATTGCACTGGAAACCATGACCAGAAAGAGGAGCTCAAAAGGGCACTAATTAATAACCTTGTGCTGCCACAACTTAGTCATGGACACCAGGAAAGGCACTTTCTCTTATCTGCTCCCCCTTAGCGCACAGGATAAGAATGCAAATGACTGATGGTGCATGTTTGACAGTGGCTGTGAGGTGGTGTTCAGCCAGAAGCCTTGGTGACTGCTGCTGTGCTTTAGTGAGCTCTGATGCCGCAGCGTGAGCATGAGCTGCAGGTAGAATTGCCAGCCAGCAGGAGAAGAGCCAGGTGAGCAGCGGCGTCACTGCTTGCTTCTCTTGTGTCCCACAGCTGCATCCTATGACAAGCGAATTGCACTTTGGGATATTGGGATTCCAGACTGTGACTACAATTTCAAAGCAAGGTAAAGGTTCAAAAACCAGACGTGGCCAGTCCAGGAGCCTCTGTCTGTCCCTGCGCAGCACTACTTGACTGTCTCTTCTCTTGTTTTTCTGTCTTAGCCAGCTGCTGGTGCTGGAAGCGCTCTCTGTGCCCTTGCGGCTCGCCCTGGTCCCCACCTGCCCGGAGCAGTACCTGCTGGCCGGCTGCGAAGACGGCTGCTTTGCCTGGAACATAAAACTGGATAAGAAACAAAAAAACAGGTGAGAACCAAAAGCTGGGGGCACGCACTGCTTTCTGTACAAGAGGAGGTAGTCCTATTTCTAACCAAGGAGGCTGAACAAGGAGAGCAGCGTGTCCTACCAAACTTAAAACGTGCCCCCTGTCCTATAGGGACAAGAAAAGAAATACTGGCAAGGGCAATAGTAAAGGTGAGTTTGAAGCCAGCAGCCCTGAGCTGGCGTCACTGCCCCAGGCCCTGGATGTGGCAGGCTGCTTTGAGAGAGGGCTGCCATGAGCATAATTAATACCCTCAAACTTTAGAGTGTCTCATCTCAAAGTAGTGTAAGGAAGTGTAACCTGTTGGCTGGAGCTCCAGCCTCACAGCGAGGCCTCCCTGGCTCCAGGGACGTGAGGTTACCTGGGAAATGGGCACCCGGTGGGAGCACAGGGAAACAGTATTAGAAGGAAGCAGGTAAAGTCATGCCCTGCTGACACAGACTGATCCTGATGCCGGCAAAAGCAGGTGAAGTGGAACAACAGTCTCTTAAGCAAACAGACTTTATGGTATTAATAAATGTGGGTGGCTGAAGGCATAAGTTCCAGTGGGAATTCATTTGGGTTTCTTTGAATTCCCTTCTTCTGGGTTCTGTGCCCGAGTGCCCATCCAGAACCTTACTCACTGCACCCTTTCTCCTTCTCCAGGCCTTTTGAAGCCGCGTTCCAGTTTCCCAATGAGGATGGAGGTGTGACAACATCTCACAGCGTTGACGGTTTGGCTTTTCTGAACGACGATGTTGTGGGTGAGCACAAACACAGCAACCCAGCCCAGAAACACAGTCAGGCACCTCAGCGTGCAGCAGGCTGAGGCCAGTACGATAGGCAGAGGGACCGGGTGGCGTGTGACTGCCACTTAGGTTTTTGGGGGCTACACGGGATGGAATTGTCTCCCACAGCCACTTATTGTTCCTTAAAATGCGCACTAGAGGTGTGAACCCCAGCCTGAGCAGGGCTGGAAAGGAGCTGGGCCCATCCCCGAGAGCTTGCTCAGCCAAGCAGCGCTGCAGCAGAGGCAGGAAAGGCTGTTGGTGCCCAGGGGCTGCGGCAGCACTGGGTCACTGGGGGCTCCCACACCTGGGGAGGGCACTTAAAGCCCAGGCTGGGTCTTTCTGAACAGCTGGTGCTTGTTCTGCAGTTCAGTAACAAGCACAGGACTGAAAACCCCTCTCCAGCCTCCAGTTGTCCTGAAATAAGGACAGAAATAAGAAACAGTTGCTGCTGGTATCAGATCCGAGGTTGTCATAGCTGCCTTCTGGATGGACCACCTTCCCCAGAGCCAGCCTTTGTCTGAGGCACCTCACTTCTCAGCAACTGAGCACCCCTCCTGTCTGTCTTCCCAGTTTCCAAGAGTTCCAAACCAGGATGCATATTTTTATGGAGCTGGAGTCGGTCTTTTGACACAAAGGGGAAAGGCTGCCAGCAAACTGTGTCCGCAGTTATTCTGGCCGAGCTGGAGTGGTCCACGACGGACATGCCCTACCTGACACTCAGCACCTGCCCAGGTAGGCAGCGCCTTCCTTCCTGCACTGTCACCGGAGCAGAGGTGGCCACGTGGGTGAGGGTTGCTCAGTTGGGCTGTGCCTGCCACCTCCCAGAAAACCCACAGTCAGAGGCAGGAGGTGGGGATTTCCATCCCCATCCGAGGGCAACACTCGGGATTGCTCCTCCAGAGCCATCTCAGTGCTCACTGCAGCCAGAGTGAGGGGTGGGAATTCCACATGCAGGGCAGCCAACGAGGTGTAATGGAAGTCTGAAAAAGGCAGATGAAGTGCAAACCCTTTATCCCTGGCCTTTCTTACAGAGTCAAACTGCTGACTGAATTTTAAACGCATCTTTTTTCAGTGCGAGGTAGATCTGTACCTTTGTGCTGGGAAGAGGATTGTGCTGAGAGGTGACCTCCCCTTGGGCTCTCACAGCGTTGACCTGAGCTCTGCTTTGCAGAGGAGTGGCTTCCCAGTTCCACACTCATTTTCTAGCTTCTCCCTTTGCTCTTACAGCAAAAGATTATGTGTTCTGTGGTGATGAGATGGGCAATGTCTGGATGTACAACCTGTCAAACCACACCAGAGCGTGGAGCTCCACCAAGGGCAAGCGCTCGGACAGGCGCATCCCTCCCACACAGGTGGGTCTCTGTTTCCCTGTGGGGCTGAGCTGGGCCTCCCGCCCCGCACCAGTGCCACGTTCCCCACTCTCCTGAGCAGATTTACACCAGAACACGCAAGCAGTTAAAAAATGATCTCCAGAGTGTGACCACAGCCATCTCTCACACCTCACACACACAAACTGTAACAGGAACTACAAGCTGTAAAGCAAGTCTGTTTGCTCCTGGATCCTGCAGCTTTCCTGAGAAGCTGGGTGAGCCCAACACTACAAGCACACAAACACCACTTCCCTGGATGCTCATGGCACCTTTGTTTTGCTCGGCGTTTCCCTGGCCTGCACAGTCCTCATTGAACAAGGACTGTTCCCTTGCATGGTGGAGGCTCTGTTGGGACAACAACACACTCAAAGCTCTCACCGCAGAGCCTGGTCTGGTGCCTTTTAAATACAAGGCTGAGGTGATGGTGTTCCATTGACTCTGCGTGAGGGTGTTCCCCAAGCTAACAGGCATCCCCAGCCACTTTGCCTTTTTCCTTGCTGATTAAGCCCTGCTCCTTTTGGAGCAGCATCATAGAGCTGCAGGACCCCTCAGAATGGGGAAGAGCCTTTTATTCAGCATCCCCTGTGAAGCAGATTCCAGAGACCCAACCCTCAAACAGGGCCCTGCAGTTGCTAACACCCTCCCTTAACAAGCGCCACCCCTCCCCTCCCACCTACCCACTCTTCTCCTTGCAGATTCTCAAGTGGCCGGAGCTGCGCGTGGCCGGGGAGCAGCTGACCAAAGTCTTGGCAAACAACGTGGTGTCGGACCCTGCCTTCACATACCTCGTTGTTGTAACAAGTGTGAACATAACAGCCATCTGGAAGAAGTCCTAGGTCCTGTCACCACCCCACCCGTGCTTTGCAATAGTGCAGTATTAGTGACTGTTACCTGTGTAACCACCTTTTCTAGACCAGCGACCACGTACAAGAGAAAAACGTTTGTTAAACTCATCGAGTCATTGTAAACATCCACTTTCTTTTACTGTCGGTTTTCACAATTTGTGCGTTTGTTTTATAGAAATGACACTTAATAAAACAAAAGGCCGGTTCCCTTGGCAGTGCCTTGACTTCTTGAGAAAGAAGAGCAGACTTTGGCGGCTGCTGCTGCTCAGCAGCTTCTCAGTGCAGCCACAGATCACCATAACTCAGCCCAGACAAATATTTGCCTCAAGGCGCCAGTTAGAAAAATAGAAATCATTTTAATGACTTACACATCAAATCAAACACAACATTCATCCTCCTGGCACAGTGCCCGTTCAATACAAAAACCCCTTCAAAACATCATTGCTGCTGTCATGAATTAAGTGGGACAGGGAAGAAAATGTTTGCTGAGAATGGAGTTTTAAATATAGAGTCCAATTACCCGAGTTCTCATTCTGCAGCGCAGTACAGCCAGCTCCACCCCGCACGACCTCACTCAATTCCTTCTTGTTTGTCCTTAATAGCCACCTGTAAAACACAAGCACACCTGTGCTAAGACAAAAGTGTTCCCAAGCTGGAGAGGAAGGTGAACAACCACCCTGCTCTTGCACAAAACAAGAACCACAAATTAGCAGTGGGAATGTCTGCACCACCCAGAAAAATAACACTGAAATTCAAATCAAAATGTATTTACAGAAAGGGTGCAAAAATCACAAAATGGTTTGAGTTGGAAGGGACCTCAAAGCCTATCCAGTTCCCACCCCCTGCCATGGGCAGGGACACCTCCCACTGGATCAGGGGGCTCCAAGTCCCATCCAACCTGGCGCTGAACACCTCCAGAGCAGCCACCACTGCTCTGGGCAACCTGGGCCAGGGCCTCCCAACCCTCACAGGAAAACACTTCTCCCTAAGATCTTATCTCAGTATCCACTCCTACAGCTCAAAACCTTTCCCCTCATCCCATCCCTGCGCTCCCTGATCAAGCAACCCTCCCCATCAGGGCAAAGGGGAGTCAATGGAGAGTGGTCAAAAGGAAAAAATGCTGGTCCAGAGCTCTGGCAAAAGAATAAAATGAAAAAAAAAAACCAAACAGCTGGAAGAACAGGAAATTGAAATAACCCCAAGGAGCAGCCAGGCTGCCTGGTGCCTGGGCAGGAGCTGAATAAGGTGCTGCTGTAGGCTCTACTGGATTCCCTGATGCAGCTCTGAGATAAAGAGCCCTCCCTTTGTGCCACTGAAATGAAAGGAACTCAAATACTTGAAAGAAAAAAAAACCCAGTACCCTAAATCTCTCCTCAAGAAGGGAGAGCTCGCTGATCAAGTCTGTGATGGCATTGGTGAACGCTTCCTGCGGGCTGTAGTCAGGGGTGGTCTGGACCCGGATGATGATTTTGTGTTCCAGCGGGTGCGGCACCTTGTACCCCGCAAACAGCACCTGGGGATCTTTCAGCAACTGCCTGCAAGGGAAAAGCAGCTGTGAGCAACCACGCAGAGCACAGAGAAATGTTTTTTATACTGAAAGATGACTTTAAAACTGTTTCTGATAGCATTTGCCAACATACGTCCTAACTAGGCATGACGAATGTGTTTGTGGAAGTTGTTGCCTCATTTTTAATCACAGAATCATAGCGAATGGAAGGGACCTAGAAGCCCATCCAGTTCCACCCTGTGCCATGGGCAGGGACACCTCCAACTGGATCAGGGGGCTCAAAGCCCCATCCTCACAGGAAAACATTTCTCCCCAAGATCTCACCTCAATCTCCCCTCGTTTAGCTTAAGAATATTCCCCCTCATCCAAACCTTGCACTCCATGATCAAGAGCCCCTCCCCAGCTTACCTGGAGCCCTTTTTAGTACTAAGAGGCTGCTCTAAGGTCTCCCCGCAGCTTTCTCCTCTCCAGGCTGAACAACCCCAACTCCCTCAGCCTGTCCTTCATAGCAGAGGTTCTCCAGAACTTAAAATATCTCTAGGGTCGCCTCTGGACCTGTTCTAACAGTTCCATAACCTTCTTATGTTGGGAATTCCAAAACTGGAGACAGGTGGGGTCACACCAGATGGGAGCAGAGGGGCAGAAACCCTTCCCTCGCCTTGCCGGTTCCACCCCTTTGGATACAGCCCAGGAAACACCTGTTTTTTTGGGCTGCAACCACACATTGCCAGCTCACGCCCAGCTCCTTACCCACCACTTTTCAAGGAAGAGCAGACTCATCGTGCCCTGCCAACACCGCTCTGACTGGGACACAAAGCCCCCAACCCCTCCCAGATTTAATCCACACACCCCCAACTCACGACTTGATGATGTTTCCCAGTGTGTGGTCCTCCTTGTTGATGGTGAAGAGGCAGGCGTTGGGCACCTTTGTGTCCTTATTGATGGTGATCCTGAGTGGACACAGCAAACCGGTTACCATAGCGACCCCACAGAGGCCGCGGGGGGAATAGGGGGGAGGCGGGAGGAGTCCGGGGCACCCCGTTCCCCCCCGCCATCCTCCCGCGGCCCAGGCGGTTCCAGTATCCGTCCCACCGCCCCCTCGCTCACTTCTTCTCCCCCTCGAAGAGCAGGAACGACTCGAAAGCCGGAGGTGCGTTCATCGCGCTCCTCCCGCCGCCACCGCCGCTTCCGGTATGGAACTTCCGGTCCTACCCAGGGCGGGACTTCCCGTCGCCCCAAGGGCGGAACTTCCGGTCATAGCCCCCCCCCCCCCCCCCCCCCCCCCCCGGTCACAGCGCCCCCCGGCGGGCGAGAGGGGTAGGTGCAGGCGGGGAGGGCGGTGGCGGTTGCGTCAGTGGTGACGTCATCGGGAGCCTTACCGGGGATGGCACCTCAGGGTCAGCAGGAGTGGCACCAGCCGTGTCACCAATGCCACCGTGAGCAGTGCTGGCGCCGGCACTGGTAGCACCAGTAGTGATGGCACTAGTAGAGGTGGCACCAGTGGCACCAGTAGGACCAGTAGTGATGGCACAAGTGGGACCAATAGTGACAGCTCCAGTAGCAGCTCCACCAGCGGGACCAGTAATGACGGCACCAGTAGAAGCGGCACCAGTGGGACCAGCGCACCGTGTGCCACCACTGGAGCAATTAGCAGCAAAATCATTGGGGTTTCCACCAGTGCCCTAATGGTGCCAACAGAAAAGACACCAATGATGTCACCAGTGCCAGTCTGAGCAGTGATGGCACCAGTAAGACCAGCAGAAGTGACACCAGTGGGACTAGTAGTAACAGCACCAGTTTCACCGTGTACCATAACTGGTGGGGTCAGCAGCAAAATCACTTGTGGTTCCACCAGAAACGGCACCAGCAGGGCCACCAGTGATGTCACCAGTGCTGACACCAAAAATGTCACCAGCAGCAGAGCCCCCAGTGCTACCATCACAGTCCTGAGCAGTTCCCACCCCATGCTGCCACCCATGCCCGGCAGCGTCCCCACCACAGGACGGGACAGGCTGTGGGTACAAAGTGCTTTATTGCTGGCACGGCAGTCACTGAAGGGGTGGGGTGGAGGTCCTCAAGGTGGGGATCACAGGCCCCAAGGTGGGGGTCGGTGGTCCCCAAGGAGGGCGCCATGGTCCCAAGGCGGGCGTCAATGGTCCTGAGGTGGGGGTCCCGGTCCCCTCACGGCTGCAGGTGCAGCAGGGCGGGGGCTGGGGGCACCGGGGGCTGTGCCAGGCGGTGGCAGCTCTCCAGGTCACCCAGGACCCCAAAGAGCCGGCCCAGCCCCTCGGGCAGGGGGTTGTCTGGAGAGGGGGGAGCACTGTGAGACCCCACACCCCTCAAAACCATCATCCCTCCCCCAGTACCCCACACTCACCTTCACTGTGGGGACTGCTCTGGGGCTCCAGCAACTCCCAGTACTTGTCCCTGGAGAGAAAGAGAGGAAGGGGGCCCTTGGTGGGAGTAGGGGACACGGGGTCCCGTGGGGTGGGGGGCTCACCTGAGGGGCCCTCGCAGCGCCTGCAGGTGCTGGAAGAGCCTCTGCGCCTCGGCTGGGGGGTCCAGCGGGTCGCTCCAGCGTGGCAGCGTCATGCCGTGCCGCGTACGGTCACAGCCCACCCCTGCGGGACAGGGGGCTCAGCATGATGAGGAGACCCCCCTGAAACCTCCCGGGGACCCCCCAGTACCTGTCCTGTCCCGCTGGTGGCAGCAGCTCCACTTGTCCCCGCGGAAGACACCGGGGTGATACGCGCAGAGCACATGGGGGTTGTTGGCGCAGCCCTTGCGCAGCGCCGACAGCCACTGGTTCAGCTCGTTGACACACTGGGGGGCAGCAAGGGCTGTGAGACCCCTCCAGGGGTGGGGGTTCCCCCCCCTTATCTCCCCCGTCCCACCTTACACTGGAGATATGCAGTCTCCTGCTGCCCACCCGCGCCCACGTGCACCACCTGCATGACGTGGGCGCTGCCAAAGCTCTTCTCCTCCACCTTCTCGGCGGCCAAGATGTCCCGCAGGGCGATGGAGCCGCAGGGCTGGTGGGGGAGGATGACACCAGGGGGTCAGTGCCATTCCCCACACCGCCCTCAGCACACCCAGCCCCTCCGTACCTCGGCGCCGGGGCTTTTCCCGAAGCTGAGGGCCTCCATGGTGAGGCTGAAGTGCAGCTTCTTGGTGGCACCGGCGAGCAGCGGTCCCTTGCCCGGTGTCTTGAGGACGAAGAGCGGCCCCTCCTTCACCACCGTGCTGGGGGAGCCCAGCAGTCGCCCCTCGTCTTCCTCCTCCTCCTCTGTCCCCACCAGGCAGGTGATGAAGCTCTTCATGCGGGCGATGCCGTGCTGCAGGGCGGGCAGCAGTGGCGCCAGCCAGGCCTCCTTGGCGCGCCCCGCCGCCTCCATGTTGCCCACCAGCTGGACAGCCTGGAGACCCCGGGGACAGCAGTGTCACCAGCCAGGCACCCCAAAAATCCCACGTGGGTGACACCTCCTGGTGTGCCCCCACCCCACCTTGGCCAGGAGCAGCAGCGTGCGGCTGGTGCGCGCGTCGGCGTGCGTCTCCCGCAGGTGGAAGAGCTTGGGGGACATGATGGCCGGCGAGAAGAAGCGAAGGCAGAGGAAGCTGGTGATGGCCACAAACCTGGCGTGCTGCAGCCACCCACGGAGGAGGAGACACGTGAGGGTCTGTCCCAGGGCGGGACACCCCCAGAAATCGGTGCTCCAGAGGTGTCGGTCTGGCTGCAGCACCAGGGATGCTGTGTGGGTGCAGCCTGGTCCCGCTGTCCCCACCCATCCCTTCCCTGTAGGGCTGCCCCACGCCCAAGAGGGGACCCCGTGGACTGCAGCCAGAGCACCCTGTCCCCTGGGGATGTCCCCTGGTGTCCATCCCCTGCCGCAGCCCGACCTGGTGCTGGGGGAAGCGCTCCCCGACGCGCCGGAAGAGCTGCCGGAAAGCGGCGCGGATGATGGGGGGACACGCCGGGGCCGACTTGGCGATGGCGTCCAGCAGCTCGCCCAGGTAGGACTGGAGGTGCTGGCGGCCCTGCTCGATCACCTCACCCTCCGTCTGCACCCGGTGCAGCCCCGAGCACCTGCGGGCACCGGCACCGTCAGCCCCACAGCTGGGCCCCCCTGCCCCACCACCCCCCGCCCCCCGCCCCACCACCCTCCCCGTGCCCCTTACCCGACGTCTTTGGTCTCCACCTTGCCGGGGTCCAGCTCCACGTGCTTCTTCTCCTCAAATACACGGGTGATGGTGGGGCCCAGGACGGCGTGCAAGTAGGGCATCCCCGTCACCTGCCGAGGGGCGAAGCTGGTGGGGTGCTTGGCCACCGGTTTGGGACCCCCAGACTCCCCAGTAAGGGTCAACCAAGGGATCTTCTCCAGCCTCCCATCTCCAGGGTAGATGCAGCCCCACCAGTCCCTCCAGTGTTCCCCCTGGGAACCGGCCTCGGTGAGGACAGCCCAGAGCTGGGTTGTCCTGGTAAGAGGAGGTTTTGAGTGCTGTGGCACCTTGAGGAAGGACTCCATCGACTTCGAGGCCAGGGAGTTGCTCCGGAACAAAGTGTTGGGCTCACCTGCAAAAAATAAGAGGGTCTGTGGTCCTGCAAATGACCTCAGGTCACCCCCGAGGCAGCTGCAGCCACCAGGGGCATTCGCAGGGGCTCTGCTCTCCACCCCTGGCCACTTCCACAGGAGTTCCAGGGATTCCCAACCTCAGACAACCTGCTTCTCCACCAGTCTCAGCCCGTGAGTTGCTCAGGATGAACCCAACTGTTTCCCATCCGGAGCACACCATGATGGCTGAACCTCAACTGCCACCCCAAAAAAAAATCACCACGCCAGGTCCTGGCTGTTTCGCAGCCCCAGGAGAAGTCTGGAAGCCTCTAGCTCTGCTCTCTCCTCCAGCCTTACAGGGCTTGGCCAGCTCCAGCTCGAAGAGCAGGTCCAGGTACTCCTTGACCAGCCCTTGGCCCAGGAAGAGTTTGACCAAGCTGACGGCGACCTCCTGCCGGCACTCGGCCGTGGTGGTTTCATCCAGGAGGGTGACCAGGTGCACTTGGCCATCCTGGTGGGGAGAGGCACCACGACGTGACGGCTTGAGAGAGGCACGCGCCGGCCAAGCGCCGAAGCGAGGTGGTGCCCCAGCCAGGCTTTGCATGGACCCCTCACCTGGCACCCCGACTTCACCTCCTGACACAGGAGCTGGACCAGGGGTTGGTAGCAGTGGGGGGGCAGCACCGTCTCGTCCCGCAGCCTCACCTGCAGCTGCAGTGAGCCCAGGCTGCCTCGGCACCTGCAGGAGCACAGGTGAGTGGAGGGAGGGATGGAGAAGAACATCACCGAGCAGCAGGCAGCCCGACAGCCCAGGGAACCGTGGTGGGACCACTCTGCACTTGCTGCCCCCTCCCAGACCAGGGAATTTTCAGGAGCTGCCCCTCAAAGGGATGATGCCCCCTCCCCACCCCCCCTGTAGGCACCAGGACCCTCTGGTGTCCCCCAACACTGAGACTCACTCGTTCTCCCTCGGCCTGGACATGTCTGGCTGCAGTCTGAACCAGCCCTGCTCCTGCCCGGCCACTGCCAGCCCCTGGACACTGAACACCACCTGGAAGGAAGAGGAGGGGGTGGGTGGGCAGCGGGGCACCCCTGGCAGCAGCAACGGGGCTGTGGGTGCTCACCTTGCCCAGGAAATCGTTCCTGCCAACGAGGTCCCAGTCCCAAACCTCCACGCAGAGCTTCTCCCCTGCGGGCTCAGCCAGCTCAAACTCGAAGGTCTCGTTCCAGCGGGGGTAGCAGGACTTCTTGACCACCTGCCAAGGCAACAGCTTCATTCCTACCTTGTCAAGCAGGTCCCACCTCCCTGGGGACATGGAAGGACACTCACAGCACTCTCCTGCACCTTCCCATTGTAGCGCAAGCGGACGAAGGGGTCAGAGGCTCCGTTCCGGTCCTTCCTGGCCAAATCCCTGCTGAGAAGAGGGGGAATTAGGCAGTACCTTCCCAAAACACCTACAGGCACCCACTCCACTGCTTGGTTTCCCAGCGTGGAATCATGGAATGGTTTGGGTTGGAAGGAATCATCTCAAGATGCACGGCCTAAAGACCAGGAGATGACGTGGACCCTGCCCCAAGGCCTCCGAGAAGACCCTGATACAGCAAGAAGACTGAGTCACAGAGCAGCCAGGACTCATGGAGCCCCAGGACCCCCGTCAGCTGCTGGTTGGTGGGAGGATGCGCTGCACCCAGGGGAGGGTATCTGAGAAGACCCTTGTAAATTGAGGACACTGAGTCATGGAGCAGCGAGGACTCCCTGTAGGTGTCTCAGGCACACAGCCGCCCCCCCGTGCCCCCTCCTCACCTGGCCTCCAGCACAGTGCAGCGCAGCTGCTGGTGGCTGCCCTGGCCCCCCAGGACCTCCACTCGCAGGTGGATCTCCCCCTGCACCTCCTCATCAGGGTCCACCTCGCTGAGGCTCATCCAGCCACTGTAGCCTGTGGGGAGAGGGGGCACCCTCATGTGGGGCCCTGGGGGGCCTCAGGATGGGCCCATCGCAGGGGTAGGACCTGGGTCCCCTCCTGGCCAACCGCAGCCCTACCCTTGGGGTGCTCTGCCAGCATCTCCCGGGTGATGCACACCTTCCCGATAACGTCATCACTGCTGGAAAACACAGGAGCAGGACACGGCGTGGGCCTGGAGCCTGCCCTGAGCAGGACAGCCCTGCCACACAGTCCAGGATTCCCAAGGCTCCCCAGGCTTCCCAGTGTGTCCAGCCCCACGAGCACGTAGCCACCTCTGCTGCCAGCTGGAAATAACCTCGAGGAAAGACCTCCCCCTGTTTGTGTCTCAGAGCCTCAGCCAGCGTCCAGGTGGGGATTCCTGGGATCCGCAGGGAGCCCCAACAGCCTCAGACCCCGTAGGGCCGTACCTGAGCGCATCCTCATCCATGACGTAGATGGAGACACTGTGGAAGGAGGGCTGGAGGTGCACCTCGTACTCCTCCCCCCAGAACGGCGACAGCGTCTTCCACACCGTGGCAGTCCTGTGGGCACAGGGCGCTGGGCATGGGGGCAAGGGATGGCTCCCTGTCCCTGTCACGTTTTGCAGCACAGGGCTGGCAAGACCTGGGGGAGGCTTTACAGAGTGTAGGGTGGCCACCAGCTGTCAGGCATCACAGCCCATGTTTGGGGGAGCAGTTCAGCCCAAAGCAAGGAACAGTGAGGAAAATAAAATAAAAAATATAATAATAGAAAAAGAAAAAGAAAAAGAAAAAGAAAAAATAGAAAAAGAAAAAATAGAAAAAGAAAAAATAGAAAAAGAAAAAATAGAAAAAGAAAAAATAGAAAAAGAAAAAGAAAAAATAGAAAAAGAAAAAAAAAGAAAAAGAAAAAGAAAAAGAAAAAGAAAAAATAGAAAAAGAAAAAAAATAGAAAAAGAAAAAAAGAAAAAGAAAAAGAAAAAGAAAAAGAAAAAGAAAAAATAGAAAAAGAAAAAGAAAAAATAGAAAAAGAAAAAGAAAAAGAAAAAATAGAAAAAGAAAAAGAAAAAGAAAAAATAGAAAAAGAAAAAAAAATAGAAAAAGAAAAAAATAGAAAAAGAAAAAAAAGAAAAAGAAAAAGAAAAAGAAAAAGAAAAAGAAAAAGAAAAAGAAAAAGAAAAAGAAAAAGAAAAAGAAAAAGAAAAAGAAAAAGAAAAAGAAAAAGAAAAAGAAAAAGAAAAAATAGAAAAAGAAAAAGAAAAAGAAAAAGAAAAAGAAAAAATAGAAAAAGAAAAAGAAAAAGAAAAAGAAAAAGAAAAAATAGAAAAAGAAAAAAAATAGAAAAAAAAAATAGAAAAAGAAAAAAGAAAAAAGAAAAAAGAAAAAAGAAAAAAGAAAAAAGAAAAAAGAAAAAAGAAAAAAGAAAAAAGAAAAAAGAAAAAAGAAAAAAGAAAAAAGAAAAAAGAAAAAAGAAAAAAGAAAAAAGAAAAAAGAAAAAAGAAAAAAGAAAAATAACAACATTGTGCCTGCGGCCACGGGACCAGCAGGGCCACAGAGCTGCTCACCTGATGATGGCCTCATCATTGACCTTCACGATGCAGTATGGATCGCTGCTCCCCGTGCTGGGAGGAGAAGACACAGCTCTGTCAGTGCCACCGGCCACAGCCCTGGCCCCTACCCCAACCTGCAGGGATGTCATGGCCATGGGCAACCAAACTCTGCATCCCCAGCAAACTCCTCCAGAGCAAGGATCTCATAGGGACACCCAAGGACATGGGGTGCTGGAGGTACCCTGGAACCTGAAAGCTTCACCGCACAGATCTGGCCATGGCTCCTGGCACATGGTGACCCCGGCTTTGCTCCCAGTCTGGGGAAAGCACATCCCTGCCTGTGTCCCGCCACTGCATCCCACTGGCAGCTCAAAGTGGTTTTCCACTTCCACACAGGAAGGCAGGGAACAAAAACACCCCACCCTTTCCCCGAAATGGCTCCAGGCACCCACGGCCCCCTTGCACGCACTGGGAGCGAGGCCAGGGCAGCCTCTGCCAGCCCTGGGGTCACCCAGAGCCCCGACTCCTCCGCAGGGATGGGGACAGCCCTGGGGATACCCCCAGGGATGCAGAGGGTGCGGAGGAGCATGTGTCACAGTGTCTGCGGGCTTTGGCAGACAGCTCTGACCCTGCTTCCTCCCCAGGGATGCCCTGAGCCATCCCTCCTGCGAGCCTCTGCCTAGAAAACAACCACTTTACAGCTTATTGCCCTAGAAACGGGATGACGCCACCACAGGCAGAGGTGGAGGCTCTGGTGGGAAGCAGACCCAGCAAGACTTGGGTGCTGCCCAGAGGGAAACAGCCTGTGGCTCCTGTCCTGCACCAGCTGGCACAGAGCAGCCCACGGTTACTCATTAACGCTGGTCCTGGCAGCGTTTCTCAGCCAGGAATGGTGCCAGGGAACAGGGGGGCACGGGCTGGGAGACCCCAAACATGGAGTGATTTCCCTGTGCCCAAAACCTGGGAGGGGCAGAGCAGCTGCTGAGGGGAGTCAGAAAGGCTTTGGGGGAACAGAAGGGTTTGGGGGATCAAAAGGGTTCAGGGGATCAAAAGGGTTTGGGGTGTTTCCTGCCTTGCAAAACAAAGCTATGAGGGTTTTCTCCAGGATATGCATCCCGGGCACCACGTTGGCGCCTCCATCCCAAGGTACCTGGTGGTTCTGGCAGGTTGCTACGAGCAGCTTTGTCCCTGCCTGCCCCCACCTCCAGCCCTGCTCCGAGAGGGATTTAGCGGAAGGACAGAGCGCCATCGAGCAGAGCCCAGTGCTGACATCTCCTGCCTCATGCAGAGCTCCAGGTGGGCAGGGAGCGCAGGCAGAACCTGGACACCTGCTGGGACAGCCTGCGAGTGGGAGCTGCAGGAAAACCTCATCCCCAACACGGGGATGTTCCAAGCACGTGGGCTGATCCACGCCCCAGGGACAAAGGTGCTGGGGCATCACTTGCTTTGGGGATTAAAATGCAGAATGGCCAAAATCCCTCTGGCACTGGATACAGGAGCGGCTGCAGAGCTGCCAGGGAGCCCGTGATCCACATCCCCGCTGCAAAGGCAGGCAGGAACCCCGCACCGTGCTGGGCGACACTGTCTGCGCAGCGTTGCCATCCCCGGATGCATCTCCAGTGCCCAGGAGGTGGCAGGGGGGGATTTGTTTGGCTCACGGGCTCTCAGCGGGCACTGGGCATCCTGCTGCCACCCACGCAGAGCGGGGCTCACTGCGGCAGCACAGCCCGACCTGCCACGCCATCACCGGCACCGCAGGAGGTGAGGCTGGGGCTCCAGTGCAGGGCAAGGAGCTGGGAAAGAGGAAGGACAGGCTTTAAAAAGAGGAAATGAAGAATGAAGCGTGAAGGATTGCTAGCACAGTGTAAATTGGGGGGGGAGGGTGCAATAAACGTGTGTCCTCCACAAGACTGGGGCTGGGGGCGCCGAGGCATCGAGATTTGCAATGAAAAAATCACCTGCTTTGCCCTGCCCTGAGGGGGGGAGGGGGGGGGGGCAACAAAATAAGATAAAATATAGTACAATAAAATCAATTCTGACCATTTTCCTTGATTTTCTGCAATGGGGATGGCCAGGAGCACTGAGGGGGAGATGTCAGCAGAGCCCAACCAGGGCCATTCCCGGGTTCTGGCTCAGCACTGGGCAGTGACGTGCTGGAGGGCAAAAGCAGAACGGGTTTCCTGCCTCTTTATGGGCAGTTTTATGGTTTCGTAGCCACACGGTGCCAAGCCCCGCACTGGGCGGGCGCCAGCTCACAGGGGAAACCCAAACAGTGGCTCCTCTGCACGGGGAGGAGGTGGGAGACCCACGAACACAGCCTGGATGAAAGCACCCTGAGCACCAGGGGGGTCACAAACTACAGCAGCGTCAGCCAAATCCTGCAGGAGTTGGGAGGACTCAGGGAGTCTGGGGGTGCTCCATCGCCCATGGGTGCTTGAAGTAGGGTCTGAGCTGCTGGACCCTGTGCCCCAGCTTCCGTTCCCACCTGAAGCCCCCGCTCTAGAAAGCTCTACTCAAGGTGTTATCGCACAGTGGCTTTCTGCTCCCAAAATCCCAGATTCTCTCCAAAAACCCAGAGCACCCCGAAAAACCTAGCTCCTCCCCAATAAACCCAGGGCCTCCCAAAACCCAGAGGTCCCCCAAAAACCCCAGAGACTCCGAAAAAACCCGAGTCTCCCCAAAAACCCAAGAGCCTCACAAAAATCCAGATCCACTCTAAAAGTCCAAAGCCTCATTCTAAAAAACAGAGCCTCTCCAAAAACCCAGCACCTCCCTGAAAACACAGAGCCTCCCCAAAATCCAGCGCCTGCCCATGTTACGAAGCTCCCAGCAGGCAGTTTTGCCAAGGGATTTAAAAATGAGGCCCTGACACATGGGATTTAAAAAAGTCATCTTTCTTTCCGTGTTTATCCTCTTTTTCCATGACGGCTGCAGGGGTTTTTGCCAGTTTCCTGGCAGCCCTGATCCTGCCCAGCAGCCTCCACTGTCCTAGTGTCCGGGGGCCACCCCCTGTCCCCTCAGTGCCACCTCCACATCCCACCCATAAGAAGGGGAGGGATGGGGATAACGTGGAGTGCGGGGGCAGCCCTGGGACAGCCAGAGCCAAGGGGCTGCCAGTGAAGCCCCCAGAACACAGTGGGGACAGGGACAGGGCAGCAGGGCTCTCCCTGCAGCTTCGGGGCTTCGGGGCGGGGTGGTGTACGGAGGTGCTGCTCCACATCTGGGGGTTCCCCCAAAGGACCCAGCTGCTGGTGGGGGCAGCCCTGCCCCATGGCAGCACCAGGGGAGCCCCACAAAGCAGGGGCACTGCACCCCACAGCACTAGCTACTCCTGGGGGGCAACCCCAAAGCCATCCCAGAGGGTGTCCCTAAGCTGGGGAGACACAAAAGCATCCCTGAGGAGCCCCAAAGCACTGAGAGCTGCTGGGGGCACCCAAAACCACCCTGGGGGATCCCCAGAGCAGAGGCATCACTGGAGGGACACTCCAAGAACCGACAAGGGGAAAACTCCCAATGCAAAGGGGACCCCCAAACCACCCTAGAGGGGACCCACAAAGCACAGGGACTTGTTGAGAGGACATCTCAAAGCCCCCCTAGGGAGAACAACCAATGCAAGGGGACCCCTAAACCACTCTAGGGAGACACTGACACCACGGGGGGACCTCAGGCCACCCTAGGGGGAACCCTCGATGCAACAGCACCTCGAAAGCCACCCGGCGGGACACCCCAAAGCAGGGGGACTTGTTGAGGGGATGCTAAAGCCACCCCAGGGAGAGCCCCTGATGCAAGGGGACCCCAAATCCTTTCGGGGTGTTTGCAAAGCTGTCCCGCGGTGCCCCCCGCGCACTCACATGTCCTTGGCGGGCAGGTCCCGGCCCTCCACGACGCGGATGGAGAGCACGCTCCGCCGGGCCATGGCGAGCGAGGAAGGGGGAGCGCGGCCTCGAACCCGCGGCCCCCGAGCGGCCGCCAGGAGGGGGCGGGGCCGGGGCGCGAGGGGGCGGGGCCGGGGCGCGAGGGGGGCGGGGCCGGGGCGCAGGGGGGCGGGGCCGGGGCGCAGGGCCGGGGCGCAGGGGGGCGGGGCCGGGGCGCAGGGGGGCGGGGCCGGGGCGCGGGGCCGGGGGGCGGGGCCGGGGCGCAGGGGGCCGGGGGGCGGGGCCGGGGCGCAGGGGGCCGGGGGGCGGGGCCGGGGCGCAGGGGGGCGGGGGGCGGGGCCGGGGCGCAGGGGGGCGGGGGGCGGGGCCGGGGCGCAGGGGGGCGGGGGGCGGGGCCGGGGCGCAGGGGGGGCGGGGTCTGGGGCGAGGGGGGGCGGGGTCTGGGGCGAGGGGGGCGGGGTCTGGGGCGAGGGGGGCGGGGTCTGGGGCGAGGGGGGCGGGACCCTCAGGGGAGGGGCAGCGCGTGGCGGGGGTCCCACGGTGGGAACCACTGTGATCCCACCACGTTTCCCACCAGAGGCCCCACCGTGGGTCCCGCCCTGTCCCTGCTCCCCAAGTGCAGCCCCAGCCCAGGCAGGGCTTGGCCAGCTCTGGGCGGCAGAGACCCCCGCCCCGGGTTTGGGGCTGAGGGAAATCGCGGCGAAGGGAACTGGGAGACCCCCCCTCCCTCCCAGTCACTGCTGTGGGCAGCACGCGGGTGCTTGGGGGCCACGGGAACCAGGCGCCCTGTGCCCCAAGCTGGGTGTGAGAGCTTCCCCTGCCCCTGAGCACGTGTGTGTCCCCCGGCGGGGGGGACACGGCCCTGTGGGGGCACAGCAAGGCCGGGGCTGCAGCTCAGGCATCGCCATCCCTGAGGGGTCAAACAGGGGCGACGCGGGGCGCAAGGCATGCGGAAGGGCCTTTAATGTCTCGCTCCATTGCATTCCTTGGGTCGTGGGCAGCGCTGGCCGTGCCCCATGGCAGGTGTCGAGCCCCACAGCAGTGGGGGGTCGCAGGGGCACCCTGGCGTGTCCGGGTGGGATCGGGGGCTCAGAGCCGCGCAGCCGGTTGGTCGTACACGTGGTGCGTGTTGTAGCGCTGCACTGTCACCGCCTCCGGCTTCGTGAAGGTGCTGCTGCCACCGCAGGCGTCCCCACTGCAGGGGTGACAGGGGGTGAGGGGGGGTCATGCAGGACCAGCGTCACCCTCAGACACCATCCTGCACCCATCTCGGCTGCCACAGTGGGACATGGGGATGGCACTCACCCCACGAAGACAAGCATGGCCACCAGGGCGGCCAGCAGGACGGCGAAGAGGATGGAGAGGATGGTGGTGAGGGCCACCATGCCCACGCTGTGCTGGCTGCTTGCGGTGTCGATGCTGCTGGGCGGTTGGGCTGGAGAGAGAGCGGGAGGTAAAGTGAGACCAGCACCCCTGGGCAGCGTGGGGGCTCGGTGGGTGCTCAGTGCCTCATGGGCAAAGGCAGGGTGCAACTACAAACACCATGTGCAATCCCAGGGTGCAAAGACAGTGTGTGAACACAACATCCAATTCCCATGTGCAAACACAACGTGCAATCTCAGGGTGCAAACATGATGTGTAATCCCAATGTGCAAATATATCATCCAATTCCCATGTGCAACTGCACCCTGTAAACACCACATGCAATAGTAACATGCAAAGGCCACATGTAATCCACATGCAAGCACACCCCACAGCCATTACCTGTCCGCAGGGTGATGGGTTCCGACCAGGCTGTCTCAGCCACGGGAACAGAGCCCTCCAAGGCAAGGAACTTCACCCTGGTGTGGGAGGGGAGGTTGGTTGTGCTCCCTGTGTCAGGGGCTGTGGGCAGGGTCAGGGGGAGCAGGCTAACTTATAGGGTCCTGGGCTGGGCAGGGGGCCGTTGCAGGTGGGTCTGTTCACATCTCCGGTGCAGCTGGTTTCGCTGCCAACACGCAGCACTGTGATGTCTCCGGGGATCTTGGGGCAGGGGTAGTTGATGAGGGTGGTGTTGAGTGTCATGTAGGCGGGGGCCGTGGTGGGGAAGCCCTGGAAGCTGCGCTCAGGAGTCCCCGGCTCCAGGCTGTTGTTGAAGGTGGACACAGCTGTGCAGAGAGGGACAGGGTGAGGAGGGACTCCTGCCCGGGGTGTTCCCCCCCCTACACCCCACCTACCATCAGGGACGGCCACCACCAGCCAGATGACGGAGTCACGTTGGGCATCCGAGAAGACACAGCGAGGTTGCTCCAGCACGAAGGTGGAGGTGGTCATCAGCCCGCCCAGCGTGCGGCTGGCCAGGACCGGCACGTAGGACAGCACCTCTGTGGGGGGAGGCAGGGGGTGCAGAGAGGGTGCAGACCCCCTGCTCCCCCACTGCAGACCCTGGCTGGTGGCAACACAGGGTGCCCGGTGTGGGGACAGGAACGGCAGGGACCCCGGTGATCCCAGTGGTGGGGCCCCCACTTACCCCGCTGCAGTTCCTGGCCGGTGGCAGCTCAGCTCAGAGATGGGGACAGGAGAGACCCCTTGATCCCAGCTGCAGGACCCCCAATCCCTCCCACCGCCATTTTAGGGCTCAGATGCACAAAAAGTGACAGCACATTCCACCCCTGGTGCCACCACCCTGTTAGGGACACCCCTGCGAGACTCCCAAAACCCCACACCGAGCCAGCAGACCTGGGAGGGTGACACCAGGGACACTGGAGGGGGCACCCAGAACTGGGGCATAAGCTTCCCCGTGACCCCAAGTCACGATGCCCCTGCACAGGGACCCCCACACAGCTTTGGGACTCACCGAGGCCATGGGCTGTCGCCAGGAGCAGCAGGAGCAGCGGGAGCATCGTGCGGGCACCTGGGTGCCGCGGGCGGGACTGCGGGCGCCTGGCTGCTGCGTCCCACGGGAAACTCCAACCGCCCACATTCCTGCGCCCGCCCTGGCCTGCAGCAAACTGGTTGGGCCCGTTTCCCCGGGCGCGTTTGCCACGGCCGAGTGCCCACTGAGAACCCATACTCGAGGCCCCGATGGGCAGCAGCCCTCGCCCAGCCCGGGGGGCAGAGCTGCCACCCCTGGGCGATGCCCGCCTCGGGGCTCCCACAGACCCCCATCAGTGGCGGCGTGTGACCCCCAGCACCAGATGCCACCAAGCTGATTCCCAGGTGGTTTTGGGGGTCCCGGTGCCCCCATCCTGCACAGCCCCAGCCCTGTGGGGCCTGGTGAGCAGAGCCCAGGCTGGGGCGCAAGCGGGAAGGAGAAGCACAGAGAGCAGCACGGCGAGAGTTTACTGGGCACGCGGAGGGCACAGCAGCACGGGGGGGGGCAGGGGCTGGGGCAGAGTCGGGGGGATGTGGTGTGTCCTGTAGGAGCTGTGGGCGAAGGCGCTGCTCCCCGACTCCTGGTGGCACAGGGACCCCCAAGCCTTGGCGCTGCGGGGAGAGAACAACAGAGGCATCAAGAGGGGCCAGCAGGGCTCTGTCAACCCCCAGCCAGCACCAGGGGCCCTTTCTCCTTGCGCAACTCTGATGAACCCCTGATTTAAGGAAAAAAAAGGCTTTTTAAACTTAAAACCATCTCCTTTGCTCCATCTCTGGATACAAGCCCCCCGTGAACATGTCCCCCCTAGCACATCCCCCCACAGCACCCTACCCCAGGGTGCTCAGCATTGTCACGGCCAGTGCGGTGCCCAGGCTGGTGAGGACAGCGGCGATGACGACCACGTCGCTGCTGCGGTGCGCGGGCACAGGGTTGATGGTGCTCAGGCTGCCGGCTGGAAGGAGGCAGGATGAGCAGTGTAGGGGACACAGGGGTTCAAGGATAGGGCGATGGGATGGGGAGGGCAGAGACTGCTTCTCCCCCCAGGTTTTGGGGTGATGGCACCCAACCTGTAGCGCTACCGGTACCTCTCCGCAGGAGGATGGGGTCTGACCACCTTGTCTCGGCTTTAGGGCCGTGGCAGCCCATCACCAAGAACTTCACCCTGTGGGACAGGTACAGTGACAGCAGGGGGATGAGCACAGCCCGTACAGGGAATATCCCAGCTAGGACTTGGGGGTGTTCCCACCAGCCTCACCTGCAGAGCGCTGGGGAGGGCAGAGGGGTCCCGCCAGTCTCACCTGTAGGGCCCTGGGGAGGGCAAGGGTCCGTTGCAGGGGTCTTGGGCACTCTGGTGCCCACATGCTGTGTCACCCCCAACCCGCAGGACGGTCGGGCTCTGGGACGAGCAGGCGTACGTGGCCGCTGCCATCTCCAGCGTCATGTAGGAGCGGGCGGTGGGCAGGCCCTCGTAGCGGGGCACGTGGGCCCGTGACGCGGGGTTTCTGAAGGCAGCCGAGGCTGCACGGCACAGGCAAGGAGTGCACAGCTGCGGCGAGGGTCCCCGTGTCCCCCCACCCCAGCACAGAGCACCTCCCACAGCAGCGGGCGCTCACCGTTGGCAAAAGCTACCACCAACCAGATGGCATCGGAGGCGTCGGCGTGGCGGTCGAAGACGCAGTGAGGTCTCTCCAGCGCGAAGGTGGTGGCCGTGAGCTTCCCCAGCAGTGCCACGGGGGGCACGCGGGGCACATAGGGCAGCAGAGCTGGAGGGAAGTGGTGAGACCCCAGCCCACAGCTGTGCCAGGGCCCAGGATCACCAATGCCGGCACCGTGGGGCTCACACAGTGCTGGCAGTGCCAGCACCAGGGAGGTGGCACCAGTGTGGGGACCCCCCATCCCCGACACAAAGACCCCAGAGGGAAAACACTCGCAGCCCCTCCGAGCTCCCATCCCCTCTGTCCCATCCCCCCAGGAGTCACCCAGGCCCGCAGCGGTGCCCGTCCCAGCCAGCACCAGCAGCACCCACGGCAGCTCCATGGCGGTGGATGTGCCACCTTGCTCTGGTCACCAACACCACTGCTGAGGGATGAACCGCCCCGTGTGCCCCCGCAGCAGGGACCGCCTGTCACAAGGGGCTGGACCCTCCCAGCCCCACATTCCTGCGCCGGCTCTGCTGGCCCGGCAGACCCCGCAGGCACAGGGGCAACTGGCGCCTCCCAGTCACCCGCTGGCCCCAAACCTCCCTGGGGCGTCACCTCGCTGGCCCCAAGGATGCAGGGCACAAGCCTGTGATGTGAAAGGGGAAACCGAGGCACAGAGGGGACACCAGAGAGACACTGGAGAGCAGAAGCCGAAGGCTTTGCTAGGGCTGCAGGAACAGCCAGGCGAGTGGCCCTGCTCCCTTACTTTCCCCATTAGCACCTGACTAGCTGTGGGTGCCCCGTGGCCACCCAGCACCCAGAGCCAGCACGAGGAGAAAGCCTGTGGCCTGCTGGTTTTGGGTGCAGTCAGCCTTGCCCCAGGGGTGGGGAAGCTCTCCAGAGCCATCACACCCAAAACTCACCCCAAACAGTCCCCACCCAGCAGCACTGAGGCACTCAAGCTCCAGGGCCACCCTGTGCTGGCATTGGCCCATCCATCCCTCCCCTTGCTGTGAGTGGGAAAGGGTGCCCAGGTCCTTGGGATGCGGTCAGAGACAGTACCCCTGGAATGGGGGCTGTGCCCCAGCACAGGGGCCCCTGCCTCTGCCCCCCAGCTGCTCTCTGGGCACAGGGGGTCAAGTGCTTCTTCTGTGCTGTTTGCCAAGGGCTGTGGCTGCTGCTGCATGGGAGGGACCCCCCTGCTCAAGGGGCTGTGACCGCACCTTCAGATTAAGTGGAAATAGGGCATGGAAAGATTACCCAGCCCAGCTGCAGAGGGAAAATCTGGCACAGCTGGAGCCTCCATCCCCCACACTGCCTCCCTGGGTCCCCACTGGTGGCAGCCCCCCTTGGTGCTCCCTGCAGGGTGAGGGAAGCAGAGTGACGCAGGGGGACACTGAGTCATGGTTTCAGCTGCCAGTTCCCCTCCCGGGGCATGGGGCCAGCATACCTGGGAGGTCAAGGCTGACAATAACCACCACTGCAAACGAGCCAGCACGCCAGGGGGGACAGAGAAACACCCCCTGCGCAGCTCCAGCCAGGGCCAGGGGACCCAGGGCTCTCAGTCAGACCTGTGCAGTGGCATTACAGGCACCTGTTTGGGGCTCCATCCCCTTCCACTTCGCACCACAGCATTGTCGTGCTTTCAGCCCATGCCAGCCCTGGATCCACCTGCCTCCATCAACCACTGCCCCTGTCCCAGGGCAGAGAGGGGACCGGCTTGAAAGCATCCCCTTACACAGGGGCACTTGGCTCTGCTGCCCTCACCCCCACCACAGGGGCTGAGCCATCTCAGCACGGCCACGGCAAGGATTTTCAGAGATGCCTCATGTCCTCGTGACAGAGGACGTGACAGGCAGGGCTGAGACGCTGAGCCTGGCTAGCTCACACCACAGTGCCCCAGCCCAGCACCAGAGCATCTGCTGAAGGTGGGTCACGCTCAGCAGGAAATTCTTGCTTTGTGCAGGGCTGGGTGAGCCCTGCTCAATTTTCGCATCAATTCACTGTTGTGATTGCTGGGAGAACATGATCTGGGTACAAAAAGCTGAGGTTTAAACCTGAAACCTCTCCTTTTCGCAAGCAGGGTGGAGGAGCAGCAGGCACCGCCCGTTTCCATGGAGCTCAGCACCACAGACACGAACCTGCAGCTCCCAAGGAGCTCCCTGTTTTGCAGCATCCCAGGTGTTTGAGGTCTCCCTGCCCAGAGCCTGCAGCAGGGGCCAACCAGGAGGCTGCAGGCAGGGGCTGGACACCAGGGAAAGCTCCAGTCCTGGGCTGCTCTGTAAAAGCTTTTGTCTCTATATTGGTGCGACAGAAAGAATGGCCCCCTGCTGTCCTGGACACGCTGGTCCCAGGGTGATGCCAAGCCAGCAGCTACCAGGAAGCACGGCCAGAGCGTCAGCGAAGGAAGAGAAATGGCAGAGGGCTCCCAGGACCTGTAGCTCAGACTGGGGGCTACAAACAGCTCTGAGCAACCGTTCAGCTGTGTAGGAACAAGAAGCCAGGGGACAGCAACCAGCAAGGCCCCAGGACTAGGGTAATGCTCCCTTCACAGGCTGCCAGCACTCACCATCAGCAGAGCTCAGGTGCAGGAACGTGCTCTACCCAGAGAGCATCTCTGCTCGCAGCCTCACCCGGCTGACACACTGCTCGGCAGCAGAGGTGGGGAGGACAGAGCCCCATTGCCATGGAGAACAAAGTCGTCACCTCTGGGCAGCACCATCTGTCCCCCAGCAATGGCACAAAGCTGTGCAGCAGCCCCCTCCCTGCAGAGCCCCCACTGCTGCCCTTCCACCCAAGAGAGGGGGAACAGAGGGGCTGGTCCTGCCACAAGGACTTGGGGATGATGCACAGCAAGAGCTGTGGGTTGTGACTTTCCAGGTCACCTCTGCCAGCACCGTGGCCACATGTCACCAGGCTCCCGCAGCCTCACATCCTGCCCCCCTACCCTGAGACTCACATCCCTCCAGCACAGCCAAGCTTCCCCTCCTTTCTCCTGGCTGGAATGTGTCCCCAGCTCCATGGAAAAACTGGTCCCCCAGAGAGGGCCACGGAGCAGGGGACACCCCAAGCCGTCAGGCAGCTTGATTGCAGAGCAGCAACTGCTGCGGAAGCAAAGTGTTTATTCCAACCAGGCATAGAAACAGGGCAGGAGGAAGAAGGCTTCACCATAAGAGGTCCCTCTGAGCCATGAAGTTGCTGTGTGCTGGAGGGAGGCCCTCACTGGTTTTCTAAGGGCTCCAGCAGGAGCAAGACCCCCCCCTTCTCCCTGTCCTGTCCCCAAGTGTCACCACGGCAAGGTCCTGCCTTCACCAGGGGATCTGGCACCTCAGGACACTGCCCTAGCCAGCCCTGGCTGTGGCCACCAACCCCACCCAGGGACACCAGTGCAGTTCCTACAAAGAAAAACCTCTTCCCTCCCAAAAACAAGACCGTAGAGTGCGGGCCGGGCTCCCACAGTACAGTGTTATTGCTCAGTGTGACAGGCGCTCGGACGTAGGAACTTAAGGCAACAGGATTAAGTGTGATGGGTGGGTCCCACGGGGCGTGGGGCACGGCCAGGCCCCACCTCACTCAGTGTCCCAGGCAGTCCTCGGTGACACCCTGCGCAGCCAGCTCTGCCAGCACATTGTCCAGGTAGTTGGGGTCTGGGTAGCCGTGACCGCTCAGGTTTGTGTCCATCTCTGTCTTGTGGTGGATCTCGTTCCACACCACTGTGTTGCTCTCGCCAGTAGTGTTGGAGGTGCCCACTGTGAAAATCAGGCGTCTTTTCCAGGCCACCCTCAGGAGCTCCAGGACCTGGAGGTGGAAAGAGAAAAGCCAAAGCTAAGCCTTCAGCAGCTGGGAGACTTGAGTCATGAAAGCAGCTTCCCAGAACCTGACAACCTAAATTCCTGCTGTAGCAGGAGGAGAACAAAGATCTCAGCATCAGAAGGGATCTCCCTCACCATCCATGTGGTGCCCCTGACCATTCCTTGCATACGCTGCGTCTTTCAGGGCTTGAAAAATGCTGGCACAAGTAAAGACAAACACACCCACCCAGAGGAAATGGGGATGGGCAGAGCCAGCAGCTGGACTGTCTGAGCTGAGTGATGCTCAGTGCAAACCCTTGTAACTGCACAGCCTGAGGCAGCCCAGGAGTGTCCTCCCAAGAGCTCAGATGGGATGGTGTTTAATAAAAGGATGAAGGAGTCAAAGCTGTGAAAGAAGCAGCAGCAAAGATCTTCTTGGGCTGAGGGATTACAAATACAAAAGGAACAAAAAGCCTGGACAACTACCAAGAACAGAATATCCAGCTGTGATTACCTTCCTGCCCTTCTCGTTGTCTGGCAGATAGCAGTAGCGAGGAAAGCCTCTTGCTGTGTACGGCATCCCGGGGTTGGGGTGCTCAGGGCCCTGCAATAGATCACACATTTGGCATGGCCACGTTCATCTTCATACGAGTTGGACAATCCCTCAGCAGCAGGATTTAGGATCAGCAACAGGATTAGGCCCATCTCAGACAAGCTCTTCCATGTAAAAGGAGAAAGGCATTGCTGATTACAAGTGTGAGGGATCTGACTGGTTCTTATGGGACACGTGAGTATGACAGGTCCTCTGAACACGGTCTCATGCTGGGTACAAAGCCAGCTCTTCAAGATTACTTTAAGTTCTGATGGGAGACAGCTCTAAACCACAGCTTTTCCTGTGTGATGTGACAATACCCTAAGAAAACCCCTGCAACCACCAAAACCTCAGGTGTGGGCTGTGCCTCCAGACACTGGTATCTCTCCCACCTTGCGAGCACAGGACGAGTCTCCTCTCTGCTTCACACAGACAACAGTTTTTCTGCAGGTGAAAGGCTGCTGTAGACCCTGGGGCCACTCAGAGGCAAAAAGGTCTTCTACGACCCCTCCTGCACTACAGAGCAGCCAGTGCTGCTGTCACTCTGGGCTGCTCAGTGCTGGGCTCGCCAGCAGGTTCTGTGCTGGATCCCAGAACTTTTCCAGAGGCTCCCGCAGCTCACGCTATCCTGCAGCAGCTGTTCCTGCAAGCGAGCTGTGCACTCACCTGGATGCCTCTGCTGATGTGATACACAATCTGGATTGTCCCACAGTCTTTGTGGCCAGGGAGGGACTGGGGGAAGGTGGACACCTCCATCTTCCCCTTGGGCTGAGTGCCGGTTTTCTCCCCATAGATGGTTTTACAGGAGGGGCACTGCAAGCTCCCGTCCTGCGAGGGGAGAGAGGGAGGCATCAGAGCTCCGCAGCAGAGTCACCTGGGCACGGGGGACCCGGAGGGTGGGCCAGCACGGTACCTTGTTCCCGTTGGCATACATGGCCAGCACGCAGAGCATGTGGAAGGAGTGCTGGCAGCTCTTCAGACGACCGACCGTCTCTGGCTTGATAGTGCTGCTCTCGCAGGCGTCGCTGTACCCTGAGGGGGAGGACAGCTTCTCCATGCAGATGATGCAGTCCTAGAGTCCAAGACACAAAGCACAGAACTACTGTGTAGTGGAGCACAGGCTGACCATAATGACTCACCCACCAAGGAAACGCTTCAGGAAGATTTGCCTTCAGCTTTAACTCTTCCCTTTGAGGTTTAAGGGCAGGGATAGGTCGCCTTGTCTGGCTGGCACAGCCCCACTCCACTGCCTCCTGGGCACTGTGGTTTTCACAGCACCCCAGAGGCCACTGGGCAAGTCAGAGTCGCTTCCCTGTCCTCTCACCTCGTCAGCAGGAGCGTTCTTCAGCTCTTCCAGGTACTTCCTCACCACTGCTTCTGGCTCGGTTGGTGTTGCTGCACAAGGAGAGATGAGAAAGAGAAGAAATCAGACGTGCTGGGAGATATGAGGGGCACATGCAGGGTGAGCCAGAGAGAAGGGAGACAGGCAAGGCACTGGCCAGGGCGCCAAAGAGGAAGGTGAGGGTTACAGGGGAGAAGAGGAAGCTCCGACGATCCCTGAGCCCCGCAAAGGCTTTGCAATCAGAAACGGGTACGGCGAGGACCATGAGTGCCACAGATGGGACAACCCCCAGCAGACACCTGGTGCTCTGTGCCATGTGCTGAGGGGTCTGCCTGTAGCTGCTGTGCTCCAGGTCTCCCCATGCACCCCGAGCAACACCAGCCAGGCCCCAGCTGGGTTTTCTTTGTGCACACAAGAGGCCAGCTAGGACCGAACGCAGCCCAAGGACATCTGGTTTCAGTGGACAGAGGATTACACCAACTGCACCATCAGAAGAGAAAAGGCACTCCCACATGCCACCTGCCTCAATAAGGAGGCCCAGCAACACCATAAGCTTCAGGCCCTGTTTCAAGTACAGCAGCATGAGCCTCACATCCATAACACGAAATAGCAGCTTTTCTCTTGGGCTCCTGCACTCTCAAACCCAGCAGGACACTGCAAGTCACACCTTTTCACTGCAGATGGGCTCACTCAGGGCCACAGCAAGTGAGGCAGAGCGCGAGTCAGGGTAGAAAATCGCTCAGCTGAGGAAGACTGATGAGCTGGTTGTTAGACTCTCCTAAATGAAGACAGTCATTAAGATGAGTTATTTTCAGAAGGGAATTCCTGGCCATCCTGAAACACATCATTTCTGGCAGCGGAAGCAGGAGGAAGGGATGACTGAGCACACAGAGCAAGGCAAGGAGCCCAGGGGGAAAAAGGTTGTTCCCTCCGAGCACCAGTGCTGGGGAGAAGAAATGCCTGACATCTTGGGCAGAGCAGGGCTGTGAGGATCACTCCAGAGACACTTAGCCAGGAAATTGGTAACAGGATAAAACACACATTAAGCCAAAGAGTAGCATAGAAGCAGATGTTTCCCGCTTCAGGCCTGTGGCAAAATCCCCTGGAAAAGCATTTCCAAGAACTGCCACAAGAATAGGAGATAAACAGGAGCCTGGGCAAGCCCCAGCCTTCCAGCTCTCAGATCAGGAGCTCAGGAGCACCAAGAGCTGCTTCAAGACCTCATCTCCAGACCCCCACAGGGAATGTCAATCCTTGCCTTTTCCGAAGGTCAGAAATGGGACCAGGAATCCTCTCTGCTTCAGCTTCTGCTCTGCAGATTTTAGAGAGAACTGTGTGAGCAGGGCTGGCTGCTACCCACCATAACTCCTCTGCTTCCGTGAATGCCCAATGATGATGACCACCATATTCCCATTCCCGAGGATCCTGTGCTGCCTGCCAGAATGACCACCAACACCTCTCCATCTGGACTGTTTTCCATGTGGCTCTTTTTGAAGTGACCTTCTTGTCTCCTCTGGCTTTGGGCTGAAGAAAGCAGTGCCAAAGAGATGCACCGACAAGGAGTGAAGACAGCGAGGGAAGCGAGTGGAGAGGGGGAGCTACACCTGCCCAGAACTTGGCAGAACACCCCAGCTCCCACGTGCACCACAGCTCTGAGCAGCTTCAGAGCGATTCACCTTGTTCTGGATGGCTGAGGACACTCCTGTCCCACAGCCCCTGCTGAGCGTTTCTCTCGTTGCTGACCTTCCTTCCTCTGTAGTGGCTCAAAGAATGAGAGAGCTGACTTGCTCAAGAACTGTCCTGCCTCCTTCAGACCAGATCAATGAGACAAAAACCCTGGCACAGAACTGGGTAAGAGCGAGGACGAGAAAGATCTTACAGAGCCTGCAGGGTACAGCAGGGATCTGGGGCAAAGCACATGGTGTTACCTCCCCTCACCAGCTGGCGTTAGGATGGGGCTGGGGGCAACCAAACAGGCAGAGGAGGGTGAAGCAGCCCTTGCCCATCCTTCAGCAACACAGCCCTGATGGGTTTGCATCGTAGCATCTTCAACCAGTTCCTGTCCCTGTGCTGCAATAATGCACAGATGCATTTAGCCCACCAAGGTGTCTGCAGACAGGAAGCCTGGGGAGCCCAGATGCTTTAGAAAAATCTGTTCCCAGCTGCCATGCTCACGCATCCAGCCCCCAAGAAGCCTTTCAATGCTGAAAGCTTGGTTTCAGCAAGAGCAGCAAAGCCCACGCAGCCTCCCCTCCCTCCAAGGAGAGCTGGACCAGCGCATCCAGCAGTCCCTGTCCCAGCACAGAGGGGGAGCTGGAAGAGGCACTCACCATGGCACTAGCCAGGCCTGTTTCAGCACACGAATCACTTCCTTATTGGACCGTTTGCTCCACAAAAGTGTTTGTCTCCAAATCTTTATTCTGGCCATCCCTCGGGATCAAACCTTGTTCAGTGCCCAGATTTTCCAGATTCAATAGCGGATTGACGAGGCAACAGCAGAACTGACTGACACTGCTTATCACCAGCTGGCCTAACGCTATCAATTTATCTGGGATGTGAAGGAATGTTTGCCCTTCTTTCATTTACAAAGAGAGGAATAACGATTTTTTTTTTACAGCTCCCCCTCCCTCCCTGTAGATAACAAGGTGCTTGCTGAAGCTGAGACTTTCCATGGGGAACACTGAACAGATGTGTTCGCAATCCTTCCACAGCAACCCAACGCTTGCAGCAGGTGTACACCTCCTCCTGTAACACAAACCCAGCCACAGGGCTGGCAGCAGGCTCTTTTTATACCTAATGCAGACCAGACACAGGCTGTTTGTTGTTTCTGCTCCTTGGACTCGCGAAGGCTGGACCCCACTGGTCTCAGCCCCATGAGGGCTGTCCAGAGATCAGGAAGGTGAGAGGAGATTTGGTGTTAAAAGCAGATTTCTACCCATTCATCATTTTCACAGGCTAAGCAAGTGAGCAGAGCAGCCCTGTTCTTGCAGCCCATCTCCTTTAGAAGATGGGCCCCACAGGAACAGCGTGCTCCCCTGACTCCCAGGGACTCCCCACTCTCACCCATCCCAGAGGCACAGGCATGGTCTGCAGTCCCAGCTGTGGATGGATAGAAATATGGGGAGCAGATGCTCAGCTGGGATCACTCCCCTCACCCAGCCAGAGCCTGTCCTGCTCAGCAGGGAAAGATGAGCGCACTCATCTCCTCTCCCTCCGCACCACAGCATTCCACATCCCACCCCAGAGAGGGTGGGCAGGGAAAAGCAGACAGCGATCCCACCAGCCACGAGGGTAACGAGGCAGAGGAGCCCTGCAGCAGCCCAAGCCGTGGGCAGCACTCAGAGGCAGACAAACCAGCCTCCTCCTGCACAGCCAGGGCGGGTCTCAGCCCGTCCTGAGCACCGTCAGGCGGCGCCCCCGGGACACGCAGCGCGGTGCGGCTGGAGGGACGGCAGCTCTGATCCCTCAGGACAGCAGCCGCTGCCAGGCCACGTGCCTGGAGACTACGGCTTCCCCGACACCTGCAGCACCCCCAGAATGGCAGCAGCATTAACGAGTCCTGACTAATTAGTGCCTTTGTTTAACATAACCCAAGCTGTCTGCAATTCCATCAACACCGCCTTGACCTGTGTGCATCCAGGGTTTGCAGCAGCAGGAGGAGCAGGAAGGGGCTCAGCAGGGGTGCACTGCACCCACCACCACCTCTTTCAGCCCAGCTGGTTGCAGTCAGCTCCCCAATGGCCTCCCGGACTCTGCTAGAGCTCTGTAAAGGAAAAAACTGGCAGGGTGTGGGAGGGGAAGGGCACACGATGCAGAAACTGAGGGCACAGAACAGGCCCAGCTCTCCCTGCAAAAGGAATCAGAGCAGCCTGGCTAAGAGTCAGACCCACTCCTCTCATGGCACAGCAGGGAGCCTGGAGGGGTGTTGTAAACACAGCTCATTCCCAGAAGAGACTGAGCACCCTCTTCATCCCAGGAGTCATGCACCCAAATCTCTGTGCCAGGGAGGGGCTGGATGCCGTGAGCATGCTGCTGACCAACAGACCCTGCTGAGAAGCCAGCAGCATCACAGAGGAGCAGGACTGAGTGTTTGTGACACACCTTGTCCTAAACACAGTTTCACACCATGAACCAGCAGCAGGCTGCCCCGTAGCTCCATTTCAGCACAGTTTCCAGGGTGTCCCCATCACCCAGCCTTCGTCCCCTGGTGCAGAGAGCTGCACGGATGCTGCCTGTGCCAAAGCAAAGCAGCAGGAGCTGGTGCTGCCCCACCACCACCTTGCCCGCTGGCCCCGCAGAGCGAGATCCTCACCCAGCCCCTCTGTCACCCACCTCCACTCAGCACCTCTCCTTCACCTCCCATTCTCCTTCACTCCTCCTGTTCTTTGCCGTTTCTCCTGCCGCCCCCTGTTTCTCCTCCCCCTCTGTCACACATCCTACTCCACATTTGCGCTCTCCTTCCTTCTCGCTGTTTGCATCTCCTCCTCCCAGCTCCCTCCGTGATGCATTTCTACAAGACACCTCCCTCTCCACTGACTTTTCTATTTTCCTTCTATCAACCCTCCTGCCTCCTCCAGATGGGTTGGGACCTCTCCCCCATCAAGCCTCCTCACAGCATCACAGTATCACAAGGTTGGAAAGGACCTCTGAGATCATCAAGTCCAACCTATAACCCAACACTTAACACCAAGGACACAGACAACAGCACCATCACAGTCACCAGACAGCCCAACGCCTCTTCCCAGAACGCAAGCATCTCCGTGCTGAACACCCTCCCACCTCTGGTCCCCCTTAGCTCATCTGAAGGGGCAGCACTGTACTTTCAGCAGTGGTTGACCATCCCAGGACCCTGTGCATGACTGGCAAAACACATTTACAGCTACACCAGGCTGGATTCACACCAACCAGAGGCTCCCAGGGTTGCTACACATGAACGGGACCCCGAGTACAAACTGGGAGCATATGAACTCTGCAAGGGTGAGGGTGTGGGGTACCAACAAGATGTGAAGAGCAGAAACAAAGGCAGTGCCTTGGAGCGGCTCAGAGAGCTGGAGTAACCTGACCCTTCTGCCAGGGCACCTCCACCAGAGAGCGCTCAGACCCAGAGCTGGAGAGAACAAGCCCTCTGCAGTCTGACCTGGAAAGCCCCGTGTGACTCAGGGGTCTGCTCATCTGGAAGAGCCTTCTCATCTCATGACTCAGCCCTGACAAGCACAGCTCACAAGCACACGTTCTCTTGAGAGCATGTGTAGATTAAATGCACTCTGGATGGTCCCTCAGCTTCCAGACTTGTCCCACCAAAGAGTCAGAGAAAGTCCTGGCACATGGGCGCCCAGGGCTCCCCAAGAGGGTGTACCAGGACCATGGGAGAGGCTGCAGGAGGCACAGAGAACTGGGCTGTTCCAGCTTTAACGACAATGGAAACAAGCACAGCTACCACAGGACCCCTTCTACTTCATCATCTTGCTTTACAGCCTGCCAGGGACCGCACATGCCAGAGACGTGTCCTGCTCCTCCCCTCAGTGGGACAAACATTATCAAACTGGAAGAGCCAAGAGGGTGGGGAAAGAGACAAGAGGCAAGGAAGTAGGCAGAACAAGTGCAGAGAGGTAAAGAGAAGGAGATGGAAGCAAATATCAGAGTTTGAGCAGGAACTACCTTTCTTGGACACTTTCCTCCCCTCCTTAACTGAGCTGTGTTTTTTAGTGGCTCTATGGGTGGAGGCAGCTGGCGGCACACGGGTGAGGTGCACGGGGAGTCCAGAGGCTGACATCAGAATAGCCGTCATGCCTACAGCGGGTACAAGATCGACATGCAGGGAGGAAACAACGGGGAAACACATTAAAAAACTTCACTTTCAAAGAAAATGAAAAAGATAAAACAAAACCAAAACCCAAGCCCTTGATTCAGAGGACACAAACCAACCAGAGGCAGCAGGGCTGGACAGCACAGGGAGAGGGTCTGGAGGCTTTCAAGGGATGAGCCCAGGCAGCAGATTAAAGTGGGGAAACACAGGCACCAGTCTGAGCTGGTGTGCGAGCAGGACCTTCCTCCTTGACGGGGCTTCTGGGCTCCCTGGGCACTTTGAGTTCTCCTACTCACAGAGCCCTGAGGCCTGCAGGAGGGCATCACCTGTAACCCTTGAAGGTCCTGCTCAGCTACTCCCCCCAAAACCGCCCATTCCAAAGGCGTCGCACCACACTGAGCCCTGCAGAACACCATGGCAGCCCCCCTCATCCCACACTGTCTCCTCCCTGGCACTCCAGCTCTTCCTGTCCCCACAGCCACAAGGCAATCCCCACCCTCTCCTCTCCCAGCCCTGTATCCAAGGGATGCAGTTTGTTATGAGTCACTAAGGACAGCCATTCCCTGAAAGGGGGCTGGCACCGCAGGACTGATCCTGTGATCAGCTCCCAGGAGTTGCAGAGCTGGAGGAGGAACTTCAAGGCACACCAACACCATGTTAGCACCCCTCACCCTACCTTCTCATGGGAACAGCCCCTGCACCTGTACAAGCCAAGAGGTCTCTAGGTAAGCATCAGATCTAGGAATTTCACCATCAAAATCATTTCCCTCAAGTCTTGAACTAAAGACAGCGAGATCGCTGTGTGCTCTCAGACCCAGCCCAATCCGGGAGTCACTGCTCCTACGGAGCCTTAAGGAAGAGCTGAAGCGTTCCCACAACAACAGCAACTTGTGTTTTGAATGAGCAAGTACAGCTGAACACCCAAGGCCCAGCACCAGCACAGAAGCTGCTGCCTGTGCGCACTGGGCAGGTCCTTTTCCCTCCCAGCAGGTTAAGGGACAGTCAGGGGGGAATCCTAGCAGAGCAGTGCCAGCTCCCACTGATCAGAGAGCCCAGAGAAGTGTCCTTGGAATAGGTGCAATGTTGGACCTCTCTGCAGCTGAGAAGGCCTTGGACAGCCTGACCCCACTGAGGCTGCAATTCCCCAGCATTGGTGTGGAAAAGGAACCAGGAAAGTTGTCACCAAACCTTGCTTTAAGCAGGGCAATGGCACCAAGCACAGAGACATCTGAAAGCAAGCCCAGAGACTC
Source organism: Tapera naevia (assembly GCA_033556795.1). Classification (NCBI taxonomy): domain Eukaryota; kingdom Metazoa; phylum Chordata; class Aves; order Cuculiformes; family Neomorphidae; genus Tapera; species Tapera naevia. The sequence continues at coordinate 2,250,503 of JAUMJJ010000220.1, forward strand.
ACAGGGATTATCAACGCCCACATGCAGCCAGTGGGCACAGGCAGTAACAGCTTCCTTCTGCAGGGATCAATACCTCCTCACTGACAAGAACACCAGAGACCATTTAAAAACAAAACACGACAGAAGTAGAGGCTGAACAGCCAACTGCAAACCCTTCATGGGCAAAACATTGCCTTCAAAAACTACACCAAGTGACGAGTGTGAGCCACAGAACCTGCTGTGACCCTCTAACACAGCTCCTTTTACACCTGGGTAATGGGTCCAAACCTGCCTGCCAACACCGCGAGTCACAAGGGAAATAAACATTTATTCCAGGAACCTTCTCTTTCATTCTATGAGCTGCAAACGCACCTACAGCTACACACACACAAAGCAAACACTAGGACAACCACCCCAACTGTTCTCCCATGGACACTCTCAAACCAGCCAAGAAAAGGTGATTTTCCACTTTTACCTCCTGCTGCCTTCAGAGACATAGAGACCCAGCTTCTGCAGATTCAACTCAAGCAAGCATTCCAAAAAGAGACATTCTGGTGTCACCCCATCCTCCTGGTTCAGCTCAGAACCCCCTGGCAATGCTTCCTTTGCCATCCTGACACAGCACAGGCAATCTCACAGCTGACACCCGTCCCACAGGCTGGGCGACAGCAGCCCCAGTACGCGATCGCCTCTGAGCCAAGCCGTGCGTGGCAGATTGTGCACACACAGTGCCAAAACAATACAGACACACATCACCCAGAGATCCACTCTCCCGTTCGGGCCTGTGGACGTAGCAAGCTCAGTTCAGAACTTGCTAACCTGTCCCACAGCCTTTTATACCTAAACGTTGCATCGCAAGGCATAAACAGATGGCTCATCTTCACCTCTTCCAAGTGAGCAGAGGATGCCTGGCACGTGTACAAGGAGGTCACTGTTAACAACGCTAACGCAGCCTGGATTCACCAGGGCTCTTCACCTCTTTGCTGTATTTACCTGTATGTGATTAACTACCTAATTACACAGTCAGGGGATCAAACTCAGGGTTTTTATAAGCCAGGGGAGCTCTTCTCAGGTCATCCATTCAGACAAGGGCTGAGCCTGCCTCCACAGCTCATTTCCACAAAGACTGGTCTGCTAACAGGGGGCTGCTTGCTGTCAGAGGAACCCAGTCAGTCTTACAGCAGCACCTGTTTGCTGTCGAGACACGCAAGGCAGATTTCATGAATGCACCAACCTGAGACGAGTGGAAACCACAACCTGGGGAGCATTTTTAGTCAGGGTAAGGCCTGACACTGGAGAGGAAACCAAACACCACACCCCCTCCTGGAACAAGGTGGAAACAGTCTTCTCTAAGAGTGAGAACGTAAGCGTCTCTATGTGCTCGGGAGCAAAGCTCAGTGCCCAAGGAGCTCATGTCCAGGCACGCTCTGGTGAGGTTGAGAGGGTTCACAGATATTCTGTAGTGTCCAAAATGGTACAGAAACCCCCCCAAAATATCACACATCAGGCCTCCCCCCTCCTCCCATGTTACCACACTACAACACGACTCTGAGCACACAGCTGGTGTCGGTACAGAGAAGACCTCTGCTCTTAGCAGAGCCCCCATGTCCCCAGGCACCACAAACAGGGTCCCAGGGTTTGAGTTTGACACTGGCTGGGTCAAAACAGAGCAAACGCACTGATGGTTTTCAGCATGGAAACCCTTCCACCAAGAGCTGCGAGTGCAAGTTGTCATTTTCAAGGCACCATTTGTGTTTTACAGGCAAATCCACCCTGGAAAGGAGCAGCAAAACAGGCACCTTTACCCCTCCCAGACACACTCCTTGGGTGTATTTAGTACCACAGTCACAAGTTATGGGATAACAGGGATGATAACAAACAAACATGCATCTGTTGCCACAGAAGACACCATCTGACACCATTCTGTCACCTTCTTTCCCCAAGACAAGGCATCATTTTTTAAGCTAGAGGCCACCTGAGCTTTTGCAACAAATCCACATTAAAACCCACACGTAATCTCACACCACTCTTCCCCCTGAGCTTTACAGAAAAGCAGCAAATAACAACTAGCACCGAGCTTGATGTGTGTGGTCCCCCTGCTCCTTGCTCATGCACACCTGTGGGAGGACATAAACAAACCCACTCATTTTGAGAGCCTTTGGATCAGCACTGATTAAAAAAAAAAAACAACAACAACCAGTTATTAAGGTTTGACCACCCCATTCTCCTCCAAATTTGGCAAATGGTCAAACCTTACGTGTTTCTTTCTGAAAAATACAGGTGTCTAAAATCCTAAATGCCAGCAACCTTTCAGATGCCTCCTAAGAGCTAACAAAGGAAAATCAATGCCAAGGAAAGGGAAACAGCTCACTCACGTAACCCTGTGGACAGAGTGGAATCCTTACCTGCCAGGGCCTGGACCACCTTGCTGGGCTTAGACATCTTGACTGGCAGGCTTAGGGCACTGGAGAGAGGAGAGAAAAAGGGACAAGTTCAAGAGCACAGATCAGTCGCTAACATAGCAGAGACAACTCAGAAACTCAGTGCTTCCCTCCTGAGTGCCCTGGGTATATCAACAGGGGTTAATTGCACAGATGAGCCCCACCTGAGACCCTTTGCCCAGCAGCTGCATTTAAGCAGCCCGGTCCTTGCCACAGCTATCCAATAGGTTCACATCTCTGAGACAGATCTCAGACCTGTGTTGCAGGTAGATGAGTCTCCATCTTATCCTTGCTAGATATTGGACCTGACTCATCCTTTCTTCTCGCTGGACCCTGCTGTCAGCCCCTTGCTCTAATCCTGTGATTCACCCCTGCTGCTCCACCACAGAGCTTCCCGTGCGCAGCTGATCTGCACTGCGACTGCTGCACCAGCAGGACCATGGCACGAGCACGCAGCCAGGAACCACTGGGATGCAGCAAAGTCCATCTTGAACTGTAGGGTTAAAGCCTGGGAAGTAACGCAGAGAATAACACAGAGGCCTTGACAGAGTTTGATAATGAGCTGAGAACTGGCTAACCCTGAAGTAGTGGAAAGTCTGGAGCAGTTTATGAGATGGGATTAGGCAGAGAAAAAAAAAAATTATGCTGCCAATTAAGGAACAGCTCAAGGAGCGTGTACAAATGCTTTAACCCAATCACTGATGTTAAAATTGGTGCATGGACAATGACTTTGCAAAAAGATTGTTATAAAAGAGAAATTTGTGTTACAAATAAACGATTCTGATTCGGACTTCATTTTGAACCTGTATCAGGGTCCGTGCCTTTATCCGCTGCATTGAACCTTCTTGGTCTCCAGCTTCTCTGCAATTCACTGAGCAGACCAAGGTGGTCAAGTGCCCAAATGTCAACCACGATCTATAGAACGAACTGAATTCTCCTCAGCTTGGGATGCAAAAGCTGTCACTGTGCCCAAAACAGCATCACAGACGGCACCCCGCTCCTCAGCCTTGCTAAAAGCTTTGTCCGTGTTCCCATGACAATGAGCACAGTTGAAAAGGTTTGTGAGGGACACATGGCTGGTTTCCACCCTCACATCCCCACCTCCCTCCTCTCCTACCTGCTGCAGTTTGGAACAGGTTCCCATGTGCTGAGCTCCTGGCAGGACCCAGGGCTTAGTGCTGTGCTGACAGCCCGACTGAGCTAGCCCAGCACCTCCAGATGCTTAAGAAGCTCCCCAGACTCAGAGGTCTCACTTCTGCCTTTTTCAAAGACTGTGCTTCCCCTCCACTTTCCCCAATTTTGCAATGACTTTGAGTGATGCAACGGATCGTCCTCGCTACAGCTCAACTCAAACCCAGCAAATGCAGTGGGAATCCTCAGTCTCACAGGGCTTTGAATCGGATGTTGTGACTCCTCTTTATGACTCTTTTCCTTCCCTGACTCAGCCTCTTTGTCATAGTTTTATCAGGTACCTCCCTCCTCTCCTCTAACCTCACACCTTTGCTCTTGCCCAAACTCTTCTTATTTCACACGGCCCAAATATGCACATTCATTGCACACACACGGGCACTGGGGGGCTGGAGTGCACCCAGAGAAGGGGAACAGAGCTGGAGAAGAAGTCTTATGAGGAGCAGCTGAGGGACCTGGGGATGTTCAATCTGGAGAAGAGGAGGCTGACAGGAGACATTGCTCTCCGCAGCTTCCGAAAGGAGGTTGTGGTGAGGTGGGTGCTGGGCTCTTCTCCCAAGTAACAAGGGATGGGATGAAAGGAAATGGCCTTATGCTGCACTAGGGTAGGTTTAGATTGGATATTAAAATTTCTCCACCAAAAGAGCGGTGAAACACTGGGAGATGTTGCCCAGGGCAGTAATGGAGTCTCCACCCCTGAAGGGGTTCAAAAACCACATAGAGGTTGAACTTTGGGATATGGTTTAGTCGGCACGGTGGGGTTGGGCTGATGGTTGGACTTGATCTTACAGGTCTTTTCCAGCCTTAATGACCCATGATTCTGTGATTTCTGTGACTCAGCCAGAGGCATCTCCGCTCACGACGCTGCAGGACGTGCTGCCCCATCCGCTCGCCACCGGCAGGGCAGCCGCACGCGGGCACTTTGGTGACGTCTGCAGAAAGCCCAGACACGAGGCTGAGGAAACTGAGGGAAATCCTCGCCGCTTTGGGCGCCGCTGCCCGGCAGAGCCACAGCCACGCCGAGAGAGGTGGGGAAACGTGACGCAGAGCCTGCGCGGCGCCTGCAGTCGGGGTTTGGAGGAGGAAGGGGAAGAGATCAGCTGCTGTTGGAGTGTAACACGGGCTGTGCCTCGGCCGCCAGAGCAGCTCGCCAGCAGCAAACAGCCAGGTTTGGCCCATCAGCTCCAACTGAAGCTACCCCAGTGTCACCACCCCAGCACTGGCTTCTCAGGGGGAGATGGAACCAGGCAGGGATGAGGTTCTCCAGATTTACTCAAGCCAGGCTCCGTTAGGAGAAAATGTGATGCAGGCAGGGCTGGCAAGCGGTTAGGAGACACAGGGCAAAAGCGAGCACTGCAGTGCAGAGAGGCGAGAGGGATCCAGTGAGACTTCTGCTGCTCTTGCCCACAGACTGGATTTCAAACCAGCCAGAGCTGGTGACTCCCAGCCAGATGCTCAGGCAGTGCTTGCAACACCCTAAAGCCAATGCCTGAAACCTAAGTGTCTCCTGGTATCGATTCCTCCTCCCTAGTCCCATTTTGTCCTGTCATTCGCTGCAGGCCCTGCTCTCCCGCTGTTCTAGACGCTGGAGGTGACTGAGAGCAAACAGGGCTCACCAGGCTGTGAAGAAAGGGATGCAAAACAAGACATGATCCTCCAAAATTCAGCAAGAAGATCCGTAGGATTTGTCATCGTTGGTTACCACACTCAATTGGCAATTGCTACTGCAGGCAGATGGGGCCGACTGATATTGCACCATTCCCGAAAGAAACTGGATGTACACAGACAGCAGCACCACCATTCAGTCCCTCCCTAACAGGTTTTCAGCCCTTCTGCCAGCTGCAGCTCAGCTCTGAGAGGCAGGCACTGGGTCATCCCTGCAGGCTTTGTAAAGATACGCAGATCCACCAGGGCTGTTTTGGAGCCAGAAGTTGTGGGGTGAAAACACCACAGCATTTATCAGACACCAGAAGATCCACCATGGCCGCTGCTCCCTGCCCTTCAGCCTCTGAGCCTGGGAACTGCACATCACAGGGAAGAGGAATGAGCCATGCTGGGTTAAGACAGAAACCCTTGGTGGGATAATCACTACAGGATAATTAGCGCCTCATCTCCACCACCACAAAGGCTGCACTGTTTGGTGATGAAGAAGACAAGGGCAGAGCTGCAACGAATGAGGAAGAACCACACCACCACGACCAGGGGACAAGGTGAGAATCTGGGGGATAAAATAACCCAGGAATGCTCTGGGCTTGGGGATTAAATGAAACATTGTTAGAGTCTGCTGCTCAGGTTTCCCCTAATTCACAGAAATTGGAGTATTTGCTGGTGGAACACAGGTTTTGCAAGCCTGAGGCTGTAACCCCAGCCAGGAGCAATCACACCTGCCCAGCAGCGTTTCCGACTCCAACCCAGCATAGGGGCACAGGGAGAAGCCCTCTCGATGTTTGCTGGTGATGAAGCAGCCCCTCACACACAGCACCGTGCTGGGAGATGGATATGGCCCCTCTACATGTGTTTGTCTGTCTGGCAGGGGGAAGGAGGACACGCTTGGCAAAAGTAATCCCAGAGGAGTGGAGATCCAGACATTGCCCGTTTTCCATGACGAGCCACCAGCGCACCTCTGAGTTGTGCCCTTCCCCAGGGTCTGTCTCGGTGAGCCCCAGCTGCACCTCCCTGTGGGCAGTGCACGCCCACAGGCTGGATCTCATGAGGTCTCAGCCACACACTGAGTTTTCCACACTCTGTCTACTGTGAATTCTGAATTAAATCAGGGTGCTCACAAGTCCCCTTGTCATTCACTTAATCTCCCTCACGGTTGTTTTTAGGTGTAACCCAAAAAACCAGTCATCACTATCGATTTCCCAAAACCTGAGGAATCCCTGCCTGGCTGCTTCCTCCTGTGGTGCAGGGAGACTGGTCGGCAGGGACTGTATTTCGAGTGGGAGAAGAGAAGGGGAAAGCAGCAGAGAAGCCTTTTCATCCACTGCACTGGACACAAAGGCACAAGCCTCCCTCTTCTAGGGAGAAGACCCTTGTAAAAAGGTCTCTGAGACAAAGTCTCCTAGATAACTCAGACCTGAGCGCAGCAGGTCTCTTGACCACACACACAGCATTTACAGGTGAACTGAGGTCTGTACCTGACTCCGTTAGATGCAGACAGTCCTGGGCTGGGGCCCCCAGCCTGAGGCAAAGCCCAAGTGCTCTGTGCATTGAGTCTCGGTGTCGACCTTGCTCCTGACAAAGCTGGTTTGTTATAGGGCACAAAGCCAACGCTGGAAGAACTCACTGACGCTGTCCTACCGGAAACCTGAGGAGTAGCAGAAGAGTTGGGGAAGTTCATCATGGAGTGCCGGTAGCGTGTGGTGATGGGACCAGTCCCACCATTTAGCCAGCACTGCTGGCAGGAACAGGCTGCCCCCGCGTGAAGGGGCGGCGGGGAGGTCGTCACCGGGTACGGGGCATCCAAGCGCCGCTGGACGCTGCGGCAGAACCTTGTTGTCTTGTTGGTCTGGACTTGAGCCACAAAGTCAACTTCGTAGTTGTAGCCCAAGGGTCCGAGATTCACCCGCTGGTGGTTCGTGGCGCGGGCTTGCTCCAGGAACACGCAGACACTCATCTCGTAGGGGGACCACCCGCCTTCGTCGTTTTGCCACTCCCAGATGATGCCCTGCCCGGCAGCCGAGTCCCCAGGGAAGAGGTTTCTGCGGACAGCCCGCATCGTCCCTGCACAGGGAGATAAAACCAGTTTGTGAGCCGAGGAGTAACGGGGACCTGGTCTCAGGGTCTGGTTTCTGTACAGATCTGCGGGGTCTGCACTAACAGACTTTCTCTTCCCAATAGGGCTGGATTTGCTCACAAAGCTGGGAGAAACACAGCACCCTCGAGACCCCTGGGCCTCTGTCAGGTCCAATTGAAGGTTGGCAACAGGTTCAAAAGCGGCTGGGAGAACGGGTGGGAAAGGAGGGAAGGAGAGAGGATGCAGTGGCAGACACACCTGAGCACAAAGGCCCAGCGAGCGCATGCGCCTCCCTGATGGTAAAGTACAAAAATCCGTCTGAGGCATCGATCTGGTTAAAATGCAACTCCCACGGCCTCACTACAGCGTAACTATAGCGACAGGACAGCGCCAGAAGCGAGCGCTGAGGGGCTCAACACCCACGTGCCACGCAGGCCCTGGGCAGTTTGGCTCTGGACGGACCTAGTGAAGCCCCACAGGGCAAGAACAAGGACTTGGGAGAGGGGACGGATAGGGGAGCTTCTCCAGGCTCCTGGCTGCTGGGAGACAGAGCAGGACTGGAGAGGAGACAACAAAGTAATTTGGAAACCAGAGAGAGCAGCTGCTCAGACAAAGGGAGGGAGATGAAAGCAGCTCCACAGTAACAGTACAAGCCCAAAACCCCCGGAAGCCCGGCTCTCCGGGGTGACTTAGCTCCTGGTTCCTTTATTCCTTTCTTTAAAAAGGAAAAAGCCTCATGAGAGGGAGATGGGTCACCCAATTGGCCACCCAATCACTGCAAAACCGAGTTCCTGCAGTAGGGTCCACATGGACAATGAGGAGCAGGAAACACTGCAGGAACAAGCCAGTCTGGGCATGAGGCAGGTGGGGTGAACAGGGGTGTAGCGAGTCCTTACGACACTGGAGGAGTTCAGAGAACAGCACCAAGAGGAAAGAAAGAAAACAAAGCCACCTAAGAGGTCATTGAGAGCTATAACCCCACACTTCAGGACCACAGGTAAAAACCGCACCTGAAGCCTGCAGAGAACTGTCCCAGGACATTGCCAGTGGCTCTGCGGTGACAGGCAAAGCAAGCTTTACACCCAACAAGCACATCCAGAGGGAGGGCAGCCCAGTGGGACTTGGCACTGCCAAGACCCAGCTGCTACCCATGTTCAGGCTCTGGCTGCCTTCTGGCTCGTGTACCTCTGCCTCACACCACTGTCCTTCCCAGCCCACAGTACTGGGATACTGAGGAGACCACCAGGACCTGACTCAGACCTTAAGGGCATTAACTGCCTCCTTGCTACTCAAACCCCTGCTTGACAGCACAAAGTCACATCTCTGCTCCTATTGCACTCCCAGGCTTCTCTGTAAGCAGTGCTGGTGGTTTCTGCCCAGCGCTTTGGTCAGACCATAGCGCAACCCTGCGCCGGGGTGCAGATGTCTCCCACGTGTCACTGCAGCTGCCAGCAAAACAAAGCAAACTCCCCATAAGAACTGAGGCTGAACCCCAACAGCTCAGCCACGAGGGCCAGGGATGCCTGCAGGACACTGCTTTCCTCTGGCAGAAGGTGTCGGCAGAACCAGGCTGACCTTCCCCAGCCAGGGATCTCCTGCTCCAGTGGCAGCTCGGAAGCAAAAAGCAGCACAGAGAGGAGTTGGGGATTTTGCAAGCAACCTGCATTTCTAACACCCGAAAACAGCACAGGGAGAAGAGCTTCCAGAGTCCACAACAAGCCCAAAGCCATGCACTGGGAAGCATCCCACTTCCCCCTGGCTGGCAGAGAAGCACATTCCTCTCCAGGGTGGGTAAACAGCTGTGGTGAGAACACAGCTCCCTGGAGCTTGCTTCCAGGCCATCGGCCTCGAGCAGCTGCAGCCCGTGGCCAATCCTGCCCACAGGATCCCCACACAGCTGTCATCCCCATTGGTGGGATCTTGCTCCTGCAACACTACCTTCCTGTTATTCTCCCTGGCTTCCTCTGAAGAGCCTGTTTGTCTGTCCCCTAGTCCATGAACACGATAGAACAGCCTATTTTTTTCTCTGTTTAAAGATTTTTCACAGGGACATTTCCAGAGGCTCTTCTCTCCAGCACACGACAAAGGGCTGGGTGCTCTCTCCAAGAGGCTCGTGTTTAAGGCAGAGCCCTGCAGAGAGAAAAAGCTTCGCTTAGAACTGGGCCACTGGAAGGGAATCCGAGATCATTTCCAACAGTCACATTGCAGAGCACACAGGTACTTGTGGAGGGAGGCTCACAGACCTGGCCACACCACCCAGCATCCCTCTGAACCGGGGAAGGGGAGCGCTGCAAGAGAGTGAACTCAGCCTTCCTGGCACTAATGACTCGACTATAGATCCCTTCCATGGGAATATGAGACCACATCAGCCAATGTCACTTCCAAAATGACAGAGATGAGCAACTCCAAATCATCCTGTGATGGAGAACATTTGTAGGTGTTCTGAGATCTTCAACAAGGGTGTAAAAAGATACAAACGGTGCTGTCTCTGCAAAGGTCTTGTGGAGCAGGGTGTCCCACCCAAACTGGGACACATCTTTCAGTTTCCCACCCTCAGAAAACCGGGTCATCTCCTGACAAGGGACAGCCCAGCACTGATGCCTTCATGTTTGTTGGAGCACTAGCAGGAAGCACAAGAGACTGGAAGTTTCCTTCACAAGTTTGGCATGGGGAAACAAGACAGAAACAACTGCTGGTGCCAGCTCTGGTGGTCCACACTGTATCGCTCAGAGCCACAGCAGGGCTCCCAGGTGCTCAAACAGGCCTCACCGAGCAGCCCTGCCAGGGCGTCCAGCTGAGACAACTCCACACCCAGGACACCCTCAACAAAACAAATCCTGAGGTCACAAAGTCAGAATAAAAACACGGATGCAGATGTGATGACAACTTGCAATCGCTCTAACCACTTCCCTTTCCTGAAGGAGTTGCCTGATCACGCAGTTGTTCATTTATTGCTTCAGTTGGCAAGAGCCCAGAGCGCTGCCCGCCCCTGCAGCTTGGGGCGATGCTCAGCTGCGGCCTGGGGTGATGGGAAAAACAGGGACACTGATGCATGGAGAATTTTCCAAAGCAGCCTTTCATTTGGGGTGTGTAATTTGGGATCTCCCTGGATTTTCCAGAGATGAAGAGCACGCATTCCACCCCTGCCTCCTTTCCAAGCTACAGCTGTTCAGCACATCTGGAGCAAAAGAGGGTAGGACTCATCTCAGCACATTCTGAGCTGCTGGGTTCGGTGATCCCAGAAGAGATGAGAATCACAATCAGGTCTCAACCCTGCTGTTCAGGCCAGACTGCCCTCCTCCCTGTGCGGAAGCAGGCCAGCCTCGTGCAGCACAAGTGTGGGGAACACAGCGCCGCAGCACTCTGGCATTCCAGGGGGGCTGCCGGCTCTCGCAGAGCGGCTTGCGCAGGGCGGTGTGCCAAGGGAAGGCAGCTGGCACTCCAGCCACAGAGGGAACAAGGGATTCAAATGGGAGGGCTGGAATCGTAAAAAGGCCTTTTGAATGGCTGTGGGTGGGGGCTGAGGAAGGTCTGCAGCTCTGAGGGCTCCGGCTCATAAACTCTGAGCTCCAAAGGTGCCATGCTGAGGCTCCATAAGAGATCAGCACCACTGCCTGCACCCAGCCCCACGATTCACACCAGCCAGCACGGATTCACTCCTGTACCCACACACTGGGCACCCGAGGGAGCAGCAGACAGGCCGCCCAGCAAAGAACCGCCTGGCAGGGACAGCAGAGCTTTGCAGGGCTCTCCTGTGCAGAACAAGGTCCCACTTCTCTCCAAGCACACGAGCAGCCTCGTCAAAACCCCAGCATGGGCAGGGAAGCTCCCTTACCTGTGTCCTGACGGAATTGCATGAGGCTTGGGATGTCAATGACGTAGGGGGCCAAGGCAGGATCCGCATGTCCCAGAGGGATGCTGCTGACAAGCCCTGACCCTGAACGCCGTCCCTTCTGCTGAGAGGCCTGAAAAACCTGTTCAATGTAGCTGCAGACGTTCCCTGTGTATGGCCTCCACCTGCCAAATTCATCCTGCCATTCCCACACCGCCACTGCCGTAGAGTTGCTGCTGTGCCCCGGGGCAGAACCGGGGAGTCCGGATGGCCCGGCTGAGCTGCTTCCTGCTCCCTGAGCTGCTGCCATCTTCCTCCCTGAGGTCTGCACACACCGTGACTGGAAGTGGCAGCTCCGCTGGCTGCCCTCACACCATTTTCTCCTGGGACACCTGCAGCAAGAAACAGAGAGCACATGGCACTGAGAATGGTTCCCCAAATCCACCCCACCCTGCATTGACCCCACACCAGCCACTTTAGAGAGGGAAACAAGCTCAGCCTTCCACAGCAGATGCTTGCTGTGCATTTAGGAAACTACAGAGAGGGGCACTGGCCTCAAACCCTCTGGCCGAGGGCAAATGAGGTACCACCACCTACTCCTTGCCAATGCCAGCAACTTTCTTTGCTAACTCAGAGCAAAAACTCTTTGGAGAGACTCAGCTTCTAACAGTTTGTGGCCCCAGGCACCAGCAGACACTGCAGACTTGTACAAAACCAGCCCAGAGCTGTTGCTGCGTTGGGCAGATCCACAAGTCCTGACCCCAGTCCAGACGCTCACCAGCCAGGAGCGTGCCAAGGCTCCTGACCACTCAGGTTTGATCCAGGATCAGTCCCTTGACTCCTACGAGGCACAAAGCCTCGTTGGTGCTCATGAGCAGGTGGGCCTGACCACAAATGAACCAAATCCATTCTGTTTTACAATAAAGGCGCCTTCTCTCTCCTAAGGCCTCACATCATCAACTGCTCCCTTGGCTCCCAGCAAGCAGCAGGAGCCATGAGTTTCCTTCCCATCAAACGGAGAAGTTCAGGTCTCCCAAGAGCCAGAGGAACTGTGGGTGGTTTCCATTGGAGGATGCCATCTGCGCAGAGAATGGCATTGCAGCCGGATGGGGGAAGATCCCACGCTCTGCAGAGCATCCTATCCATCATGCTCGTGTGGCTCGTGGCTTAAAAAAGAAATAGAAAAAGAGCGAGCAAAGAACAGACACACCCACACGTCTGCATTTATGAGTGAAAGCAGCACCTTTCCCAGGAACCCACTGCAAATCAGTTTATGAGCTGCTCTGAGATTGCAACCAACCACTCCCGGCTCGACTGCCACTGGAGACATCCTGCTCTGGATCACCAACACAAGATCCCAGTCTCCACAACTGATCTTCTCAATGCAATTCCTTCTCCCCTAACGTATCAAGGACTGTTGCTTTACTGCTCAAACCAGCAAACCAATAGCAGAGGTATCAAACCCAGCTCTCTTTACAGCAGGTACCACACTGACACAGCTCCTGCTGGCATGTCCATGCCCAGCTGGGACCAGTGTGAGTCACAGCAGGGCTGTGGGGCTCCGTCCTGCCCACCTGCATTAGGTGCCCTGAGCCTCAAACAGAGAACCCACACCTTTTCCCCCAAAAGCTGCTGTTACCGAACATTCATCTGGACATGGTGCAGCCACGAGTAGCACAGGAGAGCAGAGGGAGGCTGTTGGGAGGGAGTCTGTCATCTGTTTTCCTTCCTTTGTAGAGCACAGCAGCAGGAAATGGAAAAATGAGAGCGTCCCAGCAGAAAATCTGCGTTCTTCACATCCCACCTTGCCCTCACGGGGACACTGGCTGGGAACAGCGGGGTGACAAAAGCCTCCCCCTTGGATGGCAGCGATGCTCCGAGCCCTGGACCACACACAAAGGCCCCCAGACTGGCTGCACGTGGGTGTCGCGTGCTCTGACATTCACTCCCCTGACAGAATGGAAAAAGATTTCCTGTGCTGGGAGTGCTGGTCCAAAGCAGGAGCGAGGGGCGCGCTGCAGCCTCCGGGCAGCTCCGCCTGCAGAGCGCTGCTCCAGCCGGCAGCTGTTTGCACAGATTGGAAGCAAAGAATGCGGGAGAGCTTCAGTGCGCCAAAATTACACGAGTCCTTGAGCCCAGGCAAACAAGAGAGAGGAAAGGCCTGGAGCTGCAGCTCCTTTCCCCTCTCTGAGAATTTGGCAGCACAAATATGAAAAGCTCAGGAATTCAATGCCAGAGGTGCCGGTACGGTTTTCAGCGCAGCCCCTTGGGTTGCTGTGTGTGACACCCGGGCAGAAGGAGCTTGGGGAAGGTAGCAAACAGAGCTGTACGGAGACGGCTGGTGCAGCTCAGGAGTTGCACATCCCACTCACCAGCTGCACCAGCTCCTTCCTGATGGCTCTGTCCTGGGCAGACTGGAGAACAAAGGGGGCAGCTATACTTTTCTGTTGAAATCCCATGGACGACACTTCACCTTGAGCTTTAAAAATGCCTCGAAATGCTAAAAGACAACACAGCCCCTAAAAGCAAAGTTTACTCAGAAAACAGTCCTAGAAACCCTAGGGGCCACCTTGCCCTAAATAAAAATGAAACTGCAACCATTGGAAGTGCAAACTTCAATATTCCAGCCAGCGCCCTCCATTTAGGAGGGAATCTGGAACTTGGGCTCAGGTCCTGAGTTTGGATTTGTTTGGTTGGGTCTTTATGCTCAGCATAACCTCAGAAACATTTGCTCACATGGCTTTAATCAAGGGCTTGGACAGGAAAAGAGCTGGGTGCGTTTTAGTTGGGTTTCCCAGAGGATTCACACCCTGCTCCTCATGCTCCAGCAAATGGTGGTGAGAAAGCTGGGGAGGGGCAGGTGAGAACGGAAGCATTTGAGAGACACGTTTAATTTCCAAACCTCAAATCCTTCCAGAAAGCAGAATTTTCTTTCGCTTTAAATGCAGGATCTTTAAATTCATGGTTTCTAAAAACACCAAATCCCTTTTTAAGTTTCTGAACTGAAATTGCCAGCTGATAAAAGTTTAAATGACACGTGAGCTTGTGCCTGGAAAAGGAATTGCATCAGGAGCCCCTGAGCTAGGCTGCATTAAAACAATAAAACCCACTAGACTGGTAAAACAGAGACTTTTCAGCAGGTTGCTCAGAAAAAAGGGAGCCCAGGAGAGATTTGTTAAGCACCATAAACACCACAAACACGAGAGATAGGACTGGAAGAGCCCATGGGAAGTGATTACACAGGGATTAGGAGCCAGTGGGGCTGCCGTAAACCCATGACCCCGTGCAGGGTCAGCGTTTCAGGTGCCCTGACCCCAAAGCAGGGCCCCACATCATCCGATTTGCACTTTCTGCTGTGAGACAACGCACCTCCAAGCACAGCTTTCTGCACACAACTGCCTAGCCAGCAGCCACCACCGGCAGCACCAGAGCATGGGGTAGAGGGGAGATCAAATTAATAACTCCAACACAGCCCGATCCATGCTTGGCACAGCCCTCGTGGCGCAGGGTGGCTGGGCTGACAGCCCAAAGAACAGGAGAAATCAAACCCGACCGCTCCGAACCTGGGCACCTTCCACTCCAAACAAGCTCCAAGAGGGTTCCCTTCGGAGAAGAACACACAGACAGCGACTGACGCACAACAAAGCGGGGCAGGGGCTTGTGTGGGGCAGCAGAGGGCAGAGGCTGCGGAGAGTAGTGACCCCTCACACAGGATCCCAGCCCCACTCCCCCGGGGGTTTCTCCGCGGGGGAGGTGTTTGCTGTGAGGTGCAACCCTGGCAGGGTGAGGGGGTCCCACACTGCCAGGGGAGCTCAGGCAGGGCCCAGGGAAGCCAGAACCGGGAGGGGGGCACAGGCCCCGTGGGGGGCTCAGCTGCTTCGGGGCCCAGAAATACCAAACGCTGGGCACCGCTCCCCCCTCACCAAGCGCCCCCACCTCGGGGCCCCGAGCCCCGGAGCTCGGGCCTCACGGGCGCACTGCGAACCCGAGCCCTCCTCGTCCCGGGGCCCACAGCCCTCTCACCCCGAACCCTCTGCATCCCAGAGCCCGAACTCCCGAACCGCGGGGGCCCGAACCCTCCTCACCGCCCCCTCCTCGCCCCGGGCCCCGCCTCCCTCACAGACACCCCCGGGCCCCTCCGCTGTCCCGGGCCAACGGCCGCTCGGCCCGCGGGGGAGGCTCAGCCCGGTACCGTCCGCTGGCAGCCGGGCCGGGCCGGGCCGGGAGGCCCTGGCGGAGGGGCAGCGACCCCCGGGCCCCCCCCTCACCCCGTGTCCCCCCCCCCAGCCCCCTCACCCCGTCCCGGCGCTCCGCGGCCACCGCGTCCCGGCGCGCGGACGGCGCTGCGCGTGCGCGGGGCGGGGCCAGAAGGGGGCGGGGCCGGGAGAGACCGGCAGCGGGGCCGGAGGGCTCGGGGGCGGGGCTAGGCACGGGGGCGGGGCCAGTAGGGGCGGGCTCGGGAGCGCCCGGGGGCGTGGTCAGACGGGGCGAGGCCAAAGGGGGCGGGGCCAAAGGGGGCGGGGCGGGGTCGGGAAATCTCGGGGGCGGGAGGACAGGGCGGCGCTTGAGTCGCCTCGGTGGCAGCACCGCCCCTGCCCAGCTCTGCCCGTCCACTCCTCGGAGCCTGCAGGGCCCGGGCCGGCACCGAGGCCTCGTCCAGGCCCTGTTCACTGCCTGAACCCGGTGCCGCTCGGCCCTTCAGAGGTACCCTGGAGCTGCCCGGACTGACAGACCTTTTTGAGAGCACTTCCAACACAAGCCCTCCCAGGTGTCAGGCTCCGTCACAGCATCTCCACCCGCCAAGGCTCCTGGCCCGGCCGGCAGTGGTGCCCACGCCACCTCTCACCTCAGCCCGCCTGTCCCCATGCCACATCACTGGTGTCAGCTCAGTGTGAGCGGCCCGGCCAGTGTTCACAATGTCACAGAATGTCCTGAGTTGGAAGGGACCCGCAAGGACAATCGAGTCCAACTCCGGTCCCTCCACAGGCCACCCCCAACATTCACGCTGTGGGGCTGAGGGCATTGGCCAAACACTGCTGGAATGTTACCAGGCTGTGACTGCTTCCCTGGGGAGCTGTTTCAGTGCTCTGGGTGAAGAGCCTTCTCCAAATGTTCAACCTAAGCCTCCCCTGGCACATCTTCCTGCTATTCCCTCAGGTCCTTTCATTGGTCACCAGAGAGAAAACCTCAGCGCCTGCTCCTCCTCCTCTTCCCTGTGTGAGAAAATAGTAAACAGTGATGAGGTCCCCCTTCAGTCTCCTTGTCTCCAGGATGAACAGGCCCAGTGACTTCAGCTGCTTGTCGTACAGTTTCCCCTCTATACTCTTTGTGGCCTCCTCTGTACGCTCTCCAGTAGCTTTGGATCCTTTTTATCCTGCAGAACCCCAGACTGCAGTGTTTGACAGCACATAACCCGTGGGCGCAGCAGTGCCACCACACACCTGCACCGCCGCGGCACAGGTGGGCTGGGTGCACTGGCAGATGCAGGCAGAGATGCCAGAGAGCACATGTCACGGCAGACACGGTGGGTATGAGCAGATCCTGTTGGATGCTGCTGCCAGAGCCCAGTGTAGGGTGAGGTTTCACCAGGAGAGGGGATGCAGAAAAGGTTCCAGGTGTTCCCCAATGCTAATGCTCCACAGTGGATGCCTTTGTTGTGACTGATGGAGAGGACCCAGCTTCCCGTTCCCCATCCCCTGTGGCTCTGGGTGCTGGCTCTGGGTGCTGGCTGGAGCCTGTGCCCAGGCCAGCTGCCAGCGCTGTGTCCTTGGGCTGCTCTTTCTCACCTGGTCAGGGTGGTTTCTCAGTGCCTTGGTCAGGAAACGGATTCCCATGAGGAACAAAGGGCATTTTGTCTGGGGAGGAGACGGGTTCCTCTGCCCACACCCCGGCCCCCTGCAGCCGAGGGCAATGCCAAGCCTCTCCAGGGCTGCAGCCCTGTCTCCAGCCCTGCCCTTCCTTCAGCGCTCACCAGCTGCCAGAAAATGTGTTAAAATGAGCCCTTGGGTCACCAAAGAGCACAGAGTGCACTGGGACCACAGCTCCAGTTGCAATGGGACAGTGCCCAGCACCAGGACAGGGAACCAAAAATGCTCTTGTGCTGCACTAGCGCTTTCCCTTCTCCTGAGGGTGCCGGGCACCGGCTGGTTTGAGGTGTGAGAGCTTCTCTCCTGGGACCCCACATCTCACTGTCTCACCCCTGCCCATGCCCTGGAGCAGCAGGGGCAGAGGAAGGCACAGAAACTTTTATTCCAAGTAAACAAGAGAACAGCCCTGCTGCCCTGTGGAATTTCATAATTAGCCTTTCTTATGTTGTGGCTGCTCCTCGAATAAGGCTGGCTGTGTTTTCTTCTCCTTGGAGCAGTGTGAGCCTGTAGCCTGATATTGCCCAGTCCCTCAGAGCACGTGCAGTATGGATGGAGGCACGGAAAATGTCTGTGATGCTGCCTAAACAGCCCAAGAGATCACAGACAGGGGGAGAGCACCTTTGGGCTGTGACCTGACCCTTGTGTCTTTGCATATAGGGAGGTTCACGTTCCTGATGTTCAAAGTCTGGATGTGGATCAATGCTGAAGCTGCTCATTTCCAGCCCAGGTCACCTGGCAACCAGCCAGGATGGCAGAGAGTTTGTCAAAGTTTAGGCAAAACAGACTTAAAAGACCCCTTTGAAACTGGCATTTGCAAGCTGGCTAATTAGAACTGTGCTGCTACTGGGAAACAAAAAGTGAGTGCCTAATTGATAATTACTGAATCCCTACAAGAAAGTAACAGCAGATGGGTAACTAGTAACGGCAGTTAGAGACTGTTGCAGCCAGAACCTGCTTTGTACTGAGTTAAAACTTGAAACCTGGATGTTTAAAGGTGTTTAAGAGTCTCGGCTTTCTGCAGGAGCAAATGAGGGATCCAGCAGCGAGGCCACTGCTGGCTCTGGTGAGATAGAGGGCAGGGATCCTGCTGATCACAACATCGACTAGTTCAGCCCCAAAAGCACACCAGACTCCTAAAATTGCTGGAGAACTTAAGAATTCCCAAGACTGGAAACTCAGTACGTTTGGGGTCCTTTTTGCATTGCCTTCAGGGCTGCTGAGACCCAAGAGTCTCATGTTGCCAGGCTTGATGGTTAAAACAGTTAAAAGGCTGTAATGGTTAAAAATTATTAAAAACACATTTGCTTGCAAGATAGAGATGCCCCAGTTTGGAGCTGAAGGAGAGAATATGAATGTGCGGCACTTGAGGTGGTGGAGATGGATGGGAAGGGTTTCCAGGCCCAGGAATGGGCGTTCCTCACTGTGGGCTGAGGTTGCAAGGACATGGCAGGTCTATGATGTTCTCAGCAGAGCAGCCTTGGATGGCTAAGCAGGAAAAATCCTCCACAGAAGAACCTCTGAAGGCAGCATCTTGCCTGGGAACAGGCAGAGAGGACCATGGTTTGCAGAACAGTGTGGCCCAGGTGAGCAGTCCCCATGTCCATTGGGCAGGAGGCTTGATTCCAGCCCCTCCCGCTCCTTCCTGGTCCTGGCTCAGGCACTGACAGGAATGTTTCCAGCCAGGTGGTTATTACTGGCTTCCTCTCCAGGTGGGCATTCAGAGTAAGGAGAGAGGTGGGAAGGAGATGAAAAGCCTAGATACTCTGAAGCAGCTTCCTTCCTCTGAGGCTCTGTCAGCACCCAATTCAGGACTGAGTCCCTGCCTGCCTGCCTGAAACCCGAGCCATTCCCTCTGGGCCATGTCTCCTTAGAGGTCTCCCCCTCTTCCTCCCTCTCTCCTTCTTCTTCCTCCTCCTCCCTTTCTCCACTGCTGTTGGGATGCTCTGCCCCAGGTTGGGATTCGAGGCTGCTGCCCTGCGCTAGAGCTGCAGCCTAGAAGTGCAAGGAGATGTCGGGCTGGCGCTGGCTGGTTGATGGATGAGACCCATTTCTCTGCCTTCTTTTATTTTTTCAACTTCACTAGGTGAGATTTTTATCTCACCTAAAGAAAAACAGTCCTGCTTTATCTCCATCCCCTCTCTCCTGGGACAGGAGGGAATAGTCATTTCAACAACAGTTTTTGACTTTTTTTTTTAACTAATTAGCCAGCTTTTTCCTTTACTTCAAAAGCGAATATTTATTTCTGTGAGTCGATATACCCATCTTCACACTGGGAAGAACACACAAAACAGGTAGGTGGATTTATGGTTCTTTTAGGTCAGCGTGGTAATTGCAAATAATGATCTGATGGGGCTGAAAGGCTTGTATTTCTCTGGAGTTGCTTGAGTAGTTGAAAAGTGGAAGAAGAGATGATGAGAGAGTAGGAGTCATCCAGCCGAGGGGGACCAAGGGGACCAGAGGATCTGTGGGGTCTCCAGGTGGCAGGAGGGAGTTTTCCCTGAGAGCAAGGAGCTGTTTGGGCACAGTGTGACTGCTCTGGTTGTCTATTTGGGGTGAAAGAAGGCACTTTTGGTGCCCCAGGTCCCACCCCGGCAGTTTTGCATTGGACCCGCTGCCCAGTGCTGGTGCAGGATGGCGCTGATAGGGGTACGTTGCTTCTCCCATGGGATGCACGGCTGGGATTGCTTCACAAGACACCTCACAGCCTGAAAGAGCTCGGTTTGAAGGCAGTTCCAGGAACTCGTGTTCACCCAGACAGGGACGCTGTGCTTTGCTGTTTTGCTGGATTACTATGGCTTAAAAAGCAGTATTCAGTCTCCAGGTGTTCTCACAGGGCCCCGACCTCCCGGGGTGCAAGGGAAGGGGGGTCGGTTTGCCACGGAGCCCCGATCGTTTGGGTGAGGATGGAGAGGCGGGGGCTGTGCCTCTCTGGGGCCGCGGCGAACAGCCCCGCAGGAACGCGCTGGCTCCGGCACAAAAGGGGCCCGCGATGACAGCGGCCCCGGTGCGGGACACGCTGCGGGATTTGGCCGGACAGGGCGGTCGCGGGGCCGTCTGTCAGCCCTGCCCCGTGGCAGCGCGGGGAGGGCCCGCCGGACAAAAGGCGACATTATTCGGTGCGCAGGAGGGATGAATGGGGTATTGAGAACCACCTTCGAGAGTGGGTTGGTTTTCATCCCCCGTCGCTGGGCTGTCTGTCTGCTGGCGGGTCTCCTCCCCAGGGCTGGTCAGCAGGAGCTGAGCGGTAGGAGCAGGGAGGTGTAACGGGGACGTATCCCACCAGTGGTGGCCCCATCCCGCTCCTCCAGCTCTGTGCTACCACTGCTGGTGACACAAAAATCCTTGGTCTACCATCACCTCTCACTGGCGCTGGCAATAAAGGCAAAGGCTTGATCTGGAGGCTTGGGAGACCACCCAGCCCATGGTCTCAAGGGGCCTTGGCTGGATGGAGGTGGCACCAGCGCCTGGTCCCACCTGTGAGCATTTCCCACGCTGCACCTCTGCATTGGAAAACCAGGACCAGTGCAAGGTCTGAGAAGAGCTTTTCCCAGCGGGGGTGCTTGGTCACCCACACAGCAGATTGCATCGTCCTTTCCCACATTTCTGACCATGGGTAGATGCCTCCAGTAGCAGCAGCCAGTGCCACCCCTGCAGGAGATGCAGTGCCTCGTGCAGGCGGGAGGGATTAATCTTAGGGCTCAGCAGATACTCTCAGCCTGGCTCTCCAGCCGGCACATGAAAGCCTCCTCACGATGGCACTACTCCACCGGCACACGCCGCGGTCCCAGCTCTGCTGTCAGGCCAGCTGCTGGGACTGCTGGGACGTGGGCCTGGGTCCCCAGAGGTGCCACAGAAAGCAGGATCAGCTCCCACCCCACTGCCCAACTGGATTCGAGAGGAGCAGAGCTGGAGAACCCCCATCTCAGCATCAATTCTGAAGGGAGCATTTCTGACAGGGAAAGAGCATCTTACGATATTTAACCTCTTCCTTGTGTTCTGACTGATGTTCCCCCTTGCTTTCCATCCTGTCCCTGTGGTGTTTGTGTCTCCATCGCACAGGTGAATGAGGTTGTCCTGTCTCCAGGGTCATTAGTGGCCAGGCATTAGAACTGCTCAGGAGATCTCTTGGGTGCATTAATTACCCATGATTGAGAGATGCATGGCACAGAATGGGGTGTTTTGGTGACTCAAGTGCCGTATATGACCTCGTTCTGCCTGGTTGGACTCCATGGGGACCCCTGTGCAGGCTGGGTGCCAGGAAGGGACCCTGGGAGTGGGGAGGCTGTGTCACCTTCAGAGCAGATCCCTTCTTCATATTAGGAGGAGGTGGGCATGGTCTCCAGGAGCCTGCTGGGGGAGAGCACCAGAGAGGAGCCAAGGCTAAGCAGAGGCTTGGCCATGGCTGTGTCCAGGCTGTGGTGTTGGTCACCGGCAAAGCCAGAGCCGCCTTGCAGGAGGGACATGAAGTGGGCAGCCTGGTTGGGTTGAAGTGAAGCACCATCCCTAACATCACTGTCTGTTTTTTTCAGGGTCAGCCTCCTCTGGATGCCCACCTGCGGGAGGACCACAGCGCAGCAATGAGGCTTGGTCCCCACCCAGCCAACCGGTGCAGCGTGGAGAGGTTGGACATTGGGGTGCTGCCTCTCTCCCTGGTGGCAGCTGTGCTCCTGCTCCTCTTCAGCCCCACCGGTGAGGTCCTTTGTGCTGCAGTGGGAGTGGGGGAATTGTAGGCTCTACTGCTGTCCCCTGCACCCTCCTGGTTCTCATCATTAACAGACATGGCTAAGTCACTAATGAAGAGCAATTTGTCCTCCCATTTGGTGGTTTTATTTAGCACTCTGTCCTGGAAGAGGGTGGTGTTTACTTGAGCTGAGTTCCCCTTTTCTTCTAGTTTTGTGAAGATGGATCAGAGAATCGTGGAGGCCTCTAAAAACACTGTTTTCCTCTAGCTCCTCATTGATGTCGACAGACCAGGCAGATTTTTTTCAGGTCTCTCTTGACTTTGCTGGAGGATGCGCTCAAATGAATATTTCAGAGCTTTGATTTTGACTTAAAGGGAGCTGAATATTGAATATTAAACAATGTCCTTTTTATCTGTTGCTTTGTCGGCACTGTAGTGGGCTAGGTGTTAAAAATCCCTACAAACCAGGATCAAACGATCTTCTTAGAAGCCTTGCACTGCCACGTTCTGGGTGCAGAGGGGATCTGAGTTATCTTCCTCCTGTTACCCAGCCCACAGGACTGCTGTGTCCTTCCCCGTCCTCTCCTGCAGTGAGCCAGCCCCTCTGCTCTCTCGGCCTCCCCTGAATCCCCGTTCCTGCTGGCATCGCGGCATCGCGTTCCAGCCTGGCTGGGAGGGCAGCAGTGCCCATCCGTGCCCGGAGCTCCCTGGCCGCCGTTGTTCATCCTGGCTATGGGTGGCATCTCACTCTCAGCTCCTGCTCCTGGGTGCCAAGTTACAGTCACAGCCAGGCAGCTGCCCCACTCCCATCTCTGCTGGGGCTTCCAGGCCTTTCTTTGACTTCCCTGTTTGGGAGATGACTTAATGGATCCCAGGTCACATCCAAGCAGGGCAAAAGGGAGATGTGTTCACCTGTCGACTGTCCCCTCCAGGCTCAGGCTGCCTCACGGTGGTGACATCCACTTCTGGATGGCAGGAACTGACCTTCATCTCACTGCTCGTAGACTAAGCGTGAAGCAGGACGGGGCTGGATCGAGCCTGGTGTGGGAAAAGAGGCCATGGAACCAACACAGGCATTGATCACCCTTTGGCCCTGGTGATGTTGGGCTGACAGTTGGACTTGATGATCTCAGAGGTCTTTTCCAACCTTAACAATCCTATGATTAGCGTGGCGGGGTTTCCTTTGCTCAGGAGGTGTCACCTACGGGAGAGGGCTGTGACCCAGAGTTTCCATTCTGAGGTGCCCTGGATGCTGAAGGAGATCTGTAGGGCTGTGCTGTGAGCTGGCCTCAAGCATCTTCCCAGGGCTTTCAAGGTCCTGGGACTCCCCTGGGAGCAGGGCTTTCCAACATCTGGATGACACCAGCCCTGGAACCGTGAGGGAGAGGCTGCTCTCCCCTGGGTTTCCCACCACCGCTACATGAAGCAGTTTTGTTTAACTGAGAGGACAACAGCATTGCCTGCTCTGCTCCACGCTCGCAGGAGGACATTCCTGCAGCAAACTCTGGCTGAGCCCTTGGCAGCATCGCCCAAGCTCCGGTTACTGGCTGGGCTGGGGTCCCAGCTGCGGAGCCGTGGCTGTGCTCGTGCTCCTCTCTGCTCCCTCCCTGGCTTTAGTGTACTTCTTCTGGAGCAGCTGATGGTGCCACCAGTGCCCAGCTGCAAGGGCAGGGAGGTACATGTGGTCACAGCATGATTCCAGCATGGAGCCACAACCACACCACGTGATGCTGCCTCAGCTTCCCCGCCAGCAAAGCAGAGGAAATGATGTCCTGGCCAGGGGGGTTGGTTTTATACCTGCAAACCCCAGGTCTTTGCAGAAGAGGGAAGAGTCCAGGGGCCACCAGGTCCCGTCAGTCCCAGCTGTGCCTGCCCATGTCCCTGCTGCCAGCACCCTCTGAGCTGCACCCTCCTCTGCTTGCTGCAAGGACGCTCGGCAGATCTCATCCCTATTCTTCTCCCTTGCAGGCTGCACCTCTGAGCCTGCGCTGCCGCTGTTCCCAGGTGAGATCCTTCTCCTAAAGTCAACTTGTCTCTGGGAAGTTTTATAGTTGAAAAATATGTTTTTTTTTTAAAAGGGATTTTTAGAATTTAAAAAAGGAAGCTTATTGGGTTTGAAGAAAAGCAGCAACAAAAAGTTGAACTGCTTTTACAGAGAGGAACAAGAAATTCCTTATTATCCCTGTTCTGCTTATTATCCTGAGAGGAGGGATTTGCCCCTCCTGCTGAGTCCCTGTTCCTGTGCCACTCATCACACCCGAGCGTGACATCCCCTTGACGTGGCAGGGCAGGGGCACTCACACGCCTGCTCCCCATCGCCAGCAGCTTGAGACATCATCTCCATCCTGCTGACTCCCATGAGGGGAGAGCTCTGGACGCCTTCATTGAGGCTAACAAGAACTTGCTAATTACCTCTTGTTGCTTGTCACCCGTCACATGTCACCACCTGGTGCCCCATGTCCGCTTTCCTCCTCTCCCACTGGGTTGTTGCCCAGCTCATTAGTAGGCGAGATGATGGGGTGATGGTGCATTTCATCTACGCATTGAGACGTGCTGAGGCTTCATGTCTGCTGCTCCCAGCAGGTGAGAGAAACCCATGCCCCACCACCGGGTGGGCAGCACCGTGCCAGCAGCTGCCTTGTGCTACAGCAAAAGGTCACTGCTTTCTTTAAGGAGAAGAGATTTGGTGCAGAGAGGGCTCGTGCCCTCCCTGTGACACCCACCAAGTGTTTGTCAGCTTCTCAGCCCTGGGGTGGGCTCGGTGCCTGCTGAGGGGCCTCTCTCTGCCCATCCTTCCAGAGATACGGCTTGCCAATGGGCCCAGCCGGTGCCAGGGGCGAGTGGAGATCCACTACAACGGCTCCTGGGGGACGGTCTGCGACGATGACTGGGACATCGTGGATGCCAACGTGGTGTGTCGCCAGCTGGGCTGCGGCCACGCCATCACCCTCCCGGCTGCCATGACATTTGGCCAAGGGAGCGGACCCATCTTCCTGGACAACGTGGACTGCAAGGGCCGGGAGGCAGCCTTGAGTGAGTGCTGGAGCCATGGCTGGGGCATCCACAACTGCTACCACTATGAGGACGTGGCCGTCATATGCAACGGTAATGGGGCTGCGCTCCTCGGGGCCGGGGAGAGCGGGGGGTGCCTGTGGTGCTGCAAGCCCTGGTGTCTGCACACACCTTGGTGGAGCCCAACAGTCATTCCTCAGAGCCTGCTCCTCTGAGCCTGGGTCAGCCAAACCTCTTCTGCCTCCTTCCTCCACTCCTTTCCTCAATCCAGGTTATCTCCCAGCTCAGCACATCAGTGCTTCATGGGGGCACCAGCCTGTTTTGTGCTCCCCGTCACTCCCAGCTCAGGGACTTTGCAGCCTGTCCTGCACAATCCGTGGGGAAAGAGCACGCGTCCACCCACGCTGCTGCTTCTGACTCAGCCGCTGCCCAACTGCTCTTTCCCCTTTTGCCTTGCTTTGCTTTAAATCGCTGAGCTTTTCAGCAGGAAATGTTCCTAAAGGTGGGAAAAGCAGTGCAAAGCACTTGAACTTGGCATGTGAAAGTGGAACAGCTCTGTGCTGGCCCCTCTGTGTCCTACCTGGTCCTTCTGCCCAGCCATGTGGGGTTTGCTCATCATGCGTCAACCACGGTAAATGTGAAGCCACAGCTGCAACTGCTTGATGAGTCCCCTTGCCCTGCAGAAGGAGGGCTTGGAAAGTGTGGGTTGGGCCAGTAGCAATGAGAGAAAGGAGGTCATGGATTGAGCAGGAACCCTCAATTAAGGTGCTGCTGGAGGGGAGAGGTGGATGGGCTGAGGAAGGAAGTAGAGGGTCTTAGGGCAGAAGCCAAGGAGCTGGGACAAGGTGGGCAATGTGCTTCCTTGAAACAATATCATTATCCAAAGGAATATGGGTAAAACCAGCAGGGAAATGACATTAATGCTTTTTTTCTATATCTATACCATGATATTGGACCGAGCCTTGTGATAGATGAGGCCCTGACCCCTTTCAGCTCAGCACAGCATTAGGATTCAGTTCCACGCTGCTGGTCACAACTCCCCTCTGTGCCAGGAGCTGAGGTGCTGGCTCCATCCTGCAGGAAGCTCTGGGCAGCTGCAAATGCCTTCCCCTTCCCCATTGGGGCGGTTTGGTGCCAGAGCTCTCGCTTTCCATGCTCTGTGCGTACCAGCGCGTGTGCATGGCGATGCCCAAGCCGGGGAGACATGGAGCAGGCAGGACAGGCTGCAGGCAGTGATGGACACACCTCTCATCTTCCCTTTGCAGAGCTCTCGCCCACGCACGCCAGCGAAGGACCCACCAGCAGGACCCTCACGGCCGCGATACAGGATGGGGAACGTAAGCTGCTCGGCTTCCATGGGCAGGGGCCATCCTGGCTGAGGGCTGGGAGAGAGCAGCATCCCCCACCCTCCCATTCACCCATCCCTCAAACTCTCCAGCTCTGAGGAGCAGAGCCCCAGGCACCCCACTGTTGTGTCAGCCATGGCCAAACCCTGTCCCAGAGGTCACCAAGACTCCCACCAGACCTGCTGCCTTGCAGCACTGACCCTTCCCTACTGTTTGTCACCCATTTTATTGCTGCCATGGACACTGCCAGGTCCAGGAATTGCTGTGCCGTGGTGTGTGACCTCCTGGGGAAGGGTCACACGATGAGGGTGGGGAGGTCCTGGCGCAGATTGCCCAGGGAAGTGGTGGCTGCTCCAACCCTGGAGGTGTTCAAGGCCAGGTTGGATGGGGCTTTGAGGCCCCTGATCCAGTGGGAGGTGGCAGGGGGTGTAACTGGATGGGCTTTGAGGTCCCTTCCAATGCAAACCATTCGATGTTTCTATGAAAGCAATGTCCTCCTCACCGCCTGCTGCTGCCCCCCAGGTGACGGCCGCATCCGCCTGGTGAGCGGCACCGACGCCTGCCAGGGCCGGGTGGAGATCTTCTACCGCGGGAACTGGGGCACCGTGTGTGACGACGACTGGGGCCTGAGCGATGCCAGCGTGGTGTGCAAGCAGGTGGGCTGTGGCCAGGCCCTGGATTACAAGAGCAACGCCTATTTCGGCTACGGCACGGGGCTCATCCTCCTGGACAACGTCAACTGCGACGGCAGCGAGCCCTTCCTCTCCGCCTGCTACAGCCTCGGCTGGGGCATCCACAACTGTGGCCACCACGAGGATGCTGGCGTCATCTGCACAGGTGCCAGGGCTGAGCATCACCTCGGGGCTGTTCCCTGGGTGGGGGGAACTCCGGGGACACCCTGGTCCCCAAGGAGAAACAACCTCAGGGAGACGCTGAGGTGGCCAAGGTCAGGCACCGCAGGAGCATCCTTCCTCCTTACCTGGAGCAGACTGTGACACCACACCAAGAGCAGATGAGACTCGGACATTGCCCGAGCAGCAATTTGCAAGAGAAATGCCCCTGCCTGCCATCTCTCTGCTCCACTGGCTGGAAAAGGAGCTGCCCGTGCATGGAGGAGCACGGCTGCCCAGGGCCGGGCGTGCTGCCAGCCCAGCCATCTCCTTCCCCTCCCAGTGATGTGTCTCTGCCACTCGCCACTGATTGCCAGTTATGATGTTAATGATCCCCCTGAATTCCCTCATCATCGTGGCTAACGCTTCCCCTTCCCCACTCTTGAGAGACAAAGGGGCTGATGCGGGAGCAAAGGGACAGTTTTCTCGGGCTGGTTCTTTCCTCTCATCCCTCGCCCGGGCACTGAGCTGATGGCACCACCACGCACGGCCCCTGCTCGCTAGACCAGGGCAAGAACCAAGCTCTAGAGCTGATTAGCCCTGCCTGATAAAGCTCCTGGGTATGTGGAAATGCAAGGGACCTCTCGATGCTGCAGGTGGGACCTCGGCGCTTGGGTTGGGCTGGAGAAGCACCATCTCCAGCACATGAACATGGTCCATTTCCATTCTCATGGCCCTGGAGCACCCACATCACCCTGGGTCTGCCTCCTGGACTCTGCAGCTCCTCCCCACATCTCACCTCTGTCTCTCTGTGCCACCACAGGGCTGGACACGTCCACCATCACG
Organism: Tapera naevia; assembly: GCA_033556795.1. NCBI lineage: Eukaryota > Metazoa > Chordata > Aves > Cuculiformes > Neomorphidae > Tapera > Tapera naevia. The sequence continues at coordinate 2,278,264 of JAUMJJ010000220.1, forward strand.
TCCTTCACCACCTTGGTGGCCCTGGACTATGAAGAGACACTCACTGCCACGGCCACAGGTAGGAGGCTGGTGGCCACCCAGCTCACCCTTGTGCCATAGCCAGGCCTGGGGGCTCTCTGGGTGTGCCTGTCTCCTGTGGCCTGCCGTGACCCCAGCACGGTCACCCTGGGATCCTTCTGCACGCTCGGGCAGTGACATTGCCCATGGCAGGAGATTGCCATTGAGCCACCACGGTGCTGGAGGCCACTGGTACCGACCGGAACTGGGGCAGTGGGCGCTGGAACCAGACACTCCCAGTGCCCACGTGTCCCTACATTTGTCCCAGCAGTGACAGAGAGCAGAGACCAGCCCTCCCAGGCCACTGAGGAGGCCACGACTGCCCTCCTCACCATTGAGCAGGAAAGTAAGTGTGCGACTACTGCCAGTCCTCTGCAGGGTCTGCAGGGCCTCTGGGCTCCACATGCTTGAGGGGGGATCCTGTGCCCTCAGGGCCCACTCCACAGCCCCAGGATTTGCCCCATGCTGCCAGGGTCCACCTCGTTCTCCCGAGATTCACTCTATGCCCCCAGGGTTCACCCCATGCCCCCAGGACTTAACCCATCTCCCCAGGGCTCCTTTATGGCCCCCAAGTACCCCAGGGAGTTACGTCCTCAGGGCTCTTCCCACATTCCCAAGTCTCACCCCATGCCTCCAGAGCTATGGTCTGATCCCACATCCCCATGGGTAACCCTGTGCCCCCATGGCTCATCCCCGCCCCTGGAGGGCTGGGGGGGCTGTGGGCCCCCCGTCCCCTGCAGCCTCTGGCGGCCCCTCCACAGGTGGTGGCGTGCGGCTGGCGAACGGGAACGGGAGCTGCCGCGGGCGCGTGGAGGTGCAGCACCGGGGCACCTGGGGCACCGTCTGCGACGACGACTGGGACTTCGCGGACGCGCAGGTGGTTTGCCGGCAGCTGGGCTGCGGCGCGGCCCTCGCCGCCACCGTGCTGGGCTCCTTCGGCTACGGCAGCGGGCCCGTCCTACTGGACAACGTGGGCTGCGGCGGCGGAGAGGCGCGCCTGGCCGACTGCTTCCACTTGGGCTGGGGGCAGCACAACTGCGGCCACCACGAGGATGCCGGGGTCATCTGCAGAGGTGAGCAGCAGCATGACTGGAGGCCATCAGCTCCCACCTGAGAAGGAAGAATATCTGCAGTGCCTGGGCCCCCCAGGGCTCTGCTGAAGCCCAGCTTGGTGGCACGGAAATCCCATGAGATAACAGACATGAGGGTGATTTTGGCCATGCTCGGGCTGACTGTGGGAAATGAGTTCCTCCAAACAGGGTGGTGGGTGACTGTGAGCCCCCAGATCCTGGGGTTCCTCCTGCCCACAGGGGGACAGCAGCAGTGGTTGCGTGCCGTGGTGACTGGCGATGGTTGGAGTGTGGGTACCACCTCTGGTCTATGTGCACTTCCTTGGAAGCACAGTGGTCACACATCCCACCCTGCAGTGTTCCCAGCCTTCCCCCAGCTGCTGCTGGGAGGTGGTTCTGACCCAGCCCTGGGGGCACAGGCATCCCCTGACTCGTTTTTTCCACCCCTTCCCCATTGCACCAGGCACTGACGATGCTGGAGAACATTTCCAAGAAGCCACTGCTTCGACCACCACGCTGGCCCCGATCCATCCCAAGGATGGTAGGTGTTGAGGTGTCACCTGGAGATATGTTACCAGCCCTGGGGATGCTCTGAACCGGCACAGGGTGGAAGTGGCTTGGGCAGAGGCCAGCGGCTTCTGCCGTGCCTGGAGCACCGACCTGGAGCAGCCCATGGGAGGGGAGAAAGCTGTGCTGGTGGCACCATTAAGCCATGGCCTCTTCTGATGCCCCCAAGGCTGGTTCAGGCAGAGGAGGTGATGGACCTTGGTGAGGAGAGGTTGGGATGGGCCTCAGTGGGAAGAGGAGGCAATGGACCAACAGCACTGAGATGGGAACAGAGATTGTCTGTTCCTTCAACCTGATCATGCTCCATGATGCTTTGGTGGTCAGAGCCCTGCTCTGATGGTGGCAAGTGGTCACTTTCCACCTGTGCAGAGGCAGCAGTGGAGCTGTGGGCAGCCGCAAATATCTATCCAGCTTTGGAGAAACCAAGGCTCTCATTGGCCTGGGGCCACCAGGCCAGGAAGTGCCTCTGCTCCATCAGCCCTGGGGATCCCTCCTGGTGGATGCAGGCAGGGAGAGAGGGATGCAGGGCTGGGGTGGGCAGGGGCTGCCTCACCCCGTCCCCTCTGCAGGTTCCCTGCGCCTGGTGAACGGCAGCCACCGGTGCGAGGGGCGCGTGGAGATGTTCTACCTGTCCCAGTGGGGGACGGTGTGCGACGACGCCTGGGACCTGCGGGACGCCAAGGTGGTGTGCAGGCAGCTGGGCTGCGGGCGCGCCGTGGCGGCCTGGGGGGAGGCGCGCTACGGCCGGGGCTCCGGCTACATCTTCCTCGACAACCTCAAGTGCAAGGGCCACGAGCCCTCGCTGCTGCGCTGCTCCCACATCCGCTGGGACGTCCACAACTGCGACCACTCCGAGGACGCCGGTGCTGTCTGTGCCGTCCTATGACCAATGACCAACGGGACCTCGGCAGGTACAGGGGGACAGGGACAGTGCAGGGAGCTGGTGGCAATGCTCACGGTGGGGCTGCAGCCTGGCTGCTGGTCAAGGATGCTCACACTGTTCCTCAAGTTTCCCCATCATCCCGTGGGGCTCTGGCTGGGCCCCTGGGGGTGTCTGGGCACTGAGGATGGGCAGAGATGGCGGAAGACCAGGCTTTCCTCAGCTCCAGAAACACTGACTGAATCTTCCCCCCCCCAAAACTGCCCCTTGGTAAAACAAAACCTTTTTTTGGTGTGAAATCTGGTTGGTTTCAGCCACTTCATTTAAGAGAGGAAGAGAGAAAAATGGATTTTCTGCTGTGAAAATGAGGTTAGATCAGACCTGGGAAATGTAAACAGAGGCTGAAATGAAACTAGGGTGTTCCTGCGGCTCTGCAGCGAGCTGCTGCCATTCTGCAGCGTGCTCTGCAAACCCCCAGCACTCTGAATACTGGGTTCTGCTTCCCATTTTGGCAGAAGAAACACCAGGTCCTCACTAGTTTCCGTGGAGCAGGTGCACCCATGTTAGATCTCCCACCGTCTGCAACTCCATCCCACTCCACTGCTGCCCAGTTACTTCCCTGTGCTCCATTCACCTCCTGTTTCTCCTGGAAACACCTCTGGGTTTGTGAAGATCTCAGCCAAGATCTCCCTTTCCTGGGGGCTTTGACACTGCCAGTCCCTGCCCAAAAAAAGCCCTTGGGAAGCAGGGAAGGACAAGGCTCCCTGCAGCCTCCCCATCTTCCTCCTGGACCAGCTCTGGCTGCTGCCCTTTCCTGGGAGCTCTGTGACGCTCTGAGGTATCTGGTGCAGGCAGGGTGGGAACAGATGGAAAATCAGAGGGAAGACCCCGAACCCTTGCCCAGTGCAAGGGGAGAGTGGTGGAGCTGAACCCCAGTCCCTCCTGGTGCCATGTCCTTGGGGTGAAGGCTGCTTCCCTCACACCTTCATTATCCACTGTTCCTGATCTCCAACACGACACTGGCAAAATGCTCCTGGGGTTTGCGTGGACAGGGTGAGAAGGGCTCATGCACTGCACAGAGCTGGCCCTGGCTGCTCCTGCCACCCTGCTCACTCCTCGGGTTGTGCAATTTTTGTTAATATTAGATTGTGCACATTCCTGGGTTTCCTCCCTCCCCATTTTTCTTACTTGTGTTTGGGTTTGTTTTGTGAATAAACAAAAGCCCTTTGACACTGTGCTGGGCCCCAGCTTGCTGCCCCTTGGAGCCCAGGAGTGAACGGCTGGGGGGCAGCGATGTCCCAAGGGTGAGGGCTCCCCTCCTGTTGCCAGAAATCGGTGCAAATCCCGAGCAGCCTTTGCTTCCGGCCTGGCTGCGAGCGAAGCACCACCCACTCCAGCGCCGGGTCTGACTCCGGGCTCATTCCCGGTGGGATTTGGTGGGGTTGCTGCTGAAGCGGGTGTGTTGCTGCTGTGCAACTCTCCGAGCTCTGCAGCGCTGAGAGCAGTAAATTCCATGCTGATCACTTATGGCAAAGGATATGGGAAGAGAGATCATCCCTGGAGCTGCAGAGGCTGTGACTGCAGGGCTGGGGACAGGACAGAGGGCTCCCTTGGTTCAGCGAGGTTTTTCCACATCACCAGTGGCCGTGGCGCTGTGCGATGGGGGCATCCCAGCTGCTGGCCCTCTGGGGGCACCAGAGATGTGTCCTGCACAGCTCCAGGTCCCCTCGGGTGTCCTTGGTCCTGAGCCAGACCTGGCTGGCTCTCCACCTCTTCCCAGGACAGGACTCTCCCAGCGCTTTTCTCCCAGTCCAGTTTTCCACCAGCCGGGAAACTGAGGCATGGGAGCCTCTTCCAGGCAGGCTGCGGCAACGCAGCTGGACGTGGGCTCTGGAGGCTTCGCTGGGACCCTGGGAGAGGGCAGGAAAGTGGCGAGCGAATGAAACTTCTGAGGATCCCAGCCCTGGGACAGGGTACCAGCACGGGAGATGCCAGCCCTGCAGGGGGTACCAGCGTGGGGATGCTGGTGTCGTGACAGCCTCCCGCCATGGGACACAGCCGTGGCGGCTGCGTGGGAGCCCGGAGAAGCCGCGGTGCCTGCCCAGCTCTTCTGCTCTTGCCCACGTCAGCTGTTTCCCTGCGCCTGCAGCAGCTGCGGCTCCACATCAGTCGATGCCATCGATTAGTTCCTCTCTCCATCCCTGGGGAGGGGACAATGTGGGAGGAGGCAGGGGGAAGGAATAAATATTTTAGCAGGCCCAGGCAAAAGCTGGGGTTATTTTAGGGCTGGGATTTATGGCCTATTAGGAATAAGGAATGAGTCTGTGCTGGGGAGAGGAGACCCATTAATCCAGGCTGCAGGAGCACAAATGAGCAAGGGGAAATGGAGGAGGCTTTAATTATTTTGCTGTGTTCCAGAATAATAAGCCCTCAGCCGAGTGTTGTGTGGGGCTTGGGAGCTCTGCTCCTGGGGAACTGGAGCAGGTGAGGGGGTGCTCACCCTGGCTGTGCTGGGAGGGCTAGGGGTCCCATTATGGGACCAGTACGAGACCAGTACAAGCAGTGTGGCTTGCTGGAGCACAGTGTGGAGGATGCACTGCTTGCAGGGGGGGGGGTTGCACCGTGTGAGGGTGGCTGGAGGGGCCTGTGGGTGGGTGCACAGTCCTGGGTGCCCATCCACCATCCGTACCCCATTAAGGCAATCCCATCTGTGGCTGTAATGGGAGGAGCTGGGCACCAGCACAGGATGAGTCACTGCTGGAGGCAGCCCTGGCCCGGAGAGCATCCCTGGCTCTGCTGTGCCCAGCACCACCTGGGTGACCTTGGGCTGTGCTCCGCTCCCTGTGCCTCCCCCAGCTCTCCCTGCTGCTTCTGCACCCCCTGTGTGCCTCAGTTTCCCCAAAGGCACAGGGATGGGGGCCTTGGTTCCCCCTTGGCACACTTGGGAGTTGCAGGGACGCAGCTGCCCTGGCTGGGGGCACAGGGAGCACCAAGGGGCAGATTGACCCCACAGGGCAGCCTGCCCCATCCCTGCGGCAAGGGCTCCCAAGAACATGGGCATCCACGTGGTGGGGATGCAGGGCAGGGACACGCTTGGGCCACCTCTGCTTCCCATGGGGTGTGTGAGGACCGGGTCAACCTGCAGCATCCCTGAGCACAGCACGTCCTGAGTGTGGCCCAGGGTGCCAAGGTCACCCAGCAGGGCTGTGATGGGGTGCAGGAGCCATTCACCCCACGCCGCCCTCCTTCCGCTCTGCTGCCAGGCCTGGTGACGGCTCCCAGTGACGTCACCCGCCGAGCCAGCAGCTATTTTGGGAACTGCACAGTCACTGGCGCAGTGAGCCCGCTGGCAAAGAGCGGGGCTGCAGGGGGACGCTGCTGGCCGTGCCCCCACCGTGCCAGGGGGCTGCGCGGCCATGGCTCATGGGCACCACTGACAGATCTGCAGCTCTCCTTGCACCCAGGGGCTCCTCCACCACAGCTGCAGATCCTCCCATTCATCACCTTTCTCCTCTTTGCCTTTTTAATCCCATTCCATCCCCCCAGCACAGCTGCCCCGTGCTGCCACCGCTGCGTTTGGAGAGGGGTGGGAGAGCTCTTCCAGGCAGTGGTGGCGGCAGCGCTGCCTATGGCGATGCCACCCAGGAACCCACGGGCAAGGGGTGGGACTGGGGTCCCGTGGGCCCTTGGTTTAATCAATTTAGCATCTTTTTGGATGCAGCCATGAGGGTGCAGGGTGGGTGCTCCCAGCAGCCCCTTTGTCCCCGTGTGGGATCAGGACGTGCCCCGCGCTGCCGTCCTGCCAGAGAGGCGCCCGTCCCTGGGGCACAGCATGAGCAGAAAGAGGGGCCCTGCCCTGCAGGTGGCTCCACGCATGGGGACGAGGGACAGACAGAGGGGACAGTTAGGGTGCTCAGCCCTCTCCTTAGTGCTGGTTGCTATCTCTTTCCTTCCAATAACCCCCAGTTCATGGCCAGCAGGGATGCACAGAGCTGCCGTGAGGAGCTGACCCTGGCAGGCTCTGAACATGCTGAAAGTGGGGCTCAAAGCACCCCTTTGGAAATCCAGAGCCTTTCCCGTGTGACCTCGCATCTCTTTCAGTCCCAGCCCACCCCCAAACACCCCAAATCCTTCCTCCCTGAGCCCGCTGAAGGCTGTGGAGGGGCCACAGCAGGAGCAGGTGCTCAGCTCCCTGAACCCTGAGGGGGGGCTTCAGACAGGGAGATTGGCGGGGCCGAATCCTGTTGTGGCAGAGGTGCTGGGGGGGCATGTTGACACCCCCAGCTCAGCGTCTGGAGCCGCAACTCGGCCTTGGAAGGGGGGTCCCTGCCTGCACAGGGGCTGGAGGAGCAGCTGGGCATCCTGGGCTGGGGGTGGTTGGGGCTGTGTGGGAGCAGAGGTCCAGGGATGGTTCTGGGGGTGACTGGAGGGCACAGGGAAGGTGGGGTGCGTGTTCCCCCCCGGGCTGGGGGCAGGGAGCGCGGTGGTGGGCTGGCAGTGGGTGAAGCTGTGCTGAGTCACGCTGCAGAGCTGGCGAGCAGGACTGCAGCAAGCAGCTCGCTGCCTGCAGCGGGGACACCGTGACAGCCCCCTCCCTCCCTCCCTCCCGTGCACGCTCTGGCTTCTCGCCTGCTCCTGGGGGTCCATGATGCTGATGGGGGCGGGATGCCCAGTCTGGGGGTCCCGCTGTGCCCCAGGCTGTGGCTGTCTGGGTGCTTGTGGCCCTTCTTGCACCTCCCTGGCCACCTCCTCTTCAATAGAGACAGAACACCTCTGGGGTGGGGGTCCTGGGGACCCGTGAAGGGAGGGGAGAAGGCTGAGCTGTCCCTGGAGAATGAGTGTCCCCAACCCCACTGCGGGAGAGGTGTCCCTGGGTCACTGTGACTGCAGAGGCAGAGGGCCAGGGGCTTCTCGCTGCCAGCACAGACCCCAGAAGGCACTTGGGCAGCTGCAGGCACACGGGGCAGCTTTCCTCTGGCACTGGGGGGCAGGCTGGCAGAGACCCCCAGCACCCACCCAGGGCCACCAGCCCAGGGCCACCAACCCAGGGTACAGGACTGAGCACCCAGCCCAGCACTAGGTCCCCAACACTGCTGCCACTACACAGGAAAAAAGGGCTGGGGCAGCTCCTCTCTGCAGAAGGGAACCGAGGCACAGCGGGCACCTCGAGGATTGGCACCCAACGCTTCCACCTCCACCACTCAGAGCCCAGGGTAGTCCCATCCCCAAGGGACGCTGGTGACCACCCTGCCCAGTGCTGCCCACCGGCCCCACAGAGCTCAGAGCCACTTCTGGAGGAACCGAGACAGGCAGCGCTTTTTTTAGGTGCTCCATAAGTGTCGTCTGGGCTGTATTTATATCGGCTCCTTAAATAAGCATTGCCATCTGAGCCCGACGCGCCTGCTTAATTATTAATGCCCCGCGGGAGGCGGCTGTGCTGGTCTGGCCCCAGCCACCCCCCCCGATGGGGTCCTGCACCCCAGGTCCCCCCTGCTCCCCACCAGCACCTGGGGCAAGGGCTGATGTCCTGGCCACCCCATCTTGCCATGGACATCAGTCCTGCGTGGGAGCATCTTCCCTGGGGCTGGGAGAAAGGGGAGGGGTGTTCCAGGTGGAGATGCTGCAGCACAGGCACCTGCGCTTCTCAGCAGGTGTCAGGGACAAGGAGAGGGTGAGGGGCACCGCGTGCTGCCTGCCTATTCTGTCCCAGTGTCCCGAGGTTGTTCCAGGGAACGCCACCCCCGGGAGCCCTTTGGTGTTCCCCGAGGGGCAGGAGAAGCCCCGCGTCACGGTGGGGTTTATGCTAAACAGTGCAGGAAGGCAGCTGCTGCAGCAGAATTAATTTTGGGCTTGGAAAGTGCTTTGAAACCCTGAGATGAAAGGCCAGGGCTGAGTACAAAGCGATGCAGCTCAGCAGACAGGGAAAAGAAGGTCCCCTCCAAAACACCACAGGTCTGCTGGGCTTGTTGCTGGCTGCCCCATCAGCCACAGCTCCTCCATCACCTCCTGCCCCAGGTGAGGCAGCAGCCTGGCTCTGTGGTGTTTGGGGAGGGGTGGTGAACCCCTGAGCTTGCTCAGCTCTTGGGTATGGGGTCCTTCCTCAGAGCTGGTGGGACCCTTGGCTTTGGTGCATGGTGGGACCCAGCCTGCAGCCTGGGGAGCTGCTGGTGGGCACAGGGGAAGAAGGGACAACCTTGGCTGCTCCTGGAACACTTCTGCCACGTCACACCATCAGGATCAGGGCAGCAAGGTGGAAAAGGGGCTGGGGGGTTGAGGGGGTTGGGTGCTGGGGCCAGCAAGGGGTTCAGGCAGGAAGGACATGAGGGTTCTGCTGTCCTGCAGCCTGTGGGAAGGGGAAACAAAAGCCAAAGGTTTCCTCAGCTTGGTTCTCACCAGCCCAGCTGCAAAAGCCAAAACCTGCTTCCCTGGGCAGTTCTTCCTTGGGAAAAGCCAAGCAGCAGCCAGAGGGGGAGCATCCAGCGAGAGAGCCCTGGGATGGAGCCAGGACAGCATCCCAGGGCAGCGCTCAGCCCCGCTCCGCATTCCAGCCCCGAGGAATTCCACTCTGTGTCTCCTGCTCTGCCCGGCTCTGCCAGCCCCATCCTCACCCACTGGCTGGGAACACACAGGGCCCCGAGCACCAGGGTGCTGAGGACAACGCTCGCTGCTGCTGAAAGGTGTTTTGGGGGTGTGTCCGTACCAACAACAACTGCCTTGATCTGAAATGCAGGGTGCTTTGCACAGGGACCTGCGGGGGTGCCTGCACCATGCACCCCCCTCTCTGTGCCTCCTCCTTGTTCCAAGAAAGCAAAGGCAGAGCGAAGGGGCACACGAGCACATGACATTGCTCCACCACGGCAAGCGAAGGATGAGGACTTCTGGACCTGTTTTCAGAGCAGGCAGCATGAAACCCAACGACCCCTCAAGTCAAGGAGGATTTCCCACTTTCCCTTGGGGTGCCACAAGGCAGTGACAAGATATAAGAGGGAAGGCAAGAGAATGTGAAGAGAAGGACTCATCTCCCAGGCCACAGAAATTAGCAAAGTGGCACATTTGAAGGCGCCGCGGTATTTTTAATACCGTAGGCAGAATCAGGGTTATTGGGATTTTCTGGGACATCTGCAGAACAGACCCACATCCTCTGGTTCCCTGTGATTTCCCAAGCCACCAGCACCTGGGCTCTCACTGCAGGGGGTCTGCAGGCACCAGGCAGAGGTGGGAGAAGGGCAGTCAGTGACCGGCAGCCAGATGACACCTTCAGTTCTGCCCACCACAACCTTCCAACTCCAGCCACCCCCCACCTCACCTTCATCCCACCATTCCCCAGGCTGTAAAACAGGAAAATTCAGCAATATGAGGGGTGCTGATTGATGCCTCACAGCCCCAAACGGGGCTGGGTACACTGGAGATAAACATCACGGCCAGATCGCTGTGCAAAGGAATTTACAGCGTTATGAATGTCGTGCTCTGACCTGTGATGGGGAAGGAAATCGTCTGCATTGCGAAATATATTTATTGCTGTGGTGCTTTGACAGGAATAAATCAGTGTTTGCTTGGCGTGGGGCAAACACGTGGTCACCGTAAATTGGGGCTGCAGTGATTGGGACGAGCTGTGAACCTGCTGCACGTGTGTAAATCCCTGGATAAGTGTCACATGGCGAGCATGGAGAGGTGACGCTTTTTATTAGGGCAGCTGAGATATTTGGAGAAACCCAGTGAGCTTCCAGGCAGACAAGTGTTTCTTCAGGTCCAGGGTTATGTTCAATACAAGCCGTGAGGATCCCAGGATTGGGCCCAAGGGCTAATGTTATTTTTTCCAAGTTTAAGGAAGTAGACATTGAACCCAAATGCAGAGGCATCACTCAAGAGGTGGCTGGGAGGAGCCAGCAGTTCCACTCTGGTCGGTAGCCACAGATCCTGCCTGGCCTGGGGGACACCCCATGGCAATACAGAGGCTATCGATAAGAAATAGTTGCAATTGCTGAAACCCAGTCTGGGAGCCACAACCCGCTTCAATATCCACGTGCATTCCACATTTTTTAACTTCAGGTCTCTCCCCGGAGCCAACGTCACCCAAAAAACAGTGCAAAGCCCCAAGGCCAGGCTCTGCGGAAACGGCTCCTGGGCAGGACGAAATTGCTGCAATCGGAGAGGAGCCCCAGGCTGCCCTGGTGGACGGGCGCTCTCCTCGGGACAGCCGGGGTGGCAAACAAAGCTGGGCACAAAGGCTGCTCTCACAGCAGAGCCACGTGTGCGCGGGGAGCACGGCCAGGGACGCGAGCACAGGGACAGCAGGTTGTTTTATGGAGGAAATAGAGAGGATCTGGATGTATTTTGAGTTTGATTTGTCAGAAAGCAGGATTGCTTCTGTGCTCAGAAGCTGTAAACAAAGAAGTATTTTGTGTAAAGCAAATCCATTCAACCCAATTCTTTGTATTTCCTAAAGCAGTGCTAAAACCACAATAAAGATGGACATCTCACCCCAAAATGGTGTTGCTTGACACCAAAAACTCTTGGCAGCTTTTCCAAACCAATGTGTCCTCACCCACATGGGTGAGACCTTGGCCTGCATGTTGTGGCCACAGCACTGCCCCGTGGACACTGTCACCTCCTGGAGCCACCAAGGGCTCTGGGTGCTGCAGGAGGGCAAAAGGAATGACTGTGTCCTCCAAGACCATTCCCACCCCTCCACAGCCCTCACTGGGAACAGTGGCACCAGGAAGGGTTGGAACTAGTGGCATGGGCCCTGGGCATGGGCCAGAGGGAGGATGGCGTTTAACCCAGCCGGGACAAAGTGCTGCTGTTGGGATCAGCATCCTCTCAGCATGTCTTTATCCACAGTTCATTAGGAAAACAGGACCTCTTATGGCTTCTGATGGAGTTCCTAATGTACAGAGAACCCTGCGAGGCCTGGGCAGTCGGGTGCATGTGTTCCATGCGTTATTGATGAGGAGAACACAACGCTCCCAAGCTGGTGCTCATGAATTATCCACACTAGGAGTGGGCTCCTCTGTGGCGGGGGAAAGGGAAGGGGGTGCATGGGGGGCTTGGGTGTTTGCTCTCTACAACTCCCTAAAAGGAGGTTATAGTTGGGCAGGGGTTGGTCTCTTCTCTCGGGTGACCAGTGGCAGAATTAGAGGGCATGGACTTAAGCTTCGTCAGGGAAAATTTAGGCTTGATGTGAGGAAAAAGTTCTTCACTGAAAGGGTGATTGGCCATTGGAATGGGCTGCCCAGGGAGGTGGTGGAGTCGCCGACCCTGGAAGTGTTTAAGGGGAGACTGGATGAGGCACTGAGTGCCATGGTTTAGATGATGGTTGGTGTTAGTGTGGGGTTATGGGTTGGACTTGATGATCTCAGAGGTCCTTTCCGACCTTATAATACTGTGATACTGTGTTTGCCCCAGGCTGGGGCAGAGCAGCCTGGCCAGCACCCGCATGGCATCACGGGGCCACTCGCATGGGGTACAGGGCCTGAGTCCCTGGGGAATGGGGGGGCCTGGGCTGGGGTGGGGCTTGGAGCGAGTGCATCTGGGGTCTCAGTGGGTCTGAGTGGGTCTGAGCTGTGACTGAGTCCGGGGTCTTAGTGAGTCTGGGGGTTCTAGGTGTGACTGGCTCTGGGTGTGACTGGGCCGGGGGTCTCAGTGTCTCAGTTTCTCTGGGTGCGCCTGTGTCTGTGGTCTGACTGTCTCCGGGCTGTGACCGGCTCTGGGCTCTCAGTGGCTCTGGGGTCTGACCGGGCATGAGATCTCCGTGGGGTTTGAGTGGTTCTGGGCTCTCAGTGGCTCTGGGTTTTGAACGTCTCTGGGCTCTCGGTGCCTCTGGGCTCTCAGCGCTGCCCAGCGGCCGCGGGCGCTGCGCCTGGGCCTCTCCCTGTGAATCAGCACCGCCGAGCCGCCCCGGCCCGGCCCCGCCCACCCGCGGCCGCGCGGGGCACGACGGGAGTTGTAGTCCTCGAGGGGGGCCGGGGCGCGCGCCACTCCCCGCCCAGGACTGCAAGTCCCGCCGTGCCCCGCGCGGGGGTGGGCGTGGCCTCTCGCTGTGAGGGTGGCGCGGGGGGGGGGGGGGCAGCGCGCCGGGTGCAGCCGCAGCCGCAGCCGCGCCGGGAGCTCCCGCCCTTCCTCCTCCTCCTCCTCCTCCTCGCGGAGCCCCGCAGCCTCCTCGCGCCTCTCTGTCTCTGTCTCCTCTCCCCTCTCTCTCTCTGCCCTCTCTCTCTGCCCTCGGCGAAGATGGTGGACCGCGAGCAGCTGGTGCAGAAGGCGCGGCTGGCCGAGCAAGCCGAGCGCTACGACGACATGGCGGCCGCCATGAAGAACGTGAGTCCCGGCCCGCGCCTGGGCTCCGGCTCCCCTCGGGGCGGGGGGAGGCTTGGGGGCGGGTGGGGGGGGTTCCTTGTCTTCTCCCCCCCCCGCCGAGCCCCGGTGCTGTCGCCTTTTGGCGCCCCTTGGGACGCCCTGATCCGTCCTGGCTGCCTTCTCCTTGCCCTGGAGCCCCCCAGGCGTCCTTTCTCCTTGCCCCGGAGCCTCCCCGCTGAGCCCCACGCATCCTCTCCCCTGCCCTGGAGCACCCCAGAGATCATTTCTCTTCCTCTGGAGCCCCCCACGCGTCTTCTTCCCCGCTTTAGATCCTTCCTTGCATCCTCTCCCTTGCCCTGGAGCCCCCCAGGCATCCTTTCTCCTTTTCTGCAGACCCCCCCAGTGAGCCCCACGCATCCTCTCCCCTGCCCTAGAACCCCTCCGGGAGTCCTTTCTCCTCTTTCTCCCTGCTTTGGATTCCCCCACACATCTTCCCTGTCCTAGTGCCCACCTTCCCCCCATCCTTGTTCTGGACACCTCCACTCAGCCCCACGCATCCCCTCCCCTGCCCTAGAGCCCCACATGCATCATTTGTCCTGCTCTCTGTCCCCCCACGCATCTTCTCCCCTGCCTTGGACCATCCCAGGCATCCTTTCTCCTCTTCTGGAGCCCCCCCCCCCCCCACATCTTTCTCCCTGCTTTAGATCACTCTTTGCATCCCCTCACCTGCCCTAGAGCCCTCCATGCATCATTTGGACTCAGTGATCTCAGAGATCTTTTCCAGCCAGATGATTCTATGGTTTCACGTGCCCTGGTGCACCCCCATGCATCCTCTCTCTTGTTCTGGAGCTCCCTGCTCAGCCCCATGCATCCCCTGCCCTAGAGCCCCACACGCATCCATTCCCCTGCCCTAGTGCCCCACCTCCCTGCATCCTCTACCCTGTTCTGGAGCGCCTATCCTGCTCCACACATCTTCTCCTCTGCCCTCTGTCCCCCCAGGCATCCTTTCTCCAGTTCTGGAGCCTCCCACGTAGATCCACTCATCTTCTGTCCTGCCTTAATACCGTCTGCTGCATCCTCTCCCCTGTTCTGGAGCCCCTATCCTGCTCCATGCATCCTCCACCCTGCCCTGGAGTCCCCCACACATTTTTTCTCCCATTCTGGAGCCACCCATTCAGTCCCACACATACTCTCCCTTACAGTCCCCCCATGCATCCTCTGCCCTGCCCCAGAGCCTCCCCCCACTCAGCCCTACACATCCTTTTCACTGCTCTAGAGCCCCCCAATTCTTTCTCCTGTTCTGGAGCCACCCACTGAGGTCCATGTATCCTCTGCCCTACCCTAGAGCCCTCCACTCAGCCCCATGCATCTTCTCCCCTTCTACAGATTCCCCTCTCCTGCATCTCTCCTGCTCTAGATCCACCCACGCATCCTCTCCCCTGCCCTAGAACCCCCTGTGCATCCTCATCCCTGCTCTAGAGACCCGCCCTTAGCCTCACACATCTTCTTCCCTACCTTAGATCCCCCCATGCACCCTCTCCCCTGTTCTGGAGCCCCCATCCTGCCCCACACACCCCCAAATCCCTCTCTTCTCCCCTGGCATAGACCCCCACACACATCATCTCCTGTGCCCTAGAGCCCCTCACTTGGCCCCACGCATCCCTCTGTTCTGCTGTGCTGCCCCCACGCATCCTCTCTCCCATCCTGCTGCCCCCTGCACACCCTCTCTCCTGCCCTAGAGCCCCCGCCCTCCCCTATCCTCTCTCTCTCTCCCCCTGCAGCCCCTGCAGAGCCCCCATCCCCTCTGGTGCAGGGGGCAAGGTGCCAGTGCTGGGGTGCAGTGCTCCTTGAGGGGGTTGCACTGGCTTGGGGGGGTTCTGAGCCCCATGGGGTGAGGCTGTGGGGATCCCTGGGGGGGTGGGGGGTGTTGCATGCACAGCTCTCCCTGCTGCCAAAATACCCCCCATCGCTTCCGTGCATCCCTTCCTGCACGGCGAGGCTGGTGTGTGCTCGTGACCCCAGAGATCGGGAGCCCTTTGGCTGCCAAAGCTTATTTTTACTGCACTTGGTTGGAGATTTATGAATTGAGTCATGTTGTATTCATTTCACGCTCTTAAAATAAAGACTCTGCATATAGCAGGCTGATCTGATTTGTGACACCGAGCGCTCCCCTTCAATACTGACATTTTGACAATATAAGAAGGGAGAAAAAGCTGTATCTCTGATCTGATCTTGCAAACAAAGCAATCGTGGGAGGCAGGATCAAGTCATTCCAGAAGATTCTGCATTTGTCATATTGCAGAGAGGCTAGACTGGGTGGAGGGAGGGAGGGGGTGCTTTAAAGGGGAAAACTGTTCTTTATGTTTGTCTTCTTAGTCAGGTCTGAGCCTTCGTGAGGAGCCGGGGTGTCCTCCCCAGCTGCTGAGGAGGGAGTGCTCATCGCGGAATGTCGCAGTGTGCCGCGGGTGCAGCTCTGGCTGCCCGTGTTGCACCATTTTGTCGATAACCTTGTGTTGATCGAACAGACAAAACTGTCACAGCCTGGGAATGGGGAGGGAGGAGGTGTCTTATCGAGGGATGAAATACAGATAATAGGAACGAGATATTATCAGGTTAAACCAGCTGGGCTGTTCCTCTGCTCCGTGATGGCTTTTGTACCGCTCCCCGATAACGGCATCTATTCATTTTAGCGCACAGCCTGCTGCGTGAGCAGATCCTACAGCTCATTTCCTACGGATAATGCAGCTGCTGTGACAAAGCCGGCTGGGATCCGCCTGGGATGCACAGCCACACTGTGGTGCTCCCGCCGGGCGTGTGTCCCCAGCCTGCCTGCCCGGGCTTGGGGTTTAACCCAAAGGTGCTCTTGGAGATTACGTATACGTTTTTTCCGTTCCGTCCTCGCTGGCCCTGGTGAAACAGTAACCCGGGCTAATGCCGCTTATCGGCTGCCGTGGGGTTTGGCTGTAACAAAATGATTCACAGCGGGAGTGCCGACACCTCCTGTGACGGCAAACAAAAGGCAGAGCTTTGTTCTCCATCTCTGGTGCCCCAGCTCCGGCGCGGCTGGCCCTGGCGGTGATGGGCACGTCACTCTCGGTTATCCCTGTCTCGGTCCCGCGTGCCGCCCATCCCCCTGCTCCGCCTGTGCGGGGAGGCTGATGACCTCGCACTCATTTCCGTAGCAACGCCGAGTGATGTCACACGCGCCGTCCGAGCTGCAATGCACCCAGGCGGAGGCACAGAGCATGCGGGCTGCGGCTGGCTGCGGTGATGCAGAAGCATTCCCGTGCTCCCTTCCATCTCCTGCCCTCCAAAGCTGGCTGTGCCCTGGCTTCTTTAGTGCTGGGCTGAGAAGTACTGGATGGTTCACCTTGAAAGCCTTAATGTGCAGCAAAGAGGCTCCTTCTCCTGCAGTGTGGCATGGGGGGGTGTGTGGCAGCAGGGCGTGCCATGACGGACGTTCAGCGAGGCTCAGCCCTGCCTGCTCGGGAGCTGGTGCTGCACAGCTCTTTCAGTGGTTTAAAATGGAAATGGTGCACTGGGGCTGGTGTGATGTGCTGCTGCACCCAGTGCTGCTGGGCACAGGGATGTGCTGGATCACCATAGTTTCTTCCAAATAATATTCTGTGTATAACAGTTCCTAGCTCCTGTCTTGCGGCAAGTGCCAGCTGGTGTCCCTGCTGGGTGCGCACAGTTGTGTTGCTGCTGCAGGAGCAGCGCAGCTCCTGCAGCCCTGGAATGTGACCAGTTTATGGGGTGTCTCAGTCAAGGGCAGCAGGTGGTCCCTTCACCTGCCGGAGTGGGGAAAAGGGGATCTGCATCTGGGAAGGGCGGTGGGGCTGGATGCGTCGCTCCAGGGTGTGGCTGTGTGACCTTGGTTGTGTCCCTTGTCCCCCAACCCTGTCTGGGGCTGCGGCCCTGTAATGTATTGGGGAGCAGGAAAGCTCCCAGCTGGTCCCTGGGGCGGTGGCCATCAGGCAGGTGTTGGGCTTGGCCTTGCTCTCCCAGGCAGCATCAGCAATTCCCTGGCTGTGGCTCCACTGTCTGCAGTGCCGTGATTGAAGTGAGCAGCCTTTTTTTTTTTTTTTTTTTGTCTGGTTCAGCCCCACAAAGAGTTTTCCGCCCAGCCCAGCCCCTGCAGATCAATATCCATTAGCTGAGGAGCAGCGATGCTGCTGGAGGCTTTCTGGAGGTGGAGCCCTGCCAAGCCAGCGGGCGCTGCCTGGGGAGTGGAGCACGTGCCTCCCCGGAGACCGTGGGGATGTGCAGGTGAACAAGGGAGATGGCTGCAAGAACTTGTGCGGGGGATAAGCAGCCCAGAAAGGGCGTGGGGAGGGTTATTGCATTGTGCCTCTGTACCTGGTAGGCGTGGGACTGGATGGCAGAGGCTTTGCGCTCATCTGGAGGGAATGGTGCACCTTGGCTGTGGGGACCCAGCCCCACAGCAGGGCGATGGCTCTGCCGCAGTCAGTGGTGGTGGTGGGTGTGGGTGTGGAGAGGGGAAGGCTGGAGATCATAGGATCATGGAATGGCTTGGGTTGGAAGGGACCTCAAAGCCCATCCAGTTGCACCCCTGCTGTGGGCAGGGACACCTCCCACTGGATCAGGGGCCTCCAGGCCCCATCCAACCTGGCCTTGAACATCTCCAGGGATGGGGCAACCACCACTTTTCTGGGCAACCTGTGCCAGGGCCTCCCCACCGTCTCAGGGAAACATTCCTTGCTAAGATCTCATCTAAATCTCCCCTCTTTCAGCCTGGACAGGCTGCAGTCCTCCTAGTTGCATGGCCAGGTTAGTGAGGATAGCGGTTTTTCCCGCAGATCGTAGGCTCGCCCTTGGAAAGGGTGGAAGTAATGCTAATCCCTGCCTTCTGGGAGTCCCAGGGGAGGGGAGCAGGGTGAGCTGCTTTCTGCTTTGCAGCCTAGATGAAACAAAAGAGTGAGGTGGAGAGGCTTCTCCTGGAGGGGTGCTGGGCAGCCATCTGTGATGGCAGGAAGGGAGCAAGGCATGTGAGCTGCTGTAGTAGCACTTCCCGGGGGGCTGGGGAATGCTTTGGAGAAGCCATTTCCAGTGCCAAGGTGGAGAGGGTACGCTGGCATCTGATGACTGCATTGATGCTCTTGTCACCACCCCACGTGCAGGTGTTGTGAATGCTGCTCAGCCTGGTGGTCCCTCCTGGAGCGTGGGGCTGTCGTGCTTCCAGACCTCCTCATGCACAGAGGAGCCGTTTCCTTACCTCGCCCTTTGGCAGAGCGGAGTTATGATGGGGAGGGTCTCAGTCCTCGGCAGCCCAAGCTCTGAGAAGCTTCCCTTTGAGCTCCTGGCCAGTCTTTATCTCCTGGCTTTAGGAAGAGCCACTGAATGGTAAGACTGTGCTAGGCTTCTCTCACTTGGCCAAGCATAACTGCCAGGTGTGGATTTGATTATAGCTCATTTTGAGCTTAACAAAAGTGATCTTGGGGTTGTGGAGGATGAAGCTGTTGAGTCCTTTCCTGATGGCAAAGGTACATGGAAGCAGTAAAGCTCTTGGGCAAGGGCTCTCTAAGAACCATGAGATGTTTGGGGCTTAGCCAGTCAGCCCCTTGGGCGGTGGCTTGCCCCGATAGTGCCACTCAGGAGGCTTCTTTGGAACACCAATAAGCTTCATAATACATGTGGACAAGCCCTTTTCTGCCCAGGCTTTGTTCACCAGCTGATCCCAAAATCACTCTCTGGAATGATGGGAGCTTGGACTTGCTCAAAGCTATAGGAACAGCAATTTAAGTGCCCTTAAATTGCACTTCAGCTCCAGAAGTGCTTTCTGAATTGAAAATTACTGCACCTCTGGAGCATAGGTGCTCTGTTCTTGGCTTGTCTCATCTGAACTGGGTCATCTCGTTTGGCATCCTCTCACCGGTTCTTGTGAGAGTGCTGGATGGTGCTTGCAAGAGAAGTGAGGGCTGTCCAGATAATTGCATTGTGTCCTTCCGCCTCCGCTGCTTCCAGCCACTGGGTGATGGGTGGTGCTCCCTATGGGCATTCTCTGGGATCTGAATTGTGGTCAGGGGAGATGGAGAATCTGCTGCTTCTGTTGCTGGTAGCAGGAAGATTTTCCTTAATTTGAAGATCCTCCTCATCTTTGTGTTCCCCTGCTCCATCTCTTCTGCTCTGTGAGTTTCTGGACTTGGGTGCGGAGCGCTGCTGGACTTGGTGTTGCTCCTCTCCCTTGGCAGAGGGGAGCAGCATGTTGGGAGCTCAGTAGCAGTCTGGCAGGGAGGAGCAAATGGGACTGTCAGACTGGTTCAGACTGGAGCTCCTGCTCAGTACATCCCAGCCAGGCACTGGGTTGTTCAGAGGCAGGAACAGAAGGAAGAGGGGGCTGGAAAACACTTCTGGTCTGACCTGAGGGAGCCTTTCCCTAGTAGGGTTGGTGTCTGGGGCGTTGAGGACTGCAGGTCTGAAGCTGCCTCCTGCCTTCTGCCCAGTTCTGCCTTCTGAACCATTACTGACAGTGAAACGTGAACACATACTGGAATGATCGTTACAGAGCCCAGTGAAACAGGATTTGCCTGGCTTCCTGAGCCTTTCTCCACTGACAGTTGTGATAGGATACAGGCATCCTCTTCCACTTCATGGTGGCAAAGCTTAGTCTTGTCTGGTGCATCCTTGATGCACCCAGGTGCTTTCCCACATGTCAGTGCTCTGAAGCTCAGGATGTCTTTTCCAGAGCCAATACTATTAGGAATGTCTCTGTGCTGACTGGTTTGGAGCCAGCTTAGACCTTCTTTCCTTTGTCCGGGCTTTTGTCATGTCCCTCTGGAAGGCTGAAAGCCTTACCTAGCTTGTGTTCTTCACTGAAAAGGGAGCTGACCCAGCCTGTCCTGGGCTGAAGCCTCCCTCCTGATGGATTCACCTCACTGCAGGCAAATGGCAGCCTGATGGAAAGCACAGCACTGATTCCATGAAAATGGCAGCAGGAATTTACTGCAAGCAATTGTTGCTGCAGGAACACGGTAGCTTGGAAAGACGTTTTAGTACCTGCCCTAACGAAGGGGAAGCAGCTGTGAATTTGTCACCATGCTGGTGAAGATGTGATGTTTTTTTCCTTCCACCTCTTAAACCTCCAGGTTGGCTTGAGGGTTCTGCTCAGATAAATGGCCCTGGCTGGTTTCCCACTGGCAGAAGTTGGGTAAAATGCTGTGCCCTGGTTCCTGGCTGCCAGGCTCTGCCTGCTCTCCTGCCTGTGCAGCTCTTGGTCTCTGCAGGTGGAGGAACCCTTGTTTTCCCCCATGGAGACAAAAGTGGCTTTGGGGTGTCCGTGTGCCTGACTGTGCTGTGTTTGCTCAGGGGTGGTGGAGGACCCCACAAGGTGCCTAAGAGGGGAGCGTGGCTCTGGTCCTGCACAAGATTCGTGCACCGGCATCACTTGAGGTCCCCTCCTGGTCCCCACCTCTGCCTCCTCCCACCTTCCCCCCTCCGAAGTGCAGCAAGCTTTGAGCAGCTGTGGGAGACTGCCCAAATCTACACTTGGTCTGGAGGAGCAGGAAAGGGGAAGGATGTGGCCCTGCAATCAGCTGGCTGTGGGGTTTGTGGGACTCAGTGTGTCATCCCCTCGGCCGGGCACAGCTGGTGCTGTCACAGCCAGCTTTCTCGTGTTTGTTCTCCTGGCTGCTTCATCTAATGAACATCCCTCTTCCCTTCCTAAAATGAAGGAAAATGGTGACAAAAGGACCCTTACCCTGCTCTTCACTGGTATTCTTTTTGGAAGCAAGAGGCCTGACTGGTCTCCAGAGCCCAGGTGTCAATGTGCTGGGTTCCTCCCTGGCTCTGGTGGGGAACCTGCCTTGGGGAGGAGCTTGGCAGCACCACAGCTTTGTCCAGCTTCCTCAAGCACACAGGGATGGTGAGCAGGAGCTGCTGTGTCTCACCAGAGCTGCTGGAGCCTCTGACCTCTGGCTGGGGCTGGTGGGGCACAGTGCTCTGCATTCACCCAGGAGCCTCACCCTGGCTGCGGTGACGGTTTGCTTGTGGGGTCTGGAAATCTTCCAAAACGGTAAATGCTGGAAAACAGAGCTGAAATGATGAGGCAGCAGTCCTGGGGCTGCAGGAAACACAGGCAAGACTGTCGCTCAACAGCAGTGCCTTCGTCTAGCTGTTGAGACAAAAGCCTTTGTCTGCCTGTTTGAGCACAGGCTGCCCCCAGTCTCGAGTTTGTCTGTGCTGAACCAAGTCCAGTCACAGCTCGAGGACCACCTGGCACGTGCTCACTTCGGTATTAAACCTGATTGTTGGCCCAGAGCTGGTAATGTGGTGCCCAAGGGCAGTGCATTAGTTAAGAGCAGTAGGAAAGTAACTGGAGAACATGTCCCTGCTGATGGCATGAGATTCCCTTAAAGCGATCCCTAGATTAGGGATTAGAGCACTGAGTGTTTCTCTTCTCTAACGGAGATGTCAGATTTGAGTGAGGCTGTGGGCAGCTGCACTGGGAGGTACTCACAGTACAAAACGTTCCTTAATTGTCTGCAAATTCCCTCTGATCCTGCTGGATGGGTTGCCTTGCTTGGGATAGATCTTTGCTGACGTACCAGGCAAAGCTACTTGGCATGTCCGTGTCTTCAGATTCCGCTCTCAAGTGGTGTCAGCAGGGCTGTAGAAAAACACCAGCCAGAAGACTCAGCACCATCACTGGGGCGGCTGCTGACGGACACGTTGTTTGGACAGTTGGGGTGCTCTGGGCACAAAGTTAATTAATGGAGGCTGGAGAAGCTGTTGCTGTGCTGTAACAGACGTGCATGACCTGCTGTAAGATGTGTGCCTGGAAGAGACCAGTGCTCAGTATTCCACAGGGAATGAGGACTTGGGGAGGATTAACAGCCTTTGATTTACACCCGGGTGAGGCAGGCATTGGAGCTTGGCCTGTTTATGCTGTTGGGGTTTGTCCCGTGGGGTGATTATTTCATCACCTTGAAGTTGGGAGCTTGGTTTCTTGCATTTGGTGGTGTCAAGACATCATCGCCTGAGGGACTCTGTCACCTGTGCTGGGCTGAGATCCCATCTGTGGTGGCAGTCCCTTGGGATTCAGGAGAGGGCTGGGAGGAGAGCTGGAGCCAGGCAAGAGTGGTTAAACCCACAGTCAGATCTAGAACAGGAAAGCTGCTCTTCTCATAATTTAACATGGGCTGCTGTGCCCCAGAAAGCTGCCAGAGCACAAACTGTACTTTCTGTTCTGCAAGTGCATTTAAGACATTAAATAAAATGGTCTTTGCTGGATGTGTTTAAGATCAAGCCTGCAGTCCCTGCGGCAGTGGGAGGGTAAAGTACATCAGGAGGGATAATCACCTTATTTGCTGGTGCGGAAGTGAAACCTGTGGTGGAGCTGGCACATTGGGGTCCACCTGGGAGTTTGGGAAGTCTCATGCTTAACCTGGTAAAACATGTTTCAGGCACTGTGAGGAACTGCTGGTTCTACAAGCCAAAAGTCTTAGAGCAAAAATCTTGGGTGTTTTTTCCATGTTTCCGGAACCTTGCCTTGGTGTGTGACAAGCAGAACATCCCCAGGCGCTGGAGTAACTGCACGAAGCAGTTAAAAGCTGCTCTGGCTGCAGGGAGGTGTTTGCATGGTTGCACCTTCTCCCGTTTCACCCTGCTGGAGCAGCATCGCTGGCCGCCGCGGCAGCGATGGCTCTGCCAGGCAGGAGGAGGCTGTGCCAGCAACCAGGAGTTGCCCGGCCCATCCTGCTCCAGCAGGCTCCCTCCTCAGCCAGAAGCGCTCTTGACCTTTCCCAGGGTGTCCTGCCCGTGGCACCTCGTGTCTCCTCTCTCTGTGTGGTCCAACTGGATAGAGGTCGCGGGTACAGCAGAGCTCTGTTGGTTTCTGAGCCCCCGATTAAGGCCAAGCATCTCGTGTTGGACTGCGGCTTGAAACTCCGGGGAGGATTTGACGATGCGGTGGCAGCGGGGTAGAGGTGAGCAGGGAAGCACTAATATCTGAGCCAGATTAGTGCTCTTGGGAGCTGAGAGGTAAGTCCTTAAGCAGCTAACGCTCCTGGCAGCACCAAACACCCTCCCCTTGTCAAACTCGGTGCTTCATCTCGTGTGTCCCTGCTTGTGCACTGGAGTCCCTGCAGTCTGCCTGACTCGGATGTGGTTTGCCATAAATTGGAGGAGACAAAAGAAAGTCTTCCCTGATGGTGATGGTCTTAAGCCTCTAGAAATGACCAGTGATAGTCCCAGTGATGGCTGCTCCAGCTGAAAAACCTGCAAGTGGATGGA
This sequence comes from Tapera naevia, assembly GCA_033556795.1. Taxonomy (NCBI): domain Eukaryota; kingdom Metazoa; phylum Chordata; class Aves; order Cuculiformes; family Neomorphidae; genus Tapera; species Tapera naevia. The sequence goes on from JAUMJJ010000220.1 coordinate 2,301,382, forward strand.
CTTTTCTGAAGAAGAATAATGCTCAAAGGGGAAAAGAAAATCAAGTCTCTCAACTTGCACAGAAATGCTGTTGAGGGAAGAGCTGCAGTTACTCTTCAAGAGCTTTTCAGCTTGCATCTGGAGAAGCTTCATTCTGCACGGAAGAGGCTATAGAAATCACTGATTTAGCATTCTCCTTTCAAAAGGATCTGCTCTGAGCTCCCACAGCTTTTAAAGTGGTCCAGGACCACATCTGAGCTCCTGTGGCAGTGGAATGCTCTGGCACGGGCCTTCCTGTACTTCCTATTTCCAGAGCATCCTTCTTATGAGGAAGGGCTGAAGAGCCCTGAGTCTGTTCAGCCTGGAGAGGAGAAGACAGAGAGGATCCCATCAATGCTGATCAATATCTAAGGGACAAGTGTCATTGGGATGAGGCCAGACTCTTCAGCAGTGCCCAGTGACAGGTCAAGGGGCAATGGGCACAAAAAGTGGAGCTTGGAAAGTTTCACCTGAACATGAGGAGAAACTCCTTCGCTGTGAGGGTGATAGCAGAGCCTATTCTAGTGCTCCCAAGGAGGGTGTGGAGTCTTCTTCTCTGGAGATCTCCAAACCCACCTGGGTGTGTTCTTGTGCAACTGCTGGAGTTGGACTGGATGAGCTCCAGAGGACCCTGTCAACCCCAACTGTTCTGTGATTCCACATGCGTTGCAGAGAGCTCGGAGAGAGGGCGGATCGGCAGGGAACGGGCTGGATAACGCATTGCGGGTGAGCTGCGGGTGCTGAGTGACGGGGTGGTCTCGGGCCACTGCTGAGGTGTGGGCAGATGATGTTGCCAGCTGGGGAAGGAGTAGCCTGGTGTCCCTGCTGGTGCTTTGTGTGTAGCAGGCAGAGGTGCTGGTGTCCCTTCTGCTGGAGCTGGGGCTGTGTCAGCCTGCAACACAGGGCTGGGGGGTCGGCTGGCTGCCTTCCCCAGCTGCTGGCAGGAGAGCTCGAGGCCAGCAGAGACTGATTCTTTTCCCCAAGAGCTTTTAGTGGTTGCAAGGCAGCTAGTGGCACCAAGACTGAGACAAGTTTTCCTACCAGTTTTTATCTTGTCTAACAGGCTGTCCTTTGGAAAGGCTACAGAGAGTCAGGGCGTTAATGAGGAAGACAAGAACTTGGGGTTTAGTTCCTTAATGACTCAGATGGGCAGGTCCTGGCTGTAGGAGCAGCTCCCCTCCACAAGGCTGTGTGGTGCTGATTCAGAAACTGTTTGTAGCTACCACTGAGGCACTGAAATGTATAAGTGATGCCCCTGCTGGGGTTGTTCCTTGCACTGATTATTGCGATGTGTCTGGGTTGCCCTCTGTTCACTGCATAGCCCTGGTAGATTGCAGGGTCTAACAACATGCCTGGAAGCCCCGTATGGAATGCAGGCGCTTCTTCCCTCGTGCTTGCCTTATCTGGAATGCTGCAGGAGAAGCTGGGGAAGTGAATCAATGGCACCCAGGTGTGCTGCAGCAGGAGAGCTTGAGCCGTTAGACCAAACACCGGGACTGCAGCGCTGCAGATAAGAGGTGGCACATGAAATGCTGCTACCAAACACGGAACAGGAACAGCTGAGAGCTCTGCTGTTGTCACTGGCTTTCTCACCTTGGCTTCCTTATGGCCTTTTTTGCTGAAATCCATCAGAGCCACGCAAAGTGGAGTGGATCTGCAGGCTCCAAGGACTGTTCAAACCTGTGTGTGATGCAATGAAATTCCCTTTGGCTTAAGTAATTGTTGAGCTACCGAGGCCAGTGAAATAAATGCTCTCTTGGTTTTCATGTCTCACTTTCAATGTGAAGACTTTGTCTTGGGTGGTTCAAAGTCACGTTGAATAAAGGCTGCAGAATGTGGAAGCTGCTGTTAACTGCAGGAGCAGGCAGAAATCCCAGTGTCTGGAGCGCCTCAGTAGGCTCCAAGACCCAGTTATGCTACAAGCAATAAGCAGTCTTACTTTTCAGCCACTGGTCTTGGATGCACTCGGAGCCATTTGAAACGTTCTGGCAGAACCATCCCACGTGCCTTCAGCCGCTGTTCCGAGATGAGAGCTGGCCCCGCTGGCTTAAAAAGCAGGAACTGACGTGTGGTTATTCAAACTGAAACAGTCCGAGGAGACAACAGTGGGAAAGAACTCCTGCCCGCACCCTGCTTGTGCTTTTCTGGGTCTTGTCTGAGATGAGAGGAAGGGCTCGACCTGCAGCTGAAGTTCCCCCCGCTACGCTGAGATCAAACCGCTCTGAAAGTACGACCTGTGGGAGAAGGCTGGAGTACAGGGGAGAAAGAGACCCAAACCAGTCACATCTGGTAAGAATTTAGATTTAGGTCTGGTTTGACGCACGTCTGCTTTCTACCAAAGTAGGACAGTGCTTAAGAACAGCATCTTTGGGGCTGCTGTGGTGGTGTCTTAGGACAGCTCAGTAGTGCAGAAGGAGAAGCTGTTCTTGACTCAGTTGTGCAACATCCAGTCGTGGCTGCAATTGAGCCACCAGCTAATGGTGACAGTTTAATGTGCTTGAGGGCAGCTGTTTCTTCAGAACTTGGACTGAGTGAGTTGGAGGCAGAAAAATCCGGTGATCTCTGGCTCCTCACTTCCTGAATGACAGCACTCGGGCTGCTGCAGGGGTCAGGTACAGGGGCAATGGGTCCCACCAGGAGGCGGTGGCTGGAGGTGGGGAAGGTGGCCTGGCTGCAGGTCATCCTGAACGTTTGTTGGCTCCTTGAACCAGAGGTGGCTGCGTGCTGGTTGCTCCCCTTGCAGATGCCTTCAGATTGAGTAGGAATTTCCATGGTGGGACTGCTGACCAGAACATCATTTCAAAAGCACAATTGAGTTTTAAAAAGTAACACAGAGAAGGGGCCCTTCAGGCCAGCCCTCAGCGTGACCAAGAGCAGAACAGACCTGCTGATGCGAGATGGGAAACGGAGGATGAGTTCTGGAATAAGGCCCAGAAGCTAACGAAGCTGCTACTGGTTGTGGCCAAACCTCCCCAGTAGGACTCAAAAACGCCTGGTAATGAGGGGGATCCTGGAGAGCAGGTACAGCAGGACCAGCCCTGGGACTTTGGGAGAGCATGGGTCCTGGCATCGGGGGCAGCTATAGTTCTGCGTGCTGCCTGGCTTCTCCGGGTGAGGCTGAACCTTCCCCTGGCTGCAAGGCGACCCTTGGGCAGGTTTTGGGCGGAGCGCTGAGTCAAAGCTCGCAGCTGCAGTGGAGAAATCGGGAGAACCTTCTCCGAGGTCGTACTGCCTCTGAAGAGCTTTGTTGTGAGTCAGAATGCTTGGATTTGGACAAAGCTCTGGACTCTCAAGCAGTAGAAACCCTGAACTTCCGGTGGATTTTGCCCAACAGCAACTGTTGGAACAGTCCCTGTGGCACTCACGCACCTGAGTCTTGGTGGTGCAGACACGGCACCCTCTAAGGCTGCGGGAGCTGGTGAGAGGGGAACTGGCCAGCGGCCCCATGCCTGTCTGGGGACTGCTCTGTGCCAAGCCCGGTGTCGATCTGTGCTCCCTGGCTGGATGTTGCTGCTCTGCTTCTGCCCTCAGGCAGGGCTGCTGTGAGCACTGAGCAGTGGGTCCAGCTCCCAGCTGACACTGGGCAGTGCAAGTAAGGACCCTGACCTGCAGACAGACGTGGAGATGAGGTCCCTGCTGCTCTGTGTCACCTGCCTGGAGACGGGGCAGTACAAGAAAGCTGCCACACGGTTAATGGGGCTCTCTTTCCACTGAAGGTTCCCTGTGAGCTCCCTGGAGGAATCATTTATCTCCCCAGGAGTGCGTTCCATCTGTCAGCGAGGTGGTGGAGAGAATTTTGACAGACAACTTTCTTCCATAATCCTTAATAGCTTTCAATTTAAAATGTTTAAGGCAAAGCTAATCCTACAAAGCTCCCTATAGTTTCAATAAATCTCTCCCCCAGCAAGGCTCTTGTGGTGAGAGGAGGCAAATCCACTTCATGATAGGTATCTGCAGACTTGGCTGTGGGGCAGCTTCAGAGCCAGCTCTTGGTCCACACCTAAATCTGGTATCTCTGCCCAGAGAGCCTCTTGGTAAAAGCAAGACCCCATGTGGCTGTCAGCCTTCCTAACTCACTGACGGGGTCAGTGAGTCTCTTGTATGGCTGTTGATTCGCAGCTGGAAGGTAGGAGAATCACTCAGGATGGGATTGCTGGATGTTTCTGTCCCAGTTCGCTTGCTCAAATCAGGGCAACTTAGATGGGACAAGACCCTGTGTAACCTGATCAAGCTTTGAGTATCTCCAAGGGCAGACAAGCCATAAGCTCTAGGGCAGGGGGCACTCTTGCTGTGTGCCAGTGTCTCTCAAAGATGGCTTTAGCCTCATGGTATCTTTAATCTATGATTGTGCAGGTGTCACTTGGAGGGAAGGATGAATGGAGTCACCTGAAATTAAGTCCTGTAAAAGCACTGACAACTAGAGACCTCTGACCTTAGTGCATGAGGCAGGCTGGAAGCAGCGTGTAAATAACTTGTAAATGGCCTTTCTGTGATTCTATGACTTGCCCAGGGTCTTTTAATGCATTCTGGCTGTACATGGGGTTGAGCCTGTGCCCTGGCCCCTCTGTGGGAAGCCAGGGCCTGTGGTTAAACCACCAACCTTAGCCTGGCTGGGAGGGGTGAGATGTGGCACTGGGAGAGGTGGGATGTAGCACTGGGAGCTGCCAGATAGCCTGGGCATTGCACGCCCTGTTTACCTTGGGACATGAAGACTGGGAGCTGCCTTGGCCTGCTGCCCTGTGCACCTTGGCCTGTGCCATCACAGGAGACTCTGCCCTCTTCCCAGTCGGAGGTTGTGCCTGGTTTGCGTTGTGAAGCCCTCATCTGTGTCGAGGTGGGTGTTTGCTGCTTCCCCTGCCAGGCTGTGCAGCAGCACAGCTCTGCACGCAGGGAGGTGGGAGTGGAGGCTGCTCTTTTGCCTATGTCTTGAGAGGTGTCGAGGGGGTGTAGATCAGACCAGAGTGCTCTGTTGCGTGGCTGTAGTTTGGATCTGGGAGATGATGTCAGTCCTACGGCAGCTGAACAGCAGCAAGGAGAGGTGTGGGCAGGGATGGCTGCTGGAACGAGCAGGTCTGTGAGCAAGGATGAGTCATTCCAGGCCACTCGGATGAGATCCTGGGCTGGCCTATCCTACCCCTTCCAGCCTGATCCCTTGGCCTCCTGATCACCGCCATAAATGTGGTTATCTGGGCCCAGAACAGACCTTGTCCTCACAATCACTTGTGGAAATGACTCAGTGTTTGCAGAAGCCGTTCGCATCCAAGCCATTACCTAATCCTTGTGAGGAGTGACTGCCGAGAGGAGGCTCCCGGGTCCCTGCTCTGTGCCCAGGGTGTGCCTGTGGCGAGGCAGTGAGCCCCAGGGACAGGGACAGCAGTGATGCCCCAGCTCAGAGTGCCGCCTGGCAGCCGTAACTGCCCCAGCTGGGGGGCTGCAGGGAGCAGCCTGGCTGTCATGGGAGTCCTGAGCTGCTGCACCCCCTTTGAGCCGGGGTATCACTGCCTGGGTGGCCTCAGCAATGGATTGGGACCATTGCAATATCGACTGTGATGCTTCCCAGTAACTGAACTGGCCACGGCAGCACTTGGCAGCCTGCCTGTGAGAAGGCTCTGTGCTCTGTGTCCGTAATCCCTGTGTTGCTGCAGTGCGTGAGGCCGGTAGAAGCGATGCTGTGCATTGATGTCCTTATCCTCAATGAAGAAAATCCTGTGTGGGAAGAATGTATTCTGACTGTGTGAGTTTCTGGGCCCTTACCTGTGCAGATGCCTTAGGCACCTGTGATTTTAATGTCTAAGGTATTTGTGAGGCGCCTCGGCAGCGCTCCCTGTGCTTATGGGAAGCGGAGAAGACAACACCTTGTAGCTACAGCATTGTTAATCCGTGCTCTCCACCCTCTTGCGCTGACCGTCCCTCTCGCCTGCGTTGCGGTGCCCAACTCTAATCCTGCAGGTGAAAGGCATCTCTTTCCTAGAAGACTTTTCCCAATCTGGAGGACACTGGTCTTTCCAAAGATGGAAAATACCTCAAATGAAACCCACCCCACCCCTCCTGCTGGTGGTCCGGACCACGATGTGGTTTCCCAGCTGGCTCCCACTGCGATGGGAGTGGATACTGGATGACAGAGCAGATCTTTGCAAGCAGGACTGCCTTCTCCTGTGTCTCACTGGAGATGCCCAGGAGCACCTGGACGTGCGATAGGAACGTCAAGTGGCGGGGGCTTAACCCAAGTGTCTCTCTTCTCTCTTTCCCTCTCTCGATGCAGGTGACGGAGCTGAACGAGCCTCTGTCCAACGAAGAGAGGAACCTGTTGTCCGTTGCCTACAAAAACGTAGTGGGGGCACGGCGCTCCTCTTGGCGAGTAATTAGCAGCATCGAACAGAAGACCTCTGCCGATGGAAACGAGAAGAAGATCGAAATGGTGCGGGCCTACCGTGAGAAGATTGAGAAGGAGCTGGAAGCGGTGTGCCAGGATGTGCTGAGCCTGCTGGACAACTACCTGATCAAGAACTGCAGCGAGACGCAGTACGAGAGCAAGGTCTTCTACCTGAAGATGAAAGGGGACTATTACCGCTACCTGGCCGAAGTGGCCACTGGTGAGAAGAGGGCAACCGTGGTGGAGTCTTCGGAGAAAGCTTATAGCGAAGCCCATGAGATCAGCAAGGAGCACATGCAGCCCACCCACCCCATCCGGCTCGGTCTGGCACTTAACTACTCCGTTTTCTACTACGAGATCCAGAACGCACCGGAGCAGGCCTGCCACCTGGCCAAGACGGCCTTCGACGACGCCATCGCCGAGCTGGACACCCTCAACGAGGACTCCTACAAGGACTCAACGCTCATCATGCAGCTCCTCCGCGACAACCTAACGCTCTGGACGAGTGATCAGCAAGACGACGACGGTGGCGAAGGCAACAACTAGACCCCCCGATGGACTGGCAGCCGCACGCTGATGCTAACTACTGCAGTCTTTATTTTTTTCCCACAAGTGGGGGGGGGTTCAGGGGTGGGGGAGGGAGCGGGAGGGGACACCTTCCCAGGGAGCCCCCCACAACCTGTCTTTGATTGCCTCGTTGACATTTTTGCCAAAACACCACTAGTGGAAGTCAGGCTGGCTGTGCTGGTATGGAATAGCAGCCTCACTGGCATATGGACTGTTCTGTAGATTATTAATACAAGTGGAGCTGTCTTTAATTTAACTTTATCGCTAGAAATAAAAAGGGTTTCAAGACGAATTCGTGTGGATGGAATGGCCCTCGTTTTTAAGGAAAGCAACGCCAAAAAAACAAACAAAAAAAAGGGAGTTCTGTGGTTCCAGTAAGGCTTCGTGCGTTTGTTCCCTCAGCCCAAGTGCCGTGTGTCCGTTCCACCCCGCGGGGTGCCTCCGCGGCGCTCTGCCCACAGGGCCTCGCTTAAAACCCCACATTGAGAAGGAATTTAAAACCTAACTAAAGATTTGGGGGCTTGCAAAGCCCCAGGATTCAGGCCATCCCGTCTTTGTGTTGTCAGGGTGTGTGTTAGGGTAGCTTGCAGTATTAACTCTAACCTGCGGTTTACAGCGTTTCTACATTACAGCCATATGACACCAAGCCTTTGATTGTCTGTTTTTTTCTTTTGCTAGTCCTTTCAGCTTGCCTTCCCGATCAGTCCTCGCCTGTGGACTGGCTTTAGCTATTCCGTGTCGCCCACGGCAAGAAGCCCGCCCGCCCGAGGAACATCAAAGCTGCTCTAGTTCTGTGGTCAACAGCTTACCAGGTGCTTGGCTAGCGGCTGTTTCAGCTATTTAAAGTCCACAGCAAAAGGTTTAAGAACTTAATTAGACAAGGGGGAAGTGTTTAAACTTAAAATGCCACTTAAATAAAAAATAATAATAAAAAAAAAATATTAAAAAAAAAGAGCATTCAGGTCTGTATGTCATGTGCTGTGTTTGGTATTTCAAAAGCCCATCCTGATTTCAGGTGCCACAGCTGCTTCCTCAGGGATTGCACTGCCATTTCACTCTGCCTGACTTTCTCCCACTGTACCATGAGGTTTGTCAGCAGATCCCCAGCACCCAGGCTCCCTCGTTGGTCACCAGGGAAGCCAGGTGCATTTTCCTTTCTCCTGGGGAAGCTTGTGGTGTAATGAGTGAACTTCAGGAGCTTAGAAACCAATGTGGTAGAGAAATCCTCAAGGGAAGAGCTGCAATCATAGACATTTCTATTGGCCATCGGGAGCCCAGGATCGTAGTTCTCTTAGCAAAATCTTTTCCGAGCCTGCCTGATCCAGCCGGGGGTGGGACACGGGGCATCCGCGTTGCATAGCTGGTCGTATTTACCCCATTTTGAGTAACCTTGTATTTTGATCTTTATTTTCCCATCGTTGTTGGAAGTTCACTGCTGTTCTTTGGCTCGCGGAGTGCTGTGCCACAGGCGCTTTCCCCGAAGCCGTGCCGTAAGGAAAACCCGCGCTCGTGCTTTTTGTTTCTGTTGGAACCAGGCGTTCCCTGTCCCCCGCCAAGGTCAGCCCACGCGCGGCGCGGGGTTGCGCACGCGGCACAGCCGCTCCTGCCGGCGGCTGCACGGGCAGGTGAGGCTCCAGCTCCCTCCCCGTGGTCGAGCAGAGCCCGGGCTGGTGCTCGGCCTCCAGCAAAGCTCTTTCTTTTTCACCCTGGGCTGCCTTGGCGCGAGGAGCGATCGGCCGGGTGCGCGGTGCAGCACCCCACCATGAGAGGCCGGCTGCGGGCTGGAAGGTCACGTTAGGCTTCCCCCCCTTCTCCGATCGCCCCCGTGAGCAGCGCTGTCCCCGCTGTGCGATTTGGGAGTGATTTACTGGAATTACAAAACCAATCTCTTTTTTTTCTTTGCTTCTTTTCGGCTTTCGCTCTGGCTGCTGCAGGAAGCGCAGGAGAGGTGGCACGGGAGGGCTGAAACCAGAGAGGGGTCAGGGACGGGGTTTTTAAGCAGCTTGAATGGTTTCTTTCGTTTTCTAAGAGATGCACTTGCCTATGATACTGTTTCTCCAGTGAGATGATTACTGCTCCATTACTATTGATACGATATTGTGCATGCTAGTGTCGTATTTCTATACAGTAGCTTGGAATTTATTAACTTATCCTGTAGCTGTTCGGTATTCCTAGGACAAAATAGTCTTCAAAGATTTTTTTTTAAGGTTTTTTAATTTATTTTTCTTTTTTCCTTTTGGGGGTAAAGTTTGCTCTACCAAATCGTGATCGTAACAAACTGACCTGTTCTGGATGTTGCTATAGTGACATGCAATTATATATATTATTTTGTTTTTAAAAAGGAGAAAAAAAAAAAAGCAAAAGAAAACACCAGTGTTAGCGTAATCTTAATGTCTGGTGTTCGTCATGGTGAAACTATAACTATTGCGGTGTAGGAGAACAATGACTGTGTTCTTTGAATGAGCCTCTGTTTGTGCTTTTTGTCATGTTATGCAGTGAACTATTTTTAAGGTCTAATCAGTGATTTCTTTTTCCAACTCCGTGTTTCTGTAAGGGATTTATTTCACACACGGACCATTCTTAGCGGTTTTTCCTCAGTGATGGAATATCATGAATGTGAGTCATTATGTAGCCGTCGTACATTGAGCAAATAAACTTACAGATCTGACGTCAGCGCTGCTCGCTTGTTCTCGCCTGTGTGGGGTCCGGGGGGCTCCAGGGACGGGGGCTCAGGGCCAGGCATGGGGGCAACCAACCAGGTTTCTGCTCCACGGGGCCATCAGTGCGGAGGGAAGCCAAGATCGTAGAACCGTAGAAGGGTTTGGATTGGAAGGGACCTCAAAGCTCACCCAGTTCCACCCCCAGCCATGGGCAGGGACACTTCCCACTGTATCAGGGGGCTCCAAGCCCCATCCAACCGAGCCTTGAACACCTCTGGGGATGGGACACCCAACACTGCTTTGGGCAACCTGAGCCAGGGCCTCCCCACTCTCATCATGAAGAATTACTTCCTCATGTCTGATCTAAATCTTCCTTACAATTTGAAGCAGTTCTCCCTCATCCTATCACTCCAGGCCCTTGAAAGATCCCTCCCCAGCTTTCCTGGAGCCCCTTTCCATTCCGGAAGGGTGCTCTAAGGTCTCTCCCGAGCCTTCTCCAGGCTGAGGAGAAGCTGCACTCCCCATCTCTGCAGGTGAACAGTTCCCAGGCTCCCAGCCTTCCCAGGGAGCCCTGGGGATGGTCCCTGGGTGCTCCTGTGGGGTAAGTGAGGGGGTGGTGGATGCTTCGCTCCCTCCCAATGGTTTTTCCACTCCGGCCGCTTGCGGTGACTCACACTGTAAAAATACTCCCCTCCCTTGGAACCAAAAGCTGAGAACACGCCTTGGCTCATGCGGCTCCTGGGAGTGCAGGACAGAGCCCCACGGAACAGGGGCTGGGAACAGACCCCGGGGGCCAGGGCTCACCCAGCACCCCATCCCAGCACCCTCCCTGCTGGGAGGTGGCATTTTGGGAGGCAAGAGCCAGCAGGGATGTCGCCCCAGCAGAGGGGAGGGGATCAGGGTGCCCCTTATGTGTTCTTCCCTTGGGGCTGTGCTCAGGGTGAACGGTCTGGCCGAGGGGGCTGTGTTGTGGAAGCAGGACCCGATCCTGCCCCCCTGAGCCTGGCCCAGTGCCCCACGGAGCAACCCCACATCCCCCACCTGGTCCCGCTCCTGCCCTCTCTGCGGGGCCTCAGTTACCTCACCGTGGGTTGGTGCCCCCCGAGAGGGACTGGAGGGGCAGAGGGAGAGGGAGGGAGCCTGGGCAGGGTTTATCCCCAGGGTGGAGCATTAGGTGTGCCCAGGGCTGGCACTGCCGTGTGGTGTGGGCAGAGGGGCTAGGGAGGGGGCCAGCCCCTACTTGGCACCCCCAGCTCTGTCCCCTTCTGGGCAGGGGGTGTGGGGACCTCTGGCTCCCCCGACGCTGAGCCTGGCGGGCGATGCCCCAGGGCAGGATGAGACCACCCAAACTCATCACACGCCTCCCCCCCACCCCCATGCCAGGTCCAGGTGCTGCAGGGCTGGGCAGGGGGTGGTGTTCATCCCCCTCCCCTCAAGCTGGGCTGCCAGGCTGCTGCTTGCCATGGCAACCATCTCCATCGCTCTGGTTGCCATGGCCACGCATCCCAAAATGCCGCACATAAGGTGGGGACGCAAGCACACTGACCACAGCAGCAGGAGCTGATCCCAGCCCCCCACACACACCCCCTGCCCCTGAGTCCTGCCCAGCTCACTGCACCTGGGGCAGAGGGGCTGGGGGACACATGGGGCCCCGAGCGTGGATTCCTGCGGGGTCACCGTCTGCACGGGGATGACTCAGGGGGATTAACGGGATTTGCGGGAGCGGGAACATGTCAGCCGCAGGCCCGGCCTGGCCATGTAGGGCCTGTCCTGCCCGGGGTGGGGGCACGGGGCCAGCGGGGACTGAGAGGCACCGGGACCACAACCCCCACCGCCTCTGTCCCCCTGAGCTGAGCCCCCACCCTGCCCAGCCCATTGTGGGGGGAAGGCAGGGCTGGGGCTGGGGGGGCTGCACTGCCGGGTTGGGTGTGATTCCCAGCCATGAAGGCCTTCTTTGCTCTTGGCTCCCCATGATCCCAGGGTTGTACTTGTTTTCCAGGGACACAGTGACCCAGGTGGTGACACTGTGATGCCAAGGCCCAAAATGTGCAGATCCAGGGTGTTGAGACACAGAGTTTTGGGGACCAGGGATGGTGAGAGCCAGTGTGCTGAGAGCTGGGACTTGGGAAGCCTGGGATGTGGGAGACTTGGAATTCTGGAGACCAGGTGTGTCAGAGACCTGGAAGGTCAGACATATGGGATGCTGGAGAGCTGGGATGTCAAGACTCGTAATATCAGAGACCTGGGATGTCAGAAATCTGGGGTGTGAAAACCCAGGTTGTTGAGCCCAGGATGCTAGAGATCTATGATATGGATACCTGGCATGTGGAGCCCAGAGTTTGTGGAGAGCTGGGATCTTGACAGACACGGGATGCTGGAGGCCAAGATGTGGAGAGATGAGAAGCAGGAGAGCTGGGATGTGGGATCTCCAGGATAGGGAGACTCGGGATGTGAAGGCTTGGGATATTGACCCCAGGATGCTGAGCCCAGGATGTGGAGCCATGGGATTCTGACCCCAGGCGATTGAGCAGGGCTTGGTGGCCGTCCCGCTGGCCACGCTGGCCCAGCAGTCCCATCCCAGCACCCTGCTCCAGCCTTGCTGGTTCTGTTTCCACCCACAGCCACACCACGCCGGTGCTGCAGGTCCCAAGGACAGACATGGGACGTGGGGACTGGTTTCTTTCTCCGCTTTTTATTCCGACTGATTCTGTCAGTTCATTTATTGAAGGCACTCGGTGAGCAGGCGAGTACAAAATAAACAATAAAAAGGGGGCTGCGAGCAGGGTGAATATGAGGACGAGGGGGCAGCGGTGGCTTCTCCTCCTCCTCGCTGCCTCCTATTTCTTGGCTGGCTCCTTGGCTTGGCTCTCGATGGTGACAGGGATGGTGATCTCGGCAGACTGGATGGCCGGCTTGGGCAGGGGCGCCTCCACCGTCAGCATCCCATCGGGGGACAGTGAGGAGCGCACAGCCGTGGCCTCAACGCCAGGGGGGAGGCTGTGGGGGGAGAGGGGGGTCAGGGTGGCAGAACCCACTGCTCCAGCAAAATGGGTTTGGTGACAGAGGCTCAGCCCCAAATTACTGCCTCCCCCAACTCCCAGGATGGGTAAGTGGCATCCCCAGTTTGGCCAGTGGGCAGTGAATGAGATGGCTGGGTGGGCAAATGTCCCCAAAGACACCAGGCCGAGGCTGCCAGAATCCCATCTCCACTCTTCCCAGATACTCACGTGTATTTTCGGGTGAAGCACCTGGAGATGAAACCATGCTCATCCTGCTTCTCCTCATGCTTGCCTGAAAAGAAAAGAACCCCAGGGATGGTCAGGAGGAGCTGCTGGGGGGTCAGGGGGCTGAGAAGGGCTCTATGCCCAGTGTCCATCCCCCCTGCCCCTGTGAGCCAGAGCCCCGCATCACCCAGCACCAAGGGAAGGGCTGATCCTGCCTCTCCTGGCTTTCTTGCCTTAAATCAGCCTGGAGGAACTGGGGGGCCCAGGGGCCCCACTGGGAGTGCCCCCAGCTCAAGGGGATCAAAGTGCAATGCCAGGAGTTTGTTGGTCATGGCAAAGGGGACCCCACAGCTTTCATTGTGGCTCCCCCACCCGCCTCTCCCCAGGGCTGCACCCCCAAATCCCACCGGCTGGGAGTTGCCCCTGCTGTGTGTAGACTCCCCGTCACCGGGCAGGAGGCACCGTGCTGGCCCCGTGCCGCAGGCCTGGGCTTCATCATGGCCTCCTTGGCTGAGCTGCAGGGGCTGCGGGGGGGGCACAGGGCTGGGGGGGAGCATCAGGGGCTGCGAGGGGAACGCAAGGGCTGTGGGGCTCATGACAGCCCACTGTCACCACTCAGACATCTCTGTGGTGGAGCTACCACCCCCACATCCCTGCTGGAATAGCAGCAAGGGATCAATACCTAGGGCTTGCAGAGGGGTGGGGTGGGGGGAGTCTCTGCATCCTGTGCAACATTTGCAGCATGGGTGCACCCCAAAACTGAGCCCAGAATGCCAGGAGTTCCTCTGTGCCTTGATTTTCATCTTCCCTTTCCCTCCCCTCTCCTCCTTCTGCTTTTGCTTTTTTTTCCCTGTCACTTCTTCCTTCTGCTTTACCTTTTCCACACTTTTCCCCCCTGGCACGCAGCGGGGCGGCTGCCACACCCCAACATCATCAAGGACCCCTACATCCCGTACCCCCTGCACCCACCGGTGATCTCCACGATGTTGTCCTTGGTTTTGACCACCAGCTCCTCGGGTGCGAAGTGGTTGACATCCAAGGTGACCTTCCAGCTGTCGGCGGTTTGGCGGATCTCGGAGATGCCGCTGCTGAGCTGGCGGCTCAGCGCCTGCCCGTACGGCATCAGCGCGCTTTCGCGGGGCAGCAGGCGGAAATACCCGGGCCAGGCGCTGCCGCTCGGCCACTTGTACCAATCCTCGGGGATGTGGGGCATCCCGAAGGACTGGTCGAAGAGGCGGCTGCCATGGTACCAGTCGCGGAAGGGGTCCCAGCTGGGGCTGCGCAGGAAGGTGAAGGGGACGCGGCGCTCGGCCATGGTGCGTGGGGCTGCCAGGGGTGGCCGGCAGGGCCTTAAGAAGGGGGCCCGGGGTTATTTTTAGCCGGGCGGCTCAGCTGGCTATTAATGGAAATCGCGGCAGGGCCCGGCGAAGGGACGAGAAACTTTGCCGGGGCTGGGGCGGCCGCGCGCAGCCGCACGGGGCTGGGGCTGGCAGGGCCCCCCGCCAAGGAGATGTCCATCTGCCTCTCGTCGAGGGGAGGTTTGGCTCATTGGGGGTGATGGATGGCCCTTGGCGCCACTCCCAGTCGCATCGCTTGCCTGTAAAACCATCCCAGGGATGCGCGCGGATGGAGCTGGGGCTGGGCCAGCGCCTCTGCAGGAGGATGAGTCAGTGGAGGAGCCTGCGGCGTCACCCAGCAGCCAGAACCTTCTGGAGCCCTGCAGTCCCTCGGCCTCCTGGCACCCACGGGGCTCAGCATCGCTGTGGGGAGCCCTCAGCACCAGCCTGGGGTGAGGCCATGCCAGCCCCTGTGGCTGATGGTGGCCAGTGGGACCGGTGAGGGCTGATGAGGGTTTGCAGGACCTGGCGGGGGAAACTGGAGGCTGGTCGAGGTGGTGGGGTCTGGGGAGGCTGATACAGCTCCTGTGGCAGGAGGCTGGAGAGGGCAGGGGTGACCATCTCAGGTCAGGGCAGGGTAGATCCTTCCCTTTGCCCTCATGTCCAAACCCATCTCCCCAGTGATGCCCTCCTGGCACCTGGGAAGGGATTCCCATCTGGGGCCAAACTCCTGGCCTCCCATCCCAGGTTAGGGCTGTTTTCCCAGCCCAGTGAGCCTGGCAGCCCCTGGGACTCCAACTCCTCTGCCCCCAGCCCTGTGAAGCAGGACCAGCCAGACTTTGGAGGGCAGAGGCACCGTGGTGGGGGCCCGGCCCACGGCTGAGCGCTGGCTGCTTTGCTCTGAAGCAGCGTGGTGGGAGCAGAGCCCTGGCACACTCAGCGCAGGGATGGGTGACCCCAGGGAGCCCTCCCCACAGGGGGATGCGGCAGCAGGAGATTTAGGGGGTGCCAGCACCCCCACAACCTGTGCCAAACGCTTTGTCTATGGCAGAGCCCAGCACTCTCTCTGGAGTGGCAAGGGGGAAAGGGCTGAAGGCGGCTGAGCCATGAGGGGCCACATCCTGCTGGGAGATGGGGAGGCTTGGGAAGCAGGGGGTCTGAGGTGCTGTGGGGACTGCAGAGGTGAGGGGGTGGGAGGGATATGGGGAGTGGGAGGGATACAGTAAGGAAGAGGAGGGATGCAGGGAGATGAGAGGGATGCAGACAGAAATGCAGGGAAGGATGCAGAGAAGGATGGAGGGAGGGATGGGAGGGCTGCAGGGAGGGATGCTGGGAGAGATGAGATGGATGGGGTGGTGCAGGCAAATGGGAGGGTTGGTGGAAAAGATGCAGGGAGTGTTGCAGGGAAAAATGGGAAGGAGGAATTGCAGGCAAATGGGAGGGATGCAGAGAAGGATGCAGGGAGCCAGGAGGGCTGCAGGGAATGAGGAAGGCTGCAAGGGGAGGGCTCTTCCCCAGCAGTGGAGCCTCCCCAGAGGGTTTCCTGCGCCCTGCAGCAGGCTGCTCTGGGCAATCAGACACAGAACCGGCGCACAGCGCTGCACGGAGCCAGCGGCAGATGCACCGGCAAGGAGAGAGTGTGGGTGGCTGAAGACAGAGGGCGGGGGGAGGGGGGGGGTCCACAGAGGCTGGACAAGACCAAACCTGCAAGGAGGGAGTAGGTTCACCCTGCTGTGAAGAAATGGCTCCGTGCCCAGCAGAGTCATTTACAATATATACTGTATATTTTATTATAATTGAACCAGCTCACTGAATCTACAGCTGTACTCACAACCCAGAAAAAGAGAGAGCACACGCGCGAGAGGAAAATACTGAAGTATTTCTACAGAGTATTTGTTCCAGTTGGCTCCCTCCGCGGCAGGAGACAGAGAATGTAAAAGAGGAAGACTGGACATTTTCCCTGATGTGCTGGCTCGTCCGTGCCGGTGCCTCTGGGCCTTTCAGGGGCTGTGGCCCCGGGGGCCACAGGGCTGGGGGCTGTGGCCACTGGCAAAATAACCCCTGGCCGGTGGCTTGACTTGGGATGTTCTTATGGGATCCCCCCCCACCCCAGGCTGGGTGTTGGTGCTCCTGCACTCAGTCTGAGCTTCCCCCATGGGTGCTGGGGGACAGGGGCTGCCACAGCAGCGGTTGGAGGACCTGTGATGGTTTTCACAGGGATTTGGGGGCATTTGTGAGGGAACAGGACCCTTCATCTCCTCCTCCTGCCACAGACACATCCAGAGTTGCTGCCCTCCCCAGCCTGGCACGTGGGGACAAGCAGAGCCATGGAGAGCCACCAGCTCATCCCCTCCTTACCTGATCACCCCATGTCCAATGGTCCCGCTTGTCCGGGTGCTGTGGAGGGCAATAGCAGCTGTGCCCATGGAGCAAGGGTGGTTGGGATCCCCAGGGGCTGGGACCTGGCACAGCCTAGTGCTGGGAGATGCTTCTGGGAACCCTCAGCCTGGTTCCTCGACATTCTGTGTTTGGGAGATGACCCCGTGTGATCACACCTCAGACCTCTGGGAGCTCCGGGTCATCAGGCGGCCCACTAACGAGGCCAGCACATCACCACCCGAGCTGGGCTCCAAAGCTGGCTGGGAACCAGCACCAAGGGGAACTGCCAGAGCCTGGCTCTCCCCGTGAGGCAGCAGTTGAATCCAGGTGCTGCTCAGCACTATCGTCCCAATCCAGCCAGCCGGCTGACCCAGGAGTATTAAAGACCAACAGCCCCATGGGGCCAGGATCATCCTTGGTGCCCAAGGGGGGCTTTTTTTTGGAAAATCAGAAACGTCCTGCAGAAGCAGGGCTGCCGGGACTCTCCTGCCTCTCTCTTTCTGTGATTTAGGTTAAAAAGTCACTGCTGGGCCTCAGAGAGGGGAGGCCATAAAGGGGACAATGTGCCGAGGACAGAGGGTGGCTGGATGTGACCCTGGAGGTCCTCAGCCCCACAGCTCCCTTCTCCAGGGGAGACAGCTCAGTCCCCCCGATACTGTGTGGGATGGGCGGTGCCATGGCCCGCACCAGAGCTGGGGCGAGCAGTGCCAACCCACAGGGGTGCCCCCCCTCGTCCTCCCCTACCTGGGAAGAGGCTTGTAGGGTGTTGCTGGGTTTTGTTGATACATGGCTCGGCGTGTGCTTGGGTCTGGGAAGGGTACCCAGAATGGTTGGTGACGCCTGTGCCCCCTGCAAGACCGTGGGGTCACAGCGAATCCACTTCCAAGGGAAAGCTGGGAGTCCCCTCTGGCTGGCACCGCACCCTCAGCCAAGCCTGGGCCAGGGCAACCTTCCCCCCCCCCCCAAGGATACGTGTGTGCTAAAAAAGTCAAATCAACCCTAAAAAGCACAGGGGGCTCCTTGGGGGACCCCAGCCCAAGCTCTCTGCTGAGCAATTTGTTCCCTTGCTCTGTGCTCGCCCACCCCCGTCCCACCCCACCCCGGCGCTCAAAGAAATAAAAAGATATCCCTCCCACCCCATCCTGAGCCCCAAAACACCCCGGGGAGGGGGATGACCCTGCCTAGGATGACACAAGGACCCACTCGAGGTCCCCGCTTTCCCCTGCCGCCAGGTCCGTCCTGAGCAGCCCCCAAGATCTTTTCCACCTCCCTGGTGGTCCTGGTCCCCCCGAGGGCGCAGGTGACATCCGAGGGGACTGGCAGGGGCCTGCGGCTGGGTGCCGGGGGGCTCAGAAGCCGGCGCTCTCGGAGCTGCTGCGGCTGTTGTAGCTGGGACTGCGGCTGGGGCTGCGGGAGCGGCTGGGGGGGCTGCGAGTCCGGCTGCGGCTGCTGCTGTAGCTGTCGTAGCTGCGGCTGCGGCTGCGGCTGTACGAGTAGGTGCTCAGCGAGCTGGAGGACGAGGGACTGGGGCGGTAGTAGGGGATGGGACGCTTGCGAGCGCTGCGAATGGAAAAGAGAAACTGAGTCAGGACCCAGGCGGCAGCTCGGGGGTGGGGGGAGACACTGTCACCAGCTCCCCAGCACGGCCGAGCATTCCCCACAGAGTGGCCAGGCTTGGACCAACCGCATGGTGTCAGGATGCGGCCACCCAGCATCACCTCCCCTCCATCCCCTTCCTCCGTCCCAGCCCCCCCACCCCCGGGGTGTTAGTCCTGTATTAGGCAGCGGTGAGGGCAGAAGAGTGAGCAGGTTAATGTGGCTTTTGTGTTTCCCAGACACCAGAGATTGAAAGTTGCTGAAAAAGAGACATTTGGGATTAGCAGGAGGAGAACTGCACCCACCAGCGCCTGAGGATGAGGAGGGATGTGGGGAGCATGGGGCAGCGGGGATGGGGGGACACGGGGGACAGCGACGATGGAGCCAGTGCAGGAGCCCCTTTCTCCCGGGCTGGTGTTAGTGGGACCGAAGAGAGAGACAGGCCTGGCCCAGAGGCATCCTAGGGGGTGAGGAGACAGTGGGGTCCGGGAGGAAGAGGAGGAGGAGGAAGAGGAGGAGGAGGAGGAGGAGGGAGGTTACCCTGGGAGCCAGACTTGCGACGATGCTCTCCAAGAGGGACCTTGGGATGAAATGGAAAAGGAGAGGTTGACATCACTGAGACAGGACCACAGGGTGATGGACCCCAGGGTGGCGGGAGGTGACAGGGACTGGGGCAGGGCAGGAGGCCCTGGGGCTTCTCACTTGGCTATGGGGCAGGTGAGCAGGGCTGGGGGTGCCCCCTCCCCACAGCCTCCTCCAAGCCTTGCAGAAACAGCTCTGCTCCAGGCACAGCCAGGTCTGCATCCCTGTCCATCCCAGGATGGGTGACAAGGATGGGGAGACAATCCCTGCAGGGATCACAGGCTGTGTCCTCCAGCCAGGCCCTGCCACCTTCCCAGAGACATCCCACTCTGTGAGGGAGCAGGAGGAATGCAAAACCCACTGGTGGTACCTGGGCTGGGAAACATCCCCTGTGCCCAGAGCAGCTTTCCCAGCCCACGTCCTTTACAGGGCATCCATAGGGAAGGGCTACAGGGAGCTCTAACCCTTCGGCTGAGCAGCATTACTCCTGTCCCCCCTCCTTACATATTCAGTCCAGCCCAGGTAAAATAAACCCCTCTCCATTTCTGAAACTCCAGCCCCTCTGCCCCACAGCCCTGATCTCCCCGCTGATAGCAGGAGAGACAAATAGGTCAGGAACGCGGTAATCTCAGCTCCTCCCGGCACCGCCGCCAGTGCTGCAACGCTAACGAGGTGCTATATATGCACACGGTGTTCCGTCTGGCGCTAAATACTGCCTGTCTTACAGCCCGGCATCCCGAGTCAATAGGATCTCAAGGAGGAGAAGCCGGCTTTTGGAGGGCAGGGGAGGGATGTGCTCGCGGCCGCAGGGCTGCTGGAATGTGCACACGCGGATTAAAACAAATTCCAATCTTTATGCCTCAAAATAGGAAGAGATCAGAAGGCTGTAATATTGGAGGCAGTCTGGTAATCCATGTGTCTGGGCCAGCTGATTCGCCCAGCTGGTCATCCTCGGGGTTATCTATCTGTCCTCAGAGCTGCTCACCCATTTGTCCATCCATTCACTCATCCATCCATCTCTCTGTCCATCTGTCAATCCATCCATCTATTCATGCACCCACCCACCCATTCATCCATCCGTCGATCCACCCATCCGTCCACCCATCCATCCACTCATTGGTCCATCCATCTACTCATTCACCTACCCAGGCATCCACCCACCCATCCACTCATCCATCCACCCACTCACCCACCCAACGCACCCTTCAGGGCTGGCTGCGGGCAGAACTCAGTCCGGGCCATGCCAGCGGCCACAGCGGAGACTTTGCCACATGCCAGGACCCACCTCGTGATCCTCCTGGGCTCCATGAAGCTGGGGGAGTCGCGTCTCCTCTTCCTGATGGGGGAGTAGCTTCTGGACCGGCGCCGGGCGCGGGCAGGATCAGGGTCGCCGTGGCGTGTTCGGGGCTCGCTGTCCTTTTCCCTAGACCCAAAGAGGAGGAGGAGGAGTGTCAGGGGGAAGGGCTGGGGTCCCGGGTGGGATGCAGGGACAGCCCAGGCACAGCAGACTCCAAGGTGGTGACTCCCTACCTGGGGCTGGCGCTTCCCGTGCCACCAGGGCCAGTAATACCCTGAACCCTCTCCCCAAGTCCCAGGACAGCTGGGACCACCCGAGCTGTGGGTGCTCTCTGGTACCATGACCCCGTGCCAAAGACCCCCAGGGCTGACCTGCTGGCAGGTTTTTTGGGCGAGGGCGAGCGGGAGCGGCTGCGCCCTGTTCTCTTCTCCCGCGAACGGGAGCGGGACTTGGAGAGGGACCCGCTGGAGCTCCAGGAACTGCTGCGCTGGCCGGGGCTGGGCGAGGGGCTCTTCCTCCGCTCCGAGGTGTGCCGGGAGTGCTTGGCTGATGACTCCGAGCTGCTGTTGGGCCGACCCCGGTGGTGTCTCTCCTTCACCCTGCAAAGGCAGAGCCCAGCAACTCCTCGCACCTTGCCTACTGTGGCTGGTGGGGCATCCTTGCTGGAGGGGGGACCCTGGGTTCCCATGGGAGAGCAGTGGGTTGCACCTACTTGACCCCCAATTTTGGCTGGCCTGCCTCCCTGATCAGAAAGCAGGGGGATCCTGCATCATGAGGGATGCTTCAATCCCACACATCTTTTCAGATGCTGCTCTTCATGCTGGGATAATTCCTCGTGGAGATTACCATTTCTGCAGTGCATCAGCATCAACCCGCTGTGGCTCTTTCCCTGTTCCTATGCCCATCCTCATCCCTGTCCCCATCCTTGTCCCCATTCCCATCCCCATCCCATTCTTGTGCCTGTCCTCATCCCTGTTCCCGTTCCTATCATATTCCTCATCTTCATTCCCATCCTTGTCTCCATTCCCACCCTCATTCCCAACCCCTTCTCTTATCTCCATTCCTTTCCCATCCACATCTCCATCCCCTCCCCATACCTCTCCCCATCCCCAACTTCATCCCACCCCCATCCCCATCTCCAACCCTTGAGCATCCCAGCCCCACCCTGGTCCTCCTCTCGGCCCCAGAGCTCTGCCTGGATGGCACCAGGGTGCCCACAGGGGGCTGCACCGCAAACACTAGAGCCTGGCACCCACATCCCCCCAGGGACAGGGCAACCCCATCCTGGGGACCCCTTACTTCTTGCCGTGGGCACCATGGTTCCTGTCGGGGCCGAGTGGCGGGTGGTGGGGATGGGAGCCTGCCGAGCCCTCCGAGTCGCTGCTGTAGCCGGGGGGGCTGAGTGCTGGTGGCAGGGGCTCACGGGGGGCCGGTGGCCGCCCCTTGCTCTGGCCACGGTGTCGGGGTGGCGGCGAGGCACTGCGGGATCGATGCCGGTGCCCGTGCTTGGCCCGCTCCGGCGTGGGCGACCGGGGGCTGCGGGCACCGTGTCGGCCCCCCCGGGCGCGGGGTGATGGCGGCTCTGTCCTGCCATGGGCCCGTGGAGAGGGGGACGGTGAGGCCGGCCTCTGGCAAGGGGGGGGAGAGAGAGAGAGAGAGAGAAGGGGGAAAGGCGGAGGGTGGGGAAGAAGAGAAGAAAGAAGGAGAAATGGGATTTTAACGGGGGGCACCGGGCCAGGGGCGCGGTTCACAACGTCAACGCACATCGCATAAGGCAGGCTACACAGACGCTACCCTGCACCTTCCTCTCACCCTCAACAACGTGGGTCATGCAAACCTCCGCATGCAGAACGCCAAAGAAATTATAAACAAAATTAAAAGAAACCCAACGGAAGGGGTGGGATGGGGGTGAAAAAAAATATCCAAGAAACCCCCAAGTTGTCGGGAAGGGAGAGCTCGAAGGGAAAGAAACAACCGCCCCCCCCAAAACACCTGGAGCAGGGATAAAGCAAACCCTGGCGCCCGCCCGCCCCGACCAAGGAGGGGAGGAAAAAGGGGGGTAAAACCCAAACGAAGAGGGGAAAATGGGGGGAAAAAAAAAAGAAAATATGAGAGGAGGGAAGGAGGGGATGGGGGGGAGAGTAAATCAGAGTGAACCAGGGGAAGGGGTCGAACCAAAGAGGGCAGGAGGTGATGGGTCTGCTCACACAGAGGCATGCACAGAGAGAGAGATGCTCAGGTGTCGTTCTTATCGATTGTACGGCTTTCGGCTTCAACCAAATCATGAAACAAGGAGGACGGCACAGAGCGACAATGGAGGGCAAGGCAGGGAGGTGGGGGGCCAGGGGCAAGGAGGCAAAAAGAAACCAAAAAGAAAGAAGAAGAACTATCCAAATCAAATAAAATTAAAAAATTAAAATAAACCAAAGCAAAACTTCACAAATGTCCTCGTTACTGAGATAATGAATGGCTCTGCTCTCTTCCTGGGACAGGCATTGAGCTGTTAGCTGTGACTCTGCAGGGAACTGCAAGTCCTCCTCAGCACTCAACACAGACTTTGCTTTCTGCTTCCTTTTTTTTTTTTTTTCCATTATATGCTTTTTTTTTTAAGTCCCTCTTGGTTAACATCCACTTACCAAAAAAGTGGCATTTCCTCCTTTAGTAGGTAAGGTATGAAGAGAAGGGAAAAGCGGGGCAATATAAGTGCATCATTAGATTCACAAAAATGCAAGAGAGAAAGAAAGAGAGAAGGAGAGACAGAGACAGAGCCAGAGAGGAGAAATAAAACAAACCAACTCACTGCTCCTACAGGGACACCCTGGGCCACTGCTGAGGCCAAGACCCCGTGCCAGGCTCTTGCCAAGAGCTGGGGGGCTTTGCCCAGCCCCAGGGTCCAGCACACAGCAGCTCCCAAATATCTGAGCTCTCCGAGCCCCAGCCGCTGCCTGGGGGTTTTCCCCATCTTTGCTTAACACTGTTAGACCAAAAAGATGGGTGGAAACGGCTCCTGCACCACGAGTGAGCTGGCAAACCCCAGCTCTGGGGGTTTTAGGGTCTCCTTGCCCTGACCACAGCCGGTACTGAGTCGCTGAGCATCCCTGGAGGGGTAAATCCTGCACAGGGCAGCGCTGAGCCCAGCCGAGGGGATCTCACAGGGTTCAGGGGATTGGGGTGCTCCAGGATTGTGTCACCACACCAGCTGGAGGTTGGTGACTCCACTTCCCACCGGCCCCTTGCCCCAAAAACGGTCAGTTAATCCTGGAGGACGAGGTTCTCTCTGCCCACCCTGCTGTGTCCTAAATGCCACTTTTCTCCCTCAAACGAGAAGCAGGCGAGGCGCCGGGGTGGGAGTCTGGGGACAGCCATGAAGATGCTGTGAAGGGATGTGAGGCCACCGCGTCTCTGAGCATCCCGAGGCAGAGGAGTCTCACTGGTCCTGCACTACCTCCCTGTCCCTATGGATAAACCAACGCCTCCAGACGCAAGCTGGAGGCAAACTGTGGGATTTGGGGGGCCTTTTTTTATCCACCTGCTGCTGCTGCTGCAACCATCCCAGCAAGGGGGAGGCTGGGGGCGATGGGCAGCCCCGCAGCGCTGGTGGACATGAACCCCTCCAAGGGGACACAGCGGCCCTGGAAGGAGCTGATTCCGTGCCCAGCCCTGCACCTGGACAAAGAAAAGTAAAAGCAGAGAAGATGAAGAGGAAGAAGAGGAAGAAGAAGCTAGAAAGGGAGGGATTTCCTCTTTCCCAGGGTGGCATTTTGGCAGCAGCCGGCCACACCGTGGGATGCGAGGTTCCCACCTGAACCCCGGGGCAGGGAAAGAGGGATCTCTGGCCTGGGCATGAGGGAAGGCAGAGAAGGTAAAAGCATCTCAAATAAACCCAAATCAACAAAGGCTGGGCCCAAAAAGGAAAACACGTGCTGGGGACTGGTGGTGCTGGGGCTGGGACACCATCTCCTGCCCCTTGGGATGCCCTGGTATGCCTCTCTCCATGAGGAAAGAGTCCAGCCTTGTAGCCCCCAGCTATTTTCCCTGGATTGGGGTTTTTATCTGCCACAGCCCAAGGAGGATCTGACCCTGCACATCTCGCTTCTTGTCCCTCCACTCCCTGCACCCAGGATCCGCTGCCGCTCCCACCCGCGGGCTCTGCCCGCTGCACCTATCGTTCGCTAATTCTGTTCGCCTTCGTCACCCGGCCCTAATGGGGGGACTCAAAGGGAGCAGCCGTGCTCGGCCCCTGGATGGAAACGAACACAAAGTCTGAGGGCTGAGAGACACAGAAATGCATTCTACCGACGGCACGAGGAGACGGGGGAGAGAAAAGGGGGGAGGAAAGGAAAAAACATTACGTGGACAAGGAGAAAAAAAAGAAATAAAGAACGTAAGAGAAGAGCATGGCTTTGCAGCTACCCGAGGAAACCATATAGAGAAAAAAAATCATATAGAGCCACCAAAAAGAGACAAAATGAAAGAGAGACAGAGGAGAGCGAGAAAGAAAGAGAAAGAAAGTCAGAAAGAAAGAGAAAAGAACATTAAATCAAGCTACGGTGCTTTTCAACAGGCTCATCTGCAGAAGTGAACGTGCAGAGGTGGACACGATACCTACCTTCGCGATTGGCAGGGACAGGAATGCGAGAATAAAAAAAAGAAAACAATAATCTCCACATTTGGAGGGCAGAATGGGAAAAAGACAAGGACTCTTTAGTACGGTGCTCCAGACCCCTCGGCTAATCCCGTTTGCTCTGCTTAGGTTGATTTCTTAAATGATTTGTAAAATTGGTCTCATTAGTGGGGGTTTTTTTCTTTCATTTTTCTCTTTTTCTAAGGGTGAGGCTGTGGCCGCTGAGCGGGTGGCACGGGGGGTGCTCGCTGTGCCTGCAACCCAACTGCATTGTGGTCATAAAACTTCACTCTATCCCATGGCAAAGTCCCGGGTGACATGCAGGGAAGCAATGGATGGAGGGGGCAAACAGCGAGGGCTGCAGGGCTGTGCTGGCCCAAAGAAAACCGGAGAGAAAGAGGGGCCAGAGGGTGCGTGTGGGTGAGGAGGAGGAGAGGCTGGAGGAAGGCTGTGGAAGCAGGGATGGATGGAGACGGGACCGGGTATTTAAAAGGGAAGGCAACGCCACGCAGCGCCCTGGGAACCCAATCTTCCCAGTGGCTCTGGGTGCTGGGGGGCACAGCTCGCCTGCAGGACAGGCTGAGCCTGGCACTTTGGGGGGCTGGAGGAGGCAGGGAGGCTGGGTACCAAGGACGCTCAGTGCCCGCCTTGCTGGGATGCAGGATGCGGGCACCTGAGTTCAGGATGGTTGCAAGGGGTGGATAACCCAGTACCCAACGGCCTCATCCTGCAGCCATGGAGGAAACCCAGCCCCACGGCAACAAGATCCGAGGCAGTGGGGCAGCAGCCAATTGAGGGGGCAAAGGGCAATTCGCTCTGCAGCTCCAGCGCGAGCCCGCTACCTTTGCCGTGTGGAGCTGCTCGGTTCTCTTCCCTTTTAAATTCCTTATTCAAAATATAGAAAATAGAAATACAATGTTCAGCGGTCGTAAATATTTAGAAAACACATCTGCTTTTTTGTTTTGTTTTCCTTCTCCACATTAGCACACACAAAAACAAAAAATTCTAGAACAACACGACAACAAAGGGGGGGATAAGAGAGGTAAATATTGTTTGCATTTCTGTACATCACAAGGGGAAAGAAAAGAAACCATGAGAAAAAAAACTAAACCAAGGAGGGGTGGGGGGAAAAAAGCACGTTTCATTGCCCTTCCCTCCCCCTTGTCCCTGCGTCTGCTGAGCAAGAAATGGAAGTGTATATTACCGTTTGGGTTTTTGTCAAATGGGAGGCTAAAGAAAAACACAGATGGGATTAAAAAGAAAAAAAAAATAGAAACCAGAGAGAGAAAGGAGAGAGAGAGAGAGAGAGAAAGAGAGAGAAATTTGCTGGAGACAAGTCCCGCTGGTGTCAGGGAGCCAAGGTTGCTCCCTGGGTGCTGCTTGGTGCTGGGGATGGGCAGTGGGAGAGCGGGGCAAGCCGAGCTCCTTGGCATCTGGACCCCCTGCACCCCAGCCAGAACCACAGGAAAGAAGAGAGCAGAGAGGTGCCCCAAGAGCCGGGCAGGGTGCTGGGTGCTGGGCTGGGGAGGGCAAAGAGGACATGACTATAGGGTGGGGGGCTCCTAACCCCATTTCTGGGGTGCTCCTGGCCCCACAGGCATTGGGGTGTCAGTGCTGGGGGCCACCAGCCCAGAAGCATCCCTGCAGTGCCTCCTCTTTGGGAACTAAGTCCTGTGGGGTGAGCAGGGACCCATGTGCCCCCCATTAGCTGCCTTCGCCCAGGCCTGCCTCCAGGCCCCACCAGCCAAAGTGGGCTCCTTGCCACCCCAGCACTGGTTAAACTGGGACTGAGCCCCTGGTCCTCCTGGGGTGGGGCTTTGCCTGGCTCTGTGTGGGAGCAGCCCCCCAGGCTTCACCAGGGGCACCGAGGCAGAGAGAAAGACACAGCCCCAGTGTCACCCACCATGGGGGACCTAAAAACCTGAGCACCCAGCACCCCTCCAGACCCTGCCCTGGCCCAACACCAGTCCTCAGACTGGGCACTGGGCTCCTCAGAGCTGGTGCAGGTGTTTTGGTGCTCTGAAGGACTGGGGCAGGCGGGTAAATGAGAATTTTCCAGCTTTACCCATTTCTTGGCTGTCTGGGCTCAGTCCACCCCCAGGGAGATGCTGAGCCCAGTGGTGACCCTGGCAGATGACAATGGCCCAACAAGCCATCATCCCAGGGGTGACATCTGCAGAGTGAGATGGCTTTGGGGGGAGATGATCTGTTGGTTGCCCTGAGGCAATGGGCTGGCTCCCCCCCGGGAGACTCCACACCCAGCAGAAGACTGAGGGGGCCTGGATGGGGATGTAGCCTGCACCCCACGTCCCCCGGGTGCCCCAGCTGGGCAAGGAGGGAACCGAGCAAGCAGGGAAGGAGAGGAGAGCAGGGATGTGGGGTTCCTGTAGAGGGAGGAGGGGAGGGAAGAGAAGACTGATCCAAGAAAAGCCTACGTACATCCGCGGGCTCCGGCAGCGCGGTGCCGTGGCTGTGGCGGCCGTTCTGGGCGCTGCCCTTGTGCCCGTTCTGGTGCGGCGAGGCCGAGCGGCAGGGTGAGGGCGAGGACGGGCTGCGGCTGGACCGGGCGCTGCTGCCCTTGGGGCCGTCCTGCTGGCGCTTGGGGCTTGGCCTGTGGGACCACACTGTGAGCCACTGGCATCCCCCAACCCGAGAGCCCAGCAGGGCATCCCCCACCCCAAGACCAGGAGGGCACCTTCGCCCCGTGTCCGGCTCCGGCTGGGCTGCTGGCCACAAGCCAGGCTGAGATGGTGGGGCAGCCTCTGCCGATGCAAGAAATGGAGTGAAACATTTGGGTGTTTTGTGTTCCCAACTGCCCCAGAGGTGCTGCAGCACCATCCCACTCCCCTCCGCAGAATCCTGCCATGGTTTGAGTTGAAAAGGACCCAAAAGCCCATCCAGTTCCACCCCCTGCCATGGGCAGGGACACCTCGTACTGGATCAGGGGGCTCAAAGCCCCATCCAACCTGGCCTTGAACACCTCCAGGGATGGGGCAGCCACCACTGCTCTGGGCAACCTGGGCCAGGGCCTCCCCACCCTCACAGGAAAATATTTCTTCCTTATATCTGGTCTACATCTCCCCTCTTCCAGCTCAAAAACCATTCCCCCTCATCCTCTCTCTGTACTCCCTGACCAAGAGCCCCTCCCCAGTTTCCTGGAGCCCCTTTCAGTACTGGGAGGCTCCTCCAAGGTCTCTCCAGGCTGGACGAAGCCAAACACCCACAACAAACCCACAACAGCCCCATCCCTCCATGGTTCCCACCACAGGGACACCTGTGCCACCCACCCCCCGGCCCTCTGTCCCCAGAGCGCCCATCATGGAGGTTGGTGGGGGTCCCAGGCTGCCCCTACCTGCCGAGGGATTTGGAGCCACTGTCGTCGGAGGAGATCGAGGCGCTGTGGGAGCTGCAGGAGCTGCGGCGGTGCGAGCGCCAGGCTGGGGATTCACTGCGGGACCTGGGGAAAGGGCGGCCGGGGCTGAGGCTGAGCCACCGTGGGGGGACACGCAGGGGGTCACTGTCCCGCTCCCCCTGCCATCCTGGCCCCTCACCTCTTGCGCTCCTTGTTTTTCTCTTTCCGTTTGCTCTTGGGGCTTCGGGACCTGTGGGAAGAGCCAAAAGCTGCAGAGATGGGAGTGGGAGCAGCACCCGGGGGGTCTCCCCGCCACCCCCACCCCGAGCCCCTGAGACTGCAGGAGGAGCGATGGGGAAGACCTGCCCCAAGCTGGGCTCCATCGACCTTCAAACCATGGTGGGGGTCCTGGCCGGTTTTGGGGGGGCCGTGGGAGCCGTGTGCTGGTTGGTGAGGCTGAGTGGGAGGTGGGGACCAGCTCTGCTCTGCATCCACAGGGCTCAGGCCCGTTATTACCTCCCAACTTCCCCTGTGCCAGTCCCCCTGAGACTCGCTGCTCACCCAGGCATCCTTGGCCTGTTTTTCACTTCTTTAACCCTAAAATAGTGGTACCAACAGAGAGCATCCACAGAACAGGTCAACACCCAGGGTTTGTCCTGGCCCAGCACCACCACTTCTCCCCCAGGGACATTTGGGGCCGTGTGGGACCCTGCAGCCCCCAGAGTGGCCCCATGCTCACCAGTGGGATGCTCACCAGGTGAGAGACAGGTGGACAGGCCACGGGTGATGGTAACCCACGCTTACACCCACCGTGCCCGTGAGCAGAGGGGATGGGGACAGCAGGAGGGCAGGGTTCAGGGGGGGCCCTCTGGGGGAGGCTGGCAGCCAGCGCGGGTGGTACTGGGGTGGCTCCCAGCAGCTGACACTCTCACCTATGTCTCCTCTTCTTCCGGGACCCCGACTCAGACCTGAGGATGAAGATGAGGCAGGGATGAAGGAGATGCTGAACCAGCCAACAGGGAGCGAAAGCTTGGCAGCCCCAGCGGATGGGGACAAGGGCTAGGGGTGTTCCCGAGATGGGCTGCAGGATGGGATGGGTGACGGCTGCTGTGGGGAGGAGATGGCCCCTTGAAGAGCCATCAGCATCCAGCCCTGCCCATGCCTCCCTCCTGCCACTGCCAAAGAGTGTCCCCAACCAGCCCATTGTCCCCAGCCAGCCCCTCTGTCCCCAATCAGCCCCTCTGCCCCCAGCCTTACACGGTGCCCATCTTACCTGTCACGTCTGTGTTTCTTTCCAGTCTTCTTTTTCTTCTCCTTGCGAATGGGTGAGGAGCTGTCGCAGCTGGAGGGAGTGAAAGTGGATACTCTTGAGGGGGGAGCAAGGGTCTCCACAGCCCTATCCTAGTGTTTCAGGCGATCCCATCCCATTGCCTCCTGCACCCCGCTTCCCATTCCCCGCATCCATGGATGCACAAACATCACATGGAAGTTATGTCCTGGGGGGATTTGGGGTGGGAGATAGAAAGGGGCTTTGGACAGAAGGGCTCTGGCTGCCTTCAGCGCCAGCGCCTGAATTCCGCTGTGTCCCATTGCCACCTCGTGGGCTCCACAGCTTCCAGCAGGAGACGGGGCAGCCAATTCCCGCTGAGATTTCAGAGGGGGGCAGTGGGTGGCAGAGGTCAGTCCATGCCCGGTGAGGAACCCGCAGCCCGCCCAGCCCAAGTGGAACTCACCTGCGCTCCGAGCCAGGTTTCCTCTTTTTGCTGCCGTGGGGAAGGCAGAGAAGAAAGGGACATTAGTGACAGCGCTCACCGAGGAGTGTGGCAGCAGGTAAATGGACCCTTCAGGGAGCCAAAGCATGGGCCAGGCCAGGTCCCACCAGTGGGAGCAGCTGGGTGGGCTGGAGGTGTGGCCACAGCATGGTGCATGTTGCGCCATCGGTGCAGGCAGCAGCTCTGCCCCTCTTGAGGGAGAACACCTGGGGGTGCTCTGCCCTCAAGGTGAGGGATTTGCTCCACTGGAGCCTGGGGAAGGGCTGGGCTGGGAGCAAAGCTGCCCTCCCGGGAGAGAAGGCAGCACTGGGACGCGGGGACTCACCGGCTCCGGCGATGACCTGATTTCTTCTTCTTTTTCTTCTTGGGTGGAGGAGAGGTGGAGCTGCTCGAGCGCCTTTTCAGCCTGCAGGGAGAAGGCAGACAGGGTCGAGGGGAGAAGGCACAGCCACCCGGATGTCTCCTGGCCTCCGTGTCCTCCAGTGGGGACCTGGCAGGCAGGAAGACTCCCCCACTGTGCACCTGCTCCCCAAATCCCCTGCAGTGCCTTGGCCAGACCTGTACTCGCGGTGGCCGCTGTCCTCGCGGTAGCACTCGGCCGAGCAGTCGCACTGCAGCAGGCAGCCCTCGCCGTACTCGGGGTACTCCACCGCGTACTCCTCCCCGTCAACCCCATGGTGGTTTTCTATCACGCTGCCGAAGGAGGAAGATCAGGATTAACTCAGGGCTCCTCGTTCCCCATCTCCCACCAGAGCAGCTGGAGGAAGCCTGAGGTAGTCCCAGTGACATCCCCTCTATCACAGCATACCCAGAGGCCCTTGGTCACATTATTTGAGGTCCACATGCAGGAATCCTCAACATAAGAAGGATATGAAACTGCTGGAACAGGTCCAGAGGAGGCCACAGAGATGATCAAAGGGTTGGAGCACCTCTGCCATGAGGACAGGCTGAGAGAGTTGGGGTTGTTCAGCCTGCAGAAAGCTCCAGGGAGAGCAGCCTCCAGGTACTGAAAGGGGCTCCAGGAAACTTGGGAGAGGCTTTTTACAAGGGCCTGGAATGATGGGACAAGAGGGAACAGCTTTAAATTGGAAGCGGGAAGATTCACATTAGACATTAGGGAGAAATTCTTCACAATCAGTGTAGTGAGGCCCTGGCACAGGTTGCTCAGGGAAGTCATGGCTGCCCCATCCCTGGAGGTGTTCAAGGCCAGGTTGGATGAGAATTTGTGCATCCTGATCCAGTGGGAGGTGTCCCTGCCCATGGCAGGGAGTGGAACTGGATGGGCTGTGAGGTCCCTTCCAACCCAAACCATTCCAGAATTCTATGATCTCCCTGCAGGGTGCAATCCTGGCATCACTTGGAGATCCTTCCAAGTACTACCCAGGTCCTGGGGCTGAGCTGGCACTGGGCTCACCAGGAAGGTAGAGGGGCTGGATCGGGGGAGAGGAGCTGGCAGGAGGCTGTGGGAATTCAGGGACTGTGGAACTGCCCGAGATGATCCAGGCTTTGAGGCCGGAGCCCCAGCATGCTGCCAGCTTGGCATCAAAATTTGAGGCAGGTGATGGGTGGTGTCTCCTTCAAGGCCAGCCGAGATGGGGTGTGAGTACATCAGGCCTGGAGCCACCAGGATCTCCTCTCCCTCCAGAGCCACTTCATCAGCATTCATTTTTCCCGCTGCCATGGAAACTGGCAGGAGGTTGCCATTGGTGACCAGGGCTTCGGGCAGGGCTTGGCAGGGGTCTGGCAGCTGGACCAGGCAGGCAGCAGGGACCCAGGAGCCCCCTACCTCCCTGGTCCTCCTCTGCTATCAGCCCCAGGAGTAGCATCACCTCCCCCAGGGAACTCTTGATGTTTCTTGGGATGTAGGACCTCTCACTCTGGGAGGAATCTGGAGGGAACCATAGCAGATGGGGCCATGCCTGGACAGCTCTCAGCATCACACCAGCCCTGGCTCTTGCTTCCCAAGGGATCTTGGCCCTCAGAATCCCCATGTGGACTCCCCACCCTGCCCAGCTTACCAGCATGCAGCAGGGGATGCCTGTGGAGAAGCTCAGTCACTGCAGCCCTGGTCCCTTGGCAGCCCTGCCAGTGCTTCTGGCCAAGCCAAGGGCTGTTCCCACGTATAGGCGTCAAAACCCAGAGCTGCGCGTATTGGCATCACTGCCCACAGGCAGCCCCGGGGCTATTTAACCCGGTTAAACATGGCTTGGACCATGCGAGGCATTGTCCTCTGACCGTGGACTTGGAGAGGATGCAGAAAACCACCGATGAAGCGCAGTGGGGACCTTGAGCGTCGCTCCCCTCTGCGCCACAGCCGTGGCCTTCTGGGTCCTCTCCAAGTGGCTCCTGCTTTGGCCATGCCCCAAGGGCAGAAATGGCCTTTCAACCACCCACCCAGCCGTGGGGAGACAAAAGAGGAGTACACAGGAATAATTCCCTGTGGACTCTGCTCCGTGAGCATGAGTGCAGTGCTTCTCGACAGAGCCTGCTGTCAGCTTAGCTGCTCCAGGTGGGCTCATGCTGCCCTGATTATCCCTCCCTGCCTGGCCCACGCTCACGTTCATCTCCAGTGCCACCAGCCTGTCCATCAAGCAGTCACTCCCCAGGGACTGGGCTGTATTGCTGGGCTGTGCACACAGAGATGGGAGCAGGGCAGGGGCTCAGGTGGTCACAGCTCCGCTCGGTGCCTTAGTTTCCCCTGGGGAATTCTGCGGATGAGGCTGAGCTTTTGCATCTGTTTTGAAACCAGAGCAGCTGGTTCAGACTCAGCTCTGGCAGCCAAAAACCGAGATGTACAAGCCCAGAGAAGTGCTGGAGCAGGACCAGCCCAGGAGATGTTTTGTCGAGTACTCTCCCAGCCACCTCAAAGCTCTTTACTTAAAGTTTATTTAACTCCCTCATCCAGCATCTTCAACCAGTACAGACCTTTTGCACCCAGAACATCCTTTGGCGGAGACTTCAGTAGCTCAGGTCCCTGCTGCGTGAGGACCCACCTCCTCTGGACCTGGCTCCTTCCAGCCTCCTCCAGGCGCCTCCAGCTTTGCTCTCCCCTGAGCAATCCTTTGCTCTGAGACTGCTCCTTCCAGCTCAGCACTATTATTTATAGCCCTGGGCTAATCTTCAATGATTACCCTTCAGATTGCAAAAGCAAGCCCGCAAAGGTGACAGCTCAGGCTGCTTGGGTAACCTTAACACACCTTTGGCTTCCCCATGTACTCGTTACAGTGCCAGCCCTAACGAGCCTGCCCCAGAAGATGTCCTGGAGATGACTTGTGCCCCCTTAGGCAAAGGCCACTTGTTATCACCTCAGGCTTGATGCTTGGTGACCTGAACAGGTTGTTTCGCCTTGGATTTTCCTGTCTGGAAGAGGACCCTGGGTGCTTCAGGCTGCCCCAGGGCTGCACACTCTATCCCAGGCTGGGCACCCCAAGACATGTCCTTCCTGCCCAGTGTGCTGGTGCAGCAGTGGAAGGAAGACTCTCCCTGCTGCCGTGGCTTCCCTGCCTCCCCCTTGCCCTGATTTCCTGACCCTAATGAAGCATTAATATTCAGTGAACCTGCAGCATCTATTCCTGTCCCAAGTGACCTGGTTTCCAGGCTGATGGATGGTGTGCGCCGGGCCAGCCACGCTGCCTGGGCCATTAAGCATCACACAGATAAATCATCATCGAGCCAGGGCGGATCCTCGCCAGGCCGGGGATGGTCCTGTGTGGTGCAGGAGGAGCAAGTGGCACGTCCCCAGCAGGAGCTGGGCTGCTTTGGACATCTGACCTGAGCTGGGGCAGGAGCAGCCCCCAGGGACCAGTCAACATCAGTGGCAATCAGGAGGCAGAGGCGTGGGGTGAGAGCTCCTTGGAGCAGCTTCTTCCATGGGGCTCCCTGGGGTCCCAACCAGTCTGATGGGGACACAGGCTCTGGGTCAACCCAGTAAGAAGCAGGAGCCCTGCTTATCCTTGCAACAGAAATTATTACTACTATTAATGATTAGTATTGCTAACACTGATATTTCTAAGGCTGCAAAACAGAAGCCAACCTGCTGAACCAGTGCCAGCTGAGCTGAGTTACCCCATACCTGGAGACAGGAGGACTATTCTGCACTATGAAATTAAGAGCAAGGCCTGGAAACCGGTGCCTCCACCTGGTTGGAGGCAAAAGCTGCAATTTCAGCTCCTGGGAGAGTAGGACAGGTGACCCAAAGAGGCAGGAGTAAGCAGGGGTGAGGCCCAGCAAACCCACAGCTTGGTCTCTGCCACTCTCTGCCAAGCATCGAGACTTTCTGCACTTTGGTTTCATCATCAATAACAGGTGCTTTGCAATGCTGGGCTCCCTACAGCACCCTGAGGTCTCTAGAAGACCAGTGCAGGATAACCCCTAAGATCTCCAGAGGTAGGACACTGCCTCAGAGAGGTAAAAACAACCATCCAGTCAACCAAACAATCATCCAACCAACCATCCACCCATACCTATATACCCTCTCTACGTCCATCCACCTATCCAATCATCCCTATATATACCCTCTCTGTAGCAATCCACCCATACAATCACTCATTGACATTTGGAGACAATCTGGGATGTGCCTCTCTGGGATGAGAGATGGGCAGGACACACAGACGAGCTGACTGGGTGCTGTCTCACTTACATTTGGCGCCCATACTGGTCCTCCCTGGTGAGCACACCTTCCTTCTCCATCAGCATTTGCCGAAAGGTCCCCACTTTCTGCCGAATCTCCTCTTCAGAGTACCTGGATGGGCAAAGGTATGGTCAGGGCGGCCGTGACCAGAGCATGGGCTCCACAGGGATCTGGGGAAGACCTCCAGGTGTTCAGAATCACCACTTGGCCCAAGGGGCTGGCCAGATGGAGAGGTGGCATGGTGACAGGCATCAGGGTCTGGAGGAAAGCAGGTCACTCTACTTGCCCCACCACCCTCCACGATTCCTCTTTCCTGTGCTTGGCAGAGAAAGGGACATCAGGAAGGGATGAAAGAAGAGGATGGCCATGAGGTTGCCCTACCCCACTCCAGGTTTTGGGGCACATCCCCACCAGCCCCCGCAGCAGTGCCAGCATCACAGCTGGTGATGCCAGGGTTTACGCCTGGCACCTGCATCCCATCCGAGCCTCCTCTGCTCGTTCCCGCGCTGCGCAGGGGCCCTGGCAGCCAAGCCAGCTCTGCACTAACGCCGAGCGCTGACTCAGGCCGCTGCAGGGTTATTAACCAGAGACGCTAATCACTTTGTCCCTGGCATCTGAGAACAACCGCGGCAAACCTCAATGCTCCAGCCATCCCCACGGTATCCCCGGGGAAGGACGAGTGACAGCCCTGGGCAGGCAGTGCTGGGCTGCATCCCGCAGCATCACAGGGGCACTCAAGCATTCCCCTCTCCCAAAAGCATCCGAGCAGAGGGTTGCAGGGGAGGGACAGCCAGTGCCCTTGGTATCGTCCCTGGGGACAGGGCAAAGGGAGAGGGACCCCATATCACCACCATCTTGTAGGGGGGAAAGGGTCAGGCTCTGCGTGTGTCCCTGCCCTCACTCACACTGTCTGCAGGGGCTCTTTGCAGCCCACCCTCGCCATCAGGTGCCACGGACATCACCCAGAAAACTGGGTGTCACAGCCTGTCCGAGCCCGGCAGTCCCTGAGGGTGGCATCTCGCTGAGCCTCTGCTGGGGACAGAGATGGCCCTCGCAGCGCCATGGATGTCCCCGGGTGCCCTGGGCGTGGAGGAGCACGTGGCAGCAGCCCCCTCCCTGCAGACAGCGAGGAGAGGGGAATTAATGAGACCCTTTCAGTGCAAATAAGCTCGTTAATATTAATTAGTTGGCCAGGAGTCCTGCGTAGGGACACAGAGACAGCTCGGCTGCTTCCCCTCGCCTTGCACCCTGCCTGGGCCCCAAAATCCGGGCAGCACCCCCAAATGCTGCTCTGCCCGTGCCGGCGGCGCCCCTGGGGCAGCGTGGCCGCGGGTGGGACAGCGGCTGCAGGGCGGTGTCTGCGCGCCCCGGCGGCCGAACGCCTGCTGCAGCGCATTATGGATGCGGGTGATGCGGTCAGAGAGGGGCCGCAGGGCCAAGCAGGAGGTGACAGATGGGCCACCGCGGCGCGGCCGTTAGCGACGCTGCAGGGGGCAAAGCCAAGGCGAGGACCCCCCCCTGCACCCAGCGACCCCGCGATGGAGGCAGGAGCACCCCAGCAGCCCCTTCCCTCCTGCACCCCGGCGCTTCCTGCAACCCTGTGGGGATGAGCTCGGTTTTGCATGTAACACATAGAATGGGGTTGGGAAAGAAAGAAAAATCGCTGACGCTTCTTTTCTGGACAAGACACCCAGTCCGCAGGCAGGGAATAACGGTGCAGGCAGGGAACAAGGGCGCAGGCAGCCTGGAGCGAGCATGCAGTGCAGGCAGGAGCCATGGAGCCATGTGTGGTTAAGTCCTTAAATCCCCTAAAGCCTCCTCTGCCATCACACCCATCCGTCGCGAGGCTCTGTCCCTGCCTGTGACTCGCCCCTGGCCCAGGCAAGAAAACTTGGGGTGCAATGCTATTCTCATGTGACCCCCTCCTTCGGGGAGCCCCTGTGGGGAGGCGAAGAGCGAGCTGGGTATTAACCAGGTTGACCAAGATTATTACAGTAATTATATTATCATTTTGGTGTATCACCATCATCATCGTTATTAATAGCCTTAATAATAGCGAAGGCAATTACAGCAATAACAACAATAGCAGTTGCAGTATTGCTATTACCCACTGCAGTAATGACCCTGCCAGTAGCGAGATCCCGGGCAGGGCACGGGAACCCGACAGGAGGCTCCGGGCTCCCCAAGGCGCCAGGTCAGCCTTATTTATTTCCATAACGACAAATTAGGCACAATCATTATTCCAGTCTGTGTGAGACAATTTAATTCTAGGTCACGCTTGCGCTCTTAATGAAAGCCTTGGCGAAGCCTTCCCTCAATCCATTTTCCTTCTCCCCAGCTGATACCAGGCCCATCTACCCGTGTGTGCCGAGGAATTTACTTCATCCATCAGGTTTTAGTGAGCTGTCAGGGGCTCTGCTGGGCTGGTGCCAGAGCTGTGGGGCAGCCAATGCACAGCCATGGGGCCAGCAGGCATCGGGGACCCCCCATTGGCCCCCCAGCCCACCCAGGCAGGGATGCTCTCTGGCTCCACAGGTTTTCTCCTGGCACTTTGCTTTCCTGGGGGAGAGCAAAGGCTAGGAAGCAGCTTGAGCAGGGGGATACTCTCACCCCAGACCTGCAGGGAGAGAGGGGAGGCAAACTGGAGCAGTGGGGCAGTCTCATCTGGGGCTAAAACCCAGCTCTCCTGCATCCCCCATCCCCCATCCCAGGCAGAGAGAGACATGGGCTGGGCAGCACCAGTGGCTGCTCCTTCCTACATCCACTTGCCTAGCATGAAGAGCTGGAGCCCAGATTTCCAAGTGGAGGAGCTGGAGCGAGTACCCAACATGTGTGTGGATGCCCTCCTAGGTCTGCACTTCTGGGAGGCATTCAGCTTCACAAACAACCCACCAGTCTGCCCCAAAGCTGTCTGATTCTCCCAAAAGTGGATTTACTTCCAGCTGGGAACATTTGACACACCAAGGTATTTTTTTAGAGAGGAAAACTGGGGAGAATAAGGTGTAAGTGGGTCAAAAACCCAAGCGTAGGG
The DNA here is from genome assembly GCA_033556795.1 of Tapera naevia. NCBI lineage: Eukaryota > Metazoa > Chordata > Aves > Cuculiformes > Neomorphidae > Tapera > Tapera naevia. The sequence continues at coordinate 2,338,824 of JAUMJJ010000220.1, forward strand.
TCCACCTCCAGCCCAGCCCTGATCCCCTGCCACTCACCCCTGCTCCTCCATCATCTCCTGCAGCTCCATGCACTTCAGCTCCACCCGCCGCTTGCGCTCATGGTCCAGGATTTCCCGGTGAGCCTTCTTCACCAGGCTGGGCTCCACCATCCGCACCTCCTCCTCGCCCTTGTGCCATGTGCCTGAGGCGCTGGGCTGCGAGAAGCCGTTGGAGGCTTCCTGGGGCGAAGGCACATCAGCCCCATTGTTGTAGAGAGCCATGTCGGTGCAGGTAACCTCACTGCCAGCAGCACCTGGGAGGGAGGGAAAGAGTCGGGGGTCAGTGTCCAGCCCGGATTCCCTCTACTCCTGCCACAGTGAGGGAACCCAACCTGAAGGCAAAACTCATCTCAAAAGAGGTGAGGGCACACAGGTTGATGGGGACAGTGACTGAGAGAGCTGGGTCTTCTGCCAGCACCCTTCCTGCCCCTTCCCTCGGTTTCCCCATCCCCAAAGCAAGGCTGGGGCTGTTCCCCCACACCATGAGGGCTGGCTCATGGAAAAGGGAGGAAGGAGGATGCTCTGCACCAGATTTGTACTGAGGACAACCTGGAACAGTACAGGTCTGTGGCACCTGGAAGTGTGTGGTGCCAGTGGGATGGGTGGGCAGGGGTCCCTTTGGGCCCCATGGACCCCACTGCCAGGCAGCATGAGTACAGAGGTCATGGCATGGGTGGACATCCATCCTTACAGCCCTCTGGGAACACCCCTGGGCACTGCCCCCATCCCGCAAGGGAATGGACCCAGAGACCTCAAATATCCCCTCGCATCCCCCAGCTGCACTGTCTGGTGAGGATGCAGTAATGAGACATCCTGGTGTCTGGTCCAGCCAGCCAATGCCTGCCAATGCCTCTGGCAATGACCTAGCACCCTCTGGCAATGGCCCGGTGCTGGCTGTGAGTGCAGGTGAGGCTCGGTGCCGGCTGCTGCACGCCTGCCTCTTCCCTGCTCTTTCACCTTCACGTGTCCCTGCCTCCTTCCTCCAACACCACTGTCGATGTGTCCTCACTTGGCTCCAAAAATAACCCCTCCAAAGAGGACAATCCTTCCTGAGTGGCACTGCTGCACTGAAGCTCCCCAGGCCCGGGGGAGGAGATGCTCCCAAACCTCCTGGATCACACACAGCCCCATCTCAGCCCACTTGGGCCGCCAGTGCACAGCTCAGCACCCTTCTTTGCTCTCCCCATCCTGCCATGCTCCAGCTCCTGGCCCAAAGCACTAACCCGGTCCCCAGCAGGGGATGCTCTCACCAGAGATCCAAAGCCTTAATTCCCAGTGGCATCCGGGCTGCAGAGGCCCCACCTGGGGCTCCCACAATCACTTCTCCTGCAAAGTCCAACACAAAGAGAAGCCATCGGGGACAAAGGCAGAGCACCCTCCCTTGTGCTCCAAGCTGGCTTCAGGCTTGGAGACACGTTTCATCATTAGCTTCTTCTCTGGGGTGTTTCCATCCTAGGGACCCTGGCGGAGAAGATTTTCCAAGGATGGATATGCCTGCATGTCATCACCTACAGCCAGTGCCTGCCTGTGGTTCCCGGGGTGTCTGACACACTGTGCAAGGAGCACGGGGCCAAACACTGGCCTGGGGAAGGAGCAATCCCTCAGCTCAATGTGGCAGTGAGGGCAGGACAGACAGATCTGCTCCGTTTCGAGCCCAGGGAGGTCTTGTAATTCCCACAGGACACCAGGCGGATCTTACCATGGCTGTGCAGGGTGGGACAGAGCTGTTGTGGGGACGCAGCCCCGAGAGGCTTTGAGGACATTTATCTGATGTTTGAGGTGACAAAAAGCCTCATAACCCTCCCCGGGGGACAGCCCTGGCTTCCCTGCTGCCACCGCATGCCCCACATGCTCATTTGTCTCCTGCCCAGCAGAAGAGCAGCTGACTACTTCATTACAAGGCTTTTTTCCCCCTTTCCCCCCATTATCACCACCTGGAGAGGAGCAAGCAGCCTTTATTTCCACAGAGGCATGGAGAAGAAGGCAGCAGGAGGTGCTGCCAGTGGAGCAGAAGCCAAGGCTATGCGTCCCTTGGATGCTCAGCCCTGTTTGCCCAACCGGAGGGTCCCTGGGTGCCCCCTCACCTGGCAGGGCTGCACCCACAGTTCAAGCCCCATCACACCTCGCATCAAGGAGCTGCCCCACTCTGCCCTCACTGCCTGGGGGGGACCCAGAAAAGGGGGAGATGCTACAGAAAAACCTGGCTTGGGGGCTCCTTTCTCTCATTGGGGTAAGAAATCACAAACTGAGAAGGGAATTTGTGCCTGGGGGAAGCTCCCCAGTGGGAAATCTTCACCCACTGAGGATGAGGGGAAAGAAGAGGATGCTTTCCATAGCAGCCTCTGCTTGCTCCTCCCCAGAGGGAATTAATTCCATCCTGAGCCTGGCAGCTGGTAAATTCTTTGCTGAGAAGCAATGGGAGCTTGTGGGACACAAACCCGGGCAGGTGAACAGAGGAGCACGTGAGATAAACCAGCAGCAGGATGGGTACCTGTGGGAAAGGGCTGCATAGAGGGGAAGGCATGCAGATCCCACCAGGAAATGCTCCCCATCTACATGGAGAGCATATGGTTGGAGATACTCCCCTTGCACTCAGGGCCAGACAGGTGGAGCTGGCCCAGGGAGGGACACTGTGCCCCATCCCGGTGTCCCCTCAGCCACGACCAATGTCCATGGTGCAAGCTGACACCAGCCACCCCACCTCAGCATTACTCAGGGAAACAAAGGAGGAAAAAAACCACCTGCTGCCCCTCCAGCCACCAGCAGCAAAGCCAGGCCATGCTGGGTGGGAAACGGAGCCAGTCCTGCCTCCCAGGCTACAATGGGAACAAGGCAGAAGCTGGTGGGCAGAAGGAGCCCATGTCTCCCAGGCTGGGTCGTTGCCCTCTCTGTCCCCAGTGATGCCATGCACAGGGGCAGCCCTGAGCTCACAAGGGACAGCTCAGGGACACGGGGTGCCCATCACCACTAACCCACCCACCCCCCCCAGGGACCACTCAGCTCTGCCCGCTTGCCCCAGCACCAAACCCTACACCAAGCCCTCCAGCGAAGGCAGTGCAGCCCTGCCTGAGCGGCAGCGGCTTCACACCCAGCTCGGCACTACCCCTGATAATAAAGATGATGGTTAAGTATTTCATTATCTGCAGTGATTGCCCACAAACCATCAAGAACTGGCAGCCCTCTGCCCGCCCGCCTTGCCAAGAGGGAGAGGAGACATCCTGGGGCAAGCGCTGCACCGTGTCCCCACGGGCTTCCGAAGGCTGCAGGGTATGCTGGGGACAGCCGCTGGTATCCGTCCCCACCACCCACCTCCTAGTAGGGTTCAAACCCCACAGCACCACAGGCCAGAGCTGCTGAGGAAACTCCCCAGTCAATCCCTCTCTTCCCATTTTCCAGAGCCATTCATCCACGTGTTTTGGGATCCTGACGTTCCCCACTGATGCTCCACGTGCCACTATGGGGCTTGGGGAGATCAAAACAGCTTTTCAGCTCACAGGCACTTTCTGCTGCCTGGATTAGAGCTTTTAGAACTGTTCAGAGCTGCCTCATCCCCATCCTCCATCTCCATCTTCATACTCATGCCAATCCTCCATCTCCATCCCTATCTTCCATCCTTCTACCTACTCTCCGTCTCCAACCTCCATCCTGATTTCTGTTTTCCATCCTCATCCCCATCCTCCATCTCCGTCTCCATCTCCATCCTCATCCCAACCCTCCATTCTCCTCCTCAGCATCATCCTCCATCCTCATCCCTATTCTCCAAACTGAGTTCCCTCCCTGAAGGCTGGAACTCCTGGGTGCTGTGCAGAGCGGCCTTCGGGACATGGCTAATCCCATGTCCCAGCGCCAGGTCAGTTCCGCCTGGGCTTTGAAGGGAATCTTGGAGAGAAATAAGAAAACAAGGAAAATGAGCAAATGAGATGTTATTTCACCAAACTGCTTCTGCCCTTTTGTTTCCCAGCCCAGACACAAACCCTTTTCCAGTGACCCTGCCCAAATTCCGCCGTGGATGCCGCTGGGCACAGGGCTGCGTTGCAGGCGGCTCTCGTCGCTCCTGCTGCCGCTGCAGGGCCCCGCCGCTCCGTATTGCAGATGGAGCGGCTTTCCCGGGGGGAGCAGGGATGGCAGCAGGGGGCTGGCAGTGCCTGGATGCTCTCCCGGCATTTCCTCCTCCACAGGGAAAGGCAGCAGCGGTGCCTGGGCATCCTCCCCCCGCACCTTGGTGCTAATTAAAGCTGCCTCCGGCCAGTGCTCGATTAATTCTCGCCACATCCAGCTGCACCAGCCAGGGTGACGGCGAACACCCGCGTGCTGGGTAAGCGGGCACGGGATGCAGGCAGCAAGCCCGGAGTGTGGCTCCCTAGACCACTCCGTGCACTGAGTGTGCCAGGGCTCAGCCCCAACAAGCAGGGGACAACACAGCCCCAGTGCAAAGGGTGAGACGGGTGGTCCCCGTGGTTCCCCTGCCCAGGGTCTCACCAGGGCATACCATCGCCTACCGAAAACACAGCCTTATCCCCGAAGTGGTTACAGCCCCGTCCCCATCAGGACGGCTGGGAGAGGGGCTTTCTTTTGCCACACAAACAATGCCAGAACATCACAGCCAAGCTCCTCTGAACACCTGGGCAGAACCACAGGGAGGAGAAACCTGAGGCTGCTGCCGTTAATTGGGCTGACCTTCTCCAGAGCTGCCTTCCACCACCTCCTGAGTGCCAAAAAACATGAGTCAGACCTCTGAGCAGCAGAAAAAAAAAAGGCAGAATTGGCTTTTACAGCCGGTTTGAGGCCCCTTAGCGCTGCCTCCCAGTGTGGAGCCAGCAGGGATCCTGCCTGCAGGAAGGGGCAGAAGGAAGGAGTTGGTTACATCCATCTCAGCCCCTCCATCCACATTTCCCCTACCCTAAACCCAGAGCACCCTTTTCTCAAGCTGCTTGACCAAAATATGATGCTTTAAAGGAATTAACAGAGGATATGGGGCTGCTGGCTGGGGGCAGGGGCTGGGCGAGGGCTCGCTGCAGCTCCTGCGTACCTGCGTCTGGGCAGAGAGAAATAGATATTTTAATAGATGAGGAGGCTGGTGGAGAAGCTAAACAGTTGCTAAGCAACAAGGATCCTTCCCAGCTTGGGGATGCAGGGATGGGGTAGCCCCGGGTGGGGACCGGTGTCCCCACTGGACGGCACCACAGAGGATTGCAGGCGGTGGAGACCCAGCAGCTGCTCTGGAGATGCTCAGGAACAAGGACTGGATGTGAGGCTTTACTCCCCACTCCAAATGCTACGATGAAGCCCCCTGGCCTGAATCCATTGGGCTGCCACGGAGGCTGAGCAAACCCTTCTCCCAGCTCCAGGCAGCACAGAGCTGAAAAGAAGGGTGTGACGGGAACTCTTCCCAGGGGAACTCTGCCATGATCCCATTCCAGGGATGAGGGAAAGGAGGAGAAACACCTAAGCAACAGCAGGAAATCCCTCCATGCTGAGTGGAGAGGATGCAGGTGATGGGTACCCCCATGGGACCCTCCAGACCAACATGCCCCAGCCACACTCTCCCCAGCCCCTTGAGGCCACCGTGGCCACCAGCAGTGGCTTGCTGGCAGCCCCAGACCCATAGGCAGCCTCGCAGCAGGGTTTGGGTACTCACTGCCCTGCCAGACCTTCACCATCCTGGAGGCACTTAAATAACGGCATCTCCAGGCAAAGGCAGAGGGGGGCAATGGGCGGCCCCCCCAGGTTTGGCATCCTCGGGGCCACTTGTGTTGCTTGGAAAGGAGCCAGGAGGAGGCACAGGCCATGCCATGGTCCATCACCGCTTGTATGGGGGCATAACAACAATAAAAGCAATTATTGAGCACAGGGAGGAGCAAGGGGATGATGGTCACAATGGGGTCACCTTCCCTGACCGGGACATGATCGTGACCAATGACCCCCCAGGACGGAGTGCTTCCGGCATGGGGGGAGTACCCAGCCAGGGATCTCCCCCTCCATGGCTGGCTGGGCGGTTGTGTAACGGGAGGAGCTATTCCAGGGTTTGAGCACATTATATAAGCCATGGGCCACCTGGCCGGGAAAACGGGAGCTCGCAGACAGAGAGGAGGAGAAGAGCTCTGGGGACTGGGGACCCCCACAGCCAGAAAACCCCCAGTAGCTGGGACCAAACCCATGGGTTATGTGCACCACAGAGGCACCCTCTGCCCAAGGGCAAGGAGTGGGCACCATCTCCGCCCCGTCTTGCAGCCACCAGGACCTAATCCATGAGGCCACCTGCATCCAGATCTGAGCCCCTGGACAAAAGACCCGTGGCCTGGGGGGAAATCATCATTCCCTCAGCACCAGAACAAAACCAACCAAGTCTCTGCCTCTCTGCCTGCCTGGTGATCACACCAAAAGCCCCAATCTCTCCCTGCACATATGGCCAGGAGGAATCCCTGGGGTAGGGTGAGGTGGGGGGATGCAGAAAGGATGTGGGGATGAAGCAAGCAGGGTGCAAGGGGAAGCAGGGAGGATACAGGAGGGGAAGTAGAAGGGACACAGGGGGATGAAAGAGGGAGGCAGCTGGATGCAGAGGACAGTAAGGTGGATGCAGGGGGTGAGTCAGATGGGATACGGGAAGGAAGCAGCCAAAAGGCAGGTAGATGCAAGGGGAAGCAGGAGGGATGCAGGGGGGGAAGCAAGAGGGATGCAGGTGGTGGCAGTGCTTGAGGCAATACTGATACAGGGGGACGAAGTGAGGACGCTGTGGGTTCGGACAAAAGCACTCTGTACTCCTGTCCCTAGAATCTCCCCATTGAGGGTGTCCCTGTGCTCCTGCGAGAGCCAAACCCACATGCTAGGGCAGGGAGAGCAGCTGGGGCATGAGCACCTGCACCTCACAGACCACCCTCAGCATTTGCCACCAACCCAGGACAACCCAACCGGCTGCAGCTCCCAGGGGACTCCCCTGCAGCAGCGGGAGCACAGGCCAGCCACGAAACATCCACAGTTAGAATTCTTTTCTCCAGAGGGGATGAATGAATATACATCCCCGAAATCCCCCAGCCACAGCCTGACTCCTCGCCACCAGCCCCCTGTGCAGCACAGCTCAGCCGTCCCCCAGGACAAACCCCCTGAATCTGGGAAGTGGAAGCACAAAACACTCCCAAAAGCCAAGCCACAGAGCCACCAGACCTTGCTCCTCTCCTCCCCCAATGCAACATCTGCAGTGTCTGAAATCCCACCAGCCAAGCCCAGAACTGCGGGACCCCATCCCCAGCACTGCAGAGCAAGGGGCATCAGGGCCAAGACCTTGGCCTTTTGTCCCACCTGCACCCCACATGGTGCCAACATCTGCAGGGAGCTCATCTCCCTCCATCCCCTCAGCCCCATGGCGAGACAGATCCCCACAGCTGGAGGTCACTCACTGCCCCCATCCTGGCCCGTCTCTCTGCAGTAGGGGGTGGGAATATGGGGTGCCCAACAGCAACAGGGAGCTCCCAAGATATCCATGTCCCAGGAAGGACCCCTGCACACCTAAAGGCATCTCATCTCCAGGCTCCTCACTATCCCGCACCCCCAGCAGCACCAGATCTTGGGGCACCCCTGCCACCCCAGCCATGACAATGCTCGCTTAGCCCGGCCTCTGTGACCCTTCAGGGACCCCATTTCCCTGCCCTCCAGGATCACTACAACCTCCCACTCCCATCCCGAAGAGGTCCCCAGCCCCCCCCACTCCCAGGAAGCACCAGACCCTTCCCGTCCCTGTCCCCTCTCACGCCTCAGGGGTTTCCAGCCCCCCCGGCCCTGTCACCCCATCCCTCATGGGTCCCCATTCCCAGCATCTCTCAAACCCACCGCCCCTCTTCCCCCATCCCTCGGGGGTCCCCCAGCCCCAGCTCCTCTCAGCCCCCCTGCCCCCATGCAACACCTCAGACCCCCTACCCCTATCCCCTCGCGGGTCCGCAGCCCCGCTCTCACCCCCGTTCGGTGCGACCTCCCACCCCCCGAGACTCGCCGTTCCTGTCCCCCCGGCCCCCGCCCCAGCCCAACCGCTCCGTTCTCACCTGTCCCCGCCGAGCCCGGCGCCGCTGTCCCCGCTGTCCCCGCGGGGTCCGGCCCGGCCCCTCCCGCGCGGCGCCGGCAGCGCGGCCGCTCCTGAAGTGCTGGACAGCTCCGCGGCGCAGAGCCGCCCGCTGCACTGCGCCGCCCGCCGCACGGCGCCCCCTGCCGGCCCGGAGGACGCGGCACCGCCACGCCGCCCCCGGCACCCCAACGCTCTGCACCCCACCACCACCCCCAGCATCCCGGGCACCGCAACATCCTGCATCATCCCTGGCACCCCTCCATCCCAATTCCCCCTGAAGTCTCTCAAAACTGTTTGTACCCCCACCTTTTACACCTCTCTGCCCCCCTTAGCACCTCATAACTCTCCCCAGTGGCCCCCCTCTTCCCCACCCCCATCTCAACATCCATCTGTGCCCCTAAGCTCCCCAATCCCCTCAATAGTCACTCCCACCACCACCAACCCATCTCCAAAGCTTCAGCTTGTGGTGCAGCACAAAAAAACAAGGGCCCTTCCCTGCCAAGCATCTCATGCCTGGGGGATGCAACTGCCAGAAAATCCCCCGAGATGCACCCCAACTTGTATCCCATATGCTATCCTGTATCCGATCTTGTGTCCCGTCTTGTACCCCACCCTGTATTCCATCCATCCTCTGTCTCCCATGAGGAACCCCTGGCACAGGGAGCAGCAGCACCCCCGGAGCTGCTGCCAGGACCCAGAGCTTTGCTGTAGGGCCACATGGTTCACTGGGCAGTAGCCAGGGAGACAGTAATGGGAAACCCAGGATGGCCCAGCAGAGGATGCGGGATCCCGGCAGGAGAGCCAGCACCAGCAGCAAACACAGCCAGAACCGTACCTGGAAGAGGGTGAATAGCAATAGCCACCTGGGTGAGAAAAATGGAGAAGTGCAGCAAGAAAAAGCCTCTAGGCATGCAGATGCCAGGGGGAGCTGCTGGGAGAGCGCATGAAGGGATGAGCTGGTGGAGAACAAAGAGGAGAGATGGAAGGAGTGGGGAGAGGGATGGTAATTGTGAGCAAACAGGCAGAGCCAGGCACATCTGGGGAGAGTGGGGAAATAATGACTAGAAAGAAGGATTTGGGAAGGAGGAAAAAAAAAGTGATAAATAATTAAAAGAGATCAAACAAGGCAGGCAGCAGAACAGGCCTAATTGCAAGGATTCTCAGTGAGGTTCGACATCTTCACCAGCCGCATCCTGATGCAGAATAAAGGGTGGCCGGGAGCGGCTCTGTCATGCAGGGAGCGCAGCACAGGCAAAGCCCGTGATCAAAGACCCGCATGGAGCTTCTTGATGCTCTGCAATCACCCCTGAGATAACGAGGGGTGAAACACTGGCAAATGGGGGGAGCAACACAAAGGTGTGGGGGGGAAGGGGCTGAGGGGCACTAATATCCCAGAATCTGATGGGTACCAGGCATCTGAACAGCCCAGCATGTGCCAAGGTGACCTTGGGCCATGTGATTGTGGCCCTGTGGCTGGAGGCTCTCATCAGTGTGGGCTTGAGCACATGGCCATGCCGCCCCACTTGGTACTGGGTAGGTTTGCTGGATCTTCTCCTGCTGCCCGAGGGTTCCCTGGGCCTCCCAGCTCACAGCAGGGATTTTCCTTCCCATGCATTTTCCTGCCACTCTTTGAAGCCCTAGAAAACATTCTGCATCCTCACTGTACTGTTGCAAGGAGACTCCCATGGCCTGGCACCCGCTTCCCTCAGCTCATTCAGGAGCTGCTGCTTGCTGCTTTCCTTTGGCACCTCCTGACTCAAAGGAGAAATGAGTATGGGAGGACAAAATGAGCGACCAGAGCCTTTCCAGTCTGAAGGGACTTCCGAGCAGTCATTCATCACTGGTGCCAGCCTTTGCTGTGATAAGCACAAGGGGCTGCCCTTGCAGAGCAACACCCAGCAGAGGAGCAGCAGAACCCCGCTGCCAGTAACGAGTCTCCCCCTGAACAGCTTCCCCCAGCCTCCTCTGTGGCACCATCCAATCCATCTCGTGGTCCCCAGGGAGCCCCGCAGGTGCTGGGGTTGGTGGCAGCTCTTGGCTCGGGTGCGCTGACCTCTCCGTGCAGGCAATCGCATCCCCGCCCCAGCAGGAGTCCCTGCATATTAATCGCGCTGCGTTATCCAGCCATCTGCTCCCACCGCCAGCGAAAGAGCAGTCCCTCCACTCGTCTTTATTAACGGGTTTCCCTAAATGCAAACAAATGCTCCCACCTCACCCTGTGCTCCAGCTCTGCTCTGAGGCACCCGCGAGGATTCACAGGCATTTTGGTAAACCAAGAGTAGCGAATGCTAATGTGGGGACCGAGCAGTGCCCGTGGCCAGGTGGGAGAGGAGAGGCCTCCATAAAGCCGACACCGCAGATCAGATGGATGCTGATGCTCCTGCTCACAACAAAACCTCTCACCATCGCCCTGTGAGGAGTGGGAGAAGCTGAGCGGGCTGCACACCTGGCTGTGCCTCCTCTCCTCGGGGTGCGTTTCCCCCTCTCCCCACGCGCCCACTGCGTCCCTGGATGCTCTGTGTGACACACAAGCCCAGTCTAGGCTGCTGTGCCACCAGGAGGTCTCTCACCCCCACCAGGGCCAATCCTGCCCATGAGCAGGAGCCACTGAGGGGCTCTGTACAGCCACACATGGTGGGACCAGGCGGGCGCTGGCTCTGCCAGCTGGCGAGGAACCCGCTGCCCCCACTGAACAAAGCATGGAGCTTCCAAAGGGGATCAGCCACACAAAGCCTGCATGAGCCACCAGCCCCAGTGGAGCAGCAGGGCCAGGCAGGGAACACCAGCACCTTTGCAAGACACCTCCAGCTTCTCCAGCTTTGCTCCTTTCCCGAAGCCAGGAAGGCAGCCAGCTCTGGCAAGGCAGAGGCTGCACCAAACTGTCTTCCTGTTGTTTCCCCGCTTCTCCTTCTCCTAAATATCACCAAAATACCCATGATGGTCCCTGGGCTTGAGCCCACTGTGGGGCTACCAGCCCTCCCCCAAGGCTGCTGCTGCTGCCAGCTCTCACTGCCCAGAGCCCTCCTGGAGCAAAAGGGGGCTTGGGGTGGCAGATCTGTGCCCCCACCCTGAAGCACCAACCCTTAAACACTCAGGAAAGGAAAAACAGTTTTCCCAGGAATGAGGAACACCTGAAGCCCCCTGGGTCACAAAGCTAACCACAAGGGAAGACCCAAGCCATAATGTTCACCATTTGCTTTTCTCCTCATTTTGTCCTCTCTGCACGTCACCGCGTTGCCCCAGCAGCCGGGGAGCAGCAGGTGGGACAGTGACCTGACGTTCGGCCATCTGGAGCACCATTATTTATTGCTCTTCATGGGCACCTCCTTGGCATGCTGACACCTGGGCTCCGGCATGGCACCGAGCAGCCCGAGGAGGCGGCACAGACAACGCTGCACCAACGGTGTCAGATGCCCAGAGACCATGGAGACAAAAGTCTGCTCAGTGAGCAGGGTGAAACTCAAGAGCTCTGAGCAGGCCAGGCTTTTTGCTTCCCCTCAGACCTGGGCACAGCAGCCTGGTTAGTCTTTGCCACGGGAAGGAAGGACGAAAGGCTGCCAGCTTCGGCACTGTGACTCAGCAGGGCGGCCACACTGCAGCAGGACAGAGGATGAAGATTGTGCTTCTCCTTAGAGAGACAGCACCAGGAAACGACTTCCAGGGCAAAGCATCAGCTTATATAGATATGTCTAGTGAATTCCTGTTTCTCTGGAGGAGGGAGACACCCCAATTCCTGTCCTCCTCTGAGAATCTATTCAGAGGGAAGGGGTGGGATATTCCACATTTACCTCTGCAAACCATCTTCAGTCTTCATAGTCATGAAGTCATCCATCATAGCAGCATTCAGCCAAGCAGAAGGCACCTACAAAAGTTCATTTCTAACCTTCATCTAACACCCTCCTGGTTCTTCACAACAGAAAGCGACGAGGAGGCTGTCTCATTTCCCTTCCCAGAATGCAAGTAGGTTTCCAGGCACAGGGAACGGCTGCAGCTCCAAGCGTGAGGCATGGGATTGTGGGGGAGCAAACCCAAACCCCAAACAGTGTCAAAAGGGAATGGACATTGTTATCATTAAGGGGACCCTGAAGAATCTACCAGTCAGCAGGCGCTGGGAAATAATCCTCTTCCACTTTGGCTCCACTTACCCACCCTGTCCCCATGTCCCTGCAGGTGAGAGGGAAGCGTTCTCCTTGCCCAGACAGTTCCCCCAGACTGCGCTGGATTTGGGCTGCTGACACAAAAAAAGGAGAATAACCTAAGCCACACTATTGAACCCCAAATTCAACAAAACTCCAACACTTAGGAATCTGCTCTGTCCACTGCATTCAAAATAGCAGGACTAGAACAAGTGGATTTTAGTTCCTTCCCGCTACAAGGGACAGCTTTCCCTGGAGCCGATAGCTCGGCAGCTTTGTGCCACAGCACTGGCAGAGGGACACGCACCCTGCTGATAAATAACCCCTGCTGCCCCTTTCTGGATACAAGCCACAGGGGCTTCAGCGCAGGGGCCGCCACACGTCTCCCCTTTCTTGTTTGGGACACAAGAGTCAAGCCGCACACACCAGGCCTGGCCAGTTGCTCCTTCCCGACCTCATCCCCTTCCAACACCAGCCTTAAGTTCTTTAATCTTTAATTTTATTAATGGCACCTAATAATTACTTTATTACAAGCCTGCTGAGTAATGACTGCTAACGCTTCCATCCCAGTACTATTTTTGTAAAGGAACCAAGCTTCCCCACACTGAACTTCTGCAAAGCAGTGCCCAGAACCATGCCTGCTGTCCCCTCTGCCAACGTTTTCCACAGGGCAAGGGGAAGAGCCAACCATGCTGTTCTCAAGGAGTCTTCAACTGTGTCACAACGTTGTGATCCGGTTCAGAATGACAAACTAATTAAAACACAAAAACATAAAACCCAGTTCAGGTAGCTCAGAAGAGTTGGAATGGAAGAAGTAGGAAGAAGGCTAAGAGCAGCTTCCACACCAGGTTCTCTCGCCCAGCCAACAATCCCCTCAGTTCCTCCGACACGCTGGGCTCTGGCGTTCCCTTCATCTAATCAAAACAAAGTCTGCTCAGCTTCGAAGTCAACCTGCGTGGATTAGAGCAATTCAAAGGACAGGGCAAGCAGCCCACAGAGCACGGAGGAAGAGTGAAATTAACAGCTTCCTTCATTAGAGCTCACCTTCAAAGCAGCCAGCAACAGAACTCGTCACCGTTCCCTGCAGACATTTATTTTTATATTCACATGAGGATGAATGTGAAAGGAATTTATGTAGATGCTAAATCAAGGCTTTTGTTCCTAACTTGGAAGAAGTCACTCTCAGCATTTTAATTACTTTTTTTGAGCAGGACTGACATTTTAGCCACTGTGCTTTTACTGACTCTTCTAAAACCAAATACGTAAGAGATTACGGCAACACAAGGTAACACGGGGAGACGTCACCTCCTGAGAAACCACTGCTTGGATCCCTTCACTCAGTTAAGCCTCTTTATCCTACCCTGATTTTATTTGACAATGCCTGGTGTCCCAGCTGCTGCACTCAAGCAGCCCAGGCCAAAACCCAAGCAAGAGCACAACTGAGCAATCATTTCACTCACTGTAAGAGACCACATCCCACCCCACCCTGAACTGACAACTCTTCAAGACCCTCAGAAGACAAGCACACCAGCACAGCTCCAGAGAGTACGCTGAAAAAATGAGGCCATTTTATTGATGATTAGGCTGCACTGGCAACAATCATTAAGCTAATACAGACAGACTTCAACCAAAGCCCGAGCTTTGACTCAGAAGTCATAAAGTGACATGATGCCTTAATAAATTAAGGAAGTCATTCCTCTCCATCATCAACTCTTCACTTGAAGTTCTTCGCAAATTCCTCTCCTTTCTTAATAGAAGCCTTCAGCTCAGCCATGGCCTCAGCCACCATCTTCTCTTCAAAGGGGGAGATCTTGCCAATACCTAGGTTCTTCTCAATTCCATTTTTCTGAGGAAAAGAGGATTTAAGGATTAGCCGTTCACTGAATGACCTAGGGAGTAATTTAACAGTTCTGATTAAGTATTACCCAGCTGAGATGGAGACCCAGTCCAGGACCTCTTGCCATCTCCAGCCTGCTGACCCTGTGGTTCCTGGCTAGGCTTGGGAGCCTCTCATTATCCGTACCAACTTCTGTGCCTTCACACACTTCCCCTTCACTGTCCACATCGAGGTGCAAACCTTGAAGCCAGACCCTCGGCTCCTTCAGGACTGATACTGACAGCTCCTTCATGCCTCTCTCCCATCTTTGAACCCACTGTCTGGCAAGAGAACCTCTCTCTCCTGGGTTGCTCACCCTCCACTTGCTGCTAGCTTTCAGTCTGAAACTGCTTCAGAGATGCACCCCTCAGTTTTAGAGATATCATGCCTATATCCAAATTCCCATTAACACCCCTCTGCTTCCATGCCCTCACTCAGTAGCACCTATGGCAGTGTGCACCATCCTTTGCATCCCAGCAGCCACAACAGCGTTGCAGCATCCTCAAATCTCACTCCACCCTCAGGGCAAGTGACAAAAGAACATTTCCTTCAGAGTTCAGCTACCCTGAAAGCAACCTGTTAATCCTAATCCCTGCTGTAGATCCACATGTGCCTCAATTTGAGGGATTTGCCTGCACCAGACAAGGCTGAGGAGACAGGAATGCAGACGCTGGTTAATCATATGAAAGCCCTTCACAAACAGGCACTGACTCAAGGCAAGCATGACCTCTTAACGACAAGTCTGAGTCTCTGTTCACTCAGCAACCAGCAGCCTGAGAGCAGATAAAGGCAGCAGCCTCTCTGTCAAGCAGAGAGCATTGTACCTGCGAAGTACAATACCTCAATGTTCTAGAACTCCAACAGGCAGTCAGCTGTGAACTGCAGCGACACCCAGCATTACTCAACTGAAATCATGGACTAAAGTGGTTTATATCTGTTTATATCATTTAAAGCACGTACCCCCAGTAGCAGAGGTGTAGAGAAGTACGGGCTCTCAGTCTCTTCAGATCGAACAAAGGCACATTCAATAACCCCCTCCTTTCCATTCATGGCATCAACCAGAGAGAACACAAACCGGGCGCCAGCATAGGCCATGGACAAGGTGGCAGATCCTGTAAAAGTCAGATCATTTTCAGAACAGATCACACTGACATTCAATACTTTCTTTAGCACCAAAGACTTCCATTCCGATATCTTCACAGAGCTGCAGTGACACCAACTTCAAGCCCAGAGCCAGTTGCATAAAGCAGCAGCTTTTGCCCAGCAATACGTTATTTAGTTGACCAGATGTATAGGAAGAAACAGCTTAATTTGACAGAGAATGTGCTTTTTAAAGCCATAAGGCGTGGGATCAGTTAATGTTTAGTCTTACCTACATACCAAACTGCTTCTAGTACCACGGTTCAGGCAGTCGCTGACATGGCAGAGCAGCTACATTTGCAATCAGCAGTTCCTAATTCTGCACCACAGTTGTAAAATTAAACTGAAGAGGACTGCATCCGTTCAGCCGGCCAACAAGAATTACGTGGAAGCTGTAGTCAAGAACCAACCTGCTCCTGCTTTAGCTTTGACAACTTCAGTGCCAGCTTCCTGAATTCTCCCTGTAAGCTTTTCTAGTTGATCCTGAGGGAAGTCCACTTTTGGTGTGCACTAGATAGGAAAAAAGAAGGGACTATCAAATACCAGGAAACCTCCAGATCCAGCACAAGGCCACCCACATGATGCTTTTTGTACCACTACAGTTGTTATCAGTTCTCAATGGGGAAAACCAGTTCCCCAGGCTCACTGATGGTGTGACAAACCGACCAGCTGGAAGGACAAACTGACCAGTGGCAAGTGTTCACCAAGGCTGCTGGTTACTGCATGGCTTGCTGGAGGCCAAATTGCAGCTTGACAACAAAATGAGGACTCTGATCCACACCAGCTTCAATACCAATGACAAATACAACACAGTATAAGGCCCCAGAGGGCAGTAACTAAAACTCACTTGAGAGATCAGAGGGATGATCGTCTTCCCAGCGTGGCCACCAATAACCGGAACACTTACTCGAGCTGGATCTAATCCCTAAGGAAAACAAGGAACTTCACAGCTTCTGAAGCATATGGACAAGAAAAACATTTTAAACCACCATGCTCCATTTTCAGCCCTGGTTACTTGGACACATCTGTAACCCAGTGCCACACAGGGCACAAGTTTCAGAGGCAGCGATCCTCCCAGGACAAAGTTGGATCTACAGCGCTGAACTCCAGGTGCTCCGATTACTTCAGACAGTCCCAGGATATCACTCATGCAAGCTGAGATCAACAGCAGCACAAGCAGGGACTCTGCCAGGGCTATTAAGAGCAGTAACTCATAACAGCTCCTGGTACTTTCCCATGATATCCTGTAACATGCAGCATAGGCAGAGACTTGCGCACACACACACACACAAGACAGTTCAATCCCCTCCTCCGGTTGCAACAGCAGAGTTGAAAATGCCAATAAAATTAGGGCAAACATGTAGCTCACTCATAAGAGACAGCTATGAAAGGAAAGGTCAATGTCTCTTGAGCCACATTTTGTAAGAAACCCTATACCCACGCTCCTCTAGAGAGTGGAAACAGGGAAACAGTGCCTTCCCCTCTAGCTCCACAGAAAGCCAAGCTCTTTTGGCTTTGTGCAGTGATTTTCGAAGGATTTTGACAGCCCTAATGACCAAAGCACTCCATATCCCTCCCCAGCACCTGCTACTATGAACCTACCTTCAGTTCAGCCACAAAGGTATTTGCTCTGACAATGTCCAGTGTTGTAACACCAAAGATCCTGTTGGGATTATACACACCATGTTTCTTGAAGACCTCTGAAGTTATTGGGATGGTTGAATTTACCTATAAAAGCAGGAACAGGCAAGCATCCATTAAAACCAGCATAACAATGAAGCCAATGCATGAACTGAGCAGGCCAGTGAACAACTCAAGTGTATCTCCAACGTGAAGTCAACTGTAGCCAATTATTTTAACTACTAAACTGAAGAGTAATTTACAGTCAGGCTGGAATAAAAATCTTCCATTTTAAATAACCATTAAGATAATAAATGTTTTCATTCACACTACAAAGGCTCCTCCCTTAGGGAGCTGAGACTTCTCTTCCAGGTGATGCACCAACATGTGCTATAGCTGCAGGTAAACGGATGTTGAGATGTTAAACACCTTTATAATCCCAGTTTCTTCTGACTTAAATATAAGCCAAGAAAAATGGCTGAGTATAATCAGGCTCTTAGTTCTTTTCTGCAAACACCCTGTAGACCTTAAAGATACCAGTCAAAACTAACAGGAACTCTGATTACTCTAGGTTTCCCCATCTGGATCTTTTCTCTCTGTATTTCCAATGTCTCCAGACAATGCTTACCGGGTTAGAAATGATACAGATCATGGCTTCAGGGCAGTGCTTCGCGCAGGCAGACGTCAAAGTAGCAACAATGCTGGCATTGGTGTTAAAGAGGTCATCGCGGGTCATACCTAGAACACATCCAGTGCAATACTGTAAGTTGTCCACAGTCTACTCGTTCATGGGCTGCTCAGTCAAACATCCTGCTCTGGAGAGAGAGATGTCAACCTCAGCTTCTGATTTCATCGTTTAAGAGAAAACTCTCCAGCTGCAGTAGCGACCTTGTTCCAAACCCCAGGGGCTTTTTAACACAGAGAACATACCTGGTTTTCTGGGCACTCCTGCAGGAATCACTACAACATCACAGCCCTTCAGACATTCCGGTAGCTGCTCAGGTCCCAGGAAGCCTGGAATGGAAGACATTCGTGTATTATGTTTTTGCCAGTTATTAAACATCCGACACTGAAGTACAAAATCATGCCTAGAGGCACTCAATTCCTTTGTTTAATTTAACTTTTAATTCAGACTTATGCTGAAAAGCAAAGAAACACAGTTGTGGAGGGACCCTACTTCATGTTTTTATCATTTCAAAATTTACAGACTGAGAGTACCAGGAATCTGACATTCACCTGTTTTGAAACCCTCAGCTCCTCCTGTCATGTACCCTTACTCTCCAAAATACCAGCTTGGCACTACAGTCAGTGCCCTCACTGAAACCCACAAAGACACTTTAAAGTAAAATGCAACCTTTTAGTGATCTTGAAATAAAATGCTGGTGAAATTTTCCTTGATTTCTTTGACAACTCTCCTTTCACAGGAGCAGCACATGGAAGCCACCTAGACTCCCAGAGGGTGTCAAGTCTATTTGTAGTGAAACTTTTAAACTCAACACTCAGGCTTTTCTCCAAGAAGATTTTACTAAACCTTTCCTGCCAGTTATTAGGAATTCCTCTTCAACGGTGCAACTACAGACTATTCTCATCTCCACAGCTATCAATCTAATCAGCTAAACCTTAATTCATTGTGTGCTGCTTGAGAAAAGGCTACTTAAATTGACACCAGGCTTCAGGATGGTGTGAAATTCCCCTTCTACAAGACAAGGGCATTGCCAAAGCATCAGACACCCGAGAGGGCCCCTCCAGCACACAGACAGTTCCCAGGGGCTCGCAGTACCTTTAACGCTCGCTCGTGTCTCAATGTGGCTGAGGTCGGCCGCAACGCCGGGAGTGTGAGCAATATCGTAGAGGCTCAGCCTGCTCACCAGTGGGCTGTTCTTCAGCAGAAGGGACAGAGGCTGCCCGATGCCCCCCGAGGCGCCCAGCACCGCTACCTTGGCATTGTGCTGAGGAGAAAAGACAACAAACACATCCAAGAGGTGGTTTTGGCAGTTACAGCAGCAGCGACCTTGGGGATTTCACCACAATTTCTTTACTTTTAGTTCTGTTTCCCAATTTCCTTATCAAGAACTATACAAAGCCGATTGCCTAAGCCCACAGGAAGTGACCATCAGTGCAGCTTCCCAAAGATCCCAGAGGTTTTGTGGTAGGACAAGTTAGAGGAAAATGTTCTTCTGCGATCTGAGGCTCAAAAGGGAAGCAAGGTGAGGCAAAGGAACCAAAAAGATTGTCCTCCTTCAGATGGAAATGTCTGCCTGAGACTGACTTCTACTGCCCTGGGGACCTTGGTCTGACTGAAGGCAAAATCTGGTGTGCAGTTTCTCTATTTTTCACTGGATCAAACAAACATGCCTTCCCCTTTGGCAAATCTATAGATTGAATGGCATACAATAAATGGAATAAACACAGTAGACGTGAGGAAAATTTGCATCCCTGAAACAAATTCAAGCCAGCACCTGCAGCTGCCTCAAGACTGAGCCCTGAGAACACCGATTAGAATTTCCAGCAATGATCAAAGGTGGCTGAGAAGCAAGAAAAACAAACTCTTGCTTTGTTGCCCTGGTTAAACGATTTTGCTCTAACATGCTCTCTGGAGGAGAGCGATTTCTCTTGACAACACCCACACTCCTCTTTGTAAGGAAAGCATCGCTCAATGAGAGGAAAGCTACTCTAAATGTCCAGAGCCTTCTTAAAATGCAGCACTGCCAAGTGATGGAGAACCAGGGGCTACTGCAGAGATGGAACGTGGTAATGCAATTACTGCTGATAAGGACGCTCTCTATCATGCTGTCTTACCAGATAAAGCTGTAACAGTTCCAAGTCCCTGCCTGAACAGCTTAATTACTATGTTATGACAAGAAATAACCCACCCAGAAGCCTGATTAGCCTAAGCTCAGCTCAGTTTTCCTGCTACTGCAGCAGATGTAACTTAGCACACAGCTCTCCACGGGGAAGCAAAGTCAAGCACTATTCACTGCTACTCCCAACACTGATGGCTGAGCAGATAACACGCGGTCAAAATCTCATTGCTAATATGCATAATACCTATCAAAACAAATATGCAAACCTCTCCTATAAAGCCTATCTTTATGGCTGTGATAACATCTTTGTCACAGGGTGCTGGGAATGATTCACATTGGAGAGCAGAGCTTGGTCTCTCCCTGCCCACTCCACAGCAGCAGCCGCCTCTCCTGGTACCACATCCCACACAACCGGTGTCAGCAGAGGGGGGCTCGCTGTCACCCCCAGCCCCAGCTGCAACTGTGGGCACATTTTGGAGTCAGAGGCACAGTTCAGCAAAGGGTGCAACCCCGTGCACGCCTTACTCTTGGGAAAAGAAGCTCACCCAGAACAAACCATCCTGGTTTACACCAGCCGAGAAGGGCTCTTGGCTGAGTGGGGTTATCAGGCAGAGACAGAGCACCACCCGAGCCCCTCTGCGTCCTACAACCCCCGAGCTGTGCCCCTCACCTGCCTCACAGCCGCCCTCACCTCCCACCTCACAGCTCCCCTACACCTCCCCCTGCTCCACAGAACCCCTACAGCGCCCCCCCAGCCCCCACACAGACCATCCCCCAGCCCTATACAGCCCCCATACAGCCCCTTTCACCTCCGCAGCCACCACACAACGCCCCCAGCCCCATACAGACCCCACACAGCCTCTCCACAGCCCCCCCATCTCCACGCACCCCGCACACACCTCCCCTTCCCAGCCCTACACAGATCCCCCACAGACCCTCAGAGGCCCCACAAGTTCCCGCCCGCCCCGCAGGCCCTCGCTGCCCCCCGCAGCACCCCAGGCCCCCCTGTCCCCGCGTACCGGTGCGGAGGAGGCGATGCCGCGGCGCAGGGCGGCGGCAGGCCGGGCGATGCGGGACAGCATGGCGGGGCGAGGCGAGGCGAAGCGAGGCGGCTCCGGTGACTCCAACGACCTCCACGGCCCGCGCCGCCGATTCTCGCGAGATGTCAGCCCCCGCCCCGCCCCCGCCCCGCCAAGTCTCGCGAGGCTTCGTTCCCCGCATCGCTCCGCCCCTGCACCGCCCCCGCGGCGCTCCCCCCGCCCCCCGCGCGCGGCAAAGCCTCGCGAGATTTGCCCCGCACCGGCACCGCCATTTCTCGCGAGATCTGGGTGACGTCACCCCTAGCGACCGCGTGGCGTCCGGCCCTGGCAACCGCGGCGGCCGCGGCCGGGCGGTCCCGCTATGGCGGGGGTGGAACTCTGCGAGCCCCGCCGCCTCTACAACATCCTCAACCAGCGGGGGCGGCACCCGCGGCTGGCGGAGCGCGGCTACCTCTGCCTGCTGGGTGAGCGGCCTGGGACCCCCGTGGGCCTTGCTGCGGGGATGTTTCTCCCGTCCCGTGAGCCGCCACCGCTCCGGCCTCCAGCAGGTCCCGCTCTCCCAGGGACATGCAGTCCCCGCTTCTGCGCCCAGAGGCTTTAGAGGTGGACAATATGCACTCACAGCCTGGAAACCAACCGTGTCCTGGGCTGCATGCAAAGCAGTGGGACCAGCAGGGCAGGGGAGGGGATTCTGCCCCTCTGCTCTGCTCTGGTGAGGACACACCTGAGTCCAGTTCTGGAATCTCTAACATGAGAAGGAGATGGAACTGTTAGAATAGGTCCAGAGGAGGCTATGGAGATGATCCAAGGGCTGGAGCACTTCTGTTATGAGAACAGGCTGAGAGAGTTGAGGTTGTTCAGCCTGGAGAAGAGACATTAGAGAATCCTTCCAGCACGGACGGGGGCTCCAGGAAAGCTGGGAGGAACTTTTTACAAGGGCCTGGAGTGAGAGGACGAGGGGGAACAGCTTTAAATTGGAAGTCGGGAACCATTCCATGATTCTACAGTGCAAATGCCCCTAAAAAGGGTACCTGACGTTGCAATAGAATTAAATGCTTTGGCAAGGGAGTCTGCCCACTGGGTAGCGGGGCTGGGGTCTTTCTGATGCCCTTTTCCCATCTCTGGGGCAGCACAGAGGCAGAGATGGTGGATGCTGGGAGGGCAGAGCAGGCCAGGTGAACGGGGGCCAGGGTACGCCTCAGTGCAGAGCAGAACGGAGCACGAGCACTGTGAGGACTAAAGCTGCCAGCACCACTTGGTGTTACACATGGACTCATATCAGTATTGGCATTCATTATATCTGCTTTGGGAAGTCTCAGTTTCTTAGATACTGAATCTCTTTGTCTGGTTGATGTTGGTGCCCAAATTCTCACTGACTGCATTAAGAACAGGGTTCCCCCTTAAAAACATCAAATAAGCCAATTGCTCTGTCTTGGTTGTTTTTTTCAGATGCCCGTACTCAACGTGAATATGATGAGAGCCACATTATTACAGCACGCAGGATCAAACAGGTGAACCACCCCTTGATTGAGCAATTAGCAGTAAGCCAAAATTGGCTTAAACCCCACAGAAATTGTCCCAGCTTTCCCCCTGCCTGTTCCAGCCATGTTCCAGTTCTGCCACTGGAGGGATGTATTCCGTCACAAAGCAGAAGTGGCTTCAGTAGCCCAAGGGACTGGCGCACAGGAGCCGTGCATCAGGAAGAATATTGCACAAGAACTACCAGACTGTGGCCTTTTCTCTCAAAGGGCAGCACTGGCATCTTTGCCACTGTGGCTGATGAGGCAATCCAGCTTCATTTGCGTTGTTTCTGGATTGTGACGGGGTCTGTCAGAGTCATGTGCTGATAAAGCCCCAAACCTACCCTGTAGTGACACAGCCATAACTTGCGAGATGTCGGTAGCATTGATGTCACAAGAAAAGTGTGGAGCTGTGCTCCTGATAGAATTCCTCTGTGATTTTGGTAGAGTCCTACTGGCGAGTATCTGGTACCAGATTCCGAGGAGCTGAGGCGTGTCAGGTACTGCGTGGTGTACGACTGTGAGACCAGCTCCTTGGATTGCTCTGATTCTGATGAAGAGGAGGGAGAAAAAGGTACCCATGATCCACATCAGTCCAGACCTCACTGCAGGATAAATATCCTCCCATTCCTCATTTCATTTTATGAGTACTTTCAAAGGGAAGAGATGCAAATTTACCTGGTTTTATTTGAAAAAGTAACATCCATGCTCTGCCCCTGGATTTTCTCTGTGTTGCCTGTCATAGAATCTTGGAATAGTTTGGGCTGGAAGGGATCTCAAAGCCCATCCAGTCCCACCCCCCTGTCATGGGCAGTTCCACCTCCCACTGGATCAGGGGGCTCCAAACCCCATCCAACCTGGCCTTGAACACCTCCAGGGATGGGGCAGCCACCACTTTTCTGGGCAGCCTGGGCCAGGGCCTCCCCACCCTCACAGCAAAACATTTTTTCCTAGTATGTTCTTAGGTTTCAAAAATCTAGACGTTATTCCAAAGCTTCCTGTCAGGTCTGGTTTTCTCTCTGTGGACTGATCCTTCTGAAGTTCCTCGTCACATATGAGGAATGGATTCTGGGTTTTTTCACATTTCTCTGAGATTGGGCTTGTTCAACAATTGCCTTTTAGGCAGCAGTGCTGCTTCAGAGGCTGAAAACGCTGACCCAAGTTCTGTATCTTCACAGAGTGAGTACTTCCTCCTTTGAGGGTTTCAAAAGACTTTCACAATGTCATATTTAAGATGACTTAGCTTGAATGAAAGTGGTGATTTGATGGGGTTCATGGAGAAATGTGAGGAGCTGGAAACTTGTCCATGTAATTGTTGAGTTTCCCTTGAACCATGGAAATGTTTGGCTTTCACACATCCTTTGGCAGGGGTGCTGTGTGCAGAACCACTTCTGTCTGTTTGTTTGGCTCCTATTCCCTTTATAGAAACTGCTGCAGTACTAGCAAAGGTTTACTTCATTTTTGAAAGAAAAACCTGGGAGCATAAGGATAATTAGCACAGCAAACACGTTCATAGTGCTGGGGGGTGAGATATTGGCAAGAGAGGGTGTGAGGAATCAGAAGCAGTGTCTGTTGTGCTGCTTCGTTTCCAGTGCAGATATAGCTAGAGGTGAGCAGGATGGATCCCTCGGGAGAAGGGCAGGGAACAGCCCTGTCACATAATTTACTTCACTGAGGGGAGTGTTTAAAACACCGATGAAGAATTTATTCAACACACCTTTAGTCTGCCTAAAGCAGACTAAAGAGAAGAGCCTCCATAAAAATAAGATTATTAAATGTAAATTAATAATAATGCTTCCCTATAATGGGAACTTATTACAGCATTTCCCAAAGAATAATGGGGAGAGGAAAAAGACTTTATCTAGACCTAAAGAAAGGAACAGGGAGAATAGCAAAGGATCAGGACAAGAGGTGAAAAGCAGCGTGTGCTGCAGCAGCAGGCTTTTAACAAGTCTTTCTGCAGACCATCAGGTGAAATGAGAAAGAGTTCAGTGTCGGTGTCAGTGGGACAGAGGTAACCCCAGAGCTGATGGAGGCCCTGGCAAATGGCTTTCTGATCTCATCAGATGCTGAGGAAGGAACTGCTCTCCGATATGCCAGAAGCCTCGAGCAATTCACCCACCATCCTGTGCTCGTTCTGATGGGAGGATACAGGCGTTTTTCAGCTTCCTATAACTTCCTGAGGACTCAGAAGATATTGTGGATGCCTCAGGTGAGAAGAGACTTATTTGAAAGTAGGGGACATTAGCATTCATAGTCAGCTGATGATGGCTAATGATTTCAAGTTAAACAATGTTGTAAACCTGACATCAGAATAATTTCAAACAAAGGAATTAAATGCAATTGGAGTTACTGTGCTTGCCCTGAGTCTCACCACTGATTCAGTTACAGCCACACTTTGGTTTTTTTCCCCTCTTCTATTGATTGAAAGAAAGCTCATGGAAACAGCCTGGGAAGGTTTCTCTGATAACCCCGAAACTGGAGAGTACAGATAACTGAACAAACAGTGGCAAATGATGGAAAGCAGCAGGTCCCTCTCTCACATGTGGCTCTCTGGGATGGTGCAGATAATTCCTTTTGTGCTGCTTTGTGAAGGGTAGCAAGCTGATGAGCTTCCCCATCAGACTCAGCTGGACACGGAGAGCCTCCTTGCCTCTCAGTTCAGGCTGTTGTTCTCTGTGGTTTTAAATTGTTAGGCTGCTGGTTTGTTCTGCCGCAGCATTCGCCGAGTATCGGTGAGGGATGTAGAGGCACTGTCAGCACGTGTGTATTTTTGTCCTCAGCCTTCCTGCTGCAGACACCGGAAGCAGCTGTGGACTCGTGCTGAGCCACTTCGGGGCACCTGCAGCTCCGCAGGTGGCAGATGGTTTCATTTTGTCTTGCAAACAGGAACCGGGAGGACATCAAATGAACCTGTTATGCTGCAGTCCCTCCCGACAACTGCCTCCATTTAGTTAGGCTTTGTGTCAAGTAATGCCACAATGACAGCAGTGCTGTTAATTATTCTCTGTAAATATAGCAAAGACTTCAATATACAGAAAGTCCAGGTGATTGAATGAATCATTGCACTAGAATTCATCATGGGCTGTTGACTAAGTGCGTGTTCAGTTCTTCACATGACTTGGGTTTTAGAACTTACCAGGCTAATAGGAGCCAATACACTCTTTAAATGGAGCCTATGATTTCTCTCTGTCAGGAACTGGACAACTTCCAGCCATACCCTGTAGATATACTGCCTGCAAAGTTATACATGGGGAATTTCAAGCAGGCCTGCAACCAACAAATTCAGAAAGATCTGAAGATCAAAGCACAAGTCAACATCTCTGAACAGCCTGTGACACTGTAAGTGAAATAGCTTGAGGTTTACCCCACCAGTGTCTGCGCCTGAGGGGCACGGCAACAGAGCCTGTGGACTTCCAAGGAAACCTCTGCTGTTCACTGCAGATTCAAGGGCTATTTTTTCTCATTATTCCAATCTCTGCTGCAGAGTAGGCACAGCAGCAGTTCAGTCCTGCAGCCCCCAACCATGGCAGGGGTGAACTGGGTGACAGGAGGACTGGGAGGCCCTTGGCATTTCAAGTCTATCACCATCCTTCAGGAAGGATGAGTAGCTTTCAGAGCAAAATCTTACACATAAATCAGGGTAAAAGCTAAATCACCAATGTTGCACATTGTTGGTCTCCCTTCCTTCCTTGCATCTGTCCATAGCCACTCAGCTCAGTCAGCGGGTGATGCTGGAAATGCCATTTCACACAGGGAAAAACCCACTGGCATTTCTCAATGTGGTGACCAAAACCAATTAAGTAACAAATCCAGTTACCT
This sequence comes from Tapera naevia, assembly GCA_033556795.1. Lineage (NCBI taxonomy): Eukaryota > Metazoa > Chordata > Aves > Cuculiformes > Neomorphidae > Tapera > Tapera naevia. The sequence goes on from JAUMJJ010000220.1 coordinate 2,364,874, forward strand.
ACCCCAGGGCCTGTCTACCAGCAGGCTCTTCTCATGCCTTTGGCTCCAGAGGAAATCACTGAAACACCATGGGGAATCTTCACATGCCCTCTGCATGTCATGCTTCCCATTGCAGAAATCCTTCACCAAAGCTTTATGCCATTTGTTTTCTGAGTTGAGTTCTCTGGGCCTGTGGAAGGAGGAGGATACTGTTACATAAAGCCACATGAAGTGAACTGGGGGACGGTGTTCATATTATGCCAACTGCTGCTTGCAGTTCCTCTGGTTTCGTTCAGCACTCAGATAAAGGAAGCTGTAGGTTGTTGAGACATCAATGCTTATACTATGTGGAATGGCAAATCTGTAACTGAACTGGTTCTGTATTACGAGCACCTTGGAGTCTTACCATAACAAATCCCTTATCATAATGTTAATGATGATGATGATGATGATGAAAAACTCACACGTGTAACAGCAAACAAAATTATCAGCTTGCCTCCAACAAACGTGTTTTTTCAAAGCTGCTTCTCTGGTCCGTGTCATGCTGTGTGCTCTTTTTTCCAGGTTTACAGAAGAAGGAAAATACCTCCATATATCTGTCCCAGATTCACTTGAAGCAGATCTTTTTTCTTCCTTTGCCTGCATTTGTGATTTCATAGGTGAGTTGTTCCTGATCTGGGATTCCTGAGACCTTGCTCAGTCTAGGACATCAGATGGGAATGACTGCAATGCACTCAAACAGGAAGCTTAGACAGGAGGGTCATAATATTTCAGGATCAGTATACTCCCAAGCAAGCCCACACCCTAATGGATACCAGACTGACTAACTAACTAACTAATTAACTAACCAGCTAACTAACTGCCTTGCTAATTATCCTGATGGACAGAGAGGAGATTTTACAGGGTGGCTAACTGATGTTCTTGCTGCCTTTAAAGAATACCTCAGTCTGATAATAGTGAGCTTTCCACTGGATCTGAGAAGGTAGAGAAGGGTTAGGAGTGAGAGACAGCATCCTCTTGAAGCCAGGTGGGCTTGGCTGTTGTAGAAAGTGAGTTTGCTGATCTTAGCAATTTCCACTGCAAAGTATCCGTCATAAACCCATCATAAAGTCCGCTCCCTGCTGGCATGTATGTGCTTCCTGCTGTGCAAGGGGGTTGAAGTCTCAGTCTCCTCCAGCTTGTGTTCATCAAAAATTTCAATACCTTTAAACTTTTCTGGGAGGAGTTTGAGTAGCTGACGTGATGCCAACCTCAGCTGATCAGTCATGGTAGGCATTTCTTTTCAGGTATCTGATATAAAGGTGACACTGATCTGTAATGAGGCATTGACTGGCCATTGTCATTTGATTCTGGTCTTCAAAGCCATGTTTTAACTCCGTGGCTTTGTAAGACAGGCAAATGCTTACAGAAACGGGAGCTGGCAGTGCCCGTCTGCTGCTGTCAGGGCTCATGAGGGTCCCCGTCGCTCAGGCTGCTGGACTGTCAGCTGTTGCTGACTTAGAGCTTGATTTCCCAGATTGCTAATTTGTGATTGGCATTTCTTTCCTCAGACGCTCAGCTGGATGATGGAGCGGTGCTGGTGTTCTCCAGCCAGGGGATAAGCCGCAGCAGCACAGTAACCATGGCCTATCTTATGCGTTCCTGCCAGTTTTCCCTGAAGGTACAGCCCTGCCAGACCTCCCGCAGGCTCTGGCTGGGTCTGCAGTTTATTTCTGTTTCTGTAGTAATGAGAAAGGCATTATCTGTGCTTTCCAGAACACTACCCACCTGATAATGTAACATATGCAGTTATAGGAGATTGTATCTTCTTTGCACCAGGAAGGAGGTGCCTTATGTGTGATTTTTGGATCTGTGAGTCCCTACCATGGCACCTCTGACATTCTTGCATTTCCCTACTCAAACACGGAGCTATAAAATAAAGCTGCGTTACAGAACTTGGTATTTCTGCTCCCGTGGACCTGAGAAAGAGAGTGTTTGGAAGCTTCTGGAGTTAATCCCATCCCTTAATACCATAGAGTTACCAAAAATCCTGGTTTATTTCTCCAGAAGCAATCCCCTCCCACAGGCAACACTATAGGCAGTTATGGGAGGGGACAATACCAACCCTGGAGGGATGTACAGGTTAAATGGAACATGCTGTTCCAGAGCTCTGAGTGATGTAAGAAAAATAACGAGTGATGTCTGAGAAGGAGCGGGCTGTGCAAAGCCTGGTGGCCTCTCAGGTGCCTGGCCCTTTGTCCTTTTGCATCTCATGGTGCCTGCTTAGCACGGAGCAGGCTCGTTCCCATGGGAACCAAAAGGCGTCTCCTTGAAATCTTGTCCTTGTTCGGAAAGTGTTTCCTCTTCTGGGAGCTTGAAAGGACTGATCCAAGCTTCACTGAAGTTGGGCCTGTATCTAATCATTTAATTGATTTTGTGCAAACATTTGCAACCTAAGAGGAAATCTCTGACCATGACTGTATGCCAGCGGGTAATTTCAGGTGCCGCGAGCCAACAGGGCTGCAGGCGCTGCGTTGTCTCTGCTACTCACGCTGGGTGGGATTGCTCCGGGGCACTGATAACCATTCCCTCGCACGCTAAATTGCTGGAGGTGCTTGCAACAGCAGTGCAAAAGTCAAAGGCTGATCCTTGCAGTTTCTCTCAGTCGGTATCAACCAGTTGGTCTCAGCATTTTCCTGAGTGCCCAAGAAAAGAAGAAGATTGGCAGGGCTGTGCTGTGCTCTGGGTGGCCTGGGGCTCTTGCCTGCTCTTTGCTTTCCTGGGGGACTGCTCTGGCAGACAAGCTTGTTTCTTGCAGACAACAGCAGTTCAACAGATTCCCCTGTGATCCTTCACCCCAATGTGGGCAACGATGTGGATATTGCAAAAGAAAGGCGAATTTGGGATGTGGTGCCCCTTATTCTATGAGTAATTGATATGTGACTAGGTCTGTTGAGTTCAGGGGAGCTACAGACACTGCAGGTCCAGGGGAGTAAATACTGGAAGATCGGGCTTGGAGCCTGTGGAATCACTGAGATTAGGAAAGCAAACCAACAGAATACTATCTGCTAACCTTTGCTCTTGTTACACTTAAGCAACCCTCACAGTGTGGGGGACAGGCTGGTTTGAAAGCAAGAAGATGAATGCTGCTGGGAAACCCAAGGAGTAAAGCACAGTAATGCTGGTGGATCTACCCTGCATGTAGCAGAGTTCCTAGCTGATTACTTACAACTAACAAATAATTAAGCTGACTTTAATTAATGCAGTGGGACAGCTGGAGTGTCATAGCTGCTCTGCCACATCAGGTCACCCCAGTCCAGAAACATGATAACCTTTGCTGCTTCCCTGTGAACAGCTGGTACTTCGCTGCCTCGCTTATCGTCCATGGGAGAAGCAGCTTTTCAGGGCAGAACACCCAGGATTGCTTTGCTGTATTGGTGTGAGATAACACACAATACCTGGCAGGCAGTGAGAGCAGCCAAAGCTGTCCTCGTGTCCGGGGGCAGAGTAGGAAGGTGACAGGCTGCTTTGAAGTTCACACCTGCATCCAGCCCACCCCTGCTGTGGCAGCAAAGTCTGACCTGCAGGTTCTGGCTGTCCAGCGCCAGGAGCAGATACAATGCTGTGTCCTCCCCAGGGGTGGCTGTTCTGCATGGATACTCCAGACCCAGTTCGAATTCCCAGCACATCTTTTCTTTTCTTCTCTTTACAGAGAGCTTGGGACTATGTTCTGAAATGCAAAACAAACATGAGACCGCACCGGGGCTTTGTGAAACAGCTCTCAGACTGGGAGACCCAAATATACGGGGCCACGATCACAGACATTTCTGAGCCAAATTACTGATGAGTGGTAAAGAGCACCCAGCGTGCTTCCCTCTCCAAGCCTCCCTGTCAGCAGAAAATTCCTGGAACTCTGCTTGAAAAAAAGATCTTGATGTAATACAAAAGCTTTCCTGTTTATCTCCTTGTTATTAGGGGACAAGTTTTGGAGCCATGAGGGGAACTCAGCTGTGCTGTAGAAGGCAACAGCTTGTGGACAGCAAATCCTGCAGGATCTGGCCCATTACACAGGGCTCTTTTGTAAGGGAAGGGGATTACAAACAAGCTGTCAGGCATGCTCTGTACCTACCCCAGGTATGGGGTTAACTCTGAAAATGTTTGTTGATCCATGGCATGGGATGGTGCATTTAGAGTTTGACTGCACCCACGTCCAGCCTGGAGAGGTGATGGCAGACCATCCCTCTTGAAGTCTCTCTGCTGTGTGTGCGCCTTCTCAGCTGCCCAGAGACACGGACATGGCTTCTCACAGACTCGCTGGCTGGATTTTCCAGCAAGACCACGCTTCCAAATTGCCACCTTCTGATGCACCCACTGAACCCTGGAGTGGCTGGTAGCTTTGGGGCACCGATGCTGCTAGGTGACACCTGAACTCAGCACCATCCTCTCTCCTACTGCACTGTGGATTCTTCCCACTGACATAAAAGAATAAAGCATTGCCAGGAGTGCTCCTGTGCTATTCTTGTGCTCTGTGCTCAGGATTTACTGGGGATTCTCATTTTGGATCCCTGTGGTTTGTAATGGCCAGGGATGGAGCTGGCTGGCCTCCACAGCCCTGCTGGGGTGCTTACACCGGGAACTGCTGGAGCAGTGGGATAGACCTGGGAGCCCAGGAACAGGTGGTGGTTATGCTGGGGAGAAATGTTTTGCTGTGAGGGTGTGGAGGCCCTGTCCCAGGTTTCCCAGAGCAGTGGTGGCTGCCCCATCCCTGGAGGTGTTCCAGGCCAGGCTGGATGGGGCTTTGAGCCCCTGATCCAGAGGGAGGAGTCCCTGCCTATAGCAGAGGGTGGGACTGGTTGGGCTTTGAGGTCCCTTCCAGCTCGCACCATTCCGGATCCCGTGATTCAACCGGGCAGCCGGCCCTGGCCCCGCCCCCGGGCGTGCCCGGAACCGGGGGGGGCGGGCGGGGCCGCGGCGGTGTCCGTTGGCCCCCGCGCCATGGCCGCCGCGGGCGCGTCGGTTGCCGAGTGCCTGCGGGAGTGGCAGGAGCTGCAGGACGGCTACCAGCGCACGCAGGTACCGGGGCACCGGGGCGGGAGGAGCCTGGGGACAGCGGGACAGTGCGGGACCGGGGCTGCCGGGGCAGTGTCAGTGCCCGCGGCCGCCCCGGGGCTGCAGCAGCCGGTGCCGCTCCCTGCAGTGCCCCCGGCGCGGAGCCGGCGCGCGGCGGCAGCCGGGGATGCGGCCCCGGTACCGCCCGGTCCCTGTCCCACAGCCCCGTGTGCGGGACCGGGACCGGGGCTCTGCCCGCCCTGTGTGAGCGCACCCGGGGTCCCCGGGAAGGGCCGAGCATCCCCGGTGCCATCACCGGCCCCACGATCCCTCTCCCCGCTTCCCCCGAGCGGGCGCTGTCGGGGCTGGGTCCGGGCCGAGGGCAGCCTGCGGGGCGCGGGGGTGTCGGGGTCACCGCGGCCGGTCCGGCACAGCCACGCGCTGAGGGCCGTGGGGGTCCCTCTCCGTGGGGTTCCCCCTGGGGTCACCGCTGACACCGCAGAGTCCCAGCACAGTGCTGGGTGTGCACGGAGCAGGGGGACCCGCACCAAAAGACATTGACACCCAGGCCACTCCCTCCCAGTAAGAGCCGGAGGTGGCTTCAACTGGGAGCATGGTGGTGGAGCAGGGCAGGCACATCAGTCACTGCTGGGGGGGCTGGGGCCGCCTGGGGTCCATCCCCACCCCGCGTGTCACCGCAGGGAGAGCGACCTCTTCGTCTCCTCTGTCTGGGTTTCACCTTTCTCCTCTGGGAGCTGCTGATAAAACGCTCGATAAGAGCCACGGAGGCTGGAGTGAGCGTCAAGGTCCCGTCCAAGGGTTGGCACGAGGGGTCGGGGCTGCCTGGGGTCGAGAAGCAGCACTAATCCAGCGCACGCTCGCCTTCCTTTCTAAATATAGCGGAGAGTGGCCTCTCCAGCCTCTCCCAGGTGCGGCTGGGTCACCACGCGTGGGGAGCCGAGCCGCTGGCTGCAGCCCTGCTGCCAGCCCGCCCTCTGTCCAGCTCACGGAGGGGCTCCCTCCAGCTGCCCAGGTGCTCGTGATGGAGCCTGGAGTTGGGGCAGTGCCCAGCGCCACATTGACCTCCAGGCACAGCGAGCCGCTCATCCCGTCCCAGCAGTCCAAGCTCCCGGGTGGCAGCAGCCCTCAGTGTGACTGCAGCAGCAGTTATTCCAGAGCCTTTCCTACCCCAATGCTGCAGTAGATGGTTTCCCAACCTTGCAAGGATGTGTCTGGCTGGACTTTCCCAGCTGGCATCTGGAGCGGGGGCAGACAATGCCGTTGTCCGAAGGCAGGACAGGCTGTCCCACCCATAGATCACTCCCTTGGGGTGGGGGTGGACGTCCCCAGCAGCTGCTTCTGCCCCACGGGCGCTGGGATGGCTGCAGGCTGTCCCTAAACACACCTGGCCCTCTGCCTGTGCTTTCCACCACCTCTCAGCCCGTGCTGCACAGGTGAAGCTCGGACCATTCCAACAGCTGTATCCACGGATACTCCCAGGGATGGGGCAGGCGGGATGCTGACGCCCCTGCTCTCTCCTTCCCAGGATAATCACAAGCTGTACAAGCAGAAACTCGAGGAGCTCACCAAGCTCCAGGATGGCATCTCCAGCTCCATTGCACGGCAGAAGAAGCAGCTGAAGGAGCTGTCCCTGTCCCTCAAAAAGTGAGTTGTTGCCCTGTGACAGCAGAAGGCAGGGTGGCAAGGACGGGGTCGTGGAACTCACCTCACAGCTCTGCCTTCTACGGAAACGTTACCATGGCCTCGTGGCATCAGAGCATGGCAGAGGGCTGGGATCAGCCTCAGCTTCGCTCTCCTCTGCCTGATTTGAGCTTGTTTGCAGCTCAGAGCTTACAAGGGCTTTGCAGGCAGCTTGAGCTGCCCCCTCCCACACACAGCTCTCTTCATCCTTCCCAGAGGACGAGAAGGCCCCTCCAGCCTCCCCTCGCTCTCATTCCCACTTCCTTTTCTCGAGCAATGTCCCAGCCGTACACAGAGGAGCTCACCCTGCAGCTGTAGTTGTGGACTTCACTTCATCCTCCCTGTCCTTGGCATGTCCTTGGCTGAGATGGTCACGTTTGCAGTGCCAGCACGTGTTGTGTTCCGAAGGCTGTTCTGGGTGCCAGCGCCTCTGTTTCCTCCCTAGATGCAAAGCCCACGCGAGTCCTGAACAGGAGTTGTCCATCCAGGAGACCCAGAGCCTAATAAAAGAGAGGCAGAATGTGTTCTTTGAGATGGAGGCCTACCTGCCAAAGAAGAATGGGTGAGAGCCTTCGCCCACCCTGGGGCTGCGTGCGGGGGGGAGCCCTGGCCTGGGCGTGCTCAGCTGCCCATCTCCCTGCCCTTGAGAGGAGATGCCAGCGCCCTTGTGCCAGTCACGCTGCCTGGCAGCTCCGAGTGGAAAACAGCTGGGGGCTCGTTCCCGGCCACGATGCCATGGAGGGGGGCGGGGGGGGGGGTGGCCTCGCCCCCACCACGGTGCTGCCAGCTCCCATCCTGACGCTCTGCTCTCTCCCCAGGTTGTATCTGAGTCTGGTTCTCGGGAACGTGAACGTCACCCTGCTCAGCAAGCAGGCCAAGTACGGCCCTCGCGTCGCCGCGCTCTGCCTGGCGCAGGATCCCCTTGGCACCAGGACACGGCCGCACGTGTGGACACGTGGCTGCCTTGGCCCACCCGATGCAGATTCCCTTCCTTTCCCAGAATCAGCTGTGTCCTTGACTGCTCCTTTTGCTCCTGCTGCCGCTCTAGGGCCGTTGGCCCCGACAGCTGAACAGGCCCCTCCAGCAAAGCCATGTGGGATTTCCCCTGTGTTAGGGACTCGTGGGAGAGGCAGACGCCGGCCTGTGCGGCCACTGGCAAGCCTCCTCCTCATCCCTTGGGACAACACCCATGGCCTGTTATGGCCTACGAGAGCTGGGACACTGATGCCAGAGGCGGCTGGTTAGGAGCTCGTGCCCTGTCACTCTGTTCCCGAGGCCTCTGCGTGAAGAGCAGAGCAGATGCCTCTGGGCCTCCCAGCCGGCTGGCATGGTTGGGAGTGGCTGGAAGCTCTCTCACCTGTGTGAAAGCACCTGCGTGTGCTCTCAGGGGACGGGGTTTTCCTGAGCGTGTCCCACAGGCTCCCAGCAGAGCATCACTTTGTGCATCCGGGTGGGATAGGAGAACAGAGACTTCCAGCAGCTGCCCTGCTCCAAGCTTGTCCTTGTGTTCCCTGCAGGTTTGCATACAAAGATGAGTATGAAAAGTTTAAGCTCTACCTCACCATCATCTTGCTCATCGTGTCCTTCTCCTGTCGGTTCCTCCTCAACTCCAGGTGGGTCTGGCTTGGATGCCGGGCAGAGATTTCCTCCCGGGGCCCCTGTGTCCTCCTCTCCCATCCTGAAAGGTCCAGAGGTGAACAACAGGAGATGGTGACAAATACTCTGGCCCTTGCCCTGCAGGTGGGGTGTTTTTCGTGGCTGCTGCACCATCACTATGACCATGGTGGGTGGTGGGGAAGCAGGGTGGGTGGGCATCCATGGTGCCTGTGCCCCTGCTGCTGTTAAACCCTGCTTTGTCTGACATCAGGGTGACAGACGCTGTCTTTAACTTCCTCCTGGTGTGGTACTACTGCACCTTGACGATCCGGGAGAGCATCTTGATCAACAACGGATCCAAGTGAGTCCCTGGGCTCAGGGAGGGGGGTGTGCAGTGAGCTGGTCCTTCCCTGTGAGGGAGTGGAGTTGGGACCCACAGTGCAGCTCTGCACTTCCCACGGAAGCAGCTCCCTCCTACTTGGGGTGTGTGGAAACACTGGTGATGAGCTGTACCGGGCGGAGGAACTCCCCGTGCAGAGGTGGTGTGGGAAGGTGGAGCAGCGGCTGGAAGGGCCTGAGTGCTGCTTGGACTGGAGGCGCTGGGTCCTGCTCCAAGTGCACTGTTACATAACCAGCCCCGCTCCTCGCTTTGCCATGGGAGCTGCCAGGCAGCTGCTGCTCTCCTGGTCTGCATATGGGTCTCGGTTCATGCTCAAGAACTGATGCCCCTGCTCTGTGTCTGCCTTCCAGAATCAAAGGCTGGTGGGTTTTCCATCACTACGTCTCCACCTTCCTCTCTGGCGTCATGCTTACCTGGTGAGTCTGCGTCCCCTCGACTCTCAGTTAGAGACCCCGTCCAGCTCAAAAGCAGTGTGGGCAGGATAGATGGACTGGGAGACACAATTCCCTGCATCATGGTTCCTGCGAAGAGCCCCAGTCGCAGTTGTGGTGGGAGCTGGGGCACGGCAGTGGTGCCCTCACCCCGGCTGCGTGGCCGGCAGGGCTGGCTGCATCCCTTCATGGCTCCATGTCCCCAGCCAGCATCGTCTCACCTCTCATCCTGCAGGCCGGACGGGCTCATGTACCAGATGTTCAGGGACCAGTTCCTCTCCTTCTCCATGTACCAGAGTAAGCGCGGCTGCGTGTGCTGGGGCAGGGGCTGGGATCTGGGGTGCTGAGTGTGCCTGCCGAGCTCCGCCACACCTGGAGAGCTAGGCCTGTAGCTGCTCACAGCTCTCGGCTCACCTGGGTTCTCCTTTGGCCTCTTTCCACCACCCTGGTGCTGGGGGCCCTGTGTGCAGGAGCCGGGCAGGTGCTGGGGCTGAGGGCTGCTGCCTGGGCAGCCGTTGACCGTGGCTGCGCTCTCCCTGCAGGTTTCGTGCAGTTCCTGCAGTACTACTACCAGAGCGGGTGCCTGTACCGGCTCCGAGCGCTGGGCGAGAGGCACAACATGGATCTGACCGTGGGTAAGCCGGGCTCCTCCCTCCATGCTTGTCCCAGTCCAGCTGGAGCTGCCCTGTGCTGGGCCCGTGGCTGCTTGCAGCATCCTCCCAGCACCAAACGGGCACTCGGCTGACTGGGGCCTCTCTTAGAGGCAGCAGTGACAGGTATTTTTGTTTTGAGCTTGGTTTGGCTGCAGTTTATCCACGGCAGAAGGGGTAAAAGCTATAAATAAAACCAAAGCTCTGAGAGCAGCAGCTGCCGTGGGGTGGCAGCATCCCCTAGGCTGGATGCCCCCATCCCCCTGCTCTCCCGGGCCACAGGCCCTCAGCTGGCTACCTCGGTATTCGAGGTGGTAACAGATGAACCTCCAAGCTTTCCCCAGAAAATGTCCCTCCAACACCCCACGAACTTGTGGGCTGCCACCTCCCCAGCCTCTGCCACACCAAGTGCTTGCGCTGTGTGCAAGGGCACTTCCTCCAGAGCCGCTTCCTCTGGAGGCCACATTAGCTTAGCTTGAGGAATCTCTGCCGTGGTCCTCCCTGTGAGTACAAGCACCCACTGCGAGGCTGCCTTACCCTGGCAGGACCTTCTCAGCCTGCCCATACGCTCAGGAGCTGAGCTCCATCCTTCCCTCCCACTGCCACATTCCCGGGTCCCTGTGCAAACCATCATCCTTTTCAGAGGGCTTCCAGTCCTGGATGTGGAGAGGCCTCACGTTCTTACTTCCCTTCCTCTTCTTCGGGCAGGTGAGTGTGTACTGACCTTCTGGTAGCTCTGCCAGGTGCCCTGGGGATCTGCAGAGTGCAGCCAGGTGCTGGCTCCAAGCAGCCCTCCAAAACCCTTCTGAGCTACAGCTCTGAGCTGCTGCTGCCAAAAGGTCCAGTTCCTCCTAGGTCAGAGCATTTGGGCTGATGGCCAACAGCTGCTCTGAGGCTTCCTCCTGGCTTTTGGGCTCCAGAAGGAGGCAAGATAGGGAAAACGTCCCACTGGGGTTCCTCTGGCCCCAAGCCTTGCTGGGGTTTCGCAGCACGCTGGGGCAGGCTGACCTCACGTGAGGTTTCTGCCTGGAGGGAGCAGCTGGATAAACATCAGCACAGGTTGAAGCCTTTGAAAGCAGGAGCTCCCCTAAATCTCCTCTCCCCTGCAGTTCTGGCAGCTCTACAACGCCATCACCCTCTTCCGCATGGTCCAGCACCCTGAGTGCAAGGAGTGGCAGGTAAGGGGGCTCCCAGGGAGCCCTGGGGTGGGGGGGACCAGGCAGGGCCCTCCCACTGACGCACTCTCTGCGGCTCCACAGGTCCTCATGTGTGGCCTCCCCTTCTTCATCCTTTTCCTGGGGAACTTCTTCACCACCCTCCGCGTTGTCCACCAGAAGTTTCAGAACAAGAAGACAGACACTAAGCAGAACTGAAGGGGCGCAGTGTGGGGGCCAGGACTTTTTTTTTCTCCAGTGGCTCCATCTCCCACCTCCTCGATGCCATCCAGACTCTGGTGTCTCACCCCGTTCCATGGAGGCCTGGGCGTGGGACAGAGCTCGGGGCCTGCTCACGATAGCCCGATGCTGGATCTGTGCCCGCATTGCTCACCTGGAGCTGGAAGGGCCCTGCAGCTCCCATCCCGCCAGCCTCCCTCCCTGGCGAGCCCAGTGCCTGGCACAGCTGCTCCCCTCCCTCTGCCCTCGCGCCTCCCTGGGCTGGTGCTGGGTCAAGCCCAGCTCTGCCACCTCCCCGCCCGCTGCGCGGTGCCCGGCTGCATCCACTCCCCTGGGCCAGGGCCAGGGCTGCCTCTTGCACAGCTCCTGGGGTGGTCAGAGCCCCCTTTCTCCCTGCAGCCCCTGGGTGGTGAAGGCAGAGGTTGAAGGAGCCCCTCACCCCTCATTTGCTGGGAGCGATTGCTGCCCCAGCAGCTCCCTCTGCTCCTGGGGCAGCCGAGGCCGCACACAGGTGCTGGGGTCTGGGGGGCATCGTTCTGCGGGGCTGCAGCTGTGGCACCAGGGGGTGGGAGCGGCACAGCCAGCACCAGGCTCTGCTGGAGCTGTGTGAGCAGCACAGGGAGCTGGCCTCACTGGAGGATGCGCATATGGAAATAAAGGGAAGGAGCTGCCTTGGGTCACTGGGGCAGTCTTGGAACAGCTTGGTGCTCTGTGGCTCTGGCTCACCTGACAGTGGAGGGAGGAAAAGCCATTTCCCTGTGCTCCCCGCTGCCCCAGAGGCTGCAGCCAGAGATTTGGCTGCCAAGGGGCTCAGCAGGACCTCAGTGTCCCTGGGGACCAGGGTAAGAGAAGCCAAGTCCTGCTGTTGGCAACTCCTGAAGTGCTGGGAACCAAAGCACACTCCTCAGCCCTGAGCCACCCGCTGCTGTCCTGCCAGGGCTCAGGTTCCCAGGGCAGGGGCTGCCCCAGCTCCCACTCAGCCCAAACCCAGGGCTCCCGTGCAGCAGCTGTCACTCCTGCTTCTCTTTCCCCCTTGGAGGGCAGGCAGGAAGCACACTATAGAACAGTATTCTTATTCCAAGGGCAAATGTATTTAAATAATTTACAGCCATTGGATAGCCTGAAAGCTTTTTTTCCCATGATTAAATCACAAAGATGTTAAAATAAAAACAGTATTTAAAAAATGATCATATAACAGCACGAGGGAGGGGCTGGGCTGCAGGACCCCCGGGCATGAGCAGGACCCTGCAGCCCGAGAGCCCCCAGGACCGGGTCTCTTCTGGAGGGCAGAGGAGCCTTCCTCTCCCCCCGCTGTGTGCCGGAGCAGAGGCGGGCAGTGGGGAAAGGAGCGGGGTGGGTGCTCCTGGGGTGCTGGTGGCATGGGGCAGCTCTGTGCCCAGAGCTGGCTGCCAGCCCCACATCCGTGATGGCCAAACAGGGCAGGAGGGAGGCGAGGACAGATTGCTGCCCCAGGCTGTGCCCTCACACCAAACCCACAGCGCAGGGGCTGCTGGCTCCTCTGCCCCTCTGCCAGCCACAGAGCCAGGGTGGGTCCAACCCCGGGGATAAGGCAACACCACATGTTCAGAAAGGACCCCAGAGTCCCCCTGGCCCCTCCATTCCTTGTGCCCCACATCAGCTGTGTCCCTCATCACAAGGCAAACACTGGTGCCATGAGGCGCTCCCTGGTGCCAGGGGCACCACAGCTCCTGGATAACAGCCTGAGCTACTACCCCTGCCCCTCTCAACCCCTTCTGCCCGCAGGCTACAGCCTGCTGCAGGGGGCTGCTGTGCCTAGGAGGGGTTGGGAGTGACACTGGGGTAGCCTTGGGCTGGGGACAATGCTGTCACCCACAGCAGTGGTGGGTGAGCAGGCACTTTCCACCTCCCAGGGGCCCACGCCTGGGGACCCGTTCTCCCCCCAGCCCCACCAGCCCCGCTCTTAGCTCCAGACGTCCAGAGAGTACCGGCCCTTCGTCATCAGTTTCTTTACATAGTCCACGGCCTGGGGCTGGCTCATGTTCCCAAACTCGGCCACAATCTCATAGAAGGTGTTCTGCACATCCCGGGCCATGTTACGAGCATCGCTGCAAACAAGGGGAGGTGAGCAAAATGGTAACACAATCAGAGCCTGGTGCTCCCCCAACACCCGCACACGGTTCACTCACCCCGGTCCCTCTGCCGGGCCACTCACCCTCCCAGGGCTTGTAACGCATGGGTGGGTAAACTGAGTCATGCTCATTTTCCCAAGAATAGGAATGTGTTCCCAAAGTCCCTTCCCTGCCCCTGGACTCACCCGCACACGTAGATGTGAGCGTTCCCCTCATTAATCAGCTTCCAGACGTTTCCCTTGTTCTTCTTCAGTAAGTGCTGAACATAAACCTGGCAGGAACAAGGTGGGGGTGAGGCAAAACACAACCAGGCAGGGGAAGCCAAGCTCATGTGGTCACAAGCAGGTGGAGGAGCTGGGTGGGTGCTCCTAGGACCGCCAGGCCCAGGCTGGGAGTCTCCAGCCTTTTCTTCCCCCACTGGCACAGCTGGAAGTGACACTGGGCAGCTCGAGCAGCTGTGGACCAGAGTGATACCTTCTCGGCCTGGTCCCTGGAGAAGGCAACGTTGAGCTGGGTGAGGACTCCCTCCTGACGGAAGCGGGCCAGCTCCTCGCGGTACAGGTAGTCCTCGCGCTCGTGGCGGCAGCCGTAGTAAAGCACCGTCTCGCCCACCTCTTTGCCTGCAGACACAGCACCCATCAGCCAGCCCCTTGCAGCCCCAGCCCTACAAACCCTGTCCTCTCCAATACCCCTTGTCCTGCCAACCCCTCGGGACACAGACCAGTGTCACCACCTGTTTGTAAGGGAAACCCAAGACCGCAGCTCCCAGAAACACCCATACACTTCAGAAACGCGTCTGATTGATTTGACTGTGGTATTTGGAGACAGGATGGCAGGGTCAGAGAACCGGCTCGGGTCTATCTGGCCCCTCAAACGTCCTCTGCAGAAAGGAGAGGAGGAAGGAGCATCCTCGTGCTGGACAAAAAAACCTGGCTGCTGCTAAACCTTGCTCTGCCACCTCTGCTTTGTGCAAGACCCGTCAGCGGTGTGAGCAGCACGAGCTGCACCTTCAAGGCAGCGACAGGTCCTGCAGAGCACCACCCTGCAGCAGCTCCTGTCCCCAAGGGAGCTCCTGGGCTCTCACCTTGCTGTTTCAGCCAGGCACGCTCCTGGATGAAGCCGATGAAGGGGGCTATGCCCGTCCCCGGGCCGATCATGATGACGGCTGTGCTGGGTTTGAAGGGCAGGCGGAACTGTGACTTCCTGACATACATGGGCACCAGGGAGCTGATCCCATTCTCATCAGGCACCTTGTTCTTCAGCCAGTTGGTGGCCACCCCTTTGTTCAGGCGCCCTGTCTTGGTCTCATACTCCACTGTCACGGCACAGATGTGGATGGCGTTGGGGTGAACCTGCAGGGAAGGAGATGGAGCAGAGATGGAGCCCATCAACCCCCCAAGCTCAGCTCCTCGTGCTCGGGGATGGGGAGAAGTTTAACCTAATGTTTATGCTGGGACAGCTATTCCTCCCTGGCACATCACACCTCCCAGGCTTGCCCCATATGGGACTTCTGTCTGGCGCTCAACTTATCGTGTCCTGCTGAGCTGCAGCCGGTATCACCAGCAGCCCCAGGGCTTCAGGCACAAAGAGTGAATCTTGACTGACCCCTAAAATACCACCTTGCTTCCCAGCCCTGAAAGCAAGGCCAATGTGTGAAGAGGAGCAGGGCTGCAGGGAGAGTGGTGGCATCAGGGTACAGCTGGCTGCAGTGTGGGACCCTCTGCAGATCCTGTGGAAGTTGGGGCAACCTCTTCCTCTCATACATGGAGATAACTAAAGCTGACCCTGCACAGCAAGTGTTGCCAGGGCAAGTTCCCATGTCCTGTCTGGCTGAGAGGGGACCGTGGCACTGCAGAGCTGCAGCTGAAGCGGCCTCTGGGCAGCCGCAGGCCCTGGAAGCACGCTGACCTTGGAGGAGGAGGCGATGGAGTAGTAGCGCGCCTGCAGGCGGGGCAGGAGCTCACACAAGTGGTCGATGGGCGGGCGCAGCGAGGGCATGTCCTGCAGGATGGCCAGGATGTTCCTCCGGGCCTCCACCACCCAGCTGAGGTAGAGAGCCTGCGGGCAAGGAGCGCACACATGTGACGGTGGTGCTCAGCAGTCCTGGATCCCTTCTAGGGATCTCCCAGCACCCAGTTCAACCCAGCAGCTTTGCTGGGAAGGCCAGAGCTCCCACCTTGCCCTCGGCAGCAGATGATGCCATCTTGCGGAGGTGCTCCTGCTCGCCGGTATCTGCTGCGTACTGGGCCAGCTCGTAGAGGACGTTGGTGCGGGGCGGGTTGGTGATGTCCAGGTAATACGTTAGGGCTGTGCGGTAGGAGGTGGGGCAGGGGAAGGGATGTTTCTTATTGGATTCCTCTGGAAGATAGAGGAGGGAGAGGGGAAAAAAATTACCAACCAGGAGCCACATGCTGCTACACTTGAGATTTTGTGCGAGCAGCTTTGTGCAGCATCCGAGAGCTGAAGACAGCTCCAGCAGTGCATCAAAGCCACCTGAAACCAGGAGCCAGCTCTTGGGCTTCTGGGCCAGCACCTCTGGCACCTCTGGCTGGGCTGCACCGCTGCAGGAGTGAGACAGCGGCTGCCATCTCCCTCCTGCCAGAGGCCAGCTCTGCTGGGAACACTGCCCAGGAGCAGCTCTTTGTGTCAGCACAAGTGCTCCCTCCTGGCAGCTCAGCCCTCAGGCCTGCGCTTCCTCCAAGGACTGAATAACAGCATTTCAGACGTGACAGGCCCTGCTGAGCTCTGGGCTGTGCAGCAGAGGGATGTTCTGGCTGATGCTCTGTAATTAGGAGCATGAGGTTACATAATTTGTTGTCGAATGGGCACACCGCATGCGTTTCTCAACTGACCCACTTCAGTTGGCCCTCAGCAAGTGGGCTCTGTGCCATGCTGCTAAAATGGCACAGCATTCAGAGCAGTCGCGGGCTGTCTCTGCTCACCTGGAGGTGCCCTGTGTCACCTGAAGGTGACCTGGCTACTGCTCTGGTGGAAGGACAAAGGCCACAGCTGAAGAACTCTCGGGGTGATCTGTACTCACCATCCAAATTGTTTAAAGACATGATGGTGTCCAGGTCTGCGCCCAGGATCTCGCCAATCTGATTGACCAGAGAGGAGTCATTGGCTGGGTACACGGCCACGTGGTCCCCGGACTCGTACCTGGCAGGAGAGCAGGAGGAGAGCAGATGAAACACCAGCACCGGCTCCTTGTCCACCCCAAGCCTGGGTTGCTCAGCTGGAAGACAAGCAGGCTGGTGCAAGGGGCAATAGGACAATGCTGAGATCTGAGCTGCTGCACAGCACCTGCACAGCCAGGAAATGCTGCAGAGCCGGCAGTCTGAGCAGGAAGCACCGCTGGGGAGTAATGGTTTTAAGAACCAGGCCATTTACAAGGGATCTCCAAGATAACAGTGGTCTTGCCAGAGACTTCAACAAGGCCAGGCCAGCTCCCTGACAAGGAACAAAGCTGCTCAAAGCCTCTGCAGCATTTTGTTACATTAAGTCATCTGGATTCGTGGCTTTCTCACAAGCACACACAGAGGAATTAAAGCCAGCAGAGGGTTTTTAAGAACAGGCCTTTATTTCCCCTGTGCTTTGCACACCAAAGCCAGGTAAACACAGGCATGAACCACCCCAGCTCTCCCCTCTCTCACAGGCTCATCTGCCCCCTCACGTTTTGAATGACCCTCAGTGAATTCTTGCAGCTGGGCATGCTCAGGTTGGACAGGTATGGAGGTATCTGGAAGGGCCAGGCACAGGGCAGGAGCTAGGATAAAGTGCTGACATGGGATACCTGACGTGGTACAGAAACCAGAGGGGCAGAGTCAAGTAATGATGAGAACAAGGTTCCCCTTCTGGAGTGCTGGATGAGGCCAGTGCCACATCCTTGTTCGTTGACCCTGACACAGACTGCTCCCGCCCAAACAGAGGACCAGTCTCCCACAGGAAACTACCTGATTTTGGAATTGGAGATATCCAGCTCCAGGTGCATAAGGTGTCGCTCTCCACCCTCGTTCAGCTTGCGGTTCTCCGTAACTCGGGCCAGGAAGGGGTTCTTGGCATCAAATGGCCTGGCAGGAAAGACGAGGACCCTCTGGGTTACTCTCCTGCAGGCTCACAGTGCTGTTTGTACCCTGGCACGTTCCCTCAGCCTGCAGAGCCCACTCCCATGATTGCGGCACAGGGCTGTCCTGGCTCAAGTTTCAAAGCACACCACACACAAACCAAATTACAATCCTGCTGCTGCCCACACTGGCACAGAAAACATATCATTTTCCTTCTGAGGACAGCCCAGTAGTCAACAGCTCCTGTCCCATTAAGAACAAGTGATGCAAAAGCAGATTGGAGGGAGTGTCGCATCTCAAAGGGATATTTCAGGTTGCAATTAATTTCCACAGCTGATCTCCCCACAACAATGCTGTGAGCTACTCCAAGCAAGGAAAGGCTCTAAGTGACCCTTGGACAGATGCAGCAAATGTACCAGGTAAGTGGCACAAGTGAACACAGCCACCTCCTCACCACTAATGATTCATTATCTGGGGAATCTCAGAGTCCCAGAGGAGGTCCAAGACCCAAAACATGGCTGCACTACAGAAATTATATTGCCCACATAGTAGGTGTTGTTAGAAACACCAAGGACCCCTCAGCCCAAGCCTGATCCATGCACACCCTGCCTGGGTGGTTTGGCACTTACGGCTTCTGGTTCTCGTAGCTCTTGAGCCGGCCCATCTCCCCGGTGTAGACTTTGTTCATGTTCACATCTGTGTGCACCACCAGCTCGTACTGGCGGATGCTGGAGGAGGAAAGGGGACAGAAAGGAGAAAAAAGTCACACTGGAAATCACATGGTACAGCTGGAACCACCACCCGCTTTGCTGGATTTGCTGCAGTCCAAAACTTCCACTCCTTTGGCCCTCTTGAGACATGAGAGATCAGGCAGACCATGCAGAAAGCCCAAAGCAAGAGGAAACATCAGCCTCACCGGGAGCATCACAAGCCAGCAAAGCCACCCACAAAGGAAACCAACCCCATTCAGAACAGAAACCCAGAGCTGGGTTCACACTCACACCAGTCTCAGTCCCTCTCAAGTACCCTCTCAATGCTGGAAGAGGAGAGCAGCTCCGCGCTGGCACCACAGCCACCAGCCACAGCTGGCAGTCTCTCTGGGACCCGAAAGAACCTATTCCCATACCCACCTGGACTCTTCTCCCGTGGCCTCCACTCCGAAGTGCTCACACACTGCTGGCCAGAACTGCTCTCTCCACGTAATGAAGTCTTCTTCCAGGCTAGCCATGGCAAAAGAGATTCAATAACCCTGCTCAATGGGGAGCAAAGAGGCATTCCCAGAGAAGCCATTTGAGATTCCTATGGTCTTCCTCCCTTCACTGTGGGAAAAGTCATTTACCCTTGAAGGCAGGCAGTTTTGGTACCTCCCCATGCCCACAAATCAGCAGGAGAGCACCTTCAAACCATTGTCCAAGTTGGAAAATTGCTGCCTTCCACCATAAAACAAAGAGTTCACAAGGAGTCAGGGTTTGTCTCCTCCCCAGCAATGAGCAAACCTATCCACACAGGCTGAGTGAGCAATGGAGCTGCAGGAGGGCAGAGGCTGCAAAGCTCCCCAAGTACACAACTATGGCCTTCTAAAGCTGATATGGAATTTCTCCAGCCACAGTATCCCCTAGGATACTCTAAGTACAGGGCTCTGCTCGTGGGAGAGAGGACAGACACACAGAGACACATCAGCTCCCAGAACCAGTCCTACGGAGTTCACTCCTGTCTCTGTAGCAGAGCCAACACCCTGCCAAGGCTCCTTCCACAACGCTTTAGCCAGCTGGGATCAGCCTTCAAGCCAAGCTACTCACTTGCCATCATCATCTCCGAGTCCAAGTTCAAAGATGCGCTGGGCACCAAGCTCTTCCAGTCTCTTGTCCACATACTTTCCCATGGCATTGAAGTGTTCATAAGTCTTGTTACCCAGCCCAAAAACCTGGAAGGGAACACGGATTAAGCATGAAGAAGCAAGGGATGGATTTTTCCCATTCGACCAGCATTCTCTGGCCAGCAGCACCCAGCAAGGATGTTGAAGAAAAAGCATGGCAGACAGACAGCAAGGCCTCTCCTGGCCCCCCATCAGTAGTTTTGTGGACCTGGTGAGCAAGAACTGGAGAACATTTGGTCAGCAGGCACTGCCAGCTCCCTGGAGCCCAGCCTCAGGCACATCCAGAGCTGCCTGAGCCATCTCCTCAAAGGACCAGCAAGAGCTTGAACTGCCTGGACACCAATAGCTGTCCCTTGCCTCTCACAAATTGTGTTTGCTCACTGTTTTATACAGAGCAGCCTGACATCCCCAGCAGTGGATTTTCTCCTCATTTGCAATTACGCTGCCTCAGGAATCTGGCCAGGCTTTAGGTCAGGCAGCTGTACCTCAGCCAATTATTCAGCTCAGCACAGGAAAAGAGCTACGCACTCCTCCAAGTGATTTAATGTGCCGGAGAAGATCTGGCCCAGGGCTGCTAAATTCACTTCCAAAGAGCCCCAGCAACCCACAACTCATTTACAGACCTTGTACTCAAAGCCTGCTGGGCTGGTTGTGGCAAGACATTACCAGCAAGCCCTAGGGATTTAGGGAGTGGAGGGAGCACTCCGACATCTGCTTTTAAAGCCCACAGAGATATGTTTGCAGGTGTGCACAAAGTCTGGAGAGGAAAGCAACACAGTCTGCATCCAAGACAGGCATACACGGCATAGACATGGTGTGCCTTTCCCCAGGCCACGTGCAGGCACCATGGAGGCCTCTGACTTTCCTGTCCAACCACACCACAAACTGGATCTGAGCCACGTACTGCGAAGCGGAGGCCCGAGAGGTCAGCGTCCGCCTCCTGCAGCCAGTCGTAGAAGTCTTGGGCATTGTCCGTGGGATCGCCCTCGCCGTAAGTGGCCATGCAGAACACTGCCAAGGACTTGTCAATCTCGGAGAGGCGGCTCAGGTCTGACTACAACCAAAGGAAAGAACAAATCCTCAAGGATCCCATCACACAGTTATCAGGCAAGCCTGTTCTTACCGTGGAGCTACCTCTGGTGTGCAGAGTAGCACCACACAATGCCAAACAGCTGATTACTACAGGGGTTGGAAAAGGCCAAACCCACCTAATCTCATGGGAAATAAAACCAACCACCCTCACTGGCCTGCAAGGCAATGCTTCTACCCCACTGGAAACACCATGGGATTTTCCATGCAGAGCTTTAAGGGATCAAGATTGTTGTTCACTCTGGAAAGAAACACAATGTTGATGCCTCTGTGCCAGAACGCAGCAGTATGAGCTTCATGCTAAGTGCACAAGGAATATGGAGCAAGTTTCATGTTGTGATTGGGCTCTCTGCTCCCAAATGCTCCAGCCTACCTTCCTCTTTCAGTCATGCTGACCCTAAGTGACACTACTGAAAGGACAACTGCCCCTGGGCTAGGTCCTTCCTGTCTTTTAGGAGACACTACAAGGATGTCGCCTATCCCAAGGCTGTTCCTGGCTAAATTACCAAGTCATACTCCTCTGGATCCGCTGCCATGCCCCGGAGGCCGTAGCGATGAGCATCTTTGGAGAGGCGATTGGCAAACTCCTCTGCTGTGCCCGTCTGGGAACCATAGAAAACCACTATGTTTCGCCCCTGGGGAGAAAGAGAAATCCCTATTAGACAGCGATTACTCATCTGGCAAACACAGAGGAAGCACATCTTGTCACAGACAGAGGAAATGCCTGGGATCAGGAGCACTGGAGCGCAACCTAAAGGCACTCAGAGTCTGCACTTGTGTGGGACTCCACACCGGGTCTGCGGCATAGAGCTCCAGGCTACGCTGCTAATAAGAACAGAGAGGCCACCTCAGACAGGCCACTCAGGTCAGAACAAAACCCAAGGCAAAAATCAAACCCTCAAAATTTATTCTCAACCTCGAGGCTGCAGTGTGACTCCTGGAAACAGGGGAACTCCCTGGATAAGAAAGCAGACTGGCCTAAGCTTTGGAAAAGTGCCGAAGCACCAGAGCTCCTGCTCTGCCATAAGGCAGATACTCTGCAGCAAAATGGAAAACATATCCAGCCCTTGCTTCTTCCTCCGCTTCCTCTTGTATCCAGTTCAGTGGAGTCTAAAGCTGCCAGTTCTAGGTACAACAATTCCCATTCCAGAGTGAGCCAGTCTTGGAATCAACCATATAGATAAAGCAATGCCAGCCAATGATTTTCAAGTCTCTGCCATTCCCCCCCAACTTTGATCCGTATTACAGTTTTTTTTTTTTTGCACCAGATTCTCACTTTAATTTTTTCTCTAGGAACAGCTCTCAGGCACAGACTGAGAGAGCTGTTCCTGCCTGCCCACATTGCCTTCCTCTAGATGCACTCTGCAGCAGACAGGTCTGTATTCAAACCAGCCCCCACTGCTGACAGCTTCACAGAGGCAATGAGAAGGACAGGTGGCCCCCAGCCTCCCCAGCACCCCACGCAGCCAGAGCTTACCGTCTTCTTCATCTTCTCAATGAAGCTGCTGTCTCTCGCTGGAGCTGCTCTGAAAGACAGAGGACACCTCCTTTCAGGTGGGCACACTTGTTCTTTAATGTCAGGAATAAGCAGGTGGGGAAAAAGTGGAACACAGACATCCCCACTTCCTCCCACCACAGCAGACAGGCAGGGTATCTGTCCCAAGCCATGACTCCCTGGGCGGATTCCCCAAGCCTGAAGTCAGAGAGGGCTGAAAACCAGCTGTTCTGACCTCAAAAAATGTGCCAGACCCGGGGTCCCAGAGCCAGGGAGCCCTGTGGCGCAGAGGCACTGCTGCTCAGACCCTCAGAGCCGCCAGCAAGGTGACCAATGCCCACTGAGGTCCTGTAGGGCTTGCTCCATGCTGGGATTTCCATCCCCAGTGCAGAGTGCATTTGCATTAATGCACAGAGGTGGCTTTCCCTAGCTCAGAAGCGGGACAAACCACAGCAGCAGCAGAGACATTGAGGCAGGAATTCACTCCACTATGGCAGGGAACCAGAAGAGCTCTGCTATCCTAAGCACACCCAGGGATTTCAGTGTCAGAGGACGAAAGCTGCCCAACCCTGGGGAATTCCAGGAGCCTCATGAGCAGAGCTGGCTCTGGCTACAGCCAGATTAGGTGCTGGGGTCTTTTTCAAGGCAGGAGGATGAGTGCCAGAAGCTCACTCGCTGCCTTCCCTGCTGGAGCTTTGGTAGCGGGTCGAAGGAACATGGGACCCATTCCTGTTTCTCTTTCACAATGGAAGAATGCAATGCTGGGTCTCCTGTGGGAAGAGAGAAGCCTCCAGGCAAAAAAAAAATGGTTTTGGCTGCGGCCCATGTGAGAATGTGCAGCACTCGCTAACAGTTTCCTAAACTCTGCAGCCCAGAGGGAGGGATCTCTGCGGATGTGCTGAGACATTTGCAGAGCACACACACAGGGAGGGTGGGGGACGTCCAACAAAACCCCCTTTTCCACCCAAAGGTATTGAGGAGTCCATAACCCAACAGCTCCCAGCACCAACACAGCCCCAGCACAGCACACACTGAGAACCAATGATCCCTACCCAAAAAAGCCACCCGAGGTAGTTGTGCTCATAGAGAGCTGCTCCGTGAGAGTGCAGCCCCGAGCTCCTGCCTGTGCTGCCACTGGGACTGGGGCTCAGCAGAGCTGCCCCCAGCCTGCTCACAGGGCTCGGCTCTCATTTCGCTTTTGGCTCCCTGGTGAACCTCTTTGGTTTGCTGCCCTCTGCAAATGAGACCCAATTAAAATAGCTGTTGGGTCAACTGCTAAACAAAACGCTTTTAAAGGAGGGGAAAAAAAGGGGGTTAGGTCCTTTCAGCCAGCTCCCTTTGGAAAAGAAAAGGGCACAGCACATGGAGCCCGTCCGTTTTCAAAGGAGACAGCTCTGCTCTGAAGCGCTGTGGTGGAGCACAGTCTGTGGCTCAGACACAGCAGAAATAATGAGTCTGGCTTTTGAGAAAAGACTGCACTATTCCCTGAAATTGCTTCATCAGGGTGGCTTGAAAATCTGAGCTGCAAAGATGCACTGACACCAAAGATTGAAATGACAACTCATTTCCACTGCTCAGTCAGGAAAACTTAAGAAGAGAAAGTGTGTTTTCAGCAACGACCCCCCCTTACAGTTCAGATAGCTCAGGGTAGAGACTAAGGGTGTCTAAAGAAGTGATGGGTGGTGGAAAGAGGATTAACCCCATCGTCAGATTGAGTCTTTATCTTGTACAGATTGCCCACCCTTGGTGAGAGCACACAGCACAACTCCCAGGGCACCCTGACACTTTGATTTCACGAGGTAAAAAGGAGGAGGGAGGAAGTTACAGACAGCTCACCAAGGACATCAAAGTCTCAGCTGAATCCCTCTCCTTCAGAAAGCTCCCCAACCTGTGGCTGCTCTCCCGACAGCACACACACCTCCTCCAGGAATGAGAATGCAGTCTGGATGCCACAGTCAGGGTCTCCTCCGGAGCCACCTGCCTCCAAGCAGAGCCTCTTCCCTTCCTCCTCCTCCTGCCCCAGCAGGGAGAGGCACCCACTCCGCCCGGCTCTAGGGTGGCAAGAGCAACCCTCTGAGCGACCCCACCTGCCCCTCGGGCAGAGCAACTCACCTCGCCAAGGCCACCTCTTCGCGTGGGGCCGAGTAGATGCAGCCCATGGTCAGGCAGGGCAGAGGCAGACAAAGAGTCGCAAGGGCAGCCGTGCCTGTGTCTGTCTGCGAGGGGAAGTGTGGGGGACGGATCTAACTTAGCTCTGGAGCAACGCGAACACAGGCTTTTCCATTCTGCTCCTCCTGGGCACTAAAGCCAAGCGTCAGCCTTTTGTTAAGGAGAAGAGAACCAGCACAAAAGGTCCCAGCACAGGTCATAGCAGGAGCGGTGCCATCCGCTCAGAGCCTCGCGGTGCGGCTCTGGAAGTTACCAAGTGGATCTACACAGTCCTGGGAAACTGCAACATCTGGCAGCAGTGGCAGAAAGGAATTAGGAGTGGAGAATGAAACCTCCCAGGATCCTCCACAGACCACGTCCCTCTCCCATCCTCGTGGAGCAGGGGGACGGGACACAAAACCCTCCCCCAGCCTTGTTACCGTGGAAACTGTTTATATTGCAGCTGCTTTTATAGATATGCTTTTTTTTTCATAAAAAAAAGAAAGTCAGGGCTGTGACTGAATGAAACGATTCCAGACAGTGCGTGAGCAGCACGGCGGGTAACTATGGCAGTGCCATTACAGAGGCAGCTCAAAGGAGTCTGTTCTCTTCAGGATCCTATTAAATTAAATTAGAGATGGTTTCCCTCTCTCTATTACACACACAAGCAGCAAAGAGAGCAGACCAGGCTGAGAAGCTGGAGTGATTCCTGCCACAGGAAGCCCTACAAGCACCAGGGAACAGATTTCTCCGTAGCTGCAGAATAGAGATAAGCCAATTTCTGCCCCAAACAATGTTAAAGATAGGGGAGAAGGCAGGCGGTGACAGCCAGCATACCAATCGATGACTTGCCTGTGTCTCCGCAGGGGCCAGCCTGCACGATTCTGGAGCAGGGACACCGGAAAGGAAAGAAATCTGTGATTGAGAAACACGCAGAGGAGGCACAGCCGAAGAATAAAACCAGATTTGTGCATTCCCCAGCAATGCCACTGCGAGGAAGCAGTGCGGCCGTGGCTCTGTGGCGACTGAGAGCTGCTCTCCCTAACGACATCTGCAGAGCAGGCCACAGGGAAGGCTGCTCTGGTGGTTTCAATTAAGTCTGAAAATGGTCAAAAGGCAAGCAATCCTCAAACTGCCCCGCTTGTGTGTTACACAGTGCAGGTCCAGGACTCCTGCCCGTAACCAGCCTCCACACTGGGCTCTGCTCCTTTGAGCAGAACAGCTCCACTGGGCTGGGAGGGTACAGGATCATTCAGCACCCAAGCTGTGGCTGAGACCAGGATGCATCGCTGGGGCAAGATCATGACCATTCCTGGGCCATGTAGGCTGGTGGAGTCATGTGGGGTGAACCCAGCCCAGATGTCATCCACAATGGGGTACTCTGACTGCGCACCTGCTCTGCCACAAGCCAGGGCAGCTGCAGCAGATACATTTCCTTTGGAGACCATGCTGAGCTGACGTGGCTCGATCAAGGTGTGCTGCTCAGCAGTGGCTGCCAAACAGCCCTGGGAGGGTACGAAGGTGCTGGATGCTGTGCTCAGGTTGGAGACTCTGCCCGCTCTACCACATTGCACGCAAACCCATCAAAGCAGCAGCCACCATAATGTGGATGTACTTCAACCCTCCAGTTATCTGAGGCTGAAGCTGGGTGCCACAGTGATATCACGAGATAAAGCAGTTCAAAACAGGGAGTCGAGGCAGAGCTGTAGGGAATGTGCTGCAGAAAAGCAAGCCCTCTTAATGTCAAGGCTCTCTATTTCAGCCAGAGACAGCCCCACTGAAGGCTCTCTGCCTCCCAAGGTCTGGGACAGCTTCTCTGGCCACAGACAGTGTGACCCTGCATCTTGTCGATTTGCCTGTTCATCAGAAAGGAAACTCCACCCCAGCCTCAAGGATGACAGAAGGGAAGGAAAGCTGAGGCTGAACAAGCTTGTTTTCCCCACTCATTTCCCTCCCGGTTCCAAGCATCCCATAAAATACCACTGCAGAAGCTACAGGAAGCTGCTGTCTCCGTCCCAAAGGATGGATATGCCGCCAGCCACAGTCCTGGCTTATGGGTCCACGCTGCCCCCAAACCAGCTTGTGACAACGAGAGCAGTGGGGCTGCAGCACATTCCCAAGGTAAGGCCATGCAGGCACAGACCAGGTTGCTGCCAGCAACACGTGCAGCAGGGGCTCTGCCACAGCTCTGCACAGCCCGGGACACTTCTTCCTTTTAAACTCCTCTCAGACGGAGAACATTTTCCACCCTTCTGCAACCCCAGTGCACGCAGCCTGCCTGAGGGTTTGCTCCAAGCCACACACTGCTCTTCCCATTCCTCAAGGATTTCACAACAGACCTGGCATCCCAGGCTCTATCCATCTGCTCTTACCAATGCTCCAGAAGAAAACAGAAGGAATGAGCTCAAAAGCTCAGCAGAAAACTGATGCGAAGTTTGGAATGTGACTAAAATAAGGGCTAAATGCACCCAAATCTCTACTAAGGCAGCTCGATCCTGGTCCTAAACCCGTTGCAGAAGGCAGTGTGGAACAAAGACCCTCTCCCGCTCCAAATCCAGTCTCTTGCTGCTGCTGCACTAACCTGGCATCAAAGCCAACCGAGCTCCACAAGAGCTGCCAAGCAGCGCACGCCCAGGAACCATCTCCCAGACCCCCAGGGCTACGTCTTCTCTTCACAGCTAAGGGGAGATAAGATTTCCCATAGGAAACGTGCTGAAAAGCAAGCCCACCCCTCTCCAGATTTATCCAAATACAACTTTTATCAGAAATGCAGAGAACAACCAAAGCAACCTGTAAGAGATTTGAAGCACAGCCAGGGGCTTTTCTGCCTTGCCTGGGAAAGAAGATTTCTGACTGGGCCCCGCGGTGGGGAGAGGCAGAACTGCAGCCTGGCTCCTTCACCGGGATTTCCGCATTGTGAGATGAACACAGAGCCGAGACAAAAGGCGAGGGGAGAGAAACACACTTTGGGACTAAATCCCCTCGCCCGGGGACCTCCCAGAACGTAGCTGAGCTTCTCACACAGCCTCCAAGGCACCAAAAAAAAACCCCACTCAGCCCACGCCACCCAAGAGTGGTTACTTACACTGAGGGCATTTTGGGAAGATCTGGGACTTCCTCCTTTTTCTTGCGGAAGAAGAACCAGTAGGTAAAAATCCCGGTGATGAGTGAGATGAGAACCACGTCAGTCATGCTGAAGAGAGAGTCCTGCTGCACAGTGCTGTCGGGAGGGGAGAGGCTGGGTTCCACACCGGCATCCCCCATGACGGCCAGAGGCACTGTAGGCAGGGAAAGACAAACACACACCAGCAATCACACGGGGTCACAGGAGAGCATTAAGGGCTGTTCAGAGCACAATTTTCCTCTGTATGTTTAGTCCTAGGAACACAAGGCAGCCCAACCACTCTCTGGAGAGAGGCTTTGCACTGCAACACTCTGAAATCCTGCTGCGTCCCAAGGTATCTCATTGTCCCACCAAGCTTTTCCCTTCCCATTACATCCATGCTGATCCACCCCCTGCCACCAACATCAGAACAGCCTTGCATTCCAGCCAGGGAGCCCAGTCTGGCTCCTCCTCCCATCCCAGCAAAATTCAAAGGAGACTCATGGCCAGCCTTTACTGAAGCCCTTGCTCACCACAGAGCCCACAGGGTTATTAGTGGGGAAGGTTCCCCTCTTCTGGCCACCCCACAGAGCTGGGGCTTTCTCCCTCCTTTCCACAAGCTGACATGATGCCCACACCCATTGCTGTGCTCACAAACTGCAGAGCAGGACTGTGGCAGGGTATTACTGTGAGCATCCCCACATTAGGTCTTTACAACACAAATACTCCTGATTCACTGTCCACCTTTTCTTGGGCCTCTGGCTTCCCAGTCCCCTCCACTCTCTTCTCCAGTTTAACTTCTATCTCCTTGAACCACTCCTCTTGACTTGCCAAGGCAGAGTTTAAGTAACCTGTGCCTCACCCTTTGCTATACCCAGTGTTTGTGGCAGCACGAGGACAAGCACCCACCCCTCATGGCCCTGCCGAGCCCTGTGGCTCTTGTCCTTGCCCCACGAGCCACTCACCACTCCCTCCCTCCCACTGCTCTGCCAAAGCTCTGAACTCCCCAGGCCCCAGCCCAGATCGCAAGATTATCTTCTCAACGCACAAGGACGCACTCTGTCCAAGCAAACAGATAATTAACTCAAAACTTGATTTGTAAGGGCAAAGTGACTCCCTTCTTGTACTTGGGCATCCTGCCAGTCCAGGAGACCATGGACATTCAACCTTGCACACAGAGAAGTGACTCAGAGCACGGGATGCCAGTGGAGAGAAGGGACATGTTCCGTGGCTCGTTAATCTGCTCAGCACACCAGTGTCTGCAGGAGAAAAGCTCCCGAGCAGATTTCCTGGGGAGCCAAGAGAGAAGGAGCAAACCTTGAGCTGTGCCCGAGCTGGGAAACAAAATTGACTTAGGGTTAAGGTTATGCAAATGCATTCAGGAACTGGGAAGAAAAGGGAAGTGGATGCTTAGGGAGCACTAACAAGGGAGACTCAGTAAAGTCAGCAAGTAGGAACTCCTTCTTGTCTGAAGAACAAGTAGTACCCTGCCCGGCAGAGCACAGGGAGGTGTCCACAGCCACCTGGCAGCAACCACAGGTGGGCTCTCGTGTATTTTTACAGCCACAAGAAGTTTAATTCAGCAGAGAACTTGGCAAGTGACCATACTAAAGAGCACAAAAACACCACTGCAAAGCTCCCCATCAGGTTACCAGAAATGATGCTAAGCAGGCGATGGAACTGCAGACACACAAATTGCCCATCACTCTCCACTGGGCAGGTCACCCTGTCCTCTCCTCTCGCAGACAGGATTTCCATCACTGCAACTCTGAGCCAAGCAAGGGCTGGGTGTTATTCCTGTACAACTGTAGACTAAACTGTGCAGTTAAGCCCCCACAACTGGAGTTCAGCTGCCAAAACCGCAGTTCTCAGCAGGGTCCCTCTCCTTCCCATAAGTCAGTGAGGAGCATGTCCGGCAACTGATGCCAAGGAAAGTCACAGTAATGGTCTATAGCCTCACAAGCCCCTTCCCATGGCACATGAGGCTATGACAAACCTTTGCTCAGAGGAAGCCACAAAAAAGCCCAGGTCAGATGGAGACCCCACTTAGCTCGTTCTGGGCAACAAATCCAGCCCTCACAAGAGCAAAGCCAAGAAAGGCTCCCTGCACAGAGCATCCCTTGTAACAAATGACACGTGGAGGAGCGTCTCAAGCTAGACATGTCCTCAGTGAGCGGGGTGGAACGCATACGGGCTGCACACACCTGGTCCCACAGCAACTCCCCTCCAGCTCCAGAGAGCGCAGATGGGGATGTTTGCCAGCTGCCCTCACACAGGAATGAGCTCCTGGAGTAATCAGCCTGGCAAGGGCTATGTCTCCAGTCACAACTCCTTGCCATGCCCAAAGCAGCAGAACTACTGCCCTCCCAGAGCAGTGGGGACATCAGCAGCCATGAGGGGTTTTGCTTTTTCAAGCCTCTGGAGGTGGCCTGCTCTCCCAGGCAGTGATGCAGAGGCACCCTCAAGAAGGAAGGTCCCAGGAATGCAGCGTGCTATCTCCTGGCCTCCACCACACACAGCTCTCCAGCGCTTCAAAGGGGAACCCTTCTGCTGCAGCCAGACCACCCACTTGCTCCCCACACCCCCAGTTATATTCAAACGTAAATAATAGAGCACTGTAACAAAACAAAAAAGATGTGATGGGGGGTGCCCTAAAGCAACCTGAAGAGATCTCTTCCCCTTCTCTCATGCACAGTCAATGGGGGCATCTGCTGCACCACCTCCTGATGCTGCCAAAAGCACGCTGGGGCCCTCAGCACCACCAGGCAGGCACAGCACCACGGCCATGAAACACGGTTGGGAGGTTTCCTGTCTGCCAAAGGCAAGGATGTTTCTGCCAGTCCCACTGTGATATCGTCCAGAGACCAAAAAGCTTCACCTCTGAAGCTGAGTTGGTGGGAAGTTGACTCCTACTGCCTTTTATTTACATAAATCCTGTGATGAGTTTCAATATTTCAGGACAACTTGGCTTTCTGGTTCCAAGGTAGAACCACAGCCTGCGACTCTTGCTCCAAAAATGAGTGACCAGGCCCTGTGCCACCATAGGCACACTGTGACCCCTGTGTCAGCCCTGCTCACGTGAGGGGAAAGGAGAAGGAAGACTGCTGACCACACACACACTGGGCTGCTTGCTGCTCCCTGCTGCAATAACCCATCACAGCCGATCACAGCCCGTGGCTCCAAGAACGCCCCCGGTTCAGCTCCACACAGCAGACAGCGCTCCCCGCAACCCCTGCACACCCCATGTGCCCTACAGACCCTGCCTGCCCTGGCACGGGGCAGCACAGGGGCTGCAGCCCCATCTCCCTTTCGCCTGCGCTTATCGACACAGCCAGTTTTCCCAATGGGAACCAGGCAGCAGCAGCGCCCTTTGGACACCTGCAGATAAACACAGGAGCTGCAGGCAAAAGCTCTGTTTTTGCAATATGTGCATGCAAAAATCTGTGATGACTGAGCCACAAGAAGATCTGAGTGACATAAACGCACGCAATGCCGGCAGTCACCATCCCCCTGACCCTCGCAGCGGGAGCCAGGCCCCAAAGAGAGCCCAGCCGGGCACAGGTAGCTGAGCCCTCTCCAGCCACAGTCAGGTCCGGGCTGTCCCAGCTAACCACCAGCACGGACACCAGGTAGCTGGATAAAACCAAACCACGCCAGCAGGAAAGAGCTCACCACACATGTCAGTGTAATAACACTCATCATGCCACCAGCACAAGCCCTGGAGCGCCCAACTCCTCCACGCCAGCCCACTCACACCCAGCAGGGACGCTTACCGAAGGCTTTCTGGTTTCGTGTAAACAGAAACCCACGCAAGTCACCACCACCTCTAACAGCAGCTCGCACTCACAGAGCCGCTGGTCCTGTCAGGCTGTCTCTCTCCAGTTCAGGCACTAGCATGGAAGGGGACAAATGGGCAGTGGTGGCAGCGCAGACTCGGCAGAGCACTCCTCTTGCTCCCGCAGCCACATGACGATGACCCTCGTGTCCCTGACTCAGCATGTGTTGCATCGGTGTAGAAAGCAGAAGCACAGCTGTCAGGATCCCCAGCGCTGGAAACTGCATGGCTGGGGACGTCAGCACTGCCACGAGAACTGCGAGAGCCACTCTCCTGGTGAAGAAGGAGCATCCTGAACTCCCCTAGGTGGAGACAGGTGTGCATGACCAAACCCATTCCCGTCCCGTGCCTGGCCTGCCCCAGGTATCTCCTTTTCTCTTACACAGGCTGTTCCTGAACAGGATCATGGCACAGCGCACAGCAAGGACACCAGCAGCCTCAGAAGCACCATTAAAAAAATCCCCACAGTTTTAAACCAAATATCAGTTATTTCCACTGGCATCACGGCACAGCCCTAAAAGACAGCTTCAGGACCAAGGGGAGACAGCGTGGAAATGGGCAACCAAAGCCAAGGGAAACCTTCTCTTTGTACAGCGCTGACCTGCAGCCCAGCGTTAGGAACAGACAAAACAGGGAGACTGTAAATAGAAATTAACTTAAAACCCAATTAAAACACCTGTGAGGGAAAAAAAGAAAACCACTCAGCAACCCTCCCAGGTCCCTGTTCCCATGGGATCTGCAAAGCTCGTTGAGAGCACGCAGACAGCAGCACCAAAAGGAAGCCGCAGCAAGGCCTCATCTCTCTGCACAGCTGGGGCAGCAGAGGAGAGGGAAGAGGCTTGCTTACAAACAGGAATGCAGCCTTGTGACTGGCAAAGGGGTTTCTTCTCTCACGCACTAAAGATACAAGACAGACAGTACTGATGTGTGTCAGGAGAGGAGCCCCACGGACACGAGCCTGGGAGGAGGAGGAGGAGGGTTGGCAGCAGACAGAGCAGGGCTGTGAGCGACCTCTTCCAAATCCCACTGCAGTGAGGTCCTTCTCACGTGCTAGCGTGTGGCAATAGGCCAGGAGAACCTCTGGGCAAAATCAGACTTTCTCTTATTCATCTTCAGGTATGAATGCAAGTGATTAGAGGAGGAAATTCTGTTTTCATCAGCCTGTGCCAGTTACTGGCCATGGCAAGTCTCAAATTAGCTCTTTTTCTCTTCCTTTTTAGTAAAAGGAGACCTGGCAAGAAAAGTGATCCTTTCCAAAAGAAAAGCAGACTATTGAAGCTGCTGCTTGGACCCTGGTTATTTAACACTGCCTTCAACAATCCTTGGCTCAGGCCCCTCTCCGTGGCTCTGCCGCAGAGATTGCGCTTCCCTCAGTAAGAGCCCTTTGCTATGGTCGCACGAGCAGCTGGGCTCGGTCTGGTCTGCACAGGGTCCAGTGGGTTCATCCCACGGGGAAGCTCCTGGGCTCCTGAGGAAGGTGGGCACGGTGAGAAACCTCGCAGCTTCCTCACCCCATCAGCTTAATTCATGCACCCACACTGGTGCTCGCGGCAGAGCCGGGCGGCCGCTGCACACAGCAAGCCACAGCGCACTCCTCGCCGCGAGGGGACGAGAGGTGCTCCAGGGCTGACTTCCACCAGTGCCCACGACAATGAGGCCTGGATTTCACTGCGTCCAGCACTTCTGCACCATTTTCTTCCCACATATTTAAAATGAATCCCAGCACATCCCAAAGCTTCCCACTAACCACCACCAGCTCTGTAAAGAAGAGTGGGAAGCAGCCGAGTCTTCCACACAATACAGGAGAAGTGACTTTCCATGGGCCCCTTGGCACTTCCAATTGAAAGAGAGGGCTTGGCTGCTGCAGCACCGCAAGCAGAGGTGGAAAAACATGCATCCAACTCAAAAGTTGGGTTTTGGTGAAACAGAACAGATTTTCTTGCTATGCAAGGTCTTTGCTAACCAGACCTTGACACCCGAGCACAGACATCGGCAGAACTTCTATTTTAGGCTTGGGACAGACATAAAGCACGCACCAGTCAATCTGGAGCTTGAAATACTGCATGTCTGAGCTTTCACTGCCACACTCAGATTTTTTCTCTGGCCAATAGATCTCATTCAAGGACAGCAGAGCCGCTGTAAGAGCAAGGAGGAGAACACAAAACAAGAGGAATGATTTCGCTGAGGCAGAAGGTAACTCTACCCCATGGGTACACCAAGGTGGAGCTGTGAGTAAGTCCAGTGAACTGAGCCAAAGGACTTAAAGCTTTATCCAACACAAAAATGAATTCAAACTTGCCAAGCTGCCTTCAAAGAAAGCAACCTAGAATTATTGAATTTGCACACTACGTTTCACCAGATAAAAGCCCAGCTCTCAATCTTTAAACACCTCATCAGCTTAGGCACCTGAACACCTTTCTTCACACAGATGAACGTTAGCACAGAAAAACAAGTGTTCAAGACTACAGGATAAACAAAACCTGAGAGCAGCAGGTAAACCGAACCCCAGCACCACTCCACAGCCCTCTCCCCACTGCTGAGACAGGACCACAGGAGTTTTACATCTCCCTTTGGTCAACCACCATGGGCACTCCTCAGACAAACCAATTGCTCAGAGAGCTGTGCTGCAAAATTCCAGGAGCAACCCACTCATGCACACACTTTGCATGGTTCAGGTCCTGCTGAAGGTGGTTTTTAAGGTCAAGAAGGGAATACGGTATTTTTTCAGCAGCTTCTTCTGCAAGCGTTGAACCCAATGCTGCCATGGGCGAAAGCTCAGTGAAAACCATTCTCCACGGCCTTGGTAGCCATGAAGAGTTGTCCTGGCCCCAGCCCCAGCTTCCATCTGGCTGCTCCATTAGAAGGGTGCACAGACACCCCATGAACCCCCTGCCTGCTACAGGCAAGGCAATCCGAGCTGGATTTCAATTTTGAACACTGGTGAAACATGGAGAACTGCCCAGCCCAGGCCCCTGCACCCACACACAACCGTGTGCACCAGCAGAGACCAGAACATCGATCCTGGACCCACAGCAGGTATCCCTGTGCCAAAAGGGACACAAGGTGGGCAGGTAATAAGTGGGGTCACAGGTTGAAAGGTGATGCCGAGTGCATAAACTCCGCTCTCCCACTCCACACTCTCACCTAGTGCAGTCAACACAAACCGAAGACACTTGACACGGGATTTTGCTTTCCCTTCCTAACAGGAGCCGCTCCTCCGACCTCCAGCGGTTATACGTGCAGCCCTGTTACACAACCAGGGCTTGCACAATCCTGCAGGCATCTTATCAGCCTGCTCTTCCAAAGCCTGGAGTTAGTGAGAACCAAATGGTGTTACCAATGACCCGTGAAAGCAAGTCAATAGATGCATTTCACAAGCAGCCATGCAGCAAGATCCCACACACTTGCCAGCGCCACAGACCTACCAGCTCCCCACGCTGCTTACCGAACCTTCCCGGCACACATGCACATCTGCTCCCAGAGCCAGACTTTCCACGGAGAAAAATCCAACCCCATCTTTAACTCTGAACCTCCTCACCTCCTATTCCATAGAGTGAGAATGGAAAGGAGAGTTAGTCAATAATTTTTACGTTATTCCTGGCAAAGGAAAACAGGAGACCCAGAAGAGGCTGATAACTAAGCAATAATCTGCCACCGTGGGTCAAACTCAGACGCTCTTTGGATTCACAGCCCTAGAGAACACACTGGAGATAGAAGTGCTCCTTTTCCGCTCTTCCTGGATTCTGCAGGCGATCAGTAGCACACAATTGACTCAAATGTTTACTTGGGGAGAAGCGCCAAGAGATTATGAGTAGCCTATAATTATTAGTTCTGCTATATGAAATTTCAGACTATAAAACCAAGCTTGGCAGAGGTGCTTCATCACTTCAGGGAGTGTGACTCGCCCAACAATAGTGTGTACAAAGCAATCTCTCCACTCAGATCAAATGATCACATTGGGAAAGCAACTTATGCAAGTTCTGTGAATTGTGTTTTAGAGGTAGGAAAGCCCACGTCAGGGAACAGAACAAAGTCCAGGGTCAGCAGAGGTGACTGCCCATTGGCTTTCTTTTATACCAGAGGGAAGGGATGGGGTGGAGATGGCAGGATTGCAGACCTGAGCAGCGAAGCCTTTTCCCTAGTCCTTCTGGACTGAGCAAACACATTATCTTGGCTGCATCGCAACACCCAACGGAGAGAACAAAGATCAAATGAGGTTTCGGTCTGGATATGGTTCCAGAAGCCACTTTCACTGCAGGTGGACAGGGTAAAGAATCCATCACTCCCAGCTCCCAGCCTGTCCAGTCTCACTGCCAGCCCACCTCCCCAGACCTGACTGTGCCCACAGATGCTCCACAACCTGCACTGCTCAAAGAAAGAGGTTACCTTGAACCAACCGCTCTGTAAGCAAATGTTGATGGGGCCTGTGAGTTCCAGCACGATGGGCAGCAAGCCGCAGGGAAAGCCTCCCTCAGAGTAGGACCAGGAGTTTCTGTCAGATGGCCTTATTGAGCTCCTCCAGCTGTTTTGGGAGAAAAAAAATAGAAGTTGCAGAAGGCACAGACTTGCTCAACCCTGCCTCCCAAAAGGCACCACCCCAGAGATTATTGATTGAATAAGAGGCAACTGCAAAGTGATGACAAAGTGGGAGGTTTTACTCTGTCACAATTAGAGCAGGACTAATGAGCAGAGGGTTAAGCCCTCTGTGTGACACCACCTCCTCCCTCCTGTCCACTCTTCACCTTGCTCTCCGAGGCTCCTGCAGTAGAAGATCACAAGAAAGTGCTCAGCTATGTCAGTTTTTTTTTCCATAGTGCCAGTATCCTCCCTGCTTCTTCCCCACTTTATGGGAAATCATTCTGCAAATACAGTTCCCAGGCACCATCCTGTCCACATACAACACAGAGAACCCTGTGATCAACCACTGCAGGATGTATCTAGCTGCGTTCCTTGGAGAGCTACACAAACCTGCAGGAACTCACGCTCCTTTCTGTCCAGCAAAAGGCTGTGTGTAGCAGGGCACCCCACTACCCTCAGCTCTGCCACCAATCACACCACAACTCAATCCCGCTGCTCCTCACCGCAGCACAAAGCCCCGAGGAAGGGGAGATGTCCCCAACAACAGTTTCACTTCCAGAATTTAGAAACAGGGACTCAGTCCTCCCCAGTACTTTTCCAGCTTCTCAATTGGATACTTTTCTGCTGTTTAGAAACAGCACTAAAAGCACAAACCCATGTCAGTTTTCCAAACTCATTCAGAAAAGGCAGAAAATCTCAGGGATCCCTGTTCCCTGCGTGCATTCCATCAAGCATTACTATCTCTTTTCATGCTCCAAAGCTAACCCACTTTAACCCAAGGTCTAAACACCACCGGACCAAAGCACACTCTGAGCTCACCAGCTGTGCTTACTCCTCCAAACTTCCTAAGAACCAACCCTACATAAGTGACTAATTCCCAGCATCACAATCGAGGTCTCTTCGCCCCCTCCAGCTTTAATATTCTCAAATACAGGTTTTCCCATTATTTCCTTCAACAAGCACATTTCCTAAGGGAATAATGTCACTCTTCAAGGCAATTTCATCAGGAAAAGACAGGGATAAAGATTCTTTCAACACCAAAGAGAAATACGTGGAACGACAGCAAACCAGTCCAGCGAGCAGTGGCAGTTAGATGCCAGGAATAGCTTTGTGCAGAGGCACCAGTAGTTCTCTGAAGGCTTTTAGCCAGTGCAGTCTGGGCCGGGGGAGCACACGCAGCCTCTCATCCTCAGTGGAGGCCAGTGGGCAGACATCACCCTGCAGCTCCCCACTCCTGGGCACTGGCACAGGGCCCACAGGAGGGCCTGGCAGGGAGGGCTCCCCCTCCCACCCCTCCTCAGTTCCACGGAGCCCCCTGCCCCACAGCCCCTGTGCAGCCAGGCATGAGAGGGGCATCCCCACCCCCCAATGACAGAGGTCCAGCCACACCAGACCCCCAGTAACAGCAGGCTGTGGTCATCCCAGACACCCCCAAATACCGGAGCCCAGCACATCAACATCCCGCCAGACAACAGAGAGACCCCTCACACCAGCCCCCCCAAACAGGGGGCCCACTCATCACAGCTCCCCGCCCGGTACCAGAGGGTGCCGGCCCACCCCTCCCCATCACAGAGCACCGGGTGTCCGAGCTCGCACCCCCCTCCACCACAGGGGATCCCTGTCCCTCCCTCAGCCCCTGGGGACCCTCGGACTCTGCTCCCCGCCAGCCACGGGAGACCCCTGGGCTTGACCCCCCTCACCCAGGAAGAAACCCGCCGCGCCCCCCCCCCCCCCCCCCCCGCGCCCCGGCCGTAGGGGCCTGGCATCCCGCGACCTCCTCCAGCCCCGCACGCACCTCCGGTCTGGCCCCCGCGCCCACTGACCCCCGCCCCAGCCCCAGCCCCGCACACGCAGCCGGCACGTAGCGCGGGCCGCACCACTGGGCCACGCGCGGGGGGGGCAAAGGCTCCGCCCCCTTCGCCCGCCAATGGGCGGCGAGCGGGCCCGGGCAGGGGCGTCCCCCCCTCTGCGGCGCGGTGGTGCGGCCCCAGCGGCGGGGGGGAGGCTGCACGCAGGGGCCGGGACCCAGCGGGCGGCGCCCGCAGCCCGGTTCCCGGGCACCCGCAGCGGCGCTGCCAGCCCTCCCTGGGCCCGCTCACAGCCCTGGCACCCCGCGCTCCCGGCCCAGCCCCAGGCCGGGGGATGCGGATGTTTTAGGGAGCCTTCCCTGTCACGTCCGCGCTGTCACTGCAGGAGCAGCTCCCCATCCCTGGAGGGGTTCAAGGCCAGGGTGGATGGGGCTTTGAGCCCCTGATCCAGCGGGAGGTGTCCCTGCCCATGGCAGGGGTTGGAACTGGACGGGCTTTGAGGTCCGTTCCAACTCAAAAAATTCTACAATTCATTCTGTGACTCAAACTGCCCCCGCAGTGCCGGCAGGGGAGGTTCTGAGGGGCTGATGCTCCCCCCTCCCCTTTAAGTGTCCAGTGGGGTCTCGCTCTGCCAAGCCCCGTGCGGCCAAAGCCAGGAGCACAACGGGCCTCAACCCCCTGGAGCAGCTCCATCCCATCCCAGGTCATGGCCCTGCCACTGGTGCTGTGTGGGCACTCGCCTCAGAGTCAATAAAACCCTCAGGAAGGAGCAAAGTCCATGCCAGGAGCCAGCAGGCACCCCAGGGCCAGGAGGGGTGTGAGGAGGGGGCCTCCACCCGAAAAGCACCAGCTGGGTGGCAGTGATGCCTGTGGCTGCAGGGACATCCCTTTATCACGGCACCCAAGTGGAGGGTTCCGGGATGTGGGGCTGGCCAGGTACTGCTGCCACCTGCTTCTCAGGGCCAGCCATATCGGCCTGAACTGGGACTTTACTGGCTTTGGTCCTGTTGTTTTTTTTTTCTTTTTCCTGCTTTAGAAAATTAAGTTCTCTGTCTCCTCTCCAAGGAAACAACCTGGTATTGCAGTGTGCGATCAGGAACACTGCTGTCAGCCTGCTTAGGCATTTGCCAAAGCCCAATGAGTTGAGGATTTTTACTTCCCTCTCTTACAGATGTAATTCCTTCTTTCAGCTTTCAGACACGTTTGCAAGCGCCTCATTCCGACCCCTTCCCTCTATCCCAGCAACTTCCCTGTCCTCGGTGAGGAGTTCCGGGCTTGCTGCCAGCCCTGGGGTCCTGCGACTCGCTTGGACTCCACTGCTGGAGAAGCAGAAGGTCCTCAGCTGATTTATATGACAGCTTTTCACTGTGACAGCCTGGCATGGGGCTGTCGCAGCCAGTAGACATGTCACCAGCAACTCTTACCAGCCAGGGCTTCCTTTGCCACTGCAAGCCATGAAACTCTCACCAGGAACAGGGCACCCCTTTGGCAGCTCTGCAGGGAGAGGGAATCTCCCACCTGATCAACAGGTAGGAGTCAGTAGGAAAAATAACAGTTTGCCAGCCCCAGGCACGTTTTCCAACGCACAGCACCACTCATCCCCAGCGCACGTCCTTTGCCTCCAACTGAGCGCGCCACCAGCACCTGTCAGAGCCCCAGAGCCTTGCCCGCAGGCTCCACTGCTCAGTTCCCCTTTTGAAAGCAAACCAGGAGACGCCGTGGTTTGCCCTTCAGATTGTGTTTCAAGCTTACAAATTGGAGGTAAAGAACATTTGTGATTGCTTCCAGTTCCCACCGAACTTCTGCATACTTCTGGAAAAAAAGAGCAGTAAATTCCTGGGTTTAAAGGTGAGGACCTCACAGGGAGGAAAATCAAGGCACTAATGACAGTGGAGTATCCACATTTCAGTGTTATCTCTGGCATTTCATTCCTGGCATTAGAAACTCGCTTTCAAGTTCTGAACAAGCACCTTATCCTGTTCTTGCTCCGAACTAAACACATAACAAAGCAATTGCTGTCAGTAGTTCAGGAAAAACAAGACCATGAAGCCAAGTCCGCTTGTGATCCCATGGAGGAGTGAAACGATCCAGCTCCAGGGAGCTGACGCACTGCAATTCCAGTGGCAGCGCAGAAAAAGGCAGCTGCTAAGAACAGCCATGGAAAAGGACTCCAAAAGGATGAGAGCACAGAGGTTCAGTCCCCACCCCCAGCAGTATTAAAAAGTAAAAAAAAAAAAAAAAAAAATCATGACAGAAATATAATTAAGGTTGCCTGTGCCAGGGCACGGGGGAAGCCTTCATCGGAGCTATCCACCCATTCCACCCCAGGTACAGCAGAGACAGTAGCAGCGCACGGCTGCGTGAGCATAACACAACGGTCCTGCACAACACGAGAGTCCTGATGCCTCCTGGAGGATCAGAACACCTGCACTCTGGAAAACTCAGCTGAAATAGGAGCCACTGTGGCTGCTGGATACCCTGA
The DNA here is from genome assembly GCA_033556795.1 of Tapera naevia. Classification (NCBI taxonomy): domain Eukaryota; kingdom Metazoa; phylum Chordata; class Aves; order Cuculiformes; family Neomorphidae; genus Tapera; species Tapera naevia. The sequence continues at coordinate 2,404,642 of JAUMJJ010000220.1, forward strand.
CACTTGCTGAGGCCCAGCCAGAGGCCCCGCACCTGCCGGTGTTTGTGGATCAGCCGGGAACACGCACTGTGGGAGAGAGAATGTGCCCGACTGGCTGCACCATCCCGCCGAGGCTCCAGCGTGGGCCTGCCCATAACACTCTCCAAAGGCACCTCCAGCTTGGCAGGGGGAAGGAAGGAGGCTGTCTCCTGCAGCACGGCTGTGCTGAGATCCCTCATGTCCCAAAGCGTGGCCACATCCCGGAGCACAGCTGTGTTGAAACCCTTGGCTCTGGGCATTGGGATGCTGCATCTGAAAAGCAGGAAGCACTGGAGGCAAAGAGCAGCTTTGGGTGGGGTAGGCACCTGGTGTGGGGTTAATCCTGGGCAGGAAGAAAAGAGATGGTTACACCATTTAGAACTGGCATTGCCTTATTAGTGCTGGAAGTGCCCTGGGGGCAGATTTCCTCCTAACCAGCGCTCAGAAAGGTCACTGCAGTCCATTCACTGCAAGAGCAGCTCTTATTACAAACAACACTGGAGTAAACATGGATTTATGGGCCTCCCAGGACAGATGTTCCCACTCCCAACCCACACCAACTCCAGACCCGCTGAACAAGTACAGATCTTGGCCCTGAGTCTCCTTGTGCGAGGAATACACAAGCCAAACCACACGTGCTTTAAGGTTTCCATGTGCATCCTCCTTGCCTTCCACCAAACAACACATCTGCCAAGTTATGAACCAGGAGAGGCCACAGCTGCCAAGTATTAATTGTCAAGAAGCCATAAAGGGCTTTGGCGTGAGTGAGAGCCCAGGGCACAGAGCAGAAGGGGAAGGAAGAGAGTCACAAATAAAATGTATCATTCAGAACCAAGGTCCAGGAACAGCCTTTGCCAACAGAAGGTGTGACTCATCCCACCAAAATGCATCAAGAGAGGAATCTGCCTGGAAGCCAAAGCTTCTGGGATTTCAGGAGCACTACCAGCCCACATACAGCGGTGCGACTGGTGCTGAGAAGCAAGACAATATTCACGAAGAGCAGGACCACCAGATTCCCAGCAAGAATCAGAGATTGGCTCATGCTGGGGAGTTTGGGCTTGGATTTGTTTTTCACTTGCAGTGTAGGTTTGGGTTTGGATTTTGTGGTTGGTCTTTCTGATTTGTAGACACAGACACGATGTCAAAGCTCACCCTTCTAGAAGTGTCTTGTCTGGTGGCAAGTTGATGTCTGCAGTCTTCTTAGAAAACTCAGAAAAGCCCAAACCATCAAGAGCTCTCACTTGGGAATAAGAATCAAACCAGTAACAACTAAGGCCCAGGAGCATATACAGAACTTGAGTCTGAGACCCAGAGCCATGCAAATTTAGCTGCAGAAATGGAAACATCCTGGAAACGCCTTCCCACACCCTGCTCGACAGTCACATGTTCATGTGAATGCCTTTGAGCCAGAGCAGTCTATGTCAGCACACCTGAAGAAAGCAGGTTCAGACAGAGAGCTGAGAGGCTGCACACCACAGTTAGCAGCAGCAGCATTGCACTGATGAGACACCAGCACAGCAGCCAGTGAAATGGTCCCTCCTCCCAAAAGCAGCACTTGCAGGGAGGAAGGGACTCAAACCACAAAGCTGCTGGATCTGCCTGGCAAGCACTCACAGGTTTGAGTGCCCTAATGGATCTGGGATGCACTCTGGCTGCAGACGAGGGTCTGTTGTACAGCTTCCCCAGGAGCCAGGGCAGATGCGAACGCTTGGGAACGCTTCTGCTTCAAGAAACACCTTACAGTAAGATGACAGCTTGAACAATAAATAATTTAAACTCTCACAGGACACCATCCTTCCTCTGTGAAACCGAAATGACAGAATATGGAGAAACCTGACCTACATTTCCAAGCCTTTTAGAATACAAGTGAGCTCTCACAGCTTGTGACACACACAAGCTTAGAACCATTCCTGAACATCAGCCACAAGCCCCAGGGTTTCTTTCCAGTAATGCAATCTTGAAACATGCTTCGAAAGGTCTGTACTGAGCTTCGCAAGTGGCATCTTCCATTTCTAATGCTCTGCTCATGCAGAGATTTGGGCAGGACTCATCTCTCAGTATTCCTGGGAGGAGAGGTGTGGCCAAGAAAGATAAAGATCACACTACAGGGAGCCAGGAACAAACTCCCCAAGTCCTAAAATTAGGGCAGAACTGCACAACTCGGCTCTCACTTCAGCCAGACTGCAACACCCATGTGCACGCACAGCCCTTGCAGCAATGAGAGGTTTTTCACCTCAATTTTTTTCCCTGAAAGATCTGGTTGAGTTTATGTGTGACAAAGTGTTACAGTCATGCCACTGTGTGACATCAATGGATCAGTGTGTTCCCCAAGCACAACACAGCTTTCAAAAGTGATTTAATACCTCCATATTTCCCTGTATCGTAAGTTCTTTCCCAGGAACCCCTGTACTTACCTGCTGTTTGCAAAGGCTCTTCTCTCTGACAGGGACCCTGGGATGTATCTCAGCCCTGGGATCCTCTTCAGCAGGCTGAAAGGGAACAACCGGTCCAGCTTAGAGCCCACTGACTCTGGAAAATCCAAGTGGGAACAGTAGCCAAGACCATCTGAGGTCAGCAGCACGTTAAGGACAGCAGACAGAACACATTCGTTTCTAACGCAACCACACGTGACCCCCTCTGACCCCAGACCACTTTCCCCAAGGAATTCTCCCAATTCTACCCAGCACCATCTATACAGACCGTCACCCTTCCCAGCCCCATGTTCTTGGCGTGCACCAAAGGCTCAGGGGAAATGTAAGCATGAACTGAAAAACAAATGCAGAACCAGGTGTGATGAACACCAGCAAGGTCAGGGAGAGTTCAGTGTGGAGCGAGAGCCCAGGAAACACCACAAAGCCAATGACCCCCACAGCACTTCCTCCCCGCCCCGAGGCAGCGATTCCACTCCAGTTCAGGGCTGCGCGCTCAGAAAGGATACAGGCTTCCCCAACCAGGAGCCCACACAGGTTACATAGGAGAGAGGAGTGGGGGATAAACCACGCTGTGCAGAGCATAAACCATGGCACCAGCACCACTGGGACTCTAACCCCAAAAAATAGAGTCCTCTTCATCCGCGAGCGGGTGGTGGAGACACCCAGCGTAGCAAAAGCTACCGGCATGAACCCTTCGGCATCTTCCACCTCCGACAGCCTCGAGACAAAACTCCCGAGTAAGAGGTAGAGGAGGGCAGAGAGGATGGCAAAGGCAGTGGTGAGGAAGCAGTGCTTCACGGTGCCAACGTTCCTCTCAAAGCTGCCACCAAAGTACCAGATGAACACGGCACCACAGGCCAGGGATGCCAGGTCTTCATAGACAAAGATGTAGGTAACCAACCTGTGAACTGAGCATGCCAGCACGTTACAACGGCAGCAGCAATGGAACATTTTAACCACCTACGCTGAGGTGCTTGAGCAGAGGGAGAGCAGGCCCATGGGATTAATTCTAGCTTGAATTTCAGTTCTAGTGTAGAAGAGAAGGAACTCTCAGCCTTTCAAATCAGGCATAAATAACCAAATGGAGTTAAAACAAGTGCTATCTTGGGCATCACAGACATATGGATTGACTCTTGCTGCTTCCCAGGAAGCTGCCTGGAAAAAAGCAGCAGCGTCTGTAGTGAATTTCAGTCCCATTAGAAGACAATGCAAGAGACAGAAAAGTTATTATTACAGTAACTATGATTCTGCTCAAAGAAAAACACATCCTAAACTGCCAGAAAGCTGATGTGTCTCACAAAAAGCATTTGTAGTAAATGGGTACAACTTGACTGCCCCGAGACCTGCAAGGAGATGGCTGGATTGACTGTCAGCTCAGACTCATGGAAAATGGGGGCGAGTGGGAATACATGGATTGAACGGTAAAAATCATCCTGGTTAGACCACAGGGATCGAGGGAATAGAACCCCTCACTCTGCATCACACCCAGGGCCCGTGACCTCGTGTAGGACACAGGGGGCTGAGGTGCGTGCGCTGGCGGCTCGGTGCAGCCTAGGGAGGAGCCGAGGAGGAAGGACAAGGCGGCCTTGGGGAGGCCCGGAGAAGCGACGGGCTCGGCGAAGGACTCGAGGAGCGCCCAGAAACGGGGGCCAAAGCTCGGAGCAGGGCCCGGGAAGGCCCGAAGCGGGGAGAGCGAAAGCGTGGGGGCTCAGTCAGAGGACCCGACGGCCCCGCTCACCTTCCCCCGCGCGCAGGGCGGCGGGCCGCAGCGAGGCGGCGGGCACTGCCCACAACATCCCGGGAGCGGAGGCGCCCAGCGACAGCAGCAACGTCAGCGCCGCGGCGGCCGGCGGGGAGCGTTCCACCGCCCCCATGCTGCTGCTGCTGCCGCCGCCGCCGCTTCCGCTTCCAGGCCTGACACTCGTCACTTCCGGGCTTATCACCGCCCACTTCCGGGCTTATCACCGCCCACTTCCGGGCTTATCACCGCCCACTTCCGGGCGCCGCCGGATGGCCTGGTCCGGGCGGGCAGCGTGAGGCTGCCGTGTGGAAGGGGCAGTTTATAGCGTTGTGTATTGTGATTTCGCGTTCCAGAAGGGTCAAAAAACTGCCCCCTTCCATTCCCTCTTGGCACCCCAACATGTCCTGCGTGTTTGGTAATTAAACCAGTTGAGCTAATTCGATTAATGTACTGTTTAATTCTATGCCCAGCAGCCCCGCACTGCCTGGCACAACCAAACGTGGGTGTGCTGCACCCAGCTTTCCTCACTTTGACTCCCACATTCCCCCTCAGCACCCCCAACATGCCCTGAGTGTTTATTAATTAAGCAAATTTAGTTAATTACATTAATTTAGTGTTTTAAAGGATTCCTGGCCGCTCCGCACAGCCCAGCAAAGCCCAACGTGCCTGTACAGCGCCAGACTTCCCGCACCACCGCTGCCCTCCCACCAACCCAACGGACCCAGCGTATTTACTAATTAAGCTTTTAGTTAATTATAGTTAATTAGATTAATTTAATGTATAACTCGATTCCCCGCCGCCCTGCACAGCCCGGGCCGTCTCAGCGCGCCTGCGCCGCTCCGGCCATCCCCGCCTCCCCCCCCCCCCCCCCGCCGCGCGTTGGTCCGGCCGTTCCCCCCCCCCCCCCGCCGCGCGTTGGTCCGGCCGTTCCCCCCCCCCCCCGCCGCGCGTTGGTCCGGCCGTTCCCCCCCCCGCCGCGGTGGTGCGCGCCGCGCGCGCTGATTGGCCGCCGCGCCCCGCAGTCCGCGCGAGCTGCGGGTGCCCCGCGCGGCCGGACCGACCGCCCCGCCGCCACCATGGCCTCGGGTAGGGACCGGGAGGGCTCCGCCACGGCCTCGGGTGGGGACCCGAGGGGGGGCTCCCGCCGCCGGGCAGGCACCGTGTGCCGGGGGGGGGGGGGGCGGTGAGGGAAAGGCCACAGCCGCTGCTCCTTCCCACTCTTCCCTTTCTCCCCTTCCTCTTCTTCCCCGCCCCCCCTTTTCCCATCCCCTTCTCTCTCCTCTTTCCATCCCCCCCTTTTCCTCTTCCCCTTCGTCCCCTTTTGCCGCCCCCTCCCCTTCCCCCTCGCCCCCCGCTCCCCGCCGGCAGGGAGGGGCAGCCCCGCCCCCCTCCGTGAGGCCCCGCCCCCGCCCGCAGGGGTCGCTCCGCCACGCCCCCCCAGTGGGGCGCGGGGAGGCAGGATCTCAGCGGGGTCACCAGCTCGGGTGCGAGGTGGAAGGGGGCTCCCCCTTTGGGCTGTGCCCCGACCCCCCCAGGAGGAGTTGTGGCCCCCTTTTGGTGCATCCCGCCCGGTACAGGGCCCCCTGGCCCATGTGTCCCCCCCGCTGTGAGGTGTAAGCGCCCCCTTTTGGGTCACGGCCCTTCCCCGCTGTGGGACCCCTTTTTGGGTTGTGTGCCTCCCACCCCGTGTGAGTTACAGACCCGCCTGTCGGTCGTGCCGTTCCCCACAGCGTGGTTTGTGTGCCCCCCTTTGGGTCAGCACCCCCGTGGAATGCCAACACCCCCTCCCTTCGCTCGTGCTCCCCAGGGACCCACCTTTGGGCCCCAGTATCTGCTGCCTTTGGCTGGGTATGGAGAGGGTGCATCTGCTGTCCCAGGTGACCTGGCACAGCCCAGCTTCTCCTGGGACTTCTGCATGGATCTTGCGTTGCTGTGTCTGCATACCCTTTGAGGTGGAAATGCTTCAGCCCCGCAGCAGCACTGGCCCTGTGAAGCCGTGGATGAGTAGTGCACCCCAGGATGAAATTCCAGGGCTAGAAGTGCGATTCCAGGGCTGGAAGTGCTTGGTGGAGGGAGCCGTGTTTGTCAGGTTTGAGCCATGTTTGTGTGGTCTCATGTTATGTGTATGAATGACAGAGAAGAAAACCAGAGCAAAGCATGTTAAAGCTCTCCTTTGGTGCAGGGATGGACCTGCCATGGAAAGAGAACATGGCCGAGGCTCCTGCGTAATGAGTTCACACCATTAAGTCTTCTGCTAACAAGCAAAGCTGGGCATTGAACTAAAACCGTCTGTGCCAGGCCTCAGGTGCTCACCCATTGAGCTCTGTTCTCACTGCATGGAGACGCTTAAACGTGAGGTTGTTTTTCCATTGAGAACCCTTCAGCAGTGCTGCTGCTGCCTGAAAATCACTTGGGATGAGAACTTAAGCTTTGAAATGCTGGTAGCAGATTTTTCTGTACTGAGAGGAATTCAGTTCCTGGGTGGTGCAGTGGCGGCTCATATGCCGACCCCACCTCACTCACAGGGAACCCTCCTGTCAGACATCCAGAAAAAAAATGCCTGTGTGCTCAGGAATTTCCAGAATAAACTCTCTGTTGTTTCTGAAAATACTTGGACTCTTGTCCCCACTGAGCCCCAGAAACACTGATCCGGGGTATGTGGGCTCAGCAGTCCAGCAGGGGATGTAGAAAAATAAAGGAAATTCCTTGGATCCTGCATATTCTTTTTTCACGGGGTCCTTATCTTGTTGCTTTCAAACTTTATCTAGAATTCTGCGGTTTGGCAGAAGTTGGTAAGGGAGAAGCTAAGGGAGAATTAAATGTAGTCCTTCAGGTTACAGCTAATTACAGCCTTGCTTAAGAAGGCTTCCTGATGCAGCCATTAATAATTTTTGTTTTAATTATCAGCATTAATGGCATGTAAATTTTAGAGTGAAGCCATCATTTTAAAATGCCTGTTTACTAGTAACCGTTATGATAATTTAAATTGAAATAAAATAAGAAAATATAAGAAAGTGACCATCTCGTTAAAGACAATAAACGTGTTTGAGTTGCACTTTTTTTAAGGCTTTTCATTACAAAAAGGCAATGGAATATTTGTGTAGCAGAACGAAAGTTTTTTTAGGGCTGTGGAACCCCAATATTTGTTCAAATTCTTGAAGGGCTTTGGAAGAGCAGGAATGTTGCAGGGCTTATTCAGAATGATATTAGGCTGGCAGAGAAGGGAAGAAGGTGTCTAGGCTTTGGCAAGAAGGTGGGAATTCCAAGGAAAAATGTCAAGAGGAGCTGAGACTCCTGCATGGAGAGCCTGATCAAGAGTCCGTGTGGGGAGGAGGTTGGCAGGACGTGGGCTTGTGGGTATCTGAGAGATGAAGCCTGCTCATGGCAACGAAAATTCCACGAATTGGGAATTCAAATGGGCTGATGGAGGAAGGTTGCATGGTTTGAGCTATTAGGAATGTTCCTCTTTTTGCAGCATGAGAGAAGAGGGGCGGTGCCACGGTTCCTCCAGCCCTGATACTGCATCTCCACCTCTGTCTGGGTCTGTGCTCTGCTGGGCAGAGCTTTCCTATGGCTCTGAAAAAGAGGTTCCCTAGGAATGAGCTACTTAGCTTTGCCTGATTAATTAAGCAGCTGCATTCTGCTCATTGATGAGGCGATGAGGGCACCGTATTTGATAGCCGTTAGAGGGGGGTATGCAGTCCTGAGTATTTGAAGAGGAGCCTTGAAAAGGGAATTCTGGTCCTTCAAAAGGCAAGTTCAACGTGGCCATGGCTGTGCCGTAGCCCCTGCGCCCTGGGCTCCTCTCCAGGTCTCAGCGTTGTCTCTTAATACAGAGGAAGCGTTCTCGTTCTGCAGGGAACAGAGCTCTGTCATCCAGTGTGCCTGAACCTTTCTCCCTCTCCCCATGGTTCTCCCTCTTACCGTAAGCAGAGGAACAGAATGCAAATTGAAGGTTCTCACCATGACTTACTTCTTTTTCTAGATTCTGGAAGTTACGGGCAGTCTGGGGGACAGCAAAGGTACGTGCAGGGAGTTCTGCTCTTAGCAATTATATCTGCAAAGCAAAAGGCCAATTAAGATTCCCAGCATGTTGGAATCTCTGGCGTTGGAACAGTTTTGGGGTTCTGGTATGGGAAGCTTAGGGCCCTGGGCCTTTGTTAGGGTGTCTTGTAAAAGAGAAACCCAATTTATGTTCCTAAAGGGAAGGCAATAAGCAGGTCTGAATTGGCGTGACATCTTTTAATAGTAAGAACTCCTGAAACATCATGGATATAGAGAAGTATCTTTCACCTGACTGCCTTAGGCTTTGCACTAAGATTTTATCGAAGGCCAAACACATGTGAGGGCAATCGGCCACATAGGGGTAAGGTTTTATTTTTCCATTTCAGTTTCCTGTTGGAAGGACCTTCTTGTTAAAACCCTCTGGTAACTTTGCAACTGGGAAATTTAAAATAGCTGAAAGCTTGGGGGTGGTGTTTTAATCAGTGAAACAGGAGAGTTCTTATGGAAGTACGAACATCACGGCCGATGCTGACTGTGCTAATGAACGTCAAAAGGTTCTGTGCACGTAGCACTGCGTGAGTCTGAGTTTGTATCTGAGTGGGATATGAGGTCCAGCACATGGATGCAGTTTCAATAAGCCTGCAGCTGCATTACTTGGAATAAACACCTCTTTTGGAGTGAGAAGAAACTTAATGTAACACCCTAAATACCTCTTGCTTTCCAACCCGGGTGGAGGGTGCTGTAAGCATTTACTAAATGTGTTTTTCTCTTACAGCTATTCGTCCTACGGCAACCAGGGCAGCCAAAGTTACGGACAAGGACAGGTAAGCTGGAAAAAAATGGGCTGTTTTTCAACAGAGGTGTTCCTTCAGTAAGAATAATTGTTCCTGGGTGATTGTTTCTGAGCCAGGAAGAAATTCATTTGTAGATGTACTTTGTGTTTGCAGTCATGTGCAGCACAGGCAAGCTGTAATGACCTGCTGTGGAAGTTACACTTACTTGGGTGCATTATTTAAATTCCAGGGATATTCTGGTTATGGGCAGAGTGGAGACAATTCCTCCTATGGACAGAACTACGGAAGCTATCATGGGAGCTATGGACAAAATCAATCAGGTTTGGCTAGCTTGTTGCATGCATTGGCAGCAATTAAAAGGTGAATATTTACTAAAAATTTTCTTCCTTGATTTGCAGGTTATGGACAAGATTCCCAGGGATACGATGACGATTCCAGTTATGAAAATCAGAATCAGAGCTCATACAACCAGCAGTCTTACAGCAGCCAGGGCCATCAGAAAGGATCATCTAGAGGGTAAGGAAGATGCAGTTAACAGTATCTGTCTAAAAGTACTGACTAGCAGTTGTAATTCTTAACTAGAGCTGCAATAGATTCCCTGCTGTCATTGCTAAAAAAAAAAGATAAACATCTGGAAATCCACATTCTTAAGACATTTTAATGCTTGAAAGAACAGGCAGTAAGGGAAGGGTGTTCTTTAGGTGGAAGGGTGGGTGCATTGGTTTTGAGGTCAGGCTGTGTGGGGAGATAGACTTTAAAGAATCTTTGGATAGTGACTACAATGAAGAATGGACTGGGTGGAGCATATTTGGATTATGAAACAGGTAGATCAGGTACCACTCTGGTCACATTCTTTTGCATTAGCTTACAGTCCTCTTTATTAACTTCAAACAAACTGTTAGCAAGGAAATCCTTAGCTGTTCATAGAATAGACCTCCTATCTGACTTTTTGTGTGGAAGAGGAGGAAAGGATTCAGAATTATCATTTAAGAAATATCTTTTATTTTTCCAGCTAAGTAGGAGTCTCAAAATATCATGGTTTTATATCCTCATCAATAATTTAACTGTGTGTCCATGCTGCACGGTGATTCGGTACTTTCTGCTCTTATAAATGTGTTTTACCTGTTCAGTGATGTTGTACTCGAATCAGTTTCAGGAGGATTAGTGGTACAACTTCAAAAGTGTGTCAGAAAATACATCCCAACTTCCTGTAGCGACTTAAAAGGTCTCTTGGTGCTAGGATTTTTGTATTTTTTTGCAATCTGGTAAAACAATCTGGACCTCAGCAAACCTGTACTTGGTTTCTGGGTTTGTGGTTATTGTTACAAAACATCTTAATGTAAACAAGCAAGGTCTTAATCTGCCAGCAGCAGGTGTTGCTGCTCAGAGTGTCTGTCGCATCCCTAAAGAAAGTGGGGAAGTTTTGGTTCACTTTGCTTTCAGAGTGTTTATTGGAGCTGTGCAAAGGTACAGGAGTAGGCAATAATGCAGATTTTAACCCTGGAAACATCTAGTGGGGAAAAAATGCTGCAGGACACAGGTCCTCTGGCAGGTTGGTATTGTCCAAGACGATGAGAAAAAGACATCAGAGGAAAACCCCGTGGATCCCAAAGCTGTTATTGGTCAGGGAAGAGTTCTGACTCCCTCTGAGAACGTGAAGCCGTGTGGGAGTGGAGTATCCAGAATTGGTACTGGTCAGTGTTGCTGATGGAAGCTGCTGGGACGGTGTGAGCAGATGGCGTTGAAGTGGGAAGAACTGCAAGTGTGTCACAGATCACCAGCTCTTGGCTGAATGGTAGAACACTGGGAAGAGGCAGGTTGGAATTCAGTGAAAGCAAAGCCTGAGGGGTTTGGTGCCTATAGGCTACAAGTGTCGACTGCACCACAGGACCCGAGTGCCTCCCTGGCAGTTCCATAGCAAAGTGTTTGGCGTTGAGCAGGTCACGGGTTGTGCATCCACCACAGTCGTGCTGCTGGGGAGAGGGGAGAGAGCAGCCGTGTGCTGCGATGCGGAAGGGAGTGCTGCCCTTACCTTCTGTTTACAGGGGGATCTAAGAGTGTCTTTGGTGTCACACACAGCTTTGTGCCTTGCTTCTATTGGAAGCCAGGTATATCCCAACAGAGGTGAAACAGAGTTATTTTCATATCCAATTGCCAGGACTGGGAGGTAACTGTGACCAGGAAATTTTATCAATGTCATGATATTCAGCCGTTATTATGCTCTCTATTCTATGAACATTTAGCTATTAATGCAAATTCTGTTTATTTTAAGTGGAAGAGGCTCTTACGAGCAAAAGTCAAACTATGGTCAGCACCAAAGCTCTTATGACCAGCAGTCAAGCTATGGACAGAACCAGGACTCTTATGACCAGCAGTCAAGCTCCTACGAGCAGCAGTCGGACTATGGCCACCATGGCTCCTACGACCAGCAGTCAGGCTATGGCCACCAGGGCTCGTATGACCAAAAGTCGGGCTATAACCAGCACCAGAGCTCATATGGCCACTCCCAGCAGTCCTACCAGTCTCAGAAGGGAGGCTATAGCCACAACAGCCAAGGTAAAACTCACAGGTTGCATTCAGTTTTGGCTAATGAAATGGAGCAGAAACTGTGCAGTAGTTGGATTTCCTTCCACAGACAGCTGATGTGACAAGTAGTTAAAACTCTGTTTCCATGTTCATATTCTTGGGGAATGTTTTATTTATTAAAGCTTTCAAAACATGCAGAGATGAAAAACTATTGGGGCCCCAAAACTGTTGTATCTGCGTTTGTTGGAGGCAGCCTTGCAAAATCCGTGTCCCGGAGGAGTTCTGCAGTTCTAGGTGGAATTTTCTTCTCAGCTATTTTGAACCTTCTTCCTGCAGGAGGGTGACGTGTCTTGATCAGTCATGAAGAGCTTTTGCACTTCACATCCAGCTTTATGCTGTGTAGGTGAATTCTGAGACAGAAGGAAATGAGAAGTTCAGGATCAACCCTTTCTTTTTGCAGTAGCTTCATCCAAGCAGCACAACCCACACTCTTTATCCTTGTTCTGTCTTTAGTGATGCCTTTTGCCAGCTGGGAGGGCCTTGTGGAAGTAGAATGAAAAGTTTGTTATAGACAATATATTTTTAATGTTCAGAGAATGGAGTGTAGTTGAAGTACAGGGTGTTTTATGTTCTGAGATACTGTGTGACCCTGGAAGGCAAGGGAGAAAACCGGAACCAAATCAAATGTTGCTACATTACTTTGTGGCGTAGATAATGTCAGAAAGCTTTAGGAGCTGATGATTTCCAGGTATAAATGGCAGAGTTGAGGGGGGAAAAAATGATAGGATGGGAATTCTGACTGCACTGCGGCTTCCTCACGTGTCTTTCCATTTCACTCCTTCCTCCAGATGATCGTCGTGAAAAGAGTAGGTATGGAGAAGATAATAGAGGATATGGCGGGTCTCAGGGAGGAGGTAGAGGGGGATATGACATGGATGGAAGAGGTCATATGTCTGGCTACAGGTAAGTCATCCCATCCCAGTGCCTGAAGTTCCTTACCTTCGTTGCTTATTGTTTAGCCAGTATTAATTTGTGTTTGCTGGGTGTCTGTCCTTCATGTTAAGATTTAGATTTCCAAAAATGGAAAGTTTCTAGAATTAAACCTTTCTGCACCGCACAGAAATGCATTTTGCCTAGGAAAAGCTTTTAGGTTCAGATAGATCGAGACCAAGCATTTGATTGTTGTGACACACAGCCACATTTTATTTACATGAGTTACAATATAAAACCTGCCTGAGCCCAACCCTTGAAATGAGGCATTCCAAAACCTGTAAAAATTAGTTTTCCATTGCAAGAAAGCCAACAGCCGGGGCTTAAGAAAGTCTTATAAAATTCTGAGCTAAGGGAGCTCATATTTGAGTAGTGAATTATTTTGACTGTACAATGGCAAATCATTACACCAGGGCTGGCTGATAAGCTTTCTGCTTTCCAGTTTTAAACTTCCATTAAAATACAGCTTCTACTGTTGGTTTAGCTGTCAGCCTAAACACGTTTATTTTAGGTAGATGTTAAATGCTGACAGTACTGTTACCCCTTCTGCTGTTGCCTTGGGCCCTGTTTCTGTCAAGAAGATTTATTTAAGTTTGTGCTTGCAGCTAATTTCATGCACAGGTCTGAGGGATTGAGACCTTGGCTTTAATCCTATTGAATTAGGGCAGATTCCTATTATTATTCCTTAATGAGCTCCCACAAGTGGCTGCCCGTTGCGCGCCTCGATGTGATGGTCGGGTGTGGAGTAGTCTATTGCTTCCCATGAGCTTTGCAGTGTCACTGCTCAGCACCCTGGTCCTTTGGGCTGCACACGTCTGGGTTGTTGCTAGAGCTCCAGGTGAAGAGCTCTAATTATACAGTGCTGGTTGTTTGAGCTGATCCAATTTAAATAAAATTGTGACTTTTAAAGTATTTCTTTTTAAACCATATTTAAAATTTACCTGCTCCTGAGGTGGTCCCTGAGTGTACTTCACACCCTGCTGTTCTGATGGCTTAGGCAGACCCTGTCTCTGCTAATCAGCTGTGGTAGCACCATTGCAAGAGCATGTTAACAGTTATTTTATGTTACAGTTTGCTGGGGTTTTACATAATGTAAACTTAACAAGCAAAGTAATTTCTAAGTTAATTTTCAGTTAAAACTGCAAAATTTTTTAAAATCAGCTCTTCTGTGTGGGTGAGGGTTTCCATGTTTCTGTGATAAAAAAATGTTGATAGCTGAACCCTTTCCAATAAGAGGAACAAATGTGAGCTTCAAAAACCAGGTATGAATCGTTATTCCCAAAATTGGAATGCCTTGAACATCTGCTGTAAAAAATGCTTTCAGCACTCGTTTTTATTTTGTGCCTGTGCAAAGCCAGACAGTGCTGACGAGTAAATCTCTTTGAGGTAATGACTGTTTGGTTCCCTGACTGACAGAAGTACAAGAAAGAACAGTGATTTTCTTACATTAGGTGTTCCCTTTTTAATCTTAGTAACTCCAGGTTTCAAAATTATTCTTCAGCTTGTATTCTAATGGTCTGGAATTACATCTTTGGGGATTCTAGTAGAGTTTTTCCACTCTTTCATTTTGAAGCTTGAAAAATTGATGATCTCACAGATTTGTATTTTGGCTAAGAAGCAAAAATCTTTTCTTTCTTTAAAACCTTCAGTAGAAGAGTCTCCTCTCTGAGCTCTTTTGGTTAGAAAGCAGGCACACCAGGTCTGGAGAATGCAGAGTTTTGCTCTAAGTCATTCTTCCAAGTTTCCTTGTAAAGTAAGTCACCATTCTGTTAGAGTCCTTGGAAAGGTAAGGAATGAATTGCTCATGTGGCCAAATTGTTTGGATTAAGCAGTCAGTGGCAGTACAGCAGCAATACAAGGCAGGTTTGTTTTCCTTGGCCTTGGGAAAAGTCATTCAGGCTGTCAGCAGCCGTACCTGTGACACTGCCCTGCTTTTAGAGCCTGGATTACAGGGGTGAAGCCTTTGGATCCGCTGACACAGCCTGTTGGTGGATCTACACAGGTGCAGTTCAGAAAAGGATTTTCTTCTGGGTCAGGGTTTGTCCTGGACATCCTCACTTCGCCAAATGCAGATGGTTTGGTTTGTTTTCCTCCGTGCAGAGTCGATGTTGATGCACCGTAAACAAAAGTTACCTCTGCAGTTTAATTCCTGTATCAGTTGTGGTGAGTGAGAATCAGCATATTGTGATGTAAAGAAACTATAACTGACTCAGTGCAAGTGGTTTTACAGCAATGCGATGTGTTCAGAATTAGTGTTTTTGTTTTGTAATATATATGCATGAGCTCAGCCGTATATAGACTGGAAAAAACATGAACAGAGGCAGTAAATATAGGCAGCAAAAACCCAAGCCATCTGTCAGTGACTGCATTGGTGCACTGAGCATTCATTTCTTGTTTGCAAAAATACATTCTTGCGTGTAACTCCCACACACTTGGTGAGGCACAGCTGCATGTTGGAGGCTGAAATTTGGTTCCTGAATTCTTAGTGCTCCCTCTGCCAATATCTGATCACTTTTTTTAAGTGTATTCCTTGTATCCATGGTGTTGCGCTCTCTATGTAACTGTGCCTCTAATTTAAAGAGTTATTCCTGGCTGAAGTGAGCAATGCTCAGATGAACTCCCATTTGCTCTCAAGTAGGTGATACTTAAATACTCTTCATTCTGAATACAGGGAAAGGGAACACATGGAGGGGTTTTCTTCATGGCAGTAAGATTTGGCTCTTTGAATGGTGCCACGTCCACGTTCTGGCTGCTTGCAGTTCAGTTTGTTGGTGGAATGGCTGAATTTTAGCTGCCTGTTGGTGATTCTAACATAGGAAGTTCAAACTCCACCTGGTCACCCATCTCTTTGGGGTGTGTGCAAGGCCAGGAAGGCAACAGCCTGTAACACTGCAGTTCAATTTTCCATGTATTCTGTGACAGCAGCTTGGGAACCCATTCAGATATGGAGATGGAGACTTGAATTCTGGGTCCCGGTGCAGGGTAGATCTGGGACTGTGGCATCAGCTGCCTGCAGCCGCTTTCTGGGTTTGACTGCACTGGCTGCAGCACATCCCTGTGCCTCCTGGGGATCTTGGAGAGCTTTGCCC
Source organism: Tapera naevia (assembly GCA_033556795.1). NCBI lineage: Eukaryota > Metazoa > Chordata > Aves > Cuculiformes > Neomorphidae > Tapera > Tapera naevia. The sequence goes on from JAUMJJ010000220.1 coordinate 2,420,237, forward strand.
AGCTGTCTCAGGAAGGTAATGCACTGCAGCTTTATAAATCTGATGTGAAATTGGACTGAAAAGTGGAGCAAAGCATTAACCCATCACCAAAGGTACTGCACTGGTGCAGGTTGGGTTGGACTGGTCTTGTCAGCCTAAGCTGGAGAGGATGTGCTGAAACATAATTTGTGCAAAAACAGATTTATACAGACACTAATTAAAAATACACATCAAAAATCACGGGTGGCACTTGTTAGTGGGGGTGCAAAATCACAAAGTTAGAAATGAGGTGTTTGACTATGGCTCCCCTTATTTTTTCTGTCTCCAACCCCGTGCACACACTTACAGCCCAGCTTCTTGGCAAAATTCGCATTTCCTGTAAAATCCTGTCTGGGTTGGTCACAAACTCATTTTCTGTATTTTTGTGGGCTGTTTTTTGTCTAATTTCTGTCTTTGCAGCTGTGTGCTTTCAAATCAGAAAATGGCAAGTTCTGGGTAACCTGTCCTGACAAATCAGGACCATAATCCGAGGTTGAAAACACTGATAGCATTTCCATGGTTGATCTATTCACTCTTGTTGTTTTTGAGTTAGAATCCTAGAAAAGCAGGCATCTACTGGAAATTGTTGTCTCATAATGAAGGTTTTTTAGCTGAAGTGGATTGGAGGTAGCAGAAAGATCTTTAATGGTAATTTTTTTTTTATGATCACTATTGTGTTTTTATCATCAGCCAGCCTTGAATAAAGTCCAGCTCTGATGTTGCATATAAAATCCATTCATTTTACCACTTTAATGAGCAGAATGAATGACTTACGAGTAACAGGCACTGCAGTTCAGCACGCCGATAATTTTCTGCTGCAATTTAAATCCTGCAGCAAAAAATTATTTTCAGGAAAGCCCCAGTAGAAATGAGTCTGTACCCAATGCAATATTCCTTGTCTGTACTGTCAGTGTCAGCCACTGTGCACAGAACGCCTCCCAAAATCCAGGTTTGGTGTGTCTGTTGAAACATTATTTCTGCTTTGCCCATGTTTTGGGCAATTTTCTCTCACAGGTGTTAAGGCAGCAGTGCCTCCCACTTGTGCCTCCATGTTGCTGTACAGAGCACAAATGCTCAGCCTTATGAAGTTACTTCCAGATTGTATTCCACGGCCTCTTCCTGGGTGCTTGTGTCCCCTGCTTGGACCCCATGAGGTGGCAAATGGACTGAATTAAAACCCAGGATGACTTCTGGTTGTAAAGTGCGTTGGTGCAGAGGCTGCTCGTGCTGGCACAGCAGTTCAGAGCCTGGAGAGAGCCCTCTGCGTCGGGGTTCCAGCTCACACAGGCCTCTTGGCTGCCGAGGGAAAGCTGTTGGGATCAGGTGAACCTGCCGCATGCTCAGGTGTCAATTCTGTCCCCCATGCAAGGAGGGGCGAGCAGGGGGCTGTGCACAGCAGGATGAGACAGTCCCAGTCTTTCTAACACTTGTAATTGACTTCCTAAAAAATATGGAGGTTGTAGTTTTCCTGAAAGCTTTGCATATTGATTATTTTGTGTTCATGACATGGATGCAGTTAAAAATGCTGCTGTGAAAAACCCTACCAGTACAAACATTCATGTTGAAAAGAGTGAGGGGTTTATTTTTGTGCACGTAACTGGAAGCAAAATGTCCTGTTTAAAATCCCCTCTAACCTTTGGAAACTGATTTGTGTCCTCTCTTAACTTGGTCTACATTTTGTGCCACAGGTTTCAGAATGAATGAAATAAAACTTGACGGCCTCTGCTTTTGAAGCTCACATGCACACACTTCTCTGTAGTGCCCAGGGTAGGAGAGCAGTCGGTCTCTCAGGCCCTGCTCGTCTGTCCCCGTACAGAAATGTTTAACGATGGAGGTTAATTAACTTCAGCTCTTACTTCTAGGAAAATACCAAAGCACTAATTATTCCAAAGTAGCAATTACATCTACAATTAAAGCCCATTAACCTTCATGAAAATAATGTTTCTGTTGTAAGCCCCGGTTTTAATAGCAGTCATTTTGGCTCATGGGGTGGGAGAAAGTGTTGAAATAAGGACCTGTGTATGGGTTGGTGTAAAACGCTCCTTAGGGCTTCTCCAGAGCAGCGCCCTGTGCGATGATCCACCTGGGTGTAATTTAACCTGTGCCCACGAGCGAGTAGTGAGGAGAGCTCGGAGGCGGTGCGGGAGCTGCCGTGCAGTAACTTTGATCACTTGACTGTAGATCGAGCCTTGGGCTCAGCTCATAGAGACCTAAGGAAGAAATCATTTCTTCAATTTTTCCTCTGCAGTGGTGGTGACCGTGGTGGCTTCAAAAATTACGGTGGTAAGTGCCGAGTATCCAAAAATGTTTCAGTGGAAATTCTTTATAAGTCTAAAAGCCACCAATACCCCGTTGCTATCTCCTAGAAGCATTATAGTGTTTGGTGAGGCTGGTGTGTTCGTGAGTTTTAACAGCCGAACCGCTAGCAATAAACGGGATTTCTGCCTTGTCCAATTGCATGAAAAGAATTTGTGGAGACAGTGACGTTCACCGGAATTTTTCTTTTATTTTGTTTTTCAAATTTTTGTTACAAATGTTCCTTAGAAAGGCACCAGAGGTACAAAAAAAAGTGGTAAAGTGCTTGGTGAACTGGCAACCAGCATTTGTGAGATAACACCAGCATAGCATCAGTGTGGCAATGCCACGTGTTGCGAGTTAACAAACACGTAACGTCCTACAGACACCTTCTGTTGAACGTTCTAGTCTAAAGTCCTCTAAATCTCTGGTTAATGTTTTAGATCGTAGATGCATTACATGCATACTGTAAATGTTTTCTTGTCTCTAAAAAAGTAACTTGAACATGTTTTGCTAAAAATAGTCTTTTTCTTTTTTTTTTTAACCCCCCTGGTTCCGTAGGTCAGAGGGATTACGGACCGCGGGGAGATGCTGGTAAGAAAAGAGGCAGTGGGTGGGAGGGGACTGTAGCACTTGGGTATTTTCTTTGCAAATCTGTGTCTGGAAAGGTGGATGTGTCTGCAGCTCCTATGGCTCAAAGGAAGCATAGCTGAGGCTTGTCTTTCTTGGAACTGTATTTTTTTGAAGTGCATCTGAGGTTTTAGATGTCTTTTCATGCAGCAAGTAAGAATTTGCTGATGAACTCTGAAACTGCTGGAGCCAAGCAGCTGCTTTCAGTGCTGTTACTCTTCTGCTAACCCAGTGTTCTTTACAACCCACCCAGTGTGGGTGGCTGTGGGCGTCCAGGCGGCGTGGGCACGCTCGGCTGCTGAGTGTGCTCAGTCATTGATGTGCTGCGGCATCTGACGGTGCTGTATGTGCATTTTTGAAGCTGATGGGTTAACTTCAAAATTACACTCTCTGCTTATCTTTTATTTCACACTAGATGCCTGGGGTTTAAGGGTCTGCTACCAGGCAGTACAGATGTGAGTTTTAACTGTTGTTTCTGCTGCTACCACATAAACGTGTGGTAACTGGCGCTTCTTCTTCCGTAGATTCAGAGTCTGACAACTCTGATAACAACACTATCTTCGTGCAAGGACTGGGAGAGGATGTTTCAACAGATCAAGTGGCAGACTATTTCAAACAAATCGGTATTATAAAGGTATGTGAGATTACTGGTAAGAAGGAAGAGAGCTTGGAGAGGTGGTGTGGTGGGTATCGTTCCATGCAGATGCTGGCGCTGACTCCCCAGCAGCTGTAGGTAATATTTTTATCTGGGTTCCCAGATGACAGCTCATTTGTAGGCCAGCAGCGCAAGCAGCTTTTCTCTAGTGACATTTAGATTGCTTTGTATCTTTTCTGTAGTCTTTCTAACCCTTAACACTGACAGCCCATCCGTTGCACTACTCTCAGTGAGCTTCTGCCTTCCATGGCTGTTTCTTCCCTTTCTGCAATTCTAAATTAGGGCTTCCTGTGCTTGATCTCAATTTTTTTAAGGACTGGGCTGATCATTACCTCTTGGAGAACAGCCCTTCAGTCTCCTTCAGGCAAAAGCATCTGTTTCTGCAGGATAGCTCCAAGAGAATCCTCTTTCTAACGACACTTAACTGTTACAGTGGATGCTGTGAACTGTCTTTCCCAGTGTTTCTGCTGTGCCAATTGAACCACCTTTCTTTTCAGACCAACAAAAAGACTGGCAAACCTATGATAAATCTTTATACGGATAAGGATACTGGCAAACCGAAGGGAGAAGCAACGGTATCTTTTGATGACCCTCCTTCTGCTAAAGCAGCAATTGACTGGTTTGATGGTGGGTGAGAGCATCTCTTCTTATTGCTGTTTATGAACGTAACAAGCAGTGGAAGAAGCAAGTCAATAACCTCACTGGGGAATCCGTGCTATGGCTTTCCCCCCCTGCAAGGACCTCTATTTCATTATGTTCTGTGTGTCCTGGCTTTCTCTCTCACTCAGTGGAACAGCACTTAGCATTTCAGACCACAAACGTGCAGTGAAACTACTTATCCATGGACACGGTCTAAAATATTTTACATTTTCTTATGTATTTAGTTCAACTGCAACTTAGAGATCACATTGAAATTGAGAGGAATATCTGTGGGTCTATGGAGAACATGGCAAATACCTCAGTGTTTGCCATCTCTCATTTGGACCAGTGTTTTTAAACATAAGATTCCAGGCCCCATGTGCCATAAGAGCTTTGGGTTCGGTCTGTACGTGCAAATCACTTCTGTCCTGGGCTCCTTCTGTTGTTGGGGGCTATATTGAGCTTTCGCTTTCTGTCTTCCCACAGGGAAAGAATTCAATGGCAATGTTATCAAAGTTTCTTTTGCAACCAGAAGGCCTGAATTCATGAGAGGAGGTGGAGGTGGTGGACGTCGAGGTAGGACTAAAATCGGTAGCCGAGTTAAATGCTTTGTAACTGTCACTGGTTTATAAAGAGTTGCCTCTGAAGCAGCCTGTAGGATTCTGCCATGAAAGGGAGTAATAAGGATTGAACCAAGTAAATTGGAATCTAGTCTCTTGCAGAGCACAGGATTTGTACTTTCCTTTTAAACTGGTGAGTCTCCAGATCATGTCTCAGCTTTGCTTTCAAAGAGAAGGTGTGACAGTGATGCTGAGGCTGTTCAGGTTCCGCATCCGTAGGTGTAAATTCCCAGTGAATGCTGCCTTATTACAGCAAAGCCTTGAGATGCTCTCATGTTTCCAGATGGGATTAAGCAGGGAAAATTAGTCAACTGCTACTGACTTAGAGCAACATAATTACATAGATGTTAATATCCTGGATTCTCTGCGTAATACAGCCTTGTCAGTCATCCACTAGATGTTAATTACCATTTTACAGGAAGCAGGCTTGGTGTGGTGCCTGTCAACAAATTCCAGTTCCTAGATCAGGCGAGTCTGTAGGCTGATAAGAGAATGCAGCTTCAGGACTTCAGCTGGCGTAAATGTTCTCCATCCTTTTGATGCAGAAAGACAGATCTGTGGTATCCCTGTGCTTGTGTCAGCTGCATCCTGGCACAAATTCAGACAGATTTTGTTGTTGTTGTTAAATTTTTGTTCTGTGACCCAGTCTGGCCATATGTGATTGATATTAATCGTTGTTAAATCTTTGTGAAATTTTATTAACCCACATAGTGGGTTTCTATTTACCCATTGGCAGTTCAAGCAGATCAAGTTTATTTTCATTGCTGAAGAGGAATTTATAAAAAATATGTGGTGGAACAAATTTTTCTGGCTACCGTGTGCTGTCCTTGCTTCTTATCTTTCCCATTTGCCTAAACTATGAATCTCTCCTTATAAACATATGATTTCGGCTGTGCAGAAACAGTAACTTCAATTGCTGTTGAGATTTGGTGGTGGCTGAAGCCTCTGTTGCCATTTGCCCAAGCCTTCTTGTTCCCTTGTAGCTGGCAGTAAATCAGTAGGTGCTGAATTCTGTGCTGGTGCAGTGTTTTCTGACTGGCACTATCTGCTGCTTTCAGAGTTCCTCACACGGTTTCCGAGCCTTGCCTGTAGGGGTGTATTTATGTTTAACACTTACTCTTTCTTCCACCTGAAAAGTCTGTTTGTCACTTGGGTTCTGAAGGCAGTGACAGTCCTCAATAAATGTTCCTTGTATACAGTTCCCCTCTTTCATTCTGATTATAATTTTGTCTACAGGTTCACGAGGTGGATATGGAAGAGGTGGGGGCTTCCAGGGTAGAAGTGGGGAACCCAAAAGTGGTGACTGGGTTTGTCCTAACCCGTAAGTGTCACTTTAATTGTGCCAGTGGTGTTTTGTGTCTGCTCACTTGACTTTCTTGGCAGCTAAGTCTGGGGGATCCTTCTCTTTTCTAGGGGCTGTGGTAACATGAACTTCGCTCGCAGGAATTCCTGCAACCAGTGTGGTGAGCCCAGGCCAGAGGATTCGCGTCCGTCGGGAGGTGTGTAGAAATAACTACGTCTCTTGGGAAGAGCTGGAAGTGTTCATGACATCCGCAGCTTTTTGAAGGACCCAACTGATGTGTTGATTGCATTTTCCTCCAGATTTTCGTGGCAGAGGTGGCTATGGAGGAGAGAGAGGCTATCGAGGGCGCGGTGGCAGAGGCGGCGATCGGGGCGGTGGCTATGGTGGGAAAATGGGAGGAAGGTAAGCGGTTTCTTCGCCCTTGCTGGGCTGTGTAGCACAGAGACCATGGAATTGATAGGGGCTGTGGGAAGAGAGTGTTGTTTATGTGTGCACACATAACTGTGGTGTGGAAATACGAAGTACAGATAGGAGCTTCTGGAGAAAATAAGTCACTTTGCCTGTTGAGTGTTCTGTGAGCGTTTTTGGATAAGGCTGTCTCGACACAGAACACAGCAGTTGGCATAGAGATGTTTATTATTTGTTTAAGGGATTCCTTTTAACTTTTCATTTCCCTTTCAGAAATGATTTCAGAAACGATCAACGCAACAGACCATACTGAAGACCACTGTGAATGTTTTGTTTGTCTCCTTGATGAGTTTGAGGGTGAAATTGCCAGAGTTTTGCCTGCCGCTTCACCCATGGCCTCTTTTGGTAGTGGAATTGAGTGGAACTAGACTTTTATTTTGGTGGGAGGGACTAGGGTGGGGTTTTTTAAGCAAGATATTGACCTTTAATCTTGATTTCAATATTCTCTCTTCTTCTCCCCCGTACCTTTTCAAGAGGCCCTAAGAAGGAAAAGGATGAACTGTAAAATATTGCCAAAATACAAAGTGTTTTGTAATACAACAATAAATGCCGTTTGTTTTATTTGTGAAATCTTACTGTTTCACAATTACTTCAGCTCCATGCATTTCCTTACATATTCCCTGTCTTCTTGTGCTATGAACCAAGTAGTAAACAGGGTCTGGTCTGAAACAGCACTGAGGCTTTGACCCCAGCTCTGTACTGTGAGGTCAGAGGCAGCCTGCTTGCTGTCCATGCCTTCTGTCCCAGGCTTGCAGACTCGTTCCCTGCTCCTTTCTTGCTTCCCTCAAGACTGAAGTCCTGCATCGCCTGTGCTGCTGTGCAGGCCTTGGTGCTCCCTGCAGCCATGGCAAGGAGCAGGCAGAGGGCAGTGTGTTCTTCTGCTGCCAAGGAACGTGGCGCATCCAGGCCGGGACATCTCCAAAACCAAGGTAGGTTGCTTAAAAAACCCTTTGTATGCGTTTATGTACCTTTAAATTGCTGCATTTGAAGTATGAGTGGTAGCAAACAGTGGTTTGTGCAGCTGAACTTATCCTCAGAGGGGTTTCTGTCAGATATTGAACTTTGCATGATAAAACTGCAAACTAAGGAGGGACAGAACTAATCTGTCAAGGAGGTGGAAACCCAAGCGGGTCTGTCCCACCAGAAGGAGTTTGGGTTGACAGAGCTGGGAACAGCTGTGCTCTTCTTCCTTTGTTTCTATTTATGATCTGTCCTCCAATATGTTTTCTAAGCAGTGAGGTTTTAGTTCTGGACATCAGTCCATGGAATGCTGGTGGTTTATTTATAAAAACACAGCCAGCACTTGCCAAGCTCAACAGTGACTTTATGGAGAATATTACAGCAGAAGGATGTGTATGTAGAAGAGGCAAGTGATGATTACAGGGATGAAATGCAACTAAAATAGCCAAACAATTCAAGAGACAGCCAAATAATTCCCGTGCTGGCTCTCTGCAGCCAAACCCACCTCACCCTAAGAAGCAATGCGACTTAATGAGGTGCTCAAATACCACGGTCCTTGAGACAGATGGAAGCTGTGGCTGGAGGCAGCAGCTTGAGTCTTCGGAGTCTTGAGGCCAGGACTCAGCCAGTGCTGCTTTGCCTAATCTAGAAATGATAACTCCCATTTCCAGGGTAACAAAGAGCTCGTGTTACATTGACCCTAGCCAATGACATTGCTAATGCTGCTGCAGAAGTTGCTCGTAAGGCTGTTATAGAACAGCTGTCAAAATGCACCCAAAGCAGCCCCCTTCTCGTACCAAGATGATGACTGCTGGAACTCAGGTGCATGGGTTTAGCTGTCCTCAGAGCCCATAACTGCTGAGATACAGTTGGACTGTGCCAGCAAATGCGGCCCAACTTGTGCTGATGTGTTTGTAGCAGGGCTCCTGAGCTGAGTGCAGTCTTTCTTGACCTCGGTGGCTTCCCAGAAGCTCTGCACACAAATGTGAAGCCGAGAAAAGTACGTATGGATTGTGCATTTTGTTTGTTTTTCCTAAGCACCCCTGATAAGTACCTGTTCCTGTGCTGTTGAAGAGAGGATACTGGGACCAGGCAGACATTCTCTAACAGGACAGGGGAAATGCATCAACTTGTCAGAACTTACCATGCACAAATGCAGTACTCGAGAAGACTCTCTATGCAGGAAACCTTTGCCCTTGGGCAGTTGGAGGCAGGGAAGGGTAAGATGCTTGGGCTTAGAACATGACTTTTCTCAGGCTGCGGTTGCTACACATACCAGAGAGCCGGAGGGAAAGCTGGTTCCATGGCTATGCTTGTCTGATCAGAACTGAGGGTCCCAGATGGGGCCACCTTTCAGCAGCAGGGTTTGTGTTTTTGACATTGCCTGACGTGGCACCCTTGAGCCGTCCGACTTCTCTCCAGCTCCGGCAGCCGGTGTTGAGCAGCAAACATTTGAAGAATGACTCTTCTCCCGAGGCAAGGTCTTGAGTGGATGCAATGGAACAGCTTGAACATGTTCTTACTGCAAGGTGCTGGAGATTGGCAGGACTTGAGCATCATATCCATCCTGGGGAGAAGCTGCCAGGGAGGAGTAATGGTGTTGCTATTTGCTTATCAGTTGTGGTAAACACTAAAAGCTGCTCCAAGAAATTTCACATCATTGAAGTGCTGTTTCGTAATGTTGGTTCATGACCCTCTTGGAGCTCACCTCTGCCAGCAGGAGGTGGGGATTCACTGCCCGTTCAGCTCTTCGCTCTGCAATGGCACGAACGGGGGCTCTACTCTGCACTCATGTTGACAGACAGGCCCTGTGATTCCTGACTTTGTGACAGCATTTACTCCGCAGTGATGTTTTCAGGTTAATACGCAAATGTTAAATTGGGAACCCTCTGGATCCCTAAGTTCAAGCTGTGGAGGCATCTCAGGAGAGGGTTTAGCAATCAGGCAAGCTGACTGCATTGAGACCTTTTGCGTTAAATTGGAGGGAGATGAGGTATTGTCTGAAACCCAAGAAACTGGGAATGTTTAAGCAGCCAGTGCTTGGGTGGATCCATTTATCACGCTCTTCCAACTCTCTGCTGTTTGCCATGGGTGTCACTTCTCAGGTTTCAGCTTGGGGGTTCCAACTCTTCCTTCTGCCCTGCTTCACGCTGAAAGAGCTGGGAATCTGTTCACCTTTCCACAAGACAGCTTTTCCTGATACCATTCTGATTACAGCAGCTGCATAAACATTTTCATGCTCCGAGCCAAAAGTCCGTAGAGAGCTGTGATTTGGCATCTCCAAGACTGGGCAGAATTATTCTCCATCTTCATGCCAGAATCCCTAAGGACCAACACAGCCGCCCCAGGAAATGCCAGGTCAGGAAGCTGGGTGCTCTGGGGCCACAGGTGCCCTCCCAGCCGCTTCCCTGCATTGCAAAGAGCAGTTTCCTGCTCCTGCTGGAGCCCAGCCAGTCTCTGTCTTATCATCCATATTCTTAAGTGGAAGAGCAGATGGATTGGTTGCTTCCTCGATACGACCTAAACACGGATGCGTCTGCAGACAGATCTGCTCTTGTTTTGAAAGGCAGTGCTGTGTGTGAGGAGCGCCAGCCCTCGCACCTCAGGCAAGGCCGAGTGTTCCCGTGTGCCAGCGCCCACCAGGCTCGCCCGCAGCCCCGTGCTCTGCACTTGCTGGCGCAGCCGCCGCATTCTTCATTTCTCATATCTATAATTTTCCCTGTGTCTTGGAGACTTCCTTATGTTGCCGTGTTATGTGGGTCCCTTTATCTCCCTCGAATCCCTCTTGCCTTCCCTACAGGCCAATCCTTGTCCAGCTGAGAGCAAAGCGTTCCAGGATCCCTGCGGATCTCCTCGAGCTGCACTTGACAGGTGCTCCTGTAACTTCACATTTTGGCATGATTAGAAGCCAAAGGAAGAGGCCCGTGTGCTCTAAAATACATGTGTGTGGTTGAAGATGGCATGAAAACAAAAGCAGAGATAAGTCACATCCTATTTTTTTTTACCCCAAACCAACTCTGAATCAAAACATCCTTTTGTTTTAGTCAAATTAAAACAAAATAGTCAAACAAAATACTGGGGGGAGTAAACAGAGCTCTTGACTTGTCCCTGGGAACCACGCGATGGTCGGCTGTGTACGATTGCAGGAGCGCTGCAGTGGTGCCGTGTGGGGCCTCGGGGGGTAACATCCCCATTGTTACCCACGGGTGACCCATTCCACACCCAGGAGGGGCCTTTAAGCACAAACAGTGCCAGCCAGCAGCGCCGCGGGGGGGAGGTTTTGCAAAGCCTGGGATGCGCTGCCTTGGGTGGGGGTGGTTTGTCCATCACCTGCGCTCGGGCTGCGGTCACAGGGGTCCCTGTGTCCGTGTCCACTCTGCATCCGCGGGTCTGGGCTGCAGACGGACACGGGTTTAGGAAGAGCTGGACTTGCTTTCTCCTCTTTATTCCAGCTTCGAATGGGGCAGAGCCCAAGCACAGGGGCCGAGGCGTGCAGGGGCTTCATCCCTGCGCCCCAACGCACCCGGCTCTGCCGCCTCCCGGGCCCCGCTCGGCACACACCAGCCCTAGGACGGGCGGGGTCAGCTGGGATCCCCGGCGGGGCTGAGCGGAGCGAAGATGCTGCGCAGTGGAGCCGAGAGGAACATCGACCCCAGCGCAGGGGCTGCGGGGGCGGCAGGGGGTGGGGGTTGCAGGGGCTGCGGGAGGTTTTCTGCCCTTATATCAGTCAGACGGAAAATGCGGGGGAGCCCCTTCAGCGCGAGCACCTGCGGGTCCTTGCCAGCCGCCCCCCCGAGTGGTGCCCGAGCCCCGGCTCCATCCCGGGGGGGCGGTCCCTGGGCGGGGCCGGGAGGCGGTGGAGGGAGCGGAGCCGGGGGCGAAGGCGCTGGGAAGGCGATGGTGGCGACCGGGGCGCTGGGGCTGCTGGCGCTGGGGCTGCTGACGGCTGCGCGACCCCCGGGGCGGCGAGAGGCGGAGGTACGGGGGGCTGAGAGCGGGGGCAGCGACGCGGGGGCATCGCCAGCACCTTCTGCATCCCCGGCGCGGGGAGCGGGAGCCCAGCTGAACCCGAGCAGGGGGCGAGGGGAGGGGGAACGGCTTTAAACTGGGGGTGGGAGGATTGAGATGAGATCTTGGGGAGAAGTGTTTTGCTGTGAGGGTGGGGAGGCCCTGGCACAGGTTGCCCAGAGAAGTGGTGGCTGCCCCATCCCTGGAGGTGTTCAAGGTGAGGTTGGATGGGAACTGAGCACCCTGATCCAGGGGGAGGTGTCCCTGCTCATGGCAGGGGGGCTGGAATTGGATAGGCTGTAGGGTCCCTTCTAACCCAAACTATTGTGTGTTTCCATGTGTCCCTGAGATATATGTGTGTGCCCAAACCATAGGTGTGTGCTTGAGCTATTGGTGTTCTCAAGCTACAGGTGTCCACGCCTTCCCAAGTTTCCTCACACCGTCGGTGGGTGCCCGTGGTGCCCTCTATGTGCATCCCATGCTGTCACTCTGTGCTGCAGATGACGATGCCTGTGCTCAGCACAGAGGTGTGCCCAAGACGGGGAGGGTGAGCCTGGCGTATGCAGGTGTGCGTGTGCCAGCCTCGTGCCTGTGAGCACCTGTGGTGCAGCCCTGCCTGCTGGAGATGTGCTCACGCTGTGGGTTGGTGCTGGGAGGGCCCGGGCCCAGGTGTGCCCGTGGATGCCGTGTGTGAAGCTGCATCCCCAGCTGATGTTCAGCTGCAAAGTCGCCCTTCCACAGTGCTCCAACAACAGTAAAAGCCTTGCGCTAGGAATCCTTCCCATCTCCCAGCAAACCAGGTGGGACCAAATCCGGCCTTTCCCCTCTCTACCTCTTGCCAGGGCTGTCCCCATTGCCTTTGTTTGGGTTTCTCCTGTTTGTTCCCTTCCCACTGTCACACCATGTCGTTGTCTGTAACTGTGTTTATTTTGGGAGGACGAGGTACGAGGTTTGGCTGGAGAACAAAGGTTGACTCTGGGGATTTTGTTCTTGTTGGGGCATTGATCCAGTGTACGTTTACACAGATGCTTGATGTTAAAACCCCAATGAGTCCTGGTGGATTAAGTGGGATTTCTCACATGCTTAAGTGCACGTAAATATTGGGAGGCTCCTTTTGATGGATGGGTGTTTTATGCTGGGAGTGACTGTTTGGAAGAGGTGATTTATACCCTGCTTGTCCCAGTATGCTCAAACCTGGGCCTGGCCCCTCCTGCAGCCTGGAGGGAAATGGATTGCAAAATTCCTAAGGCTCAGCAAAATCAATAATTTAAAATTCACTTTAAAAAGAAAAGCAGCTCCCTGAAGGTGAGAGTATTAAAAGGTTCACTCTGCTTTTTGATTCCCCGCTGGTGCCTTCTGAGTGCTTTTCCCCTGAAGCCCCGGAGAGGTCGCAGGATCACGGTGCGTCCCGGGCTTGGGGTGCTGGGTGAGGGACTTTCCTGTCTCCCTGCCTCAGTTTCCCCAGTGCAGTGTGCGGTGCTGGGCAGGGACTCTGGGATGATGCCCACTGTGGAAACGTACAGAGACTGGGGTAGGAAAACTGGTCTAGATAAACTGAGCAGGTGATTTTGCATTTAAGAGGAAGCTGAATTCTCATGTGCCGCCAAACAGATCTGGCTCCTCACGGCTCCCAAAGCCAGGCTTTGCTTCCAAAGCTTTGTTAATTGCCTCTAAACCAGCCAGAGCCAGTGACAATGAGTTGTGTAAACTCAGATGTGAAAGCCTGAGAAAACAGGCAGTGGTGATGTTTTCCTGTCCCGGGCCCTTGTTTTTACTGCGTTTGTATCAATCACAGCTCAAAAAAAACCCAACAAACAAACAGAGAAGGAAAGTTTGGGAATTTAATTTGAAACATTTGTCCGTTCAGTCAGCCCGATATCTGTGGGCTCAGGAGAGGAACAGGTCCTGCTGGGCAGCACGGGGCCTGACAGAGCTGCTCTCTGGGCTCAGGACAGCGTTTGGTGATGGCCCCAGCTCCTGATGCCAGCGAAATCGGACAGGGACAAGGACAATAAAATCCCTGTTATGATTTGTGTGAGAAGCTACAGGTCTGCTGCAACGGGGAGACAGATGGGTTAGGAATTTGAGGAAAAAAAGGGAATGGAAATAAAGAGCAGGACAGAGGGGCCAGGACAGTCTCATTCTGGGGTTTTTAATTTTTTTTTCCCTGTCTTGCCCATCTCTCCCTCTCTCGCAGCAACCTTCAATTCTTCCTCTTTGGAAACCCAAGGGCTCACATTTGGTGTAGGCTGGGAGCTGTGTTTGTGCTGGGAACCACTCCAGTGTCCAGATGGGTTCCTGTACAGAGAGGGCGGGTGGCTGGGAGAAATTCCTACCGTTCAGCCTCAGCAGGGCAATGCAAGGAGAGGCAGAGAGGAGGAAATTCTCGGGTGCCATCGCCCCTGCGAGGCACTGCGTGGCCAGGGAGAGTGTGTAAATCCCAGGGGATCTGGGCTTGGAGTTGCTGCGATAGTGGGGATGTGGTGGGCAGTTCCAAGGCACCCATTGTCCCCAGGGTGATTCGCATCCCTGTGAGCCACCGCAGCAGGAGCAGCTCCGTGTTCTTCCCGGCTCCCCAAACCCCCACTTGTTACAGGAAATAACAGCCAGGCGAGGGCCAGTGATGCTGGGAGCGGGTGAGTCACCTTCCCCCCCAGATACCACCCCATGGAGGGTGAAAACCATGCATTTGGTTTCCTTTCTGCCCTTAGCCATTGAAAGCACAGCCAGTCTGCATGGCCAGCCTGGTTTCTCAGCTGCTGTGGAATTTGCAGGGGAAGGTTTGCCCGGGTGATGCGTTTTCCTCCGTCTTCCCCAAGAGCTTTGGGTCGCGCTCAGAAGCTTCGGTGCTGCCAGAGCTGTGGGGGGCCAAGGTGCTGGGCAAAGCTGCAAGGTTTCAAACGCAGTTATTGCTGCTGAGTTATTGCTGTGTTTAACACAAGCAGAACAGCACCAAGCCCAGCATTTCCCGGCGGTTGTGTCCTTTCAAGTAGTGCAATCAATATTAATTTTTCCTGTCCCGTAGCATCCCTGCTGCCCAGGCAGACAGGAAGGAAGGGAGCTGCCTCTAGTGTTCAGCCTCTGGGGTTGCTGGACCAGGAGGGGCTCGTCTGAGGCCCTGGCCTGCTGCCCCTGCTTCCCAGCTCCAGAAGATCCAGTGTGAAAACAGAAGGAGCTTAAAAGACGCTGGGCGCCACATTTCCCCAGCTCCACATCTTCAGTGGTGAGCAGATAATTTGCTACTAAAGCAGATTTTCAGGAGGGGGAGCTGGGAGAGGAGATTCCTTCTGTATCAGATTAGGCACAGCAGGGGAGTGTCACAGGGATGAGAGGGGGCTTGGATGAGAGAGGGCTTGGGGTTGTAATCAACCTCCATCGTTAGCACATAGAATTATCTGAGGGTTTGCTGTCTTTTCAGCAGGAGCTCTGTGCTTGCTAATCACCCTTCTTGGGTGTCTCTGTATATAATATTTATATAGATACTTATACACACACTTAAACAAAAGAGACACAAGGACTCTGCCTGAGGGTTTGTGACTGCAGGCAGGAATGTGGCTTGGGAGAGCAGGGAGAAATGGATGTTGTTAAATGCCTTGACCTCTCCCAAAGGCAGGACCGCACGGGCAGTGACATGATGGGCAGCAGGAGCTGCCTCTCCTTCTGCAGCTGTGCCAAAGTGTGCTCATCTTGAAGTCAGCTCTCCTGGTGTCTGTGCTGGGGGGGAGGCTGGAAAGCAGGAGCCGCACCTTCCCCGTGTCTGTCTCAGTGATGAAGTGATGCAGGATGGAGCCTGCTGAGGCTGAGGACCCACCTGGGCTGGCCCACTGGATGCTGTCATCTCTTGCTTAAGAACAAAAAGCCCTTGGAGGTGCCGCTTGCAGCCAGCATCCTCTGTAACTGCAGCACAAAACCCTTGTCCACCCTTCAGGAGGGTGGGATTGCTTCCCTCTGCTGCCAGGGATGGAGGGAGAGAAAGGGGTTGTATCAAGGCACAGCAGAAGGGACCATGGTCAACAGGAGTCCAGCGTGAGGCTTCTCTGATCCTTAACTGGTGGAAAGGTGCCAGAATCTGAGTGTCTGGAGAGGAAGGCAGGTGGGACCGGAGCTGCTGTCTCTGCACTCTCGTTATCCCAGTTTCCAGGGAGGGAGGTCCAATTGTATTTGCTGTTGGCTGTCTTCCACTCGGGATGCCTGCGGTCAAGAGCAAGGTGTTTCCTTGGCTTTAGCTCAGAGATGATCTCCAGGGCTTTGACCAGCTCCTCATCAGAGCTCTGGGATGGGAAGGACCCCTCTGTCTCCCCTGCTCCATCCTCCCACCATCCCTGCTCCAGCCCCAAAGGCTCCTCTGCCCCAGCACTGAGTCCCAGGCAGCCAGACCTTTCCTCTTCTCCCTCCCTTGTGCAGAGGGGGAGCTGGGCATATTTCATACTAATGCTTAGCTCTTGGTTTCCTGCTGTTTTTCTCTTCCCATTGTATGGAAAAGAACATTTCCCCATCTGAGGCAGGAGGGAGGGGGCTTTCCCAGCATGGCCAGGCTTTGCCTTGTAGAGGTTCAGCGGGCTGGGGCCAGCTCCCACCCAGCCCTGCCAGAGCCTGGCTGGTCCCTCGGGGTGTGCAGAGCACCGGCAGCGCTGGATGGGATCTTAAGGGCTGGCTGGGGTACAGGACACCATGCCACAGGGCTCTTGAGTTCCTCTGCAGCCCTGAAAAGTCTCTGGTGCAGGGGACTTTATGCGCTCTGCACAGTGGAGGCTCAGCACATCCCTCTCGTGTGGCTCCGTGTTTCTGGCATGAGCATTTCCTGGAGCTCACAATAACTGTGTCTAGAAAATGTCATAAAATTTCTCCCGGTGGTTTTGCAGCCTGAGAGCCGGAGTCTGTGTGTGGGAACCTCAATATGACACAGGCTGGAAACTACAGGGAAACTGTTGCTTTAGTTGGACTTGCAAAGCTCAAGGAGATCTGGACAGGAATAAAAATGCCAGTGTCTGTGTACATTTTGGTGCCATTCAAGAGCAGCTGCTGTGATAGTGGTTTGGGTTTTTGCCATGCACCCTGGCTTGTCCAGATGGGATTTCAAGCCTTCATGAGATCATACTAGAGAAAAAACATTTTCATGCTTTAAGAATGGGATTGTGTTGGGTTACAGGGGCAGAAACAGCTTCAATTCATTGTGCTTTAGAGGCAGAGTGAAAGCAAAACTGTGGCAGGAAAGGTTTAGGCTGCCATGATCTGAGCCCTGGGACCTCCCGTCTGGGTGCTTTGCTCACATTTATCTGTGGTGATGTAACCACTGGGGGTCGTCACCCCACGTGCATGTGTGTAGCTGGTGATGCTCTAATTCTGGAGGAGAACATTATGAAAACACAACTAAGAAAGAGGGGCAGATGATACCTTCTTCTATCCAGACTGCTGTCTCAGGGCCACCAAACCTCCCTGTTGCCCTGTCCCTGGGAGGCTCCTCCATCCCTGGATCCTCCTTCCCTGCGTGAGCATTCTGAGACACTGCTGTATTTTGCCTCCTGGAATCCTCGTGAAGGGGGGAATTCATCTCCCCGTGGCTGGGGAGGTGCATGTCCAGGCAGCACAGCCCATCCCTGGGCAGAGGTGTTGTGGCTGCTCACCCAGTGAACAAAGCAATGCTCTCTGCTGCTGGCATGGCTCTTACTCACACCTGGTTTATCCTGACTCACCAGGACTGGGTGTGCAGTGTCGGGGCTGCTCTGGCATTGCTGCAGCCTGAGCTGCTCCAGGTGCTGCTCCCTCGCGCCCAGCCAGGCTGGCAAACGCCTTCGGTGGGAAATGCGGCCGAGCATGTCCTGGCAGGAGCGCTGCCACCAGCGACGGAGCCTCCATGCAGGAGGGGAGAGACTGAAGGAATGGGGGGTTGTTTAGCTTAGGGAAGAGGAGGCTGAGGGGAGACCTCATCACTGTTTACAACTACCTGACAGGAGGTTGTGACGGGGTGGGTGCTGCTCTCTTCTTGCAAGTGACGAGCGACAGGACGAGAGGGAACGGCCGTAAGTTGTGCCAGGGCAGGTTTAGACTGGACATTGGGAAGAATTTCTTCACTGAGAGAGTGGTCAGGGATTGGAACAGGTTGCCCAGGGAGGTGATGGAGTCTCCATCCTTGGAGGTGTTTAAAAGATGGGTAGATGACTTTCTTAGGGATATGGTTTAGTAGGGAGACAGGCATGGTTGTACTCAATGATCTCAGAGGTCTCTTCCAACCTTGTGATTCTAAGGGAGGAGATCGGTGCCCGTTGAAGGAGTGGGTGTCTGGGGAAGGGGTGGAGAGGGCTCAGCAAGGGGTAAGCAGCAGGCAGCCAGTGTGTGGAAGGTGCCTGCCCTTCCCGTGGGGAGGCTGTGTGTGCTGAGGGTGGTGTGTTTGGGGATGACGTGAAGATGACTGTTAAGGGCAGGAGGAGGAAAGGGAGAGGCCCTGGGACTGCCTGGGTCTGCTTTATCCAGACACTGTTCTGCTCCCTGCCAGGCACAGCGTGGCCGGCTGGTGCTGCCCACGCCCAGGGGGGATGCGGCCACCTCCGTGGGGGAACTGGATCACCTGCCCTGGGTGGGTGCTCAGGAGTTGTATAGGCCGCAGGTTAACACTGGCCTCCTCTTCTCCCTGTGCTGACAGGAGCAGACAGGGAAGAGGTTTTGGAAGCATGTGTTTTCCCAGCCGTCCTGTCCCAGGACAGCCCATGGTATTCCTGGTGCTCAGCCCATCTCTCCTCTGGGATGCAGGAAAGGAAGCAGCCACTTTCACTTCTTATTCCTCTTTACTTTGACTCCACTTCTGCTGCACTAACAGGATGCTGAGCAGCTTTTTTGTCTCCTGCAGATGTCCCCGGCAGTGTGGAAGGCAGGCGTGGAGCATTCCTGCAACCACAGCTCTTAACATCTCCAAAAGCTGGGGCTGGTCAGAGGGAGGACGTTTATTTTCTTTAATGTGCAGTTTATGTGTTGGAGCAAGTTCAGAGCCACAATCTCCATCCATGTAAATGGCTAATAAGAAGAAGAATGGTTTGGCAGAGCAGATTGCCCCCAGAGTATCTGTGCTTCATGGCAGCACATCCAGCTCAGGGCTGGGGGGAGGCTGCAGCCTGATCCCGTCTCACCTCTCGCTACCCATGTCCACAACACTTGAGCCTCTATTTTAATCTTTGCCTCTATCCATCCGAGGTGGTCGGAGCAGGTTTGGTAGCCTCTGGCTGCGGATGACATGGCAGCAGGGCTTTTTGATCTGTTGATAGCAATGGTTCCTCCTACGCTTTCATTGTATTGTTGCCAAAAACCCAAGAGCCATCAGAAATGATGGGCTTAGTCAAGGTTTTCGCAAGTCCTGTAATGCACATGTACAGACCAGATTGGATTGGCACCTGCAGGAGGGGCAGCTGCTCGGGGTGCAGAGAACTCAGAAGAAAAATACTTGGGCATTTCTGCACAGCCTGGAGTTGCTGCGCTGTTTCCCATCACAGCTCCTTCTTTCCCACCCCCTCCCAAGCCAACACGTGCAAACGCCTGCCCGTGCTCTGAGCTGTGCCTTTCCCATGTCTCTTCTTGCAGCTGTTCCTGGAGAAATACGGATACTTCAGCGAGCCAGGGGCCAGCACGCACAGCCCTGCCGAGTTCACGGAGGCGGTGAGGTATGAGCCTTTTATTTAAAACGGTGGCAGAAACGCAGCAACTCCAGCTGCCAGGAAGCTGCCAGGGTCTGGGGTTCTTTTTGCAGCCAGGGCTCTCTCACACAGTCTCATGATAAAGCACAACCAGTCCTTTTTGGACACGCCGGTCCGTTCCGGGCTCGCGCAGCTGGATTCTGGCTGCTGGCAGCCTGTGCCTCACTGTGCTGCTTTATTTGCCTTTTATGGCCCGCTGCTCCCCTTACAATAATATCTGCAGCAAGGCTGATGTTGGGGATGGCTGGGAGATGTCAGGGGGCCAAGCTGACAGCCCCTACTTGGACTTCTAAGGAGATCACGTTGGCTCTGGGAGCATCCCTGCCTGACCTGGGGCAAAGTCAAGAGCAAAGTCAAACAAGTGAGGTTAAAAGCTGGAAAAGGTGTTTTTAGGCTCCCATGTTATTTTTTCCCTGCTAAAAGATGTCTCGCTGCCCAGATGATGTTGCTGAGGCAAATCCTTGCTTTATCACTTTGATACATTTCCAAAGGCGAGACATGGAGCTCGCTGGGTGACATCAAACACCCAGCACCAACATGACCAAAACTCCTGGGGGTCCAGGTGTGGGTGCTGACATCTCCCTTCCTTTTGCAGGGACTTCCAATGGGTGACCCACCTCCCGCTCAGCGGAGTTCTGGATGCTCCCACACTCCATCAGATGGCTCTGCCACGCTGTGGCACCAGCGATGGCAAGAGCCGTGCTGCCTGGGCACGCCGAGCATCAGCCGCCCGGCGCCGCAGGCGCACCACACAGCACGGTGAGCGTCGACGCTGGGGATCCCAGGGATGCTGGGAGTCCATCTCTTCAATCCTGGCTCCTGGAGATGCTGCCATGGCTGCGAGCTGCAGCCCTGCCAGTGCAGCCTCCGTCCCAGGACCTGCCTGAGCTTTGCACCACTTTATTTTTAATCTTCTTTATTTTTAATTTATTTTTTAGTTGGCTCAATGTCAGCAATGATTAGAGAGATGCAGCTCCCACTCATGGGGAAATTCAGTTCTCTGGGCTGGTTTTACTGCTGTCGAGGGAGCCAGGACACCTCTCAGGGAGCTCTCAGGTCACCTTGGCCCCAGCACAGCTGTAGTGGCAAAGTCTGGAGGGCAGAGGTTGGCACTGCCAAGCTTTGAGAGTCTAAGGTGTGTTACTCACCCAGCAAGAACCACAAAACCTGCTGGTCCTGGGCTGCCTGGCCATGGGGAGTTTTTCACCTGTGTTAAGGGGTTTAACTCTGCTCCAAGCAACATCTCTTGTTCCTTTGTATCCGGGACTGGGCCTCATGAGCTGTCTCCTGGGCTTGTGGATGAGTAATTGGATTCCTAGAGAGCAAGAGGGCTGGGGCCAGCTGTGCTTGGACCATGGGAAAAACGAAGGTGAGATTAAGAAAGGGCTCTGTGCCGTGTCATGCTGTCCCTGCCTCTGGCAGGGCTGGTGATGGGCAGCCCCAGGAGACAGCCACATTGTCCTCCTGCCTAGTCTTTCCTTCCAAAGACCTGCCCTGCAGCATCTCCCTTGCAGGCACTGCTGTGGGCAGAGGGGTGCCGTGCCCAGGCAGGGCGTGCAGCAGGAGATGGGTGAACAGAAGCAGCCTGTGCCCCACGGCTCACGGGGCTCTTTCTGGGGATCATGAGGGGTCTTGTGGGTGGGTGGCAAGAGATGTCCAGCAGCCCTGAGCCCAGGCGAGGAAGGGCTCTGTGCAGCACGGGTTATTGCTGCAGGAGTCTGGTGCCAGCAGGTCTCCCCGTGGCAGCGAGGATGGGAGCGATGCCGGGTCGGTGCCTGCGTGGCTGGCGGCACCGGCCAGGAAGGCCGGCGGCTTTGAGCGAAGTTGGCTGTTTGTCCTGCTTGGAGCAGGAAGTGGCTGCAGCTGAACCAGCAAAGTGCTTTGTTATCCACCCCTCTCCCAGTGGGATCTTTGCCCAGTAGCCACCGTGTCCATCATCCCACCAGCTTCAGGCAATACTCGTGCCTTGGTGTGTGGGCAAAAGCCAGCCCTGGCTGAGCTTTGGCTCGCAGCTGGGTTAGGCCAGGCAGCGGTGGCCAGAGCAGGGCTGAGAGGGCAACTGTCCCTCCTGCAGCCCCCGGAGTCAGTCCAGGCCAGTAGTGGAGATTGGCTCCCAGTGTGGGATGGGGTCTGGCGCATCCACCAATCTCTGCCCCTCTAAACAAAACCTCTGCAGTTGAAGCCTAAGGCTTTCTGCTCTCTGGGAGGGTTTGGAGACAGATCCTGTTTGCCTCTGAAAGGCACTGGGTTTGGAAATTGGGGTCTACAGTGGAGGGTTCTGGAACGAGGACTTTGTTCTGGCTGCCTTGCTGAGCTTTGCCAGCCAGCGGAGCTGGCCAAGAGCTCTGCTGCCCCACAGGTTCTCAGCCAGACATCCTGCATTTCCCCTCAGGGAATTCCCTGCGTGCGGTGCCCAGCTCTCCTCTTCCTGAAAGCCGATTGCCTTCACCTGGCCCAGCCTTGCCTGCTGGTGCCATCCACCCTCCTCTGGTGGGAGAGGCTGTGGTTGGAGCCTGCCTCCCACTGGTGCCATCCATCCTTCTCTGCTGGCAGAAGCTCTGCCTCCATGGAGGCAATGGTGGGGTGCTGGGGGTTTATCTTAGGGCTGCAGAATCCAGATGGGTTTTTAGCCTCTGCCACACAGGGTTTGTCCTGGCTGGTAGAAAGTGCAGCCGTGTCCTGGTTGGGTTGAAGACTGTTGCACTGATGAGCTGGGGGGCCATTTCTGCCCCTGAGAAAGTGGCCAGGTGGCCCAGAGCCTCCCCAGCCCTGGGCTGCTCAGAAACCAGGGGGTAAGGAAGCAGAGCTGGCAGGGTTTGTCCCCTGGCCACGGGTGAGCTGGGATGGGATGTCTGCCAGCATTGCCGAGTGCCTTGGCTCAGTCCGGGAACAGCGATCCCCAGCGCGCCGCCGGCTCCATTCCTCCTGGTTCACCACACAACTGGAGCAGGTGGGGTTGCCAGAGCTCTGTCACCGCTCCCACGCCTCGGCATCGACCCTGGCACCTGCACTGTCCCAGCACGGCTCCACGGCCTCTCTCCTGCTCCCAGATACCCTCAGCCAGGCGTAAGCGTGGGGCCCTGGGGTCCCAGCAGATGCCGCAGAGGCTGGAGGATGAGGAGGGGGCTGTGATACTGTGGGGCAGCTGTGGGAACATGCATTGTAGCACCTCTGAGTGGGGAGCTTAAGGGGGATCTCACAGGTTTTTCCTCTTCATCGTTGTCGCTGTCTGTCCCACTGGCAGCAGGGCTGTCAGCCCTGAAAGGATGGAGCTTTTAAGGAAGCCACGGGCAGCAAGATCCTTGGTGATGGTAACATGATGATTTTAAAATGAGTGGTGAGCAGTCGTTTGTCCTCACTGGGATATTCTCATTTGGGCTTCCAGGCAACAACTTCTGCAGGTAGAAATGGTCCAGGTTGACCTTAGAACCAGTAAAAACATAGTGCTGCTGCCACTGCAGGATGCCAAGGCTGCTGGTGGGACACCTGGCTTTGGCTTGGGAAAGCCATGGCATTTCCCAGCACCTGGAAGCTTTCCTCCACCCTTACAAGACCCTTGGTGGAAGAAGTTCCCATCATCATGCTGAGCTTGCCCCTCTTGCAGGCGGGAGGTGGTACAAGCGGCACCTGACCTACCGGGTGGTGAACTGGCCGCCCTACCTGCCACAGCACGAGGTGCGCCTGGCCGTGAGAGCTGCCTTCGAGCTCTGGGGCAACGTGTCCTCACTGGTGTTTTGGGAGGCACAGGATGGCCCAGCTGACATCCGCCTGACCTTCTTCCATGGGGACCACAACGATGGACTCAACAATGCCTTCGATGGACCAGGTACTGATTGCTTCCCCCTTGTAAGCTTCTGTTTTATAACGTGGGCTCTTCCCCAGCAGGGAGGATGGCTGCAGTGGTGATGGGCTGAGGGTGATGGAGGCGAGGCTCTGCCCTACCGGTCCCTCTAACCAAGGATTTGGGATCCTCACTCTGCAACTCATGTCTGCCAGCAAGCGGTTGAGCTGCTGTTCTCAGATGATGCTGATGGCCTTCAGGAACCCCTCCCCACCCTGACTGCATCCTCCAGACCTGAGCTCATGCTCCCCAGCTGAGCCTTCCTGCACAGCTATCAGGCACCCTCAGGCGTTCTTTCTTCTTGAGCCTTTGCCCACTGGGTCACTGTGGTGGCTTCAGTCCCCGGCCCGAGCCTGGGACAAGAAACCAAACTCAAACCACAGAGCAGATAAAACTCCCCTGTGCCCAGGAGCAAAAGGCAGAGCTGGTTTGAGTTGCCCAGGCTGTGGGAAACAGTCATGGGAAGCTGCTGTTCTTTCTCCCAAAGAAAATCTCCTAAAATTGATGCATGTTTTAGCAAAGCAGAGGTGTGTGTAGCCCCCACCCCTTGGCTTGCAGCTGAGGTCTTCCCTGATGGCTCTCGTGTCCCCAGGAGGTGCCCTGGCTCACGCCTTCTTCCCCCGGCGCGGAGAAGCGCATTTTGACAGTGCTGAGCGCTGGTCCCTGCGCAGCGGCAAAGGGCGCAATCTCTTCGTCGTGGTGGCACACGAGGTCGGCCACACGCTGGGGCTGGAGCACTCCTCCGTCAAGAGTGCCCTGATGTCTCCTTACTACAAGAAGCTCAGCAAGGATTTTGTCCTCAGCTGGGATGACATCTTGGCCATCCAGAACTTGTATGGTGAGCCCGGCATCCCTGAGCATCCCTGGGTTCCCCTGAGGCTGCTCCCTGGGATGGAGAGCGAGAAGCAGGGATGGGAGAAGGTCCCTGCGCGTGGACAGGACAAGGTGCAAGATGCACAAGGGGATGGGCCCCATCGCTTTGTGGCTGGGGGGAGAGATTGGGTAAGGTGTTTGGGATGGATACCACATCCTCCAGGGCAGGGAAGGTTGGACTTGCTGCCTGCTTGTTTGCAACCAGGGAAAAGCTGGTGCATGTTTTTTGGAGGTACTGGGGGTCTTTGTCAATACCTTGTAGTGGGAAACAGGAACCAGACAGTGGGACAAGGGATATTTGGAGCCCCGGGATGGCTTTGAGGAAAGCCATTTCCCTGTCCTTTCTCTCTGACTCATGATCCATTGCTCCATCCCAGGGAAGCCCTCCAAGGGCTTGGCCATCCAGCTCCCAGGAAAGGTCTTCACTCACTTCCAGGACTGGGGCACAGACCTGTATGATGGGGACCAGCAGCAGAGGAGCCTCAGTGCCTATTACTGCCGCTCTTTCTTCGACACCATAACTGCAGGTGGGTGTTGGCCAGCGCAGCCGTCTCCCAAAACACACACCCCTACCCTTTCCCCCAGCAGCACCCTGTTCCATGACAGGAAAGGTGGGTTTGGCTGGTCCACAGGCTCATACGTGCTCCTGGGGCTGGTGGCATGGCTGATGCACATTACTGCCACAGAGCAGAGTGCATCAAGAACACAACGATGGCTTGGTGTGTTAGGAGGAGGGAAGCATCCTAAACTTGGGCCATGACAAGGCTTATTTGCTGTAGGATCTCAACCATGAAAGATGAGCCTGGGGGGTGGGCTGTGGTCAGCTTTTATCCGCTCCAGGCTGGAATGGAGGCAATGAAAGCTGAGAGGACATCTGGAAAGGCAGGAGGGAGCATCCAAACCCGAGCATCCCCAAAGCACCGCAGAGCTGCATGGGGGGAACCAGGGAGCGGTGGCTGGGAGGTGGGATGAGGTTTCTCACCTGAGACCCCCTCACTCTTCCTCTGCCTCACAGATGCGGATCACAATCTCTACATCTTCAAGGGCAGCCACTACTGGGTGGTTCCAGCGAGCGGCAACGCCAGCAACCCACGGCCTCTACAGACGCGCTGGCCTGGCCTCCCCGCCAGCATCGACGCCTGCGCCTGGTCCCAGCTCAGCGGCAGGTTCTACTTCTTCAAAGGTAGGTGAGGCAAAGGCAGGAGAGCTCCCCTCGGGGCTGCTGTACCTGCCTGCTTCTCTGGCTGCTCCTGCGTGTGTCCCCTGTTCCCTCCCAGTGCAGAGCTGGGGCATCGCTGGGTCCCAGCTGTGCAAAAATCCCACAGGAGCCCTGGGCCTGGTACCTGTCACAGATTATGCACTTGGCCTTGGGCATAATGCCCTGGCATCCCACATCACCCCCTCGTGCCTCAGTTTCCCCATTCACCTATTCAGGAGAGCAGTGCTTACCTATGCTTGAAAGTAAACCCAGATGCATCAAAACTCTTTGGGGTCTTGGGGAGAAAATGCTTCCCAGAGACGCATGGCCACAGTGGGACTGAGAAGCGTGCGGTGTTTTCATGGTGCACATGGATCCCTGTGCCGCGCGTGGGACTGAGCTGCCATGGGGAGCTGAAATGCCATTTGCGAGCTGCCCAGCAGCGCACCACGGCCAGATGGGAGAGGAAGGTCAAACCAGGCAGCCCAATTGCCAGGGTCAGCCCTAACTTTTAATGGAAACCAGTTGCTGGCTTGTCAGAAAGGGGGCTTTGTTGCTGTGGCTGGGTGAGAGCCAAAAGCCCCTCTCCCACCCCAGCCTTGGCCGCTCCCTCTCTCCCTGGGGCTGGGTCAGGCCACGGCTCGGGAGCAGAAAGGGGCTTTTGTCTCCCTGTTCTGTGGGGTCAGTGCTCTGTGGGGACGGGGCTCTGCAGTGACACAGCCTTGCAGGGGCAGCTGAGCACTTGGCCCCAACTGCAATTCCTGTTGCCGTGGTTCTGGTCTCGGTTGTCCTGGCCCTGGAGGGGTCTGGGTCCGTGTGTCCCTCTTGCTGTGAAGGAGCTTTGCAAATGGTGCAGTGGCCTTGCTCTGTCCCTTTCCATGCCTTCAAGCCCCTGAGCTACTGTGCCTCAGTTTCCCCCTCAGCCTGGACCATGAGGCAGCCCTGGACGTGTCTCAGGCTGCAAGGCTGATCCTGTGGTTGAGTCCTTCCACATCGTCTGGAGCTAATCCTGCAAGGGACCCTGTTGGGGTGGGATCTAACCCCTCTCCCCTGCTCCTCCCAGGAGGCCGGTGCTGGCGCTACACAGGTTCCACCTTGGATGCAGGCTTCCCCCAGAAATGCAGCGCGCGTGGCCTCCCGCGGCACCCCGACACCGCGCTCTACTTCCAGCAGCTCCGGCGCCTGATCCTCTTCAAGGGACCCAAGTACTTTGTGGTGAGCGAGGAGACCCTTGATGTGGAGCCCTACTACCCTCGCAGCCTGCGGGACTGGGAGGGTTTGCCCCCCAGCACAGCGGGCGCCCTCACCCACCGCGATGGCTTCATCTACTTCTTTCGGGATGACCAGTACTGGCAGTTCGACCGAGCAAAGCTGCAGGTGGTGGTCACCGGCAAGTGGGCCACCCAGCTGCCCTGGATGGGCTGCTGGGATGCAAACTCTGAGCAGGTCATCTTCTAAGCTGAGCGAGCCAAGATGAAATGGGGTTGGCTGAATCCCACCTTGCTCGCTGCTGCCTGTATCTGTCATTATGTGACTCTGAGTTCCTGTCTGGGGACAGTTCTG
Source organism: Tapera naevia (assembly GCA_033556795.1). Lineage (NCBI taxonomy): Eukaryota > Metazoa > Chordata > Aves > Cuculiformes > Neomorphidae > Tapera > Tapera naevia. The sequence goes on from JAUMJJ010000220.1 coordinate 2,446,990, forward strand.
CAGGGACCGGCAGGCTGGGGCTGCCCATGGACAGCTGGAGCCATGGGCTTGTGGAGCAATGCCCCGGTGCAGCAGGGATGTGGCCGGGATGTGGCTGCCATCAGCCCAGGTAGGTGGGCTGTAAACTTTGGGAGACAAGTTGTTGTTTGTTGTTTTTTTTTCAAAAGACCACAAAAAGGGAATAAGCCATGGAGCCTGAAAACACACCGATTGTGTTAACATTCTGGATATCACTATGCATTTTTTTTCAAACCAGGACTGAGTCTGCCCCTCTGCCGCAGTTGAAAAATCACTGCAAGTTGAAAATGGGGTTGAAAAATCACTAGGGGAGGAGAGGGTGAGCAGGACAGACGGACATGTCCGTGCTTGCAGGCTCACGAGGACATCTTGGCTGCATATTCCTCATTCCTTTCCCAAGGCAGACTCCCCACCTCAAGACGCTGCACACTTCTTGCACTGAGTCCCTGGGAACGTCTGCAAAGGTGGGGGGATCCTGGGGCCCCAAGGTGTGGATTCAGTGGCAGCCAAGGCCAGCTGTCAGTGCTGACTTTCTTAACGTGTCCTTGGATTCAAGAGACTTGGGGATTTTCACTGTGCTGGGGTTGTACATGGGTGCTGCTGCTTTGCTGATCTCCCAGGGCTCAGACCCCAGCACTGGGTGTCCTGCTTTCCGGTTGGTGGCTTCAATACCAGCCTGTGGCTGTGGACTTGATGTGCCAGGATGCCATGCCAGGGTGCTGTGCTGGGGTGCTGTGCCAGGTGCCCTCCTGACACCGGCTCCTTCGAGGACTCTTTCTTTAAGCCCAGCATCCTCCAACTCACCCTCTCCCACCCTGGTCCTTCCCCACAGAGGAGGCAGAAGCCCAGCTGGTGCCAGGGCTGGTACTTCCCGAGGGCTCTTGGTGCTGCCAGATGCCAGCTGAGATGTGGCTTTAGCAGGACAGCGAGCCCTCAGGAGTGCTTCTGTCCATTTGTTGTGGTATTGGTGAGCGAGCCCTTCCTGCGCAGACACGGACACGAGACTTATCAGACACAGCCTAAAACCTCAGGGGATTTTTGATGTTGCCAAAGAGACAGGGCTGCGTCATTTTTACTTTGAATCGGACAATAAGGCTTGCAGGAAGTCCCAGGGAGACTTGACAGCAAATAAAGCGAACCTCTGGATGTGCAATGCTGGGATTTCTGCTTGTTTTCATGTCATGCCTTTGGGGTTTTTTTAAGCCAATCTCCTGTCTCGTGAAAGGGCTGCATTTGGGACGTGTGCATGCGTTTGGGGCTGGAGTGGATGTTGCTGAGTTTGGCCTCAGCTTTCATGCTTGCTGGATGGGAAGGATGGATCCCACTGAGCGCTTGCTGAGGTGATAGTGCTGATGGTGAAGAAAGTGAAATGTTCTTCCCTGCTTCATGACAAATTCGTGAGGATTCCTCCACACTTTGGGATGCGTTAATAGGTTTTTCCCCAGCATGGAGGCTGTATTTATGTTGATGGTGTCTCTCCAGGTCTCCACCTTCACCCCAGCCTGTTGAAGTGCATGAAGGCAGATCCTTGCCTTCTACAGGACAGGGAGCACCCTGACACCTTCCCTACTGCTCCTGTTTGCTGTGCTTCATGCTGCAACACGCCAGGGTGTACTGCCCCTGCTGCTCTCTGAGCGGGCAGCGTCCTGCCTGCAGAGGGGAGGGCCCACAATGTTTGCAGAGATCTGTCCTGCCTCCAGACTGCATCTCCAGCCCCGTGGCTGCTGCTGGCTGTGAGATCTGCAGCGTGATGGGGAGGGTGATGGGTGTGATGGAGGGATTGGTGGGGAAGGCTGGTGCTGGATGAGGACTTGCTCTCAGAACATCTGCTCTGGGCTTCAAGAAGGGTCAGAAGAGCCGCACAACTTCTGCTCCTTGTGGCACTGTTTGGAGATGGGACGATTTATAGGGTACCCACAGGGTACTCCACCCTGCAGCTCTGCAGAGAAGCAGCAGATCGTTACCCCCCTTTCCTGTCCCCTTAGGAGAGCCGGGCATCCCTTCTGCTGTGGAATGTGAGGCTGAGAATGGAACAATCTCAAATCCTCTCTCATTTTGGGGTTTTCCTTTTCCTCTTGCCATGGTGTGTTTGCTGGCCCTGTGTGCTGTCAGGGTGCCCTGTGGTCACAAGTGATGCTGCTGGGCCTGGGGCTGAACACAGTGATGCTGGTAGAGATGGGGTGATTGTGTTGCATCGCCTGCACCCTGCTAGTTTGGGGGAGCCCAGGAGGGATGGACTCGCACCCTAAGCCATGCGATCTGCCCCACTGGCTGCTGTGGCTGAAAATCCTGTGTCACAAGGGTCCTTTTCTCCTGCTGGGCTCCCTGGCAGGGCATGCCAGGCACAGACTCCTCCGGCCAGCCTGCCATGCATTCCCCAGCCTGGCGGAATAGCTGGGATTCTTGCATTTCCTCCCCCAAAATGACACCAGCTGATCCAGCCCTGATCTGCAGTGAGCAGCAGCTGACTCGGGGGGGGGGGGTGGGGGGGTGGGGGGGGGGGGGGGGGGTGGGGTCCCTTGACACAGCAAGAAGATCCCCAAGCTCATGAGAGATTGCATTTCAGTCCCAAGAGGTGAGCACATTCCTCATAGATTTGGTTTTCACAGAAGTAGTGGGGTTGTGAGCAACATGGGATGCTGAAGAGTGGCTCTCTAACCCCCTCCTGTCCCAGAGCCAGGGACCTCAGGTGAAAAACACCCCAAGGATGGCTGGGGAAGAAGGAGCAGGGCTGCAGTGGAGGAGCAGATGCTGAAGAGTTAACAGGGAGTGTTTGCAGCCAGTCCCTTGTCACCAAGGAGAAGGGAACAGCACTTGGGAAGGAAAACAAAACACCCACTGCCCAGGAGGGTGAGTTTCTTTCCCCAGCTGCATTACAGCCCTTGGACCCGAGAAGGGCTCCTGGCACTGGGAGGACCGTGTCACCATCCTGGGTGGCAGAAAGCAAGTGGCACCAGGTGAGTATGGCTGCTGGGGAGGTGGGCTGGGGACATGGCCCAGGGTGGCTCCCTGTATTCCCATCGCCCCTTTCCCTTGGTCTCCTCCCAGTCTTATGGCAAAATGTGGAGGACAGTGGGCACTGCGGTGCGGAGCATCCGCCCCTACCGGTCCAGCGAGCAGTACCTCTACGCCATGAAGGAGGACTTGGCTGAGTGGCTGAAGGAGCTGTACAACCTGGACATCGAGGTGGGCACCTTCATGGAGGTGCTGGAGACAGGAGCTCTGCTCTGCTCCCACGCCAACAATGTCACCCATGTGGCCGGGGAGTTTGCGCGTGCCTACCCCAGCGTGGCCTGCCACCTCCACCTGCCTGGCACTGGCGTCGCCTGCAACCTTGCGGCACAGCCAGGCACCTTCCAGGCCAGGGACAACATCTCCAACTTTATCCAGTGGTGCAGGAAGGAGATGGATATTAAAGGTAAGGTACACCATGCTCCAGCCACCCTGTGTCCCTGTGTGCAATTCCCTTCCAGCTGCTCCTGGCCTCACCCAGGCTGCTTTCCTGTGTGCCACCCCAATTCAGAGCCACCCCAGCACAGGGCAGTGCCCTGCACATGTCCATGAGCTGAGATCTCTTGCACAAGCTCCTCTGGGCTTGGCAGCATCTTTGCAGGATGCTGGCACGCAGCAGGCACGTTTGCCTGGGGGCAAATAGGCACTGGAGTGTGGAGATGGAAAGGGTATGTGTGGTACCACGGTCCTGCCATGCACAGTGTGATCCCGGCCGCAAGGATATCAGGAGCTGCCCTGGCTCTGTCACTCTCTTCCCCACCACCAATGCCCACTCAGCAAGGGCACGGGCATGAGGGGACACATCCTCAGTGCACCCAGCTGCTGGGTCTGTGAATTGGGATGCCATGAAGCAGCCATAGCACCTTTGCTTGGAGATGTCCAAGGGGAAAACTCTTCCTCTGTGATCTTAAATCAGTCTTTATTGGACCCAGCCATATTTGTAGGTGGATGGCTCCAGGAAATAACATCCCTTTGGGTGGTTCTGATTTCACCTGTGCCCCGAACCCCCTTGCCAGTCCACCCTTGCCCTGCCTCAGATGTCCTGATGTTTGAGACGGAGGACCTGGTGCTGAGGAAGAACGAGAAGAACTTTGTGCTGTGCCTGCTGGAGCTGGCACGCCGTGCCGCCCGCTTCGGCATGCGCGCCCCAACCCTCGTGCAGATGGAGGAGGAGATCGAGGAAGAGCTTCGCCAGGAGCTGGACCTGTCACCCACAGAAACCTCCCTGCCCCGCCCCCCTAGGAAACCACAGGACCTCCATAACCTCGATCAGATGGTACGCATGGCTATGGAGTGGGATGGGGATGGAGGTGGGCACACCAGAATCCTTCTCTGGAGCTCTGGTGAGGACCCATCCATGCTGCTCACAGGTCCAGCACCTGGTGAGCCGCTGTACCTGCCCTGTCCAGTTCCCCATGATCAAGATATCCGAAGGGAAATACCGCGTGGGCAACTCTGACACCCTCATCTTTGTCCGGGTGAGTTTACTTCACCCTGTGCTTTTGGGGCACAAGCACCATGAATCCTTCTCTGCTCCTCAAAGCACCAGGCCAAGCCCACATCACGCACCTCAGGATGAAGCCTAGCTGAGCGTGTCACCTCCAGGCAGCTTAAAAAAGAGGGGAGGTGTCCCATGGGTACCTGGCACGCACCTTTCCTGGCCTGACTGCACGTGGCATCCCATGCAGATCCTGCGGGAGCACATCATGGTACGTGTCGGGGGCGGCTGGGACACGCTGGAGCACTACCTGGACAAGCACGACCCGTGCCGCTGCACCTCGCTCTGTGAGTGCCCATGTCCCTACGCCTTGTGAGTGGGGTGAGGGAGGGTCTGATGTGGGTCTCACTGCTTCTGGGGCCATTTGGAACTGTGGGAAGCTTCATTACCGTGACACCTCCTTGCTTTTCTGGGGAATGTTGGGGCTGTCTGGCTTTGGTGGCCACTAGAGGTCACGGTAGACTTTTGGATGGAGCTGGACCCCGAAAAAAAAAAAAAAAAACAAAACAAACCCTTTCCAGGTAGTGCAGCTTTGCACCAGCATCCCTGAGGACCGGATGCTGAGTGGGCTGCTCCCGGGGGGTGGGTGCAATGGTCAGGGTTGCTGAGTTCCCCCTTTTCCTTGCAGCTCACAAACAAGCCTTGAAAACCAGGACCCCTCAGCAGCAAGTGCAGCATGAGGTGCGGCTGTGCCCAGCCTCGAAGGTGGCCACGCATGGCCGGCCCCAGCCCATGCTGCTCGTCCACCGCTCGCAGAGTCCTCTACCCCCTGTCACCTGGGGGTCCCGCATCTCCCAGAGCCCCCAGCCCCCTGCCAACCCCTCCTCGGGGGTCTCAAGCCACCCTCCCAGTGCAAGCCCTCGACGGGAGCCAGCGCAGCCCCGGAGAGTCCCTTCAGGCAGGTAAGCGGCACAGCGCAACCTCATACCCAAACTGCCTGCTTTCAGAGCAGTTTTTCTCCCACTCCTGAATTTTTCCTCCTCCCTTCTGGAGCTGCCCAGCACCAGGCTGGATGGGGGCAAGGGTTGCAACTGCTCCCTGGCCTCTCTCCACTCTCTCTCCTTGCAGGATGCAGCCATTGGCCACCCCTTCAGGGAGGCAGCATCCACCGTCCAGGTCTCCCGCTCGACCCGGCTCCCCTGGCCACAGTGCTGGGGTGACAGGCTGGGCACCCACCCCTTCCGAGCTGGGCCCCAGCACGTGGGACAGCATGGGGGTCCTCACTGCGCCACATGGGAGCACCTCAGGGAAAACCCCGGTGGCACTGGCACAGGGCAGGCCTGCAGCACCCAGCACCAGGCTGACACCAGCAACTCCAAAAAGCACCTGGCAAGGAGGAAAATTATCTGTGGCAGCTGCTAGGGTGCAGGAGAAAGGGGTCCCCACTGTGGCAGCACCCCGTGCCCCAAGCCCCATCAATGCCTGTGCCCCCTCCCTGCAGCAGTTTGCCCAGGGGCACTCACAGAGCCCTAAAAGGCTGCAGGAAGGGAATCAGGGAGCCCTTGGCCAGGGGCAGCTGCCCTCACCCCGGAATTGCTCCAGCCATGCTCCAAAGCAGGATGGCAGCTCCAGACCTGCTGCCAAGGCCAGCGCCTGCCGGCCCCCCACCCCTGCAGCCCCCCTTGCAAACGGGTGTCAGGGCTGCACTACTGGCAGGGGGAGATGGAGGTGCCCCTCAGCCACCAGCCCACAGGCTGGGGGTGCTGAGGGCCCCAGGGTGCCACCAGATGGACCAGGGGGAGCCTGTGGCCCCAGCAAAGGGCACAAGGGGCTCCAGGGGTGCTGGGGGCAAGCGCAGCCCCCAGGTTACAGCAGGGTGGTGGAGGAGCTGTCCTGTGGGCAGCAGCCCCTGCGCCCCGTAGGGCTGCACAGCTGGGTCCCCAAAACTGCCCCGCGAGCCACCCCACCGGCCTCCACCAGCCTGGCCAGGAGGGACACAGGACCAGGAATGGGGGGCCAGACCTCGCAGGGAGACAGGACCAGCAGTGTCACCAGGTCCCGGCGCTGCCTGAAGAAACCCAAGCGCATTCCCTCCATCTACAAGCTGAAGCTGAGGCCCAAGGTGCGTCCCCGACAGGACCACAGGCCGGGCAAGCGCCCCTCACGCATCCCCACCCCGCTGGGACATCGCCCTGCAGCCCCCCGGGGCCAGCATCACTCCCAGGTGCTCCCCCGGCACCCCCAGCCCAGCCATGCACACCCCAGGGCTGAGCCCTCGATGGGCGACAGCAGTGCTTGGCTGACAGAGGATGACGAGGAGGCCTGGGTCTGACCCCCACCCCGCATTGCGGTGGGGACCCCTCCCTCCTCTGCAGGTGGGAGTGATGCTGAACCAGAGCTGCAGTGCCCAAGGGCAGCACAATGAGTCCCCCCTTGCTCTTTGGATCTGCAATCCCCTCCACCTCAGTGTTTTGGTTTTTTTTTTTCCCCACTGGTAGTTCTTCTCCTAAACAGGCACTTTTGTACTAGTTTGGGTGGAAAAATCCAGCCCCAAATCGAGAGAAGGGGCACGTCCTGCAGGGAAGCTTGGTGCAGCCCCTGCCTACAGTGTCGCCCTAAAGTGGGGACACTCCACACCTGGCATCCATTCACACAAACCATCTCATACCTCAGAATTCCCCATCTGTACAATGGGGCTAAACGACCCTTGTGTCTTACAGCATCAGGAGCCTCAAGGAGTGTTTGGGGTGCTCAGGACAGGGAGGCATAGGAGGTGACTCTGGCTGAGCCCCACAGACTTCTTTAGGGGGAATGTGGGAGGCCAGGGGAGCAGTGGTCAGCTCAGCAGCGATGGCCAGGGCAATGCTGGTCACCAAGGCTCCTGCAGTCACTGCTGCCCTCCCGCCCCGGCAACATTGTCTGTGCAATAGAGATGTACCAAAGCTCTTCTGTTTCAACTTTTTTTTTGTGCGGGTGGCGAGGGGGAGAGGATAATCCTGATGGGAGTCATGGTGAAGGTGACTTGTACTGCCAGTTTGATGCCTGTGTGAACAAAGCAAGCATCCCTCCAAGAGCCCCACCATCCAGGAGAGAGTGAAGCCAGGACCACACCCCTCCAGAGGAGCAGACCTGCTTGCAAAACCCACTCCTTCTGAAGGGAGAAATCCCACCCCCACCCCCCCCGCACCCCCCACCCCGAACCGTTCTCTCCCGCAAAAGAGCAGGGAGTGCCGGAGTGGGACGGCGAGCAATCCAGCACCACGAGCAAAGAGCAGCAAGGCAGGTACAGAACAAGGGGGACAGACCTGATTTTAATTTGATTTCAAAGAAGGGAGTGCAGGGTGTTACAGGCTGTGTAGACACCTTGGGAATCTCCAACAAGAAGTCCAGGGGGAAAGGAAAGCCAAGTCCCGGCAACTGGGAGGCTCACCAGGGCAGGATGAGGAGGAGAGGGAAGCATCCTTACCAAGGCTGGACTGAACCCAGGCGTTGCCTCCTGAGGCCCCGTGCGCGTGGAGAGAGAACCCCCCCCCCCCCCACTGCCCTGGGGACCGCAGTGGGGACACCTGCAGCCTCTCCCCAGCTCAGGAACAGGTTATCATTAGCAGGACCCAGGTGGTGCTGGGCGAGTGGTAACGCTTGGTACTGAGGCTGTGAGCAGGGGCAAGGCACAGCACAGCTACTCTGCTCCTGGCTGCTCTGATTCCTGCCAGCCTGGCCGTGCACTAAACCCCTGCCCCAGTCCCCTGCCTGGGTCCCACCACCTACAATCCCCCCTTCCCCAGATCTTGGGAAAGTAGCTCTTTGTAGCCCTCATTTTCTTGGGAGCTGGGAAAGGCTGTCAAAGCAGTGAGAGTTATCATTACTGATATAATTTCCACTGTCTATAAAGTACAATAGAATATAACAATTATATTTATAACCTTTTTTTTTTTTTCCCAAAATACTAAATAGATGCTATAAAAACCTGTAACTAATTGTGCTATAAACTGCAGGCTACAGGGTCATAACAAACAATGTATTGGCTTAGTCGCTGATATGTGTACTTCAGAGCACTTATAAATGCTTTATTATTAGCATTTACCAAGGAATTTCCTTCTCAAACAATTTGGAGGGATAAAGCCAGCCACAGATCAAGAATGTGGATTACACGTGTTAATAAATCCTGATGAGATGAGGTGGGGCAGGTTGGTACTTTGCCATGAAGGCGAGGGACAGTGCTGAGTGCCACTGCCCTGCCCCAGCCAGGGCTCTCGCAGCCGCTTGAGATGGAGCTGGATTCCCCCCCTTCCCTTTTCTCTTTTTATATCTCATTTTTGGGAGGAGCAAGGGAATGGGGTTTGGTTCCCAAAGCTGCTGCTGGAGTGGGAAGGGAGGAGCAGGGTGACAGGGCAGTGAAATGCACCGTGCCAGAGCTCAGCTGGACCCACTCTTAATAGAAAGTGTTAGCGAGAACAGCGGTGCTGCTGTCGGATGGAAACCTGGCCGTGGGGAAGAGATGGCACTGGTGCTCTTTTGCTTTACAGCTGAGAGCGATGCTGAATAGCTGCATCCCTAGAAATCACTGGGATGGTTTTGCCAAAGGATGGACCTGCCTTGGGGAGTGAGGACAGTGTTTCCTTGTCTTTTAAGGACCAGGCAAGAAGCAGAAACCACGATCCCCTTGGGTTCTCGCTCATCTATTACCAGCACAACACTGTTTACTAACACAGTCTGTGCCTTGCCACCCGCCCTGCAGGACAAGAGGCAGGTGAGCTGCAAGTCTGGGGTAAAAACAAGATGTAAGATTTAAAAATAACTGAAGAAAATATGGGTCCTCACTTTCCTATGAGGGACAAGCACAGAATTATTGAAAAACAAAGGAATGCAACTGGAAATGCAACTCCAGCTCCCTATTGCTTCGAGGTTGCCTTCACACCGCTGCCGTCTCACATGGATGGAGGCGAGCAATGCTGTGGGAAAGCCTGGCACGGGTCAGCCCTGCCCCGCGGCGCTGCTGGCCGTGTGCGATGGCACGAGGAGAATCACCTGCCTGCCCCAGGGATGCCAGGGGCTGGGTCAGAGCTGTGCAAAGCCGGTCACCCCCTGAGCCCAGGACGCGAGGTAGCAGAGGGATGACCTGCCTGGCAAGGAGCGCTCCCAGATAGTTTGGTGTTGGACAGGCTGGTGGGTGAAGAGAAGCCTTCCTTGGCTGGATCAGAGCAGAAGGGAGACTCAAGTCCTGGGGAATCAGCACTCCGCACACCGCGTCAGTGTACGGGACAGGGTTTGGGCTTTATTTTTTTTTTTTCCCCCCCTTTCTTCCTTTCATCCAGGAGTTTTGACTGGAAATCTGACCCAACAGAGCCAAAAAAGAGCTTGTGTAACCTGGCCTCTTGCCAGAGGCTGCTCTGCCCTCCAAGTGGAGACACCTCAGCTCCAAGGAAAGAACCCTCAGCTCTGCAGGGAGGAAAATGGGAATCCCATCTCGCCTTGCCCCAGGGATGGAGCCACACCACCGCATCAGCCACAGGCACTGGGCAGGTTACTTCCAGGAGGCTGGCGATGACAAGTATTACCCCTGTGATGCTGGGGCAGGAGCTGGTGAGAATGGACTCACCAGTCAACCTCTGGGTCTGAGGGGTCTCCTTCACGGGCTGGTGCCACGCAGTGTTTTGGGCATGGCAGAGACACAAACGCCCCGGCATGGCTTTGGCACTGAGTGCCAGGGGCTTGGGGGTTTGACCAAGGTCCTCCCTCACCCCTTACCACCGCCAGGCAGCCCAGCTGCCCACCTGCTCCAACCCACCAGTGGTCACCACATCACCCTGCCCAAGATCCCCAAATGTCACCTCAAAGTGCCAGTGCTGGCGTGGGGCAAACCCTGAGGTATCTTGGGCACAGCTCCCATGGCAGCGTCATCCCTACAGAGAGCAGTGGTGCCAGTGCTTGCCGGGATGGGTCGCCATGGGGACACGGCCAGGGGTTCCATCGGGGCAGGGGGGCTCACATGATGGTGCATCGGTTCCTGCGCAGGGCACCCTGGAAGCGGATGGTGGTGTGGACATGCTTGCAGCGGGCACAACCCACGCTCTTCAGGAGCTCGCTGAAGAGCAGCAGGATGTGCCAGTTGTACTTGGCCGAGCACTCGATGTAGCCGCACTTCCACGTCTTCTTCACCAGGTTGGAAACGTTCCAGCGCGGGATCACCCGGCCCCGCTGCAGGTCCCGCTTGTTGCCCACGATGATGATGGGTGTCTCTGAAGTGCCGATGACCCTGGGGAGGGTGGGTGGTGAGCGAGGACAGCATGATGACCAACCTGCCCACAAACCCTATCTCATCTCAAAGTGGCACTTCCTTTGAGTTGCTAAGAGAGACGAGTGTCCCCTTGGCCAGACACCTCCTGCACAAGCTTGAGCTGCTTTCCCTAGGATGGTTGCATTTGCCCACAGGAGACAGCTGCCTGGGAGCCCTGCTCCTTCTACTGCCCTTAGGTCTTGTTTTGCTTTGGGGCTCCAAGACCTGCAAAAGGGGATTTACCCCAGTCTCAAATATCTCAACTCTGATGTCAAAGGCAGGGGAGCACTGGGACAAGCCACACCACCCTGCCAGCGCCATGTGGGATGCACCCATGGGTGAAGCAATCCCTACCTTGTTTCCAGAATCTGCTGGCGGATGGTTTTGATGTACTCGAAGCTGTCAAAGCAACAGATGTCATAGACCAGGATGTAGGCATGGACGCTCCGGAGCCCCCTGCAACACACGTCTGCCCACTCCTGCAAGGTGCAGAGAGGGGTCAATTCTGGCTCAGCCCCATCGCTGCGTCCGGGGAGGCCCTGCACCACTTCGGGGCTGGGCACATCGAGAATGCTGTTGTGCTGGCAGCACAGGGGCTGTGTGGTGTCCAGCCCTCACATCCAGCACCCCTGCTCTGCCCGTCCCTGCCATGGCTGCATCTGCACCACAGCCCTTCAGCCATCTCCTCCATCTCCAGAGATCCCTGATCCCCTGAGTTAATCCAGAGGAGAGATAACACGATTTGTCAACCCCAGTTCCTCTCTGGAGTGAGGATTACAGCCTGCCTGAAGCATAGCAGCCCAGAGAAGAGCTGGGAGCAAGGGTCAACACAGCCACCTGCCCTGGATTTAAAACCTTTCCCCCTCCAGAGCTGCTAATTAATTGTTCTAATTAGTGATCCACCCTGGTTTTGGGGCAGGGCGGGTGAGGAGGATGCTGAGGTTTCAGCAGGGCTCAGCCTGTCCTCGTCCCTGGGGGTCACAGACCCGCAGCTCCTGGCCTCACAGAGGAACCGTGACAGCAGGGCTCTGGAGGGGACCTGGGGACAGGAGAGGAGCAGAGCTGGTCAGGAGCGGGGCTGCAAGAGCAAGATCAGTAGGGTGGCCTCTCCACAGCCAGAATCTGGAGCTGTACAACACACAGGCTGTGAGGAAAGCTTTGGGTTTCCAGAAATAACAGGATTTTCTCCCCGTGCTGTAGGAGTGAACACTTGCCCCACTGCCAGCCTCTTCCCCAGCCCAGCAGTCATACCGGGAAGGGCAGCACCACAAACCCTGCTGAGCATTCACTGGGGAGGAGAATGATGCACCGAGGAGAAGAGGCATCACTTTCTCCCACAGCAAAAAGCTTTATCAGTGGAATGAGGGAGAATGAGAAGCCCTAGGACTGAAGGAAACTGGGAGTAGGGAAGTTTTAGGGTATGCGCTGCTCTCCATTGCAGACTGCAGCACGGGAAGGGGTTGAGAGGGAGCAGTGAGAACACCGCCCCTCCTGCCCACCGAGGAGAGTTGATGTGCAGCTCAGTGGAACCAGAGAGCTTCAGGTGGATGAGAGGGAAGTGTCTCAGGTTACTCTGACACACCTGGGACATTAATAAACCACAGCTATTCCACCATGCTGGGGTGCAGCTTGCTCCGGCCCCGTGGTGTCAAGATGCTTTCCCTGCACAAGGCAGGTTCCCTGGGATGCTGAAAGAGGACTGCAGTGAGCATCCTGCCTGGCCCCATGCAGGAGCGGGACATCAGGGCTCACCAGCCCCCACTCTTCTCCCAGGACATTACTGCAGGGATGCTGCTTCCGGGCATGAAGGAGAGCCTGGTGTTGCTTCCCAGCACAGAGCCGTGTCCCCCACCTCAGTCCCCTCCCCTCTGACCACCCTCTCTTCCCTGCAAACCTACATCTGTTCCCCCCGGCTGCCTCGTTCTCCTGAGCGCAGCGAGGTAGGGAGTTAATGGACTGTGTCAGCGTTGCTGCCGTGTCAATAAACTACCCTTTGCTATTCTGGGTTGTCTCTCGTGCTGACCTTTCATCCCTTGCACACGCCAATTGTTTTTTAAACCTCTTCCTGGCCGCTGGAGTGCTCACTTCACCTCCTTCCTGATGGCACAGGGGAAACCTGGAGCACTACAATGCCCTTATAACCCCATTCCTGCTGCACCTAGGAGCAATATAATTATATTGATTAAAAACAGAAGAGAGCCCAGCTCCTGCGGAGGAGCTGCCAGCGGTGGCATCGCCTTCCTGCACGGCTGCGGCCATGGCTGGGCACCTCCAGCTCCTTTTCCCACAGCAACGACACTACTTCTGCCCTGGGACAAAGCTTAAAATGCCATTTCTCCTTGCTAAACACCCCAGGTTGTCAGCAGGGATGGCAAAGCCTTCCAACTCCCTGTTGCCTTTCTGGGCTGTATTGTCCATCCTCAAAGATGCCCCAGGGATCAGCCAGGGCCAGGTGGGGCGTGACAGCCGTCCCAGGAGGGGATGAGAAGCCCAGATCAACCTGGCTCAGGGACTGGTTGCATTGGGGTCTGGCTCTCCAGGAACCCTAGTCTTTCACCCAAATTCTTTGGGCATACTTTCCCAGCCCTTTGCTGGCCTTGGCCAGAGATGGAACTGGATACCAGTGGTCCGGGATCCTTCTTGTTGGACACAGGGAGAGACCCAACAGGGCTGTGATCATTGCTGGAGCCACGGGCCTTGGAGCAGGATGGTGTCTATCCCTTGTGATTTTAACCATCATTTAATGTTAAAAAGCTGCAAAAGACACTTTATCCTAGGCCCACTCAGCCAGTAGCCATGAGGACGTGATCCATCGCACCAGCTTTTACAAGAAAACCCCAACGTGGGTGGAGAAACATCCCTGAAGGGGAGGAAACAGGATCCCACAGGACAGTGGGAAAACCCAGCGCCGTCACCCAGGACCCTTCAACATGGGGATCCCATTGCACGGAGCCGGTGCAGCCATACCTGCAGGGTGTTGACAGGGAAGGCGGTGATGGGGGGGAAGTCCATGATCTGCAGGTCGTGGACGTGGCCGTTCATGACAACGGCGGGCAGGTAGACGCGGCGAGCCGTGGTGGGCACGCAGACCTCGCTGAACTCGTTGTAGAGGAACTGCCGGACTATGGCGCTCTTGCCCACGCCCTGGGCTCCCAGCACAGCGATCTTGAAGGTTGCCACCATGCCGCTGCGTGCCCGCTGCCCTGGTGCTGCCCCTGCGGCACCGAGGCTGCATATTCCCACGCAGGGGGCCTCAGCCCCATTCAGGATGCATTTCCCCTCCGGGACAGCCCGTCACTGCAAGGCCAAGGAGAAGTCAGTCAAACGCTGGAGACAGCAGACCCCCACTATTCCTTCAGGCAACAATTTTCCAAGCAGGAACCCATGGAAAAGCCCATGCATGGGGAGCAGGAGAATCCCAAGGGCTGGGTGATGTCCCCAGCAGGGGCCTTGACACTGCAAGACCCCAGGGCCCCCTGGAGGTTCCCGCCCTGCAACACTAGGATGTGAGCTGACTTTGGTCTGGGAAAGTTCTCATGGGCACATCCAGCCTTTTATTGGCACCAGAACAAGGGAACCTCCAGGAAAAGGACCCAGGGTTCTGCCCAGCCTGGCAGCAAAGGGGTTCTGAGCTGCGCTGGGGTCTTGTCCCATAGCACCCATGGGGACCATCACCACTGCTCCATCCTGGTGCCACCCCAATCCGGTGAATTCATCTTTCCTGCATTTGGACAGCCAGAATTGCCTTTGCTGGGGCAGAGGGGAATCGCTCTGTGCCTGCGAGTGACAGCTTTAATGTTTAATTTCAGGCTTTGAGCGGTTTGGCAATTAACTTGATGGAGACCAATTTCGCAGCCAGCTGACACGGAGCCCACAGGCCGCTGGCACCTGCTGCGAGGCTCAGGGGGCCCTGGGCAGGGACACATCTGTGGGGACACGGGGTGACAACCCATGCATGAGGATGCATGAGCTGAGCCTGAGGAGCCCGAATGCCCCTTGGCACCAGTTTCCTGAGCTGTGATGGAACTGGGGAAGGCAAGGGGCCGGGTCCTGCTTTTCCTTGCCCCGTCCCTAGGAAGCAGCTTATTCTTTATCCCAAAGTGTGTCTTCTTTTACTGCTTTGTGGTGCTCTGGTCCATTTTCCCTTCAAACCACCCCCAAAGCACAGGGCAGCAGTCCCTGGGCTTGCAGAAAGCGGCAGGTTCAACCCCTCCTTGTTTGACACGGGTTATATGGCCAGGGAGAGCCCACCTGAGAGATCCCTGCTGCTGGGTGCCGGGAGGCTGAGCTTCCCGGGGTCCCTCAGGGTGGGCCCTGGCTCACACCAGCCTCATCCTCCTCACAGAAGGGCTGGCAGCTCCAGTAGGGCCTGATCCTTCTCTGGGTCAGCCTGGAGGGTTCGTGCGAGGGCTGGGGACAAAGCATGCTGTGCGTGTCCCTCGGGTGCCAACAGTCCCTGGGGACCTGCTGGTGACGGGGACACCGGAGCCCCCTACCTGGCCCCGCGGCGGGGGGTCCCCGCAGCAGAAAGCAGTGTCACTGCGGGTCCGGGGGAGGCCACGCAGAGATCACCCTCTCCCCACCGACAGCCCCAGCGCCTCCGCGGGGTGTGTGTGTGGGGGTGTGCGTGTGATGGAGCGGTGCTGCTGAACCCCCCATGCCCCCCGAACGGGCACGGGGGGCAGCGCGGGTACCCCGGGACCCAGAGGCCGCGGCACCGCGGGGAAACTGAGGCACGGGGCGGGGGGGCACGGCCGGGGTCCCCGCGGCAGGGAGCGAGCGGGGCAGCGCGGAGCCAAGCCCCAGGGGGAGCTCCGGGGAGGATGCTGGGCTCCCGGCGCGACCTTGGCACTGCCGACACCCGCCGGGGCGGCCGGAGCAGCCAGCCCGGCTTCCGCGGGCCGGAGGCAGCGGCAGCATCCTGCATAGCGCACCCCACGTCCCACACGGCGCACCCCGCATCCCGCCCGCCCCTCCGGGGGTGCCGTGACCGCGGCAACGCAGCCGCCCCCCACCATCCCCGCCCCAACCCGCGGGCCCGGGGGCGTCTGGGGGTTCGGGGCTGCCGGGGGATCACACGCACCCCAGCCCGGGGAGGGGCAGCGGGGAACCCCGGCTCCCCCGGCCGCCCCCGCGCAGCTCTGCCCCCCTAGCCCCTCTTACCTGGCGGCCCGCGCTGGCGGAGCCCCGGCGGGCGGCGGAGCCATGCGGAGAACCCGTGCGGGCGGGGAACCCGCTGCAGAGACTGGACCCGCGCGGCGCTACCGGGGCCCGGGCGCGGGGAGGGGGGCAGCGCCGCGGGGGGAGCCGCGGCTCGGGCAGGGATGCAGGCAGGGATGCTCGGGGAGGGATGCAGGCTGTGCCCAGGGACGGAAGGACGCTCTGCTCAAGCAGGGATGCAGGGGATGCTCGGGGTGGGAAGGAGGTAGAGATGCCCGGGAAAGATGCAGGCAGCTCCCAAGGAGAGAAAGAGGATCTGCTCAGGAAGGGATGTAGGCAGTGCCCAGGAATGGATGTGGAAAATGCCCAGACCCAGTCGGAGGAAGCCAAGAGGGACACCGGGTTCTCCCGGAGCTCTGGGGAGGTGCCGATTGGAAAAGACCCTCCCCTATACCCCCTGCAGTGTGCTGGGTGCAACACTGTCACCCCTTCTCTCCCTGAGCCCAGCAGCAGCTGTGCCCTCATACCCACCCCGTGGGGGGCCCCCTGGGGGACCAGACCTCTTTGGGGGAGGAGGGCAGGATCTCCCCAGTGAGCCTTTCCCTCCTCCGACATTGCTGCTCAGGATGCTCTTGGGCACATCCCTTCCCCTCTGTGCTGTGTGATCCCTGCTCCAGTGCGCAGGGATGGGGGATCCTCTGCTCCGGCTGTCACAGGGGTGCTCTCAGCTCAGGGGGTGCCAGGCCCTGCCAAGAGAGGGACGCTCCTGTTGCACCATCTGCATTTTTGCCCCCCACCCCCATTTACCTGCATGTTGGATGGTGAGGAAGATGCTGGTCACACCTCCAGCGTCCACAGTCCAGGCCTTGCACCTCTCTGCTTCCTGAAGCAGACCCTGAACCCCCACTCCAACTCATCGTGACACCAGTGAGCACCTAGGTGTCTCCGTGGGGCTGGCTGCGATCATATAGGCTTGGCTGAGCCTCAACATCAGCCACGCTCCCTCCGGTCTCATGAGCACCTTTGGTTGGGAAAATCATCATCTCCAGGGGCTGTTCTCCAGGATATAAGTAGAAGCACATGGCCATATCCTTCCTGGGGGAAAAGGAACAGCATACACAGTCCCATGGCAAGGGCAGGTGGCAAAACGTGGGACAGCCTTTGAGCCACTGTGCACCAAGGCTGGGCAAAGGGAGACAGGGCCCCTGCCCTGTCTCTCACATTACAGCCAGCCTGTCAAAGATTTAGGGCTTATTGCCCGGCAGAGCTGCCTGATGCTCACAGTAAGAGAAATATTTAGGTGTCCCTAGGGTCATTACCAGCCTCAGATGCTGCTCTTCTTTCACGGCCCCTCCAGCTCTGCTTCACCGTGTCACCATAAACCAGCCCTGAAATATTTCTGGGAGAGGGCAGGGATTGCAGTTGCACATGGACTCCTGCACAATTCAGGCTCCAGCTTGGGGCTATTTTTAGCAGTTCCCTCCAAGATGCTCTTCACTTGCAGATTTATTTGTGAAATTTAATATCTGAGAGTGGGGAGAGTGGAGTGGGGCTGGGTCCTGGAGCATCCCCACTGGCAGGGAGGTTTTATCCCAGCCCCGGCAGCAGGAGAGCAACACAAACCTCAAATCCTCCGTCAAAAAGCTCCTGCACTCTGGCACCCAGGGGGGGACAGGCAGGGCTGATGGTTCAGGGGGCTCAGCATGAGCCTCGCACGAGTCCCTGCCTCTCCCTGTGCTGCATCGTGGGCTCAAGGACTTGCAGTCACCTGATAGCCCTCAGCACATGCACCGGCACAGGGCAGGATGCCTGCGAGGCTGACAGGAGCAGCAGGCATTTGGGGAGCCCCCCCAGCACAGCAGGGCTGACCCCATCTCCAGCCAGGGCCGTGAGGTCCCGACCCCGCAGCCTCAGAACAGGGAAGGCTGTATGGATCATCCAACCCGCAGCAGCTCCCAGCCCAGAGCATCAGCTCTGTCCCCTGAGCTCCCAGCACTGGAGGCCAACGATGCTAATGAAGTAAACCCAGTTTTGTGAGGAACAACACGGCCCAGGGTTGGTGTGTCCTCATTTACGGGGCACAAGTACGCCTGAAAATACAGAGCAGCAGGAAAGACCAAATTCTCCCCAAGGAGCCCTTGGCAGAAGCAGGATAAACCTTTCCTTTTGCCACAAGACATAAAGGAGACAGAGGCCAACAAGAGCCAGGCCCAGAGTACCTCAGAGCAGCTCCTGTTCCTGCTGGGCCAGACGCTGCCCCAGGCTCCACCCCGGCAGGAGCAGACCCAAAGCAGGGACTAAAGGCTCCCAGGGTAATCAGATCCTCTCCCCAGCCCCACAGAGCCACACGCAGCTGCAGCATCATGGAAATGAGTTTATTGACACAGATGGCAGGTAAAGCCTGAAGAGAAACACAACTACGCGGCAAACACTCGAACGAGCGGCGCGGCAGGAGGGGAGGGCGAAACGCTACCGACCAAGCCCAGACACCCAAGTGCCCGAAAAGCTCGGGAGATATTTGGCAAGAGAAGGGGGTCTTCAGCATCCCCTCCCTGCACTGAAGCTACGCCGGCTGTTCAGTGGAGGAAGGCTTAAGCGTTTGTTCCTGATCCTCTGCCATCTCCTCCCTGCCCTAACACAGCACCACACAGTGCCACTGTGACCACTAATTACTCTATTAATGATCTTTGCAGCATGCCCGCAGAGCTTGGAGCAAATCACCTCCCAGCACCATGCAGGCATGGCTCAAGGGCTCGATTGCTCCAGCGCTGCCCCACTTTTTTCCCAACCAGTGCACAGGGGTTCCTACAGAGGGAGACCACTTGCCTCTGGCTTCTGCAGCTCCCATGCCCTGCTAGAGACTCTTCCTGGACACTGTGACCTTTTCCTCAGCACTGGTTTCCTGGCTGCAGACAGTGCTGGAGCCCTTATGAACTCTCTCCCACCATAAAGCATTGATTGACTTTAAATTTGGCATCTAAGAAGACAACATAGGGGCTGTGATGTGTAAGAGCTCTGCTCGCTGGGGAGGAGATGGCACCAAAGCATGCTGGAGAGGGCGAAGCTGTTTGGGTTAGTGGCTTGGTTTAAGCAGGACAAGCTATGGATGGAGCAAGGACATGCAAGAGGCTTTGCCGCAGCACTGAGTGGTTGCAATGTGGTGCGTCCACAGCCACGGACTGGAAAGGGAAGCAGTCCTGGCCCTAAGGACAGGTAGGAAAAGAGGGGCGAGGGTACGGGGCTGCTCGGGACAGGGCAGCAGAGAAAACCTGGCTGCCCCTTGTTACCGTGTGCCTCTGGGCACAAAGAGCCAAGCTGCAAACGGCAGAAACCCAGCCGAGACCCAAAGCCCCCGGGCAGGCAGGGCGCAAGCACGGCTGAGCCCAACCCAGCCCCCGCAGTGCCCCAGCCTGGTTTGGGGACAGTGTGGAAACAGAGAGAGCCGCTCCGCTCCCCGCGGCCCTGGGACACCGCCAGCAGCAACCCCTGGCCGCAAGGGCACCGCGATGCCCGCAGCCCCAGCACGAAGCAGCACCACCACGTTTGGCTCTATCACCATGAGTCACGGGGATCGGTGGGGTCAGCACAGCTCAGGGGGTGGGGCCAAGAAGGCAGGTGGGCTGTTGCAGGCATGGAAAGAACAAGAGGAGGGGCTGTGGATGGGTAAGGACGCAGAGACCATACCTGGAGCTCTGATAAGAGCCTTTTGCTCTAAGAGCATGCTCGTTTCCTTCATTTCATCCACTACTGTCTGGTCACAGACTTCGGTCCACAGCTCCTCCCCGTGCAAGAGCAGCCTCACTTCTCAAATTGGCAGCTGAGCCAGGGAGGTGGCTGGAGGGAAAACACCATCAAAAGCAGAGCAGAGTCTGCCAGCACAAGTGTAATAAACCCCCTCTCTCTTTAGGGCTCCATCACCTCCACAGACCAAACTGATGGCTCTGTTTCCAGTTCCCCGAGACCGTGCTCACCCTACTTGAGCCCCATGTCCCACAGGGCTCCCAACAATTCCTTGGAATCACCTTTCCTCCAAGCCAATTACAATAGAAAAACTCAAAAAAATGTATAAAAATATAAAATAAAGTGCAGTGTACGTTTTCAACACTTTTGCCTTGTTTTAATGAGCCGACGTGTGGGTTTTGCTTGTTTTTTTCAATGAGTATTTTACAAAATCATTAACTACGCCCCAAAGCCATTTAGAAAACACGGAACGTTGGCACAAAATGGGGAAGCCCACAAGAACAAATGAGTGAGGGGCGAGGGGGAAGTGGGAGTTGAAGCAGTGGTTACAAACTCCATGGACGCTAAAAATACCAAAGGGGTGTGTTCCCTATCATCATTAGCACGTGGATACTAATTGCTACCTTGTTTAATCAGTGCCTTGACTGAAATCCTACACATGAATACAACTGCTTCCAGTTAAGGGTGCTTTTCCCCACCAGTAGTTAAGGAGGGCCTGGGGACCCCTTTCGCCCCCCTCCTTTGGCAGGGTGAGGCACAGGCTGATCTCCTGTTAGTTTTTCAGGATGGCATCGTAGGCCTGGTAGATGTACTGGGACACTTCGGGAGCTCGGCATTTCAGGGAGAGCTGGAGAGAGGAGGAGAGCAGAGGTTAGCAGTGCTGCAAGGGAAGGCAGGAGTGTCCTACCATCTCCAGAAAGGCAGCTGGAACACCCTGACCCAACAGCATGGCTTGGACAGACCAGGACGGGCTGAGGGCAGCCACCTAGAACATTTCTCCTGGGCACCACTTTGTCACCAACTGCCCTTCCGAGCTCACCACAAGCAGGAGGAGGTACATGAAAGCAAACTCCCACTGGGAGGTTCCCAAATCACTTGCCTCTGCAGGCATGAAGGAAGGGGGTTGGAAATGGATGATCTTTAAGGTCCCTTCCAACCCAAACCACTCCATGATTCTATGAAGGTGACACTGCCCGAAACCCCAGATAATGGACCTGCTTGCCCTCAAGTTGTAAATTGCAGCACTAAGCCTGGGGGCTCCTAACAATTTGCTGCTCAGTCTTGGTGGACACAGACTTGGCTGTCACCCTTCTCTAAAGCTGAGACCAGGCTTATGGCACCAATCCTACTGCAAACACTTTAAATCAACTTCCAACACTCACTTTCACCCTGCAGGTCTCCGGACCATGGATTTGTCTTAAAACGCCTGGAACAGTTTCCAACAGGAGATAAATCCTCTATATCTGGATGCTCAGACACATGGGTCCTCAAAAAGGGGAGCACAGGGAACAGCGAGGTGCGTGCACAGTGGAGGGCAGAGCACCCCTGCCTACCAGCCACAGGCTAATGCCAGCATGAGGCCCGTGAGCCCGTGACACCCAGACAGCAGGGCTCTGCCGCAGGGCATAAATTTCATCTTGTTTATGAGAGGGGGAAGGGTGTCCTGGCAATGCTTTCTCGCTAATGTCTCTTGGCTTTATCTCTGAGTAACCTTGGCAAGTGAGTGCTCATCGCTGAGCAGGCACTGTCCCAGCTCACTGGGGACAGAGCAGAGCAATTCTGTTTTCACTTTTTGCCATTTCAGTTGGCACCCCTGACCCCACCGGTCAAGTTAAAAGGAGCCCCCTCAGAACAAGGACATCAGGCTCACCGTGTAGTTCGGGTTCCCCGGCTGAATGCGAAGCTCGGCCAAGATCCAGATGCCGTTGGTGAGCTTCAGAGACTGGTAGAGCATGTCCTGGCCTTCCACATTCCTCTTGGCAATGGTGTAGACGTTGTTGTTCTGCAGTTTGCTGGAGACAGTGTCTTCAGAAAGAAGGAAGAAAAACACATCTGTTAATTCAGATTCATCATCTGCAGAGACAGGAGAGCCCAGAGGAACATTCCCAGGATGCAAGTGCTGACTTCTGTCGAGATTTTCCCCTGGGGACAGAAGGAGACATGACACAAGGAGAAAAAACTCCAGTTTGCTTCCAAGGACCCACCTCTTTCCTCTCAGGCTGTGATGCCCTGTGAAGCAACTGCCCATTTCAAAGGGCTGTCACTCACTGCTCTGGGTCATCTCAGGACTCGCTGCCTTTATCAAGGAGAGAATCTGCAGCTTGGAGGGCAGGAGGGCTCTGCTTTATCTCTGACTCCCAACTAGCCCCAGGCAGCCTCACCCGGAGGCAGCCAAAGCCAGAAGATGAAGGAGGAGAAGAACAAAGATCCCTGCCTGAGGTCCTCTCAGATGCTTGGTTCCGAGGTCCTGTCCCAACCAAAACAGCTCCCACCTGCTTCCCCCACCTCACACACAAACACCTCTGGCCAAACCTACAAGGAGGAAAAACCCTTTGCCTTTTTTTAGGGCAATTGCTTGAAAGGATGAAACCCCACAGACACCTCTCTAGTCATCACAGGGCTGTGACACAGCTTTACCACGTGGCACGACCTCAGCACCCGCAGGAGGTGTGATTTCAGCTGCAGCCCTGTAAGGATGTAACCATGACGCGTTATTTCTAAGGGACCTTTCAGAGAAAGAAGAACAGAACCAAATATGCAGAGCAAAGACCAAAGCAGCAGCCTCTGGATGTCAAGGGGTTTCTCAGCCCAGCCCACAGCAGCAAAAGGGGCACAGTCACACTCTGAGTGAAAGGCTGAGGGAGGAGGACACCACATCTGGACAAGCACCCTTGGTAAATTCCCATTCCTGGTGCCCAACAGGAAAAATGTAACCCCTTCAAGCTCTCTGTGGAGATTGAGGAGGAACATCCTGCCTGTGCTGGCCATTATCAGTGGGTTGGGAGCTTTTGACAGAAAGCAAGGGAGAGAAGTGGCCTTAAACCAATTTGCAGTGAAAGCCAAGAGACTGGGAACATGGGATCCATTTCAAAGAGCGCGAGGAGCAGGAGAGCAGCAGAGAAGCTGCACAAATTGACCATGCAGCTCCAATGCATCCCTGCACCTGCAAACACAGAGATTCGCTGGCATCAGCGCAGACGAGAATGGACACAAGTTTGTGCTGGATTGGAGAGGGGACAGCAGGGTCTCTTCACATACTAGATAATACAGAAGCAGAAAAGAAAGAGCTTCACAGATCTACAACATTGATGCAGAGACCTGGACTCTCCCCAGGGCAGCGCTGATAATCAGAGCTGTGCAGCAGCTCCACGGGCAGCCTGGACCCTTCACCCGCGGCAGGCTGAGCAGCCTTCAGACTGGTCGAGGAGGGTTTAGGCATCCAGCTACCTAGGCACACGCCGATTTCAGTTTCCTCTCTGCCCCAGTTACTATGGAAACTGGCAGATATAACTAACTAATGAGATCCTTTGCTTAAAAGCCCCCATTCCCTCTGTCTCCTCCTCCTACCTCTACTCCTCCTCTATATAGCAAACTTGCCCAGCTCAGGGAAACAGGCAATGCAGAGCAGTTCCCTGCTTGCTGGAGGGACATCACCCACTCGGGATGAAGCCCAAACTCCGGTCTCCACATGCCCTCACAGCCAACGAGGGCAGCCTCCGGGGCTTTGTGAAGGCATAGAGTGTTCAGCACCAGCACAGGCTCAGAGCTGCACCCTTATTTGCAAGGAGTGTTGGCATTAAGCGTGATTTTGTTTGCCCCATTTTAACAGGCTGTGGTTAAGCCTCACCAGTCTGGAGCCCCTCTGGACAGGTATCCTGGAAGTGGAACTGCTGCCAAGGGTTTGAGACTCCCCAGCAATCCTTACACCCACCGGCAGCAGCCTTGCTCTCCGCTGGGGATGCTATCAGCGCAAAGGCACTCCCCAGGGGAGCGGGGTGCAGGCTTGGAAGGAAGGCTGCAAGCGAGAAGGTGTAATTCTGGCAGCTGTGGGGCTGCCACCCCAACACACAGTGTGACAGCACAGGAGCAGAGCTGTGCTCTGGGGGCACTGTGGGCAAGACGGGGCCGCTGAGCAGCTGCTCTTGCGCCAAAGCTGTCGTCAGTGTGATGGCAGCTCTTGCACTTTGAAGAGCTGCTGCCTCTGGGGGCAGATTTCTGAGCAGGCATGCGCTTGTAGGGGGCACAGGGAGGGAAACTGAGGCAGGGCAACTCCTAGGAAAGCTTGTCTTCCACCTCCCTGTCTGACCTCAGTTACCTTCTGGAGAGTGCAAGAAACCCCACCCAGGCACAGCCTGTCTCAGCCACGCTGGGCCTCCCAGCTCCTCCTGCCCCTCTCCCAGCACAGATCTGGGGACTGGCTGAGTGCCTCCCCCCTCTTCCCCAGGTAGCAGCTCCCACCCCTTCTGTGCTCCCGAGCATCAGGATTCGGGATTTTGGAGATGGCACCGAGTTGCTAAGCAACAGTGCCAGGCTGCGCCTGGGTGAAGGCAGGGCCGCTAACACCATGTGACAGCACAGCCTCAAAACAAGAATTCAAACGGGCAGGTATTTGCCTGGAGCAGAGCTGAGCCCCACTCCAAACGGGGCTGCTGGTTCCAATGCGAGGGCACAGTGCCCAGAGAAGCCTTGGGCAGAGCCCAGCGTGGGCAGGAGGAGGGCTGGTGATTCTGCAGACCATGGCCACGTGAGTCCTCTGCTTCTGACCTTATGAGCAACTTTCTGCAGGGCTTTTTCTTTGGGCTTAATTATTCTCAATCCCTCTTGAAGCACACTGTAAGGATACAGAAATATTTCTGCATCCCCAAGGCCAGGGAAGCCTCTGAGATCAGCTCATCGCTCAGTGATGTTGTTTTTTTCTGTTTGTGGAGCGATTTTGTTTGTTTTCCTTTTGCTTTGCTTTTTAAAGAGAATCCTTCACCCTACCTCAGTCCAACTACTGAACAGCACACACACAGGAACATAGGCAGGCAGGGAAGAACAGCCAGACAAGGTCTCCTCCCTTGCACTGAAGTAATCCAGCAACACTCTCCTTCTGGGTAAAGCGAAGGATGTGCTTTAATCTTCCACCCATACAGCTTCAGAACTTCACTGCCAAACTCAAACAGCCAAGAGGAACAATTGGCAGCAATGGGAGTTCTCACACAGGACACGCACAACTCGGAACCAACACCAACACCACAGCTTTTCTGAACTCGGACCCCCACGGCACTTTGCAACAAGCACTGGATATCAGGAAGTAAAATTCAATCCCTGTACTTTGTGCTGTGGGAGCTGAAAACATCTTCAATACCATTACCATAAAACCCGAATGGTGCTGAGCATCCCGCAAAAGCTGCACTCAAATAAAGTCGGATCTGGTGGGGACACACTCTGGTCAATGTTTGACAGTCCCTTCACTTCCAAGACATGTGACATGCACAGGTTCTACGACTTATTAAACTATTAGGATACAGAAAAGAAACATACCAAGGAAGCTTGCATATGACTGTGTCCCAGGTTGTTCCAGCAAGAAAATTCAATTTCTCTTTGTTCCAGCATTAGCAAATTAGTCAGGGAGGGAGGGAGGGGAAGAAACCAAAGTATCCGCTGCATACCAATAAAGCCACAACCAACTCCAAACACTAAAGCTGTTGTTTCACACCAAATTGTGGACCAGCAATGAGCAAACAAAACCAAAGCTCCAAGAACTGCTGAACAGCACATCAACTAATTGCCTCTGTTTAATGGCATTCCATTTCCCCGTGCAAGCCAGCCTGTCCTTTTCCATTCCCCGGCTTTGGGTAAGCAGAATTTAAAAAAGGAAAACACTTAGCTGATCTGATCTGCATTCTTAGCTTCATGTAATGGCCCTTTAAAACTTAATCAAACTTAGCATGTTGAAAACAGTACAAACAAGGCAAACTGAGCTCTAGCGCACGCTAAGTGGCAGGAGAATCTCAGTTGGTAGAGTTACACCAACAGTACCCAGATTTGAGCTCTAACAGTCTATGACTCTATTTTCATGTACTAGATCCTTATATTTTCATTAAAAATATCCAGAATCCATTAATTTAGCAGTGGATTCATTAGAGATGAGAATGCTGGGGTATAGCCATGACCTTGTGTTTCCATTACAAGTTGTATTTCTCAACATGTTTTTTTTCTCCATGGCACTATCATAATCTCTTCCTAAGAGGCAGATGCACGAAATGAAGCTCTGATTAATTCAAGATGTGCTGTGCATCCCAAGTACACCTTGGCCCCACGACACAACTCCTGAGAGCCTGGCTCCAGCCCTGAAAAACAGCCTCTTGCCAGCGCCAGCTCTCGCTGCTGGGAACCTGAGCCCCAGATCCCTTGTCCAGAATTGAGCCCTTATCTCTAAGTCACTGGGAATGTGGGAATACCTTTAAGGGCCTAGGACTGGCTTCGTTTGGAAAATGGCTTGCGGTGCCGTGGGTTCCCAGCAGCAGCCAAGATTTTCTTGCTGTTCTGAGCCCCATTTTGGGGTGAGCTGCCAGGGAAGGGGGCTTGTTCTGCCATCCCTGTTGCAAACCCATCAAAGCTGGAGTCAATCCTATTTGGCTTGCCTTGTGGGCACAGGAGCAGACGTGCACTGGAGCATCTCGACTGTCGGGCTGTGTTTCTCTGTGGTTTGTTTGAAGGAACAGATGAAATAACCTAAGGAAATGCCTGCAGTTCACACAGGAGGTGTTGTGAGGTGACTTGCACAGTGACAGACACAGCCCTGCACATACAAGAAATGCACAGGCTGCTGTCTTGACAGATAAAATCCTAGCTCCCTAGAAATCCTTGTTCCAAGCCCATTTCACTTTGGTTAAAAGAAATTCAAATTTCAGCTTCTCCATTGAAGAAAATCAGCATGGCCTGCTCAGCTACTCAGCAGGGCCTTCTCCCTGTCTGCACATAACTTTATCCCTGCTCCTCACGTGGAGCAGAGACCACACACATCTGAGAACTCAGGAAAGCAAAGGTTTTGCAGCTGGAAGAAGAAAATCTGGGCACCGAGGGTACAGGGACCATGCTCTGAGCAGCCCCCAGCCCAGCAGCAGCCGCACACCCCTCGACCTGCTCCGCTCCATCTGTCCCGTGCCTGCTGCAGTCCTGTGGCTCTGTCTAAGCTGGTTGTGCTGTGACTAGGGCACACGAGCTGGAGCAGAAGTATTTTTAGCTCACAGTTAAATCTACGTCACTGGGCTGGAATCAGTTAGACAAGCATGAACGGTGTGGTGCGTCCCGGAGCCTCAGCGGCGACTCCGCCACCGAGGAGGGGGTGCTCACGCTAGGCAGGAACTACTGCTCCGAGCCTCTGAGAGGAGGGATAATGATGTGCACAGTGGCTGCACACCTCTGGAGCCAGTGGAGTGTCGAAGATTTTCATCTGTGCGGAAAAGCTGCAAAACCCAGCACCTCCTCAGTTTCAGTTAGAAGCTGGTGAAATCTGCAGACCATGTTCTGCACAGCCGCGGCAGCCGCTGTGCGACTTATTTCATGCAGTGGTACGGAAGTTGCACACGGTGGCATTTCATCAGTGAACAACAGACCCACCAACAGCCTGGGTCAAGAGCTTTATACTGCTCAGGCCTTTGGCACATGAACCAGTGCGAGAAGTTCCTAAAGATTTTACACCCAATACAGAGTTGCTATTGTTGAAGGAAAGGAGGTGCCTTAAAGCAAGGCTATTTTTACTGGATTTGAGTGATCAAGACTACTGCTCTGCTGCAGCACACAGCCAGACATGCACCCCTGCCCTGGTATGAACCGGCAGCAAGACGGATTCTGCTGGCACCAGAGCCCACCCACTTCATTCTGCCCCTGCCCCAGTGTCACCACCAGTCACCTGCCGCACTGCAAGAAGTCTCCGTCCCTAAGCATGCTGAAAGCCCAGCCCTCTGTGGGGCCTGGGGCCCAGCTGACAATTACAGAGACAGTCTGATGCTCCCAGGATGGTCTCTGCTAGAGGAGGTTATGGCTCAGATGAAGTCAAGGTGAGCAGCAGAGTGAGCCAGGGTTGCACTGGTAGTTTGCACACAAGAGTACCCTTGTTCTCCCTTCTGCGAGCTACTGGCCTGCTCCTTGCCAAAGCCCAGGTGGTTAAGGAAGGAAAGTGCTGGTAGAGTCACAACAGGGAGGAGGTGTCGGCAGCAGAAATACAAAACCAGAAGCCTCAGCGGATGAAAGTGTTTGAAATGTGTTCGTGATGACCCACTTTCTCCTGCACGGAAGCCAAAGGGGCTGGCAGGTCCTGCATGGCCCTGAGCAGCCCGAGTGACAGGCTGGGCACAGGACAGGCACCGCATCCAGGGCTAAAGCACCACGAGAAGCTTCCTTCCACCCGAGCCCTGGCTGCAGACACCACAACAGAGAGACTGCCCAGTGTTCCCGTGCTCTCCCTGAGAGCCAGCAACGCATCCTCCACTGAGAATCAGCAATCCAAGTGGGCCTGGGCAAGCAGTCTGGTCCCAAGCTGGCAAACACTCCCTGAACCGGGAGCACTGCCTGGCACTTCATGATTTCTCACATCCCCTTCCCAAGGGTGCAGGGGCACTGGCTGCAGGACCACTACTGCTCACCCTTCCAGCCACGTAACCCGCTACCCAGCACCATGATACCCCCATGCCAGTGTTTGATTTGGGTTGCAGAGAGCTCTGGATGGCTCAGTGAGGGCAGGGCCAGGGCAGAAGGCATTGGCAGCAGCACTGCAGTGCAGGGAGGAGGCGATGCCAAGCTCGGCCGGGAGCAGAGGGTGGGCTGGGGGAGGCGCAGAGGTTGTTCTCATTTGAAACCCTACAGTGAAACCAAGTCTTAAGTCCAACAGCTGCTATTTTTCCCCCCTCTTGCATGCTCCATCTTTTATATTCCAAAATAGTAATAATTATGAGTACAAAGAGATCCATGGTTTCTGTCTGCAACTGAAGCACGAGGGTGCTCATTGTGTAACAGCAGACGAGCAAATAGAAAGGTTACAGGGTTTGTAATCAATAGGAACACTTTTTTCCTCTGTGAAACACAGCAGCTTTTGGTAGAATCACTTGGCTCCTGTCCAGAACCTCTTGAACAGGAGCAAAGCTGCTACGCTGGCCCCATTCCACTTTCCTTCATCCTTGAGCAGCAGTAAGGTCACACGTACAAGCAGGATGCCCACAAAGACAATAGCTGGCTGAACAGAACGCAGAACAGGACAGAGGGTGATCAAAATACATCAATATATCAGCTAACAGCAGCAGACCAAAACACTTCTCATATGGCCTGTCCTCCACAGATGTCAGAACATCCTATGGTGTATGCAGGTCTACTCTTTCACAACAAAAAGAAGCAATTGCATGATGAAAGGTGAAGTGACTGGCCCAGGATTACACAGTAGGTTAAAGTCAGGGCTGGCACATGTTGCCTGGAACACACAGTAGTAAGGACAGCATTGCTCAACAGCCCAACACTGTGTCCAGCTCTATTTATCAGAGCAGCTTTGAGGAGAGGCAAGGTATTAACAGGGAAAACAAGAATACAAGGTCTAGCATGAACAAACAGGTAAGTAAAATCCAAGATCTTGGATTTTAGATGTGCTTTTACGGGGACCCAGCTAAAGTTTCTAATTGAAACAAGCCCTAGGATCCAAGGCTGTTCTGTGTAAGTGCAACATCCACCTATCAACTAGCCATAGACATCAATAAGGTGACGTCTAGTGACCACACAGAAGTGCCCTCAGCGTGGTACAACTGAGATACTCACCAGCGTTCAGGTGACAGTCTTTAATCTGGAACTGAAGCTCATTTTCATTTGGAATATCCTTCCATGTTGCAAGGAAGACCTGGCGCTCTAGGAACGAGAAAGACCATCAGCACTCCTGGATCCCCACAGGACCAGAGCATTAATTAACTCACTGCAGAATGATACAAGGTAGAGACACAAAAGATCTTTTGGCTCATGTTTTTCCCTGCTGTGGTCAGATCCAGGATTTGCTCCTAGAACAAACCCAGTCTCACCATAAAAGCAGCAGAGCTTTGATGGATTTTGGAACCCCCAGACCAGTCTTTACCATATCACCTGTTTACAAATGAAGGACAGGCGGGATTTGCCAAGAAGGAAGGAGACCCAAATAATTAGTGAATTAGTGTTCGTGGAAGTTGGTTTTCAAGCAACTCCCCAGCCAATTCAAACAACAGATTAATAAAGGTGACCAGGAACACATGATTCATAGCGCAAGTGGTATGGGGGCAAACCCAAGACCTATTTGAGTGAAATAAATCTTCCAAAAAAAATTCAAAAAACCCATGAGCTTTTAAAGAAAACAGATCCAACCTGCTTGTGTGGCACAGAATCAGAGCAGACAACTTGGGTTCTGGAAACTACTGGTGCTGCAGGACAATGGTGACAGGCTACCACCCCACTACAGAGCAGTTCAGGCTGCTGAGATGCACTGGCACAAAGGTCATGGCCAAGCACAAGTGAATCTCAGCCACAGGACACCTGCACCCAATCTGGCCGAGGGAGGCTGACCACAGGCCTGAGAGCACTCACCCATTTTGCCATCCTCTACGAAAAGCACATTGAGAGGAATTAGGCAGCTGAAGTAAAAGACATCAATGTTGTTTTTCACAGCCACCTGTTATAAAAGAAACAGGGGGGGTTAAAGCTCCTTTATCAACTGGAAGTCCAAAGGGATCCCAAGATTTTGCACAGTCTCGTAGCCTGTCTGTGCACCCTGGGTGCCCTTTCCCGAGCAGAGGCCAGCTCTGAACGTGAGACTACCTGGAGAGAAGCCGCCGAGCTTCTGGGTAATTCCAGACAAGGATCAGCCTCACTCTCTGTGCGCACTCCATTTTCACTAAAAGCTGCTCAATCTTCTCCTACGAGCATTTCACTGTGCTGCCACAGAGCCATTTGCACTGATGGGTCACAGCCAGCATCCTTGCTCTTTTCTGCTCCCGTTCAGCTTCTCCTCCCCTCACTGCTTCGATATCCAAGGTAAATTCACACTTGCTGGCTGTGCACAGCTACTCTCACACCCACCCTATTGCACACGAGCCTCTCCATCACCCCCTTTGCCATCTCGCTCTTGTAATTCCCCAGCTCCAAACCCCTGTGCATTCTTTATTTTCACTCCCAGCTCTCAGTCATGTCTGAACATGCAGACTCCTTGATCAGTTGTATCTAAGCCTGCACACTCTCCAAAAACCCTGCGGTGGGTGCATTGCCTGCATCTCCTGGGTCTCCTGCCTTCACTTTACACCTCAGTGAAAGCTACAGAGCAAACACGTGCTGGGTGTTGACTCCTGGAAGAAGTCCTGTTACAGAGCAATCAGGGCAGGGAAGAAAAGATCTCTGGACAAAAGACTTAATTCTCAGTGTCATTAAGCTCTGCCAGCCAGGGGGATGCACTGGATTGCCTCGTATCACACACCGGCCACGCTGCCGACAGATCTCTGAACACGGAGAGCAACCCCATTTTCAGTCTTCCCCAGGCTAGAGCTGATGGCACAGCAGGAGCACTCTGGAGGTCTGAGGAAGTGCACTGTTGTAATATAACACAGAAAAGGTGAGCTCTGGGCTTCATTTCCATGGCTCTCACACTCTCCTTACGCCGTCCCGCCCAGCACAGCTCAGCAGACCCTGCCATTGCTCACAACGAAGGAAACTCAGCCTGTGAGAGAGATGTAGAGTCGAGGTGGTGTGGGGAGCCCTGAACTTCAGGAGCCATTTGAGCTCCTACTTCCATTGAAAATACCAGAAGGAGTTCTCCTATTCACAAAGCAGACTGTGCTAAAAGCTGAGCCAAGAAAATACATTTGCCGCTACCAAGATCTACACCAAGACAAACTCCATTCACACTAATAATCACATATATTAGTGTTCTGCTGAGAAAATCTATTGTCTCATAGTGGCAGGTTCAGAAAGACATCCCCAGATGTCGGTAAAACCAGCTGCAGATAGACAAGGGAGGGGAATAAAACAAATAACTCTAATGTAAGACAGCTGATTAGACAAGAACGTGAGCCAGAAGACAGTGGTAGGAGGCCAGGCTCCCAGATGCACTCTTCCAGCAACTGGGAAGGTCCCAGAAGTATACAGAACAGCAGAAAGGTAGACATGAGAGCCTGTGGGGTTTCTGCTTTCAGCCATCACTAAAGGTAGCAGCTTATATTTAATTCCGACAGTGTAAACCAGCTTAAGAAGGGATTAGTTTAAAACCCACTAAAACCACATAAATGATGGTGCAACCTATAAAAAACTGGAAATGGTCCTGTGTAACAGGGAGCTGTTACCCTCTCTGACTGCTGGCGTCATCCTCACTAGTTGGAGTGTCCAGTGTTTGAGCTGGAGGCATCAAAGCCAGAGAGGTAAAAGCAAATTGGTGGATGGACCAACGTGATTCACCTCTGCAAAATGTGATGGAGCAGACAGGGTGAGCAGCCAAAACAGCATCTCTGAGTCTGCGAGGGGAGAGCTGGGGGGAACAGCAGTGTGGCTATTCCTGGTGCTAAGCTTGGATTTAACAGTCACGGAGATGAGCCAAAAGAGGGAACATTTAGGATAAACATCTGGGAAAACCTGATAGTGAGAATTATTAAGCAGCACAAAATTCTCCTGAGGAAGAGAGAGGCTCCTGTGCTTGCAGTCTTTAAAATCAGCCTTGACAATGCTCTCAATAAGAGGAACTGTAGCAAAACAACAAAGCATAGCAGGGACTACACTGCGTGACTTAAGATCTTTTCCAACCCTGATTTAATGATTAATTGCCTTGCCTTAGAACAACAGAGATTACTTAGCTTTTGTAGCTAATTGCTGTTGCCACACAACAGCAGTTCCCTACAAGAGGGGCTGGAAAGGAGTGCCTTCTCTCCATCATGGTTCTAGAGGCTCACTCCAAATTAATATGCTAACCCTGTCCCTGCAGTTATGAGAATGCTATAAAAAGGTACCTGCTGACCTGCTTCTCAACTCCACAGAAACACACTGAGTAAGCTGCTTTGGCTGTACTCTGGAGAGCTACACAATTAAAGATGCTCTGAAGTGCAATTTCTTCCCAGCAAAGGCACACGCCAGTCTTCCTCCCAAACTGCATCACTGGGTCAGTAATGACATCACGTGTCACCTTGCAAGAGTCTGTAAAGATGCAGAAACCAGCTGTAACAAATCACTTTTGTGAACAGAAAAGGAAAAAGCTACAGTCTTAAACCTACAGCTCTGGGACAAGACTGCTAAGCTCTTCAAGACTACCCTCCATCGCAGCGCCATGTACTTCGCCCGAGCAGCCAGGCATGTGCTATTATCGCTATGGTTGCCAAGATTTGGTCTGTCTGCAGATAACTGGATGTGGAAACTTACACCAAAAGAGAGGCTAAGAGGCCCTGCCAGTTGATAACAGCTTTCCAAGGTCACACCTCAACCTCTGCACTGCCACATCAGGAGCACCCAATGCCACCTGACAAGCCACAAAAGCAACAGCAGGCAGAACACAGATCCACATCAGCACCCGTGAGAAACCAAGCAGCTGAAAACAGCCACTTGCCCAAACAATCCAGTGCTCCCTGGGTGGGAACATGGACCTCATACAATCAATGCCAGCCGTTGAGACGTCTCTCCAGGTTTGACATAATTGAAAGAAACCTTGCATTCAATAAATCCTCCAGTTCAGACTGACTTTGCCTATGGCTTTGCAGGTTTAACCTGCCAGCCTGGACGTGAACTATTGAATCTTCAACAAGACCTTCAGCTTCAGACATTTCAAAGTTGAAGCAGAAGCATTTTAAACAAAAATGGCTTTCAAACTGTGATCTTTCTGAAAGGACTGAAAAACCCAATATTACTGCCTTGTAAATTTAGTCAAGCAGAGTATGAAACTTCTGAGAGATTAAATTCAAAAGGTGCCAGATCTTCACGTGATGCTTCACTGCTAAAAGGTCTGAGCCCACTGAAAACTGGCACAGGGTTCCAAATCACTTACGTCTTGCTTTTGATTTGACTACACGAAGCAGCACCTCTCGAAATAATCCTGGAATGTACTTGCTCACCTTCCAGTATGAGCACCCTCCTAACATCCTTTCTTGCCAGTGCAACCTCCCAACAGCCCACACAGGGGAGGATGTACCCCAGGAGAACAATGATGAGCTGTTTTCTTCAGTAGCGTAGGTTTCTGAGCTTTAAAAATCCAGACTTGAGCATGAGAACTCACTTCCAAAGTCAAGTCTGAAGGCAACACAGATGCTTTCCATCAGCAGCAAGTACACAACATACCCACTTGGAATCCCATTAGCACCTACACTAAATTAAGGATTTACTTCAAGTTTGGTTTTGCTTTAGAGCCTGGCAACAGTCAAACCATCAAGGCGAAAACTCCTCTCCTCTGCAGTCTGTTTTCGCTCTGCCAGCACAAGGTCACGGCTCACTCTGCAACAGCCTGCCGGGTGCCCCAGGGAGCGCTGACTATTTCACTTCATCTTGTTTGACAGGTAGGGCTCTCGGGATCCCATGGGCTCGAGACAGCCACTGCCAGCTGGATGCGCTCCCCACAGGCACAGCCTCGAGCCCGGGCAGCGGAGCTGTGCACAGACAACCAGGCTGGGTGCTGCACCCCCGGCTGCACCTGTCGTCTCTGGGCACGCCGCTGACGTCAGCGGGCAGGGAACAGCAAGTTCCTGTGAGGGGTGCGCTCTCGTGTGTACCTGGCTGCACTTGAAGTTCAAAATGTACATTTTATCAAATGTGCTGTACCAGGTGCAGACCTGCCCGGCATCCGCAAGGCAACAGCTTCCCGCGGCTGAGCTGGGAACCAGCTGCAGACGCCAAGCTGTGATCGGAGTCTGTAATTCATGGAGCTCCCCGGGGGGGGGTCTGTTCTCTGCTGGAATAAGACCCTCTCCTAGAGAGGCTGTTAAGAAAATAACTGAGGCAATGAAGCCAAGAAAGCACCTTCCACATTCGGCCACCCAAGGCTGCTCTGCAGTGCCTGCTCTGGTAGCTCTGACGCAGCTCACACACAGGCAGCCGTTGTGCCATTCATCGAGCAGGCTCTGAAGAACATCTGCTGGCTGGACTTGCTGCTCATGACGACTCCCAGCCTTGTTTCTATGGAGAGCTGAATGTGTGAAAGTAGTGAGAGCTCTGCATTTCTGACCCGAGACCCATTAACACTTGTGATGAATGAGAGCTCCAGTGGTTCTGCATTGCACGTGAGACTAAGGAGTGAAGGAGCAGCAGTGATGAGTTACAGCACAACTGAGCAGGGAAAGACAAGCGTGACCTCGTGCATTAGCAAGACCAATCTTTCCTCAATGAAGAAGCTGCCCCTTCATCTGCCTTCACAGAAATGTTTTGCCAAACCCACTGGAAGAAAGAGAAGTGTTCTGCACCTCACACTGCTGACAGCCAGGCAGAGGTCTGTGCTTCCCAGTGTCACTCTTCCGAAGGAAATGCAGCTGGCAGATCCTTCCCTTTCAATACTCATCACATCATTTTACAGGCATTTTTAAAACCCAAAGCTTCTTCCAGCTGCCTGCTTGGTAGCTGCAAACAACCCTGGCAGCTGCCAGCAGGTAACACTGGGGAATGCAACATACTGATTGTCAACTGTGAGTGCGGATCCCAAGAGAACGGCAATGCTCCAAGTTCAGGCAGATTTGCTGCTGCTCTGGGAGTCCCCACAGCTTGTTTTTGATTGTATCGTCTCCTGCAAGCAGTTACCACTGTACAGAAAAGATTATCTTGTTTGTGCCATGACAGGCCAGGTCCAAGCTCCAAAACTCCCATTTCCAGGGTCACTGGAACAACTTCTGTACTCAAATGAACAAACTGAGTATTCTGATTTCACAGCTATTTCACAGCCCTTGAAAGGCTGTTTATTAGGACAGTGGTTCTCTTTAGCATAGAAAGGCTCTCATCTCTTATTCCAAAATTGACTTGACGAAGTATCTGGGAAGAGTTATTATAATACTCCTCACCAACGCAAATCCTGATTTCAGAACCCATTTTCCTCTTTGTGAGCTCAAGGTCTCTTATCCACTCCAATTCCTCCACCAGGTACCAGCCTACATGTCACCAGAGGGGTTCCACTGCTTGGGCTGGTTAAAGACAACTGGAGGACTCGGGCAAGCCCGCACATCCACCAGAGCCCCCTCACTGGCTGGCAAACAAGCCACAGCTACTAGACACTTGTGAAGCTCCACACAGCCTCTCACTCCCCTTTAGGCACTTTTGTTACTGCTTGTGAGCGCCGTGCTGTGTGGAGGCAGCTCTGGGCAGGGGGACTACAACACCCACAAGTGACAAAGGCTGAGGAGGCACCACAGGAGGGTCCCCAGCACACACAAACAACTCAGATTTTCTTTAGCAACAGCTATGATCCAAAGGCTCTGACAGCAGCTTTATCATCTGCAGGAAGTAAAGACAACGAGGCAGAGAGCAGAGATGAATCTGTTCAGTCCTAGTGCTGTGCCCAGCCTAACTTCAGCTTGCTGGGCTGGGTGCTGCATCTGAGTCAACAGGTCAGATCAGCAGCAAAATCATTGTCCTTGCTTTGGGACCGGAGGAAGAAGCCTGCTGTTCATTATCTCAAGATGCAAGGTGATTGGCAAGCAAAGAGAAGACTCTTCAGCTGGGAACCAAAGTTGTATTTTACCCAGGTGAGGCTCTGAAAATATTTCAGTCTCCCTCATCTTCTTGTGAAAATGGCATTTTTGTTAACTTGTCAAATACTTCAGTTTCTTTCCATGATTATAAATGCTAAGATTAAACCAGCTGTATTGAGTGAGAGATTAGAAATGGTAATAAAAATAACCTGAACAACAAGAACTTGAATTTATTACTTATGAAATAGTTGCCTAAGGAACATACAACTAAGCTTTGAAATTTCTAATTAACATGACAAAAAGTTGAAAGCTATCAGTTTGGTTACTTTAGGATTTATTTTTCTTGTTACTAAAACAAAAAAAACCACCAGAACAGGAGATGAACATAAGGTCCTCAGGTTCAAACCAGCCCTGCATCTGCTTCAATGTTCCCCAGCTCAGAAAAAACACATTAAGCAAATTCAACTTGATGAGTGTTTTGGTTCTTCAATGAATACAGGAACATTTGTATTCTCCACTCCTATATTATGCTATAAATTGTTCCCTAAGTAGGTCAGCAAAACGATTTCTGAATGTTTCAAGACAGATAATTTCTACATCAACTCGCAAAACAAAACCAGAGCCTTAGCTGTCAGAGCAGTGACAGATCCCCATCAAACCCACTGCTGTCAAAAAAGTAAGGGGAGTGCTCTTTTTAACTTGGCATCTGCTATCGTGATTCAACTCTCTGCAGAGAAATATACTATTACTCCATATGGCAGTTTCCCCAGTTGTAAAAGGGCAGCCAACTTCTATGGCAATGAGAGTGCTAGCAAATTAGCAGCTAAGTCTGGCACTAATGAGTGCTCTGCTGTCTCAATAGAAGGTAGCTGGAGGTCTCCTCCCATGTTTTCTCTTTGCTTTGTTCTAGCAGAAGATGCTACAAGAAACAAACTGTGTTCTGATTCCTTCAGAGATTTAATAACCCAGATACTTCACTTCCTTCCTGATCAAAGGAAGCAGCAACTTGAGCAAGCCTCGTCACGAGAGTCCCCAGTGAGAGGCAGATTGGGACCATCACCTCTAGAGACTTCCAAACTTCCCTCAGAGCAGGAGGTGGATTTTACCACAGCTAACCCAAATGCCCTGAGTCAACCTCATCCTTGTGACCTGGATCCAGGTTCTCCACAAGCTGGAAGGGCCCTCTGCGCACGACACGCGCATGTAGTTCATTCTCTCCGCATGTTCCCCCACTGCATGACTGAGCTCAGAGCTGGAGTGTGGGACTGCTCGTTTGAGCGCCAGAGAAGCTATTTCGAGCTGTTTGCCCAAAGACTCATCAATAAGTCATAAGTCCCAGAATGGAAGTCAAAAGAAGGGAAAAAACAGTTGCTCAGACAGAATAAATAGTAACTTCCATCACGTTCTCTTAATCTAAAAAGAGAATGAACTGCTTCAAAATATTCCCCTTTACGTGCTGCTACGCTACAGGAACCCAACCTTGTTCCACCTCCTGGAGACTCGAGGCGAGCAATGTGCTACAGTGAAAGTTAACTGCAGTATCTTTGAGATACAGGGAAAATCATCCTGGAGAACCCAGCTACATAGAGCAGAGGCAGGAGTCACTCTGAGCTCTGCTCTGCAGAGCAGCTGCACAGGGCAGCAAGAGGGAAGAGTCTCCTTCCAGGGACAACCGCCCAGTGAGCACTGCGAGACCAACGCCCCGCAGCACACCAGGGCTGACAGAGAGTCTCTGCTCCCAACCAGGAGGGAACTTCTCCTTGGATCTGTCACGCCCTTATCAGATTGGCAGCCCAACTGGACAACAAGCCCCTTGTAGGGAACGCTGTCTCCGCAAATACCAACAGCCTCGTTAATGACACATTAGCTGCTTACATCACTTCTCTGCCTTTCCCAGACACATCTGCTTGCCTTGAATTAAGCTGGCCGGGGCAGGGATGTGCCAGTGCCTCGTAAAGCACCCTGGAAGTTAAAAGCACTACAGAAATACTCGGCAGCTGCCACCTTTTCTGCTCAGTTCCTGCCGACAGCGCTCGCTCCACCACAGGCCCGACTCTCCCTGCTCACAGCAGCTCCAGTTTGTAAGCGCAACCAAACACCATGCCCAGCTCACAGAGAGATTTACTGGAGCACAGATTTTAATCTACACAGATGCAAGCAGTGGGTTTGAGGGGTCTAAAAAGGCTAACTCAAAAAAGTGTCTGCTTCAGTCCTCCTGGAAGAGACTGGAAAAAGGACCAGGAAGAAGTTTTGGGCAGATTCCTGGCCTACACCCATGAGCTCTGACTGCTTACCCTGTACACATGGTATTTTATTACTAGAGTCCTACCACATTGTGATGAACTGAACAAACTGGGCTGAGCGCCTGCCAACCTCCCCCCTGCCCAGAACGAGACAATCCTCACCTGGAGATTGTTCAGAGGCTCCATTTTCATGACTGGTCCCAGAGTGTTGAGGGGCAGGGAGACATCAATGCTTTGGTTTGGCATCAGAGGTGTGTGAATGGCCAGGGGGGTGCTCGGGATGACCCCAAAGCTGGGCAAGAGAAAAAGAGAGGTGATGAGAGCAACACTGCATCACCCAACACCTGCTCCCTTTCTGCCAGGCACGAGCTGGCTCATCTTCCCATTCTTTTATCCCAAGACTGCAGCGAGTGCAATTGGTAGCAGCAGGAGAGGTGGGAAAGCAGCTCTTTCCAAAGCACAAGTCAAGGCAGAAAGCAGTGACAGGAGAACAGCATCTAGAGGAGAGTTAAGAGTAGTAACTGTACATGGAGCATGTGCTGACACGCTGCAATAGGAAAAATTGCTGGTTTACTGCACAGGATTTAAACTTCTTCCCTCCTTGAGAAGCACCATGTGGATGTGGCCAGAATACAGCTTGATGTACGGGGAAAAATCACAAGCAAACCAGCTTTCTTCAGGGCAATTTGCATGACATTTGCATACAGCAGCGTTGTAAAACTCTCCAGAAAATATAGCAGTCCAGGGAGAACATTTACTAAGACTTACTTAGCATAATGTCTTTTGTAAGTAAATATTATTCATCCCAAGAAATCTCAAATTCGCAATGCTAACAGTGATATTACAGAGATGGTTTTCAGTGGATCTTTCACATAGAGAACCTTTTTCCGGTGAAGGGATATTAGGAACTAGGGGAACGTTTCAGACAGATGTTGTTCTTTACAGTCTTGATAAGAATTAGCCTGGTCCTTGCTCAGGATAACACAGAGCAAAGCACAAAACAAGCTCTCTGACTGGAAAGGGAGTTTGTGGGCAGACACCGTGGCTGTGCTGCCATGTCGTGTCTTTTGGCTGAGATGGGTTTCTGAGAACAATCTGTATACTTCAAACATTCAAGTGGCTGCTCCTTCTGACAAAATCATTCTGCTGCCAATTAGAGGGAAAACGCGTGCCACGGGCTCTCACCATGCAACTTCTTCCTTCACAAACAGCTTTATTAACGAGAGCTGTACTTCCAGACAGTCTGAGGGGCAGCACAGCAATTAAGTCAGGAGGCAGTGGCATTACAGATTGATACTTGTACAGCTCAAATGTTTGCCTGTTTATGTTCTCACTGTCCTCGGGGCATTTACTGGCTATAAAATCACTAACCTGCCTAAAAACTCATGAGGCTGCTTTAAAACCACAGAGATTAAATGGGGCAGATGCTGTTTCAGAGCCAGGAGAATGATGGGACCGTCTGCCACCTGTTTCCTCATAGATTCATCAGTCTGTACTTTCAGCCCCTTCACACAACTCTGGTGTGATGGAGAGTTCAGGTGAGACTACCCGGCTGTTTCCATGACTGCGCTGCATACCTACATCCAAGCACTCCCTAAATCTCCTCTCACAGGAGCACACAATCTTATTAATGCAGCGAACAACATGTGTTGATTTCTTACCTGTTCTTATTGAACTGAATGGCAAAGTCGGTCATGTGCTGCAGGGCCTTATTGGTAAAGTTCATCTCCATGTAGATGTGTCCCTGCCTGTGGCTGAATGTGCCCGAGATCTCCAATCCTTTAGCCTTCACTGCAGGCAGCCAAACCTGGAACAACAGAGATGTCACTCAGCGAGAAGCTTGGCCTGAAGATAACAAACAAGCACAGTCTTCCAAACAACACAAAAGTCCTGAGTGCAGAAATCCAGCTCCATTAGCACATTAAGCCCACAAAGATTGGAGAAAACAAAGGGAAGATAACGACATTGGGTGTTGAAAGGATCAAGCTCACCAATGAGAAACAAGCTTGCTACTCCTAATCTGTATTAGTTCAAACACTGACAAAATAATTCCAATATACTGCAGCCCCGGTGTGTGCAAGCAACAGTGAAAGGTGGTGTCCACCACACTAACACAGACTTACCAAGCCTGCTGATGGACAGGGTTCTCCAGGAACTTGTAGGTCAAGACTAAAGGCTGAACCAAATCAAATCACAGGGCTGTTTGGGTTCTAGATTCCCAAACAGTCTTTGCAGAAAAAACCCAGACAAAAATTTGAGTGGTGCAGAATGAAGTACCACTCAGCTCAAAGTGACCGGGTTCTTTTGTACTTGGTCTTGTGTCCAGGGTGAGACTTATGAGCAGCTAAAGAACAAAGGCTTCAAGTATGCTCTGCAGTTCCTGGAGAGCCTGGATTTCATAGGAAGACTAAAGTTTATTCACCCATTGACCATTTACTAAGACTGTTAGTTTTGGTTTATTCCCTTTCAGGCACAAAAGGCTGATCCTGAACTCCCTGTGGCTACTCCACAGCCTTTCCCAGAACCATGTTCTGCATCCCAGGAACCCTCCAGACTAAGCACACTTCTGTCAGCACATCCACCACCTCAGCCGCTAACGGAGCGTTCAGCTGCATTACACCGCGGCACACTCACCTTCATCCCTTCACTTTATGTTCACTGTTATGTTGGATTCCTCCAAATAAACAAACCTTCTATGAAAGTCACAGCAAACTGTACCCTGCCCACAGTTTTCTGGGGAAACTTGCTAAGAAGCAGGACTATTTTATATAAGTCATTCTTTAGAGTAATATTGTTACAGGCAAAATGAGGAAACTGCTTAAAAGAACAAAAGTCTGTAACTAACAACATGGTCTCCAACAGTTACTCGACCTGGGAAAAGCCCAGGGAATCCCTAGGGGACTGAGTTGAATTCAGGTGTCCTGAGACCAACAGTAAAGGGGACAAGTGAGCAATCTCAGACTTCCTGCAGCCTAAGGTAAGGCCACACACTGAGGATGCTCTTTTTCCTTACGTACAGACTTTGGAGCCACATATCCTCCAGGAGCCATTCCTATGCCAGATGAAAGCTCGAAAAGATCGTTGCTCACCACCGCCGGGGTGGGCGACGGGGCGAAGGTGGCTGGCACGGGGGAGGGAATGCAGTTCTGCCCCACCTGGAGAAGTTAGAAAGAACAAGCACTGATTAACATCAAACATGAAGAACACTACTTATTAAATAAAGCATGAACTTAGGCAACATCCTAAATATTTTAAAGCCGTTTGCAGCTTCCCCACCGAATTATCAATAGTGTTAAATAATGCATCTGAATTCCAAAGCTGTTGGCAAATAATCCCTACACTCGGCTATCACCTGAACCATGCAATAGCTTTCACAACATCTTTTATAGCTCCACTTATCTATTCCCAGCGTAGAGCAATCTCTCTGCTCCATCTCTCCTCTTCATAAAGACAATACACTTTGTGGATCTACCCTACATAAACCCAGAGAAAAGAAAAAATGCTTCAAATTCCCCCAGCTACAACAGCCTTCAGGAATCTGCAAGATTTTGCATATCCAGAGACAGTAAGGGGCCACAATCGTATTGTGTTCTCCCACCCAAAGCCAGAGCTCTGCGCTCGCAGCTCTGTGGTCCAGAAGGTTCACTACATGAAGCACAAGGAGTTGTCTGTGTCTGCCAGAGGACAACCCTCCTGCAAGAAGGGCAATCCTTTTCTCTCAGGGCTTAAATGAGGCCACCAAACCCGGAGCATTAACCTCTACACGCCCAGCTCCTGGGCAGACAGTCACACTTGGGTCAGACTCCCAAGTTCTCCATTGTAAGCAGGAAGAATTACATGCTTGGGAACAGGATTCACCAGTCAGCAGCCCAGAAACAAGCAGAATAACTAAGGCAGGCAGTAGGAAACACAGGTGACAGGTCTGGGTCTGAAGTCTCACTGCTGCTCTGTGCTGAAGAACCCATGCGAGATGTACTGTTTTGATCAGCCCTATGGACAGGGACCATGGGTGGGTTTTACATAGCTGCTTGGTGGGTTTCTGCTGTCCCAGGAAGGCAGAGACCTGGCTTGGTAGGTGTGGTCTCTACAGAGTACCTGGTGTGCACTGCCTGGGGGCTACAGGCATACTGTACCATTCCCGTGCTGAAGTTACACATGAATGCAAAATTCACAGGGAAAGGAGGAGAGAGAATGACTGCAACCATAACAATGGTCTCTGAAAAACCCTCACTCCAGAACTGAGTATGTGTTCCTCACTGAATCGCTGAATCGCTGGCTACATAGTAATGGGAAGGGGGACTGGAGCTTTCTCCAGCAGACTGGTTTTGGCTGTGTGTTGGAGGAATGCTCCCTCCTGCCTACTGTGTCTTCAAGTCTTCTTGCATCCTTTTCCCAAGCTTTCCTGGAAGAAGCTGGTTGTATTTGAAGCCAAGGGTGCTTTGGAAGCAGACTGAAACCCTCCTATGTCCTGGCAAGAGCTCTGGGTACTAGGTCACTCAGAAAGCACAGGCACAGAGGAGGAGGCAGGTGGCAGAGCTCAGCATTGGCCACACATAGCAGGAAAGCTCAGAGTACCTGATCCTGATGCCCAGAAAGAGCCTTATGTGTTTGGGAGGAGAAAAGCACTGCATTCAGACAAGTCCATGGTGACACTGGGTTAGGGTTGCAACAGAACAGGCTTTATGAACAGAACGCAAACGTCCTTGGCCTTTCAGTTGCCAAAGCAGTTGCACAAGGACTGGGGCACCACCACTGTAATACTGGTGCTCAAATTAACAGCTCTGAGAAAGAGGAGCTAAGCAGATGGAGTCAAAGCTCTGGCCCTGGTTGCTCTTAGGAAAGCCCAGGTGGCAGCTGGACTCAAAGCAACATAGGTGGGACCGTGTGTTTCAGTTGTGTTTGTCCATTTTCAAATATCTCCCAGTGTATAACGGGTGAGGTTGTATTCAAAACCCTGAGCTCTGAGCGGCTTTTTGAATTGGGGAAAAAAACGGAATGGCACTTACTGCCGGGCTTCCTCCAATGCCCCCGCCAAGGTCACTGCCAAGCTGAAAGAGAGAAGGAGAGAGAGGAGAGAAAGACCGAGTTCATTTAAGCCAAGTGTCAGATGGCCAGAGTGCTGCGAGCGCGTCTCACTCATTTGCCGCATACAGGACAGACAGAAACACAATGATGGGAAAGCACAGGGAACAGAGGGGGTTCTTGGCTGCTGTGTGAGCAGAGGTATTTGCAGAACTACCCCCCCACACCTACACTGGATAGGAGTGCTTTGTAGGTCAATTAAGAACAAGCTCTCATCCCTTCTTGCGATTCCTCATCCACATCAGAAACCCTGCCCAATTCACATTTTACGCATCAGTGCTTTCCCCTTCAACCCACCACACCGGCTGTCAGCAGCCCTGAGCAGCTCCACAAACCCAGTGGGGTAACTGTGAAAGGGAGTAAAAAAACTGAC
This sequence comes from Tapera naevia, assembly GCA_033556795.1. NCBI lineage: Eukaryota > Metazoa > Chordata > Aves > Cuculiformes > Neomorphidae > Tapera > Tapera naevia. The sequence goes on from JAUMJJ010000220.1 coordinate 2,490,959, forward strand.
AGGAAGCTCACTTCCTGAAAGTGTTCATTTCCTAGGGAATAGCTATGAACTATGGGAAAACACAACGCACCTTGGCTATGTTCCTCTGACCCGCGGCTCTTCCCATTACAACAGCTCAGACAGGTGGGTTTTGCCTTCCCATTGAAGACATTCCCCTCCCTCAGACAGGAAGAAACCAGCTTCACCATCTAATGGGCCACTCAGGTAGTAAAGAGACCTTACGCTGTGCGAGGGTACTTCAGTACCAATCTCTGCCAAGCTACGGAGCCACAGAGTGATACGACTGACACAGCCACTGCGTATCACGTGCACAGCCCTCCACGAACACCAAACCCTCTCTGCAGCCCTTCTGCCACACCACCCTGCTGCCCACCTACAGCTGTCCTACCGGAAACTCCCTTTGCAGAGCATCCAGACCACCTCCTCAGTGACAAAGCCCGTTTTTTAAACATCCACACAATTTCTTACGCTCGAGTGATCCGGGACAGACTTTGGTCACATTCAGACAAGGATCACGCCCTGATGATAGACATGCAGGATGAAGCAAGTTCAGGGGCAAGGTAGGAGCCAGTTCTGTGGGGAAAAGGCTGGACTGGCAGACCACAACACCACCATTTCCCTTGTAGATGGTTTTGCTTTTCCATCTGATTTGGGTTTGGGGAGTTTGTTTGCTTTAAAAAAGCATTTGACAAACTGGGCCAACAAAGACTTTGGGTTTGTTGTTCAAATATACGCTGATGTCCTAAGATACTGAAAAGCCCACACTATGTAGCCGAAACAGAAGCTGCCAGCAGTGCCTGTGCTTAGAGCCAAGAAGGCTCCAATCTTTTCCCTCTGCACAAAACACTTGGAAATGCAGCTTTCCTCTGGTCCCCACTAGCCTGGCCCCTGAGAGAACTCACAGCAAATGTGTTTTATGCTGGTCAAGAGAGACCACAAAGCTCCACATAAAATGATAAAACACCTTGAGAACAGCAGCAAAGTTGCAAGGTGGTGTCTTACAAGATCACTAGCCTCCAAGACACCACAAAATTGTACAAACCCCTGCGCTATCCTGGATCTCCCTTCCATTTCCTGCCCCTTTCCTTCACCTGGTCCCCACAGGAGCCCCCAATGCAACACTGGCTACCATAAGGAGGTGATGGAGGAGTACAAATCATACACTTTTTGCCTCTTGTTAAGAAGCCTTAAGAACTGTTTTTCTGTGCTCTCAAGACTCAGTTTATTCTCTACTTGAGGTCATGGCAGAAATCCATAGGACAGTCCTCACCTTCAGCAGCAGCCTCCTCTCCACTCATGGCTGCTCCCGGCAGTCCTTTCTTTCCTGACTTACTTAAGAGATAATATATAAAAGTGAGCAATTCCAAAGATCAGTCACAGACCAAAGGAAGCCAGCCAGAGGATGTAAATCCAATTAATATTGAGTTTATAAAATAAGGCTTATTACAGCATCGCCCCCACCGAAACCGCCTGGCAGAGCAGAGCTTTGCTCTACAGACCACTGTTCCAGCCAAGCAATGTCTGAGATTAATACATCCGATCATTTACATCTTGTTACTGGCTCACTGAGGAGTAATAAATGCAACTATTACACCTCATTCCTATTCATAGTCTCGCACGCATATGAACTTCTCACTTTATACTGACAGGCATCGAAGTCCAGAGGAAAAGAAAAAACATGAGGAATCCAGTTCATTTCCAGATATCATTGTAGGTGCGGCGGATTTCTGCTGCTGTCTGAAGCAGGAGAAAGTCTGGTTCATCAAGCAGCAACCATTTTACAAAGGGTATTATGGAAATGACTGAATAATTCTACATAATCAAGCCAGATGTTAACTGTTCTACCATGTCCCACTACAGTCATCGGAAGAAGCTGCAGGCAAGGAATCCAGCATCAAGGGAACCCACGCCCCGGTATCTGTGTGCACGCACTGCGAAGGAGGAAGGACATCTGGGGGCTCTCAAGCTACCCACAGGTCTTCCGCTTGCCCCAGCTGCCAGGCCTTGGGGAAAAGCAGGATTTGGATTTGTTTATCTTGAGTCGAGACTCCGGCTCTCACCCCTATGGGACAGAGAAAAAGCCTTGCTGGCTCAGAGCTTACCATGAGTCTCCTGACATTTCTACATCACACCCAGCATCTCTGCTTTGGGGGAAAAACGATCTCTCTCCAAGGCCCGGCTCTTCCTGAAGCCGTGCTCTGCTCCAACAAGGGGTCTGTGCTCCTGCTCTCGTGGCTCCTGTGTGGGGGACCAAGTGCTGCTGACGGGTTCTACGAAGCCACAGAGCGAGCGCCACGGAGGTGGCAGTTTCTCCAGGCCCCTGCAGGCAGGGCCAGCTCCACCAACACAGTGCAAAGTGACTTCAACTGAAATTAATCATGAACAAACGGTTCCAGTCGGACCTGGGGAGCACTCACTCTTGCAGCAGCACAGAAGGCCCTTTCTCCATTTTTCCTGCCTGTCACTGCCCACAGCACCAACACTTTTGCCCTTCAGAAACCACAGGACCAGTTTAGCCAGTCCTCCTGTGAGATGCCCAAGGCCTAAGATTATTGCAAATTCAAAACAATGGAGGAGACTAATGATGGAGGAGACTGTAATGGTGCCGTGTGTGAGAAAGAGAGGAGAAAGAGTGAGGGAACAGGAACCAATTACCCACGGCATGTCCTCTCCCATCTGGAGTGATAGGCAGAGTGCAGAAGGAGAGGCACAGATACTGTTTAGGCGTGAAGTGCTGCTGAACCAGTTTCCCAGGGCTGGCAGCTCTCATTAACCATTTCCATTCATCCCATGGGAAGGAAGACACTTGTGAATCTGCCTGCATGGGAGCAGGCAACAGCCCCATGGAGGAGAGGACCACATTGACCCAGCTGCTGGCCCTGCCCAGGCTGAGACACTCGCTGTAAGGTGGGATGGAGGAGGGCTGCCATTCGGTCTCAGCATGGCCAAGGGGAACTTTTGGCTGGGAACTCACAGCACTGCAAAGCCCTGATTGGCAGGTTTGCCTCTTGCTGAAAAGCACAAAGCCTCTGTCCAGGATGAAGAGCTGCCAGCTTCAGGAGATGAGCAGGGGAGGAACAAGAAGCCTTGGACACCAAACGCAATGCTCTTCAAACAAAAATTCTATTCCCTCCAAACCCATCCTGTAACAACAGCACTCAAGCAGCCACAAGAAGCTGAGCGTGACCCTGTATCAACAAAACAGTACCAGCACCTCTTCCCAAACAGCATCAGCACCTTGACTTTGCATTAGTTGGCTCAGATGGTGTTGCGGCGGCTCTGCAGTTGAAGAGCATTTGTCCTGCAATTGCAGATTTGTGTACACAGTTATGCTGACTTATGAAGTGCAGCAGTGCTGGAGTTACAGCATTAGGAGGGTTTATTTGCATCTTAACAGGAGCTTGTAATGAAGTGACTCTACTGAAGTGTTCACGTGATCCAGAGGGGTTACAATCACTTCTGCAACATGACGTGAGGCATTTAGTGCTCCAAAAAATAACAGGGAGGGCGGAGTCAGGGACAGAAGCTGCAACAGCCACTGCTCAGCAGCCACTTTGCCTTGCACCCATAGCAAAGCCAAGGCTTTTGGGGCAGCTGAGCATTTTGTGGAGTCATGATTCATGGGTAAACACGGCAAATTGCTGCCTCCTCTCTCCCTCGCACCCCAAACCCAGATTTCAATATCCCAGCTCCAGGAGCACAGCCAGAGCACACGCTCAGTAACACAAAAGGAAGGAGCACAAGGCATTCACTGAACAAGAATTGGGCAATGGGGCTGACAAATGCTGAGAGCACAGCTGCCAGCAAGCCACTTGCTCTGGGCTAATCATGTTGGAGACATCTGAGCTGCAGGACAGAGCATGCATGGTCTGCATCTGACCTCCTGATGGGCTCCAGGTATCTCATGGCAGGCTCTGCTGTAGCTCACACAGAGGCATTTTCAGCACCTCACTTGCTGCCTGTTTTATGTCTGTAGTCATGCTGCCAGAGCAGAGGGGTCACTCTCCAAACCAGAGCAAGCTGTGTCAAAGGTGTTGGAGAGGTCACACTGCCAATACCACGGCCACCAGTGCCAGCAGTACTTGCTGCTAATGCTCTGCCATGCTGAGTGATTTCCATCAGCAAGGAAAACTAAAGTAACCAACCATTTTCATTTTCTAAAGCATAAAAAAGCAGCTCCACAAGGGTCTAGCAGTCCTGTTACTGTCACTGAGTAACCTGCCAGAAGTGCTACTTTTCCATATCAACACTGCTCCAGCAAGGGACACAAGCCCTTTCTCAGGAGCCCCCTCAGATGTCCCTGTAGTTCATCACACCAGAACAGCCCAAATGAAAGGAGATGCTCAGCTACTTGTTGGAGGCTGGGGGAGCGCCCTGAGGAAGCATCACTGCCACATCCACTGCATAATTCGATGCTGGGGCTGACCTAGCACAGACACTCTCACACTGCAGGTCCAGGAGAAGGTAAATGCAGTAATTTCACTAGGACTGTACACAGCAAGATGCTGGCAGAGCCAGGAGAGGAATGTGGCACTCAGGGCAGGGGGACTTCTGGGCTTCCATGATTCCACGAGGCTTCCTACCCCAAGTATATGAAACAGCAGTAGAAAGTGTTCTTTATGAAACATCAGTGAGCCCCTAACCAATCTCAACAAGCCAGGGTGGTGTCCTCTAAGCCCAGACTTCAAACTCTTCGCTTAGAAGCAATCAGACAGGGAGGGAGTGACACCTTTTGGATCAGGCAGGCACTCAGGACTGCTGAGGCCAGTGCTTCTTCCCCTACCAGCCCAGGACAGCCCACGGGAGAGGGTGTGCCAGCGTTCAGGTCCAGCCCTCCATCACACCTCAGAGCGAGCACAGTGGTGAGACACAACCCCAGACTAGACTGAGGGGATGCCTGGAGTCAGATCCCCAGTATCCAGCCTGATCACCGAGGGGCACAGCTCCACCTGGGACAGCCCAAACCGGGTTACAGAACACTGTGGATATCCAGTGCTAATCAAAAGCTTTACAATTCAGGACATATCAGCCTGACCAGCTCTCAGCCCTGAATCAGTAACATTCTTGTAGATGAGTGGCGAGCATATTAAATAAAATCCTTACATAACAGACAATCCAAGTCTGTCCATTTACTGCTCTGCCTCTGGCTTTAAAGCCAACTTCCCTGGTGAGTGCCATGACGTGCCGGGCAACACAGAGCTCTCATGCCTTACAGCTTTTCAGGGCAAATGCAAAATGACCCTGGCTCATTACAGCATGGACAGACACCCTACAAAGTGCTGCATCAACAGCAAACCAGGAGCTGGAGGGCTGCCCGTAATCTGCATGAAATTTAGCCACTTAGAGCCGGCTTTAAGGAGATAAAGCATCAAACGTCATCTCTCAGCATGCGCAACTCTGCACCCACCAATCTGCTGTCCAAGCAAGTTTCGCTTCTTGCATACTAGTGACTACTGTCACTGCTTCCACCGCGGAGCTGGAGATTGCAAAAGCTTTGGAACAGAGGGCTTGGCCACCATCTGACAGAAAGGAACAAGAAGATCTGCCCATGGTGGCAAACAGGGGTACAGCCGAGGGCAGACTCAGGGCTGGCTCTGCTCACCAGAGAAGAGCTCTCTGTAAGCATATGGTGAGTGTCTGCTCTGGTCATAAGCAAAGATACCTTGTTCTTGGCCCTCTTCCTCCTTTTTTTCCCTCCAAATTGTTGACACACACTCAGCATCTCTGCATGCACAATACGCTTGCTGCATTTAATATCAATCACAGGACTTGCTATGGACATAAAATAAGAGTTACTCACTAAAGTAATGAACCTACTGAGCAGCTGGAGTCTCGTGGTCATAGGGATAAATAGCTAGGAGTGCTGAGGAAAAGTCAAGCACATAGCATTAATTTGGTGTTTATCCAGCTCCACACCACATAGGCTCTGTTTAAATGCCTGGAAGAAAAGAACCCCACGGTCAGAGAAATGGCCGCGCAGAACGACATTTGCCGTGGACGTCAATGCTTCTGCGGATCATTCTGGGTTCCTGTGGGACTTTCACTGCAAGAGCATCCTTCTGAAAACAGACATCTCCAGCCCCACGAAGTGACTTGGGAACAGTCGGAGTGACCGCATGCCTGGCTCCCAGCCAGCTGAGATCCCTGGTGACGGGTGAAGAGCTCAGCCCTTCTTCAAGGGGCACCTTGGGATGCCTCTCCCCCCATTACATGCAGCACCTGTGTTTTGAGACAGTGTTCTGGGCCTGCACAAGTCTGGCTTAATCTGAGCCCAAGATCCCAAATCCCACCCCCCCATCACGCAACCAGGAGACAGCTGCCTGGCAATTTAGCTAACACCAACTTAGGGTTAACACAGCTTGATATTTGTTAAACATGCCACAACAATAAACAACAGCTCACATTCCCTCACACACTAATTAGGCTGATTAGGGAAACAAAAGCCAGAGAAACAGAGATTTACCAGGGAAAGGTTTTCTATTGGAGAGATGAGAAGACAGGTCATTTGATGCAACAGCACTTCAAAAGAAAGCATCCTGGGGAAAAACAGTCGCCATTCAGATATTTTACCCCCATCCAGGAACTCAGATGAGAAAACACTGGTCCCAGGCACAGCCACTGCCCATCAAGATATGACCACTGTGTCCCATCACACTCCACAGGCCCACAGATTTACTTAAGGCTTGAATAAAACATTAAGCAACAGCCCAGTTCCACATCAGCTCACAGCTCTGCTGCCAATGCGGGTCACGACATGAAGCCCATTAATGACGACTGCGAGACAACTCTCTTCTCCAAACTAAGTTTTCATTCTCCTGCTCTACCCATTTATTTGTCTCTGGCACTAAAGAGAAGAAAACAGTTACTGTAACTGGCCTGGAAGACAACACAGACACAGGAATTTAACTCTGCACCATCCTGAGCCACCACAGAAAGCACCATTTCCTGCAATGCCTTAACACAACTAAAACTCCCAGTTCTAGTGCCACATCTTGCAATGCGAGCCAAAGGCTGCCCTGAGCTCACTGCCTGCTTAACCCTCTCCCTAATCCCCCATCTCCCCAGAATAACAGTCTCCTTGCTAAATAAACAAACCCCTGCCTAACTCAGGACTGAAGCACATCTGACCTCCCTGAACACCAGTGCCATTAAGGGTTGGACTGTTCCCAGTTCATCAGCTCACGAAGCCCTGGAGCTGGAAATGTGTTTAATGCTTGTTTTAATAAGACTACGGTATCTTAAGGAAAATGTCTTTGATAAGTAAGGATTTATTGCACTGAGGTTCATCCACTGCCTCCCTACCTCTGTTCTCAAGGTTGGACTCAGAATTGAAAGCACACCTAAACCAGGCACCCTGATAACTCAGCCCGGCTCCCTGCCAGCCAAACCTCAGGTCAAGCGAGGCCACCCCATTGTGGTCTGAAAACCTCCCAGCTGTGCTCACTGGGGCAGTCATATTCTGGTTATATGGTGCAAATACACCTAGACCACTTCTTATCCCTGCAGGTAGTCACCAGGCTGTTAGCGACCTATTCCATCCGTTGGGAACAACTCCCAGGCTGGTGACTGCATTCACCACTTCTCAGTGCCCGGCAGCCTCAGCGCACGAGCACAGCACCGCGCTCAGCGATTCTGTCGCGGTTCACGCCCACCTCACCCCAGAGCAGCCCCAGCGTGTGATTACTCTCACTCTGGGGCCTGACCCTGCCAGTACTGCCCCTCCTCCTCGGGAGCAGCCGCGGCACAGGGAGGATACGCAGAGTGCTGCCCTCTTGACCTAACTGCAATTAAAATGTCACTGATATTAAAGTATAACAAACACTGAAGAATATGCAAATAGGATGACATGGGGCTACAACTGCAGCCCTGAGAGCTTTGCAATGAAACTGAGCAGGGCTGGGAACAGGGAGGAACAAACATCAGCTTGAAAGGGAGCTTGAATCAATTACAATGCATGAGGACACTTTACATCCTTAAAACAACTTACTGTTTTTCTCCTATAGACAGAAAAAGCATGAAATGAATATATTTGCTGACCATGGGGTCTCTACAGCATGCTGCAATGTTCATTTAATAGCAAAAACCTGCCGTAAGTTGATAGAACAGCACTGGTTAAACCCTCCTGGAGTTGAGTTGGTTCTGGGGGCTCAGTGATCTGAGCATTACAGGCACAAATGATCAAGGCTTTGCAGAGATAAGCACAGCACCAACTATTTCGCATCAGCTGAAGCTAAAGATGCTACTTACCAGGCTATCCAGCCCTCCTCCCAGGAGATCCACAGCACCCATCTGCACGAAGGGCACTTGAGGAACATTCACTGGTGGTCCAAGGTCCAGGTTGAGAAGGTCACCCAGAAGGTCGCCCTGCAATGGAATGACCTGTGGCTGCTCCAGGTTTGTAGTGGCCGTTGTGCCCACAGGGCTATCGCCTGCGTCAGTGCTATGGGTGGGAGGAACAAGAAGCAGAAGAAAGAAACATCAGCCACCCTCTGTCTCCGGCTTCAGATTTCCAGCATGGAGAAACACAGCAAGAGGTGGCTCATGAGCAGAAGCCAATCCAAAGTCTGACTGCAGCAGTGTGGTAAGGCCAGCAGTTCTTCAAAACTTGGTGCTTTGAGCACAAAGACTTCCACACATTGTGCACGGTTTTCAGTTCAGAAAAGAGAATCTTCAAGGTGTGAAATCTGCCCACCTTGAGAACTGCAGACTCCTCCAAGAGTAACCCATGAGTGCCTTATGGCCTACAGCACTGAAAGTCATTATTCCCCAGCTCAGAAGAAATCTGTGGAGATGACTGTCAGCCCACTGGGCCTGGAGAACACATGAACACAAAAAAGATCCATATTTGCTCACAGACCCAACACTGAGATAACCCTTGGGCCTTTGCTCCAACCACTGCAAATTCAACCACACCACAGGTATGGATCAACCACCTTCTCTGACCAGCACCAAGCTTCACAACACCTCAATCCAGAATTGGTACCTGCCTTCCACCACTCATTTCCCTCTCTCTGTGTTAGGAGGCTCAGCAATGCCCATCACACTGCTTCCAAGTTTTCCACCCTGTGCAGTCTGACTGCCTTTCATACTGACTTGCCACTGAATTTTACAACAAAAGGTGGGGAAGTAAGATCAACTGCAGCTCTGGAGGTCTCATTACAATGTATTTACTCTCTAAATCCAGAGACACATTTTCTAACATTTTAGAAAACTAAAAATCTATTTTGTGTGCTGTTGCCAGCAGTAACTGACAGAATCATTCCCAGCTCCCACCTCTGCAGACACAGTCAGCAGGTCACTGCACAGAAATGCTGTGGGAATCAGGTCCTGACAAGATGTTTAACACTGGGGCTCTTTTGTAAAAATTGTAGCTCCTGCTTTAGCTTTAGAGCAGCCATGATCCCCCTCCTTATCCGTATCCACTTACTGAGGGGAAAGCTTTAGCAACAGAATATAAGCTGCTCCCAGCGTCAATGCTGAGAGGAAAAGATGCAGCATAAGGACTGCAGAATGAATTAGTTACCAGGCACCGCCAGGAAGGGTTGAAAGCTTCCTTGCATTTAAAAGCTTCAGACCCCTAATAGCACTAATATTAGTTGTCCTTTCTGCTTCTGCCTTCAGCAGAGAGACTTCTGAGTATGTTGAGCAGCTAACTGAAACATTTCTGAAGAGCAAGTGGTTACCGTGTTGCACTCCCACTCACAGCCGCGGAACGGGCAGGAACAGTGTGTCTGAGCAGAGGCACATTACGAGCCGGTAGTGCACACACTTGGCTCTTCCCAGTTTAAAATGCCTTTAACACTACACCTCTTCAGCACTTACTCATCCTGCTTCTCATGGAGATACAGCAATCCTCCAAGGTCTTGTGTAACCGCAGTTGCCCCAAAGCCCAACAAGAAATTAGGAAAGGCAAAGCTAAGTCAGTTTACATTAAAAAACAATACACCAGTGCTCCATTTCCTGTACAGAACAGGTCTCTTGAAAGACATTTCCATAAACAACTTTGCCTTTCTTTGAAAGAAAAAATGAATAAAGACTATATGGGTTATAAAGGGCAAAGAGACTTGATACAAGGTTTCTCCCTTATAACCTGGGCCATGGCCAGCAGCTGGGTTTGCCCATGCGAGGCTGGAGATGTGTCCCTCTTGTGAGCTCAGCCTCCAGCACTTCCGAGATGTTGAGTGTCACAAGGGATGCACAGTCTGAACCAGAATCAAAATTTTCCTGCAGGCACCTGCGTGGGCACAGGGACTCCTGCCAGACTCTAACCAGACTCGTCCTCCTCCAGGAGCCTTGTAAACATCTCCCCAAACTTCCCAGCTGCATTATAGATGAGCAGGGGTGGTGGGAGCCACCACATGAGGAAACACTGCCAAGCCATCAGATTTTCCCCCCACCTTTAGGATTCATCTGCAACTCTATGACACTTGGGCTCATTGAAGAGGCAGCAACATCTTGCCATCTGTGAGCTTTTCAATGGGTCTCCTCATCAACTGAGAGCTGAAAAGAACCTGTCCTACACTGCTTTCAATGAAAATGAAACAAATCAAAGCGCAACACAGTGTTTTCTGCCAACCATAACTCCTCCTGGGCTTACATTGGGGAAAGTGCCACTCTGCTTCTTCTGCCCATCCACTCAAGGCAAGGCTACCTTGAGTCTCATAAGCCACATTCCTTGTGGACACTCCATACTTCCACCTCTGCCTCACCGTGCAATCTGAAGGAGAACCTCAGTCTCCAGCAGTGGGGTCACCCACTGGAATGGTCATGACCAGCGTGCAGAAGCGATGACAGTAACTCCAAATAGCTGGTGAAGAGGCATTTTTCACCCTTAACTCGCCTTAAACTGCCAGATTTTCACGTACCTTCCCATGCACATTTAGCGCTAGAAAAAGGCAAACCAATTTCTTAGTAATCAGTAAAATCACACTTGATGCACAAGTTCAGGCTCCCCACAGCCACGCTCCGTTAGAGCGGCTCTCTGTAATTCTCAGGCTGAAAGGGGAAAGTTGATACAGCGAGACATGGCACAAAGAGGCCTTGGTAGCAGTTGGTGTGGTGCTGCTGTCCTTTTGGGAAAAGTGAGGCAGAATTCCACAATAACGGGAGTACTCTATGAGGTGGGATCACTTCAGAGATGCCAGGGGAGCGACTGGGTGACTCTGCTTATTTTTCTACCTTACCAAGCAGGCTTAAGCCCTGCATCAGCACACAGCACACTCTGTCAAGCACTACCCAGGCCTCCTCGAGCTCTGGCTTCCTCACCCTGCCACTGACAACTGAGGCCTGACGGCTTCATGCCGAAGGAACAGATAATTCAGGGGGAACCACCACCAATGCAATGCAAAAAGACCATTCCCTGCAAAAGCTGAATTCCTTGAGCTGACTAAAACCCCTTAAAACTTAAGAGGTTGGCTTCTGTAGTGACCTGACACAGCACACACGGAGGTTGGTGACACCAGAGACCAAAGCTGCCCCCGCACCAGCTCCTTTATTGAGGTAAATCTTTGACAAGGAGAGGTGCTGCACAAAGTGGCCACTGCTTTCCTTCTCCAGCTTGTGCTTGCTGGTTCTGGGTCAGCACAGCCAGACTCAATTTCGCAGGCAGGGAGAAAACAACTCTGCTTCCCAAAGCCAGTCATTACAGAAATAGCTTTGGTTGCTAAGAATAGCAGAGAAGCGGTGTCAGAAAATAGAAAAGGAGCAGCATTGCACGCTGATTTATCAGTGCAACAGCAAAAAATAGCACTGCAAATGTCACTTTGGGAATATTAAGAGCAAACCCTGGATTCACTGCCTCCTGCTGTACAGCACACTTACTTTGGTAATTAATACCATCAGCACAAACAGCACTGCTTACCTGAACGAGGAACCACGGGAACAGGCTCAAAAGCAGCACTGCCGCCCAGGACACCGTGCTGCCTGCTCTTGCAGGTCCAACCCACTGCCAGGACCGCGATCGTAGGGAAGCATTAAAGCTCCCGACAATGCCACAAGGCATTACCCCCACCCCAGGGGTCACAAATAACTATCAGTTCACCCATCTTCCTAGGAGCCTGGACAGTTTCCAGTGATGTGGCTTGGATGGCTTTTACACTGCCCTTGCTTTACAGGCACCAAATGAAAGTGGTAATTTTGCCAGTCTTTCCTCATTTCACAGTCCAACAGCAAAGGATCCCTGTGCTTGCCTGTTCCAGGAAACTGGTATTATTCTACACAAGCGAGGCTTGCAAAGCTGTGCTTTTGCTGAAGCAAAATTTCTTACAAAATCAAAATGTATCCTTCTGTAAGACATCTCTTTTTACCACAGTCGTCGTCCTCCTGGAAGTAAGCCTGTGCACCAGTTACCTAAGCTGCTGCTTTTTCATTCAGACTCTCATGTCAAGAGGGCTTACAGCCACTTTCTTTCCAAAAAAAAATTATAGCTTCTCCTTATCCAAGAACTTTGACACTTCCTCCGTCTCCTGACACAGGACCTCAGACACTACACACCCAGGATTAAACCCTACAGCGAAACAGCTCCTTGAAGGACCTGCAAGCCCCTGCACAATTGATAAAACCACAAGAGTCTTACAAGATCAGCAAATCCTGCCCATCACCACCACGGTTGCCTTAGCTTACCTTCCATGGTGAATTGGCAAGTGCTTGCGGTGGATTCCGTGGCTCCCCTCCACAAACGCGTTGGGTGGTTTGTGGTACACAGAAGCCAGAGAGCCAATATGGCAGATCAGCTCATCCAGCAGCGTCGGCTCAATCAGATCGGTCTCTTCGGAAATGAGTGGCTTTTCCGAGAGCACCACTTCTTTGGCTGTCACGGGGTCCGTGGAAAGAAGGCGCCAGTAGATGTAGCCGCGATCCCTCAGGTCTGGGTTGTCAGAATCCTGTGACAAAGCAATACAATCAGGCATGGGTCTGAGGCAGATTGATACCTGTGACCGCTTCATTTTCGTGGCAGTGATTCTGCCACAAAAAAAACAACCACCCAGTACTGACAGTCACCAAGTTCAGGATGATGTTACAAACTGCTTGTTGCCATGAACACCCCAAAACTAAAAACAGGAATCAAAGCCTTCATGCCTCACTTTCTGCAAAAAAAATGCCCAGGATTCACATTCCACAATTGCCCCAACCCACAGAGCTATCAACTGCTTCCCAAACTCTCCTGCCACTTGACATGACAGCACTGGGAGAATTCCAAGGGGCTGTAGACAGGAGAAAAGACTGTTAGTCGAGATGACTCTGTCACCCACTTAGATGAGACTGCACATTGTAACAGAATTATCCAAGATTCCTGGAAAAATACAACTTACCCAAGGGCACCATCAGACAGACGATGCTGCAGAGCTACAGGATGGATCTTAATAACCCACATTCTTCATACAAAAAGAGACCTTATTTATCCTGCCTTTTAGTTATCTAATGAAGTAGGAAAAGATGCTAATGATACAGAGTTAGGACACTCCATCAGTTCTCCAGCTGTCAATAATACCCTTGTTTTATTGCAGATACTTCTGCCTTCACATGAAGTGCTAATTACTTCTTTTCAAGCAGCTCTGCCCAGAGCAGCAAAGTGAGTGGTGATTGTCTGCAGCTCAAGTTCCAGGGAGAGGGAGGTGGTGTGTTTTTATGTTGTAGTGCAACATGTTTGAACTGTTCACGGAAACAAGAGCTGGGATTTTTAATCCCCACATCAGCAGAGTTACAGGGTAAATGTTACCGAGGGTTTTTTCCCCCCACAAGTCTGGCAACACATCCTACACCTCATCAGCCTTCCCTCCTTGCCATTTCTTCTTCTCTGATCTCACTCATGCTGCTGCTGACCTGCTGTAACCTGCCTCTCTGCCCCCTGTCTCAAGACACCCTCAGGCACACAGCAAAACCTCTATTTGTAATGAGGCCGAGCTTGCTGAGCTCCTTTTGCTTCTAAGGACATAGTTACAATGTCTGGGTCAACTGAAAGATTTCTCTGCAGTGCTGTTTTTCATTGTGATGGTAAAGTCGTGGACTCTACACCCTTCACCCTTCACAATTCCTACAAGACTCTCCACATCCTGCCTCCAGCAGGCAGTTCAAGATCAGGGAGGGCAGACATGAAAGACTGCATGCTCCTATCTACTTGGAGGCACATACGGATTAAAGACTGACTGTTTCTTTCCTCAGCCAAAGAAACAGACTTGAAACTTTAGTAAATCTCCTGGAAGAGGCTCAGATCCCTCTCCACACTTCTCCCAGTTCTCTGCTCTCCAACGTCTGCATGCACCCCAATGAACCTGTACCAGCTCAGTTACCCACCCATGCTGGACAGACAACAGCAGTGAAGACGCAGAGGCTCTGTGCCACTATGAGCTCATGTTAGGGACTTGCCAGGGCCCCTGATGGCCACTGCACAGCTGTGACCCTCCCAGCCCCAGCTGCCTCATCCCTAGCTTTGCCAGTGCTGGCTGGATTAAGCTGGCTCTTGTTACACACACACCTGCAGTGACTGCACATACAGACCCTAAGAGACACTCAAGGTGCAACAATGCCTAAGCTGGGAAAGAAACACACATGCAATTACTCTCCCACTTGAGTAAAAAACAGTACCTCTACCTTGAAATCAGACCTTGAAAGTAAAGCTCTGTAGTGTTTCACAGCCATTTATCCTGCACTGACTTATTATTCATATAAAATACAAAAAGCCAGACTAAATCAACATTTTTGACAGAGAAAAAACAGACGCTTATTACATTCCTAGGGTGCCACTTAGTGTTCTGTGACTCAGCACAGTGGGTTTTAACACTTAGTACCTTTCCTTCTGTTGGCTCAGACAAATGATGCCATGTGCCCCTGGCCCACCCCTCTCCAGAAAAGAGCCAAGAGCCTGACTAACAACAGGGTTTGAAGCAAGAAAAGCAGGCCACACATTTCTTACCACTGATCAATGTGACACCCACAAAGGGGAAAATAATAAAAGTTTTAAATACTAATAAGTCCACAGCCAGGACTTCTTGCAGCCAAGAGGACCGAAAAGGCGAGACGGTGATTGACTCCAGGTTTTGTGCTCAGAAACAACGGCAGCCTGTTCTGAACAGCCAGGACATTGTTTTCATCACGATCCAGCAGGTCCGAGAGAAGCTACTCTTCTTGTACCACGTCATCACACACTTTTCTCCAGACATTACAGCCAGGGAGTGCAGGAAGACTGGCTGGGGTCTCACCCACTCCTGCCACCAGGACGTCTCCACTTCTCTCCTGTCATCTGCCAGCTCACACCCAGCCCTGCCTGCAGTGATCTGAGCTCATAACTCAGCACCTCATGCATAATGAATCCAAGATCTTAACTCACCGTTACAGCCTCCAGCAAAGCTGCCACATTGGTTGACAGCATCCAACTACAAAGGAAAACCACCCAAACCTCAGTTCTTTCTTCTTCCTTGCACTCCTTAAGCTCTGCTGCTCACAGAGCAAAGCCTTTGCCAGCCCCTTCCCCCCTGTCATCACTCCAGATGCTTCAACTGAAAGTCACCCTCAAGGAGAGAGCATTTTGATTTCTCCGTAACTCCACCCTGTCCCTAACTTCTCATTTGTTGGGGGAATCGGGAAGGAATTACCATGAAGCAAGAGCTCAGGAGGAGACAGGAGATGCCAGAGAGCATAGCAACAGGCACAGAGCATCTCCGAAATGGAGTCTCTCTGGGAGAGAGGAAACACACTTGAAGCGTCTCTGCTGCAGAGCTGAGTGGCCTGGCAGAGGGCAGACACCTGGCAGCCCAACACAGTGTCCAAGGGCTCTGGGCCACTGGGTATCCTGGCTTACCTGTGTGGCCAGGCTGAGGACCTGCTGAACCAGCTCCTGCGTCTCGGAAGGCTTTTTTAGGAACAGCTTCACTATGGCAGTCAGCAGGGTGAGCTGCACCTGAGGGGAGGGGACACGGCACAGATCAGAAAATTCACCCGGGCTTTACCAACCTCTCTCAAGTCTCAACATCCTGTACTGATATGAAACTCAAGTCTTACACTTTATAACAGCATTACACTATTCTTTGCCAGTGAAATCCAGTACAATGAGACTCACTCCATCCTTCTGGATGTTATGGTCTCTTCTAGGGCAATGCCCAAGGAAGTATGCAACACCCAGAAACCCTTCCTGCTGTTTCATCCTTCCAAAAATGGAAATTTGGAAGATAAGGACAACAGAGCAAGTCTACAGACTCCCAAGAGCTTTCTTTTATCCAAATATTAATGTTGATTCACTGGGAGGTATTTTCTGACCACTGGAATAATATTTACTGTCTGCTCCATTCATACGTCTCATGAAACACTACAGATGATATTTTACACAATTTTACCTGAGTACTTTCATCATGGAAACCCTCCAAAAAACTCTCCAACAGCTCATCTGCGTTGTCAATTCTCTCAGCGTATTCGCCCACTATCCAGATCATGGCAGCTCTGGCATCTGGTTCATCCAGGGAATCCAGGTTCTCACACAGAGTGGCGATGATGCTTTCATACCTGTGTTGTGAGAGCACAAGTGGATTACCAGGGTAAATGCAACTCCATCTCTGCCCATACCATTCTGCAGAGACTCCTGCACTGAATTACAGTGTCAGGTATTTCTACACAACCAGCAGTATTTGCACTCAACCTGGCTATTCCCAGGCTTTTTCTTTTTCCAAGCAGAGCACTAAGATCTCACAGGGTCTTAAAGAGCTTTGCAGTTTGGTTAATCAGCAAGACCACCCAGACGTGGAATCCAAGACAAAGCTCTCCCTCTCTGTTTTGTTAAAGGGCACATTTGATCCAGCAGTTCAAACTGTGAATCTGTATCAGATCCTGCAGCTTTGCTGGCATCTTCAGACTGGTAACTCTACACTGGATATTACCCTTCCCCAAAGGCTTTGCTGTAAAACAGACAACACCACACACATTACTGAGCTTCCCCTGTTTCCATGCGTGGGTATCCCTGTCACGAGCAGGCAATCTATCTTCTACCTGACAGCAGAAATTGCCAGAGAGGTTGCAGACATCCCTTATTACTTTTTAGGTGATCATGAAGTCGCTGCTCTTCTGCAGCTGAAAAGACAAAACCTTAATGCAGAAACAGCTTAAAAGAAGCTGGCATTGCTCAAGCCAGAGAGAACACTCGATAGAGAAGCCAGCAGCCTTGTGTCCAGCACAATCTGACTGGGATCTCAGACCATGAGAGCCACGGACTTCCACAGCATTCTAGAGGAGATGACCAAAACCAGAAACCTGATGCTGCGTCAAATTTTCCTTCTGGCATTTTCTGTAAGAGCTTTCCCAGCTTTTGAATAAGGCTTACACTGAGCACCAATATGGAACGGCGTGGAAGGTAAAGCTTTCGGTTCAAACTAATATCGTGTCAGGTTGATACCTCATCTAGAGCCAATAGAGGAATCTCACCACACTAGGAGCTGGAGTCAGGATGGACACTGCTTTTCACAAGAATGGGCACCTTTGCTTCGGAGCCCTGGCAAGCTATGCTGAGTGAGTGTCACATTGCCCTCTGACACTGGCATACAAGGGCTTCCAAAAACCCTGCTCTCTTTCACATACTTGTTGGGGTACTTGCGGAAGATGTCTCTGATGACAACAATGGCCTCCTGGACCACATAGTTGACCTTGGTCTGGATGAGGTCTAGCAGTGTGCTCACACAGCGCTCGGCAGATTGCTAGAGAGAACAGAACAGGACAATGAAAAGCTGAAGCAACACTGTGGACCCAGCCCACAGCAAATGCTGAGGAATGAGATGTGTATGAGAAAAGACCCAGGGTGGGGTCCGTGCAGGGAACAAAAGGATGACGGCTAGCAACTCAATAGATATGTCCAGAATAAAACTACAGATTGACAAGTGTTTGCGTGACAGTGGAGACACCAGCTGACTCCAGCTCCTGCAAAAACTACCAGCTGAAGCAACCGTGCCAGTAGACAACTAGATTCACCACACAGGAGACCTTAAGAACATTGTGTTACTACTTATATCACCCAGCTGAAACAGGGCACCAAATGAGCTCTCTTGGACTTGCCCAAGCTGTGGCAACCAGAGCTGGGAGAGTTTTGCCAGGGACTGCTGGAAAGGTGTCCGGGGAAGCTGGGGACAGGACAAAACCATGCTGTCAGCCACGCTGCAAGAACAGCAGCAAAACAGCAGCTCACATCAGCAAGAAGTTCAGTATTTTGGGGGTGAGGCCACTAGCAACATGTGAAGATATAACTACGAACAGAAATGCAGCTTTTGCTAATGCAGCTTCCCCATTAGCTAGCTCAAAAATTGCCAGCCACAGGCACTGTAAGGTAACAAAGACTGTACACTGGCTCCAGGATCCAGAACTAGAGTTAGAGGCAAATAATTCAGAGAGGTCTATTCCCAAACAGCCCAGCGAGGCAGGACGTCTCGGGAGCATCAGAGTCTCAAATAAGGACAGCAATTTGGCCATTAGCAGATCACATACGAAGCCTCATTACACAGCTGGTGATTAATGCGAGCAGTAGACTGCTCACGACACCGCTGAGGCAGTCACCACCAGAGCATTCATAAAGCAGTCAGGATGGAGACAAACATGGCAGTGCACAAACAACAGCAACGTAGGAGGATTTCTCAGCTGCAGTGAGCTCACAGTCCCCTGCTCTCCAGAGCACTCGGAGGCTGGGCAGGAGGTGGAGGAACAGGATGGCATTTAAGTCACAGGGATTGTTTTTTTGAGAATGGGCAACAATCTTCAGGACAAGCTTCAAGGCTTGTACAGCTGGATTTGGCACAAGCAGAGACTAAAAGCTCTTGGTGATTTCTTGCCCTTTCTTTTCCAGCTGTGGTATCCAGCCTACACATGCAAACACTGGAATGCTGTGGGGATCAGCCAAGAGAGGAGATGCTATAAACCAGCACTGGCTCTCTTTGCAAATGGGCACTAACGGCCTCCAGACTCTCTTCTGTCTGATTTGGATTTCAGGGAGGAGTCTGACACAATCGGTACCTGAGTGAGGAGAGCTATTGGGTAGCATCATATGACTGGTATAATACGTTTTACGACACCTCTCCCTCCTCAGCACAGCTTTACAGGTACTATGTCCCTACGGAGGCATTGAAATGGCAACCTGGCAATGTCCTGTTCTGACCTCTTCTCCGGCTCAACAGATTTGACGCCTGTGACCAGGAAGACCTCCATTTCATGGAGACTGACCAGGGACCTGGTTCTGACCATTGCTCGCTGTGGGAACCTCACTCACTTGCAAGACAAACGCTGCAGAGCCTGCAATTCCAGCTCTCACCAGTTTGTTAACCTTCACTGGATGTTTTAACGAACAGCCCTAAGGGGCGCTTGGGGTAAGTCTGTCCTGCGCCAGCTCTGCTCTACAGAACCGACAGCAGTCGTCGCTGTTCCCAACAAGCAGTCCAAGAGTCGACAACCAGCAAAGCTTTAAGAACTACAGAATTCAAGGAAAAGCAAATTAAGGTTTATTTTTCTTTTCTTTATAGATACTTTGAAGCATGATTTTTCCAGGAAGAGCACAACATCCACTTTGAAATCCTCAGTACTGATTTTCAGCCCAAGAGTCCCATAGAAACTGAGCGGCCATGCGGGCACACACGCAGCAGAGCAGCCTCTCTAACTAAACCTCCCTGTAACCAAGGACATCTCAGCTCACCCCACCCCTCGTAAACACTTTGCTCTTTGAAGGGGAACATCCCTGGGGACTGCAGTGCTGCCAACTGATGAAAGAGTGCCCCAACCAGAACAGCTCTCAAGTTGCAGTGAGGGAGAACAACCAAATAACATCAAAATTGCTTTGTTTTTCTGCAGAAACCCAATGAAAGCCCACAGGATCCCTGAAGCAGCACACACCGCACTGAGAAACCATTGAGGTTTATGGCTAAGAACCAGGTTGCTGGCAGAATCTCCTCGAATCGAGACAAAACCCCCTCTAATATGGCTCCTTCTGCTCCTCCTTTGCTCCATAGGAATCGCTCTTCTTACTGCATCCACTTCACTTCATTTTCCCATAGGAATGGTGCTTTGTTTCCTTACAATCAAAGCATCAGTGACAACTTCATTTAGTCCTGTCAATGGATCAAACCAACACAGGAGCCCAATACCTTCACCTCATGCTGTCAAGTCGAGCTACACCACAGTTTGCTGCAGACACACTCAAGGTAACTCTGAGCCCAGTCAGTCCATCCATGCAAAGTGATGTTGTTCTGACATCCCCCAAACCAATACAACTGCTTAAGCCTGGGGAAAATCCATCGGCCTTGCTATTCAGCAGGGGTATTGCTTACATTCCAAAATGAGTGCTACCTCTGCTGTTAGAACCATGCACTGCTGCACAGCAAAGGTAATGCCACACTCGCTCGACAGCGCACATCACAGCAGATGAATTTATTTACTGTCTTACTCTTCTAGGAGTGACAATTAGACAAAGGGTAGCATCCTTGAAGGCAGAGATGAGGCTCCCGGTGAATACTCATTCATCAGCAGCTCCTGCTGGCTGTGCCCTATGTCAAAAAGCAGATTTTCAAGCCTTGGGAACCTGGACACTGATGGCTGTAGGAATGTTCTTCCATGAGTCATAACTTGCAGTGCAAACAAGCTCTAGTAAACACAGATGCAGTGGGGACAGGGATTAACCTAGAGATGAGGACACTGTAATAAGTTGCTCTGTATTTGCCCTCTTAAAACTTGCTCGTCAGAGGAGCAAACAGACCTCATCTTTAGCAGCAGCGTCTTCCAAGGCGTGTTGCTAAAAATCAAGGTTAACACCAGGTACTGAAACACACAACGACACAGTCAGAGGCCACTGCCAATTTGTTATGATGTAACATTATCCTTAGTCCTTTGCACACTGAATGTGACCGTCATGGCACCAGGGATGGGAAGAAAAGAGTGTAGGGGATGCGGGCAGGTAAGGGTAAAAATTTCTAAAAACACCTTAATACAGCAAGGAATTCACTGCTCTTCATTGGAAACCAGGACAGACACAAACCAGGCCCTAGTGAGAAAGTCCAAGCTGAGAACTAAACCGAGGTCCTGCTCCCAGCACCATGACAGAAAGGGTTGCCAGCACCTTTTCACCCCCCAGCAGCCCCCCTCCAAGCTTGAGAGCATTTTGTACTGTCCCTGGTGTGGCTGTAGCTGCCCTTCTGCCCGCACACAAGACGGAAGGGGCACTCCCGTATTTCAAACTGAGTTCCTCTGCACAACTCTTAATTCTTTTCCTTTCAAATGGTCAGGCCACAGCTATTAAAGGAGATCCTAATGGACACGGGGTCATTTCTCCCTTGAAGCCAGCACAGTAAAATACTGCATCAAGTATGATTTAGCTGCCTTGCTCTGCCTGTGAACTGAGTTCTGAGAGGAGCTCACGCTGGAGCGCGTAAGCCCTGCTGCTCAGCTGGGGCTTTGCCCACGAGTGTCATGCATCCAGGCCACTTGGCTACCAACACCAGAGCAAAGAAAATTGGGTAACAAAGGAGATGGTGAAGCCCATTGCTGTTCATGAAGCCAGAGAGCCACAAACCCTTCAAGTTTCAGATACTTGCCTCAACCTTGATGGCACAGCGTCCAATGGCTCGGACAGCCTTGCGCACAAAGTCAACGTCCACCTCGGTAGCGTATTCCTTGAGCTCTGCCAGGACCTGCAGAGAAAGCGCACCCACGTGAGCCCCCGGGGTCACACAGAGAGGACATCTCACTCCGACAAGTGATGCTACTCGAATATCAGCACACGAGCAGGATGGATTCTCCCACAGTCAAACACACTCAAAGCCAACATACTCAGACTCTGTAGTCCATCTCAAACTCCCTCGCTCTGGTTAGCAGCAAGATTTAGTTCAAGTTGGCCAAAGCCAGAAGGATGGCCTGGTCTGGATTATTTTCAAATACCCCTGAACAAAAGCTAGGGGCAAATTCAGCCCTGACAAACTTAAACCCTGCTACTCCTCTCAAGAATAGGATTTACTCCTTTGTCTCAGATTTTTTGCTAATGGAAATTGAACAAGGGCTTAAACCAGGACCTGCTGGGATCTTATGGACCAGTAACTAAAAGGCCACTTTATCTTAAACAAACCACTTGGCTTAGAAAAAATGATTTTACAAAAAGACCTTACGCAATTCTTATCCCCTGAAAATCTCATTTGTTTCAGTTTCTCATGTCAAAGGTGACATCAGGGATTTCATCTTGATGTCACAAGCAGATGGCAAGGGAGAGGTGAACACCACTAAGCAAGACAGTTGTTTGAAAAATCTCTGGTCAATGCCAATTGCTCAGAACGATGACAAGATAAAGAGGCCTTGAAGGGCCAGACTGCAGACAAATAAATCTGCAAGGAGGAGACAAGACATCTGTGTTTTGAAGCTTTATTATTTCCTTGGATGATCTATGTTGCCCGGTGGTTGGTGCACCCTGGTTTAGCAGTTCAGGCTCTCCAAATAGTGCCAGAGCCCGAGTGCCTCTGATCCAGCCAGCCTGCTGCCTCCATCTGGAGCGGCCATGGAGACGGAGCACCCCAACAAGCTGCAGAGCCCTGCTCTCCTTGGGTCTCTTTTCAGGGCCTATTTCTGGCGATGATTGGGTTGGTTTCCAGGAAGAGACTCGCAGTCCCAGACTCTGCCCTCTAGTCACCACTGCCTTTCATCCAGATCAACCGCATCATCCAAACTTTAATTATGCATTAAAACTGGGATGGAGCCTACCAAGAGTAAATAGCAAATTTTGAATACATTCTCATGGAAACTGATTTTTAAAATGTTTTCCATGTCCCTGGTGCAAAAGGGGCATGAATTACCTTGCCCTGTTAAAAAAAAAAAAAATCAAAGGCAAGAGAGCTGCTTAAAAACGTCACATTAACTGAAATTGCTTCATGACAACTATGATAAGACAATAATAGCACCAACCAGAGGCACTAAACATTCTGCATTAGCGTTAGGTCTTGCAGCCAGGATGGCACTCGAAAACACTTCCTTTAAGAAAGCATTTTGGATTAAAACTATGTGAGATTCAAGGAGAATCTACTCTGTGAATCAGACTCAATCCAGTTTAGCTTCAGCTTTGTGCTATTTCCACTCCAGAAGCAAGTTAAGAAAAATAAAGGTTATTTTAGCTCTGAAAAGTGCCTGTGCAAGCGTTTAACAATTTAACCAATACACCTGATATTCACACTCGGGTAATGTCTGGCCTTTCTGAATGCCTCCGTTACAAGTACACCTCTCACACAAAACAAGCCTCTCGTTCCAACCTCAGCACTAGCAGTGACTCATCTGACAGGAGACACCAGCTCTCCTCCTGGAAGTGTAATCTGTAAAACAAGATCTACCTAAAGGTCACAATGCAAAGCAGACCGTGCTGTTAACATCTATGCCACGGAGGAAACTCCAGCTCCAGCGTCTCCCACGAAGGAGCTGCACAGAGCACTGTACAGGGCAACAGTGCCTAACAGCCAGGACAACACTAGCAGTAGTTGTGTGCATCCTCATGCAACAACCATAGAGGTTTTCTGTCCCCAGAACAAACGCAGAACACATCAGGAACTCCTCAGCTGACCTGGGCAATGTTTGCTTGAGAAGCAAGGCGGATCATGATGTCCAGTTTCTCCAGTTTGACATAAATGGGGTCATTGTACTTCACAAAGAACACCTTGATTTCCTGCTTCAGGATTTCAGGCCTGGAGGGAAAACAATGTTATTGCATTCAAGACTGATAAAACCAATGGGCTCTGCCCTAACCAAAGGCATCTTCTCTGGAGAATTCTACCCAAACATTCACTGAGAAACAGAATGGTGTCATTTTGCATCCAGGACACATGGACAATCATGTTTTCAGTGAACAAATAACATCTTCATGCCAACACAAAACCCACATACAAGTTCATTTTTTGCCTTCCCTTGCACGATGTCAGTGCGCAGTAACTCTGCCTTGAACACAACCACAAAGTGCCTTCCAACCTACCCACCTTTCCAGCAAGGAATAACAGTATTTAAACATGCAGGTGGGAGTGAAAACCCACCAGCTGTACATCTGTGTCACCAGCCTGGTGGTTCCATGCAGAAGAGAACAGCATCAGCACACTGAACTTCTGCAGGTCACTACGAACTGCACAGTTACACCCTCCTATTTGCAGTCTGATTTATGGCCTAATGAGAGGGTAGTTCTTGCTGCTCTTAAAAAGATAGAGAAGAGAGAGACAAGGAAAGAGATGGATGATACCGATATCACAAGTCTGCTGTAAAGAAAATCAATTCAGGCTCCCAGAGTCATGAGCCCGCTTCATCCACCCCTCGACAGATCTGAACCTGGACCAAATGAAGTTCTGTGCATGTAGAAATATCTGGAGGTCTGAGATAACCAGATGCCCTTCAGCAACCCAGGAATAACATCCCCTGAGGCTTTACCTTTTCTGCACAATCAAGTTGATGTTCCTCAGGGCAACATACTGAACTTCAGGCTCCCCAGACAGCAGAGTCACCAGTGGAGGGGCAAGCTTCTTCAGCAGCATGTTGTAATAGTCCGAATCCTTGGGAAGGAGTTCCAAGAACTTCATCAAGACTTTCACTGCTGACAGCACCACTGCCGAGTTGGCATGGGACAGCCGCGGGGTCACCCGCTCACAAATACTGGAGACAGAGGAGCAAGAAAGGGTTCACATTTATTTCAGAATGTCAGGTATTTCAGATCTTGTCTGAATTTAGGAGATCTCACATGGCTGAAACCAGCTTCCTCAGAAAATTCTTTCGTTTTGTTCACAAAGAATAGGCAAAGTCCTGAACACAGCAGGAAGCTGTGAGGACCCTCCCAGCTCTCAGCATTACAGTGCCAGCACATGTACACTTATCAGTGCTCCCTGCCTTCGCCTGGTGGCATTCTCTGTTTCTGTGATCTCATCTGTCACTAACAAACACAACTTTAACAAAGCAGCTACCAGAACAACTCTTTAGTGCCCATATAATCACTCAGAGGGGATGCATGCTTCTGACTTGCTCAGGAGGTGCTGTCAGTTCAATCACGTGTTTCTGCAAAAAAAGGGTTTTATTACTCTGAAGATACAGGGAAAGAGTGACCCAAACACCCTCCTGAGTCTCAGCTTCACCACTTGCAGCAGGGCTAAGGGAGGAGCACAGGAGTCTGCAAGTCAGAGCTGGGGGGCAGAGCTGCTCCATCTCCCCGTGCCTCAGTTTCTCTGTGCAACCTTGCTGAGAAGGAGAACACTGGATAAAACCAGGGGCTGTCATTCTGCTGTCTGAAATCAGGCAGACTCCGAGAGTCAAATTCCACACAAAGGAGTAAAAGCAGTGACTGTCCATCCAGTTTTATGCACCGCTCTGAAAAGGAGTTAGAGCTGAGGAACTGGAACATGTTCACAGCTGTTTGGAGCAGAAGGCCCTTTCTGACAAAGCCAGGATAAGGCCGACCTGACACCCTTGAGATCTCCACAGGTTTCTAGCACTCATTAAGAGCTGTTTCTGTGCCAGAAACAGAACACAAGGGGGAGGAGAGAAAAAAAATCAGCAAGGCTACTGGCAAGCTTTTTAAAAAAAGTGGATTATCTGTTGTGTCTCAAAAAGTCACTGAGGAAACTTGAGAAATACAGAGGGCCTGCCCAGGATTCTGCATGTGGGCTTGTGCCCCTTTCTGCCCCTCCATACCCCACATCATCCACACAAAATGTATCAACTCTGAGAATTCTCCTGTTCCGAGTCACTCAAAGAGCAGGAACAGCCATACCTCTGAGCTTCGCGATCATCCTTGGGGTTGTAGTTGGACAGGCAATCCAGGATGAAGATCTGGCCCCACTCCGTGCACTCATTTAAAGCTGTCAGCAGCTTGTTGATGTTCTGAGGGTTCAAATCCAGCAGGTTGCTGTTGGGATGCGACTCACTGATTTCTGACAGGGCAGCCACAGCGTTCGCTACCACCTGAGGGAAGAGACAAGAGGAGCGCTCTTTGCTTGCCTGCCTGCAGTGCCTTGGGGGTGAACGTGGGCTGAGCAGGGGTTACCCACAGTGTGCATTCTCAGCTGCTCTCCAGCAGCCACCATGTCACTCAGTCATCCATGCCTTCAGGGAGCCAGTGCAACCTCAAAACAACCCACAGAGCCCAAAGCTTGACTGTGACCTTGCTCTTCACCAACATTTGAAGAGTTGTTCAGGGACGAAGTGACAGAACAGCAGCACAGCAGAAGGTGCCCCAACACACCCAGGACACATGAAAAGCCAGCATGGGTGCAAAGAGCACTTTGCTAGAGAAATTGCAACTTGCAAGTGTTTTTGTTGAAGGCAAACAAAAGCTAAAGTCGCCTCTGGACAGAATGGGGACCTGGGACCAGGATGTCACAAAAGACTTTACTCTGGAGGGAGCTAGACATCAGTGTCCACATGGAACAAGAACATCTCGCCTTCCTGCAGGCTCCAGGCTTCCAGCCTGGCTTGCTTCAAGTAGGCATTATCTCCCCTCACTTCCAGGAGATGCTCAGTTGATACAGTCAACGGCTCAAAACCTCTAATTGCCCTACTTATTCGGGAACGTAAGCCTCCTGCCTAATTTCCCCTTGGCAGCCTCACAGCACACAGCTTAACGCGATCCGAGAAATAAGAACCATCTCCTAGGTAAGAGATGTCAGGTGCCAGGCAGCCTCCAGCTCTGCAGCCACACTGCTGGGTCCCCCAGCCTGAAAGCAAACACACACACAATTCCCCTAAAATGGACAATTCCTGCTAAATTTTTAATAACACATTTCAATTCCAAGTTGTCTCCACAGTGCCCGTTTGCCTGTTTCAGCAAGTCCCGTTAAAACAAGCACTCCAGCACAGCCTATCACTGGAAATATTCTTCCTACACTTAA
This sequence comes from Tapera naevia, assembly GCA_033556795.1. NCBI lineage: Eukaryota > Metazoa > Chordata > Aves > Cuculiformes > Neomorphidae > Tapera > Tapera naevia. The sequence goes on from JAUMJJ010000220.1 coordinate 2,517,796, forward strand.
GACAAAAATAAGGTCTTTCCTGTTATAAGCACAGATGAGAGGAAGTACAGAGGAGGTCAGGGTCCAGTCTGACAAGAACGGGAATCAGGAGCGCAACACAGATTTCTCATTCTTAGTCCTACCCTCAAATCCAGCAGCTTTTGCAGCAGAGGCCATAGGAAGATTTTTAAAACAGAAGAGTTGCAAAATATGTAGACAAAGCAAGAAAACCCGCAGACAAGCCTTTGATTTGTTTAACTAAAAGTAGGATTTAAGCCTGAGTTTGATACACAAAACTGATACACCCAAAAAGACATTTTCAGGATATTTTACAAGGTATATCGTGCCCAGCCCAACTTGCAGTGAATGCCTGCTAAAATGAGGGTTTGTAGTATCATTTTCTATGGGATTAAGGCAAAGAAACATCTTTTCTAAAATCATCTGATTCTTTGGGTGACTAAAGATGCTTTGATGCAGCACAATGAAAACAAGAACAGCAGGACCAGAAAATTCTCTGCATTGTTCCCATCACTGCTCGTCATCAAACCAACGTTTTCCAAAGTCATTGCACAAGCACAGTAATGTTGAGTGTACTGCCTTTCACACCTAGAGGTCAGGGATAGGATTTTGATCCAAGATTTTATGAATTTCATTAGTTGAACAAGCCTTCTATCACGAAAATCATTAGCAATCAGAATTGCTGTCTTCTTGTACTGCTTTAATCAGCACCCTGTTAAGATACATTGCTTATTCTTCACATTATTTAATTTGCCTGATTACTGAATGCTTAATGTGAAACAGTTTAAAACTGAAATAAAAGACAGTTTTAATTTCATTATATTTTGAAGATTACAAGTGAAGACAAATCATAACAGCAACCAAGGAGTCCCAAACCATTATGAAAAAGCACTTATAAAATGAAACAAGGACTTGGAAAGAAATTTGCAGCAATTAAATAGTGGCAGAGCCAAAGCACGGCAGAAAGGTGCCTGTCAGTTGTCCTACAGAACAGGGCTGAGCTTTGGCAAAGGCACAGGCTCTGCCTTGGCAGTGGCAACCAGGCCACATGGATCCTAAGTCCTGGGGAAGGTACACCCCAAGCAGCTGTGCCGAAGTTTCCTTCCTCACAGAGTGAAGCCACGGGCCAGGGACGCGCAGAAATGCTGCGACCATGGGCTGCTTGGGCCACAGCTGCGGCAGTGACCTGACTGTCAACAGGTCTGGCTTTAGCACCTTCGTGCTCCTTTCAGGAATAGCGCGGCAGCGTGAATGCAAGCCTCCAAATCGGAGTTGAGGAGAGGACAGTCCATGGCAACCCATCAGGCATTCCATTTCCATTAAAGCATTCCTGACAGTGTCAGGGAGCAGGATGCACTTAGGGGTACCGGCTATGGTCCGCTCGGGTGTTACAAAACAGGATTGGAATGGGCTGTGAAACATCTGGAGGCAGCTCAGTTCTGCCAGGGACACACAATCTCATCGTCCACCACTGCAGGTGGTCCTCACTGGGCCCCTCAGCAGAACAGTGCTGCTGTCACCTGAGAGAAAAGGGCACAAACGAAGCAAAAGGGGACAGGGGAACAGAGGGAAAACATCTTCAAACTTTAAACAACACTTATTAAAAAAAAAGGTACTTGCTGGCGATTGGTACTGAACATATTGATGTGTTATGGTGTGCCAACAAAAATAATTAGCATCTTCAGGGCTTTCTGCACCGCCACAGCACAGTTGAAATGAAAACAGATTTCAGGAACCAGTCCAACATCAACACTGGTTCAAGTAGGCACGCTCACCTCTCCATTGGTGCTGCCATTGGCTTCATTACGAGATGGGAACATGGAGCAACACAAGCCAGCATGGCATGGTCTCATCCAGTACACGGACTCCTACTTTGCTGACAGCTCTCACTAACTGACGGCTCAGGCACCACGTAAACAAAGACTGAAGTGTTGTCCACAGTTCTGGATACTCACAGTTATCACTCAGGGATGGAAGAAAGCCCATTAAGAACCAGCCAACACCCATTCAAGTATCACCTGCTGGGGGGCATACTAAAAGCAAAGCTAAAGCTTTACAAGAAGGTACAGGACAAAGTCCTCCATGGAACTGGAGAAGTTTCACAGCCACAAGCTTCTTCAGTGAAGTCTTCTCTGCTTTTCATTCAATGAGTTTGTTTTGATGAAAAACCAGCCAGGAACTGGATAACTCATTTCACAGATTGGAAGGAGACTAAAAGGACAAGAAATGAACATCTGTAGAACTTAATTTCCCAAAAATAGTGAAAAAGAATGGGGTCAACCCACTGGCCACAGATGCATGAGCCCAAACAATTACTGACCAGGGAAAGCTTTCTAAAGCTTAAACTTGTAAGTTAGCTCCATGGCAAAATGCCTCGCTTAGGTGGCAATTAACAATGCTGTCTTTAAGCTAAGAGCCACCAAGCAATGAGAATCAGCCTAAAAAACACCTAGCGAGTGGAAATGCAGAGCAGATGGGAGATTTAATAAGAGCAAGAACAGGCTCCTGGCTTGCTGATTCAAATCAGTTCACCCTGGATACATTTCAGCACTATTCGAAGGCAGTCACAGCAGTGCCCCGTTAGGGCACAGTTGAGCTGAATGACAATAAACTTGCTTTTTGGCTGGAATTTATCAACAAATCTAGACTCTCAGAGATGTGTCATTGGGATGGCGATAAGGAAATCTCACAGGCCCTTGTTAAAAAAATAAACCCCACACTTAAAACTACATTACAGATTTAACAAGAGCCTAACATTTTTAAACCCACCTACAGACAAACACCCTCTATAGCCGGAGAGACCAGATCCAACCTCACGGAGAGCCGTTGAGATAGGAACACTCATTTGCCAGTTATTCCTTCTGGCAGCTCAAACTTTTAGCTCAAAGCAAATTGTATAAAAGACATCAACAAGGAGGAAAGGGAGTGGGTGAAAACCTGAGCGTTTGCCCATCAGCCCACACAGAAAAGCTTTGCAGGGATGGGGGACAGGAGGGAAGCTCAGCAGATCTAGAACGCTAAACAGCCAAAGCCATCGGATTGTTTTGCTGGCATCCCAGGCTAACTGGAAATTCAACCAAGTGTGTAATAGAGTTAATGAAATACAACCTTCTGCTGCTTAAAGCAGTAACCTCTGGCTCACCATTCCATTAAAGTGAGGAGAAAAGGACGGAAAACTGAGAGGTTCTGAGAAGATGCTGAGGAAAGGCAGCCCTTCCCACAGAGCTCCGACCCCTGAGAGAGCCAGGTGCCACGTGATGTTTGTGGGAGCAGAGAGGTGCTGACATTTTCAAAGAGCACGCGGAGTTTGCATGGTACTTTCACATCACTAAGCACGGACTCCCAGATGGGACATCAGGGGCATCCACATGGCTGAGTGTTTCACAGGGCCACTTGTTTCCACAGCCACACAGCTTGTGTGCCTGAAAGATCTCTAACGCATACCAACACAGACAAGCACAGGATTCCTACTCCTGCTGATATTAATTATATCTTTCATTTACAAGCCCCTCTCTACTTTGCTTCCCTAGAAATGGTCTAGGAACTATAAAAATGGCCCAAACAGGCAAGTCAGAGAGTCTATAGGAACCTCTTGCACCATTAAAGCATGAAATGTGTATGGTTTTACATTGAAAACCTGGGAGAATACTGCATTCTCTCAGCCTGTGAATAGTCCTGGGAAGCACCAGCTCACCTGTGCAGCCTTAATCGTGACTGATTCCCAGGGCTCTGGGCAAGCCATTTGCCTTCCGACAATTCCATGGCAGAAGATTGTACTTTAGTGCCTGAAAGGCTGGAACCACACAGCTGGATACGTGGCCAGGAACTGATCACGTCCCAAAAACTGCCTGGGTGCAGAAGACCTCCTGCTTCCTGGATGTGGCAACGAAGAGAAGTCCAAGCCTTACACTCCCTGTGGCAGGAGGGCCCCAACTGGCTGTTGCATCTCCCCATTCCTCCCATGTACCACAAAATAATGCCACTGTGACAGCAACCACCCCACGCCTGCTCTACAGTCCTTGCAAAATCAGATGTGTTAGTGGTTCAGGACAGAAAACCATCCTTCCCCAGGGCTGAACCTCTGCAGGTGGGTGGGCAAGAAGCTGTTAAGGATGGCCCCAACACAACAAGGGTTTTTCCTCAGTCCAGCTCAGCCCCAGTGAAGGAAATGGAGCCCTGCAGGAAGCCAGTGAGGGTCTGCCACCTGCTACACTTCTTCCAGAGAGCATCAGGATCAGGCACCTGGCACACACCAAGAAGGAATCTTCTCAGGTGGTTTTGTAGGGCCCTTTGCAGTCTTCCTTGTGGAGGTTCTCACTGTCGCACACAGGGCTGACTGACCCAAGCGCCTGTTGAGAAGAAAGGCAAGCGCGAAGCATCCACAAAAACCTTAGGCAGCCCTTTTTGGGGGTGCAGAGTTCCAGACAAGCACAGCCATCAGAGCTTTTTGACAAATGGTGCTTGTCAACAGCTCGATTGAAAATGTAACATCCAGACATATCAACAAAACTCCCCAGCTCCCTGACTGATATGAGAGATCCTGGAATGATCCATTCAGTAAGACTAACACATTTGAAATTAGACACATACCAGTAGCAGTAATTGGAAGGAGATGGGTCTCTGATAGATGGATTTGTAAATTAAGCTTTATAAATGAGAGCCCTGGGAGGACAGACTGCAGAGTCATGAAAATTCAGACATTACCACACAGACTCTGCCACAGCATCAGCATCTGAAGCACAAGGAAAGCACAGCCTCTACAGAAAGTGCTCAGGGCCAGCACCCCACATTCACCAGCCTCCTACAAACGAACAGTAAACCAGGTCTCACATAGAGGCTCGAAATTCCCCCAGACCCATTTTGGATGACCACCTGGAGAAGCAGGCAGCTGCTCAGTACGGCAAGCTCCCGCCTTCCTCTGCACAAGGAGCTGCAACAGCTCAGCCTGAAGCCTGAACTGGTTTCCACAGGTAGAGTGAATGTGGTCAGAGTGGATGGTGTAAAATGTGACCTCTTACTGAAGAGCACAGGAGTGCTCTGTCTACACAGCCCAGGGAAACACTGGAGCAAAACAGCCACATCCGTGAAACCTTTGATCTAGCGCACCACAGTGGCAAAGCAGAGTATGAAGAAGAAATGCTACAAGAGGAAACTAAAAGCTCAACAGCACCCAGAAAAGAACTGGGAGAAGGTGACATCAACCTAACTTAATGATGTGGATTACAGGTACATTGAAAAGAAAATTATTCCATGGGTTACGAGTTATACCCTAGAAGGCTGAGGGCATTTGGAGAGAGAAATGTTGTCCAATTCAAATATTAAAAGACCAGCAAGTCTTAACATGGATTTCTTCTTATGCTTTTCTGGTAATATTTACATTCCTGCAGAGAACCAAGAAACGCAGTGAAAGCCAGGAGGGAACTGGTTACAAAATAAGGTGTCTAATGGCCAGCAGCCTTGGGTCAGCTTGAAACTGCTGCCATCTCGTGGGCTCACTCTTCATCGCCAGGCTCAGCACTCGCAATGCTCTACACAAGCAGTCACTGGGTCTGATTCACAAATGTCAGAAAAAAGACAGAATCAGGAAAAAGGGGGGGAAAAAAGTTTGTCCAAGATTTCCGAGCAGCTCTGGCCCTCAGTAGGCGAGGAGCAGACCTTGCTCTCACCCCTCTCCATACCCACTGCTGCTGCTGGGCGTGGATGGTGCCCTGCAGTGATCTGCCATCCTGTGTATGAACAGGAGAGCACAACAAGCCTGGGACGTCACATCGTGCTTTGCTGGAACGCGAGAATTACAGGAGGAGATGCTTCCCAAGTTGCACTACAGCAAAGTTACCAGCAAGAAGGGCCCTGAGGGCCGAGTCCAGCGGCAGCACACGGAGAGCCCAGAGCCACCAGGCACCAACTTTATGTTCACCCAGACCTGGCTCTGCTGAGCTTCACAAGGAAATGCACAGCAAGGAATGACAAGGGTTTGCCTTAAGACAGCTCTGGGAAGAAGTGAGAGCTCCCTTTAGGAGGGAAGCTCTGCCGCAGGATCTCAAGTGACAAAAGGCAGCCACAAGCACTTTAGGCCCATCCGTAAAACAAAATTAAAGACTCCCTCCCCAAACAGACTTCAGCAGCGTAACCGCCCCAGATCCGCGCCGTCGCCTCTGTGCGTTCTGGGCCTGTCACCTGCGCAGGACAAGAAACGCACTGTAAGCCACCACCCATCCGGTAACTTCCTATATATATATCCCTATCAATACACATGCAATTAGAAGTTATTGATTCACCCAGGAGAAACTGCAAAGCTTTCAGAAGCAGCCAGTGCACCAACAGCCTTGGGAGTCAGTTCTTCAGTCACAGCTACAGCACCTGGAAGGGTGCAACCTACACCTGTGCAAAAATCACTGCATCACTGCAGCTAACAACAGCTGGATCCTGACAACACCAATAGCCCAGATAAAGGGAGAAATCTCCTTGGCTGTGCACCTGCAGCACCTCAACCAGACCTCAGAGCAATGCCCTGCACATCCCCAATCTCTGTTCCTCAAAAGAGGAGAAACATTTATCATATAAACATGAGTGAGTGTAGATAAGAGGATGTGATGTGAGAAGCACCATTTACAGAAGAAGAGCCATAAGGACACATCCATCTGTGCCATTCTCTTCAGTAATCTCTCTTTCATTGGCGATACTGATACATACATCTGACTTAAAAAGAGCTTCCAGGTAGGGCTGCATTTCACCTGATCACAGAAAAATACCTTAATAAATACCAAAATGCTCTCAAATACAACTTACCTGGGCAACAAAACTCCTGGCCATCAGGAACCCTCACTGATTTCACATGGAGAAAGCCGCAATGAACTGTGATTTGACTTGGAAGATGAACCTTAATTAGGGTGGATAACTCCTGTACCTTTGAGGGAATCACTGTGCCACAAAGGCAGGAATTTCTAGGGGGATCAAAGCAATAAACTTAACTAGATATGTCTGTATCTACCAAAAACTGTATCCAGATTAAACATTGCATTAAGTCTGCAGCTATAAGAGCCGGAAACCTGATCAAATCTCTCCCCATGCACCTTTTGAAAGCAAGAATATAATGCCCTGCCAACAGTAAAACCTGGAAAGCCAGTACACTGAGCCCCAGCCATGTGATCCTCTCAAAGCCTGCAGATCTGAACACATCCTGCAGGCCTCTCCTCCTCATCTCAATCCCTCCTCCAAATTGCGTTCTCCTGCTGCAAATACTCAGCTTTGGGAAGAGCAGGTGAGCACAACATGAGGCAGGCACTGTGATCCTGCACAGCTTCAGCAGCAGCAGAGCTGCAATCAACTGGAGCAGCTGCAAAGGCTTCGCTGTCCCAGCCCATCCTCATTCCCAACAAGGAGCTCATTAGTTGCACTGATGTTTCATTAGGAATCCCTATGCCATTGCAGTGGTCTATTTAGCAAATGGACCATACGCTGCCCTTTGTTTTTTCTCCCCTTCTCTCCATTTAAGTCAGTATTAAATTAATGTACTTTTGAAATAGATATTGGTGCTCTCATAACAGCCAATGGTTCACTTTCCAAAACAATTAGTTCCAAAAAGATCAGCAAGCAGAAAGGGCAAGAAAAACCTTATTCTTTTCTCCTGAAGCACTCTTTTCAGCCTGAGCTCAACTCATATTGATGTGGCTGTAATAGAAGAAAATTAAAGAGTAGGAACCAAGGCAAGGAGAAGAGTAGGTTCTATCCCTTTACACAGCACATTCCACTACTGCCTGCTGAAGGCCAGGGGCCAGTATTCAAGTGGAAATGAAGCAGTCCAATTGAGTACTTTCTTAGACTGCAAGACACACCCTCAGGATTAAATGAAAAGGGCAGGTGTTCCCCTGTGTGCCTCAGATTGCCTAGGCTTCAAGTAGTCATCAATATTCATGCAGAAACCCAGCATAAAAAAAATCAAGCAGGCATATCAAAAAAAGCAGTTTATAAAAGATCTGGATATGAGAGGCAGCAGGCGTCTCTGACACACACCACTGCTCACAGACCCGTGCCTCTGAAAGCCAGACACCTTCACCATCTTTAGAAAGGCATAAGAAAAGCAATCAGCCACCTTCACCCCCCTACTAAAAGGACTGGAACCTTACCTTCTGCACTCAACTTCTCCAAACCTGCCCAAGGACAGCTGTAATGGGATAGCTTTATGTGGTTTGATTCATACACCATAGAAAGAGCTGTCAGACCTGCCCTAATAACGTGAAATGATGCCATTAAGCAGGGTTAAATTAGATCTGTGCTCTAAAAGAGCTGAAAAAGTAGCGGTCATGTCCTTAAACTGAGAGTGTAAAATGGAGATGCAGAAGTTTTCTCCCCTGTTGAGAGCTACAGTGATACTGGTTTGGTCCACGCATTCCAGCGGATCACAGGGGAAAAAAACCACTGAATGAAAGGATTACACAGTGGGCACTTTGATCCATCCAGTTACAAGAGCATAAGATCCTGGCGTGGAAATGGACCCTTCATCAACAGTGATTAAATAATGAATTAGTAGTAATTTACTCCTGTGAAGTTCTTGGTCTTGATCTCCACCTCTGCTCTGATGACTCATTTAAATTCACTAAAAACATAAGCATTGATTTTTCTCCACTCATTACAGGCCAGAGAATTCCTCTGCATTAGTGAATGAATTAATCCAGCCTCTCACTCCAGGAGGAGCCCAAGCATCCTGCAGGAAGGCAACAGTTGTGTGCTGTCACCAAGGCAGCTGCATCAAGTCTGTCTTGCTCTCCTCATTTGACCAGGATTAAGCTGCTGCTGCAGCACTCGAGGCAGGCAAAAGCTGAAATGGAGCTAAGAGCAGACAGTAGCTCCTGTTTTCCAAAGCAACAAGTGTTTTTTAACCAATGCATTCATCACAGTGCATCAGCTGCCATTAAAAAGCCTTCACGTTCCTAATTATCTGCCCATTACAAACCCAAGCAACATGCTAGAAGCACGCATACGTTACCATGGGATTGGAGTCTGCAATCAGGTCACGCAGAGAATCCAGAAATCCTTGGTCCTCCACCATCTGGGCATTGATGTCGTGCAGCTTCGCCACACAGACAGCCGCAGTCTTGCGCACGTAAGGATCTTCATCCTTCAGACACTTGCGAAGAGGCTCACACAGATACTCTGTGATCTTGTCCACTCGGATGCATCCCATTGTACGGACGGCCAGAGCACGGATGAGAGGGTTTGGGTCCTCGCAGTCCTGCAAGGGGACAGGATATACGGTATCTGCACCACTGACTACCAATATCTTCCCTGCAGTCAGAATCAGAAAAGGCTGGAAAACGAACGATATAAAATCTCTTGTCGAATACCGGAGGCGGGTTTTAAACGATGATTAGTAAAATGATAGAAGCAGCTTTTCTGGAGCAGGCTCTCTCATAACCACTTACCAGGGCGTATAAATCATCTCCTCCACAATAACCAGCAGCAGCAAGTGAGACAGAGGACCTGGATCTGTTGGATTTAGCACATCAGCTCCTTATCTTCTGCTCCTCTACAAGCACACCCAGCCCAGAGACTCAAGAACAAGAGCAGAGATAAACAGCAGCTCACAAAGGGTGATGGAAAAAGGAGATGCGGTGACAGGCCCTGTGCTACACTATTTTCTGATGAGCCATGGGAGCCAGTTACCTTCACGAAGCTGTTGACAGCCATAATGGCCATATCTGGCTGGCTTTTGGCGTAGTTCATCAGGTACAGGTAGACCAGCTTCTTCAGCTCCAAGTTGTCGGTCTGCATGCAGTTCACAACATCAGGAAAGAGTGAGCTGGACAGACAACAGTAGGGCAAGAACAGAGAAGGAGTAGTGAGACTGTACAGCATGCAAAAGGGATTCTAAAAGTGTTCTAATTGGAGAGTTCACCAAACAAGGAAATTCTACATTGCCAGGCTGGAAACAGACCCACAAGAAAAAAAAAAAGTTGCTTAAACATGTTTTAGTGATGCAGGACATTTACAAAGAACCTACCAAACTTCAGACCAGTAAAGTCTAGAGCAATTAGGAGCTTAAACTCTGACAAGCTGGATTTCACTTCAACATCAAGCAGCAATCTGTAAACAGCACTACAGAAGCTGCACAGGACACCTGCAGCTCTCTGTAGGGACTTCACTGTGAAGGGCAAGTGCTGTTGGCTAAAAAGATTATTCTCTTCTTCCTTCCAGTTTATTTGTTCCTTCATTCTATGATGAAGTCATGATGCTAAATTTGCAATCTTATATTCATTTCTGTGGCAACAGAACACACTGCTGTGAGCCCATGACTACAACTTGTGGCAGACTCCAGAAACACAGGCTGGAAGGGAGAGAGTGTTTCCTTAAACATGTTTTCTGGGTGCCTTAAAGACAGAAAGAAGTATTTGAGACAGCATTGCAGAAGATAAACGCCTGTGTCCTTTAGATGCTGTGAAGCAAAGATTCAATTTAAAAATCACTCCTTTTAAAATGTAGCTTAAATTTATGCTATGGCAAGTAAGGCTAAGAAAAACCCTTGGAATTACCTTTCTAACACTAAAATCCGGGCTGGCAAACAGTGAGAAAACTAAAGTGACACATAAAATAGTTGAACTCTGAATGGGTTTTTAAATAAAAATGGCTAACAGGCTCTTAGCTAAACCAGCACTGAAAATGGCTGTTTTGTTTGCTCTCAGTAACGGGAAGGAGCTTGAGAAACCTGTGACTCAGGGACATAGCCAACCTCATCACCCAGCTGAGATGAAAACCTCAGCACTGCTCCAGAGGCATGTGTGCCACTGCATCCAGTTGAGCCCCAGGAGAACTGGTTGCTGCTACAGGGTGCAGAGAAGTTGCTTTTACCTGACATCCTTCCCCACGGTCATGGCTGCAATAACCTTCTTTACAGCTTCTTTCCTCTTCTCTTTCTTTTCATTATTGAGTTCAGCCTTCAGTTCAAAAATCTCTCCTGGCAGAAGACAAAACAGACTGAGTCCCTTGGGAGAGGAAAAAGGTCTTTCTTCAGGGACAGTTCAAGAGCGACTTTTCACTTTCCCAGCCTGTGGTTCCCATAAAATCTGTGCAGCAGCAGGTGGGAGCTGTTAGACCTTAGAGAGAATGTGGTCCAACAAGAGGCAGAGCTGCGACACTCGGAGAACATGGAACAGGTAATCAGAACCACACCGCATGCTGCAGCTCTCACACTCCCAGAACATTACACCACATTCCTGCAGCGTCTGTTTCTGAGGCGACTGTTACACAACCAGGATGGAAAGAGAGAAAGAGATCCAGAGACATCAGATTAGTGCCAGGAATTTTGCCCAGACTTTTTAACTTTTGCTCATCACCACCTGCTTCCTGCGAGCACAAAAGGAAAGAGCCGACTGCAGCCAGAGCACCGCAACGCACCGGGACAGAAACAGGAAAGCACAAATTTAGTCCAGTGTAATAAACTCCGTCCAAGCTGTAATAAAAAGACACAGCTACTACTGACAAAAGCATCAAGTGACCACCACATCCACAGGGAAGCCAAGGGAAAGCAGATGGAGCACTGCAGCTCTGAGGAAACGGCAGTAGGAAATCCCATCACCTTTGCAACAGGCTGAGGGACACACCTATACCTTAAATATTAAATGTCTCTCAACTAAATCCTGTGATGCCCAGTGGAACAACCATCCTTAGTTTTGGAACTTGTAAGTCCACGACTAAAACTTTGTCTTGGACCAGATCTGCACTCAAGTCCTAATGTTTTGTTCTCTGGTCCTTGGAAAAAGCAACAATTTCGGTCATTTTGTGCACCACAAAACCATATAATACATCAGTTTTTCTTCTGTCACCATGTGACCTACTTTCAGAGTTTCTCTCTGGATGATTAAGATGAGAAACAGGGGCAAAGCTAACAGAAAAGGACAAGTTTGTCTGTATGCAGTTAAAAAAACTGTGTAAAAATAGACACCCACCACCTCCAATCCTCTGCACCAGCTCAACACTCACCTTTTTTATTGGTCGTGAAGTATTTGGAGTCCGTCATGGTTCCAGTTCCTTAAAACACTTGAGAATAACCACAAAAAAAGAACAATCAGTCAAGCAGTGCTGGGAGGTGGAAACAGACCGTTTGCAAGCCAGCGACTCAGAGAAGAGACGGTTGGCGAGTGCGCAATGTACGTCCACAGGCACAAGTTTCACAATCTCCACTTTGCACCCACTGCTGATATGAGCTGGCAAAGCCAGGGCTTTAAAAGGCTCAGATGAACAATGTGGGTGAAAACACAACAGCCCGCAGCGGCCAGGCTAGGAAAGCAGCAGTGCTCAAAAGCAAAAGGCAGTTTTTAACTCCTTATAAACAGTAGATCTTGACATGTTCTGCAGCTGTCTCTCCCCTGGGTACACAATTTTGTTTTCCAAAACAGCACTGCATATTTAACATCTCCACTGGAAGCAGAAGTCCATGTTTCAGACAAAGGGAACTGTCAACTCCCCCTCACGCTGCATCTCCACAGAAGGCACAATCCATCCTGCTTGCAATACCCACCCCAGGCCTTTTCTTTTGTTCCCGGGAAGCACAAAGCAGGTTCTATTGAAAAGAAAAACCATTACTTTTCAGTCCTCTCAAGCTTTAAATTGAAATCTTTCTCTGCCAAGATCTGACATGCCACCTCTGGCACACACAGGCTTCTTATTTCAGTGCCACACCACCTTTTTACGGACAGACCAAACAACGCTGCTGGGCCAGCAAGTGCTTAGTGGAGCCAAGAGATCCCTCTCACCAGCACTCTTCTTACTCTGCAGAACTGAATTATTAATACCTTAGAAAGCAGGGACTGCCCAAACCCAAGTGGATCTCTATCACTCTATTCTTACAGTAGCCAATCTGTGACAATCGTGACTCAAACAATTTTCAAGCACTGACTGGAAACAAGCATGAGAATGGGCAGGTTTACTGGTTTTGTTAAACAACCCACATCAATAACCCATGACCCTGAAACTATCCCAAGAACGGGGGATCCTACCTCCTTCATCATTTTTCTACCTTTTTGCCCAATTTCCCTTCTCTCGTACACACTTCCATGACCATAAGTGCTGCGGGAAAGCACTGAGCAATCTGTTCCCTAAACTGCCTATCTTTCCTCTAAACCTCGCAGGTCCTGCTGGCTCAGCAACAAAAGCAGAAGCTCAGCTTTGAACTCCAAGACACTGCCCAGCAGTGCAACAACCCTGGTGGCTCTTAACACTTTCCTTCCTCACTCATTTGCCAACCCCACCACCACTCTTTTTTCCTCTTATCCACCTTGATCAGTTTGATACCTTAGCAGTTGAATTCCCAGTAGGAGCAGCTGAGGGGTAATGCCACAACTTGGACCCCCTTCATTGTGCTGTCCAACTGCCACGCACCCAGACAAGCATAACCTGTTGCTCAGCCCTGCTCCCCAGGGCTCCTGCCTGCCCCGTGGCATGTTTGCCACCTCATCCCAGCTGGCAGCATTAACAGGTTTGGTTTGATTTCTCTCTTTCCCCCTTCCAATTCTGGAAGTTCTCTTCTCTGCAGAAGAGGCTTGCCCTCCCTCCAAAACAGCGGCTGGGCTGGGAAAGCCATAGGAGCCACATGACTGCAAAAAACAAAAAATTAATCACAGCATCCCCGAAGAAGCAGCTGCTCTGGGTCCTGCTCTACCACAAAAAAAATAGCCCATGCTCAGCTGCCACGGCATCACAGAAACAGTCCTTCGCACTGCAGCACAGCTTAGAAGAGGACTTAAACCTTTTCCTCCACAAGAGCAGCTGGCAAGGCACCACACAAAAGGCAGCGACCACAGCCCTGCTGCTACCATTATACATAGGTTTGTCACCGTGGGTCTCACCTCCCAGCCGGGCCCTTCTGACACAGTTTTACAGTGCTCAGGACAGAAGATTAGAGAGAAAACCCAGGAGAAAAACCCCAGCACCCACACCAGCCCAGCTGCACAGAGCGACACAGAGGAAGCACCCTTGTTCAGTTTCAGAGACAAACTTTAAAACCAAAAGCAGGACCTCTCACTGCTTTTCTAACTTTGATTGGGTACTTGGGGATGTGAAGAACCCTAGAAAGGCTCAGGCTCAGACAGAGCTAAGCAGACCAGGTCCTTACAATCTGCTTCGACCGACACAAATGAGATGTGACTCAGGGCAAGAAGCACACTAATGTGTTCCAAGTGCACCCCAGGAGAAAGCCCTTTTCCTCATGAGCACACAGAGTGTGCTCCACACGTTCAGAGCAGCTCACTGCCCGTCTGAGCACTATGTCAGCCACCACACAAACGCAGCATGGCTTGCAGCAAGGCTCAGATAAAGCCAAACCAGCCCAGATATACAAATAGCAATGTTTTAAATAACTCCAGAAAATGCCAGATTCTCGAACACAAATCTAAACTGAAGAGAGCCAGGACAAATCACAGCAGCATCACAAACACCCTTGTATTTTTAGAACAAAATCTGTGTCAGATCACCCCCTCCTCACTGTTGCCATGTGCCCAGCACTCGCTATGGTGGAAACAGGTAAGAAGTGTCCACATTCCTGCTCCAACTGCAGCAAACCAGAGGAGTTTCTCCAGCAGCCCTGACAAAGCTGAGTGCCATAACCGTTGGTTTGACATTTAAATGTAGGCTGAACCAAAAACATGATCAAATTAGAAGACTAAGCAACCACCATGACCAGGAAGACAAGGCTCTTCAGGCCAAAAGCACCCACAGAGAGCTGGGCGCCGCTTGTGACCAGTGTCAGCTGTGCCCCACACGTTCTGGTGATAGCCTGCCAGCTCCCTGCCACCGATTTCCCGTAGGAGTTAACAGGAAGGCGCAAGTCTCAGCGCTGATTCACACTCCCCAGCACTCAAACAATCCAGCATTGTACCCCTAAATCTCTAGAGAGATCCTGGTTTAACCTGCATCCTGCTGCTGCCACCACCTCTCCTCTGCACCCACATTGCCTGCAAAGCCTCTTGAGCAGCCACGCGACATGGCCCAGGCTGCCACAGCACCAGGAGACCCAATAGAGCATCCGGACATGTACGGTAAAGGGAAAGCAGCAGCTCAGCTCAGGATTCTACAGCGTTAATGGCACAGCAGGCCCAGGAAACTGGTTTCCACCCTGGGGGGCAAAAACCCTTCTGGTGCTCCCCACGCTATCTGCCAGCGCCTTGTGCTTCCTACTGCCTCCAAACCCCTTGGATGCCCCGCTGAGACCCCACATGCCCCGGCCCGCAGCACAAACAGCCCCACCACCTGCAGAACCCATCCCCGCCTGGCCACCCTGGCCACTCACAGCCCCCATCCACCCATCCTCCCTCCCCCACAGCAGCACCCCCTCAGCAATCCCAGCTCCCCTCCCCAGTGCTCCCAGCTCCAGCCACCCCTGTACAGTGACTGCCCAGGTCCCCCATCCCTACCCCGTCTTACCGATATCCCAAAGCTCACTCCACTCATCCCCATATCCCATGTCCCTGCTATTGCCACACTCCCAGAGCCTGGAGCTCACCCCCATCCCTGCCCAGCACCCTTGTCCAGTGCCCCTCCCAGGCCCTCTGCACCCGCCTGCCCAGTCCTCTCAGTGACCCCTAGCCCCTCCCAACACCTCTCCAGTGACCCTCTCCACCCTGCCCCAGTGTCCCACCAGCACTCCTCATTCCCTCCCAGTGCCCCAGCAGTGCTCCTCCCCACCCTATTCCAGTCCCTCCTTCCAATACCTCAGTAGTGACCCACTCCCTCCATTCCAGACACTTCCCAGTATTCTACCAGTGCCCCCCACCTCCTCCCAGTCACCTCTTCCTAGTGCTTCCAGTCCCTCCCAGTGACCCTGAAGCCCCTCCCAGTACTTCCCCACCCTCCCTCCTGACACTACCCCAGTCCTCCCTCCCAGTACCCCCCAGTGCCTCTCCCCTCTCCCCTTGGCCCCCTCCCAGTACCTCCCTAGTGATCCACTCTGGTCCCAGTACACGTACCAGTACCGCACCAGTGCCCCTCACCTCCTCCCAGTCCCCCCTTCCCAGTGCTTCCAGCCCCTCACAGTACCTCCCGACCCTACCCCAGTCCCCCCTCCCAATGACCGCCCACCCCCCCAGCCCCGGTCCCACTCACGCCGCCCGGTTGCTCGCAGCGCTGCGGGGGCAAAAGCGGAAGCGGAAGCGAGCCGGAAGCGGCGCGGGGGGCTGGAGGGCTCGCGAGAATCACCGCCTCTCCCCCGCGCAGAGCGGCCGCGCCCCTGCTACCACAGAGAGGACCTGGGCGGGGCAGAGCGCCGCCCCCGCCGCCCTTCCCGTGGGCGGTGCTGGCGAGGCGCCCCCTGTGGGCGCGGCGGGGGCCATGGCGGAGCGCGGCGCGCACCTGACGGCGGCCCCGGCGCTCGGCGGCCGCCCCTCCGCCTTCGAGGCCGCGGCCCAGGACAGCCTGGCGGCCGCGCTGAGACCCGCGCTGCGCCACCTGCTCCGGGTGCGGCCGGGGCGGCCTCCCCTGCGGGGCCCGGCCGGGGCGAGCGGGAACGGGGAGGGGAATGAGCGGAGAGGGGCTGAGGGGGCGTGCGCTTGGGCTGGGGGGAGCTGCTGCGGAGAGGGGCTGGGGGGGCTGCACCGCGATGTGCTGAGGCGTCCCCGGCCGGGCTTTGCCTCTGGCCACGCTCACAGGACAGCTTTGGGCACCCCGCTCGCACTGTGAACTGGGAGCACCACTCAGAGAGCTCGTCCAGCACGTTTCTTCACTTACACCTCCTGGTTTGTGTCCCTGGTTTGTGTCCTTTCCGTAGGTGTTAGCCGAGTCAAATCCTGGCCGATACGGCTTCCTGTGGCACTGGTTTGATGAGATCTACCTCCTTCTGGATTTGCTGCTCCAGCAGCACTACCTGGGCAGCTGCAGCGCCTCCTTCTCGGAAAACTTCTACAGCCTAAAGAGGGTTCCCACGGGGGCGCGCCCGCAGCACGCTGTGGCCACGGCCGGCCTGCCAAAGCGGCTGCACTGCAAGTCTCTCCTCTTGCTGATTCTTGTTCCTTACCTGAAAGGAAAGCTGGAGAAACTGGTGTCCAGCCTGAGGGAGGAGGATGAGTATTCCATCCACCCTCCGTCGTCGGCCTGGAAACGCTTTTACAGAGCATTTCTAGCTGCCTACCCCTTTGTAAACATGGCCTGGGAGGGATGGTTTCTAATCCAGCAGCTGTGCTATATCCTGGGGAAGGCGCAGCACCACTCGCCCCTGCTGCGCCTGGCTGGTGTGCGCCTGGTCAGACTGACTGCAGAGGACATCCAGGCCCTGGAGAAGAAACCGGCGGGAGCCACCTCAAGTCAAACACACAGGTATGTCAGAATGAGGCTTAGCTGATGCTTTCTACAGGGTTCTGTGCATGTGTTAATTTGTAGGTAGTGCTGTAAATAAAACTGTCTTGTTCTCCTGAAATTCTTCAAGGTGAAGTTTACCTCTGGCAAAATGTGCTCCAGAAGGGTATTTCGTTAGTGTAAACAAGGGAACAAGTAGCAGGGATTAGTTTCATAAGGCTTTTCAGTAATGAACTTGCCACGTTTGGGGGTTTCTTGACACTTTATCCTTCAGTCTTCCCCTGCACTTTGCTAACAAGGGAAGCAGCCTCCAGTAATACTGCTGAAAGGACGGGAGCTGAGCCCCTTGTCTAAGATGCAGGTGGCACTTCAAGTCCTGTAAAATGAGGCTCCATGAGTGACACCCTCTGTGGTCCAGGTACCCTCAATCCAGACTCTTTGAAACAAAACAAGACTTGAAGTTTTTTAAAATACAAAGAATCTGGGAGAAACGTCCTAGCAGATTACAAACATGGGATACATTGACCAATTTGCTGGGCAGTAAGAACCAGTATGAAGCAGTGACACTCCTCACATTCATTTTGCCTTGTTTTGCAGCTGGATAAATGTGCAATAGTAATGATTTCTCCTTATCGCCTCTCTTTTACAGCATTAAAACACAAGTGCAGTCAGCAGTGAGGAAAGCGTTGGGTGGCATCGCCTTCTCCCTGTCCACCGGGCTGTCCATCAGTGTGTTCTTCCTCCAGTTCCTGGACTGGTGGTACTCCTCGGAAAACCAGGAGACGATCAAATCTCTGACAGCGCTCCCAACTCCTCCACCCCCTGTGCACCTTGACCATGAGGCCAGCTCAGCTCTCTTACCCAAACTGAAGACCGTGTGCCCTCTGTGCCGCAAAATCCGCGTCAATGCCACGGCCCTGTCCACTTCCGGCTTTGTCTTTTGCTACCGCTGTGCGTACGGTTACGTGAAGACTCACCAGCGCTGCCCGGTCACCGGCTACGCCACGGAGCTGCAGCACCTTGTCAAACTGTACTCTCCTGAGAGCTGAGAGGCCGGCCTCGTGCTATCAAGAGGGAAATGTGGCTGAGGCAGCAGCTGGGCAGCAGTGAGCCCAGACTCACCCTTTCCCATGTCCCATAGAAGACTCTGAAGCACTACAGCTCATCAGTGAGGTCTGGAGCTCCTTTGAACCTGGCCGTGCCTCAGAGCTTTGCTGCCTTTGTGAATTCTGGTAAGGCTCCCCCCTTTCCTTGTTAGCTCTTCAGACATACTCTGAAAGACAGCCACAGCTGGCATAGAATTGCCTTCAAAGACCCAACAAAAGGAGAGGAACGTTGATATGAATGAGAAGAATGCAGATGTGAGAATCAAAGAGCATCACTGGCAAAATTCCTGCTCGAGGGCATAAGGCAGGAAATTAAAGAGGTAGGGAAAAGTCTCCAGGCAAGTTATTCCTCCCTTAGCAGCTTCCCATGGGGAAAGCTGTGGCACCAGTGCTTGTCAAAGAGGTAGAGCTTTTTTAGGGAGTTTTAAATTAAGACTTCTGGCTCTTTAAAGGAACAAGAGGTGATGTGTACACACAAGGGAACAAGAGGGAGACGACATTTTCTGTGCAAGGGAGAACGACAAAACAAATGAAAGCAGCAACTGTGCCGAGCAATGAGAGTTGTTTTTTGTTAAATAAGTCTTTGAATCTGTTATTATCTGTTTTTATAAAGCAAGATTATGATTAAGAATCTAATGTAATTCCTTTCTGGTTATTGGAAAAACAGAGTTAGTTCCTCTAGGGGCTCTGGTTATGTCAGGGAAACTGGACTGAAGCTACTTTCATCTTTGCAGTTGATAATGGATATTAGGTTAGTATTTTTAGGCTTGGAATCCTTAATGTCTGTGTTTAAAGTATTACATTGCGATTACTCTTTCCCAACCATGTACCACATTCACATCATAACACAGCATCCTTGCTTTGGATGAAATTAAATGCTTTGGAGAAATGAAAACGAGTGCAACACTACGCCTGGTTCTTGCCTGATACTCACTTTTTCCCAGCTTGGCTCTAGAGAGCAGCAGTTGGCTGCTCCACACATCACAGTGACTTTTCTTAGAGGAGATGAAGAGCAAAGTTTGCTGCACAAAGTGCATGTATTTCTAGATTAAGAGATATGTTCTAACATTCAATCCACTGAACCAGTCATCTCATTGTTCCCCCGCTTTAGCTCTGTTTCTGAAGATACAAATCTCTCATATCCTCCCTCACCTGTAAGCGAGAGAGCAGGGTTATTGTATAACGTGGAAAAACACAGTAATTTGCATCCTCCCAGAGATGCTCTGGAAAACATCTGAGATTTGTTCCAGTGGTTGTCTTCTCTTTATACAACTTCCAGACCCTTCTACCTGTGCCACTATGTAATAATAATAAAAACTGCCTCATTTCTGTTTTTTCCAGTCTTAAGGGTTCCATAAAGACACCTCCTCTCCTTAGCCCAAACCGTGCCTATTTTGGATTATTGCCCAAAACATGTCAAGAACATAACACAAGTTACAAAACTGAGTCAGGTTGTACAAACGTTCCCTTTGATCTGTTTTTTTAACTGTAATAGTGCTATTAAAGCTGTGTTAGTCTAAAGATAGACAAGAAAAGATTTTTTCAAGGGACACCAATTTTATTAAACCAACTTTTGGACTTAGATGATGGTACAGAAGTCACAAAACATGTATGCATTCAGGGTGCTTTGTTCTGTTTAATCCAATTACATTGGCAGCAGCATTGGAGTTGCCCTACACGTTACTGTCAGACCTTGACTTGCAAGTCTTTTAAAAAACACTCAAGTGAACCTAGGCCAGATTCATGACTCACCCCGATGCTTTCAAAAGAGGGTGCATTAGCAATGGAGTTGCTTTCCCTGCTTCCTTAACAGAAACCACATGGCTTTTCCTGTTCAGAGAAAACCACCATAACCGTAGTCCTAGGTACGTATTCCCCACAGAAGCTTCCTTCTCAACAGGAAGAGAAGTAAAGGTGTCATCAAGACCTGGAAGAGAACAGAAGCTAGATTAGAGAATAGCTCTGTATCTTTTCCTGTACTTGATGCACTCAGCCTTCCCCCCACCTCCCCGAAGGGGCTGCACTTCACCCAGAGCAGGGCATCACAGCCAGGCCTGACACCGCAACTCACTTCCAAAAATACTCCTGCCTCCCTGCTGGCAATCCCTAGATGAAAATACAGCTGCCCCAATTGCTAATGAGGTGTCTGCAGAACAGACAGCTCTAACTCTGTTTTGCAGAGCCTGCATTGCATTTACAAGTGGAGAAGCTGCAGTGGAAGGGTACATGGAATTCTGTAAGCCATGTCACACACAGGAGGAAAACCAAGAAACCCTTCTTTACTGCAAGCCTGGTACTAAAACCAGTACTGCAGCAAGATACACAAATCCAAACAAGTATCTGCACTACTCACTTTTCAAATCAAGGTTTCTACAGGTAAAACAAACTGCTAAAAAATCCTACTGTATCTAAAATATTTCTTAGGGTGCCTCAGAAAGTTTCCAGCAGCAGCAAAGCTGTTTCCTCTGGGTAAGCTTAGCCTAAATAAGCTCAGAGAGAAGATTACATGATCATGCCCTGGTCAGAGCAAAGACACAAAGTCTCAGCAATACCAGTTCAGAGTGTACTTCGCTCATCATTGCTTTAGGGGAATCTATTTCCAGTCAACAAGGAGCTTGCTCCCGTGTCAGGAACTAGAACAGAAAAGGTTTATTTTCCTGGAGAAAAGACACACACACACACACACCGCTCCTGATCCCCAAGGAACGATTAACTTGGGTTCTGTGTTAACTCTTCAGGATCACATTTTCTACAGGACAGGGTTTGCACTAAGTTAATACTGATCCTCGAGAGGTGAGACGGAAGCAGCTGTTAGAACGCTGAAAAAGTGAGCCCCGAGTTGCTATTCCCACCCTCCCAGACCCACCTCTATCCCACAGCAGCAGCAGGAGGTGGCACTTCCCACCATCAGTGCAGACAGAGTCTCCCAAACAGAGCTTATATGTCCGGCTGTGTGCAAGACAAATGCATGTTAGCAGAGGCAAAAGTTTCCCATTTCCAAACACCCTGACCAAAGCCAGCAAGCCCCCTCCTCCCCCTGACACATGGCTATACAGTGCCACCCCACAAGGCTGAAGAGACTCTAAACAGGCATTAATCAAAGCTTTGACTGATGTGAAAGCACACAACAGAGAAAAGCTGGTTTAAGATTTATGCTCATTCATGAATGAGGGGTTTGGATTTTGCTCCTTTTAACAGTTAGAGGTGATGGATAACAGGGATGAGGCAGGGGAGCAAGGGAAGGGAAGAGGGCCCCATGCCTGATGGAACCAAGCCGGGAAGAGACAGGTCACAAGTTGGGATCCCAAGCATGTCAAGAGAACAAGTACCGAGCAAAGCCAAGAGGAAAAATCCTTTCACACCTCATACCTACAGAGGCTGCAGCCAGAGGCTCTCCCAGGGTCCAACCCTTCCCTCGTGACTCCCATCTGCACCGTTTCCCTTCTCCTTGCCTGCATTCTCCCCACAGCTCTTCAGCTCCCCCGTGGCTGCCCCCCCCCCGCCCCCCTGATTCTCCCGCTCACGTTCATCCCCAGACCCTTGCCGGGGGTCACTCTCCTCACCCTCCCCGGCTCCCAGATGCCTCCCCTCGCCCCTCCACCCCTTGGGCCTCCACTTGCCCCTTCAGGTCCCCTTCCTCACCCCAACCCTGTTCCCAGCTGCCCCTCGGGCCGTCCCAGAGTCCCCTTCCTCACGGACTAGCCCCCCCCCGCCCCTTACCCCGCTCACTCGGCCCCGGCCACGCCGAGGAGGTGCTGCTCACCCTTGTCCCGCCCCTCAGCGGCTGACAGCCAATGGCAGCGCTCGGTGTCGGCAGAAGCCAATAGAAAGGCACGTTGAGGGCGCTCGGGGCGGGGTGAGCGCTTCCCGCCCAGGCGGGGCGCGTCCGTGAGCCGGTGCTTCGGGGCCGGCCCGAGGGGCAGCGCGGCGGGCGCGGTGGCACCGCGAAACAGCGGAGAGAAGCGGGCGGGGGGGGGACGGGACGGGGAGAAATAAAACCGTTGCAGCCGTTGTGCTTCGGAGGGAGAGGCGCAGATCAAGCGCTGACTTCTCCCAGGCCGGGCGGGCGAGCCCCTCGTGCCCGGCTCGGGCCGTGGTTGCGCCCCTCGGGACGGGCAGCGCTGCCCTGTGTGCCCCCGAGCAGGACACTTACTCTGGGTAGAATCAAAAGCTAAAAAGCGGTTTCATTTGTACGTGAAGGTGCGGTCCTGCCACAAACAGAACGTGTTCCTATTTCCCCCCATTCTGCAAGGAGGTTCCCACGCTCTAGCAGTAGCTTGCGCTTTTTCCACACTATTTAATTGTCTCTTATCTCCCATCAAAAAAAATCTTTGTTGAGCCGATACCCCGGACATGCTCATTCACCGCTGTGTGAGGCTTCTCCAGGCGTTGCAGTCAGGTCCCCAACCTTCCTTGTTCTCAGTTCTCTTGCTGTTGCCCAATCTCAGTGTCTTTACTGGAACTTTGCCCCAAGGAAGGAGGTGACACTGAGGATGCTCCAAAGCACCCCTCTGCATGGATTACTTCATGGGGAAAGCTTATGAGACAGTTATGGGTTACAACTTCAATTATTTCAGCTGCAAGTTGCAAATGGGCATGATTTCAACATAACATTATTTGGTTTAATGTGCTTTGTCAGTACAAACAAATAAGAATTGAATCTCATGTTCCAAAAATTGCAAATGAAGATATGCAAACCATTCCTTCTTCATGGGACTTTCTAGCTTCCTATCCTGCTGCCCAGCTTCCAGAACTTTATCTTTGACTTTACAACTTTAAAAGTTTAATGGAACACTGACCTTTCAGACTGAACAAGTGGTGATGGAGGTAAATGCTGTAAGTTGAGGTATTTCTTCTAAGGTATTTTTTTTTAATTGTTTCTTTCCTCTGATAGACTTTGGCCACTGGAAAAGTGCCAGGGGAAGGGAAGTAATAGCTCCAGAGGGCTGGACTTCCAGAAAAAAAAGTTTTGAACTTCAGCTAGAGCTAGAAAGATCCAGTGAAGGCTGCAGGTACTGGTGCTTTCTTACAGGAAAGCAAAACAAAACAAAAACAATCAGCAGAGAAGAAACAAAACCAGCAACAAAGCACTTTCGTTTCTCATCAATTTTAATAGCAGGAGGGGGCAGAGGAGAAGACAGGTAACATGCTCTGTGTGCTTTGTAATCCATCTCTGCTGCAGATTCTGGGACTTAAATATTTCAGGATTTAAAACTGATGTATCAAATATGGATGTTTAAACTGTGAGCTAAGAAGAAGAGGTGGGTAACTCCTTTTCTCTGTTGCACTTGGAGAGTCTGAAATCGTGGCAGTCAGCAAGACTGTCCTGTTGCAGTAAGGTAGGGGGGGCTCATGGGACTGGATGGGAAAATTCCTCTAGGTGGTAGCAAGAATTATCCCACACTAGCACCCTTGTTACTTTAGTTGTACCATAACCCAGACCTATGGGGAGCAGAGCTATCTCAGGAGCAGCAGGCAAGGCAAGAAACTTGTCTGCTCTAGCAGATCTGGAGGAGATGCTTGCCGGAGCTTTTGTGCTCTGCAGCTCTGGCTCAGTATTTAGCCACACAGAAGGCAAACCTGTGCTACTGGACACGAGCTGCACTCCTGTAGCAAGATCTCTTCTAAGCACACTTCATTTAGCTTTTGTACCACAGGTATGTTTTGTAGTAAGAGGGCTGGAGCTGGATTTCATTTTAAGGAATTATAGACACTTTCCAAATGTCCCAGGCAAACGTCTCTCATTTCTTTGAAGGGTTTCTGTTCCTCCAATGTTGTGCCCAAACTATTCTGTGCTTTGGCAATGGCACTAGATTTTCCTCATGGCTCTCACCTTTCCACGTCTCAGTAGCTTTCCCCCACCCCCAACATTCAGCCTTTTTTCATGCTCTTCATTACCTCACGCCCGAGAGAGAGGTTTGATCAGCCCATAATCCATGCACCTTGTGAGGCAATCACGTGCTACATTAATGATGTGCTGCTTCTTGGGGTCATCCTCCTGCTTGCTGATGTATGTCAGGATCTCCAGGAGCTCCGTCTCCACCAGCCTCTTTGCCAGCTCTTTATCAGCACTGATTAAGTTGAAGGCTATGACCAGTCCTCGGTGTTGGACTTCCATGTTATCGTGCAAGCAGAGCCTCTGCAGGATTTCAAGCCACTGGGTGGTCTTCAAGGGAGAGATTTATCATTAATATTGACCTGAAGAATACCTCAACTAAGAAGGTGAGTTTGGCAAGGCGTTCTTCAACAGGAGGAAGCACAGGGACTCACCTTTTCGTGTCAGGTACAGTTATTGGATTCTTTAACTAAGGAAACCTGACTCCAAACTTTGAACCCTGTTTTTGTTAACACTAATGTCAGGAGCTTTCAAGGCACTTGCACCACATGAAGCACATTTCATGTTTAAGCTGCTGCATGATCTCTCTGCAAAGAACGCGGTCAGAGTATTGACAATAGCTGAGATGACCAGAAACAGACTGCCCACTCCCCCCACTGATTTTCCTGAGCCCCCTCCTTTGGCTTAATTAATTGTTTTTCTAACAAGCCCCAACATGAGCATGTATGCAACACAACAGGGTTGATGAGCTTTCAACCCCAGCTCTTCACAGATACTCAGCTATGCAGGCTCTGAGTTCTCAGGACCTACTGGTCTGTGCAGGAAAGGGATATGTCTGGGGATCTGTAAAGCTCAACAGGTTACCTATCAAACTCTTCTCATTTCTGAGTGAAACAAGCTCCGGATTTCAGGTTAGTTATCAGAAGCCTATAGAGCAATATTCTGCCTTCCTAACTGTGCTGACAGCTCACATCTGGACTTAGCTTGAGGAACAGCTATGCAGAAACATCTTGGCTCTGAGATGAAGTTAGGTATAAAGGCAGGCTGGTTTTCCTTGTGCAGGGATGGACCAGGAGCACACACACCAGGTCTCAACTTCACCACCAAGTTCCTCACTATCTACCTCTTTCTTTTGAGAGCCATTTCCATGACTGAGTCAGGTCCCCTATGGGTCTGTCTGCACCTGCCAAGAATCAGACTTAGGGTCTTACCACTTCAGTCATCTTAAAGCAGAGTTTTTTCTGTGCTGCTGTAAGCATGGCCAGGGCTCCTGCTGCCGCAACCTGGACTTTCTCATCATCCTCACCACACAGTAACACCACCAGCTTCAGCCGGTCATTGCCATCGGCCACAAACCGCTCCTGAACCTGAAAAAACACAGTGCCAGGATATCCATAGACAACCCATTCTGGAATGCCTCATGGCAGGGACTCAAACTGGTGCACGCAGCCAACTCTGAGATGCCCAGTGAGTTGTGTTACCTCCTTGTTGACCACCAGGTTGCACATGCACTCTGTAGCTGCCTGTCGAAGTTGGTCATGGTTCTCAAACATATAGTTTTCAATATCTGGCAGAGCCCTCTCTTTCACTATTTTCATCCTGCATTGAAGAACAGTCAAATGAAATACATAATGGGACAAGCAATAACCAACTTCTAAAATAATAACTGTAGGCAGGGAAGACCTTGCAACAAATCAGTGCCTGCAGCACTGAAGCTCATGGCGTGTGGTTTGTTCCCTGCCTAATTCAGATTAGGTTTATGTCTTTTCTCTTTCTAGAGGAAAACGTGCCATTCTCCTCTTCCTGGCTAGTTTAATGATCTTTTAGTTCTGAGACCTCTGTAGCTCTGCCAAAGGCAGTTCAATCCAACCAGTCTTCACAGGCCTACAAGGAAAATGTTGAACTGAAATTCACTCCTGGGGAAGAAAGAACATCAAAAAGCAGTTAAACTCACCGGAGTTTATCACTTCTTCCTGCAAAGTTAGTGAGACTCAGTAGAGCCTCGTAATTCTGGAGGCCATCTCTCTCTGTGTTCAGCAGACTGACAAGGGGTCTCACCACCTCATACACCTAAGTGAAAGAGTCATATTATTGATTTTCCAGCTCAACGGTCCTGGGAATTTTCATTTGCTAAACAAATTATCGAGTTGGTTTTGATTTTTTTCAAGCTTACCCTCTCCCCTGGGAACGCCATGTCGGGATTGGAGACAGCAGCAATTTTTGCCAGGGCATGAGAAGCCTTTATCTTGCCAACTTCTGTGCCTTCCAAAGCCAGAGGTATCAGGGCCTAGTGACACACAGGAAAGGATGGCTTAAGTACACCAGAATAAGTTAAAAATATCCTAAAAATGTGTCTGTTGAAGAAACCACAGAATCCTGGAAGGGTTTGGGTTGGAAGGGACCTTAAAGCATATCCAGTTCCAACCCCCCTGCCATGGGCAGAGACACCTCCCACTGGGTCAGGGTGCTCAAAGCCCCATCCAACCTGGCCTTGAACACCTCCAGGGATGGGGCAGCCACCACTTCTCTGGACAACCTGGGCCAGGGCCTCCCCACCCTCACAGCAAAACATTTCTCCCCAAGATCTCATCTCAGTCTCCCCTCTTTCAGCTTAAAACTATTCCCCTTGTCAAATCCCTGCACTCCCTGACCAAGAGCCCCTCCCCAGCTTTCCTGGAGCCCCTTTCAGTACTGGGAGGCTGCTCTAAGGTCTCCCCAAAGCCTTCTCTTCTCCAGGCTGAATAACCCCAACTCTTCCAGTCTGTCCTTGTACAGAGGTGCTCCAGCCCTTGGATCATCTCCGTGGCCTCATCTGGACTCACTCCATCAGATCCATGTCCTTCCAGTGCTCAGAACTCCAGAACAGAATGCAGGGCTCCAGGTGAGGTCTCACCGAAGCAGAGGGGCAGAAACCATTTCCCTTGCCCTGCTGGTCCCACTGCTTTGGATGCAGCCCAGGACATGGCTGGCTTTCTGGGCTGCGAGCACTGGAGCATCAGTCTGGGCCCCAGGGGCTACCAAGACAGCTGATACTTTTGTGTCACCTTCCCTCACTGCAGACAGGTTGCAGGCTCCAAACAGGCATTAATGGTACATCAGGTCAAGCTACAAACAAAAGTAATCACCTTTCCACCACCCTGAGCGACAATGGTCCCACGGTCCTTGGGGTCTTCACACAAGGCAAGAAAAACCCTGCAGAAGCACGGAACCACTTAGTGGAACAGCCACAACAGCCACACGGGAAGGCAACAACCCACCTCCCTCCTGGAAGAGAGCTAAGGTTTGCAGGGGGGGAAATCCACAGTTTTTTAACCAGGTGTTTAACCCAGTACCTATTGCACTCCAGGAGGAAGCAACAAATGGCACCATAAAAAATTCCAGGCTTATCAGTGAAACTCCATTCCAGCCCAAGCCAGGACAGAGGGCCAGAAATTCAAAATGCATCAAAAGGCAGCCCTGTAAGCCAGGTCGAAGGTTAGAACGTGGATTTGCAACATGCTGCTTAAGGAAAACTTTGGTTTTACTTCTTTCCTCCACCCTTTTTGTCTTGCCCCCCACGAGGCAGGGAGCCAGCCCCGGTGCCAAGCCTGGTGGCACAGGGGCTGCCAGCACTCCTGGCTCCCACCACAGCAATGAGGGCACCTGGCGATGAGCTCCTTGCTCTGGTCTGTCAGAATGGCACTGTCCGCCTTCACCATGCAGGCCAAGGCAGAGACCACACCGGCTTTCAGCAGTCGCTTCACTCTCTTCACGACAAAGTCCTTCTTATCCTGAGAGGGACATGGAAAGGGATCAGCCCCTTGGCAGGTGCCATCCTGCTCACTACAGCCACGCTTGGCTGGAGAGCAAAGCAATTTCAGCCTCAAGAGACAGGAGACCTGAGGTCTGTGACAATGGATGCACCAAGGAAAGTCTCCAGAGCCAAGCCAGCTCCCCGGCTGTAGACAACCTACCTTTGGATGCTCCTCAGGAACATGCTGCTTGGAGAACTTTGCCAGCTGCACTAGCTCTGGGACCAGCTCCTTGGTATCATAGCTGTTGGTACAGTTCACCAGTGCAGAAGCCACAGAGTACAAGATTGTCTTGTCACTTGTCTGCACAGAAAAATAAAAGCTCTTGTGAGGGTGAGGAGGACACGACAAGGAAACAGGTCCTGTAGGATTGCCATTGTGGTGGTTTGCAGTAGCTGAAGAGTTCTTAGGCTGATCCCCAGCTTCATAACCCACGGCAGGGACAAGCAAAAGTTTTTTGGTCAAACAGGCCATTAACACCATCAGATGCTGCCAACACCTCAGTGCCTTTGGCTTTCATGCAGTTGCTGACAGTAAAAGTAAAACAACCTTTCTCAAGCTGCAGTTTTGCCAAAGTAGAGGTGAGGCGTTGGGGTCATAGCTCCTACTGCCTGAGGAGACAGTGTGGAGCTGGAGAGCTGGGAGAGCCTGATGCTAACCGGAGGAATGAGGAAAAAACAAGGTAAGGAGATGGACCTTGGCTAATTCAAACATAGCCTGCAGGGCTGGCTCATCTTCAACAAAGTCATCTTTCACATCTGCATCAAAGGTTAGATATGCCATCCCTTCTACAGCCCATTTCCTGGTGCGGGTGTCAATGCTGGTGTTGCACAACCATCTGGAAGAGAAAAAAAAAAGCCACATTTATCTTGGGAGCCAGGATTAACCTCTCTGGGAGAGGAGAAGAGAAAAACAGATACTGAGCCTCTTTCAGGCCCAAACATAGCCCTCAGGTTCTACTGCAGCTCCTAAAGACTGTGGGTGCTTCCCTTAAGACATGACTTTCCCTCCGCAGCCCAGCTCGACGGATTTAAGTACTGCAGGGGAAGACAGCCTAGACAGCTGCTCAGCTCTGCTTTGCCTTCCCCATCATGTGAAACACGCAATCCAGTGCCAGCAGAAATAATCACACACTCAGTCACTTCCTAACTTCATCCCACTTCCTTGGTCACTTCACCTGGTAAATTCACCTTCAGAAGGCCCTTGTGCATATTCTATACTGCACCTGACTAGGCTGCGGTGGTGCAGCCAAGAGGGAGGCACCGTGGCTGCTGTCTCACATGGGGAGGAAGGAAGGGAGAGAGCTTTTCTGGATATTGAGGCGAGATGAACATACGGCTGTTTCAGGCAGAGCAGAGCTCCTGCCCCTGGTGCAGTTGCTCTGGGGGCACCGTCAGCTGCCAGGCAGCCACAGTAAGTGAAGGCAATGCATAGGCAGGATCTCTTGGGAAGGGAACACACTGTATTTTGCAAAGTATAGAGCAACAGAAAAAAGGTAAAATCACTCACTTTCGGCACTGCTTGGCTAACTTCTCAGTGGAGCCCTCAGCAAACTGCCGCAGCCCATAGTCTGTACCTCCTGCTGAGCCCAGCTTGCAGAGACCCTGAGGAAGATGAAGCAGTTACACTACTTTTTCCTTTAAAGTCACCAATAACCCATGTGCTGTTCTGGTCTGCCATCTCTCCCTTCCTTGTAGGGGGAAGCAAAATCAGTCCTTCCACAGCTGAGATAAGTGAACCAAACCTGCTCCCAGGCTCTCCCCCCTCTCCCATATCCAGAGGTAGGCTGGTGAGTGTGGCAGGCAACAGAGACAGGGTCTGCCATTCTTACCACCAGGGCTCGGATTTTGATCTTCTCATTCTTGGTCTTCTTGTAGATCTCCTTCAGGAGTGCCACCCCATTGGAAATGATGAAGGTGGCCCGGCTCAGCTTGGTGGAGGCATGGATGAGGGCTTCCACAGCCACCAGCTGGTCAATCTCCCTCTCGGACCCACAGAGGGCAACCATCATCTCCATGACTCCCTTCATGCCAAGCAGCTTGTTGCCCAAGTCAAAGGGTCCTTGCAGCACTCCAGACACCATCTGGATGGCATGGAGTGTCTTATCCATGTCCTGTGGGTCGATCTTGCTCCTGCATAGGATAGAGGAAGTCAGCACGTGAAACAGTAGTTGCTTACAGTTCCCATTCCCTCGGGCAGGGAATGTCCTCCCTTGGTTTGGGAACTACACTCCACTGCTGGATGTAGAGGAGTGTGGGACAGGGCTGAGCCCAAGCTCCTGCAAAGGCTGTGATCAGCAGGTTGGAGCACAATGTGAGGATTCAAGGACCCCAGCAGAAGGATTCAGCTGGATCTCAAGCAAATATTTATCCCCCAAGGCCTCAGTT
The DNA here is from genome assembly GCA_033556795.1 of Tapera naevia. NCBI lineage: Eukaryota > Metazoa > Chordata > Aves > Cuculiformes > Neomorphidae > Tapera > Tapera naevia. Next base: position 2,548,190 of record JAUMJJ010000220.1, read on the forward strand.
TGGTTCCTAAGTGGATTGCGAGCGCGTCATCTCCATCTCAGGACCTCCTGCTCCTGGGCCCCTCAGCCGCAGCGGGGCAGCCCTGACTCACTTGATGTACTCCTCGCAGATCACCCGGTAGTTGTCGCGCTCCGGGTCGCAGCGCAGGTCATCGTAGAGCTTATTTAGCAGGACGGAGGCAGTCAGCTGGGTGTTCTCTGTCAGCGGCAGGCAGTCAGGCATCTCTGGAATCTGTCCCACCACTTTCAGTATCTTTTTTAAGCCTGAGAACAATGGAATGACACGGCTATAGAGGGGCATCTGCACAGAGCTCCAAACACTTTTTGCTGCACGACACAGCCAGCCCAGACAGTGCTCATTTACTTTGCAGCCAAATCACAGAAGCCTTGAACATAGGCAGCACTTGGATGTTTAGTGGGGAGGAGCTTCTGCTGGTGCGAGTGCAGGTTCGCAGCGCCAGGCTTTTATCCAGCACTCAGCGAGATAAGCAAAATTGCACATCTGATCCCTGGCTGGATCAGTTATTTTTGTCAGGAGGTGTTAAACCTACAGAGCTCCAGGGCTGAAGGCTTTGACTGAAAAAAAAATAAATCAGTGACTTTCAAGCGATTCTGGATGTCTCAACCCTGCTTTTGCTCAAGTGTAACCAAACTGGTAACACACATGTGCATCGAAATTAGCATAAAAACAGAGCTCACCCCCTTCCAGTCTTAGGAATGACCAGTTTAAGGATCCAGCAAGCTCAGCAGGTGCTCATCTAATCCAAGCCACCTTTCTAACCTTAGCAAATACATTGGAACAAGCCCAGAGATGCTAAGTCAGTCCTTCAGAAACCAGAAAATCCTTGTTCTCACACAGGTTTTTTTTTTTCCTCAGACTTAAAACTGTTTCCTGTGATTAAGTATGCTTATGCTCCAGGGCTGCATGCACCAAAAAAAGCCAGAGAGGATTTATTTGACAGAGATGATAAATTCTATAGGCATTCAGGTAAGAATACACAGCTCCACACCTCCGAAACCAGCACAGGGATGGAGGGGAAGGACTCACCATTGTCAATGACAAAGATGGTCCTGCTGTTGTCATGGTCTTTCAGGTCCTTCCTGGGTATATTCTTGTTGAGAAGATTGAGAGCTTGATCTCGTCCCTGCCCAGATACTTTCTTACTGACCAGCATATCCAGCAAGCGCATTGTGATCACCTTCAAATCTTTTTTAGTATCTACAGAGAAGCAAGGCAGTAGCAGCCAGTTACAAGAAATTATCTTTGAAAGTTGGTGAACCCAGTGAAACCCATTCAAACCCACTGCGGAGCTGAAACATGGGTATTTAAGTCAACACCATGAAGGTAAGAGCTGTATGCAGGTTGTTACCCTGGACAGCTGAAGGGTGAAGTCCCCACCTCAAAGAATAAGGAATAAGATGGACAACCCAGGAGCATAGCCCTCCCTGCTCACCCCGCTTCTCCTCTAGCAAGACTGAAGGTCCACCAGCTCATGTGCGGTTACCTAGCACCACAGCCGCCTCCTTCCCGTGCTGCTCCTCCTTCCCCTGGCCCAGCAAGCAGTCAGTGATGGCCTGCAGGAGGCTGCAGACAGCCAGGGAGATTTCTTCATTGTCTACTGACATCCACATGCAAATGTTGTCGATGCCCAGGTAATGGAGAATGGCGGTGGCCTGGCCCAGGAGAGGAGAGCGCAGGGCAGTCGTTAGCACAGGGTATGAGCCTCTCCCTCCTGAGCATGTTACAACAGTCAGCCTCAGCTTGCACAAAGAAAGGATTGTCCTAGGTGAATCCCCTGTCAGTATAAGGCAGAGTTTTGCTTTTTGTTGTTATTTTCGTTTTGCTTGTAATTTTCATTAATTTTTTGCTAAAATCCAGATTTGCCAGTAATGCAACTGTTTCCAATGACTATGCTGAGGTGAGTGTGGCTGGTTCAGATGAGGCCCTTGTCCATGGCTGCTAACGAAGAGCCTGCTTAGTGCATGAACCCCATCCTGCCTGTGAGCAAACCTGGTGTTTTCGCGCAGCCTGTCCCCGTGCGTGGCAGCACACCAGCAGTTCAAGAGAGGCACACACTGCCCTTGTGGGCTCTGCAGAACGGCCTTTGCACAGGACAACAGATAATGTTTCAGACAAAGAAAACAGGTCTCCACTGCTGGGCTTTTGCCAGCACATCTTTTTGTTGTTTCATAGCTCCCCCTGCTCCTTTGTGCCTTTACTCCAAGATGCCTGTTCATTTGGCACACATCCACCTCCTGTTTCCAACCATCTAACATGGACAGAGGTTCTCACAAGCCACTTCACACTCTGTAAAAACTGTCTTGGTGTAGAGCAAGATGCTAGCTGGACCCTTCCCAGGAGCCTTAATCTTCTTGTAGATCCTCCCTGCTCTCCTTTAACTTGGGCAAAGCTTCCCCAAAAGTAGTTGTTATTCTTTGCTTTTGTGAGACCTGTGATGAAGGACAGGGATTTGACTGAGCCATGCTCACCCCCACTTACATGGGAACAGTTCTACTTCACCAGCATGCACGAAGGCACATGAGGAACACACATAGTTTTGACCCCAGAGATCGGGGCACAGTAACAGTTTCAATAGTCTGTGTTAACCCCACCTACAGAATTACTTGTGTTCTCCCCCTTCCCAGAATTTAAAATTCCATTTGCAAGATTTCATTTCGTCCTAGAAGAACCAGGAGGAAGAGAAGAAATCCCCAATGCTCACAAACATCCTGAACTGCTGCATTCTTCTGCTTCCCTGGCGCAAGGCAATAGCAGTGACTTTCTTGAGCACCCCATGACTTACCCGAGCCTTGTGTCCCGTACACATGCCTGAGAGTGTCCTCACAGCTGCCAGGATTAGCTCAGCATTTTTGGTTTCTATCAGCTGCAGCAGCAAGCTGACTCCGTTGTTCTGGAAAATCCTCTCAGCACCTGCTTCTTCCCGCCCCAGGACTATGAGGTTGTTGGCAGCCTGGGTGGGAGAGAGAAGGACCAGAGGTCAGTGGTGCAGTTCTGCTAGCAGCCTCCAAAGCATGTCCGGGCAGCTCCAGGATCTCCCAGTTGGAGCTGTGGGGTGGCCACCTCCTGGTGGATGCAGTGGAGCCTTGACCCCACCAGACCGTGTCTCCAGGTACATCCAGGGATCAGCTTTGCTCTGCCCAGGAGAGATGTGTCCCTGCTTGGAGGGAAACCTGGGGAAGGTGGCAGAGACAGGCCTGAGCAGAAGTCCAGTCTGATCCCACCTTTGGTATTTTTGGAGGTTGTTCCACCTTCCCACAGCACAAGAGGGGTTTTTCCTCTTAGTTATCTCTGAGTGCCATTCACCTCCCAGCTCCTTACCTTGTCCTCCTCCTCTCAGGAGTGGTGGGAACAGGAACGCAGTTTTCACCTCCTCAGTGCAACCTCTAACATTAAACAAAGGCAATTTCTCCTGTCAAGTCCAGGACAGCTCTCACCTTCTCTCGCTTTTCTTTCTCACTGTTCTCATCCAGCAGGATTTCAAACATCTTCTGCACCCTTGAGTCTGTGGAGAACTGGATGCGCAGCTGTGCCAACAGAGAGTGAACAGAGGGAGCATCAGAGGGAGAAAACTGAGGAGCAATTGTCCTTTACTGTTACAAGGACACCATAGACTCTTGAACCACAGAGAATCTAAACTGAATGGCAAATTGGGTGCCACTTCTCATACAGCATCACTTATCCATCTCGGATCCATCAGCCTGGGCAGAGACAGCCCTAGGCCATCATCTCTGAGACCTCATGGTACTGTGATGCAGAAACTCCTTCACAGCACCCACACAAAGGTAACTAATGACTGCCAGACACTGTCCAAAGCTGGCCCAGTTCCTTGCCAGGACATTCAGTACCAGGCCAGGCTCAGGAGCAAGCTGTTGTGCTCTTTAATTTAACCATTTGCTCTGATCCTCAGATTTACGTCCATCAAGTATGAACGTCCAGATAACGGAGCCATTTTATCCCCCCTACACTGTTTCCAGTTTGGCCAACAATCCCTCAGTGTAACCCAAAGCACAGACTTCCCACACCTGGTCTGTGGACCTGGGATGGCTTCCCCAGCCTTTACCTTCTCCTGGATGTTGGCCCCCAGTCGCCTCAGGGTCTCCTGGAAGTTCTTGTTGCGGGGTTCAATGGTGGCACATTTCTGAGCATCTTTGAACGCCTGGTCCAATTTCCCCAATTTTTCCAAAGCTTGGCTGCGCCGATACAAAGCTTTGATATCTGAACTATTGATGTCAATAGCTGGGAAAGTGATCCAAAACCAGGCATCAGAGTGTGTTTCTTGGAAATTCTCTGTGTTAACTGCAACTTGCTTTACAGTGTCTACACCTCCTTGAGACACAGCTAACACTGTGAGCAACTCGGCACCCAATCAGCACTGATCACTGACACACCAAACTGGTGCATCTTCTTTGGAGCCTCCTCTAACTTGCTGGTGGCCTCAGCACTCGGGTGTCTATGGACATCAAGGAATGAAACCACAGTGCCCCAAAAGCAGACGTGAGACCCAGAAACAAAAAAAAAAAGCCCCCTCCTTACCTCTAGATGCATCTGAGGCTGCCTTGGCATATTCCTCCTGTTAAACCAGAAGGTAGAGATGAGTTGTTAGCAGCAGCACAGCAGGCCATGTCCCCATTGCTCATGCACACTGTGACCCCTCTGTCCTCACTTACTAACAGGGCACCCCAGGGAAACCAGCAGCAGCCTACAGAGGAAAGATGGGGCTTAGGCACCTTTTCATCACTGATGGGGGGAGGAGAGGTCTGTGATGCAGATGAGGTAGCGTACACTGGTGATGATGCAGCAGCAGGTAGTGATGGAAGAGAGGATACTACAACAGCCTGTCTGCAGCTCACTCAGGGTTGGTGCACTTCTGGATCAGTGAAAATTCAGAAATATGCAGCAATCTGCTAAAATCCAACAGCTACAAACTGACTACAGGGAGCTGAGACAATTGTGGCACAGATACCAATAACTGTTTTTCTAAGTATCTACTCCTTCTTCTCTTGTGCTGAGACAGACAGCGAGCGCAATGCCTTGGCACACAGCCCATGGCTTACAAAGCTCTCCTATAAGCATGGAGCCAAAAGCTTTTGCTTCCAAATAATAAGTGGGACCATCTCTGAGGTGAACGCGCACACCCAGCCCCATCAGGACTGAAGCAGGGAGGGAGCTTTACAGCTCCAGGACAAGCTCAGAATAAATAATTTCAGACCAGTTTGCAAGCACTCTATTCAATAAATGGACAAACCACATAGCCCATGGCTGGTGAGCACCCTTGGCTGCCTCCCTGTCTCCCTGTGAGCACCATCCAGGCAAGCAGGGAGCTTCTCTCACCTTTTTGAGGAAACACGCTGCCCTGTTCCTATAAAGCACCGCTTGCAGCGCCTTGTCCTTGTTAAGCTTTATGGCTTGAGTGTAACTTTGCACAGCTTTCTCGTAGTCATTGGCCTGAAAATACTTATTGCCCTCCTCTTTCAGCTGGATAGGATCCTCCATCTGGGGAACTTTAAGGATAAACATCAATTTGTGCATTTTCAGCTGCCTGTGTCACTAAGCTTTGTTTCACCATGAGACCAATGTATAATTAACACACACATTAATAAAAGCAGCTTACCAGGCTGAAGAGCTTGGAAAATAAAGACCTAAATTGCTCCTCAAGGCTGTGGGTTCCCAGTAGCTTTTCCAACAACTGTAGATCCTTTGGAATCAGTTAATAAAAGAAAGACAACAAAAAATAATTAAAGAAGCCTGTCAGCACCGTGGAAGGTCTGTGTGGCTCAGAAAAGGGCTCAGCTCCCGCTCCAAGTTTGGGCAGGGCCTGGCAGCTCCTGCTCCCTGTCAGCGTCACCTGTCACCACAGCCTGTCCCTTCCTCATCCCCCACACTTTATGGCCCCTGGGGAGGGCAGTAAGCCAGAGACACCACAGCCAGCCCAGCACAGGGGGGGCTCCTGCCTGCCAGCAGGCAGCCCCCCTCTGCAGCGAGAGGGGACCTGCTCCCACCCACTGGGACAAATCCCCACTTCTCTCAGCCTGCAGTGACACAGGGGGTGGGGAACAGGAATTGGGGCATTCATGCCAAAACGGCCTCCAGCTGGGCTGGGTGACCCCCACACAGTGCTCAGACCCTCTTCCCTTTCTATTTAGGGAAGCGAGAGACAGCTGAGTCTCAGGGACAGGCAGTTGCATGCCAGCAGCTGTGGCAGTGACCAGCACCTTCCAGAACACCCTGGCACAGAAAGCTGACCTGCACCCAGCATGGCCACCTCCTTGCTAGGACTCTGAGAGCCCAACCCCTGGAAACTCCATCCGACCCTGGTCTGGCAGCCCACCAGCACAGGCTGACACTGAGTGCATACTGGAGTGTGCTGGCCCACTGCTGCGATGAGCGCCTTGGGTCTCGGTTTGAGCAATACCAGGAGACAGAGCAGCCCTGAGCTCCTAAATTTGAACGCTCCCGTTTCCCTGGGTTCAGTCATAAAGTCATAGAATCACTTAAAAGACCTCCAAAATCATCAAGCCCAACCACACCTGTCCACTACTAAAGCAGACCCCTGAGCATCTTGCCTGCCCATCTTTCAAACACCTCCAGGAAGGGTGACTCAAACATCTCTTAACCCTCCCGTGGTGCAAATTGAGGCCATTTTCTCTTGTGCCATCACTTGTTATTTGAGAGACAAGACCAACACCCATCTCACCACAACCTCCTCTCCAGGAGCTGCAGAGAGCGATAAGACCTCCCCTCAGCCTCCTCTTCTCCAGGCTAAACACCCCCAGGTCTCTCAGGCGCACCCAGAACCCCTTGACTCCAGGTCCTTCCCTTCTCTGGACTCGCTCCAGCCCCTTCGAGTCCTTCTTTTAGCGAGCAGTCAAAACTGGACCCAGGATCCGAGGCGTGGCCTCACCAGCGCCGAGCCCAGGGGGGCGACCCCTGCCCTGCTCCTGCTGCCACCCCGTGGCTGAACCAAGCCAGGCACTGTTAGCTTTCCACCCGTGCCACCGCTAGCTCGTGTTTGGCCGCTGTGACCGGTGCCCCAGGTGGAAGGTCGCGTCACGGCACTGTTGTTTCGGAAGCCACAAATCAGGGACCCCATCCCTGTGTCCTTCCTCCCAGCTCTGGGGCAGCTCTCAGAACCACGTGGATGGAAAAACGGAATCCAACCGCATCCGTGTGCCGCAAAACCGCCCCCGAGCACCTCATCCGCCCGCCTTTTAATCCTCTCCGGGTACGGGGACTCCCCCACCACCCCGGGAGCCTTTGCCAGAGCCCGAGAACTCTTTCTGCGAGGGAATTGCTCCTGATATCCTGGCGACTCCCGCTCCCTTCGCACTGCGCTCCAAGGGGCGCACTACGGTGCGGGAGGATCCTCTCAGCCGATGCAAGAGAGGCGGAGGCTGGAAAAACACTCCCGGGGCGGGCGGGGCCGGTGGGGCCGGGGCGGGGCTGTGGGAGGGGCGGGGCGGTGGGAGGAGCGGGGGCGGGGCTGTGGGAGGGGCGGGGCTGTGGGGGGGGCGGGGCTGTGGGGGGGGCGGGGGCGGGGCTGTGGGGGGGCGGGGGCGGGGCTGTGGGAGGGGCGGGGCTGTGGGGGGGCGGGGGCGGGGCTGTGGGAGGGGCGGGGCTGTGGGGGGGGCGGGGGCGGGGCTGTGGGAGGGGCGGGGCGGGGTTGTGGGCGGAGCCGGGGGTGGGGCGGTGGGAGGAGCCGGGGCGGGGCTGTGGGAGGAGCGGGGCGGAACTATGGGCGGGGCCGGGGCGGGGTTGAGGGAGGGGCGGGGCTGTGGGCGGGGCCGGGGCGGGGCCGCGCTGCGCTCCGCTCCCCTCCCGTCCGCTCCCGCGCCGCAGGGTCCCTGTTCTGACGCTGCTGGCTGAGCCGGGCCCGGTTCGGGGCTGAGCGCCCGCCGTGCCCGCCCGGCCTGTGCTGCGGCGCTGCTGGGCCCGCGGTCCTCTCTCCCCGCCGGCCCCTGGCGCTCACCCGGTGGCCGTGGCCATGGCGCTGCTGCGGGCCGGGCTGTGCCCGGGCCTCACCGAGGCGCTGCTGCAGCCGCTCCGGGCCAGCGGCGTCAGGACAGGTGCCGGGGCTCGGGCTGGGAAGGAGGAGGCTTCAGGAGGATTTGCTACTGGCTCTTGTTAAATGGGATCTTTGAGACCCTGTGGGTGCTCATCTGTGGCCTTTGTCAGCCTTGTTTTCCCTACAAGAATTGCTTTTTACTGTTTTTTTTTTTTCAACGAGTAGCATAAATGTTTGTCTGAGAAAATAACCTTGGGGTGGTTCCTGGGAGCAGAGGCCACTGGTTCTGATCCCTGGGGGCTCCTGGTATGTCACGGGCAGAAGGGAGGCTCATGGCCAGTCCAAGCTTTTAAATAGCATGGGGCAGCTCCTGAGCAAAACAGGGAGAATTTTTACCAGCTTCTCTATCAGATCTGTTTTGCAAGAAATTATTTGTTTTGCAATGGGCGCCGGGCCATCTCCATTTTGTGGGGTATCCTGCTTGTGCAGCTGAAGTATTGGCAGAGGACACAGGCATTTTGCCTGTTGGTACAGGCAGGATTTGTCTAAGCTAGTTGTCTTTTTGGTGTTCGTGGTCTGTACAAGTTCGTCTTCCAGCCTCTTGTCCCTCACGTTATTTGCAGTGGTGGACTTTGTGTCGTCAGACCTGGAGGACGTTGCCCAGAAGTGTTCCCTCTCTTACAAGGTAAAGGGTGACTCCCAGGTCCTGGTACTTAACCAGGGAGCGCAGAGCTGTTCAGCTCATGGATTGGATGGTCCTGTCTGGGAGGACCTTCCGGAGCAGATGTTGTTTCCAGACATCCCTCTACCCTCCAGGCACTGGTTGCAGTCAGACGTGTGCTCCTGGCCCAGTTCTCTGCCTTCCCTGCCAACGGAGCAGACCTCTATGAGGAACTCAAGAGCTCCACGGCCATCCTGGCCACTGGGAGCCCAAGGTGGGTGCATCGCCTGTGAGCCAGCAGGTCTGCCTGGGGCTGGGCTTTCTGCACAAGGCCATGGTTGCCCAGCGGAGGTTTTGAATTTCAGTGGGGTGCTGCCTGGAGCTGCCTCAGTGGGGTCCAAACCACTCCCAACAGCTCTTTAAAAAACTTCCAGCCACAGCCTGCTCTGCCCTTTGTCAGCAAGTGGTTATTCTTCATGTGCCATGGCTGCACGGCTGGCCCGTCTGTGTCCCTGGAGGGAATGATGCTGCTGTTGTTCTTGTGAGAGCCTGCTCAGCTTCTGGGAAGTGGTTGTGTCTCGCTTCTAGACTAAAACAACGTGCTGAGGGTTATGTGTGAGGACTGTTGAATGGTAAAGATCCAAACAGTCCAGATCAAGCATGGAAATGAGTTACTCTATTGCTTGTCCTTTTTCCTTCTGTTCCCTCGTCTCCTCACCAGGTTGTTACAGAGAAACCCTGGGCATTCCTTGCTCCCAGCACTACAGCTCTTCTCCAGCTCAGGACTGTCCTCTTGTAGCCCTCACACTGCAGATCTGCTGTTGCCCATGATGTGGAGAGGGAAGATGGGAGGGAAGGAGCAGAGCCTGAGGCACTTGTCTTATTTGGGATGAGAACTCTAGAGCCAAATGTCTGTGAGACTGCTGCTTCCTGATGCCCCTGCCATTGTGGCTGAAGGAGTGTTGATAATTCCACCTTCTGTTCACCCAGTAGCCTGGACCACCTGCTGGACTCTGGGCTCTATACGGGGGAACTGACGGAGCTCATGGGAGCACCAGGCAGTGGGAAGACACAGGTGAGTGGGATGGAGGAGAGGAGAGCGGACAGGTAGGGTAAAGGTGTTCCTTCAGGCATATGAAGCAGAAGGACCTGGGAGGCTTGGCTGACGCCCAGTCCTTGCCTCTCCAGGTGTGTCTGGGCATTGTGGCCAGCGTGTCTCTCAGCCTCAAGCAGCACGTCCTGTTTCTCGACTCCACGGGAGGGTTCACTGCTTCCCGTCTCTGCCAGATGCTTCGAGCCAGGACAGAGGATGAAGAAGAGCAGGTAAGTGCTCTGGGAGGTTGCGCACTGATTTGCCTCTCCTCACACTCAAACTGCCTTGCCTCTTGCCTGTGGACAACCCCCAGAAGTGTATTTGTCTGTCCAGCTCTGCCTTTGTCCCCATGGGCTCTTCTGGGTCCCAACTCTTCCTCCTATTGCTGGGTGGTTACTGTGTTCAGAGGTAGACCCTGCACTTCTGTTTCTCATGGGGAGAAGAAGAGACCTTGCTGCAGCTGCTCATGCTGTTCCTCCCTGAGCTCCATCTGCATTGCTTCTTCTATCATTGCAATGGGGACAACGGTATCCATGGGGTGGAGGAATGTGGTGGGTCCTGGAGGAGGTGAGGCTGTTTGTGATGCCGCTTTGTGCTGCAGCTGGAGGCTCTGCAGAGGATCCAGGTGGTCCGTGTGTTCGACATCTATGAAATGCTGCGTGCTTTGCAGGATCTACGGGATTGCCTCTCCCAGCAGGTAGGAGCGAAGCTCTGTGCCCCTCTCCCTTCCCTGGAGCTCCCAGGAGGGCAGCAGGGCTTGTGTGCCTGATGAGTGACACCACATCACCTCATCCTGGGGACATCTGAGCCTCTGTAGCTCAGGACCTCCAAAACTCCTGGATTTGTGACTCCACTTGGCATGTGGTGCCTCATTCTTTCAGGTCATGAGCTCCGTGGGACCTCTCAAGATTGTGGTGATCGACTCGGTCTCAGCTGTGATTTACCTGCTGCTGGGGGGGAAGCAGTCAGAGGGTGAGCTACTTCGTTAGGATGTGCGATGAAGTTGTCAAGCTCTCTGCTCGACCCTGGACAACTCAGGGATTAATGTGTCCATGCCACATTTGTTGGGCAGGGGTGCCCTGCAGCGTACAGGTGCAATGGGCGTGTTGGGGTTGGAAATGGTTTGAAGGTATCTATGAACACCAGCACTGGCACTAATTCTGGTGTTCGCACTGGCACTAAATCTAGTGTTCGTGCCAATCTAGATGTCATCTGCCTCTGACATGAACTTTGGGTGTTGATCCACAAACACCCAAATGCTTTGTCATCCTCCAGGCTTGGCCATCATGATGCAGCTGGCCAGGGAGCTGAAGATGCTGGCCAGGGAGTTCAGCCTTGCTGTCGTGGTGAGTGTCTCTACCCCTTGTCCTTGAGTGGTGGCAAGGGCTGTAACAAGGAGCCGTGGGGACAGGGAACCCTGCTCCTAGCTAAGCAGGAGCAAGAAGCATGTATCCCAAGGTGGGCTGTTCCCTGATGTAGCTCTGCTTTTCTGTGTCTTGTTCCAGGCTGAGTCCCCATCCCTGGAGGGATTTAAAGGATGTGTACATGTGGTGCTTAGGGACATGGTTTGGTGATGGAGTGGGCAGTGTTGGATTAAGAGAGTGGGACTTGATGATCTGAAAGGTCTTCTCCACTTCTACAATTTGCTGCCTGCTTTGATTACTGTCCTCAGACAATCAAAGCATTCACTTGACTGAGCCAGGTGGAGTTAAGTACAGGCACATTGACAGGTTGTTTGTGTTGATTTTTGATGTAACACCATTAATTGAATGGGCTGTCCTGCTTACCAGGTATTCTCTTGCTTCCTTACCTGGAAGGAACTGCAGGGCATTGCATCACCCAGAAGGAGCTGGTTCTTTTATCTTCCCCAGCTCTTGGCCACACAACTGCATTTTCGTTGATGCACACAGAGAGGTTGCTGGGACCAGAGTTGATGAGTTTGGATTGGGAAAGCTACAGCAGAAAATGGTGATGTGCTGAACAGGGGAAGGTGTCGAGGCAGGTCCTGCCCTTTTTCTGACTGGTGGCAGGGACAGAGTGTCTGGAAGGATGCTTGGGAGCTCCAAATTAAACTTTGCAGGTGTCTCCAGCACCAGGAGTCGCTGTAGCTTGCAGATGCGAGGGAGCTCCTACCTGAGTTTTATGAGCTAAGTTGGGAGGGGATGGCATGGGTGTGCCAGGAAGGGGAAGAAGAAACTTGACCGGAGTAGCAGACTGGCCATCATCTCCTGGTGTTGCATTAGACCAGTGGCACTGCTTTTCCCAGTCATTGATAAACCTGTTTGTGCTGCAGGTGACGAACCAGGTGACAAGGGACAGCAGCACCGGTTCGCTGAAGCCAGCCCTTGGCCGCTCCTGGAGTTTCGTGCCCAGCACCCGGGTGCTGCTGGAGACCAAAGAAGCCACCTGGGAGAAAGCGACCACGTGTCGCATCGCTTCCTTGGCAAAGTCACCGCGGCAGGTGAGGATCAGTCCCTCTGGTAGTGGAGAAGGAGCTGTGTGTCTTGGACCTGGCTTGGGAGCAGAGGAAAGCTCCTGCTGGGGGCAGGGCAGGATCAGGCCTCACTGGGTGACCTGTAGCAATGGGAGAGGAGCAAATGCAGCCTGGTTTATGCTGTGAAAGAGAAGAGCATCTGCTCCCAACAGCCCAAGCTTGTATTCATAGGCTCAAGTTAAATGAGTTGCACCACTTCCAGTCCTGGTCTTTGTGTTCCAGGCACAAGGGCAGTGAGGATCCTGCAGTGCTGGCTCCAGTGCCTGCAGAGGTGACTTTGGCTTGGAGCCTGCCTAAGTATGGGGCAGTGTTGCCTGAGCCTCCTGGCTCCGAGCCTGCCCTGCAGCCTTATCCAAATGGGTCTGGATGCGGTGGTGTGCTGGGCAATGAAATGCATCCTGGATATGCTGAATAATAGTGTGTCTGGGGATATCTCAGAGCAAGATATTCTCTCTCTACTAAATTTAATTCTTCCTTTGTATGTGTTCAGCACACCCAGCTAAAATGAGGGCACCAGCAGAAAGAAATCCTCAAGGGGATGGGACTGGGGATTTTTGGTTGTGGGGCAGAGGATGGAGCAATGCACACATTTGTAGAGTCCCAGCAGTGTAAGCTCCTCTCTGTTTCTCCTGGCAGCCAACGGGGATACAGGTGGAGCTGGATATTGGAAATGGTGATGTGCAGGAGCCAAGCCCAGTGACGCCCGCACAGGGACTCTGATGTGGGTGGAAAAGCAGATATCAAGGTCTGAAGAGCTGCAAACAAAGCAGGCAAGCACACTGAAGGTTCTAGAGACTGCCTTGAGTCCTGGGAAGGACCAACATGCAGAAGCTCTTGTTCTTCTGTGCTGGGAACAAAATGAGCATGGGCTTCCCCAGAGGTCTCCTTGCCTCAGGAGATGCAGCCGGTGGTGGCTGGGCTGGGTAGGCAGCTTCGCAGCCATGTCCTCTCTGCTGCAGCCTTGTCTTCAGCTGGCAGAGCCAGCTCTGGTCATCCTTGGGCAGCAAAGACTCGTCTTGGCTCAGAAATAAAAACAAGGTGTTGCACACCGCTGTGTTTGTTGAGAGCTGGAATTCAATTAATGGCAACTGCTGCTCATTAAAATTTTGAGGTTTATTTCCTAGCAGGTGGGGTGGGAAAAGCTATGATGAGCAGAGACATAATTGGATGCTTGGTCTGACCTCCCCCGGGTGACACCGGGGGTGGTGGGGGCGCTGCTGCTAATTGGAGATTCTGATCTGGGTCAGCTGGGGTTGATGAGTCCTGGCTGATCCAGCTGGCCCTGTCTGATGCTAAAGGGCCAACTCGGCTGCATGTGGTGAAGTTTGAAATAATATCTTCTTGCTCTGGTGATTTCCAAGTGCTCTCACCTGCTCTGGGTAACTTCCTCAGGCTCTTGGGAGGAGGTGGGAGACTGGGATAGCCTGATGTTTTCTCTTGATCCCAGGTGTCTTAGATACCCTTATCCTCTGCTTTAGTAAGAACCTCCTTGGCAGGTGGGCTGGGTTAGGACTTGTGCTCCAAGTTTGCTGATGGAGATTATGGGGGCTGAGGCTCATCAGGGCGTGCTCATTAAGCAAATAACACAGTGGTGCAGCACCTGGAGTCTTCTGAGGCTCTCCTGGGCAGGGGAGTCTGATTTAGCCAGACCCTGGTTGCTGATTTCTGCAGAGCCGCCATAAACCCACACAGCCCTGCATTCCTGTAGGGAAGTGGCAGCTTGAAGTGGTGTGTGAATGTGTATTTTGGTTTCCGAAGAGGCAGTGCCAGGTCTCAGCACAGTTTTTTTTGTTTTGCACATCTGTCAGAGCTAAGCTCCTGCAAAACCGAGCACTTGGGGGTCCTGGGGCCGTGTGCCCCTCACCCCCTGTAGTCAGTGAGCTGCTGCAGCCACGTGTGTGGCTGTGGGAAATGCTGTGCTCCCAGCAGGTCCTGCAGGAGGGAGCTGCACCATGGAACAGTTTTTTGGTAAAAATAAATGTATTTTGAAGTGTGTTTATTTGCATTTCTGGGTTCCCCAGCTGGGAGGGCAGGCTTGGCCGCAGGGCTGCAGCCTGGCTGGGGCAGAGGAGGGTGGGCTCCCTGTCTGCTGCAGAGAATTTATATTGTTATATCGCTTGAATAAAGAGCGGGTAGGCGCAGGTTTCAACCCAAACCGTGTGCCGCTGTTCTCTCTCTGCCTGAGCTCCTGCAGCGGGGGCGAAGCTCTCGCAGGGAGCGCACGGGACGCCACCCCCGGCCGCCTGAGGGCGCGGGCGAGGCCTCCGCGCCGCCAGGGAATGCCGGCGGAGCCGCTCTGCGCCGCCGCTCGGTGGTGGCCGCCGCGCCGGGCAGTTGCCATAGCGCCGAGCGCAGCGGCGGGGCCGCGGGACAGGGCCGCGAGCGGTAAGGGGCTGCGGGGCGGGGGCTGCGGGGGCCGCGGGGCAGCGAGGGAGGGGTGAGGGGGGGGCGAGGATTGGGGCTCGCGGGGCGGACAGGGAGAGGCGGGAAGGGGGTTGCAGCCCCTGGATTTTGGTGCTGGGGCGATGGAGGGAAGGGGCTCCTCCCCGGGAGCGCTCCCGGGTTTCCCTGCAGGGGCGGCTGGGGCTCGGCACGGCCTCTGCTCTCCTGTGCAGAAACTCTCCGGCTTCTGCTCCCAAAGGCGCTCGGAGGTTCCGGAGGTTCCTCTGCTCAAAATGCTCTGGCAGTGCTGGATTAGCACCAGCTTTCAGTGCAGCGCTTTGCTTCAGTTGCTTCAGCTGCTGTCTCTTTGCCCACAGTGCTAATTTGCTTGTTTGGGTGGCAGGGCACCGAGTTAAGTTCTTACTGAGGAGCCCTGTCCTGCCTCTGCTCAGAACAGGGCATAGGAAAAGCAAAAGCTGCGCAAGTCCTTTGCCTCAGAAGGCAAAAAGTTCAGAAAATAAGAGTACTTGAGTGTTCTTCAGAACAGTGTGTTCCTGTGAGCGGGTCAAGGTGTTTCCTGTGGAGAATGGTTTGATGTGTCGTCAAATCGGCTCCTTACTGGTATTTCAGCATGTGATTGCAGGTTAATAAGTGTAAACCCTGCAGTGGGAGCGTGCTCACAGTCCGGTCTGAGCCTTTACAGACCAGGGGCCTGGCAAACAGCCGAGGGTGAACTCACTTGGCGTTGTGACCGTGTGGTAAATAAGCAGTTGGACTCGATCCTTTTGCGTGTTTTCAAACACAGCGAGGATGGTCAGGCTGAGTTAGCAACTGTAGAGGTAAGTGTAATATTAAAGCATGGAGAGGAATGGTTTGGTTTTATAGTTCTTTGATTAAGATATATGCAGGGTAATGTTTCGTTTGCTGAGATATAAAGCCGTTTTGTTTGTGTGTTTGGCTTGAGCTCAGTTCCTCCTGGCTGACACACAACGTGTCTTCTGTGGGTGACACAGGAGGCTGTGGACGTTGGGGAACTGTTTTGCAGCAGTGTAGGAACTTGTGGCACTCTTCTGTTCTTTCTAACCTGGTTGCATGGTCGGTAAAGAACTTAGACTTACAAAGTGCTTGTTTAGTTCTGCTTTTCAATAGGATGGGAAACAAGTGCATTGTAAGGTGATATTTTTTGTGTATTTACAGTGCGCTGGGTTGTATTTCAGAACATTGAAGCTCACGTTCTAAGGTAAAAGATCTTTAAGGCGTGTACATGATTATGTGAAACAAATGGGGCATTTACCCTTTGTCGTTATTTCCACTGTTACCTTGTTTTTCCAGAGATGAGAAATGGAACACGAAGCTGTGAGCTTTACATGTTGGTTCTTAACGAACTCCAGATCCCTGCATTTAGCTACTGCCACTCATCAGATTCTGTTACCTCTGTAACGTATTTTGTGTTCACAGTGGTGTGGAGGCACGTCCCATGTTCATTCCTTGTAAACATGATTACTTTTTGTAGAACAATTGGGTCTAATGAAACAAAACAATTTACTTTGCTATTGTTGTGTTTTCCGTTGTTGGTGACTCTCTGTGCCTGCGTGAATCCCAGTGCAGTTCCCAGGCTCCAGCACCCTGTGGTTTGTGTGTCTATGCAGCTGGTAGCAGTTCAACTGTTAATTCAAAGCTGATTGCCAGCACATCAGTGTCCATGGTTTAATGCTTAAGTGCTCAAGTTTTTGCTGAGTTTAGGTGTTGTGTTTAATTGTGGGGCAGAAATAGCAGGCTGAGTTGCTGTGAGGCTTAGGCTTTCTCATTGGTGAGTACACATGGTGCGGCTCTCAGGAGCCAAGACGAGTGCTGAATGCAATGCTCTGCAATGAGAGTACAATGCAATAACAGATACGAGTTGTGCTCTGGGGCTCGTTGCTGGTTGGATTTATAACCAAAATCTATCTTCTTTTCTCCAAGCCTTTTGTTTTCTCTGTGGTTGACTTCAGTATGGTTCTGTGTTGTTTTGTTGTTTGTTTGTTTTAATTGCATAATTTTCAACTGCTTGGTTCTACAACTCCGTGACAGGGTTTGTTTATAACAATTTGGAGAGACTGTAAACCCTTCAATGAGGCTAGAGCACAGTTTGAGCCAAATTGCCAGTGATATGTATAGGATGGTTATTAAAACTTGTGTTTTAGACTTTGAACCAGCTTTTGCGTGGCGGAAGGGTGTGTGCGAACGCTCACGCAGCCATCTGCTGCAGAGGTGTTGTATCTGGGTGCCTGCTCTGACTCACCCAGCTGCTCGCTGCAGGCAGGCTCAGAGCTGCATGGGCTGTGGGGCTGACCCAGCACTGTGGCTTTGTGTCCTCTTGCCTGTCCAGGTAAAATGCTGCCCTCATCCATTGCCACGTTGGTTTCACTGTAATACAGGTAGGAAAAATTATGTTTATTTAGGTTTGGGCTACCTTCCCATTCCTTATAGGAAGAGTGAATTTTCCTGTGTACACAGGATATCCTTGGAGTGTTTCTTCTCTAAGGCTTTGACCAGTCCTGAGGGACACAGAAACTGATCCAAAGATATGGAGTTAGAAGGTACATTGAACCAAGTACTTGGTGCTTAATAAAACACTTTGCTGGCAGCAGGATATTGTGAGATGTGTGTAGTTGTCTGCATGTGTACAGGTGTGCAGCAGTGAAAAGCGAGGGGCCTCGGTGCTTCTCTGTAGTCTGAGTTCTCTACAAGCATAGTGGGGCTTTCAATCACCTGCATGCTGCCAGCAGGCTGGTGTGGGCTAAATACTCGAGTATTGGTCTGTCTTGTGGAGGAAGCTCTGGTCGCTGCTGCGATGAGGGCCGTGCTGCTGCGATGGTGCTGCCATTGCTCTACCTGCGCTTTGTGCTCTGCACTGGCGTGCGTTCACGTGGTGTGAGGGTTTCCCCAGCCCTACCTGAATCGCCCGCTTTCATTGCAAAACCCCAGTCAGGCTCCCGCTCCCCGCAGTAGTTCCAGTCGTTAGTCTTGATAGTACCTGCCTGTGTCTCCCCATATCAAGCTTTTCCTCCTCTTCTTAGGGACGTCATTACACAAAGCCAGAAATTAGTACTTTGAACTTCCCCACTGGCATTCAGGGAGCACTGAATGCTTTGCAGGGATGAGTAACCGTAATCTCTATTTCACAGGTGGGAAGAATCACATCACTGCTGAATTGATGTCAGGAACAGAACTTATCTGCATGCCGAATCTGCGATCCACCTGATGGTATGTCCCTCCAAAGTTGGTTGTTTGGTCCTCAAGGAACATTGCAGGGCTGAAAAATTACAATTTTCTTTAAGAAACCGAGTGTGACCGTTGATCAAGAATTCAAATCTTGTTTCTCCATTCCTTTTCAGCCAGTTTCCTCAGAACTGAGAGATGGCGTATTCAAACTTCTGAAAGTCCTTTTTGGCTTTTAAAATTTGTGTTTCTGTAAGAGACTGCCTTTAAATAGAATTGTTGCTCTCTGAAGCTCTGTTTATTCTTCTCACTGCCTGTAAAATCGACAAATTCTTCACATCTATTATCCTTGAGTGAAATATTAATTAGGCTTCTTTCTCTAATGACCTCTGGCTTCTTTGCCAAGAATTTTTCCTTGGAATAGGAATTTCCATATCGTATTTCAGTGGAGACTGAAATATGAATTTAACATCAGCTTTCTCTATGCTGCCACCTTCATATTTATATTCAGGAGGTTGTGGGGTGCGCTCGTAAGAATGTACTTAAGCAGCATATGCTTTGAACCTTTTAGTTTAATCTCTATGCTGACGTTAAGTGAGATTTTTAAGCAGGCAGATTAGGTTGTTGCACAGTAACCTCTGCTGCAGGAGGAGGATTCCCTTGGGCGTTAGGTATTCTGTATATACACGGATAATTTCAAATTGCAGTGTCACACCTGGCACCATTGAATCCTTGCTGTGTACCGTTTGGCTTGCTCCCCAAATGAGTCAGAAACCATAATACTGCGTCCCCTGAAAGCCCAGGCTGAAACCGATGCGACACCACTTTTTGTTCTCACGGTAACTGTTCGGAAAGCAATTGCTGCTGTCGTCAGTGAATCCTTTCCACGTTTCACTCAGCAACTCCTGTGAGTTGTTAGCACTGCTTGGATGAATAATTTCTCCAGTGTTGTGTTTGAGGACGTGCTCCAAAAGGCTGCATCAGGCATTGATAAGGTTTCTTCCATGAACATGTTGGTGCTTCTTAGGACTCTGCCTGAGTCACGGTGATCTGGAAAACAGCTGCGCAGTGGCGTTCCCGGAAGGGGAGGGTCTGTGAGCAGCAAGCTTATCTTTTGCTGTGTTATGGTGTTAGAATAATCACAGCTGGGTTGGAACCACAACTGGGATGCTGCTCTGTCGCAGTGAGGGATCCCTTCTCTACAGGATTGCTTTTTGAGTTTGTTTTATGCGTATCTTACAATGAAACTTTCATACATCTAGTGGAATAGCTTTCTTTATAGATAGTTGTATTTAATAATTTGGGGGATGAACAGGCCCATGGTTTCCTGAACAGGTTTTGAAAATGACAAAGTAATTATTAAAAGAAGGGAAAAGTATGTCTGTTTATATTAACAAAATAATGTACTGAGTCCTTGTACCTCTTCCTAGATTTGCCTGTATTCTGGCCTAGCGGCAGCGACAGATAAAATGTCAAGCTTGATAGATTGCTGGAGCTCGTTTTTGGTAGTTAAACAATAATGGAACTGTTGCGTGCTTGCAGGGAAACAGTGCTCTCTGTATATGGACTTTGTCCTGCAGGAGGTTTCAGTTGTTCTGGAGAAAGGCATTTTCTCCAGTGCAGCTTCTGTGTCTGGTCGCGTGGCCTTCGGAGTCACGGGCTGTGCCAAGGCCGTTGCACAAGCATTGCAAATGAGTTGGGAAACAGTTTATTTTTAAGATTCCAAATCAAATGTGGATGTCAAAGTCCCTTTTGCCTGTATAATCAAAAAAGTAGAAATGGAAGCTGGTGTTTACATAGAGACTGATTCATGCTCTCGGGCCTCAGAACGCAGGTTTCTTCCAGTCAGAGGCTGATACTTGCGTAATTCATACCTTGTGTTTTGCAGACTGAAAGGGGTATCAGTTGTTACATGAGATCATATATTTCCTGGTTGGCTTCATCAGATCTGATCTGTTGTTGTGCATCTTGTGCAAAGGGCTCTCGGGTAAGGGGAACAAGATCTTTTCTTGTATGCAGAAGAGAAGCAAGAGGAGGTGATGCAGGCATTTATTAAAAACAAAGCCCCAAACCTCAAGCTTTTTTGGCAAAGTTATTAGTCTTTCTGTTTCTGTTGTTATTTATACTCCTTGCTTCTTGTTACTTGCTTCTCAGACTTGAAGACAGATCACAGACTGATTTTTGCAATGGAAATAGCTAAATCAAGAATGTAATTCTGCGTGTAGCAGAGGATTCCTGGAAAGAACTGAAATACGTTGCTTAGCTTGCTGATGGAGCTTCAGAAAAGAGCTGCAGTGCCTGCGAAGTGTGTATAGAGAGTGCAGATGGAATTCAAAGCACCAGCAAATGGCTGCCTGTGTATAACAAAGTAACAACCTTAAAAACAAAGTACTTGCAGAATTTCATTTTATTTGCCAGCATCTGCCTTCAGAGGCATCATAAACCTGCAAATAGCTTTATCTCATGGTCATGAGTGGGCTGATACCATCTCTGAACTCTGCCCTGTGTGAAAACCCATTTAAAGGTTTTCAAAATGTGTATATTTTAGAGATCATATTTGTTGTTTGAGTTTGTTCACCTTTTGTGGTGATAAATGGCATTTGTATCAAACTTTCAAACAATGTGTTTGACTGCTTATAATGAAGCCTTTTCATACAACCGATGTGGGCCAAACCCCACCTGAATTTGTGAAAGGCTTTACTTTATCTAAGTGCAGTAAGATGTTCGTTCTTGGAATGAGTCCTGTCTCTCTGTCGGTGTTTTGCAAGTGGTGTTCTGCTCAAAACCTCAGTAACTTGGTAAAATATTGTTACGGAAGCCTCAGCTGTTTTTTTACTTCTGGATGTGGCTCAATAATACAAGCTGAGGCTTTTATTGCTCTGCTTGGAACAACAGATGCAGGCTTAAATCTGTAATACGGGGTGGTATTTCCTAAAAAATTCCCTTAATAAAAACAAATGTGAAGAAAAAGATATAAACTATTAGTGTCTATTGCGTACTTGACTGATCAGCAGTAATCCTTGATTAGGGAGGAAACAGGCTAAAAGTATTTATTGACCCTTCTGAACTTTTAAATAAAAAGGAATTTTTGCAACATCCACAGAAGATTTGTAATCTAAAATCCTAGCTGTTTTTCCAACAGCTGCCTGATCGCATGCTGCCTCCTTCAGATGTTATTCTTGTCTCAAGGTCCAAGAATGTCTGTCTTTTTTTGACAGGACCACATTTGTCAGTGACACTATTTTTTAAATTAAAATGCCTCATTAAGTAAAACCAAACTATTTAAGCAGTAATTTATTCTGCATGTTACCATAATTTTCACTGGGTGAAGAGTTAAAATAAACCAACTCCAACAAAAATACACCAAAAAGATAACGGAACTGGCATTGTCTTTTGTACTTGTGTGAAACATAAAGTTGGCCTCAATCATCTTGTCTTGTCCTTTCTTTCTATAGTTATGTGTTTCGTTCCAGTGCTAAATTGTTAGGATTCGCTGTGAAAGTACAAGGAGTTTGTTCACTATAAGCATTTCCTCCCAGCAGTGTCATACTGGTGAGCAGTGAGAGTTCTCTGCAAGTGTTTAATTCCATTATGAGTATGGTACTGATTTGAAGAAATGAAGTATTGATTCCACTCCGTAGTATATGTATTTTACATATGGAAAACTGAAGCACAAAGTGGCCCGGATGCACAGAGCATCTGAAATGGAGGTAGAAACTGAAACCAAAAATCCTCAGCCCCAATTCTCCATGCTAATTTATGCCTTTACTAATCTGAAAGTAATTACCCAATGGATTTTGTCAAACTTTGGGTCTTTTTTAAAGTAGGAATAAAAGGTATGAGATTTTGTACGTGTAATAAAAACCAGAGCAGTTGCTGCTGAGCTATTGAACAGAGAAAATTGGAACTCGGAATGGAAGGAAGTTCATGCCAATGTTATCAGGTTATTGGTGGAAAAGATCGTGGTGCAGGGAGCTTCTTGGCAGCAGAGGGCACTTCTGCTTGTGCTGCAGTGCCAGATAAGTTATTGTTTGTTTGGGATCTGAGAACAGAAGTGAAGATGTTTTGAGGTTTTATTTAAAAAATAAGTGTTCTTTGTTGTTAGAGGGCTGTGTGAAAGTACAAGACAGGGCAGCATCTCTTCTCAGCTTCCATGTTTGTTGTCATGTTTTTTTTCTTAACGTCCCAACACCAGGATTTAGTGCAATCTGAAAATCTTGTCTGTCATTTTACAAAGCAAACAAACCCAGCATGGAACAAGGCACTCCTCTTGGTTACAGAGAGGCAAAACGAAAATGTGGTGATGCCTCTGTACTGCACAGGTTGAGGAAAAGCTCCCAACAAACCCAAGGGAAATTAAAAAGTCAAATTAAATAGACTGATTGGTTTATAAAACCTGGTGATTTCTGGAGCACTGACTCATGATGTCTGAATGCTTGGGCTTGCCAAAAGCCAAGAGCTGAAATGTGACCCTAGTTGGCTTGAGCCTTATATGGGAAATGTCCTCTTCCTGGTAAAGGTAGTGATCCAGGAGATGCAGGTCCTTTAAGGCCCCTTGGAGCTCTCATCACCCAGTATCCTCTCAGCCTCTGAATCTCTGGGGGGATGTCACTCCTCAACTCAGTGACCAAAAATTCCAGACAAGATGGTTCTGGGGTTTGCTGATGTTTCCATGTTGAGTAAAGTGTGGATTTCCATCTGCGTTGCTGGTCTGTCGTGCTCTGCAGAGACTGAGGGTGGAAGAATAGAAGCATGGCAGTTGAACAAGGGTGGTGGTAAAACAGCCCATTTGGAATGCTTCAGCCCAAGAAACAAACACTGTAGGTGGCTGGAAATGGACTTATTTGCATCACTCCCACCAATGTCCTAAGTATTTGTGGTGGTCCTGTTGATGGGCACTGGGTGGTGAGACTTGACCTCTCCCTCAGTTTTCAAGGTCTTTTCCAGGGCTGCATGTGAGCAGTTTTGAATTTGAAATGCTTCCGTGCTAAATGGAGATTGGCACAAAAATGTTAGTATTTATGGAAATGCTTTAAGAGTGCAACTTTCAAGTCTTTCTCAAACTTTCACCTGTGCTTTCTTCAAACGAGGGTGGGGTGTTTTTCCTCATCCATGAATGAGGTGACTAAGCCATAAATAAACTGACCTTTTGCTTCTCATATCTTTTTTTTGTCTCAGTAACAAAACTAGGATTAAAGTTTGTCTTTTTCAGTGCTGTATTCAGTATCCTGGACCTTTAACTCCTGCAAACTCATTGGTGTTTCTGCAGCTTGAGAACAGGGCCGTTCACACTGTTTCAGATGTGACCTATGTGCTGGTCTTTGTACACGTCTACTGAAGGAGATGGTACGCAACTGCATTTTATTCTATTTCAGCACCTAGTTTGGATTTGAATTCAGGCTAATTTGGACTAGGCATAGCTATGAAATGAGTCTGCTTTGTTTGTTCTTGTTATAATGTGCCTCCGTTATAGATTCAGATCTTTTTCAGTCTAGCCAAATAAAAATCATCGCTTTTCAGGCTGCAGTTACAGAAGTCAGAGGCTACTTTCCAGTCTGCACAGATTGTTGTTGCATGTGGTTTTACTGCAGCAACATTGATCTGAATGTTCACTTGTCCACATGCGTGAGTTCTGTGGGGTTTAGGTGGATTTTCTACTAACAGCTCCTGGAGTGAGAGGGTGGAGGGAAGAGTAGACTGTGTGTGTGAGGAATTTTGAGGCTATCTTTTGATTTCTGGGGGAAAAAAAAGAGACAGATTTAGAAAGTTACTGTTTGAAAAATAAACCCTTGGCGTGAGAATTAATTTACAGGATTTCCAGCTAGTGCTGTAACTTAGCAGCAGACTCTTGATTCCAGGTGCGATAACATGGTGTCTTTAGTGTATTGGCGCCAACTGCAGTCCCAGTTCCAGACCAACTTAATGTAGTTCTGACTGATGCTGTCCCAACTCCAGCACAAGGTAGGCTGTTGGTAGAATTGCACTGTGAGGCTCCAGTCTGTGACACCGGTCTCTGTTTCGGAAACAGCAGTTTTAGAGTGCTTCCTCTCTCTGAATCTTTGTGCACTGAGCTGGACAGGGAGTTTGTGTGCACACCTGCAGTTTGTGGTGAGATGCCTCCCATTTTCCATGTCCCTGCCCTGCCTCTGTAGGTGCTTAGGATACCCACTCTGTATTTTCATGTATTTGAGAACTCTTAATTCTTAATTCCTCTCTCTCTTAAGCAAATTTTCTAAGGGCTTACCAGGTTATAGCACTATAAAAGGGTCTTTGTCTGTGTGTTTCTTCTGTACTGTGTAACTAGGAAGTTACTTTGGTACTTCTCTCGGAATCAGCAATAATTTCAGGTGATAGCATTTCAGCGGAGGTGTCAGTGGCTGTCTCTGGGCTCAGCTGCTGCGGCTTCGTTCCAGCTTTCCTCCTGCTGCTCTGTGCCCTGCCCCAGCAGGCTCTGCTGTTTACTTTCTGCTCTGTGGTAAATGGATGTCGCTTCCTTAATTAAAATGCTGGTGCACAGCCAAACTCTCTTCCTTTGGGCTTGCATGCTCAGAGAAGCAGCGCACCGACCTGAATCCAGTGTGTGCCACACTCCTTGATCTGGCTCCTGGCTGGACCTTCTGGGATGTGCTGCATCTCCTGCCTTCTGAGACATCTGGTGCCCACACAGAGAGGCTTCTGAAGGCATCTTCAAGGTGCAGAAGCACAGATGCAGCTGTTTTGCGCTATATTAAAGAGGGCCTGAAGACAGATTACCAGCAGGCACGAGTTGAGCTGCCGGCCGTGTACTGCCAAAATCTGACGGGTAAGGTCTCGGCTGCGTGCAGGAGGAGGTGCCAGTGTCAACCTGTCCTGCCCATCGGAAGCAGCTGTTGGACATCAGTGTGCAGACACTGCTCAAGTACAAGCGCTAGCCCTGATGTGCCCGACAGCGTAAGCGCTCTTGGATGCGCAGAAGCCTGACGAAGACTCTACAGAGACTAACCTAGATGCCTGGTTCTGACTATGCTCAGCACCAATTGGCCCAGATTCTCTGTCCTTTGCCTGCCAAGTGGACCAGCTTCTCACCTGAAAATTTTAGACTGATGTCAGTTGCAGATCAGACTGGTGAGCAATCATGTATTTGTCTATAATGATTACTGGTATTGCATATTAGATGATTAGGATGAAATGTCTCCAGACACTTGGAAAGCACAGAACAAAATGGAAAAATGTTCCTTCTCTCCATACCAAAACTTCAGTCTCTTTCCCCCAAACACTAATATTTCCAGCTGTGATGTAGTGCTTGATATTTCTTTGGGTGTTTTTTCAGGACCCCGGGCACACATGAACTGGCACCTTTACTCATAAGCACATTTTTTCTGTCCCTATTTAAAAATCCTGTGTGCACAGTCCAGTTGATGCATAGAGTAAATTAGATTTACGTCCTCTGTCACAGCCAGGGCTTCTCCCCATTTCTTGTTTACTTGTGCTTTGCACTGGTTAAGCCTCCTCTCTGCATGTGTCACGCTTGGGCTGGCAGCCTGCTGCCTCCTTGCCTCGTGCCTCCTGCGAATGGCTCATTTGCTGGCTTTTCCACCTGTCCCAGCATATGGTCACGCCCATTTATCGCAGTTTAGGTCTGTGTGCCTGTGGCACAGGCTGATAACGGTAATACTTCATGCATAACTGTTGTTTGAGCAGATTATTTTTAGCAAGGCATTTCTTATCAGTGTAGGTTTGCTGGGAAAAAAAGGTAAATCAAAACAATGAGCAAGTGCCTTAAATGAGGCAGCAAGATGGTTAACTCATCGAATACTTAAACCATTTCATAACAGCATTAATGGAAGTGGGATCTGATTGATTTTGCAGGGGGTACAGCATGGGTTAATAATATACAAATAATAATTTTTGAAAGTGCTTTAGCACGGCATGAATGTTTTAAGGACAGGTAGTGGGCAGGTAGTTGAGGAGGGTGTCCTCTTGGTGAGAGATGGAAAGAGGAGCTTGGTGGTTCAGAGAGCCAACAGAGAAAGCAGCTCATTGTGGTGAATGGTCTTCCTCTAAATCAGGAGGTGTGAGGGCAGCTGGCAGAGCTGTTGAGCAAACATTGCTGTAGGAAAGCTTGCCCCAGCACAGCTGCTGTTTGTCTTGCATCTCCCTCCCTTTTTGGCACCCTTCTCCGTTCGCAGTAGACTCAGAGGTCATCAGCCCTGGTGTTCCAGTGGTTGGAGGCCTCTCAGGAGGAGGAGGAATACTAGTTGCTGTGGCTTCTCCTCCTATGGGAGCAAAATCAGCTGCCCATGGGAGCTCAGTTCGTTTTGATCTCTTAACTCAAGTGTCTCGTTGGTGCTACTGCGTTCCAGCTCCCAAATTCCTGAGCATCACAAAAAGAGAAGCCAGACATAGACATCAAGAACTTCATGCTCAATGATTTTCAGCCTTTGAGAGCTGAAAGCTCAGTGCTTCTGAGATGTTCCTTTCACTTGTTCTAGTCCCATATTTCACTCTTAGGAGAATAAGGGGAGTGTGCCAGCACTGTTTTGCCCGCAGACCATGGCAAGCAGCTCTCTGCCTTGACAAATATTTATTGGATTTCTTCTGGCCTTTCCTTTCTCAAGGAGGAAGATAAAACAAATCCGCCTTCTCAAAACCAAGCCCAGCGTGACGATTGCCATGTGGGTGGATGTCTTTGCAGGTGTAGGACAGAACGCTTAATCTTGTGTCTCCACCCCTGGTGAAGCTCCTTCTCCTTTTGCTCATGCAGATGCTCCAAGCACAACGTGCAGTTATGATGTAGGACAGGTACTTTTTGGCTGCCGGAAGCCATCTATTGAGCACCTGCCATGTGGCTCTCCTTCCCGAACACACACTCAGCCGTGGTTGCAGCCGGTATTTTCTGTGGCTCCCGTTGCCCTCAATGGGCGTCATGTCCAAGAATAATGGAAACTGCTGGTACCAGTAATGCCTGTAACGTTACTCATGCTAGTAAGCCAGCATCTTTTATTCAAGAAGCTGCCTGAGAATTCCTGAAATGTCAGTTTCCA
Source organism: Tapera naevia (assembly GCA_033556795.1). NCBI lineage: Eukaryota > Metazoa > Chordata > Aves > Cuculiformes > Neomorphidae > Tapera > Tapera naevia. The sequence goes on from JAUMJJ010000220.1 coordinate 2,575,067, forward strand.
AACTGACATGTTAATACTGGTCAGGTTACTGTAAGTGTTTACCAAGCCCTAGAGCACAGCAAAGAAGTAGCTCTTTCTGCTGGTAAATTTTGTGTACACTGCTTTTCCTCCCAGTGTTTGATGTGTTGCAATGTTCCAGAGTGAATTAGAGAGCTGTCATTTTTAGGAAAACAAAGGTTTTGGGACCGACAGTAGCATTTGTGTGTTCTAGTATTGTGGGTGGCCTTCAGGTTGCAGGGGTCCTTGAAACAACTGACTGTGGATGCCGTTTTCCACTGCTGTGGAGGTTGTGAACACTTGTTCCACTGTGCAGCTTTCGTGGTGTTTAGATTTGCAATTCCTGGGAACAAATTAATTCTCCAAGCAGCATAGCTTAAAATAGAAATAACTTACGAGTGGGACTGATTGCTTGAAAATTAGTGTGCAGAAAGAAAAAGAATTGGGTTGTTTTTTAGTCTATGATACCTAAAGAACGTGTTTTGGTTGCAGCGCAGAGCTGATAGAAGTTGATGATACATTATTTCTGCTCATAGAATGGTTCTCTCCATGTATTTATTAAGTGATAATTACCTTTGGTTATTCAGGATGAGCACGGTGGTGTGTGAAACTAAACTTTAGGCTGTGATACTCCAGTTATGCCTTTCATGGTGTCAGTAAGAACTTCCACTGTCTTTCACTGACTCTTGTCTATGCTTACAAATAACAACTGTGTTGCAGCTTATTGTTTTCTGACACCAGGGTTGGTACACAGGGCTGTAACACTGATCGGGGTTCTGGTGGCCTGAAGAATCTCATTTTGCTGTGTGGGGACTCTCCTGAGTGTTTTCTGTGCAGAACACAGATGCTCCTGCCGAGGCAGTTTGATGTCTGGAGCTGCTGGGGCTGTGGCAGCTTGCTTTGTGTGTCTGGGAGCAGCTCCAGATGAGCTGGGAGGAGGGTGGTCAGGGCACCTCCAAATCTTTATGTCAGCACTCAGTGCAAGGATGGTAGGGCTTGAAGTACATAGTGATGCTGCTTTAGGATTGTGATTTTCAGTGTTTGAAAGAATCAGCATTTGGTGTCTTTGATTCAATCACAGATACCTGTAATAACAGCCCTGTGCCTTTCTCTCTGCCATGCCTTTGGCCACCCCTGTCCTGACAGCAGCCTGCTGGGGTTCCAGTTTGGTTCTAGCTGTTACTAGAGATCTGGTTGCCAGGCAAAGTGGAATTTACACTCCAGCATTGTGCAGACCCATTACGCTGGGAATTGTTTATCGTGTCATGGATCTGTCGATTTTCACTTAAGCATTACTGACTGCTGAGCCTGCGGGGCAGAGTTTGTTGGTAAAGCTCCCCATTGTGCATTTTTCAAAGGCCTGTGTCCGCGCAGGGACAGCAGTAACTCTGATCAGCCAAATCCAGCGAGGCTGTGAAAGAGTTAGAGATGCCAGTAAAGCTATGGATACTGGAACTGCACCAAACTGCAAAAGCTCCCCAGTTCAAGTCCATCAACCCAAAAGACTTAACACAGCTTAACAGAACCCCCAACCCCATCAGATCTTAGTCTATTGTATCAAATGATCTTTAGGCACCCTACCAGCCCCCTTCCCTTGGGAATGTATAGTTTCATAGTGGCAATACTTACTGAGGCGGAAGAAATTAATTGACTGTGTACGAGAGGCGTTTTATTTCCAAAAGTTTGTGCAATCGAGCAGTTGCTGAGCACTGTCGGCAATGGATGTGATTTTTAAGACATAAAAGAAATACAGTCCAGGAACTACAGTGTGAATGCCGGAGTGCAGAGGAGGCATTTGTGTTCTGTTTACCAGTAAGTCTTGACACATGGCGTGTGCTCTAGAAACTGAGTGCCCAGATGACTTCAGATTTCTTTGTAGACTCCCAAACCCAAGTTTGTAGCAGTGTTTCTGGAACACTGTTACATGGGTGGCCATAGGAGACTCCAAAACTGTGTGTTTTTCACTGGACTGATAGGAATTTAGTTAAGTGTACATCTATCATTATTTGTCTTGTAAAAAAGAAAAACACCAAAACAAGTGATTGTGTGTCTGGGATGCAGTTGTTATCTGAGTAAGGTGCTGGAAGCTACTATGTGATTTTTCTTAGGTTACTGACATGTACTCGTTGTGTGATGATTTATACTTGTGATGTTGCAAATTCAGTTGAGAACTGGCATGCGTTAAATCAGTGGCTCCTCTGTCCTTGTCTTTTATAGCTGTAAATCTGTAGAGAGACTTAGAATAAAATTGAAGAATAGCTTCTGATTTTATTTAAATAATGTATGGAGATGTACTTTGAGCTTCAGTTTGCTTTTCCCAATGCACAAACCCCAAAGTGGCTTACGTGGAATAGAGACAGCCTGTTATAGCAAACTTGATCATAGAGTCTTGTACAGCTCACTAGAACAGAAATTTTATTTTCTTTGCTGTAATCTCTTAATTCTAAGCAATTCCAGTAACAACTGTCCTATACTTTGTTTGCTCTGTCTCGCTAGAGACATGAGGGACTGGGTGTGGGGATTTTGCATGTGCTTGTGAGTTAGAGAAGAGATCAGAACTTACAAACACACCATCAAAAATGAATTGCTGGTGGGAAATTTAAACACGCATTTTGTGCTTTGTTCTCACTTTACCTGACAGTGTGTTTCCCATGTCGTTCCTAACGTGTATTTCCCACTTGCAGGTACTATGTGGGCAAGCTGTTGTAATTGGTTTTGTCTGGATGGCTCACCTGAAGAGATGCAGCCGCAGTCGCCGGGAGCCGGAGCTCAAGCCTATTCCAACCCCGGGTACAGCTCTTACCCATCTCCCACGGCCTCTGAGCAGAGCTGCAGAGCCTGTGGGCTGCACTTAGACAGCTCCTCCAGGAAGGTGGGTCGCGTGTGTCTTCTCTGGCGCCGCTGGCTTAGGGCAGCGTTCGGTTTGACTGCGATTGGCCATCTGTTACCAAAAGGCAGTTTGAAGAGAAATGGATACACGTTAGAGGCCTCTGATTTGAGGACATGCTGTCAGGGAAACGTCAGCTTGCCTTTGCTTCTGTGTCTTTAGTCATTCTTATGCAATTAGCAGATGTCATTAAAGATGTCTGGAACCATGGTAGTTAACCTTTGGCAGACTTGGCTTTCCTGGGCGCTGAGAGAAGAAAGCCAAACTGCTTATAATCATTTAAAGGAGCATTAACTTGAGCCTGAGTTTTTTTAATTTGTTATTTAAAAACATGCACTTTACTAAAGTTCTTGCCATATTTTTTTAATCTGTGCTTTCAGTAAAGGAAGCGCTAAGTCTCTCTTTTCCAGATTATTGTTGCTGAAACTAAAAAGCCATGTAAGTTTATTGAAGGGGGTGTTGAATTGATGAAGTTCAGTGCAAGAATACCCCAACCCCAAAAACCCAGCAAACAAAAAAAAAACCCAAATCCATTCTATCTTGTTTCTATACTTCATTTTTGAGCATTTAGATGCCAAAAGAATTGTTGCCGCAAGATTTTTAGTTGGGCCGCAACCCCTGTCTGGGACATGGTTTGAGCACGGTGGTTCCTATAATGCCACTTAAAAATGTTTTAGTGAGGAAAGTTGTTCAGAGTCCAAACTCCGCACTCAGCATTGCTGAGGCCGCACCTTTAGTACTGGGCTCAGTTTTGGGCCCCTCAGTACAAGAAAGAAGCTGAGGTGCTGGAGCGCGTCCAGAGAAGGGAACGAGGCTGGAGAAGGGGCTGGAGCACAAGTGCTACGAGGAGCGACTGAGGGACCTGGGGTTATTCAGCCTAGAGAAGAGGAGGCTGAGGGCAGACATCATCGCTGTCTACAACTGCCTGAAAGGAGGTTGTGGTGAGATGGGTGTTGGTCTCTTCTCCCAAGTGACAGGATGAGAGGAAATGGCCTCAAGTTGCACCACAGCAGGTTCAGACTGCACATCAGGAAAAATTTCTTCACTGAAAGGGTTCTCAGGCCCTGGCAGAGGCTGCCCGGGGTGGTTGAGTCACCATCTCTGGAGGTGTTTAAAAGATGGGTAGATGAGTTTTTGAAAAATGAAACTGTTTTCAGACATGGTTTAGTAAGGGGACAGGTACGGTTGGACTTGATGATCTCAGAGGTCTTTTCCAACCAAATGTTTCTATGATTCTGTGATTCTAAATGAGAAGTCTGTTGCTTATGATGGTAATGGGTGTGGGGCAAGGGGGCTGCTAAGCTGTGAAGGGATTGGAGGGAGCTTATATAAGCAAGTACTATATTTACACCTTTTACAACGTGGAAAGATCTGTTTTCTTTAGACAGTGAAATTAAAAATGTTCTTTATTCACCAGAAGCAATTCCAAAACCAGTGTTTTGTCTCTGAGTTTGTATGTGTTGCTTCTCCAACTCTGCGCGTGTATTTTTCCTTGCATAGCTCTGATGGGTAAGGATGTCAGGATTTCACAGAGATGCTTATCTTCTCGGAGAGTGGGAATTAACATTTTTAACCAGCACTAAAACCAGTTCTTTCTTCTCTCAGGACTTTTTAGAGAGCGTGTAATATGGCTGTTATGCTGCTATTCCTATCGGAAAATGTAGAATTTGACTTTCCAAAGTGCTGAGCAGTCAAGTTTCTGCAGAAGTCAACATGGACTGTGAGTGCTTGGAACTTACGAAAATCGAGCCCTGAGTGCTGAGACCAGAACAGTACAAAAATTAAACATTAAACAACAGAACTGAATCTGTGCAGTTTTGAAACATCTGGGGCCTAACGTTTCCAAAACTTCCAGCACTTCCTGTCTAGCACCAAACTGGCACGCAGCGTGTGTACTGTTTTTGAAACAAACGGCTATTTTTGCTGCATAAATAAATGCTGGATTCTTCGATGTCTGTCAGATGCTGTAAGCCTTGCTGTTTCCTTTTCCTCTTATGGTGAAAAAAAAGATTCATTTAGTGATTGCAACAAGTTGTAAGAAATAAAAATGGGGGAGAGGAAGTCACTTGTAGGAAGTATTAAATTTATGAAATAGAGAAGTAGTTTTAAGTAGTTCCCTCCAGTGCTAGAGCTTTCTTAGTGCACAGTGCAATATTGAGTTATCGTATAAAGCAGTGCACAGCTGGCTGTAATTTGTTTTAAAGCCTCCTAGATATCTCCTGATTTCATCTGGGTTTAAACTGGATGAACTGGTCCAGAATAAGGTGCAGAAACCTCCTGTCATTTGAGCGAGATGTTTAAGGATAGAGGATCTCATGGGTAAGTGGAGTGTATAAACAGTGCTGTTCTGTGAGAAATCTAGTGATCTGCTCGTGGGATCGGTCTTCTTCCTCACTGAGGAGCATAAGCCACGCACTTGATGCTTTTTTCTAACTCAGAAGGCTTTGACTATGCAGAGTCTGCTGCTTTAGCTTCCAGATGGTAGGGGAGCGCTGCCTGCTGTGCGTGCGCCTCTGCTGGAGGTCGTGGGGAACTGGTTTGAGTCTGTTCGCTTCTCTTTACCAGAACATCTGCTTGGACTGTAAGAAGAATTTTTGCACATCCTGCTCAAACCAGGCTGAGGGTGGTCCTCCTCTCTGCCATCTATGCCAGCGTTTCCGAGCCACGGCTTTTCAGCGGGAAGAGTTAATAAAGATGAAGGTGAAGGATCTGCGAGACTATCTGGCACTCCGTGAGATTTCGACAGAGTTGTGTCGTGAAAAGGAGGACCTGGTATTTCTGATTCTTGGCCAACAGCCTGTAATTACCCAGGAAGATCAGATAAGAACAAATCCGTTTAATACCAGTGCCTCTGCTCAGCAAGACTTTGTGATTCTGCCACCAACCAGCCTAGCATCTTCTACCTCACACGACGCGTCTCCAGTGTTCGCAGATACCATCTCAAGCTCACTAGCTCAGGAACATCAACAGGTACAGTCTCTATCCAGAAGCAACTCCTGCAAACTTATTCATCTCTGGTTTTGAATTAGATCTAAGATGTTGAGTGAGGTTTTCCAAGTAGATAGTGCGCAAAAAAAAATTTAATGTTAAAGGTTGCCTGCTTGAAAAGCAAGGAAGGCTTCTGTTTGGGTGATAAAATACTTCAGTTTCGTTTTATACCTGGTCTGCTCAGGCTCGTTTTTAACTTTGAAGTGAGAACCTCACACTTTCTTACAGAATAATTTGGAAAGTAAGCTGAGTTATTTTACACTACCTTGCTGTGCAGCACTGTGACCAGCTGTCAGCAGCTTTATGTGCTGTTCCCTTTCCACACTAATGGAACTTCATTTGGTGGGCAGTGCTGACTATATTGAACGTTCACTCTGAGAACAACATTGCTGTTTTGAAATGTGCTTTCTGATGCTCTGGTCTGTGCTTGCCATCGCCACTGGGTGCTGCTGTGACTGGTTGCTGTGGTACTTGATGTTGGTGCTGGCACACAGATCTGACTTGCGTGTGGATGCTGACAACTTTGACAAGGTGTTGGATGAAATGGTTGTTACTGTTCTTGCATTCGTGTGCAAGGCAGCAAGCACAATTTAAATCAATTCTGGGACTGAAACTGATGAGAAAGATAATTGTGGGATGAGTAAGGTGTTTGCTGTCTTGTGTGCTTGTAACAATAGAAAACAAAGCCTGAGTCACTGTTAAGTCTTCAGTTTATGGTGAACACTACAGTTCTGATGAACCTTGTCAGGGGCATTTGAGCTTAATTATTTTTATTGACTTAGCTTTGCTTGTCTTTATGCTATCTGGTATGGGAAGTTTACTCAGTGTTTGACATCTGCTCCCACTCCTATCATGCAGTTAATAGGTGTGTGTAGTTCCCAGGGACCACAGCCATGAAAGCATCGGTCCCTTCTGCTTTCTCAGCAGATGTACCTGGTACTGGAGAAAGGGTTTCCATGGAGGGTATTTTTTAAAGATCATTAAAAGGCCTTTTCATTCTCTGTTTTTTCTGGATACTGCCATTCCAATTCTTACCAGCAAATTCAGCTCTGTGGTCTTCCCTTATTTTGCTCCACAATGCATTTCAGCTTGTCTTCACTGTTGTGACATCCTGCTACAGTTTGGGCTGTTTCATCATTATTGTTATTCTTTTGCTTTGTGAATTTGAACAAGTCACCGCGTAGGTGAGTAGGGTGGTAGCACTACAGTGTCCTTTGTCAATAGGGAAACCACAGAGGGGGATGGCAGCTCCTGAGAGCAGCTGGGTTAGAATTGCCCTGCAGCTCCCTTCCTCTTAACTGAGTGCTGAAAGCAACTGCCCCTTCTCATTCTCCTGCTCTGTTGCTGCTGATCCTTCACTTAGTGTCTCCTATTTGTCCAGTCCAGAACCCACTGAAGGAGGTGTTTCTGCCTGGTTACACTGAAGATGACCCATAGCCTGTGAGCTGTGTTAGCGGGGCCTTACACAGAGCCTTGCACTGAGAGCTGCGGTGCTGTCAGGGCTGTGATACCATGCCATGTCACACTGCAGTGAAGGATTGTGTCTATGGACACCTGTATAAATTTGGTCTCCTCCCGATCCAGCCTCACAAGAGCATCCTGTGGGGTCTGGCTGTACAAGTACTCCATCAGGGTTTGAATAAACCAGGGCTTTAAAAGATGCTGTGCTTCCATTTTAAAAAGTTTTACTAGTTTAAAGTTTATTTGTTTTTGCAAATGTTGCGCAAGAAATACCTTCTGTGAGTGTGCCTCGCTTTTACTTTGTGCTGCAGTTCATCCTTCCAGTGGGCATGGTTTGCAGTTCTGAACTGTTGAGCTTTTTGCCCTTCGGACACAGAGGGATGCTGCGAGTGAATGTTCATTTCTCCTTCTAGGCAAATGGTTACGTGCCTCCAAGCCAAGCTGGTATGACAGGAGTTGAGAATGCAGCAGAAGCACCAGCAGAGGAGGAGACACAGGTTTGTGTGTTGGAATGACAAGGAATACCAGGTTTTCTGGGCTGTATCTAACACCACAGAATCATTCCTGCAGAGAGATGGCTGGCGAAACAGTAATTCAGGCTGACCCCTGACAAGCTCAGTCAGCCCCTTCCTTTAGCATCATTTGTCCTCCACATACAGAAGCACCCGGGGTTGCTTGGACGCTATAATAAATAGAAATTGTTTATTTTCACCCTAGGACTACTTATGTTTCTGATAGTGCCATGGTTTAGACAACGAGTAGGTGTTGGTGTTGGGCCATAGGTTGGACTCGATGGTCTCAAGGGTCTTTTCCAACCTTGTGATGCTGTGATACTTTAATCAGTGATAATGTATATCCAAACATGAGTTCCTGCTAGTGCACATGTTAAAAGCTGATTTAAGTTGTAGTTCGAGGTGTTGAGGGCCAGCGTCATTCTGTCTTTGTTCCCTTTCAGTCTACTGACTCGGAAGATAACCTGGTGCAGGGGAGGAAGGCTTCTCTATCTGACCTGACAAGCATCGGAGACATCAATGCACTCTCTGTGCGACAGCTGAAGGAAATTCTTGCTCGCAACTTTGTCAACTACAAAGGCTGCTGTGAAAAATGGGAGCTGCTGGAGAGGGTGACTCGTCTTTATAAAGAGAAAGACCTTCAACATCTAGGTAAGGAGCGGGAAATGTGCTTGTGCTCCATGTTTTCCCATTTTACAGAGCGCTGCAAAGGGAAGTAGAACTGACATTTCTGTTTCTTGCAAGAAGGGGGAATGGAGGGGCACTGTGTGTGTTAAGAGTGGAAGTAGCTGAACTTCACTCACCACCACTTGTGGTTGTTGAAGAGGAGAGCACTGTGGTAGCTCTGGACAGTGGCTGCTCTGTAGCAGCAGCATGAGAACCCTTCCTCTTCGTGTTCTGTATGGCTGTGGTAGATCGTGCTGCTCGCTGCAGCACCCAGAGAGCAGCTGATGTGACTGCAGAGAGATGACTGTAAGCACTGGAGCAAGGTCTTGTCTATTGACTCATAGTAACTGACAAAGTGAGCAGTTTTGTATTCTCACCAAGTAACTCTTTTCTTGTGTTGCAGTTTCTGACACTGATGACCAAACTGGTAAGTGATATTTTTCATGTTGCTTCCTGGACTTCATTGCTAACAATCTCGATGGTGTTTGTTTTCATCACACAGAAAATACTGTGTGAAAGCTGGAACTTTATGCTCTTGCCAGCTGGTGGAGCAGGCAGAGCCACACTGGGTTGAGCTAGGATAATTTTCTTCCTAGTAGCTCAGCTGTGTAGTGCTGCGTTTTGGTTTTAGGATGAGAATGTTGGTGATGCACCAATGTTTTGATTAGGTTGGACTTGATGATCTCAGAGGTCCTTTCCAACCTTGTGATACTGTGATTATTAGGTAGTGCTTACACTGGTCAAGGATTTGGCAGCTTCTCACCCTGTGCCAGCAAGAAGCAGGAGGGGGCACAGCCAGGAGAGCTGCCCTGAAGTGGCCAAGGGGGAATTCCATAAGATCCGACGCCATGATCAGTATCTAATGATACTGGGCATCAGTCAGCGGGTGCTGAGCATCACTTGTTCTGTACATTCTTGTATCATTTGGTTATTGCTCTCTGCTGCCTTTGTCTCAGCCCACCCCCTGACTCTCTCCCCGCTCCCGCTGTGGAGCAGTGAGTGAAGGGCTGTGGGGTTGTTGTGGCTGCCTGCTGAGTTAAACCACACCTCTAGTGTAGGCACAAGAGGAATCGTTTCAGACCTTTGGTGTGCAGAATCTGGTTAGGAGGCCCTTTGGTAATGCCAGCCCTCAGGCTGCACACAAAGGACGAACATTTCCTTGTCTGTTGCAAAGCGAAGTCTCATTTCCACAGGTGGGGCCGGGCTCCCTGGCACGGAGGAGAACATCTGCAAGATCTGCATGGACGCGCCTATCGACTGCGTCCTGCTGGAGTGCGGCCACATGGTCACTTGCACCAAGTGCGGGAAGCGGATGAGCGAGTGCCCCATCTGCAGGCAGTACGTGATAAGGGCTGTCCATGTCTTCCGGTCCTGAGCGCGCAGAGAACTGTCGATGCCTTAAAGCCTCATCCACTGCTACAGAAATGGTCAGAATCCCTATGGATAGGTAGGTCAGAGATGAGCACATGGACCACATTGGAAGCTGGAAGTGAGGGAAGGAGGCGGCTGGGGAAGAATTGCTCTTACTCAAGCCCTGCGTGGCTGTGCTCTTCCTGATATTGAGCTTTACACCGCAGTGCCTGGACTCCTGGGAGCTTCTTGCCAGCGGCAGACAGAGAGATAATTAACACCCTGCATTCTGGAATAACCTGATCCACCATCCAGACGGACGCTTGACTACCTGCCACAAAGATTGGATTCAGAGGCTTTGTATTTTCCCCTGAATATTAAACAAATGTGGACTGGGGTCTCAAAGTGACATTTGTTTTGCTGCTTAGGCTGTACACCCAGCAATGACTTATTTTCAGAGATTAAAATGATACTGTGCTTGTTAATTTTCTGGGGTTTTTGTTTTTCGTTAAATGTTCAATTCTTATGCTTGCAGGACAGGCAGACTGCCTCCAACTTCCTTATTCGGAATAAGCATAATTCTAGCCTAGTGCCCTTGAGGAAAAATGTATCATTTTACTTGAAGATGGACTTCGTGTTATTGAAAATGTCAGGGGAGTGGGACTCTGAAACTTGCAGCCTTACCTTGCGTGGTGAAGTTCTGCTTATGTACCAGCCAGAGGGAGATTCCTGGTTTGACTGATGCCGATTCTGTTGACTTCACAGCCTCCCTTACTGTATGTGCCTGCAGTTGTTTCAAAACTGACCTGACTTCACTTGATTGAGGAGCCCAAGCGTAAGTCTTCAGTCTTTCAGAGGGCTTAGTGAGAAGACAGCAGAAGAGCAGTAAGGATTCCATTGCTTCATAATCAGATTTGAGTACAGGTCACTTTCTTTTTAGAGGGGACACAGAAGGACACAACCCCAGCTCCCTGAAGTCAATAAAGACGAGTGATCATCATTGCAGATGCTTCTGTTTACCCATCAGCTTCCCCCGTAGCTCAGTTTTACAGCCCTGTTACATTCAGACTACTCATCAAAAGCAATTTATGCTGCACTCGTTCTGCTTGGGAGGGCGAGCAGGAGATGGTGTGGGCTGATGTATGAAAACTGGAAGCCCTTACAGCTCTCCTCCTGGACTGTGCATTCATTCTCCCAAGTTTTACTTCTTCCCCTGCTCAGGCTGTTCTCTAACCCCCAGCTTGCAGTTCAGTGCCCAGCACGAGAGGAACCACACGATTCGAAGCAGCGTGTTAAAAACAGAATATGGCAGGTAGGCAGTAACTGCATTTCCTCTTCAGGTGTAACAGGAACACACACAAAGTGTTGAACAGCCTCATTCATTAAATTCACTGTGAAAATCCATCTTGTCATGTTTTTCAATAAACTCAGGGCTGGGGAAATTTAGCAGAATATCATTCCCCTGTGGACAGATGATGTACTTTTACATGTTGATGGTATGCTTATTTTCTACAGCAGATAAATCAAGTTGCAGATGAATGCCTGACACTCTAGGAATGCGAAGACGTTCCCACTGTTTTACTTTCTCAAGGGTGGAGACTTTATTTTCTTTTTTCTTTTCTTTCCCGCTCCCTGACTACAGTGTTTCCCTTGAAAAAAGGAAAATCAGAATCTGGAGGAAACTGAATGATGATCCAAAGGAAAATAATGGTCTGAACTAATAAAGTAAATGGAAATATTTATGTGCTTTATCTCCACTGTACATAGTTTAAATATTGTAAAAATTAACTTGCCATTTCAAGTAGAATATTATCTTCTGTTAAAAGTTTTTCGGTACTATGATGGTTAAACTTAATAGTTTTGGTACAGAAGTTTGGTTTATAATTTTATAATAAAGTTGAACTGTGATTTAGTTAACCTTGTTTCTGACTAATGCCAACAGGCCAGGAGAAAGCTGAGATCCTACAGCTACTTCTGAACTTCCAACCGGAAAAGGGCTGGCATACCAGGTGCTTAAATATCATTGGAGGGTGGGGTACAAGTACAGAAGAGGTCGAAGGAAAAAAGTTAACTGAAAACATGTTTGTAACGGTACAATGGTAACTTTGTGAAGGTTACAGAGGGAAAAGTGCACACCTTCCCCTTGAGACCAAGGGAACCGGTAATGGCTCAGCTCATGTTTTCTTCCACAATGGCCACACGCACTCAGCCACCTCACAGAGTACTCAGCAAATGCACGTTGTCACTTGCAAAACTGTTAAAGTGAATTCCCATTTCTAACCCTCATCGTCCTTATTTCATTAACACTCAGGTACTGACAGTAGCTTTGAACAGTTTTAACAAGATCTCTCAACAATCTGAAAAGATCCAGATGCAGAGCTCCCTCTCAGCTTCTACTTGTTGAAACAGAACATGTGAGCAGCACTTCAGGGCAGAGCAAACACTTCAAGAGGATGGCTAGCGCTACACGAGTTGTGGTATAAGAAGTGAATTTGGTGCCCTAGTGTTAATATGACACCTGCGGCAGAGGTGTGAGCTCTGGTACAGACCTGCCCTGAATGGGAAAAGACAGGGAAGAACAGTTGAGCCAGGACAAGGACACAAACCATGACCATGCAGCAAAGTGTTCTGGCACTACAGCCAGTAGTTTCACGTATCTGATGTTTGTTTGTCTGTCCAGGCAGAGGATAACCTTTGGAAAATAAATCCTGATAGCGAAGGAGAAACTGCTTCAGTTTTATTTCTTTCTCTATAAAAATACCCAAACTTTAAAAACCCAAGGAGACTGAACCAGCACCAACAGCAGTTGCAGGGGCCTACGTTGTGGGCAGAAAAAGGGATGCAGTAGTGACAGTTCCTCAGAGTTGTTTTAATTAATTCTGTACAGTTGCTGTGGATCTTTATAACGGCCTCCTCTTTTCGTGTCTCTGCAGAGAAGTCTCCCCCTTTCTTCCACCTACCTAGTTCTGTTGCCTCCAGGGAATTCTTGTGCCAAGACCAGTCAGCCAGCTGCCCCACAGCGCTAGCACGGGACTACCAGTCTCCGTTTCCGGATGCATTTCCAGATCCAGCTAGGAGACACACGCTTTGCACCAGGATTGTCATCAATATCCCCTATAATATGTGTTGCTGAGGCTGTGTCAAACTCCGGCACGAGATCCCCGTCGTATGCTATGAAATACCGTCGGATTTTGTCAAAGTCCTTCACAGAAGGCGAGAGGTACAGCTTCACCCCAGTGAAGATGTCCAGCAGCACCTGCATAACATGAGAGAGGAGAAGAAGCACAGGTTGGGCTGCAAATTACACTAAATTCTTTGAGGCATGAGTGTGCCATTCACAGTTCCCGAGCTCATCGTTCTAATCCCATGCCAAATAACCACAGGTTGCTCTTTGGAAAGCCCTTAAACAACACACTATGCAGCCCCTCTGAGAGCCAAACAGCGCTTTGGGGAATTATTACCCCGTACCCCCTTACTGGTGCTGCTGGGGTCCAGTAAACATGATCTTAATGTCTTTGTCTTTACAAGCTGATGATTCTTAGGAGAAGTAGGGAGAGGACTTGCTGTTTACATCATAAAAGCTGCTCAGGAAATTATAGCTCAGCGATTCTTAGTACACTCCTACGATCTGCTGCACAAAGGGCTAAAAAGGACAGTTCTCTCCCTTCACAGCTCCCACCTCTCAGGAAGAGCAGCTGCTCAGCAAACGAAGGCTTTGTGGAGCAGGACATTGCTAGTAGGTGAACAGAGTAAATTGGCCTTTAGCATCACAAACCCAGCTATGTCAGCTCTGCAGGCAGGAGAGAGCTGCAGCCACCCGCTTTCTTTACAAGGGGATTTGGTTGCTGCTATTTCTGCCTTTACAATTCATTTTAATTTAGGGTGCTGCATAGGAAGAGCTCCAAGACTTTTCCAGATGGAAGGCAAAAGTGAACAGACAATTGGAACAGCCTCAGCTTCCTCCCACCCCTAAGGGAAGGCTGTGCAGCTGACCATACCTTTTTTTCATTGTCATCCATCTCAGATGCTTTTCTCTTCTCTCCTCGTTTCTCCTCTGATTTTTGGGGGGACTCAATGACTGCTTTGCTCTCTAAAAACAAAAACTTGTCTCATTTGTGATCTGTAGATAACGGCTCTGTATTAAAGTGGGAGGAGAACAGTGAAGAGGGTAAAAGGGAAAAAGCTTTTCCCCCCTCCTGGAAAAGCCATGAATTAGCATGTAACAAGAACATTTTTTCTACTGTGAATGGCATGGGGCACCTCCTGGCCTCAGCTCCAGGATACTGCTGTGCAACTTCCCTCCTTGCTGTCACCACATGAGCTTTTTGAGACTGTCCAAATATTGCTACATGTTCCTCCCCAGTGACAAAGTGCTGGTGAAGCAAACTCACTTCACAGCTTTGTAATGTACTGCTTGGAACCCCCTCCATCCAAGTGCCCTATTATTTGGATGAAATTCATCTGTATAAAGTTAAATATTGGTTCATGGCCAAGAAATGCCTCACCAAATGGCACGTGACCTGGAGGAGTGACAGCAGCAGGTCGGCTCTTCAGACAATCGTACGTGTACTGCTACGGACCTTGATCTACTATGATTAAGAGGGACTGCAGTCCCAGAGAAACCACTCTAAAGTAGTTTTGGTACAAACTGTAACTGAGACTCTGCTAGGATCAAAAATATTTGTTCTGTGCAGCACAGAACCACTTTTATTGGCTAAGTGAGCTGCCTAAGCACCAACCTAAACAGCATCATCAGTCCTGCTTCCATCTTTTTTCAATCCCAGCACACCCTGAAGCTGTGGAATAATGAATAACATAGGCCCAGCTAAGGGTCTAGACAGTTTTGCCCATTAACTCTGATGTGCACATGAAAACTGCCATGGGACTGTCCAGTGTCTGACAGAAGCGAGGGACCCAAAGCCTGCCCCAAGTGCAGAGAACGTCTCAAGGCTCCTCGCCCCATCTTACCTTCTGGCTTGTGGGCTTTTGACGGGGACTTGCTTGGAGGTGTTTTATTAGTGCTGTGTGGTGTGGAAGACCTGGAATTTCCCTCATTGTCTCCACTGCTGCCAGCTGTGGACTCCTCTTCTTCCCCAACAACAACGCTGAAGTCAGACTTCTCTTTGGAGACCTCGTACAGCTCCTGTCCCCACAGAAACAAAGCACTGCCTTTAGCCACAGAAAGACCTCTGACATTAGACAAGAGCTAGAACGCATGGTCTCTTCTTTGTTTCCCTCCTGAAGTGTTTGCTCCTGTGCTTTTTCTTCCTGCACCTCTTTGTAGCCATGTTCATTTTCATTCAAGCTCTATGTGTTCCGCCCAGCTGCCTGACATCAGGGGAAGCCACATTCACATCATCTGCTGCAGAGCAAGACAGACGAGCCCTTCAGAGCTCCCTATCCTGGAATGTGAAAAAGCATCCCCTACCCCCTCAGAGAACAGTCTGTCTGAAGAGGGCATTTTACCTTTCTCTCCTCTACCTGCACGGAGAGCCAGAAAGACTGGGCAGCAGATGGGCTGAGTCACTTGTGCTGCAATGGCACAACAAGCACTTCTATCTGCTGCCAGCATCGCTGTAGGCAGCAGGAAGACAGCCCCAAGTGGAACATAGCTCACCCACAGTGGCCTCGCCATCAGCAACGGAGGCACAGCTCTGTGGGGTGGGTGCAGCCCCGGGGTGCTGGCACAAAGCCTGGGCAGGGTGCACTTCCCAGGTGCTCCCTCAATCTCAGCCACTCATGGGAGACCGAATAACCATAAATACAAGAGAATAATGGGCAATTCTCTCAGGAAGGAAACTCCTCACTGTGAAGGCTGTTACGAGAGCTGACACGACCAGCTGGCAGCATAGACTTTCCTCAAAGTGCACCACGCAGCAGCTCAAGGGACTCGAGAGGCCCCGTGAAAGAATGAGTCACATTAGCATAACCTAGCCAGCAGCCTGAGCTGAGAACGGATGGAAAATTCAACATTCTCACGGGCAGCAGACAGCAAACACCACTGCTGCATACCCTGCTGTCCCAGTGTGTCTGTTTGAATAGACTGCTGTCACAACTTCTCGTGCTCGCTGCAGACACGTGGTGTTAACTCACCTTCAGCTGCTGGAGGTTGGTGGCTGTCTTCCAGTCTTTGTCATCTCGAATGCGGGTGCAGCGAGGGAAGCGAATGGAGATCCCATCTGCAGTGTGGGCTTCGGCTTTAGAGAATTCAGCCCCAGTGATCTCCCACACTGGGGCTTTCTAAACACAGGATTGAGGAAGTCGGGTCACACTCTGGTCTCTAATGAACCAACTCTGATGTGTCTGTGTTCCTACACCTCTGCAACCTCTACCCAGCCCACCCAGCACACAGAGTGCCATATTCACAAACTGACCTTGGTCATTTTAATTAGAGAAACTTCTATTTTTGCAGCAAGTCAGAGATCCTCAACTGATGTACAGTGCCAAGTTCTAAATAACCCCTTTTCTACCAGTCACACATGGCATAAAGCATACTGAATAATTTTATAAAACAATAGCAACTGTTGGGTTGCAGTTGTGCTTCAACCATTTTAAGTCAGATTTTTCATGCCTCAAATTTAAAACAAGTTCACTTCTGGAAGGGATTTAATGCACAAGACTATTTCCCAGAAGTGCTGCAGGTATGATTTTTTCACGAAGCTCTTAGCCTCAAAGACATCTGCAAGATTCAGAGATAGAAACTTAATTTCCTGTTCCAAGCATGAACGTTAATCTTGTAACAGAGACAATGTGTATGCTTAAAATCAAGTGCAATAGATTGGTGTTCGGGGCTGGAAAACACATAGCTGAATGAGTATGACAGCACTTACCTTTGGATCAGGCACAATGAAGTCTGGATAGTAGATTTTGTTAATTTTTAGCCACTTTGGAATTTTAGTAGGATCCTATTAATTAAAAGCACAAACCCAAAATTATAGCACTTATGACCATGTACAAACCTATTTCTACAGAAAAGTTGCTGAAAGACACAGATTAACACATAGGTATTACATTGCCTTTGTGTAGGTGAAACTGGCTTCAGCCTGCAGCGCAGGGTGCGCTGATCTGCAGCAGTTTCTCTTATCTAGAGCATCACAAGAATTATCTGTAACAGAGCTCTGAATTACTGTGATTCTATACCAAAACAATAACACTATTGGTCCTATGGCGATTCACATAGAACTACTCCTTTTTTTAGGTTCTATAATTGTGATGCAAAATGGCCTTCAGGATGTCAAGTAAATACTGAAATTCAGATGTTTATTTGTCAAGTCCTGCCTCACCTAAATGAGTCTCTCACAAGAAGTGGTAACTCCATCAGGTCAGGTTATCCAGCCACAAGACAACTCTGACTGGAGCATCTCTCCCGCAGCCTCATCTAAGAGACTGCCTTCACCCATCCCAATGTGACAAAAACGCACTTGCTCTGCTCTTCCTATGAAAACTTTGTCTTAGCGGGAAACAGATGGTGCCTGGCTTCCCACTCAGTGTCTGAGTACAAAGCACCTTGGGAGATGGCTGCACCTACATCTCATTTGTGTCAGAGCAGTGTCTCTGATTTAGCTCTAACCGAGCCTCTCTTCATTCTGTGCAGAGCACTTCAGCTCTGCATTCCACCAGTGCCTCAGCTGGAGCTCAGTAGGAAGGTAGCTTTTACCAAGTTCTTTGCTGAGCACTCTGCGCTGATCGTGCCGTGCCAGAGCCCCTCTCACCTTGCTGATCTTCACCATGTCCAGTTCTGTTTGCAGACGTGCCAGGGTGGCATCGTCATGGCCACCTGAACATTTAGTCACTGTGCACCACTTCTCACTCTTGGGATCATAGCAGCCCATGAGGAAGATTGACATCATCCCACCTGCAGGAGGGGAGAGCAGGGAGGGTCGTCACATCTTCGACAGGACAAGCCACAGTTTTTTGAACAAGCAGAGTAATGAACCAAGACCCTTTTCCACCTCCAGGAGCCGAAGGACCTTGGGCTATGATGGCTTCAAAGCATCAGCTTCCATCTACAAAGCTGAAAAGCCTCTACACTGCGCAGGAGCCCAGACCAAGGCCTAAGGCTCTGCTGTGCCAGCCAGCCCGCAGGGAGCTCACAACCTGGCACGTGATGGGCTGCAGCAGTGACTGACTGCTATGTCTCATTCTGGTGGGAGACCAAATGCTGCAGGGACTCTGGAGCAAGAAAAGCCTTGAGAGTTTTCTGAACTGACAGATCTCTGACTTAACTCAGCTCCAGGGACTTGCCTTTACTGCCTTGTCCATAGAAAGCTCCCAGCACCACCAGGTCTGCCGTGTCAGCCATCGCACCCTCGTTGAGGTAGTCCTTTTTCACCTTCAGCCAGTGCCGCTTCCCTGGTTCATAATGACTCTGCCAAACAACACAAGAACCGCCAGTCACAAAGGAGATCACCTGGTAGACAGCTCTCTCCTCAAACAGCCCTTGCTTTTACCCAGCTTGGCAGTAGTACGGGAGCACAGCCCATACTCGGATACATGAGAAACAACCTGGACTGGATGTCAGCATCTGCAAGAACCCAGGCTTTCAAGGATGCTGAGCCTCGTGTGCTTCATCTACAGAGCTTGTCATTTATTACTCCCCGATTCCCAGCACACACCGGTAAAGCTTAAGCGTGAACCTGCCTTTACATCTTTCAACACCAGTCCCTCCAGTCCTTCACGGATGACTCGGGTGATCATATCTGCCAGATCTGAAGCTTTCTGAAAAGGAGAGGAACCATGGTAAGCTCAAGACTGTCAAAGGGCAGCAGTCTTCAGGCTTTCCATTTGGTAAGATGGTGCACTAAACCCAAAGCAACTGCAGAGTATGAGCAGATAATTTCATAAAACAGTTTTTCCAAGGAGAGTTCCATACGTGTTCTCCTTGCTGCACATCCAGGACTAAGCCATGAATACGTCCCAAGAAGGGAAGCACTGGTTATTTGAAAAACACTCCTCAGAAGTGAGGTACCCACACTGATTGTATCCCCAGTACATCACACAGGTGGCAAGATCAGTTTTTCTGAGCAGTGCCTGCTTACTTTTCTATCCAACTGCCTTGGGAACTATGCTCTTCTTCCCAAAATGCTTTCTCTGCCCCAAATGTCCAAGCATTCTCCACCAAAACCGAAGTACTACAGAAATCAGCAGCAGTGGAGAAAAATAATGGGACACAGGGCTTGTGCATGACAATCAAAGGGAGAGCTGAGCATGCTGCTGTCTAGCTGCAGTTTTTAGCACTCAGGATGTAGCTGGGCTACAAGAAGTATGACACTTGAAGTTGCTTGTTTATTGGAAGCAGCCTGACTCCCTTCAGTCATACTTCAGCCTTCTCTCCTCAGCTCAGCCTTGTGTAGTGCAGACCAAGGTACAACAGGCTTTAGTTCCTCCCAACCATGTCAAAGTTAGAAGGTCTACAAAATCAATAAAGCCAAAAAAAGATGTGCAACTTAAAACTATGGTGAAGTGGCTGCAGCAGAGACAAGATAGGAGCACAGGCACAGCCCTCTGGAACAACGCTGGCTCAAGAAGTCGCATGCACAGACCAGAAGTAGAACCATTCTGACAGGCAGGGAACTGCTGGATTTGCAGCCTTCATCCTAAAAAGGGCCGTGTGGTAAAGGAGCAGTGAAGTTTCCAGAGTGCAACCCACTGGATCAGAACGCATGTGATTTAACATTGAACTCACTGTGACGTGCTTCATTTCTGAGAAGAGGATTCGGTTGGGGATTTCAACCATGTTATCGTGGAGAAACTTCCGACGTTCACACAGAGGCCTAAACCAGGGAATGGATAACTAAGGCCAAGTAAGCACTTTCAACATGAAGAACATGTGAACACTGAGAAAAGCCACTTAAGTAATTAAATGATTTATACTACAGAGTTCCAGAAAGCACAATGTTAAGATGAGCTGGGTAACAAACTACACTAAGTTCAGCCAAAATGCAGTTAATCCTGCTATTCTGGAAGGGCAGAGCAAGGTGGAGAACTAAAGTGAAACTCCTGAGCACAACAAGGATTCTCCAGCTGTATTAACAGCCAGCGTGAGCTGTTCCCTCTGCAGCTGCACTGTATTCCAGCACTGGGAAACCGGTCAGGCTGGGAGACCAGGGTGCCAGACACGTACCTGTCCATCAAGCTGATGTCATTGAAATAGATGCAGTCAAACACAAACAAGCAAACGTTGGCATCTTGGAAAGCAGCTTTCTGAAAGACAATTAAGATTGATTAAAAGAAATCTGCAGTTGTAGCAAGCAGCAATATGGAGTTTTAGAAAAATAACAAACAAAAGGGTGCATTTTTATCTCCATTATCTTTTAGTTCTAATAAGCTTAGGATCTTCTAAAAGACAGTATTCTGAGAAGATTTAGACTGAATGTTGTCAAAACACAAACTAAGAAAATACGCTAATTTCCTAGTGTTGGGAAAACAATGCCACAAATATAAATGTCTTTGGGCAATGTGACATCTGTCACCTACAGATTAATGGCTACTTTAAGCTAAAGCACTCAGAATTTAATTTTCATTTTACTGGCTCCACCCTCACCCCCATATAGTCTGGACATCAGCACTACATAAGATTCATACGGACTAAATACTCTCTGCGCTGCTGTGGTCTCCCACTCCGCCACGCATTGCTTAAGCAGCAACAAGCAGTGACAAAATCGCAAAATCTTCTAAAGGGTTTTTAAATATTTATCTTAAGCTGAAGTTTTCTTACTGGGATCAGCTCACATCAAAACTATTGTACTAGAGCAGTGCCTCTTCATCAATATCAACCTTCTTGGGGATATTTTTTCCCCAGGTGCTCTAGTAAGCACCACATCTCCTAAATTACCCTGTGATAGCAGACTGCACACTCGTGTGTTTAAATCAGCAGAATAAAAGCCTCCAGCCACCACAAAAGGTGTATTTTTTTTCACCTTGTGCACACCAAGAGTCCCGAAAGGAAGCGGCTTGCCAGTTTTATTGTCAATCAGAAGAACTTCTGAATCCAGGATCATACTCTGCCCACCAGGGAAAGCCTGGGGGATGAAGTCCTTAAAATGGGCTACCTTGGGGAAAGAGAGAGAGAGATGTCTGCTGGCTGAAGAGATGGACACGTGCCAGCGCGGATGTTTTCTCCAGCAATGTGTTCAGGCATGCGTGGGCACATCTGCCATAGCTTTATTTTCAACTATGGCACAGAGAGCACAGTCTACAGATAGAAAAATGAATCTCGACTAAATATAGCCAAGTCACCCAACTGACATTAAGCCTCCCCAAACGCAGTGCATAGAGGACTCTAAGGCAGACACGTTAGCTAGAGTTTCAAGCTCCTAACGCCCACCAAAATTGATTGATTACAATTCTATTAAAAGTTGGTTTTCCAGATTCTGAGTATCTGCACAAATTAGAAAAGGTCTACAACAGAAGGCTACAGAAACTTCCTTGCCTACAGAAACTGTTGTGAAATTCAGTTGTGTTTACAGAGGAGCTGCCATGACAGAAGAGAGAGTTTACAGACACTTACTTTGTGAGGCAGGACGGGTTTGAGGCTTCTGCTGAAGTAGCTGAAGTGATCTCCGTTTTTATGGACCTGCACCCGTTCACCATCATATTTAATCTCGGCGTACATGCCATTCGGGCACTTCTTCATGGCGTACTCAATTGACTTGCAGGCTTCAGCCTCAGGAAGGTGGAGAGAGAAGTTCCAAACTCAGCTGATATATTTAAAAGTAAAGCTACTCTTACCTAATCTCATGAATGAACTACCCCGTCCTTTGTGGATCTTTCTTTCCAGGGTCTTTGCTAATCAGTCTAAGCGTTCCTTAGTTACTCATTCATTTAGAATCATCTGCATATGCCCAGATAATTATAGCTTCTCAGTGTTTATCTCCTCTGGATAACTTCAAGGTGTAAGTACTGTGCCTTTTGTAGGAGTGCCTTTAGCCCTGAAGTAAATGTTTTAACTTTGATTTGTTCAAACAAACCCCAAACTTATTTGCATCTCTAATCCCATGAAATGTTTATACTATTTCCAGACAAAGGAACAACTTCTGGAATGACAGCAAAAAAACAAACAAACAAGAAAGTCACTTCTAGACTGAAAACAAGATTTTAACTTCTACAGTGTCAGTGAAGCTGTGAGTACTGAGTGCATTGAACATTGGCCTTCGGTAGAAAACACTTTATGAAATGGCATCACACATGAAAATCAGCACTGCACCATCTATCAGCTCGTACTACACGCGGGTACTTATTGGTCTGCTGATTCTGAAAGGTGCGGGGTGTCTGACTACGCAAGAGAACACCATCCCTCGCTCAGCTGAAGGTCACCCTGCAGGGGAGCCTACGTTACCAGCATAGGCTGCACGGGGGTCATCAGGGAGGCCTGCACACTGAGGGTTCGCTTCACACCGGGCGTCTCTGCAGTCTCCTGCTGGTTCTTCAGGACTCGCTCTACCACATCCCGCAGGTTGCGTGATGCTTTGAACGCCTCGTAAGCATTGGGATCCAAAGCATCCAACCTTCAACAAATTTAAGAGAGCAGGGAACCTGATCAACCCCAGGTCTGCTGCTCCTGCCTTATGAGGCTAATGCCCACTTCTGGGTTTATCTCACAAGGAAAGGCAAGACTTACACGTGCTTTGCTCCAGCATTCATTTTCAAGTCATGCTTAATTAGCCTGATGATGCATTTCAGGTCATTGCCCGTACATCTGAAGTGTGAGAGAAGATTCAGAAGTGGCAAACGTTTACCTGAACTACTTTCCAGCTGAAAAATGTTACAGAAGCCTGGATCAGTTTCCAAAAGGCTCTTCCCTTCTGCAAGGTTTAAGCTCAAACGAGGACACGTTACTAGTGACACCGCAGAGGTACAAGAGAATATCCAAAAGGTATTTTAGCATCTTTATGTCTGAATGTCAATATTAATTCTGCCTCAGTGTTGATGTACTTTCTAAAATTAACTTAATTAATGCATCAAGAGTAAGTGATAGTAACATCCTCAGCCTCAGATCAACACAAACTGAACAGACCAAGAATCAATATGTCTAAATGCCCTGATGGCTTTTCCCAACATGTCCAAGAACAGCAACATAATCAACAGCTCAATCAAGGTAGTTCTGCAAGCCACTTGTTTAGTACTGATTGAACAGTGTCTCAACAGGCAAACATGGAATTCTCTGCCATGAACTGGAGCCCATACACATTCTCCACTGCCGGTCAGTAGTCAAGGTGTCTCAATCAAACCACCAACAGCGGCTTTACAGATGTTCAGTCTCTGTGGCTTTTGATTAGATTTTCACCTGTTCCAGGTTGCAATATGTAGATAACCAAACTTTTGGAGGCTGATTACTTTCCTTACCTGCGAGTAATACGTTGCAGTACGCTTTGCTGGTCATCCTCCTTGGTAAGCTTTGATAGCTGGATTAGGAATTCATCTACCTCTTGGATGGTCAGGAGACTTTTGGCTGCTGGAGGACAAGTCTTGCTCTGTTCAAAGAAGAGGCGCACGGTCTCGGAAACATCTCCCTGTCTCCAAAAACAAAACAAGGGGTGGATCAGAGCGACACCTAGAGAATGGGGATTCAACATGGTTCCAGTAAGTAGGGTAAATCACAGAAACGATGCTGGGATTGCATGAAGGAATTGGAATCAAACATTAGAAAAAAGCTGCCACGACACAGAATGTTTTTCAGCTGTTTCACTTGCAAAAAAAATGAACATAAGAGCACCAGTGCCATCTCATTGCTCCGTTTTTGACTGCTGCAGCAAACCCTTTGTTTCCTCAGGATGAATCCACTAGTAAATCCAAGGATCTTAATCAGTCTAATGATGTCACTAGAAGGCAGCATATGCCAAGGCAATAAACAGAGGTGAAAGAATCAGCTTCATTAACTAATTCACCCATTTTCTCCATTTTGGAGTGAATCAGCAGTGTGCATAATCAATTACGAACTCCTATGCACAGGAATTAAATGTACTTGCAATTGTCTGAGTGCAGCTTAATTGTATGAACTAACTTAAGCTCACTGTGACAGAGCTGTTAATTGTATCACAGTTTTTGATACGGGATGTTATTAAACAAGTAATATAGATCAGTTACGGAGGAACACGCAAGACAAAGCAGTTTAGACAAAGCAGATGCAGCCCAACTTGCCTAGATATTTTAGTCTTGCTTTCTAAAGTTTTGCAGGTGAATTCATATCTTGTTTTCTGTTCAAACATTGCTTTCTAAAGGTTCCACATGGCAGAAAGTGCTACAAAAACTGCTAAAGCAAAAAAAAATAAAAATCACCAACTCTCACTCCAACAGTCACGCTAATGACCTTTCAAACTAGAATTCAAAAAAATTACAGAATGCCATACCATGGGTCTGAACAGCAGAAATGAAGAGACTGCTGCCTGTACTCACCTGTTCCAGGTCCCGCACCATTTCTTCTTGGCTACAGTTAAAAATCCTACTGAAAAGCTTTACAATCTGCTTATCATTCAAGTTGTAAACAATTTTAATGACGCCAGGTAACAGCAGCTTAATGGTCAGGTAAACGTCACCATGAAAACCATCTGGGAAAAGAGCACAGCCCATTAGAAACACAGCACACAGCCTGGATTATGCAGCCATCAATCTTTATTTCATCCTTGCTTTTGAAATAATACTTTGAGGTTGATTTTGAGAGGGCTTCCATATGCTGAGAATGCCAAGCAGGAACCGTACCTCCTCCAGATCCCTTCTTCAGAAAATCCTGGATGATCTGCGTTTTCACATTATAGCTGGGCTTTTCAGCCACCATGGCACAGAGCTTCCTGAACTCTCGCAGCAAGCAGTCTTTGTGCTTTGGATCACATCTTTTTGCGGACAGGCTGGACTTGTGGGAAGAGTCTGCAGAGGTATCTTCCAAATTCTTTGGCTTGGCTGCAAAGACACAAGAAGTTGCTTTTTTTAACAAGTACAATGTGAGGCAAACTTCAAACATGAGGTCACCTCTGCTAGGCAAGCTGAAAAGAACAATACTGGTGAAACTTCAGAACTGAATAATGATGTATGCTACACCACAATTTGTAACCTTAGATTTTAATGACCACCAAAAAAAAAATCCCCAAACTATTTTTTGTTAGTTTGGCTCTCAAAGTACACAAGAATTTTCTGGATCTTAATTCTGACTGACAAGTATGGTTAAACTGTGCTGAAAAAGGAAATCATGCTGGCAGATGCTTCTGTTTTATTTCTACATATAGACCTTTTCCCTTCATAGCAACATGACTTCCTAAGATGATAATTTCTAAAATGGGGGAAAAAACATCCCTCTTCTCTCATAACACCAACTCCCACCTGTGTGGCTGTGCCTGTCCTGTGTCAGGACTGGGTCTATGTGGCTCACAGCTACATGTCTGTGCCAGGACAGCCGGAGCTCACACACCGCCTGCCCTGCTGGCAGCTGCTTTGCAGGATGAACTGCTGAGTAACAGCCGTTCTCCATCCATGAACACTGCAACTGGGAATCCCTCACAACCAATTTTTTATAGATTTTGAGCCCCACAGGCGGTATTGTTACTCCGTACCTCTGCAGCTTGACTGGAACTGGTGAGTGGACTAACGTAGCAGCGGAGCCAGCCCAGCAATGGGGGTAATAGGCAGAATGGGCAGAAACTTTTTGTTTCTTTAGGAATACTAGAAACTCAAATATCTATTCTTCCAGGGCCGACACCCTGCAAAAACACTAACAGTTTTTTGGCAAATCAGATTTTTAAAAGTAATCAAAACTAAACCACCTTCTGTAGACAAAAAACTACTGATCTACTACAGAGCTAAAATAACTCTGATGCAGACAGTAAAAGAGAAGGATTTCCCAGAAACAGTTTAAGTCCTACCTGTGAAGCCAGAGAACTTCTTTGGTGATGGAGTGATGAGAGCCAACGGATCTTTCGTGGTCAGTTGTCCTGTGGCAGTGAGCTTAGCTTGGACTATCACTTTTTTCTTCGGTGTGCTTCCAGCCTTGGAATTAGCTTCTATAAAACAGTGAGGTTCAAACCAGAAGTCAGAATCATCTCATACGTGCTTTAACACATCATGTATGATGTACTGCAACAAACGAGTCTGAAAACAACGGGGAATGGAGAAGAAAAAATGAAGGGACTTTTTTTCAGATAGCAAAAGACTACGCAATGTACCAAAGATCATGAACAGAAGATGAAAATAGAAAATAACTGGTGGATCCTCCTGGGATTTATCTGCTCATGTCTGCACACGGATTAAACTGCCTGGACCCTCTCCACAGTCCGTTGTGACAAACTAAACAAGTGGCTATTACCAAGCTTTACCGTGGCGCTGAGACACAGACCTGAGCAGCGCTGCCCACAACACACCAGCGAGGCTGTGCTGAGGGGCGTGGCTGCACGACAACCAGTGCCACAAGGTGGAAAGGAGAAAAGCAGAGAGGTGACCCAGGCGCTGCCTTGTGCCTCACCTGAGATGTGCTTGTTGATTAACTCTTTCTCCCCATCTTGTAGCTCTTCCCAGCCTTCCAAGTCTGTGATGTCTTCGATTTTCTTGGTAGTGGCCCGGGCTTTCTCCAGCTTCTCAAACATGCACTTCACGTGGTACCACTCTTTCATGTCCCCGCCAGACTCCGTGAAAGGGTTGGGAACGACCTTCCCGATTCGCACCATCCCCTTCACGATCTTCTCCTTGCACTTCTTGCAGCCCGCCGTGCCTCGCTTGGCATAGTCCACGCAGTACCGCTGCTCGGCCATGGCCTGCGCCGCCGTGCACGCCGCGCGCGGCCGCCCGGGCAGCAGCGGGGAGAGGCGGGACGCGCCGGCACCGCCGCCCTGGCCTCCGCCTGCGGCGCGGGGGCACGCGCGCCCCAGCAGCAACCGGTACCCGGGGCTGGCGGCGAGGAGCGCCGCGCGGCTCGGGGCGGGCCCCGGCCAGGACACCCGCGTGCGGCGGGAGGAAAGCGCTGCGGCCCCGCCGAGCGCCCGGGCAGCCTGGAATAGCGGCGCGCGGCCCACGAGCATCCAGCGGCTGCGGAGACAGCGGGACACTGAGACAGCGCGGGCCGCGCCCCGCGCGGAGCTGCCCCCCAACCGCCTCCCTGCCCCCCGGGCGGCCCCAAGGCCCCGATTACCTCACAGCCCCTCCTCGCACCCAGGCCAATCGCCGCCTTTCAACCGCGCCGCCACGACCGGTCCGGTCCGGTCCGGTCCGGCTTCTCGCTTCTCCCTCCTCCCTTCCGCCCCAGTTACGGTCGCCGCCCGCCGGCCTCACCGCGTCGCTCCCGGGGCCACCGTTCTGCTCAGTCCGCGCCCGCCGGAGCGCACTGCGCGTGCGCGCCCCGCCCCTTCCGCCCGCCGTCGACGCGCGGAGCCACGGGGCGGGAGGGGCCTTGCCCCTGCGCGCGGAGCCACGGGGCGGGCGCAGACATTCCGCTGCACGCAGGCGCCTTCCCCGCCCTTCCCCGCTCTTCCCGCCTTCCCGCCTTCCCGCCTTCCCGCCTTCCCGCCTTCCCGCCTTCCCCCCTTCCCCCCCCTTCCCCCCCCTTCCCCCCCCTTCCCCCCCCTTCCCCGCCCTTCCCCGCTCTTCCCGCCTTTCCCCCCCTTCCCGCCTTTCCCGCGCTGGGGCGCTCCCTGAGCGGTGCGCGCCGCGGTCGGGTTGACGCGGCTCCGCGTTCTACTAGGCTCTGAGGCTGCGCCGCATCTGCGTGGTCCTGAGCGGCCGCTCCGTCCCCCGCCGCAGGGCGCGGGCCCTTCGGGAGCCTGCTGTGTCTGGGCATATCTGAGGCGCTACCGTGTCTCCAGCCCCCCCCGCCCGGCCCCGAGGCGCTTCTCGGCCCTCTAGAGTAGCTGAATGCCCAGTACCTGCAGGGGCCTAAAAAACGCTGGGCTTGTAGTGGCAGGATGAGGGGGAATGGGTTTAAGTTGAAAGGGGGAAGATTTAGATTAGACATTGTGGAGAAATGTTTTGCTGTGAGGGTGAGGAGGCTCTGGCCCAGGTTGCCCAGAGCAGTGGTGGCTGCCCCATCCCTGGAGGTGTTCAAGGCCAGGTTGGATGGGGCTTTGAGCCCCGTGATCCAGGGGGAGGTGTCCCTGCCCATGGCAGGGGTTGGAATTAAATGGGCTTTGAGGTCCGTTCCACCTCAAACCGTTCTGTGATTCTGTGCATCGCTGTGGCCCCCCAGAACAGCCCTTTGTCCTGGCATGCGGAGGCGCATGCCCGCTGCCCCACTGCTGGTAGTGGTGGACACCAGTCCTGTTCCTCTCATGGAGCTGTCCTGTGCTCGGAGGCTGCTGGGATGGATACCCTGCACACCAAGAGGACCCCTGCCTTCATCCAGGAAAAGGATGCTGCGTAGGCCGTCAAGGCCAAGCTGTTCCTGACCAGCGTTGCTACACCTCAGAGGCAGAGTGTGAGGTATAAAGTATAGAATTTGTTTCAACGGCTGTGTCTGTCTTTCTGCTGGGTAATTGTAAGTTGAGCCACACAACCATCCTCTTTTGTTTTCTCAGCACACTGAACACCAGCTACACAAATCACACTGTTTGGAGCTGTGGATGAGAACAACAGCCGTATCTGGTCACAAAAGTGGGGTGAAGTCCATGAGAGGAGCACTTCAGTGCAGTAGTATCTGGCTATAAAGCAGCCAGTTGGCATTTGCAGTGCTTTGCTTTGCAACTCTTCGTTCTTAGACAGCGCTTTCAATCCATGATCTCAGAATAGGAGGATGCCTTCCTGTCCAGTGTGGCCCAGAAGTGGTAGGGACACCAAAACAAAAGAAAAAAGCTCCCCAGACCAAATCCGACTGTGGACTTGAGGCACAGGAAAGAACTTGCTGCAGAATGATTCAAGGTATTCATGAAGGACTTCTTGACTGCTGTTGGCTTTACGTGGAAAGTGTCCAGACTGCACTGTGCTGCAGTTTTAAAAAACTGAACTGAAAGGCTGTATGCAATCAGCTCCAAGACCACACATTTGACAGACCTGGATTAAAGGTATGTGTGCGAATTTAATGTGGTTAAATTTTTAATCATTCATGTTGCTTTGAAAAAGATGTACTGTTGAGAAATTACTTACAGACCCAGCAGTGTCTGGGGCAACAGTTTACGTTAACACTGGCCTCTGATAGGGGGAGGTAATTATAAAACCCAGGAGAAAATGCAGTGTGTACATTTTTCAGAGAGAGCCTGCAGGAAGTGCAGAGCACAGTGCGACGTTTTCTGCACCCCTCACTCATTTTGTGTTTGAGCCTGGTGAAAGAGATGGATAGGAAAGATGGACTCCAGGGCTCATGCCCGCTGCTTTGCAACATAAATAAGGGACCTGAGCTACTTCTCAGTGGGAGGATTTGCTCTCTAAAAGTCAGCAACATGATCTAAGCTCGGCTGTGTCTCTAATCAGTGGAGGAACCTGCAGAAGGCATTTCAGAGGCTTCAGTCAGGCCAAGATGAATTGCTTTCTGGCTTTTTACAGTCTAGAGGGAGTTTAGAGGGCGGCATGGCCAGGTAAGTGAAGTAGGAGGGCTCCCCTCCGGAGAGTCGTGCTGAGGCTGGAGATGGATGGCCTGACCCTTGATGAAATGCAGCATGTGCAGGCGGGTGGCAGAACACTGCCGGGAGAAAGTGTGAGGTTCAGATTAATTTCTTCAGTGGGAAACAGATGCAACTGATGTTTGGTTGGTTTTGAAAGACCTGATAGCAGCAGCAAAGCAGGGGCACTACTAATTAATTCGATCTCTCTGATTCTGGAGCAATGTAGCTGAAGCCTCTTCAGCCTGGAGCATTAATTTTGTTGTTCTTCCACTGCAGCCCTAAGGGAATGGGTGAAAAGTTATGTATATTGTGAGCTTTTTCTGGCTACCAAGTCTGAGGAGACATTAGTAAGTGATAAGGAAATTTCAACTGGCATGGGATTGAAGGCCCCTGATTTTGGCCACAGCTCTTAAATTTTCTACATAGGCACTTTTTTTCCCTGAAGTTGCAGTGTGCATCTACTGTCTTTTCACAAAACTACAGGACACTTGAGTTCACAGAAAACTGAGAGAAAAATCACTGATGTTTCTCAAAGGATCAGTGAGGAATCACTGCTGTTGTCTCTTGGTAGCTAGTACTGCAATGGCTGAGCTGAGCCTCTTAATGTAATGCTCTCTCTGTGTACAAGTCATCAACAGGCTAGTTGAGAGACCCTTGGAAAGTAGAACTCTTTTTTAAGTAATTTATTCTACTAATACAGGGAGGAGAATGCCCCAAAAGTCAGATTTAAAGGTTTAAGTGTGTCCTTGCTTAAGCAAAGTGTCCGTCAGGAGTTCAAATATGCATGAAAGTGAAATAATGATCTTAGATTTTGTTTGTGTTTTTTTTCTCAGTGTTAAGAAGCAAAACCCAAAAAGCAGTGCTGAAAATAGCTCTTAAAAAAAAAAAAAGGTTGCCCTCATCCAGGTCTTCTGGCCATACCTTAAATTGATGGGGTTTTGAACTGAATTTGAAGTTACGATGCAAGACTTCTTTCAGAGTTACATTCCAGTGAATTCAATCTTCTTGGTATTGAGGAAATGTCCAGAATCTCACTAAAATCAAATAAAAGGAGGGAGATGTTCAGAATTTTAATAACTGCAATGAAAAAATATCTCTCTCTGGCTGCTAAAGCAGATGCTGAATCTGGACGTGTGGTTTATTAAAATACAAGGAATAGGAGACGTGGTGATTACAGAAAACAGACATACATACATGAAAAATGTTTTTAAAAAAGGGAAGTGATATCGGTTACATAACTGATCAAGAAACCACATAAGGGAGAATATTACTCTCTTGTTTGCATATATGTTTGTTGGTAAGACTGACTGCTGGGGCTGTGAAAGCAGAAGCTACTTGAGGCTCCATAGTGAAATCAAACACTAAGTGGGAGATGGCAGTCCACTCTGAAAGGACTCACAGGGCTTTTGGTTTGAGAAGCAATTTTCAAGGCTTGCTGTCTTCCCAGGGTGTGAGAAGTTGAAGCTGAATACAACAGGGATGGAATCTCTTGCAGGCCTCTTTCTGGTCCTCAGTTTGGTGGGGACAGGGTAGAACATCATCGTCTGTTGTCAGTATCATCTCTTTATGGACAGGAGGGGAGTTTTCTGGAAACATGACAGAGATAAACTATGATCTGAAGTGTAGTGTTAAAGTTGCGGATCTCAAAAGAACGGCTGTTCATTTGTCAGATGTGTGATCAGGTGTACGTAGTTCTCCCTTTCACTCCGCATTCGCGTTCACCAGGTCTCCCTGTGATTTTGTGCACACGACACAGCCATGTAACTTCTCTTCACCCCTGTTCCCACTGCAGTGCTGTGCCTGCTGAGGGCAGTGGTAAACAGGTGGCAATGAATGTGGTGATATCCTGAAATTGGTATGTACAGCGCTCTGCAGGAGAGACCTGCTTTGCCCTTTAATTCGAACACAGCAAAAGTCTGCCTCTCTCCACCTCCTTACTGCATCTCAGCTATCTTTTTGAGGGAGAATGTTGACATTTGGTACATGGACATTATGAATATCTTGAGAACAGGGAAACAAATATGAAATTTGTCATTTGTAGTGCAGTTTGCCCAAAAAGTCATTGGACAGCCACAAGGAAATGTGTCAGAGATTTCCAAATGCGTTTAGTAGCTGATGCTTGCGTCCATTTGCTTTTAATACTAATGAGAAGTGAGTGTCCAAATCACTTGGATGGGTTTTGGAAGGTCTCAGCTAGATTCATGTCTTCGTGGAGAAAATTACATTTGACAGGAGGCTTCTGATGCAGGGAGGATAAGGGCTTTGGGGGCCACTGTTTGAATTCATTGTATTTTGGTTCAGAAATCTGCCAAATGTGCAGTGTAGACAGATCCTGATATCTATACCTCTATTCTCCTGTCAGCTGATATAATATCCTTTATTTTTCTGCTTACTGCATATGCTGTTACGTTAGATAGATGTATTTGCAAAGTGAATGACAAGTGTAATTGGCTATAAATGCTCCATTTAGAGTGATTGCAAACTATGTTTAAGTTACACCCAAGTGCACCTGTACTTGAAATGCAAAGTCATTCAGCTCCCACAGCACCTTCATTATAACCATACTTCATCCTCCCACACAAATAGATTCTGAGGAAAATAATTTCTCCCCAAATGTACATCTGCTGCAAATTATAGCAGCATCATTACACATGCAAGTGTAGAGAACACAAATCTTGTGCTGTATGTTCTTGTTGACGGAAAGCTGACACCTATTTTTGGAAAACAAAGGAAAACTAGAACAAAAACTCGACAATATTTTTTTTGTTGGTTGCTTCAAAGCATTTACCAAATTAATTTGTCATTTCTGCATACTTGGAGAAGTTTTTTTTCAAAATTTTAATTGAAAATTTTAGCTTTGAATCCATGAGAATGAGATTGAAACCCCAGCTGAATCGTTTTAATTGACCTTGTTAGGAAGTCACTGTTGCTAATACCTAGGGATCATTTTGAGCCATTGTTTGCGATGTGTAAACTTAATTTCAGAAAAAATGGGTATTTTCAAGAAAGGCTATAAAAGTTTAAACTTTTTTGTCTTTTCTTTTCTTTTGGAAAGTTGTTAAGGCTTTTGATAAAAAGGCTGTTTTTGAATGCAAACAGCTTTTTATTGAAACGCTTCTGACTGGTTCTCTTGCAAATTAATGCTTGTGACCAGAAAGAAAACGGTACAATGTAATGGGTGCCTTCCTTTCATTGTCCCGATTGGATCTGCGGCTGTGTTTGTTACAGGCATAGGCATATAAAGCACTGCTTATTATCTGTGCAGCCAGAAATCTTGTGGGTTTCAAATCTCCTACTTCTGTCTCTTCATTATACTAAGCGTCAGCTGTGTGCCAATACAGGACAGAGTAAGCTGAGGCTGTTTTAACTTCTCTGTGTATCTCAGGTAATCTGTACTCTCTGCTTTCATACAAAGCAGTCCCAGTGCTGCTGCACACTTTGCTGTGTTCTTTCAAGTCACATCTGTCAAATCTGTACTCGAGAGCTGCTCTGTACGAGTGTCGTTCATTCAAAAGCAAACACAGCTAAGTAAAAGAACCTCCTGAACAACTGCTGTATAGATTGTGCCCTCGTGCCCGCCATGTGAGGCTGAGGTATGCCTGCCTGCAGGCCTGGTATTGCTCTGGTACTGGAGTAGCAATAGTGACAGCTGCTCCATTTTGCTCTGCCTGAGGAGATGGTGGGTTATCTTTAGCTGGATGAAGTATTAGCACTCTTCAGGCTTTCCACAGCCAAGATTGTATTTCAGAAGGCAGATGGAAAATCAGGTGCAGGATGGGTTCTGGAGAGCCCTGCTCTTGGCCTGTGCTGTTCAGCAAGCGTAGGAGTTGTTCTCTGTGGGCTTTGAGAGAGCCACAGGATGCCACCTGCTAAGGAGGCTTAGACAGACTTCTGCTTAGAGGGACATTCTGCTGTTTAATGTAACAAGGAACTTTCTTTCTTTAGTGCTAAACTACGTGATTTCCCTTTGAATCTCTCCCAGAGTAGTAAGCAACATTATACATTGCTGTGCTGAGGGCTGTATGTGTAATTATTGACTTACATGACTCCTAAAAGCTGCAGTGTAAACCTTAATCCAACCTTCCTGTTGATTACTGTGCCACATCTCTTGAAAGCATTTATGATCAGGGGACTGCAGTTCTTAGAGCCAGTCCCACATTGGAGCTGACTTTTATTAGGGAGACAGGATGTTAGAAAAATATTAAACTGATCCTCATTAGAAACTGGAGATCTAAAAGTCTCAAGAGCCAGATTGTGACTGCCACTGCAGAGCTGTTTATGCAGCTGTTTATGCGGAGAATAGCTCTCCAGGGATGGGCTATTTGCTGCTGCTTTTGCTCTAAAGAGCCTGCACCTACATTCCAGTGCTGGAACCAGGGGGCTGGGTTCCTGCCTGAACAGTGTGAGTCCTAATGACTGCTAAGTGCCTCCTTCTCTCTCCAGAGAGTAGGTAGAATTGTCACAGTACCTCTGTCTCACCTGCAGTGACTGGGGCATGGGGATGGAATTAAAAAAAAAAAAGCCAAAGCAAATGCAAAACCTCTGACCTATCTGCAAATGCTGCTTTTGGGGCTCTTTGTTTCTGAGTATTCCTCAGAGCACATCGGAGGATGGAGGTTTATTGCATCCCGGGCTATCTTATCCCTTCACTTCCAATGAAATGTAACTCCTTTTTCTTTCTGAAGGGTTTTGCAAATGACATAAGATGAACTGAAAGGCTGCCATTTGGCTTCCATGTATCTCCAGCCAAACAACTACACATTCTCTGTGCTGTCAGAACCACCAGGTCTATTTCTGCAGGGCTGCTGCCCAGTAAATCAGGTCCCAGCCTGCCCTGATGTATGGGTAATAAGCTGTCACAGGTGGAGGGACTTTGCTGAATTCATGAGGCTTCTGTTGGCCCTTTCCTCCAGACTGCTGAGGGGCCCCTCAATAAGGTCCAGCCTTGGCCTATCTCTGTGTTTTCTCATGCCATTCCTTTCTGGCCCTTAGGTTTCCCCCTTCATTATTCCAAATCTGGAATCTCAGTGAAATAAATAAGAGTGAATGGAAACAACTGCATGTTGAAGCACATACATTTAAAATAACATTAAGAAAAGCTTCTCCATCTTGGTTATCATCTGTTGTTGGCATTTTGGAGAAAGCCAGTCTGCTTGCAGTTATAACATTACGTTTACATGCAAAGTACTGTTAATTGTCTGAGCAAATGCCGACAGTTTTGAAAACACCCACCTGCTGCAGATGGAACCCAATTAACCGGCCTCATGCTGTTATAAAAACCCCAAGCAGCAGCTATGCTGGTTCTTTGCCTGAGGAGGGAGAAATGTGTGGGTTGTGTTGAGGCTCAGAGCTAGGAGTTTTATCTCTCTTCTGCCCTTCTCAAGACTCCTTCCCCTTACGATAGGAGATGCTGTGCTGAATAACGCTGGTTGAGAGTGCTGCCTGTCTGATCAGTGGATTGTCTTTAAACCAGATGTAATTGCCTTATTCTCTCTTTTCTTTCTGCAGTATTTTTAGACCAGTCAGCCAGTCTGTGATATGACAGGACTCGTTCAAAGCTCTTGGGAGCTTGGCTTGTGGAGTCTAAAAGGAAGGGGTGTGGGATTTGCCTTGCAAAGAGGCTGACAACTATTCCTAAGGTGTTTCGATCTAATCCATACTAATGAGAGAGCTTCTCATCTAACTGAGCTACAACATTTCTTAACTGCTGTCTTCTTTTGAAAACCTGTGTATTAAATTACTATGAGACAATGGTTTCTAAAAGACATTCTCCTAACCTTGGTTTCTTCACTAAATTGAATTAATCTAGTGAAGTGTCTCTTGGAAACAAACGTTTTTCAAACCTGCACTCTATTCTTCTTAACCTCTCTGCCCTAGACAGTTTCTGAGACAAGATAAATACCAGCCTGTGAAGACTGTAGCTACATATATTCTACTTAAGCATTCACTTGGCTGATAGCCTAGAATAAGTCACTTCTGAGGGTTAAGCAGCTTCTGGGACTTTAGAGGGGACCTCATTATGCAATGTATGAAGAGAGTTATTACTGTAAGGGAGTCGCTCAGGTATAGTTGCTGTTTTTGTTACATAGGCAGTACGGGCACTGCGGTTACGCTGCTACCGAACACTCTTACCTGAAAGGTGACACAACCAGGGTAACCTCCCTCCTATGGAAATCTTCCATTCTTTGTCCTGTTCTCGCTAATTTAGGCTTCTACCACTTTGCTGCTAGAAGATGCAGGAAAGGAAGGTTTCCACCCCTTGTAGGAATTATAACCTTGCTTTGCAATGCTTTGAGTTGCTAATGCTACCATAAATATGGCCTGGACTAATATCACCATGGAGAAGCAGACCAAGTCATTGACAAAACTTTGAAATCGGAGGCTTCCAATGTGGCTGTCAGATGTCCCCAAGGCTCCTGAGCACCGAAGGACAGCGTGCCTAAACATGAGATGAATGACTCTGACTTTGTGCTGCCATGGGATAACTAGGATGGCTTTTTCTCTAGATGTTGTTGCTTAGAGGGAGCTCCACCTCCCAGTGTATTCTCCTATTACCCAGTACAGATGAACCAGGTTGGGGAAGTTTCTCCTCCTTTAGGAGTACTCTGAGCTGAAACTCTGTTTGGATTCTTCTTAACAGCCAAAACCCTGTTATGATCTGTCAACAAAGGCTTGTTTGAAAAGTGTTGGGAAATAATAGGACCAGGGAAATGAACCAAAAGCAGTTGTTTTCTTCATTAATTCATATCTTAGTAGCTTTTTTTGGCTGATAGAAAGTTACTCCTTAAAGGCAGATAAAAGGGTCTTTTTAAGTAGATTTATCCTCAAATGAGACTGAAAGAGAAATCTGGATTGTTGGTTTGGTCTTGCATAGTGAGGGGGAATTGCTTTGTCATGTTCAAAGAGCCACCAAAACTTTCATGCTGCAGCTTTAACTATATGTGTCCTAGAAAAATCATTAAACCAAATAACTACTTTGTTTACCTGTCTGAAGTTCTTAGGTCTACTGGCTGAATTTGAAATCCCAGTGAAATGCATGAAGTCACCTTAGATTAAGAGTTAAAGTCAGCTGTACTGCCTGCTTAGAGTCAGTTGGAAGGAGTAATGACTCGATCTGGATCAGCTTCCCATGCAATAAATGACAGTCATATATCTGGTTGAAATTGAGTGGAATAGGATACCCATCTTTGTCCTGCCCTATGTGTAGTTGTTTCAGCTGAGCTTTGCTCTGCTCTGACTCGCTGCATTCCCTTGTGAGCTCTGTACCTCTTCCTGAATTACTGTGAATTCTGAGTAGATTTTCAATCTGGCGGGGTTGCTACATCCTGGATTTTCTTTCAGATACCCACATCTGTATGGGGTTCTAGTTAACAGGACACTCCGTCCTCCTCTGCATGCAGAATGGGCGCCGAAAAGTCATTGACCAAATGTGGGGAGTGATACCACACAAAGCAGTACATTACTACTCCGCTCTCTGGTCTCAGCTTATAAACATGCTTGACTGTCTGTGATAGAATGGAAGGCTAACTCAGTGATGGTTTGCTCTCTTTCTGCATGTAAATGGTGATCTGGAGGGTGTTGCCAGGATCCTCTGCAGGAGTTGGGTAAGGTTAGAGATCTGTTCTGTAAACATTCCCCCAGGGACTCTCCTACACATGAAGTGGCTGCCAGCGCTGTTCTGTGCATTAAAATTGTCAAGGCTTTCTGTTTTCCAGACAACAGAATGGGACCATACTGCAAGTCCTACATAGCCTGCCCTTGCTTCAGAGTGAAAACTGTTTTGATGAAGATGTCCTTAACTCCTTCACACACAGAGGTTGCTAGCTGCCTTCTTACCTGCCCCTGGACCTGCTCCATGACTTAAATCAAACTGTTCTTGCAAACAGTTCTCCCATTAAATTTTAATACTTCAAAGAATTACTGAACCTCGTAATACTGACCTATTCACTTCCTGTCCTTTTATAGCTGCCTATATAATTTCTGATCCTTAAATCTGAACAACTCCATCTCCGAGATAACTGTTCCTAACGTTTGAGTGATCGCTACTTTCCATCAAAAAAAGGTAGCATTAAACCAGGAAGTACAGTGCAAACGCAATCAAATAGGGTATCTGTATTAATTTCAGATGAACCTTTAAGTATAAACCCAATGTGTGGAATATAACTAGATTTTTAGCTAAAAGTGGATCAAAAGTTCTCTTAAGTGCTAACAAGAAATCCCTGGAAATAGTGCAACTGTGAGTAAATGTCCAAATTTTGTACATTTCATGTGTATGAAACTGCACAGAGTTATTTCAGAAAGAATGAGAGGTTTATGCTTTTATGTTGATACTACAGAGACGTACAGGTTTATAGCAATGCTAGAAGCAGCAATTAATGTGCTAGATGTTTTGGTAATGCCATTTCCTCTCTGTTGTACAATATGGTGCTTAAACTTTATTTTTCCTTTTTTTTTAGTGGATCTCTGTTTCCAACCTAAAGCACTGCATATAATTTGGGGGTATGACATAAATGAAAGAAAAATCCCTGCTACTCTCCTTCCTACTCTGCCCACCACTGAAGAAACAACTAATGCAATTTTCTACCTTATCCTCAAGCTCTGAGACAAAGATTCCCTAAAGTGCTTTAGAACAGAGGTCAGACTGCATTTTTAAGAATGCTGTAAGAAGTCTCTGATCTGCAGTGCAACCCCATGCTCCCCAGCTCTCCAGCCCAGTCTGGCTGGGAAGCTGCTGATTTGGTAGGAGGGTAACTGCATGCAATGGCTGTGTAGATGACATCACATCTTCCACAGCATCTCACTGCTTTATGAAGGCCAGGTTTCCAGTTTTCCCTCTATTACCACCCATTTGTTTTCCTTCAGAGCCATCCTTCAAGCATAGGAGTTGTCTTAAATGAGTGCCAGCTGCAACTGCTGACTATGAGAACTGGCTTCAGGGCTAGCGCTGCACTCTGCATGGAAACTGTTACAGCCTCTCCTTTGGATCTACAAGGAGCTGCAGCCTCACTGAACACACTCCCCAGAGCTTCTGGCTTTTGGCTTGATATGTTTGTCCATTTCTTTGTTAGCACACATAGTGGAGAAGCTTCGTCTGTTTGCTCTAACTTCCTAGTACAAATGTCAAGTGACTTTGAGCCATCTCTCTGTTAAGGGTGATACAGACATGAAAAGCAAATGCAGACATTTTTTAATCTGGGCAACGTCCAGAGTATGAGCTTTGAGATTTCTGTGCTGTGAGGCCTGATGCTTTTTAACAGTTGTCTTGCTTGTGGGATGATCAGACCACCAGATAGTTAAGCAATAAATATGTGCTCATCCTACACCTATCGTCCGAAATAGACTTGGATTGTTTGCTGCTTGTGCAGATGGAGTGTGTTAGGTGCTTGTGTTTGGTTGGGACTATGTTACATGTCTGATGCTTGTGTTCTGTGTGAAGGAATAAGATTTGAACAATTTGTATTCCCATGGTACTTTTCCCCCTTTCTTTCTTTTCCACTTTTTTTCTCCAGGACATGTGACCTCTGTACACTACCATTTTCCTTGTTTTCACCTCATGCCTCCGAAGGTGCACAGCCTTCACGGACAAATATTTCTTTGAGAACAGGGAAGTGAGGTACTGCAGTTCCAAGTTTTAACCGTGTTTTAGTTTGGTGTCTGTAGCATCACCTAGTGCATCGCCTTTCTTCAGAGTAAGATGAACAGACTTCAGCAAACAGTCTGTGCTGTATCTACTCTCTCCTAGGGAGGGCAAGTGTTAATGCAGAACAAATACTTCTGAAACGGAAGGTACAGGTAGTGAGGCAATAGTGGCCAATCACAAAACAGGTAACTGTTACCAGGTCTACTTTTTAAAACTACTAAAAATCTTTTCTCAGCGCCTAATGATTTTGGCATCCTAAACTTTGAGCATCCCTCCCCTGCCAAATTTATACAGAGTCTTAAGATTAGCCTGTCTCTTTCAAGCAAAGCACTGTTAGGTAAAGCTGAGAAAGTTGCAACAGGCATATCTAGGACTGGTACTCGAAAATCTTGTTGTGGCATAAACAGAGTGTTGAGCTTTTGTGGAGGAGGACAAGATGGGAATTTCTGTAATACAAAGAAGAATGTGTTTTACAAGGTCTCCTTTACAAAGAAAGGGAGTTCACAGAGATTTAGCAAATGTCAGGCAAGTAATTAAACTTGGAAAAGCTGGTTCAGAAAGCTGCAGCTTTGAAGCAGTGAGTTAAGTCTGCAGAACGCAACTCTGTTCAGAGATTTCAGTGACCCTTCCTGAAGCTTCAGGAGATGGTGGCCACAAGTTCTGTAGGAAGCAAACTCTGCTTGTGCGAGAGCTTTGCAGTGTAGCAAGGAAAGGCGATCTCATAAAAGCTACACTACCAGGCACCTACTTTCATTTTCCACCTCTATGACTGTCCTGGAAGAGTTTTCACCAGGGCAGTGTAACAGAATTGTGCACACAGCATCATGTAATGGTTGTCTTTTCCCAACTGCAAGCCTCTTTGCACCCCTCATGGCATCAGGGTTCCCTCTGTGAGGGTAGACACTGAACCTCAGTCATGTACACGTCTGAAGTAGTAAGAGCTCCTGAAAAGCAGTTCTCATTAGGGCAACCTGGCAAAATAAAGTCTTCTTTAATCTCTCAGTGGCTTTATTAAATACAGGGTGGTGTTGGGGCTGCTCTCATATTGTCAGTCTTGTTTGAAGCAAACCATGAAAAATGTGCTTTGCCTTGCTGTTGACAGGGCTGCTGAATAGAAGAGGGTGATTTAGTGGCTCGGTTCCCTATCTTCCATGTGTAATCTGCCACTTGAAAAGCTGCTGGTAGTGCCAAGGTGGTTCTAGGCCACAGTAGGTAATTTTTCTTCTGTGTGCTGTTGGTAGGAGATGCCTTTGCACAGAGACTGCCACTTTGACCTTCAATTTGTAAGAACAGAAATATTAGCCTTTATATAGGGAGGAAAGGGAAGGGAACCTGGACTTATCTTTCCATTGGAGGAATTTGCACCTCCAGCAGACTTGACTGGCTGCATGTAAGAAGAAAAATAATTTAATGCCATGGTGTAGTTGTGACCACTTATGTTTTCAGACTTTTTCAGACTTGTTTTTCCTCCTCTTCTGCCTCCCTTCCTGCTCCCATGGGGAGAGATTGGGCCATTTCAAATAACCAGTCTTCATTCATGTGTCATAATGACATTATCAGAGACAAGATATTTAAAACCAAGCAACAAACAGGCCTGGGATCAGAGTCTCAGCCCATTCTCCGTGTGGTTAATAGGAGGGGGAATATGGTTGTCTTTTTTGGAGAACTGCTTCCTGTGCCATTTTTGCAGCCTTTCCTACCAACTTCAGTGTCCTCATGGACCACCATGTCCAGTTTGTCATGTACTCCCTGGTTCCTGGCATCAAATGACAGCTCTGTAAGCTGAAAAGTGGTGGAAAAGAGAGGGAAAGACAGCGTGATCAGGCAACCTGATGGGCTTCCAGCCCTTGTAGCTGTCTGAGAGCCCACAGCTCTGTTCCTCATTGTGACCATTTATTTCTGAAATGACTCTATCCACTTGTTCACCAGCCACATTTTTCTGCACTGTATGACGCCTTTCCATCTCAAGCAGCAGGTCAGTGATCCTGCTTCCCGTGAAGAACTGTGTCATCCTGTGACGTGACCTGACCAGGAGAAGTTTGCTTTCTGAGTTTTTCAGGATGGAAGATGAGCTGTTTGTAGCCTGTAGGGCTCTAGGCAGGAATGAGTTTTGATTAGAGCTGTGGTGTATTGGTAAACCAGCCTATGAGGGACAGCTTGAAATATTCAGATCCTCTAGGACTAGATAAGCATAATTGCAGACTTGGAATTAGCAAAACTGCAAGGATCAAAGCAATCTCCTGGATGGATGACTAGATCAAAGGAGAGACTTTAAAAGGAGAAAACATGGATGTTAAGTTCTCCATCTACCCTCTATAAATACAAGATGCCAGCGGTAAAGAGGATAGAGGAATAAAGGGAGCTTTTGCACATTTCTCAGCAGAAAATAATTTGATGTCTGACTAGTATGATTTTAAACTATGATAAAACAACAGGCACAAAACTCAGCGCGAACAAGGTTCTCCTTTTAAAAAATAGTTTATCCTAATCCTTATTAGGATATAGGATAAAGTCATAGCTTCTTCCAAAAATGTGCATGAAAGAGCAATATCGTATTCCTCTGCCTGAAGAACAGATGTTACTTGACTAAACAGCAAACTACAGTGTATCCAAAAATTTCAAGAAAAGACTGTCACTTGGTCTCGCTGTAAATTTCTCCTTGACATTCAGACAGAATAAGAGAGTACGGATCTCTCTTTGAGCACAAGGGGGCAAAGTGTGCGGCAGATTGGAAAGGTGGCTGCATGTGGCTGTTAAAAGCATA
Organism: Tapera naevia; assembly: GCA_033556795.1. Classification (NCBI taxonomy): domain Eukaryota; kingdom Metazoa; phylum Chordata; class Aves; order Cuculiformes; family Neomorphidae; genus Tapera; species Tapera naevia. The sequence goes on from JAUMJJ010000220.1 coordinate 2,616,840, forward strand.
GGGTGTTGTGGATGAGAAATAGTGATGCTAATCTGTTTAGGCTTGCCTAATCTTTAGAAGGGGGAGATGCTTGCTTTTAACTTGGATCAGTCTTCTCTTGAACACCATGCAGATGTGGTTGTTCTGCTTGTGAGTTGGCTGTGATACTTTGACCAGGGTAGAGCTGACAGCCAGTGAAACTGGGGTGAGAGCTGAGCTGCAAACTTAGAAGCATCACCAGAGTCCGTGTGTTGCAGTAGGAAATGTCTTGTCGTATACTCGGGGATTGAACTCCCCCGCTGACATGTGCATCCTGCTGCAAGTAACGCTAATGAACAAATACTCCCTCGGTTAAATGAGATGTTTTAGAGGGCTATAAAAGCAGCCTTCTGGGGGTCAGAAAATAAGTTGAGCAGCAGCTTATGCAGGAGGGAAGTGCAGGTTGTAAATGTCTGCACTTGTCGTGTTGCCCTTACCTTTATATGTGTTTGTGGATCTGGAGGTATTTCAAGGATTAGGCAGGCAGCTCTGAGGATCTTGATGTTGGATGGGTTGGAGGTTATTCACTGACATCCTTTTGTGAATCTGACTCCTGCTGCCTATCCCATAGCTTGGCAGTGAAAATATGGAAGCCTGGAGAAAATATCTGTGTCTTAGGAATTAGATTGACCTAACTTTTGTGAAGAGGCATTCAGTTCATGGCAGCATTAATGTTACCTCTTGCTACCACTGAGTTGTCTGCCTGAGGCTTTCCTTAATTACGCTCTGGATGGGAGACAGGAAAGAGAAACATCCAAAAGAACAGCCAACACTGCTGTGCCTGGCTCCTCTTCTTCTCTGTGCAGATAATAAAGCTGAGAGGAAAGAAAACGTCTTTGATTGTACACTGCTGTTTTTCCAACTTCTGCGATCAGTTAACCGCCAAGCACTTTCTAATCCAACCAAATCAATTTGCAAACTTTCATTAATACTATCAGGTAATCTGCAAGCTATTTACCCCCTGCTTTGTTGGAAGGGCCATTAATACACAGGATAATGGATACCTCAGGGAAGACAGACATTAAGTTAATAATTAATGATTACAGAGGCCAAGAGGCAACTGAGCACTTTTACCTCTGTGAGGATATTGAAGTTGCATTACTTCGATTTCATCTCTCTCCCTGCAGCTGGTACTCAGAGCTGGGTTGGAGCCTGGTTCCAGAGTAGTCGTTCCCACTCTGCATTGCAAAGTAGAAAGTGTTCTTGAGAACTGCTGGGCTTGCCTGTGCTATCTCGTTAGCTTGTGCTAACGCTGCGGGGGGCGTGCAGGGCTAATTCCTCCTGACAGGCTCCCATGGCACTCTGCTTGTACTGTTGGAGCCTGCTGCGTGCGCCTTGTGGGTGCTGAACACAAGGTGGGTGGAACTGATGCGATGTGAAGTGCTGATGTCTCCACTGTCTTCTGAGGACACTGCAGAAGAGCTGTACAAACCCAGAAGAGGATCTATGAGTGGGAGGCATAGTGCAGGGTGGACCCTATGAGGGACACACAACCCAAACACCAGCCCTGGTTTTCAGCTAGGTGGGGAAGTGATATTCACTGAAGCTCATGGAAATGGTAACAGAGAATCCAGCACAGCCTTAATCCAAAGGTCAGGATCCAGATAAGAGCATGGATGGATCAGAGTATATCCATAAGCCTGACAAAAAAGGGATTTTGGTTGGCAGGTCTTGCAGTATGGTGTGCATGCTTTACTTCTACAGTTCACTGCTTGCACAGTCTGCATAAATTAATGCTGTTTGTTAAGAATCTAAGCTTTTTGTAGGTTCATTCCTAACTTTTCTTCTCTTCTTTCTGCACCATCTGCAGTGCCTCCAAAAGCCTTGGCTCCGGTTTGACCAGTAGCCAGTGGATATTCCCCGTTCTCATGCCTGTGCTGGGACAGCCCCAGGAAGTTGAGCTGGGTGTAAGACTGCAAGATTGGTGGCCCTCTGGGTGACCTTCACAATGCAAATGTAGTACCCACACACCCACCCCCATGTTTGGATGAATTTTTGCCGAGTACTGGAAGTTTAAAATAGCATTACACAGATCTTCCCCTCAGTTTATAGCCCTTCAGTTCTGAAGAGTCTGGTTGCAAAGTGTTTAATTCTTACGCCCATTGTTTTCGACTCACTCGGAGCCTCTTCACTTTGGACATGAGAACAGCTACTCTGAGCTCCCTGTCTTTCATCCAGTCTCCTGGAGACAGGTCTTATCTGGCACTGAGGTGTAATTTGTTTGAAGCTGTCCTTCCTTGCTCATCAATTTCAATGATGTTAGCATGGTGCTTAAGCTAGTTCTTTCATTAAGTTTCAGGGGTTTTGTATTCCACAATCCAATTTTGCATTATTGATAAAGTCTAAAGCAGGGGATTACTTGAGGCATGAGCTTTCTGGCGCATTAGTCATACCTGAGTTGTATTTTCAGAGGAAGCTGGTCTTCTATTTAGGCCAGTTACTTGCTTGTCAGGCTGCTGTTGTTCCTCTGTAGTGCTGGGTTTGCTAACTCCAGGCATAACTGCAGGCTCATGTTGTCAGGGAGCAGCCAGGGAGACTGAGCTTGGAGCCAAGGGTGGCAGCAGAGCAAGCGAAAGCTATGGCCTTGCTGACAAGTGGTGCAGTTCTTCAGTATCCCAGCAAGAACAGCAGAGCAGGCCTGGTGACAGCCCGAGTCAGCCGTGGCCCAGAAATTTCTAGCCAAGTTCATAGCACCAAGGAGGGTCCGAGGTCAAGCTGGGAAGTTAAGCCAGCAGGTCAAGGTCTGGATCACGAAGATTCATGGCCAGGCACAGGCACTTACTGGACAGTGTGTGCAGTGCTGTCCTTTGGCTAGTCAGATGCTGTCTCCTCTGGTAGCCAGCCAGGCGTCTCTTGTAGCACCGGGGAGGACATGCTAACAGCAGTCCTGCTGGGTGCTGAGCTACTGTCCCAGTATGGGCAGTCTTACTGGTCCTGCAGGCTGGGGGAGATGGTACCTGTTCAGTGCTGTGCCAGGAGCGGGATGTTTGTGACTGCCTGGAGAACTTTTGCAGAGTTCATCCCTTTTTCATGGCTAAAATCGCTTGGAGAAATGAGGTCAGGGGTGTTTTGCAGAATCCTGCAGGGCCACAACCTGCCACTGCAGGCTGGCCATGGTCTCTGCCAAGGTTTGAATGCCACTATTGAGCTGCAGGCAAGTCCTAAAGGCATGTTTGGGGAAGATTGCTTAGCTTGTTGATTCACTCGAGGCCCTGGCATGTGGCTCCTAGATTACATTTTTGCCTATGGGTGGACATGCTTTGTACCCATGGAATCACAATGATTTTCATGTACCACTTATTTGTAAGCCTAAGAAAATGTTAAACCAGATTTTTTTCTGGCCCGACTTCAGCAAGATGGTCTTAAATTGAAAGTATTGACAGCCTTACTTTTTCTGTTATTTTACTGGTAGGCATGCATGCGTGGGTTAAAAAACAGGCTGTGCGCAGCCTTCCACCTGCACAGCAGGCAGGGTGCATCCTTGTTGAATCATCACCATGCAGCACAGATCTGCCATTATAGACTTGCTCACAAAATAGCATCAACCATAAAATATAAACCCAATTAAAGTGCTTGCTCTCTTTTTTGGCAGAAGGAATGAAACGTTTATTTCTGCATCAAGTTTATATCTTGGGTTTTCCATGACTAATTTATGTATTTTCAAACCACTGTAGAACTGCCAGAAACAAGATATTGACAGTCCCAATGTTCAGCTCAAAATAGACATGAAACTAGTTGTGCAACAGTTCTTTCCTCTGAGGGCTTTTTAGTGTAGTCTGCAGAACTGTGCAGTGAACTGTGACTTGTATGCAGTCTGGTTTTGCTTTCCTTGACTGTTGTATTATCACTTGGCTAGGACAGTGATAGGTACTCAAAGGACCTTACAGGCATGTTTCAGTCAGTGGTCCTCATCCTGTTCAGGTTCCTTATCACATGCTCATTGCTGCAGTATCTCAGTGCCTTCCATACGCACCATAAGGGCTAGAATCAAAATGTCCCCTTTTGTTTCACTTCAACCTCTCTCCTCTTATGCGGGTGGAGGGAGAACGGGATAAAAAAGCATTCTTCTGTGAAATGGCTGAGATGAACGTGCACAGCTTTCTTTTAGACACCATGGGTAATTCTGATGTTGGTGAGGCAGGAGACCTTCCTTCTCCACTTGGAGGGTGTCTTCTAAGCTGATCACCACAGTTGGGCTCTGTGGAGTGAACGCGTGTCCTGCACATGTGACTGTGATCCAAGCACTGGAATGTCACAGGGCCGAGAGTGGTGCCTGGTCCCCTCTCAGAGCCTGCCCCAGCTGCTGAGGCTGGGTGGCTGGAACTAAGCTGCTCTACCTGTTCCCAGTGAACCTCTGTGCTTGAAACGATTGCAGATCCCCCTTGGTTCTGTCAACAGCTGAAGATTTGACAAGCTTATATTTCTGTTACAATTCACATGTTTTAAAGGCCTTAACTGCCCCCTCTCCCTACCCTAGCCTGTATTGTAGAGGTCTAGCTTTATAAGCCCTATTAGAGTCTCATCTTGCAAAGCTCTTGGGGGCTATTTGGCTTGATAAAACACCATATAAAGTGGAGTGGCTGTTGATTTTGAAGTCTTTCTTACGAGACAATTGTGTTTCCGATTAGGGATTTCCTTCTCTTAAATGCACAGCATGTTTTTTTTCTTTGGTAGATGGCTTAAAATGCCTGCCATGTGTTGATAAGCTCTGTGCTGGACCTTTTGTCTTCTGGTGCATGTAGACAGGACAAAGTGTGCAATGAAATAGTGGATACAACTCCCCAGACCTGCTGCCAATAGTATAAAGGCTGATACAAGACAGTGTTTGTTCTCCCCAGCAGCTGTGGGGATGCACAGAAAATTAAGTAATGAAGCTGGATGCTGGTTGCAGACTGCCAAATGTGGAATTACTTGGTTTATAAGGCAGCCTCACGAGGCTGAGAAGGTGGATTAGCAGGGCAAGAGTGCTGGCTGTTTGTGGGCATGGTGTCTCCTTGGTCAGAGGCCTGACCACAGGGAGGCGTGCTCGCATGGGCTCACACAGAGCCGGGTTTTCCTTTGCTTGGAGAATGGGAAACAGGGTGAAGGTGCATGGGCTATTTCACGGTTCACAGGCTGGTATTACTTTGGTCAGAAATAAGTGGAGGATGACAGTCATATTTTTGTTAAAACTTCCTTTCCTTCTGTTCAAAAAGACTTCCATCACAAGTTAGACATGATCTTGGCAGGGTTGCAGAGTTCCCTCCATCCCCTCACCCCAAAAGGTTACGAGAGAAATAAGAAAGCTGGGTTTCTTAGTAGGTATTATATATTGGGATAACCTGAGGTCTGATCTGCGGACCAAAAGTGATCTTTTATCTTCTAAAAGCCAACTAGCTAAAACCACCTGTGAAGCAGGCCTTGCCAATGCGCGCAGGCTTTTAACGGTGGGGGAGAGCTGATAGTTCTTTCATACGTTTTTAGAAAGAGTAGGAGATAGAATTTACTCTGGTGTCCATAACATGCTCTGGCACACTTGTCCTCTGGTAGTGGCCTGTACTAAAAGCGCATCAATAAAATTGCTGATGCTGCTGTGAAGTAACAAGGTAATTAAAAAGATGGGAAGGGGACTTAACTAAAAATCTGAAATAGTAATTAATGCCATTCCCATTATGTTACCAGCCTTAAATACATGGCTTACTGCATCTCTGACTTTTAGTGCTATAAAATCGTACAAATTGCAGACTTAAGAGATCATTAGAATCGTACACAATGGATTTGTCTTCATGAATAAAAATGATGCAACACAGAGCTCTTCTTTTGTGGATAAGCAGATATAAGTCAAGACAAGAAAGACTCTGTTCCCAGGTAGTATTTCTTAAGAACAGTCAATCTGACTGTGCTCTAAAGGTTATGCTAGATATGTGGTTAAGGCTGTGTCTTAACCTGCTTGATGTAAATAGTTCTTAAGATAAAAGATGAAGCTCTTTGGAGAATATTTTGCCATTCTCTGGTGACAAATCAAGAAAACGTTTTGTACTGATTAAGTCAGTGTTGGAAGGTCAACCATTTCCGTGAACTGATTGAGAAGCCCCTGAAGTAAAACATCTCATCTGTGCCCATTACTCAGTGCCATACCTGCCCTGGTGATGCAAAGGGCAGTGTGCTGTCACCTCAGCTGTGCTCTACCCTCACCTCTGTGGAGGCTTGAGCAGCAGACGCTTCGTGTGCCAGTGTCTGCCAACTCTGTTGCAGACCAGCTCCTGTTGTGCCCCGCATTTCCCTACAGAATGAAAAGGGAGGACAATATGTTATCATAGCGAAGGTCAGGATTTGTCTGCCCTGTGATCCCAAACAGCACTAGGAGAGGGGAGATTGCAGAGGCCTGTGGGGTATTATTATGAGATGTTAACCAAGCATAAATTCTGTTATCATCGTTACCGTTTTCTGTACAAAGCTGAACAGATCCAGGAGCTTTAGACCAGATCAGGCTTTGTATCATCTGGCCATTACAGCTTTTGATACTGTGTCAACTTCAGCCTCTCACAAATCAGAGCTTTGGGGAGCAAGAATCTGAAATGCTTTTGCTCTGTTTTCTAAGTGGAAGAGATGTATCACCAGTGCGCCAGCTTCCCTTTTCTCCCATTTCCCAAAACAATAAATATTTCTCATAGATGGACTTAATGGTTTAAGCACAACCTGGCAATTCATGAAATATTTTCCTGCTTTAATCAGTATCTTGAAGCAAACAAGGAGGGGAAATAAAAAGCCAATAATACGCTCGGTTGTGTGCAAAAAAGTGGAATGAAATATATGAAGCTGGTAATGGCTCTGCTGTCACATCTTAAAAACATTTGCTTTGACTTGCGTAAGTGTCAGTTCAGTTTGCACTTGATACATTACACCACGGATAAAGCTGCTGGCTTTTAAAATCAGGTCTCTTACTCAACGAATGTAGAGATACTCTAAGTAGCTGCTCTGTATTATTGGGTAATGATGTATAAGCAGAGCAAGCTTTTTTCTTTAAAAGCTCAACTTTTAAGCTGCAATTTTTTCTGCTGCATCTCTGTATCAGGGAAGAAGCCCAGAAACTCAGTCACACAGCATGATTAAAGGCAGATCTCTCTTGCCAAGGTTACAGCAAGTGCAGTCTCTTGGCCATTTACTGGGGAGGTTGCCAGCAAATCCAGGCCTCATGCTGTGCCAATGCAGCTTTCCAGCTTTCTAGCAGCTTTTTGCATTGTCCCTCCACTGATCTGGAGTCCCTGCTGTATGAACAGTCCTCCTTCCACAGACACATCTCACCATTTAAACATCTCCCCAGACCTTCATTTCAACACTCATCTTTGAGCAATCTCTGCTTCCCTTCTCTCAGGGCTGGAGAGACCCCACTGACCCTCTCAAGTGCTCTGTCCTTGAGCGCCCTCCTCTCAGGGTGGCAGTGTCCGCTTTGATGTGTTCAGCTGGGATTCTTACTAGACTATGGTGGAGGGCAGCTAACTCTTCCGTGCAAAAACTCTGGATAGGGAGGAGTGACTTACAAAGGGCTGTAAGTTAATGCACCTTGCACTGGGCAAAACAGTTTACCTTATAACTGCTTCTCACGACTTCACAGCCTCTAATTTTCTTGTCATGGTGCTTCAAACTTTATTTACTCTGGAGACAATTGAGGAGATAGATGGCTTTGAGTGTTTCTCAAACACGAAACAGCAAGAACTGGGCTGAGATGTGTGAATTGCTGAGAGCCTTAAATGACAGCTGCTATACTTGTGACTCTTGGGTGAGGAAATTAGAGGCTGTGAGACTTCTGGAAGGACTTTCTGCCACTTTATTTACTCTGCCCAAAGCCCCTGAGGCTCACTCGGAAATGTACTTCTGAGAACTGTTCAGTGCTCGCATGTTTACAGTGCAACGGAGTTAAAAGCACTTGGGATTCGCCTCGCTGTTAGAAAAGCTGGGTAGGAAACCAGGCTGCTCTGAAGACTTTTTAAACAGAATTAAAATTTTCTTTAATCTGAGAATAGAATGGTTTAGTCGGTGGGAAGGGGGATTCATACCTAGGATGAGCTGTTGCCCTACTTGAGGGAAACCTTGTGGCATATGGGAGGATAAACACATCTGGAATTTTCCAATCCATTTTTTTCTCTGCAAGCAGTTTTAGGATTTCCAAACCGAGCCCTCTCAATTCTTCTGTCCTGTCAGAGAGGGCAGCGGTCCCTATATAAAAAAGAGGGACTTAGTTCAGAGAGACAGCGTGCTGTGAAAAGGAATTTCGTCTCCATGATACCAGTCCTCCTCCCTCTCGAGACTTCTGGAGCATGGCTGCGGCCTCCAGGTAACTTTTCTCACTCACCCTGTGGATGGATGTAAATCAGGAGCATTGCAAAAGGTCTCCACCACATCCTTTGCAGAGCAGGGAGGTCCTTCCTCCGTTTCTGCTTCGATATTGGGATCTAGCTAGCCAGATCTTCCCCTTCAGGATTGATTTTAGAAGGGGATTCACCCTCTCCTACCTTCAGGCTGTGGATCTCAGCCTCTGGAGCAATAAGCAGTGTGGATCCACTGGCTAACGTGGTGGTTCTTAGAAATACAACTCAAGAAGCAAATTGGAAGAGCACTACACGAGAACAACTGCTGTCTCCGAAATAGAGGGAGGGACATATCCCCTTTCTGACTAGGTGAGCCTGGAGATGACATCCTTGTGGGATTGGAAGAAGTTCCCTTCCCGGTCAGAAACTGTGGGGATGTTCTTCCATTCCTCCGTGATGATAAACACCTTTGCACTGCTCGGCACTGGAGGTGCTGTGGGCAGTGAAATTGCATTCCAGTGTCTGTGCCGGACCCCTTGGTAAGGCGCCTTCCTTGGGGAATGTGCTTGCAACTCAATTCCAAGGTCAAAGCCCTCAAACAAAAATAATCTGGCTGCTGACAGACTTATAAGGGTAAAATTTAGGAGTCTGATTGCCTGTCCTACCAGTGATTCTGTGACCTTGTGTAGGTCCTGCTGAAATGAGGGCTTGAGATGTTTTCCTCAACAAAGAAGTAGGCATAGGGAAAATAAGTAAATAATCTGGGAAATTTTGTCATTTTTTTTTATCTACCAGCACCTGGAAAAATAAATACGAAGAAAACTTGGCTGGAGTCCTTATTCACTTAATCCTTTTCTCCTTGACAAATGCTGTGAATTCTTTTGCTGGAGCACATTCTTCAAGAGAGGCCTGGCTGTTAGTACATTAAGAGGCAATTTAATATTGAATGCACACTGAAGAAGTGGAGTTCTTGACTAGAAAGCAAACAGGACCAGAAAGAGGATACAGATAAATAAAGCAAGCACCAACCTTTTCTCAAGTCTCACCTTAAATTCCCATTTAAAAAAAGGTAAAGCTGATACCACCATTTCCTGCTTGAGGAACTCCTGCCACTTGATCACTCTATAAATGCAAAACCAGCCAAGCAATAAAACCATCCTCTGGTGATCAGTTGTATTGCTGACAGCACTGTGGCTGCTGGTCTTTCCTTTCTGAATGCAAGCACGGTTTAAGGGTTTTTTTTGGCTGTCTTGCAAAGCCAAGTGCCTCAGGCAGGTTTTACTCACAATTTCCTGCTGCCTGTTTCATACAAATAGTCCTCTGATAACTGGGTTTTGTTCTTTTACTTTAGAGCATCTGTTTTCTGTGACAAGATTTTCAGACAGATTGAGGTGGGGGGAAGAGTTTACAGCACGGTGTGGAATACAGATGTTACAGCTCCAACCTCCCTGTGTCAGCTTGAAAGATAATGGAACATCTTTGCATGTTGACATCGCTGAGCTCTGCCTGTTCCGCCCTGCGCCCCTTGGTTACTTGTCATATCTGCAGGTAGCAGCTGGGTAAATAGAGCTCATATGCTAATGGGGGGATTACCATGTTATTATGCTCTGCTCTCAGCAGCATGAGTTGAAATTATAGCTGTTCCTTTTCAAGGCTGAAGATCCACTCAGTTCAACAAGTAGTGGAAAGCTGGAAACTTGTGGTATGAGAACTTCCAAGTTGACTGCGAAAAATTCTACGTTTCAATGCTTTTTACAGTTCTGGCAGTTGTGCTACAGCTGCCCGCAAGGTTTCCCCACCTCTGCAGCAGGCAGGTGCAGCATTGTGGTGCCCAGTGCTGGTGTCAGGACTGTTTGGTTCAGTGCAGTCTGGTTTATGTAATGGCCCTGGCTGAGTTGTCTGTTTACCTGAATATGCTCTGAGGCAGTGGTGGAACACACTTTGCAGGCAGTTGCCTACAGATGGTTGGAGCCCGTGTTGGAGTGTCTGACTTTATGGAGGCCCGGAAAAGGGTTCACTCTGACCTGCATTTGACACTTCCAATACACAGTGAAGGAGAGTTGTTCCCCATTCTGTCCTAAGAATGCGTTTCAAGGAGTTGGAGAGGATGGTGAGATTTGAGCTAGTGCAGTGGTTAATGTCATGGTGTTTAGGCCATGTGCAGGTTTTGGCTTTGCAGCCTGAGGTGCAGCATGGCTCTGTGTCCTGCTCTTCTGTTGCAGCAGCCTCAAGCTTCTTCATCTGTTCCCTGTCCTCATTTATTGTTGCTTGTAACAGAGAAAGGATTGAAAAACTGAAGCTGAATCGACCTCTGCTTGTGGTGGGAACAGGCAGAGAAATGGAGCTCTCAGCCTGCTCCCCTGGGCTTAGCCAGGGAAGGATCCCTTTAGTGCCAGAAAACTCCAAATACAGTGCTTTTCCTTCTCTCGTTCTGTCTCAGAGCAGATATAAATTGTCCCACCATGTGCTGTGGGTTTAACTTCATTACTAAAAGTGTCCCTGCTGAAAGCCAATGCCCTTCACAGGTGCTAAGAGAGAAAAATATGTCTGAAATAGCCCATCTGGTACATGCATTTTGATTACTTCACCCCTTATGTCTCACTGCCCTCATTACTAAGAAGTGCCCAAATGCTGTTAACAGTCCATTTCCCTAATAACGGTGCTGTTTCATCAAATGCAGCCTCCATTAGGGAAGAAAGTGAAACAACTTTTTTCTTCCTAAGGTGGGGAAGAAGGAAATGATGTTGGGAAATGGTGTTTGGACCCAGAGGAGCACAGGGAAGGGAAGAACAGCCCTAGGGCTATAGATAGCGGAGCTGCTGTTCTGTCAGTGTGATGGGCCAGGTCCAGCGCAAGCAGTGCAAAAGAACTGAGCTAATGTAATGGTGTTGGGTCGTTCACATGCCATAGACATGTGTGCGCAGCAGCACACAGATCGGTCCTCACTGTCCTCTGCTCTCACAAGACTGTACAACTCCACGGTTTTTCTGGGGACATGCACGTGATCTCTCTCGCAGAAAATGCAGTGCTGGACTTAAAAACTCTACATATGTTTGTATCTTGAGTAGTGGCTGATTTGAGTGCCAGGTAGATGCGACAGTGATGTTGAAACTAGCAGAAGAACATATGACTCAGGGTTAGAGCTAGCTAACTGTGGAGATGAGTTGCTTATATAGTCCAAAGCCTTGCAAAACATTAATGCTAAAAAGATCAGATGTCAGTTTAGTTGCTGCTTTCTCTGATTGTGTTCCAACATTTCTGGTTCTTCCTGCTCACTCCTCCTGCTCCCAGCATGACCATATCATAGCCCTTTGTCTTTAGAGTTAAAAAAAAATCTTGGTGTAGTGACCTATCATCTCTGGCCTCTGTCTTGAAACAGTGAATTACACTGTCTGGACATGTGTGCTGAGCAATGAATTTTTCTCTGGGATTACGAAGGACCGCAGGATTGTAGACAGGAAACCGAGTCTGTAGATTCTGGAGAGTCTCCATATCTCCCTCCCTGGCTTTTGGGTAGTCACTAGGATTCTTGTCTCTCTTCTTCCCCTCGAGAATTGCCAGTAAACCGAGAGTGACTTTCTCCTGTGCTCAGATTATCTGGGGGAGACTGTGGCCAACACTGCAAGGCCCACTATGTAACACAGGCACTTTCTACGTGCAGGATTAGTGCCTATTAAACAGTGCTGGAAGAGAGGCAGCTTCCATCTCAGTAAACATCCAGCTGTGGAAACAGAACCCATCTTGGCATGAGCAGGAGACAATTTGGTAATTCCTGCCTGTGTGCTGCCACCAGAAAATGGTTTGCCTCTGCTTCTGAAGAGGAGATCAGAGCAAATATTGGAGAGATTTTTGCCTTAACACAGCTTCCCAGGGAGGGACAGGCACTTACCTTGAGTACAGTGAGGTTCATCCCGAAAGAGCTTTACAAAGGTTGCTGAAATCTTTGTCATTCTGCCTTAATAGTGATGTGCACTAGTGGTGTGGTGGAGGGGAGGTTATTGTACAAAACATGTACAGCAGAGTTTATTCATTATCAAGATAATACAACCAAGATGAGACTAGCTGGGACATGTGAAAATAGAAAAATTACTTGTCTTCTAAAGGAGCGTCTAAACTTGTTCCATGCATACATGCACACAAATTTCCTTTGAAATATTCTGCTGAGATTCTTATCAGCTAAAAATCAGTAGAGCCACCACTTAAGGAGGCAGAAAACTTGATCTGGTTCCTGCCCACAACTCCTGCTGTCCTGTAGCCAAGTAGAGACAAGCACCAGCTCCCAGCCTGCTTGGTGGGCTGATGTGCTGTCGCTGAGCCAGCTCCCACAGCAATCATCTGAGTCCACCTAATGTATGCTGATGCCTCAGGTACCCAAAAGCAGAGCTCCTGGCCACTCCATGAGAGGTGAGCGAGGACTGGCAGAAGGAAGGCAGGCAGCCAAAGGAGTTGAAGCAAAGGAGCTTGTCTGCTTCTTAGAGGTTTAGAACTGACAGGAACCACTGGAAGGTCCCAGTTCCTCCAAGTTAGCTTCTGACCAGCTACCTTAGAGCTCTGCTTGCTGCCCCTGACACTCCCCTGTTCTCTCATGCCCTGCTGAGGCACAGCTCGGGGCTTCCTCAGAAGGATTGTGCTCAAAGGGACTTGGCACACAGCCTCGCTGTTCGCTGTGCTGTCACGGTGACGCTGCAGTGAGACTGACAGCCTTGTTTCAGTTCCCTGACCTTCAGCAGTCAAGTCATTGACTGTCATTTCCTACTCTCCCCTCTTCCCTGCCCTGCCCTGCCAATAACTGTGAGTGTACCTAAAAGCTTCATCAATGCTAATCAGAATAAACGTAACAGTATTTCTAGCCCTGTGAACACTTGCTGTATGACTGTTGTGGGTTTTAGTTTCTCTGGTGTTTTTTGTTTTGTTAAAAAAGAAGAAGTCCCACGGGGTGTTTGTTAACATAATTGTGTTGAGCAAATCTGAAATATTTGAAAGCTTTTAAGTGCCTGTTCTCTATACATCCGAGGTTTGTCTTGGAACATGCTAGGTTGCAATAGACATTTTCCAATTAAGTGAAACAGCGGTAAGGATAATGGGTTTATGGAAATGGAAGAGCAATGCTGGAGGGAGATTAATCCTAATAGAATCCTTTTTCTTCTTGTTTTCTTTTTTTTTCCCAGCTTTGCCTTTCCTTTAAACTTTTTTAAATTTCCCTAGGCATGTCCCTGGTTCTGCAGTGGCGCGTTCTGTATCTAGGGAATCTCTTCCTCCTTTTTCCTCATTTACTTCAAATTTCTCTCCTCTGTTTTGTTTTTTACTTATCCATTCTCTCCACAAAATCACCGATGCTATCCTTTCCATAGTGACGGAGGCTCGTGTAAACATACAGTCATCTGTCACTTTAACTGAATGTGCGGTGTGGGAAATGGGGAATTCACAGCCTTCTGCTCTGGAAGGCAGAGGAACCCTCCAAAGAGCCAGACTCTCCCTCCCTCAGCGTCTGGGAGAGGGAAGCCTCTGGGAGAGGACTGGGCTCTGGTCCAGTTCTGCAGCCCAGTCACCTTGGGCCAGGCTCCTCCCTTCTGTATGGTAAGTAAATTATCTTTTCCAGGAGGCTTCCCAGTGAAATAAGCAGGATCCAGGGTGGAATCAGTGCCTAGGACGGGCATCTTCTTTTTGCTGCTTTAATGTTCATGTTGTTCCTTGCGAGATCAGTGCTGGCTGGGAAGCCCCCACGGACAGAAGCAGCTGGGTGGGTATTGAACCTGGCTCAGGAAGGTGGCACTGATCTCTGTCGTGGGGAGCAGCCCCTCTCTGGGAGGAGACTCTTTAAACTGAAGGTGGGATCAAACGGGAGTTTGATACTTACAATCAGAATTTGGGACTCTGAGACCGAAGCCAAATTTCTTGGGAGTAACTGGAACTTGGAGAAAGTAGGGAGCTTGTGGGTTGCACGTGGCACATGATACAGAGGGAGCACTCTGCCATCTCCCAGGAGGGATGCTGGTCACCCCACTGCTTTCCTCTGCCTCTCACCTCTCCCGCCATTTCCAAACTGATCTGCAGAGCATTCTCACTCCCAGCTCTCACTCCTGCTTTACCTGGTTGCATGACTACCAGCACAGATCTCTGTGAGATGCTTAATTGAGCTGCATCTCTGTAGAAAAGATCGCCTTGAGCCTGAGGAGATTTTGCAGTTCCCTTCCTGTCCCTGGCTGTACCAGTGGACTGTATTTCTTTAAATCTGCTCACTCCTTTACAATTGCTGTTTTGCAGGAAACAGCACTTCGATCTTTAATCTGAAAACAAAAGAGTTCAGGCTCCCATACTGTATTTATCTTTGCCCGAATTGGAAGGGCTGGAGGCTTAGACACCAGGAAGTCTCTGTGGAGGTAGGTGCATTTCAGTAGTGGATGAAGGGATCTATAACACTCAGGTTAGATGGGCCTGTGTGTGGGAAGGGCCCCGCAGGTGCTACATAATTCGCTTCTGTTGAGGTTCTAATACTGCTCCTGTCACGGTGGTGTCAGCGTGGTATTAGAGCAGGTCACTGGGGAGAGCATATCGATCCCATCCGTATACAGTTTACGTCATCCCCCACATCCTTTATGTCCAATGCACCAGTACTTGCCCAATTCCCCCCTCTCCTCTAACAGCAAAATCTTTCATCCATAAGCCAAATCAAAACAGATTGACCAGCTCTGATGTCGTCAGGAGATGTGCTGGGCTTCTGCCATGAGTACAGAGACTACTTCCACACCCAGAAGCTTTCAGGCAGCGAGCAGGATTAAGACACACAGCTGTAGGCTTTCCTATGACCTTTGGATATTTAAACAGACTTGGCCTGACTTCATGAATATGAGTAGACTTCGATACGGTTTCCAACCCAGTGCTCTCTCTGCTCCAAAATACTTGAAATAGCAGTTTTGACTGTGTTTTTAGATGGCTTTCTTGAAAAAGTGAAAAGTAACACTGCAAGTGATAATCAGATTTCGTGCTTTTATTTCCCCTCGATGTTTCCCTTTGTTTTCACGCCCATTCTGTCTTATGCTCACTCTCAGTCCATTGTTTTTGAGATCTAAAATCCTGCATTTGTGTGTGTATGTAATAATTTTAAAGGCTTTCTCCAAGCCATTCTCCCACTAGAGGGTACTGCTGCTACATCAAAAATAGACATTTAGAGCTTGACTTCCTTCTACATAATTGGTTCTCTTCTTTCCGAGCACGCTGTTCACTGACAGCACAACTTGGATGTGTTCAGTCATGCTGCTTCCATGCTTCAGCAGCCGTGGAGCTGCCTTGTGCTGGTTGTGCAATAGCCCAGAGATGCGGTAGTACTGTTTTGACCTCTTCTATTTCCTCCCCATTGGCCACAAAGTGCTTTGTAAGCGATCGCTTGTCAGACCCATATGCAAAGCGCCCAACACCACACCACCAGGTCTTGGTTTGAAAATGCTCTACTGGCTATAAACTGTCCTGCATAAACAGGACTGCTGCTGAGCCGAGAGGTAGAGTTCGGGTGCTCTTGTTTTGGGGGCATGTTATCAGGGAAGTTTTAGTGACCACCCTTTTTTATGCAGGAGATCAGACCATGTGGCCTGTTCTGGCCTTGAACTCTTGTGCGTGTGTTGGCTGTTGATGGATGGAAGGCTCCCTTAAGAACAGATTTATTTGCCTTTCATGTTGCAAGACTGCAAAAGCAGCTTTGAATATGGCTGCACTCCTTGCTTTCTCCTGAATGCTCCTATGTATTCATGGTAGGAAGGCAGGATGCTGCACATGCTATGGTTTGTGCGACTGTAGGAGCTGTTCTTTCATTGCAGCATGATTTCAGCCTGTGAATAGCACAACTAGTGAGGATGGTGTTAGTGTTCCAGCTCTCATCCAAGGAGAAGCCCCAAGTTCCTTCTCTGTGGTCCCTTGTATCAGAACTACACCCCTAGTATCTTGCTCCCCCGCCAGCATCTTCCCTTCACACCTCCCTGCTCTGCAGAACCTCTGAGATTTCCACCACTGCCGGCTCCTTTCTCTTCTGAACATGCTCGGGCTTCTGTCTGTTCACGGTGATTAAATGAGTAGGCAGGAATTACAGTCAACCATCCATCACTGGAGTCAGTGTTCCCTTGACCCAGTCAAGATGAAAGAGGTCAAAGTCTTTCTTTCCCAGGCTGTTCCTAGCAGAGAGGCAGCCAGCTGTGGTTTTCTGGCAGTGCAGATCTGGAACTATGCTGGGGGTTGTTCTTCTTCCTAAAAGAAGCCCAAGTGGGCACTGTCACCAGCTACACAAAGTGATATCTTGGAGTAATGACATTTGCAACTTACTGCTAGTAGTTGGTTGAGAAGTGTTTTCTCAGGAGAACAAAAGGATCCAGGACTGGAAAGGAGTTTGGGGTGACAATCAAGAGGGGGAGAAAATGGAGAACAGAACCTACAAAAGGGAGTAACTCACCCCTGCAACTAACTGTTCCTCTTGGAAAACCTGGCAGCTCAGAATTACAGTAAATTACAGGCCGGGCTTAGTCTGTCTGCTGAGTGCTCTCAGCCTCTATTGATTTCAGAACTGGGGTATGAATTACTGCCAGGCAATAAGATGGCTGGTGGCCGAATACTTGGATCCGATTCTTCTCTTTCTCCCAGTTCCCATCAGTGGCTGTAGATGCTGACAGTCAGTCCACCTGAGTGGTGAACCCACTCCATTTTCCCCCCGTGCAAGTCCAAAGGAATTTCACAGATGCTGTAACAGCCCCTTAAATTTGCATTAGTGTAATGGAGCCCCTTTTTCTCTAGAGTACATCTGATTCCTGGTCGTTATCCAATACGCTCCTGAAGGCAGCAGGATGTCTCGAAGCTCTGCTAGAAGGAAGAGTCTCTTTTTCCTTCTGCCACCCCCAGGTATGCACACCATGGGCAGCCCGCTGAGTGTCTCTGTGCCGTGCACCTCTGGTTCCTTCCCAGCTGAGAGCAGATCAGTGTGGGAGGTGGAGAAGAACATCACACCCCACCTGCTCACACAGAACTGCTGGGGCTGCTCTGGAGAACTGCCGTGCAAACAAATGTCTGTTTGTTTGCTTGTGCAGCCTGTAGCAATCCTGACATACTGAACTCTATTTTCCGAAGCAGGAGCACGCTTCTTCTGAGGACAGTGACTGGTTTGAAGTATCCCTGTCCTGCAGGCCTCGTCAGTTGGTGCTGACAGGTCTCTGACAAGCTGCTGCTTCTCAAACAAAGGAGGACTCTATGGAGAGCTTGTGTGAGGGAGGATTAGACTTGCTAATGAGGAGGTGTCTGGTGTTGGGACAGCTTTATTCATAGGGTGAATCATGCATGCTCAGGTTAGCAGCCTTGGGGGTAGGCAAGTGTAAACAGAGAGAGGACTTTCCCTTAATAAGAGCTGCAGCCCCATAATCAAGGCAGCCCGGTCCAGGAGATGTTCACAGCCTCCAGCTGCACATTTTTCAGCTAAAAACCTTCTAGATTTGCTCTGGTCTCCAGCTTTTCTTCTCTTATTCTCCCTTGATCTTTCCATATCATGCTGTGACATGCAGCCCTTCCTCTCCCCTGTTTTATGTGCCTTCACTTAATCTGTGGTGCTTCTTTTGTGGCTTTTGGTGTGACAGTCTCTGAGCTGGGAGGCTTCTTGCTCTGTGTATCGAAGTTAATGATAAAACACGCAGTGTGGGACAGAGCAAAACTAGCAGGGAACCTTTGCGAAAGAGCTGCTCTCTTGGATGATCAGACAGTGATGGATGCCGGATGCGTTCTCCAGAGCTCACAGAAGCTTGAAGACCAGCAGCGGGTGGCTGGGCTGTGCTGGAGGTGCTCACGAGCTGTGTTCCTGGGGACACAGCTGGTGTTAGGGCTGGGGAGTGGGACCAGCAAGGAGAGATGGGAAGAGGGAGAGAGGCAGAATGAAACCAAACGGACACTTGATTCAGGTTGGCCAGGGAGGCTTTGGAGAGGGGATATCAAAGAATGTCTGTGGCTGGGGGAGAAGTGCGGAAGAGCAGTGTTTTGGGGTCTAGATTCCAGAGGATGGACCAGCATATGAACACATTAATGAGGAAATCCTTGTACCAGCCTAGCACATCTTGGGGGAAGGGGAGGTGATACTAATGAAGGTCAGTGTTGTACCTGGAGAGATGTTTGCTCTTGGTTCCATTAGGGACTCAGAGTAACCTTGGGAGCTTTGTCAGGACCGGTGCCTGTTGTTCCCTCCGCATGGACTGACACAAATTAAGTGGCTAATGATGGTTACACCTGATTACCACAAAATAGCTTAAAAATTGAGCACCTTTAAAAAAATGGAGCTGTGTCAAGTCCTTGCTCCAGCATAGGCTGTCTGTTGCTGTGCCTGCTGAGCTGTTGGTTTGTCTGATGAAGAGGGAAAAATGTAAAGATGGAGACAAAACTGGGCTGAGAAAAGGGTATTGGTTTTCTTTTTGAGTCTCAGCCTTTCGAGGCAGGTTCCAGTAGGTGCCAGTCTCACCTTGTGGAGCAGGGGAGAATGGAAACTGCTAGCAATTCTTCACAGAAATGTGAAAAAACCCAAGCATAAGAGGGAGTGGGAGGAATAATGAAAGCCTATAGGAAAGACCTCTGTTCTCTGGGATGCTCACTTCATTTCTTTTTCCCTACTCAGCAAACTTTATCTTGGGCTTGGCAGCCCAGATTTATCTCTCCCCCTGCTCTTTAATTAGTGTGTATTGAAGGAGGAAGGTGTTGGGGAAAGGAAAGGGAGATGGGATATTATGTTTTGATGCCCCAATGGGTAGAAAAATGCATGGTTTCCAAATATGATAGTTAATGCTTAATCTGACATACTGTCTCTTATCAACAGGCTGTATGTGACACCCCATTACGTGATAATGGAATCCTAGATGGAGACCGCAGGAGACCCAGTTCCATTCAATTAACTCACAAACCAGCAAACCTCTTTGTCTTCTCTTTCCCCACCTCTTTCTCTCCTTTTTATTTTACCCTGAGAAAATGAGAGAGAGAATATTTCTATTTTGTTTTGCAGAGGATTAGTACCAACTAATAGGATTAATATCCCGAGTTGTATGGCAGATGGAACATTGTTAATAGGGTGATTATTAGAGAATTATATGGAGGGGCAAAAAAATTAAAGCAGTTGAAAGAAAAGCATCTCTGTGTTGGAGAGACTGCAGTTTCTGTGCAGAATTCCAGCTGCTGGCCTGCCTGTTCTGCCTCATACTTCTTTATTTATCAGGCTTGCTCTGCCTCTGGGATTGACTTCAACATCAGCGCAGGGCAAGAAGCAAGGTTGAATGTGCTGGATGCAAAGAGCCAGTGTCTCTGCCAGGGCTACCAAAGCTCTTAAAGTAAAAGGAAGGTAAAGGATTTACATGTACCAAAGTGCCAGCATTTCACCTGGCATCCTGAGGATGCTCCCAGCCATCAACAGACTTGTGCTCTCTCCCTCCTAGCTCCTTCCTCTCTGGCTGGTGTGGATTTGTTCATGGGCTCTGACTGCAGGCATGCAGCAGCAAGAATTGCAATGTGTGCCTGAGTGGCTATGTCCTCTGGGAATGTTTAGCTTGTGAATGCTGGTGGCTCTCTAACATATGCAGGAGAACATAGGTCTGTATGAGTTTGCAGGGCCTAATTCAGCTGGCAAAAATCATGCTGTAGCTGCATGCTATTGCGGGCAGGTGTACGACAGGCAGCTTCTGCAAACAGTGAGTGGAAAGGCCTGGAAAGCTCAGGGCTTGCCTAGGTAGTCCTGAGGAGGTTAAGGGCACTTATTTGTTCCTCAGACCTTTTGTGTGTGTGTGGGTTACATTCACCTACAAGGACGCGTGTGTGTGTGTGTGCAAGGCCCTCAGGAGGGGCTCTTGGGAGGGAGGTTCTAGCAGCAGCTGATGCACAGAGACTTTTTCTGACATCTGTCTGAGAGGTTATCCTTATGCACTGCGTAAATCCGTCTGTCCTGGGCCCCAAACCAAAGCCATCCGGAGCAGCTGATGGTTACTGGGCAGAGGACTGACACGAAGGGCTTTCTGCCTCGGGGATGTTATCTAAACCCCTGTGTTTCCAGATCCGTGGAGGTGTCTGTACCTTCAGAGGTGTTTGCTATAGGAGGCTTTGTCTGAGCAACTGATAAGGATTTGTTCCCCTGAACTGGATCTCCATTATGCTGTGAGTCACTACTATTTATATCAGCTGCCGATCTCTCCAGTGGTAGCTTTTTCTGGCCACCTGCCTTGTACACAGAGGAGATTTAGCAATTTATTTTTTAAAACTGCACCTCCTTTTAATTCTTTCTCAAACATTTTTTATCTTGGTTTGTTTTACAACAGCTGATGAACTGTCTGGGAGTTGAATGACATGCTGCTTGTCTTTTGGCTGTAGACAGGATAATCCAGTGCTGCTTTTCAGCAGATTCAGCTTTGTTGAAGAGTACTTTGCCATGGAGTGAGAGTGTTGTGCCGTTTGGAAATGAAAGGCTATGACAACAAACAAAACACTTTGAATCAAACAAGCTTTTTAAACAATGGAGAACTGCAATCCAAAATAGAAGGTTCACTTTGTTTGTGACCTTTGTTATCCTAGGAACTTTGCAAGCAAACAGTAAATAATCCATTCTTGCAAGTAGATCAAAAACGACCAACCCCATTTATTGAAAGAGGAAGGAGAAGGGCCTGTGAAGGGCTATGCCTCAGCTGTAATGAGGAAAGTGGTAGCAGAGCTGAGAGTCTGACCAATATCTCCTGATGTCCATTTGGATGCTCGGCTCACAAGGCTGTCTGCTGTGGTCTGGTTTCCCTCCTGATCTTCCTGTGCAAACTCAGAATTTCCAATCTATCGTGAACAGTTAAACAAAACATGATCATTCTCTTGACTTTTATCAGCATCAGGATTTTCATTTTTCTGCTCACATCCCAGTCAGCCAAGGCATCTCCCTGTAGCAGAGCAAAGACCGAGGCTGGAAGAAGTTGTGTAGGAGCTGTGTGCGCTTCCAAGAATGAGGAGGTCCTCTGGGACCTCCCGGGAGACTTCTATAGCCTAACGGATTTTCTGTGTTGAACGAGGCAGGGGCACAGTTATTGCAGCACCCGGCCATGCCTGCAGCCTCAGCGTGAATGGAGAGTTACCTTTTTTAGAGGCAGGTGAGGTGAGGGCAGGCGCTGGTAGGGCAGGAGGGTCCTGAGGGGCTCAGTCTGTTGCACTGGGCACGCTGGCCCTCTCTCTCACCAAGATATCGGAGGAGCCACCTCTGCTCGTGCATGCAGCCAGTGGCTGTGAGGCAGGATGTGTGGGAACAGCAGGACAGTGTTTTACCTTCACCTCCATGGAAGGTAAAAGTCTGCGTAATTTAAAGATGAGTTCCCTTATGCCAGGCTATTAAAAGAGTCTTCAGAACACCCCCAAGGTTTCCATTTAATTACCAATTGCAGCTGATTTCACAGAGCAATTTCTAAGCCTCCAGCAAGGCCTTGTGGCAGTTCTTTCATCTCTCAGGCTTATTGGGAAAAGCTGTATTAAACGTCTTTTAATCCTGCCTTGGATGCACTACCTTTGATCACCTACAATTTTATACATCTGTGCCCAGGCTCACGTTCCCACGTACGTGCTTCCCCATCCAAAATACTTTAAACTGTGTCTGTCTGTTGATTAGAAAGCCTTTCCTGACTGATATAAAATATCCTGAGAACTTGACTGAAATGCCCTGGTAGCTAATGACTATTCAGGGGGTCTGGGTGATCCAGACGTGAGTTTTGGCATTGTTGGATAGGCTGATGGATGTCAGTTCCTCATTTAGGCTTTACTCCATGATTTCTTCGTAGAGAACAAGTTTGTGCAGGGGGAAGAAAACAGTAAATGTCCTTGCATGAGAAGAGAGCTGTAGCCCAGTCTGAGATGAGGCACTTCTTTGTATTAGCATAACCTCTGTCTCACCTGAGTGTAGGACACAGGAAGGCCTGAAGTTCCCAGAGGGGATGCAGAAGTCTACATTCTGAAAAGCTGGTTCATTGACGGCAAGGTCGGTGTGAGGAGCTGGAGCTCTGAGCTCTCAGTCTGATGTCCAAGGTGCAGGACACTACCCGTTATGGTGCTTCTCTTCGAGAGGATCGTTGTGGTAACAACAGGAGATTGCACTTGGGATCTGTCTGGACTCTCAGTGCTCTTGAGCAATGCAAATGTTGCCAAAGGAGTTGTGCTACTTCACAGCAACTGGAAGGCTCTCGCTTTTGCATGTTATGGGGGTCTCTGTGAGAGCGCCGTCGTTAGGAAGGAACCCAGTGTCCAGCTGGGAAATAAAAGGAAAGCCAGGAAAAGGTGCATGCAGTTCGGGGCTGGATACCGGCAAAAGCTCCACCACATGCAGAGAAGTGCCACATCACAGCTGTGAGAGCAGCAAGAAATCCATGTGAAGCACTGGCAGGGTTACCTGTCTGAAAAAGCGACTGAACCATGGCCTAGAGCTGCCTACACGTAACTGGGGACTCCTGCCCACGCCAGCCACTCTAAGTGACCACCTGGGCTTAAACTCGCATCAGTGCTGTTTGAACACATGTTTATTTCAGCTACAACAAGAAAATGGAGTGCGAGGTCATGTTGTGGAGGCCTTGGGTTTGCTTACTGGAGCAGGAACAATCTTTTCCCAGAAAGTCATTATCTTCATTCTCAAAGAGAGAACAGCCAGAGAGGTTTGTGATCTAAGCGGCCAATCTGAAAATAGCTCAGCTCTGTAGGAAATGCAAGGTCAGCTGCCAGACGGACCAACTCCAACCCCTTGCTCTGCCAAGACCAGGATGTTTTGCATGCTGCAGCTTTTACATGGAATCTTCAGGATGTGATGGGATCAGGCAGAGGCCCTTTTAGTGTAGTGTGCCCGCTGGATCCCCAAGACCCATCTCAGTATAAGCATCATGCTTATAAAGAAAACACGGTAAGTTTTCTTCTGCTTTTTTTTGAGGCCTTGGGTGCTGCTGCTCTCCCCTCAAGGTGAAGACTTGAATATCTGCCTTGCAACTGTGCTTTTTGTATGGTGGAAATCTCATGAGATCCTCCATAAACTCCTCTTTCTACCCAGCAGGTGAACCCGTAGTTTTGGCAGGGAAGGGGTGAACCAGGCTAATTTACTTTCTCTTGCTCTATCGGAAAAGAGAGTGAATCCTAAAGGAGTCTGATCCAAGTGTTAGATGAGATGAGCCAGCATGGACAAGTTTGCCAGGTCTGATGGAAGTGTGGTCTGATGTGTCAAATGAATTTTAGGGTCTCAGTGATGTGACAGCTTGCTAATGACTCTGCGCTTCAGGAAGCTTTGACTGATCCCTCTGGGAGCTGGCAGAAAAAAACTGCAGGAGAACTTTTTTTTTAGAAACATTTTTGTCAAAATCAAAACATTGAATGGAAACCTGTCTCTCCAGCATAATTTTGAACTGGAATGTGTCAAAACAAGTGCTTTTATTTTGACTGGAATTAGGCAATCGTAATTTTTACTTTATGTTGCAATAAGGAAGCAACACTTTTGCCATGTTTTTATTTATGTCTCTGTAATTTTGATAATTATCTGGAATGAGGAACTACATGCTTCCAAAGAGAATTCTTGGCATTGCTATTCAGACATTCTCAATTTCTTGTTCACGATGAAGCAGATGTGGATGTTCAGCTGGAACTGCCCACCAGTAGAACTCCAGTGGTTCAGATCCTCACCGCTGGCCCTGCTGTGTTGTCTTTAGCTGCAGTCTTGTGCAGGTGTTCGGAGGGGCCACCTCACAGTCTGCATTAGGCTGCTCAGCGTATTTAATCGTGGTGTAACTGGAACCAAAACCCAAAAGTTACTGTAAGTGGAATGTATTATTTGTCTTCTGGACAACCAAAGGCTAATCTGAAGGCAGAAGGTCAAAACAGCAGGCAGAGGAGGGCACTTGTGCCTGCAAAAAAAAGTCAAGCAATGACCCCCGACATCTCGGTGCAGCAGCTTTATCCTCTAGGTAGTGGGAGTTGGGGCAGATCCCTTGGGATCACCCACCCATGCAAATAGCTCTGAGCAGCAGGACACAGCCTGGGTGTTCACTTCAGACACCCCATCTCTTTACAGACTGGGCTGGTAATTTTTCCATCTGCTTTGAAGTTCCCACCTGGAGGAAAGAGCAGCAGAAGTGAAATGACGTGAGGGGAAAGCAGGAAAGAATGAAAGGAAAAGAAAGTGTTATCCTCCCTCCAGCTACTAAACAGCTCCTTGGGCAAAGGGGGCAGTCAGCATGTTGCACCCCGTGTCACTTGGGTCCCTGCTGATGGGAGCAGTATCAGCTGTGAAAATCGATTTCTGTTTCTGAACTGGAACCATGCAGAAACCCTCTGGCCCCTCTGAGACAGTGCTAACACCTCTGTCTTCATGAACACCTCTTCCTGGCAGATGAGTCAGGGAGCTGGAGATATCCAATGAGCCTAGCAGAGAAAGGATGCCCTGCTGCTTGCCTGCTTGTTTTGTGCTCTGCTTTCAGTCATTTTAGGCCCCAGAATTTCAAAACCATGTGAATAAATCATGGTCCTGTCATGTATTGAACTGTGCTGCCCACAAGGAGCAGAGCATGACTGAGTTTGATCAAAAAAAGCTGGTCCTTGTTTGTGTTCCTGTGTATTGAACGGCTCTGTTTTGGAGGACACAGACTCGCCTGGGCTTCGGAGGGCAGGATGCTCCAGTGGCCGTGCTGCCCACAGGGTTCGAGATGGCATTTCCTCCTGGTTTTCTTGCCTGCAGGCTGAAAATAGCTTTGGGGTTTTCTTTTTTGCGTGTTTGCCCCTAGGCTAATAGTGATTCTTGTCTTCTCTTAATTGCTTTTTAAAGCCTGCAAAGCTCCATGTCTACCCCAGATAGCACTGAGCTCCATGATGCACTTTTCATTTTCCCAAATACCTTTTCAATTAAATTGGAGCACAGTGCTCTATTTTCTAGAGCTATCTGTCTTGGCAAGTTTATTTTTTTCTGCTAGGCAGATGTTATCATGTTTATCACTGGCAGAATCTGGTGAGTTTTCCACAGGCTTTGGGATTTGGAAGGAAATTTTCTTTTAGTAGGCAGAGAGCTGCTCACACAAAGGTTGCTAAGGCTGGCTGCTGTGGGTTAAGGATGTGCTTGCCTGTTCGAGGAGGGTTTGTTGCAGGGCTTAGCGAGGAAAATGTGTCTGTGGTATAAGGGAATTAGGCCTTTTCTGCCTCTGAACTCTGAAAATCTGTGTGGGACAAAAAAGGACTTTTTTTCTGTCAAAATTTATGGCTTGTAATTTGGTTAAAAGGGTAGGCTTACCCCTGTGAATTTGAGAAACGGGCCACTGTTTGGCTCCATCACAGGCACCTGCTATACTGGTGACCTCTTCTGCTCAACATGGAAAACTTGCTGTCTGCAACACCTTTTGGCTTGACAGGGCCTTTGCTGTGGTGTGCTGTCTCCGATCCCCCACCCTGCTCTGACATGTGGTGGTCGAGCACCCGTCCTGCCCCAGCACAAGCAGCATTGCTTTGAAA
Organism: Tapera naevia; assembly: GCA_033556795.1. Taxonomy (NCBI): domain Eukaryota; kingdom Metazoa; phylum Chordata; class Aves; order Cuculiformes; family Neomorphidae; genus Tapera; species Tapera naevia. Next base: position 2,642,630 of record JAUMJJ010000220.1, read on the forward strand.
ACCCAAACCCAGATCACGCTGTCGGAGAGATGAAGGTCAGCAGAGTGTCTGTGTGGAAATGACCCTTTCTTCTTCTGAAGGCAGTGAGCATCTGAGTCACATTTGCTTTTGCTGGAGGAAAAAACATCGAGGCAGTTTTCACTACTTTTACCAGTGTTTCCTCTGCAGAATCAGCTCTGCTCTGGGAGGGCAGAGCAGCAAATCAAGAGCACAGTGAGCTTCCCCCTGATGAGGGCTGTCTGTGTGTCCTCTTTGACTTTGTGCCTATGCCTTGAGCTGCAGCTGGCCGATCCCTTTACATAGAGGGGTTGTGGAGGTGTTCACACGAGCAGCATTTGGCCTGCGTAAATTTTATGGCTGGTGGTGATGACTGAGCCAAAGAGAGTGGATTTGATCTCTCCAAGTGAGTTCATGGGCATTTTCTCTTGGCAGAGGGGTATAAAGAGTCATTTTTGACATGTGAATTGAGCGGACTTGTTGCTGTCATTGAGCAAATGGAGGCGGTGCCCCAACAACAAAGCTTTGGAAACGCAGCCTTTAAGAACTCCGACAGCATGTGACAGCTCTGGGTGTTCCTCTGCTGAATTAACTCACCTGATGGAGCCAATGCAGCAATCAGTTGGGAACTGAGAGGTGGTGCCCAGTGAGGGGGGAAACCAGCAGCATGAGAGCATAGAGGGACCAAATTTAAGTGCCGATGGCACGAGCACCCATGGAAAGAGCTGTAACTCCAAATCCTGCTTTGGTGCAGGATGCATGGAGGTCAGTGCACACCTCCAGAGAGGGAGGCTGACAAGGAGTTGGTATTCTCGTCCCCACATTTTAAGGGTGGAACCTGGAATTTTCTCAGTTCAGATGGGGAGCTGGTGTAAGACTTGCTATCTGGGGAAGTCTGTGCTTGGCTCTGACCACATCTGAAGGCATCTCTGGCCTCTGGGGTTCAGGTTGTTTTCATTGCTGTTTTGTGGTTACCTAAGAGGAACTTACATGCTCAACCTGGATGTGTCACACCAATGTTCTGGGACTTGCCCAAAGGAAGGGTTTGCATCTTTGAGACATCTCTTTTTGTCAAAGGCAATTGGATCAGAAATTTTCAGGTTTGTTGAGTTTTGGGTTTGATTTTTTTTTTTGTCACAACAGTTTTGTCTTGAAAAATGTCATTTTGATGAAACAGAAATTGCCCAGGAAATCGTACTGAGTTTGACAATTCTGCTTTGAAGGGAGCTGGGGAGGAACATCTTGAAAGTGCTGGAGCTCCCAGTGATGACATTCTGTGCATGGAAAGGAGTTTTGATTTATTTATTTTTCTCTTTTTTAAAATGATGTTTCAGAATGTACTATTTTGTGGGGAAAAGGGCTGAGTCTGAATGAAATGCCTGGGAAAAGGAAGTAAAATATTTTGACTGATCGAGGCAGTTCTTCAGCATTTCATTTTGCAGTTTTGTTCGCTTTTTGGACAGCATAGGATGATTTAAAAATTGTTGGTTGCTCAGTTCTGCTATCCATACTCACAAATGTGTTTCTAGGGTAAACCAGAGGTATATGAACTGTGGTATTTTTTTTTTGTGGTGATAAATTACCTGGTTTAATAGCTGAAAAAAATTGTTTTAATCCATTGTCCATTATAGAGGACAAAATACCCCAAGTCTCTTCGATTCGCAGAACCATGCAAGAATCTGCCACTGTATGAATTATTCAGGAGCAGTGGTGGAAATGAAGTACCCATTACATTTACAAATATTCCACAAAGAGTTCAGGGCTGAGCAGGAATAGATCAAACAGCATTTATTGTAAAGCCTTGCTGACTATTACTGTAGATGTAATTTCCCGTAGTAATTAACGCGGGATCTGCAATCCAGCTTTGAAAAGGTGATTGAACCTTTTCCTGTGAATTTAGGAATCGTCTGCATTATTACATGGTATAGGTGACTTGGAGAGTTGAGCCTTTGTCTAAATTTAGTCCTAAGTGTGGTGGATGATTAAAGAGGGATTGTTCCTTCGGGCTACTTGGGATTGATGTTTTCTATTAAAAAATGCGTTGCTAAGGATTTGTGAAATATAGAGAACTTCTCGGGTTGCGTGTAACTTATTATGCAGATCTGCTTAAGCTATCAGATAAGTGATGAATGGTTTCTATAAGTTGGATGGGTAGTGTGACCCCAGGGCAAGGGGGGTTTATTATTTCTCTTCCCCTGTGAGAATCAGAGGGAGCTGTTTGTCAAGTCACACAAGTGAGGTGCCCAGAGATCGTGTGTCAAAGGCTGTTCTGTCTGGAGCGGGCACAGCGGGAGTTAATAATGTTCCACCTCCTCAGACTTCTTCATTTCTACTAAATTTCCCTGCCCTTTTCCTTGTTTTTGAACTCCGGTTTCTTCTGGCTTCTGATGGCACAGCTGCCTTGGAGCACTGCCTGCCGGGAAACCTGCCAGCAGTGCTGGGAATGAGCACAAGCACCATCCAACGGTGTCTGACCAGCCTTCTCCCTACCCCACACCAGCACTGAGCTGTGGCAACAAAATCATCCCTTCCTCTCCCATTCCTTTCAGAGCAGCCAGTGCTTTGTTCTTTATCATCTGTCTGTCCTAAGCGCCTCCCCAACCTGTGGAAACAGGCACTGATCAAGATCTTCTGAGGCCAGCGTTGTCCTGCCCTGAGCACAGCCCATCCTTCTCCATCCAGAGCATGGGTTGGGTTGGATTGCTGTGACACCTTCTCCATGGGATGGGAGAACATGGAGGGAGCAATGTCCTGTGTGGGTCTCAGGCTGGTGTTGGAGTGCCCTTGGACAGGGTCAGGTCTGTGTGGGATGTGTGCGGTAGCTGTGTTGTGGCACGGGTTACAATTGTTTACTTCTGGTACTAAAAGAGGCATTGACCTTGGGGTGGAGAACACTTACGCTGTTGGGTTGGGTTTTGAAAAATGAGATGCGGAGTGTGCTCTTGATGGAGTTCAAACATCCCTAGCACCGTACAAACCTAAATCAGGCTTTTAAAAAACAAGACTTTTTCTAATTACTTCCAGAACATTAATTTGCTGTTGGAAATTGGGATTCTGTTGTGTTAAAGCCCATATATATGCTGTAAGAGTCACTGGCTTGAAGAATTATCTGCTTAAGAAAATAGAGTAGGGGAAAAGTTGTTAGACCTGCTCCTAGCTTTGAAATGCGTGAAATCTTTTAAAATCAAAATTTCAGTTGAAGAAAGGGTAACTGTCTTCGAAAGACAGTTCTTACCTTTCAGTTAGTTCTGACTCCTCTTATCTCATTGATGAACAAATTGACAAGAGATAGTGACTTCTCCAGGAATGCTGAATTTCTCAGTGGAGAAAAATGACAGGTCTGCAAAACCGACCCTTTTCTGTAGGAACATATCTGACTGGATGTTTCCCTTTCTCTTTCACGTTGGAAAAATAATAATTACATCAACAGTTTTATTCTTTGAAAAGTGTTTTTCTTTTGTAAACTTGAAAGATTTAACCAATTTAGCAGTATTTCCTCAGTAATAACAGACTTTATAGCAACCACACAGCCTTTCCTTCACTTGGGCTGGCTAGACCCCTCGACAGGACTTTACATCTGAGGGCTTCCAGTGCAACTGCTTTATGTCTCATCAAAGAAAGGATTAAGAGACCTAGGAGATATCGATGTAATTGAGTTAAGGCATGTCTTACTCCACCTAGCACAACAGGCCAGGACGCTCCTATGAAACTCCTTATTTGTGTATTTAACTTAGTCTTGGAATTATAGTAGAGTTTGGATTGCATTTGGCTTTCCCAAGAACATTCTCTTTTCCTAAACACAATATAAATAGCCCAGGACATGCTAAGAAGAGGCGGTCTGGGAATTGGAAAAAAAACGTGCTGGATTTGGGTAGCAGGAGATAATCCTCAGCCTGTACAAAGCACCTTTCATCTTGTTGTATTAGTTTTGCAGGCAGCATACACTTTTCTCTAGCCTGAATTGTGTGTGACAGCATCTCTGTGCCTTGCTACCTACTCCAGCAAAGAATGCAGCAGGTTTTTTAATTACTGTAATCTGCTGTGCGTGATACTGGTGTGTTACAGTGGCGACTGCATCTAGGGGATAAAGCATCTTGGGAGAGAAGTGAGCACCAGGCACAGAGAAGCCCTGCAGAAGCTCTGACACTGCCCACCCCAAAGCAGCCTTGGCTTCGCGAGTAGTTCTCACCTCCTTTCTCAGGGGCTGCTTTGCTCTCCATTCGCCAGGGATGACATCTGCTTTACTGGGCATCAGCGACTTCAGTGCTGTGCTGGCTAATGCTGAAGGACAAGGGAGGCTCTGCTGCCAGGGCTGATAGAAATATGTAATAATTTGGTTTTAATCAGCATTAACAATGCTGAGATTACAAAGTCAGATCCACTTATATTACGGGACCGGGGTAACAAGAAACGATCAGTGGCGTGTTGGTTGAGTTCTTTCTTCCTAACAAAGCACATAGATCATTGGAGTATAGATCATAGATGCAGAGTCAAAGACAGCATGTGTGGCTTCTTTGTGAAACTCGTGTTCCAACATCTTTGTCAACAGGATGAGTCAAATTGTACATATCAGTCTCTGAAGGCTCAGTGTTTCATTTGTTTGCAAAGGAAACTTTGGGTTTGTGTGTATTGAAAATTTGCTTCCATTAAAAGAAAAAAAAAAGCAACTAATAAAATGAGGCAATGTGTTGTTTTCTTAGCTCTGGCAGGGACCTATCTGACTGCACAGGTCGAGTCCCTGTTACTGTTTGTCCCTTAATGGCTTTGACAAGTTTCCAAAATTAAGATGGAGAGGAATGCACAAAGATGCCTTTGGTGTTTGTCCTTCCTTCCCTCCTTCAGGCTCAGCAGTGAGGCATGGACACCGCTCCAGCCCTTCACCTGAGCATGGATTTCCTGTGGGCTTTCCAGGTGCAAATTCCTTTTCCAGAGTGTTGCTGTGAGTTTAGTCTAACAGTTTGGTGCCCATCTGGCTGTGCAGCTGTTTAGACAGATCGTGTTGGTTTTGCTGATTTCTTTCTTTCTTTCTTTGGGGTGGGAGGATGTGGCTGGATGGGCGGCAGTGCTGTAACAGCAAGGGGACAGGGAACCTGCAGCCCTTTCTCCTATGCTCTCTTTTCTTTGATAATCTCTGCAGTTGGAGCCAGCATGGATGTGTTGTTTGGTGGCCATCACAGAGATGGATCTTGCCCCACTGAGCACACCCGAGGCCTCTTACTGAGCACACAAAAGAGCGGGAGCTCAGGAAGACCCCTTGGAGGTACTTCAGGTCCCTTTGTTCTTTTCTAAGGCTGCTCAGACTGTAGTTTCTCTGCAGAAGTGTGTGATGGCCGCAGCTCTCCCTGCGCGCACGCCTTCCTGCTCTCACTCAGCAGCTGGGGCTCTGGCTGTACTCTTCAATAAATGGAAACAAATTAATGGTTTTGCGGGCCAGGGAAGGAGCTTGGGCTCCAGATGTTTGGCCTTTGAAAACCTTTCCTCAATGCCTGTTCTTTAGCTGCAAAACAAAAGTGGACCAGCTGAGGAACCCTGGCCAGCAGCCCCAGCTTGCCACTCCTTGTGCTCTGCTGTTCACAGCCATGCCCTCCGCGAGGGCCCACTCTGTGGCCTAGTTGGGTTCTCGTCAGGTCTGAAGGGTGCTCTGTGCCAGGGAGCTGCAGAGGCATCCCTGGTGCGGGGCCCACTGTTACCCCAGAGCTGGCCAGGCAGCTGGAGTGGTTGGAGCTGCTCTGCAGTCTCTCCCCCATAGAAGCCTCCTCAGGAGCTGCTGCTTTTCCAATTACTGGTACTTTAGGCTGTGCGAGGGGCTGTGCTGTGATCTGCTGAGCGCAGATGAGATCTCTGTTCCCTTCCTCACTTCCACTGCGTTTGTTGCTGCATTGAGAAACTGCCCTGGCTTTCCCTCTTTTGCCCCAGCAGTGGGGCAGCTTTCAGTGGTTTTTGCTCCAGCCTTGGGTTATTAGGAAGGGGGAACAGGTGCTTGTGCCTGGAGGCCTCACAGCTTGCACTGTAAAAATATCCTTGTTGGAGAAATCCTGTCTTTCCACATCTGTTTCTACATTTTTAGAATTTCACAGGCTGCTTTTCTTTATTTACTGCCATATTCTGACTGGCTTTAACAAAGTTATTTTATTTTCTGTAAAGAATGCTGTTTTATTCCTGGGACTTGTCTTTCCTTGGGAAAAATTCCACGTCTGCCAACTGGAATATTCCAAAGCACTGGGCCCACGCTGTCTCCCAGGAGTGGTGACACAGTGATGCACCAGGGTGGTCCCAGCTCTCTGTCTTCCATCCTGCCCCAGCCGTCGGCTCCTCACAAGCGGGGCTGGGCCTGGCCAGTCTGCCCTCTTCTTTCAATAAACAGCAAGGTGTCTCAGCAAGGCACTGAAGTCGATGCTGCGTGTTCAGACTTCAAATCTCTGCCAATAATGCAGATTTAAAGAAAGGGATTATAATGGCACATAACAAATAACAAGGGTTTAAACCATCTTAAGAACACTGCTCAGAAAAAGAGGGATTGTTTGGATAGTGAAGCCTGCAGGTGCAAAGAAAGTCTTTTATTTCATGTAGTTATGCACTTGCAATAAGAAACTCTGCTATGTGATATAGGTTGTTATAATGAACTTATCTGGGTTTTAGATGTACCTCTTGCTCAAATACATGTGGGCTGTGATCACTTTCTGCTTCCTTCAAGGCCATTTAGTCCTGTTCAGGAGCAAAAATAAGGAGGAGCAGATACCAGGGGTGAGAGGCAATGTGGAAATCTGCCCTTCTTTAGTTTCTTCCCATCCTTTCTTCTTGGTTCAGTCCCCAGGAAGGGACCCTCAACAGACCTCACCTCTTCTGATCTACATCCCCCCACAGCATGTGGCCTGCTCGCACCGAGTCTTGTCCTGCCTCCATCACGGGGGAAGGTCCCACCTGATCTGGTTGTGGTGAGCTGCCTCTGTGCACAACCTCAGGGCTCTGTGAAAAGCCATGCCTCTTTGTGTCCCTTCACACAGGGCAGGGCCTGCGTAGTTTGAATCTCAGTGTAAAACAAGACTGTCATATGGGAGACAGAAGTTAGGGTGTCAGAACATGTTAGTGCTGCTTTGAGCACCTGCTTACCTTGTAAATCCCCGTTTGCTCTGAAATCCCACACAGACCTTGGTTTGTATAAAGGGAACTGGCAACAGCAAATGTCGTTTGGTTTGTATTGAACAAAGCTACTTTTTTCCCCTCATGTTCTCAAGTAGTTGCCACATGGGCAAGAGAAGATAGGGAGGACGAATCTTATTTTTAAAATAAGAAAACTGTCTTAAAAACAAAAAGTGAGTACATCTGAGGTATCCAAGTCAGTGTGTGCTTTGCTTTATGTGTTCCCTTTTTACAAGCTGAAGCATCTGAGTTTGTCTCATTTGCCAAATTAAAATGGCAGGCAGCAGAGGTGAAGGGATCATATACAGGTTTAAAACAAACAAACAAAACAAACCAGTTGCGATTTCAGTGCCATTTCCAAGCCAAAGGTAGCCATGCCGTGAACAGCCATTGCTGTGGCGCACTCTGATACCAGCTGGCTTCTGCTGTAAAATGAGGTTTGCTTCCTATGTTTTCGTGCATCCTCTTTGACTGAGTCTGGCTTTTGCTCGCTGGCTTCAAAGACAGGTGATTTTTTTCTGCCTCTCCTATGCTAAATTCAGCTCCTGCAGGTTGATCTCTTCCTATTTTTAGGTGTATGTGCACTGAGGTCTAGGTCAGCTCCTCCATCATAAGTTACATGTGCCTTCTCGTCGTACTGGGCTGCCCCATTGCAGGGGTACCTGCAAGCTGCAGCTGTGGCACTGTCCCAGAGGCGCCCAGTTCTGGATGAAAGTGGCCCAGCTGCCTGCATGGATTAGACAGAAGAAAATGTGATTTGCCATCCTTGTAGATCTTCTGACACACAGTTCACAAAGGGCAGGGTGTCAAAATGCTTTGACTTGAAATGAGAGGGAAAAAAAGCTAGAAAATGTGTCATAATGAAAAGGACTCAGGTGAAGAGGGAAAATGCATTAGAAATGCTGCAGGGTTCTGCGCTGCTCTGGTTACTAGCTTGTCTTGAGGAAACTGAGAAGTTGCTACATACTCTAAAATACCCAAAAGGACAACTTTCTTCTGTAATTCTACTTTTTGAAGTGTATCTATTTCACTGAGTGTGAAAATAATATTTGTGCCATGCACGGAGTGACTCAGGAGAATTCCCAAGCAGACCTGTGTACAAGAGCCATTTTTGAGCAGGGCTAAAACTTGCCGTCCCAAGTCCATGACAACTTTCTAAATAAAAATAAAACACATTGCGTACGATGTATACAATGTGTGTGCATGATATAATTGAAAAGCAGCTGCCTCTGTGCAGGAGATGGCACAATCCATTGTATGTTGGAGGTCCTCCCTGAAGGAAGAGGCTGAACAAGGCACCGCCCTCGCAGGGCCTCCTAGGGCTCCATGTGGTGTAGGAAAATGTTCAGGGACTTGGGAAATGTTGGGGAGTGCCTTATGCCTCATCAGCTCAGACACACTCAGCACAAGGCATTTCCAAGGGTGTCCAGATTGTGGTGATGACTTGTCCCCAGAAATGGAGGTCCAGGAACAGAACTATAATCAATAAAGGGCACATTGAATACCCATCTCCTCCTTTCTCTCTGCTTTTCTTACTCTTGTGTAGTGCTGACAGGCTACTTAGAGCTTCCAAGTTTCAGGTGACAGCTAACCTTGCCCAGACAAGTGGTCATTTTCATGTGTTGCTGTTGAGTGGCCTGGGTGCCCGTCTTGAGCAGGCGATATAGGGGAGGGGATGAAAGACTCCCTCAGCTAATTCCCCGCTGCTTTACTCCCAGCCTTCCTTCCTGGTTAGGCTTCTCTTTTTTTCCCCAAAGCTGTCCTTTTTCTTGCAGAAAAGCTGTTGCACTGGCAGGAGATCTCTCCAAGCATTCTGAGGATTGTCATCACTCTGTGTTCTACCCAGGGAGTTTTTGGCCATTGTTAGCTGGATTCACAGTTCAGCTTGTCTTCATCACCATCCAAAACAGGGAGCTAAATACAGAAGTGCAGCTCCTCTATTAATATCTTCCGCGCTGTGGTAGGACAGAGCTGCCAGGTGCTATATTTTGAGCATAGGGAGGGGAGACTATTGTTCCGTTAAGCTTGAAGCGAAAGCACAGAGAGAAGCCAGATTACTTGGGAGAGCTGAAAAATCAGCTTTGGTTTCCTAAGTCTCAATCCCATCTTTGATCCATCAGGCTATGCTGTCTGTTGTTTTGAAATTGCTCACTTCCATGTGGGCTGAATCTGCACCCCCCTGCAATAAAATGTGAAACTCTTGATGTCTGACTCCAAACTTTCGCTGCCTCAGGCCTCTCCTTAGGGTGCTTTCTATTCTGGCAGCCAGAGCCACTGGTTTTTAATTTTTTGCACGCATTTTATACCTGTCAGAGAATTCAATTGACTGCCTGCTGTCAGACTCATGCTCCAAGGGCAAATATCCTAATTACTGTCGGGCTTCATGGAAATGTCTAAATCACAGATTTATTTGCTGATTACCTGGCCAATCCTCTTCCTTATCTCTGCTGTTTGTATCTTATTGGATCTGGATTGGTTTAAATTTGATGGCATTGTTCTGTTCCAGGAAAAGGCAGCTAATTGGTCACAGGTTCTCACTTGGTGTGAATTGCGCTGGACACGGGCCCGGTTCATTCTGGGGTGAATGGCCACAAGTTTCTTAATGAGTACCCGAAACAAAGAAACTCTTGGAGATACAGAACATGGCCTTCATACCCTTAGCAGCCACTCCTCTCATGGACTTCCAGTCTGCTGGTGTAGGCTGGACTGTGTAGTTGTAGCAGCCACACTTTGCCGCACAGAAGAGCTCATGTCTCTAGCAACACTGGGGACTCTGCCTTCTGACGTGGACAGTGGATGCTCAGACTGAATGGGCTTCCCCCATTAGCAGAGACTTTGGTCTGTTGACTGCAGCTCACAAAGGTGTCAGGAAGGGATCAGAGAAGGCATCACCTGGACAAATGAGGCCAGACTTAGTCCTTTAAAGAAGAGTGAGGGTGGTGTAGCCATGAGAACAGCTCCTAATGACATCTTATAGCTGGCTGAGAAATTACCTTTTCTATTCCTTAGTAAGATTAGAATCAAACAAACAGAAGAACACCCCAAGCATTAACAGTCATAATCCTGAATTCACTGTGAGAGCACATTCTGATTTGAACATGCTGGAATAATACCAGAACTTTTTTTAGGTTAGTAATTAATAGCATGTTTTTAATTAGAAATTGCTGTTGCATCCACATGGGCTTCTAGCACATTGCATCTTATTAAAGCTGTAATTGGAAAGTGTTATTTATTTGTTTCTTTTGTTAATGTTCATATTCCTGGCTCCTGAGGTCACTAGAGCTGCAGAAGAAGCTTCTTTAAAATGAAATGCAGCAAACTCCCAATTGTAAACATTCCTGTATGATGGTAATTGTTCTTGTTCCTTTGTGTTCGGGGTTGGTATTTGGAGATGTGGGGAATATTTATGTGATGTCTTTGCTCATGGTTGAGCCTTTGAAGCGGCATAGATTCAGCTGCTCACTGGGTACTTCACGAGTCCGTGGTTACCCTTGCTTCTCTCCCATGGAGACTTGGGTGGGTTGTGCTGCACTGGCTATCAGATTGCAGCATAGAAATAAGCGAGATGATGTTTCCAGGATGGAAGTATTTAAAGGACTCCCAGAAGCTGTTGCAACAGCAAACCTTGTCCTCTGCTGCAGCTGAGAGTGCTGCTGAATGGGTCTGAGCTCAGCTGCATCCCCACTTCCTGATGAGAGATGCTTAGAACTTGCTCATTCCTATAAACCTGGTGGGAAGATTTCCGGTGCTCATTAGCTCCACTGTTCCTTCTGGCCCTTCTGTGTTCCCTCCTTTTACTTCAGTCACTGGAGGTGAGCCCGGATGAACTGTGGAGGCTTGTTGCTGGGAAAGCTCTGCCTCGTGACCAGCTCTTATGGACAGCACTTGTGCTGTCTGCAAGGAGCTGGACAGGCTGGGAAGAATGGCTTGTGTGGCTCAGAGCAACTGCTGAGCTCAGCCCTGAATATCAGGTAGACATGTCATGACAACTACGGTGAGGAATGAAGCTGGAGACCTCCATAGGCTTTGTAAAACTTTGGAGAAGTAAATCAGCGTAAGCATAGCTTGAGCAGTCGCATCTGAACTGAAAGGGAAGAGAAAACAAAGGCAAAAATGCTTCCTGAAAACAGCAGGAGTGGTAAGTCCTAGAGTTGGCATTATAAACACAGCTTCCCGAGGCCACTCACCTTTCTAGACATCACGGGACAGGATGCAGCTCAGAAGTGAAAAAGACATCTCAAGTTTCAGCAGCCTAGCCAGAAGTCCGCAAGGCAATGAATCCAGGTACGAGTCCTTGCTGCTTGGTGCTGAGCAAAGCGTATGTGAGAGGCCTTCCCCAGTGGAGGTGAATTCCAGCTGGCAGGGGTTTACATTCGTTTTGTGTGGCACCTTGAATCAGCTGCCAAGAGCAGCACGAAGTCTGAGATGGCAAAGTCCATGTTGCCTGTCTGAATAGATTTCTTCCCTTTGGGGAGTTAGTGCCCAAACAAGACAGTGGTCCTGCTGCAGGTGAAGGCAGCTGTGATGGTGAAGATCCAGAGGGCTCTGGGAAGGTCTCAGCAAGGGGGAGGACAGTCCTCCAGGGAGCAATGGGCTGGAAGCTCCCTTAGGTCGGTTCAGTAAAGGCCTGAAGAAGACCTAACAGAGATCATCAGGAAGAGCAGGTGCTCTTGCAGTTACAAACAACATTGCATTTTGTTCCACTAGTTCCATTCACTTCATTATCTGCTGAGAGAATTGGCTCAGAAATCCTTTGTTGTGTAAGAGATAAATGAGATAATCTAAGGACCCTTTGTAGCCTTCTAATCAAAAGTCTGTATGGAAGCTGACACCTAAAATCCGCCCTCATTAGATGGTTGAGAAATTCCCAGTTGCAGGCCACCTGATTTGCCTGTAAATATTCAAGGAGTTGACATAATCTCCACAGATGTGAAAAGCCAGCATGTCAAAGCGACAGCAAAACCTTTGTCACGCATTCAAATAATCTCTTGAACACCAGGACTTGGGCTGATTAGAAGAGAAAACCAAAGTAATTTTAGGAAGAGTTGGGGTAGAGGAGAGAAGGAAGTAAATTCAAACAAGAAAAAGCAATTACAGGCTTAAAAGGAATAATAAGCATCAATTAGCAGCAAGTATATCTGCCTACAATGAAAGGATTTTCAAGTACATACACAGTGGAACAGAGAAAGAGAGAAGACAGCTCCGTCAATGAATTACAGCAGGGAATCCAAGATAAAGGGGAGCAAATGCTGCGGAGATATTAAACAATAACTTAGCATCAGTCTTTCAGAAATTAAAAAGGTAGAAGTTGCCCTGGGTTGAGGAGCTTTCCAAAGTGACTAGATAAGACTGTGGATATCAGCTGATATTGCTGCCTGGTTGATTTGCTGCTGAGAGCCTTGGAATTTGGGCAAACACCAGCTTTCCACAGAGCGCCGCAGAGGCCACAGGGCACTGGCAGGGCACTGAGAGCCATGGGTTACTCAGGAGATATGTAACGTAGTGCCTGCTCTGCGCTAGTGTTGCTTGGCCGCCTGTCAGCATGTCTGTTATTGCCTCCTGTGGAAAGGGGAAGGAGCAAAGGTTCAGTTTTGTCCATCTGCCTCTTGCTGCCTGTAGTCCTTGGTGAATGATGGAGCTTCCCATTCCCTTATCCAGGATTTTACACTCGGTTGTGCTCAGTGGGGAGCTAAGTGATGGACAGCTGTGCTGAGGAGTCCAAACTTGGCATCTGGTATGAAAGCAGAGTGATGACAGGATGCAGTTGGCTTCGCTTCTTAGCTGTGGCCCTGTTCCTAGAGCAGGCCACTTATTGGATCACAGCAGTTACTCTGTGGAGCATAGCTAATCCTTTTCTGTCTTGCTTCTTCTGTCCTGCTCCAGAATAATGGAGAATGGGGATGGACCCAGGATTGCAAGGAGCTGTTTTCTGTCTGGGGCACTGATTTTTTAACCTTTGCTTAGGAAGATCTTGCCCAGCCCCTTTTCCCGAATAGCAGCGACTGGCAGAGATCAAATACATCTTCCACTTTCATCCCATCTCTTCTTAGCAAAGACACATCAGAAGCTGTAGCACTGCCCTAGAAGTGATCTCAGTGTAACAGAGCAGGGATGTGAGAACTACTAGCAAGTCAGTTAATTTTGGCAGCCCAACTGCATAGTGTAGTTCTGGTCTTCCCATTTCCTGAAGGATCTAGGATAACTGGGAGAGGTTCAGAGGGGGATGACAAAAGGGATCAGCAGTCTGCAATAGCCTGTGTGCAAAGGGTGAGTAGGAAGCCATGAGAGACAGTGAAAGTGAACATGAGTCACCCTGTCCAATGCACTACAGTGTTTTCTGTGACCTCAGTGCTGACATGGTCCAGCTAAGCATTGCATGGAGCTGGAAAACATTGGTATTATTGCTAACCAGGAGCTCTTTCAAGAGTAGGAACAAGTGAAGGAATACCACTGATACCTCAGTTGGTAGATGAGCAATATAAACCTTTGTCCCCTCCTTCCCCAAGGTTCAGGGTCTCTACAGCAATCCAGAATTAGGCAAAGAAAGCAATTAGCAACATAGATTCTTCATGCTTTTTCTGTAACTACCTGGAAAATTTGAAAAGTCATATTGTGAGCTGACTCGTTGTGATGTGAACAGTGAGCAGCTCACTTGAAATCGATAGCCTTACCCAGATTTGTGCCAGTTTGATTTGTAGCTGCTGGCATCTCTTGCCTGTGTTTTCAGGAGGCATTTGCACTCTCCCTTCTGCAAACAGTCTCAGCAGCAGCGCTGAAGGCCATGTCAGAGTAGGTGTGAGGCTGGGTCTCATTAGGATCTCTGCAAATGCCAAGTGAGCCATTCTGACAACGGTTCTTTGCTTTCCCCCCAGTCATCTCAAAGGCAAAGTCAGAGCAGATGGGGTGAACAGAAAGGCTCACGCCTTCTGTTGGAATTGCTCCTCTGCAAAGTATGGAGGGTCTGATCCTGCCTAATCCTGCAGAGGCAAAAATGCCTTAAAAGCAGGAAACACTCATTTTGTGACATGTGGAAAGGATTTACTCACCCTACACCTACTGCTTCCTCTGGGACAAGACCTGGGCAGGTTTGTAGCTAGAGCGAGCTTTCTCTGGGAGCGACCACTGACACCAGTGAGCTGCGGGGATCTGCATTGACATCCAGGGGTGAATCTGGAGCAACTTTTCTGTGCTAAAGGCTTGCTCTTGTGATGGCAAATGTGCTGAGGTGGCAGAAGGGCCTGGCAGGATGACAGTGGGAGGAGCTCTCTGGGGGAGAGGAAGATGGGGAAGGAATGCTTCAGTCAACTAATTCAAAGCTGTCTTTTTAATTAAAAAAAAAAAAGAGTGAAGAGAGAACGAGATGAAAGTCAAAGACAAGAAAAATCTGCTTAAGGCTGACAGACCTATCATGCAAATAAGGATTTAAAGTGGAAAATTAAAAAAATTAGCAATACAGAGAACAGAAGCAAAAAAAAGTAGCCAGCATAAAAATTGAGTTGCTGAGTCAGTTCTGGAAAGAGTTCAGAAGAGAGAACTTCTCTTTTTCCCCCCCGATAGATCTTCTCCTGTAAATAATAGATGAAATAGGAACCAATAACACAACTGTACTGGAGTTTGTGAATGCTGAGTGTGCTTTCCCTCATTAAAATTATTTTTAAAAAGACATGGGTAAATCCCCCTGCCCCAGCATCTGGAAGTTCCAGAGTGCCTTGCAGGGAGCAGGGCGGAACCCATAGGACTGAAGTCCTTGTACTCCGTGGCTGGTACAACCTCTACACTGAGTGTGTTGAAGCACATCTCAGGGTGAGGTGGAGTGGGAGTGATCTGTAGCATCGATCCCAACACAACCCAGGAAAAGTCAGCAGAAGTCTAGTCTCCTGCTTGGAGCCGTAAGTCTGAGTTTGGCAGCCAGCGGCTTGGAGAGTTGCTGGTTTGTTGTGTTTGTACAGCTCTGTGAGGCACCCAACCACTATCTGTGTCTTCTAGGCACTATTGCAGACCAGCAACGTGGCCCAGCCGAGAAGGCCCTGACCCCACAGCACCCCGAGGGGCAGGCAGGAGATGAATCTTGCTTCATGTCCTCAGGGCTGACTTCTTCCACACACTGTGCCCCAGTGCTCCTCTTTTCAGCCAAAAGCACATTGGCTCCAGCCTAAGGAGATGAGGCTGGCCTTGGTCCTAGCTGTGTTGTGACCTCTGGGGAATTGTCCTGAGAGACACCATGAAGGCTGGGAGGTTTTCCATCATCTGTTGCCTCTTGCTTCTGGTGACAGAGTACTGAAACTGTGCTGTAAAGCCCAATTCTACCCTCTTTCTTCCTCCTGGAAGTCTATAGCAACCACCCTAAAAGCTGTCAGCCTTGCACAAAGCATGCACTGCAGGAGACACGCAAATCCTCCGAGAAGCCGATCTGGCAGCAGCATTAATAACCAGCTGTGTGTAGCCACTGAGTAGGTGGAGGAAGCCTCACAGATTCACAGTTTGCTGTGCTAGTAGAAATGTCACATAAAACCACCTCACCATCTGGCCAATGCCGCCTTTTCACACCCCTTCTCCTACCTGTCTCCAGGTGCGATAACCAAGGTGCTGAGGATGGCATTTGTGGCCTTCAGTATTGAGAAAGATGTCATATTGCTCAGTCGTGCTCTGAAGCCATCCAGCAGAGGGACTGTGGCAAACTCCTGTTCCTGATTGGGCTTAGTGCCATCTGAGGGCTTGCTCTGTTGCGGCCAGTTGGCTGGAAGATTCTGCTCCAGCCTGCCAGATAATGAGCCAACCTTGGTTATTGGTGTCTTCATTCCCTTTGGGCTGGCTGTGGTGAAGTGATGTTCCTGGGCATGGAGCCCTTCGTCACTTAGGAAATTCCAACTAAAGGATGCTGTAATGTCTCTCATGAGCAACACAAGCTGCTTGGAGTTCATCGGCTCTCTATCTCACTCTCTCCCCCTCTGATTTCCAGGCTGAATTCTGATGCAATTTAGGCCTAACAATCTTTGGAATGGTGACTGAGATCAGCTTATGGTTTGGAGCATCCTTGTAGGTAGCGTGTGGCTTCTGGGACTCTGTAGTGACAAGGTAGGGGAAACAAAGGGAAAATACACATGGGCAGCCCTGACGGTGAGAGCTGGGCGCAAGGGAGCGCAGTGCTGTTCCTCCACGTGTCTGTGTTTTACCTTTCTGAAGTAGCTGATGGGGACAGGGATTTTGTGTACACAACCCACTTGCTTGTCAGGATAAAGGAAGCATACATGAACCCCAAAAGTACTCCTTCGTGCTGGAACGGCCTGGAAGTGGCTCTGGATACCTCCTGTCCTACAGGACTAATGGCAGCTGGAGCAACCATGGTGCCTTAACGAACAGCAATGCCTGGTTGGGTCCATAGAAAGAAACTAGTGCCCTCGCAGACTTTCCCTCTAATATAAATCACCTATTTTTCTTTAAATGAAAAAAATGCCCCAGAATATTATATTTTAACCATTTGCCTTTTGAGAGACAAATCTGAGTGGAAAAACAATCCGTCGACATGAGCTCTATTGCGGAAACAGGCCATCCACGACTGTTTGTTATTCCCAGGATGTCCTGTTTGTGTCCAAGTACCACGAGTTAGTGGTGTAGCACTGGGGTATGGGGAGGGTGAATCCATCGCAAATGTAATTTTCTTCCTCCTCTGTCTGTGCAGTAAAGACAACTCACTTTAATCTTTCCTTTCCAAGCGCAAATTAATCTTCTGATGAAAACAATGACAATATTTGGCCTGGCATGGTGGGTGGTTACTCATGCAAATGAGATGTGTCTCCGTTCTATGTTTCCTCCATCAGCAGAGGACAGGACTGAGCCCCCCCATCTCAGACTGCGGGCCAATGTCAAGGCAATGACATGAAGGAACTGACTCTGCCTTGTGCGGAGACACCGTTGGACAGGTCTGAGACCAACAGCTTAATTCCAAGTGGCTGGGCAATTAGCAGAGCACTTTGTTACAGCACTAACATCAGCTGCAGACTATCTGCTTTGATAAAACCCTGAGCATTAGAAGACCTTAAATCCAAAGAAGCAAAGACGGAAGCAATAAAGTGAGAGCTAGGTACTGCTCGGGTAATTAAGTGAGCTTCAGAAAGAAGAGATGATTGTTGGGTCAGAGGCCCCGAGGGAGGAGCAACAGGATTCTCTCTGAAGAAGCAGGTGGTGGAGTCCTGACACTTAAGGATTCAGTAACAGGGTGAGTTTCGGGCTGCCAGGGAAGCTGGCCACAAACACAGGCATTGCAAGGAACAGCAAAACCAGCTCTTACTGTTGGTAACCTTGACCAGTTGGCATTTCCCAGTTTCTTGCATTGAATGCACCCAGTTCCCACCTGTGAGTTCCTGCCCTGCTCTGCCTGCTCAGCCTGAGCAACCTGAACCTCTCTCCAGCAGCCCACAGGACCTTGGTGCCTTTGGTCTTCTCCCAGAGACAGCCAGTCTTCCTCCTCCAGGGAATGTTTTTTTGAAATGCTTCTGTCTCCTCTGCAGCACATGGGGCTTGATGAAGCTTTTTCACCTCTCCTGTGCTCTAATATTAACCACACCTTCTACAGTGACTCCATGGTTTTCTGCCCTGGTTTCCAGTATATGCTAGTGGCCTTCCATCCAGATCATTTCATGGGCACAGCATGATCCAGCAGGATCAGGTGTGTTCAATCTCTAAATGTATCACGTTTTCATTGCCTATAAACCTGGTGAACGTGATCTCCTTTGGGCCTATGGCTTCAACACGGAAAAAGCTTTGATATAGATCCAGCCTGTGACAAGTGGCTAGTCCCAGATTGGGGTAATCATTTAGTTAGTAAACACCTATTGGAGGTTAGATTAAACTATGATGCCTTCCTTTACTGATCTGTCATTGTTTCTTATTTAGTAGCTGCATTCAGGAGTAGTCACTCATGATTGCTTATGATGTTTTAATTGTCTTTGAACTGTTGTTTCACAGCTTAGTTTGAAACCTGGGTAAAGTGATGCATATTGTGATCCTGAGAAGCAAAGCTTCTAGTTGGTGTCTGGGTGCTTAACCGTGATGCAGGGTTATCTGCTCTTCCTTTTGACCATTTAATTGCTGGTAATAGTCAAACTCAGTTTTCCAGTTGCCGAGACTGGAGTCCTTCATCTTGTTAGGAGAAATGAGAAGTTACCAGGAAAAAGCTCTGCCATTAATGTCCGAGGAATAAGGCTAACTGACTGCTATTAATCTTAATGCAAACCATACGTTCAGGCTGAAGTATTATCGTCTTTAATGGAGTGATGCAGTTAAAGCAAGCTTCAACTGGCCTCAGGGTGAGGATGTTTCGGTTTCGTTGAGCTGTTTTTGATCAGGCAAGGGACACGTCTTTAGTTTGATAATTGTGAGTTCTGCAGAAAGTGATGCTGCAGGCGAGCCTCAAGGAGTGGTTGGGGTTGCGTGTGTGTATGTTATGGATGGCTTGTGTCCCTGTGGAAGAGAACTGGCTGGACTCTGCATCAAGCGCCCTGAGCATCTTTGCTGGATCAGGATTTCTGCTCTCACAGGCCTTTCCCCTTGCTCTGCACAGACAGTGTCTCAGCTGTGGCAGCAGAAGTGGTGGTTTCATGACGTTCCTTATAGTCCCTGTCACACAGGGGTGTTTCTAGCCTTGATGCTTTGCTGAAGGGACTCAGCATTCACCGTTTTACTTAGAACAGCTTGTCTGGTGTTCCTTGTTTAAACAGGCCCCTTCTCCCCGCAGGAGGGTAATAACTAACTAGAGAAACAAGGGATCCCTTTGAGCAGCCCTGTCTGCATGCGAGGAATAAAATCAATCTGTGCAAATCCCAGCTGAAGCATGGAAGAGAGGATCTAAATTTAGCGTCAGCCTGCCTGGGGCTCCTGAGGTTTGTGGCTGCCGGGGCAGTTGCTCACAGTATCGTCTACCTTTGAAGTTCAATCTGCATCCAAAGGCTGCAGGCAGCACTGGAGAGCAACACACTTGCTCTGTTATGTTTCCATGTGCCTCTCTTAAGTCTTTGGGACTCATGGATCCATGCGGTGTTTTTGGTGGTTATTCAAAAAAAAGAAAAGCTGTTCTACATACCTGGGAAGAGCAAGAGTCTGTGCCCCACAGGGCTGACAGTCTACACAGGAAAGCCAAACAAGGGCCTTGATGAACAAAGCTCTTCATATCATTACTTCACAGCTGGGAAATGGGAGCTCGGTGAGGTGAAATGATTTGCCTGTGGTTGTCCGGGAAGTGGGAAGGCCAGGTATGGAGCTGGGTCCGAGTTCAAAACCGGTTTCTTTCTGTAGCGCCAGACAAAGCAGGTGATTTTGCAGTGATCCGTTGTTTTGCCCTTGGCATTCTCCAGCAGAAGAATCTCTTGAGTTAGCATCTCTGCTGAAAACAGATGTGGTACGGCCACTGCTTGTGACTGAGAAATTTTGGGTCTTTGTGAGAAGAAAATAAACGTACACTTCATTCAGGCACTTCTTGTTACCTTTTCCCACAGGCAATTTGTAGATGCCACGTTTAGGGCTGAAAGCAAACTAGAAACTATAATATGTCATCACTGCAAATTGTAGGAGAATACACTTACTGGGGCTGATAAAAGCTTGCTTGGGCTCACATTTTTGAAAGCCAGCAGCACTGAAGATTGAGTTGCTGGAGAAGAGGAACAGAATGGTCATGACCGAAGGAAATTTCTCTTGCTTGGTGATGATGGAATGGCTCTCCTTGTGGATGTGTTCGATTTGGTGCGATCAGTGCCAAACCCAGCATGTTGCACCCAGCGTGAAGACGGAACTCCTGCCTGTTGTGTTCAGTGAGTGCAGTGTTTGCACATTGTGAAGCTCTCATACCCTGATGCTCAGAGTGTGGTGGAAAGGACTGATATGGAAGAAGGAGAAGCAGAAAGGAAAAGGACTGTGAGTGATCTACTTGCCTGTTAAATGTTCTCTGGAAGGGGTGACTGGTCATGTTGCTCCTTCCCATCTAAACAGAAACACACAGCCTCTTTGACAGGGAATTGAGCAGAAACTGAAGGGGATTATGGGGTGTTACAATATCTCACTTCTAAAAAGTTAATGTATTAGTAACGTGTGAGTCTAGACACGTATTGCAAGACTGATTTAGGATCTTAAAGAGGATTCTGCCTTTCATTCTGGCTTTTATTAAAAGCTTTGTAGTACGTCTTTAAAGAGCCACTAAAGCCACGCTGAAAACATAAAGGAGAGAAGAATAGAAGAAGAAAGGTTTTAAAGTGGATTTCTTCCCTCTTTTTCTGTCTTACCTACCCAAAGTGTAAGCCTATCTGCATAAAAACATGTTCATTTTTTTCCTCTAAAAATAACAATTACTTTTCCCCTTTACTTTCTTCCCTTGAAAGCAGTTGGCCAGTGGGCGAGACTGTGCAGGAGGAGAATGCCTCAGGTCTGAAAGTTCATCCAGACTTCATCTAGCTGCAGGCTGGTTGAGATAGGAACAAGCACTATTACACTGCCCGTGGCATTTGGGACAGGGTAATTGGTCCTCAGTAGGAGCTGGTGTAGCTTAAAAGAAATTGAGAAAGAGATGCTGGACAAAGGAGCTGTTTACATCTATTGACTGTGTAGGTTTTAACTGTGGGTTTGCATACGTATGCCTGTACACGCATAGTGGTTTCTGCAAAACCTCAGAGAATACTGTAGTTTGTTTGAGCAGGTCCTACCGAGTTCCTGCTGTATTTCACCTCTAATTTGGAATGAAACATAGTGTGGCACACTGCTTTTGGGACACTTGAGGTGTCCTTCTGCAGACAACCATCCTGAGCTTGCTGCGTGACGGAAGAACATCCACTGCTCACTCTTCATTTTTTTTCTCCGTCTGTAACCTCTTAGGTCCTTTCAACTCCCACCACCCAAGACACTGTAAGCAGAACAGTCTGACTTTGGGTGAGGAGGGGAACAGCAGGACCAAATGGATTCCTCAGAACCAGTGGCTGGTTTCTGTGCAAATACAGCCTGGTGATGAAGAACCAGGAGGCAAACAGTGCTGACAAAGGCTGAGGGAGCTGGTGTCTGCAAGTTTCCCGAGGCTCTAGTGGTTCTGTAACAGGCGGCAGCCAAATGGAGCTACTTTCTCATCAGAAAGGATTTTTTTCTTTAAGTGCAGCCTAAGTCACTTTGTGTTCCTCTTTAGGCATCACAGTGGGTTTATTATGCTGTTTGTTCTTCACAAAGCTGTTCACCCCATCATCCCACTCTGACCAGCTCCTGACAGCCCAGTTTGTCCTTGGTGAGCAAACAGTGCTCCCAGAAGGTCTAACGGGCAGCAGTCTGCCCAGCGTCCTGCTCTCTGGAGAAAAGGGAAGGAGGCCCTGGAGCATGGGATTCTGCTCTGGACCCCAGCCAGACCGAGGAGCTGGAGTGATCCTTCACTACTCGGCTTAGTGGTTTGTAGAGAGGGAAACTGAGGCATGGTGTGAAAGGAGAACCTGCTACAATCAAAGAGTGGGATTAGGGCTGATGCCCACCTTTTGATGCAGAGAAGCTGGTCCTGACTTTAACTGTGGAAAAGTTGCTTTACTGAACCCCAGATGGAGGCCATGCAGAAGCTGAATGTGAATCAAACATCATCTTTCTTCATTCATGCCTCAGGAGATCTGTATGAGCTCTGATGACTTTAAAATGACTGACTCCACATCAGCAGAATTAGTCCGGGAGTGTGGAGCGGGATGCAGTGCCAGTGCGCTGGATCAGGTGGGAGCAGGTCTGCTAAAAGCCAGTTGAAAGACTTGGAGTAGTTTTCTGTCTTGCTTTCTTTGGAACAATCACCAAACTGTATCAAAATACTCTGCCACAGCATTTCAGAGCATTTAGTGTTCAGAAATGGCAGGTGACTGTGCTTTGCTCTGAAAAATGCAGTAGGAGTGTGGGTGTCCTCCCCAGTTATTTATAATAAAAGGGAGCTCGAAGCCGAAAGTTCCCAGATTTGTTTTGATTTTTTTACAAAACACTTTCAATCAGCAGACTTCTCTTAAAACATGGAATTTTTATCAAAATCAAGTTGGCTTGTTGTGATGGAATAGCATTTTCTGTCGGAAGAGGTGTTGCAGGGAAATTTAACTATAGCTAACACAACAGAAGCACTCACAGACACAGCAGGATTAGAGCAGAATTGTGCCGAATGAGAGGAAATGCATTCAGACCCGCCTGCTGATGGCCACTCAACCTTTTGAATAGACTTTGTGGCCCTCTAATTCACACCCTTCAAATGCTCTATCTGAAGCGAAGTACATACCAGTTACAGCATCTCTGTACCCTGCCAGCCCAGAGCGGCTGGTGTTAGAAGGAAATAAAACTGTGCCTGCAAAGTGTCTGCTCCTTTTAATAAAATATGGGCTTTCGTTTTCGCTTTTATCTCAGCACAAGTGCTAACTGTTGTAAACAGTTTCCAGCAAGATATTTCAGGTGCTGAAAACTGACTACTTAGGTAGCTGCAGTTGATAAAAAGCAGGTGTAAAAGCACAAGCCTTCTCACTGAGCTCAGTAAGGGCGATATTCTCCTTTTTGTGGCATTCTCAGATGTGTCTGCTGACTGAAGCCAGCTGTGTGTCTGGGACTGCAGCTCTGACCTGAGTTCTCTGTGTGGGTTAAGACCTGTCTTGGGAGCAGCCCTCCTGGGCTCTGGGTCTGGTCAGCCCTCTATGCTGACCAGCTGTGCTTCGATGAATTTCTTCTGTCCATCATGGAGTGACATGAGTTCATGAGGAAGCTTCAGATACACAGGGAAACATCAATCAAAAAGAGGTGATGGCAGGTTCAAACCAAGCAGAAAAAAAACCTTCCTAGGCAACATGGAATTTAAGCTGGATTACTCCTTGCTGTCAGGACATTGTGGTACAAAAAAGCCTTTGTGGATTTGAGAGGCTGCCCTAAGACGAATCCCTGGGCGTTGTGTGGTGAGGGCACAGCCAGCGAGTGGGCGTGAGTGGTTTCACAGCAGAGGGCTCTGCCAGGCAGTGGGTAAAATGGGGCTGGTTCTCACCCTCCTGCTGGAATGCTAAAACTACCTGCAAATACCTCAGTAAATAGCAAGCTCATAAATAACTCGCAACATTGCACTCCATAGTAAACCGGTGACAAATGTTACATCTTTCTGCCACATGAATTAATGGTAATGGGGGTGGGAAGAAGGAGTGATGTTTGTGAGCTGGTATTAAAAATCACTTACATTTCACAGGTTGCCATAAAAGGGAGACTTGTGTGAAGTAATTAATCATGCATTATAAATGCAGCTTTTATTAAAGACAAGCAAAAGCATAAATACAGCCAAGCCCTTAAGCACTTGTTATTTGCAGTAGTTAGAAAGTGTTTGGAAATACAAGCCAACACTTGGGATCCAGTTTGGCTCTGTTGTTGGTGCTGGAAGTAAAACTGAGATGTGGAGGTGGTTTTGCTGCTTTGCTCTTGTCTTTCTTAAAGTCTGACAGGGATGGCATTGGATATC
Source organism: Tapera naevia (assembly GCA_033556795.1). Lineage (NCBI taxonomy): Eukaryota > Metazoa > Chordata > Aves > Cuculiformes > Neomorphidae > Tapera > Tapera naevia. Next base: position 2,666,235 of record JAUMJJ010000220.1, read on the forward strand.
CGCAGGTTTTCCTATGCCTTGCAGTCCTTGAAGTCCAGGAGCAGCCCGGCTTGATCAGTCCAAGGCTTTGTCCTGGAGATGACCTGTGCAGAGCATGGCTGTACCACTGTCCATGCTGCCTCTGGGCTGGCTGGAGATCCCTCAGCCAGAGAAGACTGAAATCTTTGCGAAAACCAGTTCAAAGTAACCCACAGTGTCCCATGAAAGCAGCAGAGCATTGACAGGAGGAGAGGGATCTGGTGTTCCCAGTGGGGAGCTGCTACAAGCATATCCCCATTGTGTTAGGAAAGCTAAGTTTGTTGGTTAGAGTTGTGGTGCTGCTCTCCTAAATCCTGGACCTGAGGAATGGAAACTTTGAGGGGCTATTGGGATAGATCTGTTGTCTCAAGTTAGGTTTAAGCTTTGAAAAGGAGAAGATGGCAGAACTAGAAGGTGATGCAGAAGAATATTAAGGGGAAGGGAGATTTACTGGCAGCACAGTAAGACAGATGATTTATTTTGTCCTTCAAGTACTTTCTCTCCAAGGCTGCTAAAGCCTATTAAAACTTTGATCTGAAGCTGTGGTGAGATTCACTCCCTGGAAAGGACAGGGGTTTTACCATGGGGAGCCAGAAATGGTGATGGCTCTGATTTCATTAGCAGAGCAGTTATCTGAGCTAAAATGGTTTCTGCTAAATTAGCAGGGGCCCTTGTTGCAATTAAAGTGCTGCTGGTTTGTAACCAAAGTCACTGTCCTTTGTTCAGTTTTTGAGGGTGAGCCAGCAGACCATACTCAGAGTGAGAGCTGTCAAACAGCAGGTACCAACGAGTTTTCAGGAGATCATCGTATTCACAAATCCTCCCCAGCTCTACCTGTGTTGGTCCTAATGTGTTCAACGCCGAAGGTATCCAACTTGCAGAGTGCATATGGTGCAGATTTGGGATGTGGTGTGTCAGCAAGACTATTCCTTGCACGTACAAAGCAGTGGGTTTTCTTGCTTATGCAATGCAGCATTTCTTTGTGTGTGGGTCGGAGATTTGTCGCTGTGCTGGCACTCCTGTGTGGCTTGAAGCCTCTGAATTGTTTCTCAGAGCTCCCATGATCCAGGACTGTATGGAGACATACACAATGTAATAAATACTGGGTAACTCTTGCGAGAACCCCTTTTGACAGTTTGGTGTCAGACCAGAAAATATTTAACAGTCTGGAAAAGCACAAATCCTGGTGTTAAAATTCTCCCATTCTGCTCAGATCCATCTTTTTTGGTGCCAGGTCCTGGTTTCTCCACCTGAAGGGTCTGTGGTTCCAGTTCTGCTCTGGAAGCCAGCCAAGGATACTGCTGACTTTCAGCGCTGTTGCCTTGCTGGGTCTACTGACTGCTCCGAGGTGCGTGGGGGACTTCTAGTACCCGTTTGACGCAGCAGCTGTCCTGCGCTGTCGCACAGCCTGTTAAATATTTAATTCATCTGTGATTTGAAGACCAGTCGTGATCAAAGGGACAAAGTAGTTGCTGCTCAGTAATGCTTGTTAATCAGAGCAGTTCTGATGAACAGCTCTGACAACATCCTGAGAACATTTTTGAAATTTCATTGGGGTGCTTGGATCTGTCACCCTGGAAGAGAGGATACCTGTCAGCTTGCTGCTCTTTCTCCGAGTCCCTAAAGACCAGATTTCATCTGGCCTAGCAGTGAGAATGCCACATCTGTCATGCCTTTTGTCTGGGTGCTGGAACTGGAGCTGAGCTTTGAAAAATGGGTCGTCTTTGAGTGGTCCTGGTACAGACGAGTTGACAAGAAATTCCTGCATCACACAAGCCTAAACTTGATGGCTCCTCCTTTCCTTTGGAGACAAGCCATGATCTAGGATGAAAACACAACTCATGCTCTTTGCTATCACTTAATGTTCAAGTAATTTGAATTTTCAGGAACTTATGAAACTGGATGTTAGTTTTCCTGTTGTTCTCGCTCAGTAGAGAGACACCGAGCCACTCTCTTCTCTCTGCTTTTCTGTGCCCTTGGATCTGCAGTCAAATCTCAACTGTCCCATGTCTGTCTTCCCTTTCAATCTGAAAACTGGCCTCTCCATACTGGATTATCTCCAAATATTGCCACTGCCTGAAGGATCCCCAGGCTCCAGCATCAAATCCATCTCTAATTGCTTTTTGCTGGTCTTCCTCACCCTGGAATGACAGAGGTCCGAGATGCCTTCATGCCCATCTGCTTTCTCCAGCCCCTGGATGAAAGCTCTCTTCTTTGTCACTGCGCTGTTTGACACATGTGAGGTGACGGGCATCTGAACAGAACACAAGTCACTGGAGTTACAGCCTGTGGGACACACAGGGGGAGGGCGGGAATGGTGCAGCCGTCCCTTGTCCTCACCCTCTCTAGGTGGTGAGAGATCTTACAGCTGTCACCTCTTTTATTTCTTGCCCTAAATGATGAGAAAGCTTCTCCTGCCTGTCAGCTTGCTTTGCCAACATTGTAAATACTTTCCATTACCCATTCAAACACCACTCAGCCAGCTGTTCCTTGTATCTCTCTTGCTTATAAATCCTACCCTTCGCTCATCTGTTTGTTTAGGTCAATTAATTTCGCATCTCCAAACACTGCTTCCTAGGCTAGCCTGAGCTGGCAGTGCCTTTTGTTCTCTTACCCCTTTTCTTTTTGTAGTCCCTCTCCATGCATGCTATCTTGCCCAATTTTATTTCTGACCTATTTGACTGCTGCTGAATTCAGAACCCTCTTTTTTCCTGCACCCTCAATTTCTGATTGAAACACTGCCTCCACTCACCAGCCCACCTTGAACCCTAGATGTTAACTGGCCTGTTTGCTCCTGGGTAACCTGCCCCCCAAAACAGAGCCTGAGGAATCCAAGCCATCCTCTTTTCCTTGCAGGATGAGCTCTGTGTCCCAAGGCCTCTGCACAGCCTGGGATTCAGCTTCCTTTGCTGGTGCCTTGTGCATTTCAGTTCTAAAAAGCCCTTTACTCACAATGAGCGGAGGCTCCCAGTTTGGCTGTTGTCCTTTATACCTCTGGATCTATTCCAGGTCGCAGAACACTTTTCCGTAGGCTTCTAATTAAAATCTTCAAAGCAGCAGAGAGAACGTATTGGGAGCTGAGATCAGCTGAGTGAACTCCGGACGCCTGTTCCCTGGTGCCTTCTTTGTCCTCAGCTGAGGCTTTTGCAGGATCGTCGGTTCTGATCACAGGAAGAACATTTCATACAACCACTGCTATGAGTGATAATGAGAATAAATGATACAATAATGAAATCTTATTATACACTTCTTGATGAGGGCCTTTCATCTGAAAGATTTCCAAGTCCTTTACAGGCTGGTGAACACAGAAATCATTTTGCTCACCAGGGAATTTCAGCCAGTGCAGGAACAGTACATGGGGAGCTGTTGGAAAACGTACACTGAGCATGCGGGACAGTTCAGTAGGGGGAGCAAAAATACTAGATTCAAACAAAATTGTTGCCTAAATTTAGAGGAAGAAGCAAGCTAGAGGGCCTTTTCTTGGAACGTTAAACAGCCACCGCTTGGCTGTTGGAGAGGGAGAGATAGGAGGTTTTTTTGATCAAGGCTGATATTTTCTTGAAGGACCTCAAAAGACACTTTGCTGTCAGATAACTAATTTTGGTCTCCAACTGCCTTTGGTTCCTTTGAAGATACCAGCCCACCTCAGTTTCATGTCCCTTGGGGAGAAGGAACTTTTTTGCAGCTGTGATTGCCTGCTTAATTCTGCCTGCAGTGGGATTTCAGGGCTGGCTCAGAGGTAAGAGTACTCCTCACTAAAAAGCCGAGGCACAAGTTTTTATCTTCCTTCTGTACTGTGGACTTGCTTTCCCTTGAGATCTTCTGCCCAGGTATTGAGTAGTGCTTGACCCTACTTAGTTTATGAGAAGTCGACGAGATGAAAATCTATAGCAGAAAATTTCCTGAGCATATTTATCTTGTGTAAAGGAGGAAAAAAACAACACAAACCCCTGACCTCCTGTGTATTAAATGGTCTTTGTTTCTGTTTATGGGAGTAGATTGGCTGGACCACCAGGGCCGGTCCTGGTGCTTCCTGTGAGCAGGAGCTGTGAGCATTCCCCAGTGATGTATGAGGTTAATATTCGCAGTACAAGCATTATGCAAAGCAGGGCATCCCTTCTGCTGGTTGGCAACTGAGGAGCACGAGGCAGAGGCAACCGCACTATCAATCTTCAGGCCCTCTGCTCTCTGTCGCTGCCTGGGCTGACACTGGCCCTGCAGAATGCTGGAAGATGGCTGAGCACGCTGCCTGTCTACCCAGGCTCCATGCTTGTGTTGAAAACTGGACTTGTTTCTGGTAACCCCGTATCTTGAGCAATGTGGTTTGCAAACAGTTAGTGCTGATAATGCATGAACTTCCTGCAAAGCCTGTTGCATTGAGGTAGTAGATGCGAGGCCTTTGAGAGGAGGAGGGAAAGGAATTCCTTGACTTTGCTGCTTTGAGGGTCTGGAGAGGAACATAATAGTCTCTCCAGGCCTCTATGAAAAACTCTGGAAATCTGGAGAGAAACAGAAGCGGATATTTGGGGTGCAGTCTGTGGTGGCTATCGGGGACACGGCTGGGCTGTGAGAGCTCCTAGCTGGAGATCACAGAGGGAGCAGCATTTGCAGACGACTTGCATATGACCTTCCCTGACACACCAAGGGATTGAAAATCCCATCTTGGATTGACTTATTCTGCAGGAGAAACACCATTAGTCTGCAGGGCACGGGCAGCAGGTGGTGATCTGAACGACAGGAGGAGGGCACGTAAGGACAGTGTGGCAGCTCTGTCATCAGCGGTGTTTAAGAACAGAATAGACAGCTCTGATAAACGCATGAGGTGTTGGACTCCTGCTGTGGAGCAGGTGAAACGGACAAGATGCCTCTCAATTCCTCCCCAGTCCTGCCTACTGCTGCCTGTGATCAGCAGTACAGGAATGGGCCCTTGCTCACCAAGGCCCTCACTCATCCTGCCGGAGAGCAGCATTTGTCCAGGCCAATGCATTGCTTAGGGGAATTTGTCAGCCCAGAGAGAGTGGAGCTGGCCCCTGGCAGCTGTCTGAGGGGGTCCCACACCCACAGAGGGGCCGCACACCGAGGCGCTGCGGGAGCCATTACAGGAGCTAATAGGAACTGCTGTCTGCACCCAGAGAGCTGTGTTTGAACCTGTGATTTGGAGCAGGCAGCAACTGCACACAGAGTTCTCTCCCTGTACTCCAGAGAGCCTGCGACAGGGAGAGCAGACCGTATGGATAATTAACAGCAATGACTGTTGGAGATGAGAAGTATTTGGTATTTGGGAAATATTTGAGTTAGGGATTGTGCTGAGAGCAAGAGGGAAAAGGAGCCAGGAGAAACTTACCATGAAAATGATTCTTGACCAAAATTCATCTGAGACGAGTGCTGGTCTGTCTAGGGAAGCAGTTATTTGTGTTAGGAGTCAAGGGAGTTAGAAACAAGCAAAGATGAGTTTAGGAATCCTGAAGGCATCCATTCTGGATTTTCTGGCAGCTGTTCCAGGAGTGAGGATCATCAGCAACCTGTTTCCACCACATCTGGAGGACAGTAGCATTTCCAAGCCCTTTATTTCTATGGTGAATCAGGAGACACCAGCCCGGAGATTCAAGAGTTGTTTGGAGGCAGTGGCTAATTCAGAGCTGTAACCAGCCTTTGGTTTCCTTGGGAAATCTGTGCTAAAGAAGCTCGAATAAATGCATGTAGTAGATTATTTACTGTAAGCTATTCACTTACCTCAGCTTAACTAACTAGCTAATTAGTTGAATGACTTGCTTGTGCTTAAAATAAATATTTATTTTAACCTAAACAGATCACAGAAAGCCTCAAACCCCAGTGCTGCTACTGGCTAAGTGTATTATCTCAGAGTATATACAGGGCTCTAATGGAGCTTTTGTTAGACTTCCCATTATATGTCTCTCATCTTTGTCTCTTAATATTTATCACCCATTTTCACATCACCCCAGCCTTACTCTGGGCAATCACTCAGACCTGGCATGGTGTTTCCTCCTGAAATGGATTTAATCTATTAATGATGGTTTCAGACCTTCAGAACGTCAGCAGAAGTTGTTTCCAGTTGTTTCCAGTTAAGCATCTCTGCAGCTGTCGTCTGCCCCCCACCTGCCCCTGCCGTGCGTGGTTTGCTGTGGCCATGCAGAAACCGGAGGGAGCACTTCCCATCACACCGTCACCTACTGGTCCTGTGCACAGCAGGGTTTAGGATGGAGCCCTGGTTGACAGAGGCTCCCTGTCCCATCCTGACCTCTGTGCTGGGCAGAACAGACCCCTCAGTCTGACTGGGACTGTTTTGCTTTCCCTGGGAGCAGGGCAGAATGTGGCTGGAAAGGAGCTTCAGGGAGCAAAGGGCAGGGGAGTCTGTGGGCATTGGTTTGTAAGTGTGCTGGCTCAACTATGCTAATTCATTTTGGCTGAATGAGAAGCGTTTATTATATGTCAGGGCGAGTGTGATGAATAGGCAGTCAGGTTTTCCCCTGTGTTATTTCAGCTCTCTGGTCTGAGGGTGATTTATTCAGTAGTGTTTATGGTGTTACTAGTCTAAAACCAAAAGGGAAATTTATTCAACCCTTTCCTGCCTTCTTCTTTTTCCTCTTCTGTTTTTTTTTTTTAATATTTCTGCCTTTTTAATTTCCCTTTCTCTGGTTTAAAGTCTTCCTTGGTTTTTGGGTAAAGGGAATAGAGCTGAGCATTCCTGCAGCAGGCAGCTGGCTGTTCTGCTGTTCAGCTCTCCCAAACAAGGGCAGCTTTTCTAGGGACTTAAAATGCCCAACTGGGGTGATTGGCTCGTTGCAAAACCCCATGTGCCACCAGAGGAGCTGCTGTGCATCAGGCTTTTCTGGAAGGCTGGTCCTGGTGGTGGGCGCCTGAGCTTTTAAAAATCAAACCATATGTTCTTTGAAAATAAAACAAATACCGCAGCATTTGTCACATAAAATCTGATCACGAAGCAGATGGGACGGTTTGGGGCGATTGGCTTGCCCCTGTGTTCTGTGTTTTAATCTCATTTGACAGGAAAAAGAACACTTCTCAGTATCCTAAAATAAGCGTGGCTGTGTTTAACCCCAACGCTGACGACGAGAGGGCTGGAGAGGCTCAGGGGGTTTTAGGTACCTTCCCCCCGCTACTCAGAGGTCATGGCGTGTTGCAGGGCCTGCCTGTCTCTGCAAGCTGGCATAAAGATGCGTGCAAATCAGTGCAACTCTGCCAGTTTAATCACAAAGGAAGGTCTGAACCTTTATCTACAGGGCTGTAAACCACACGGGCATTCTTCATGTCCCTCAGGCACAGCAGCCTCTGAACATGCCGACCAAATCAAACTGTGGAGTGATGCAACACCCATTTACCGCATCGAGAGTGGCGTCTCCTTCTGTCACGGAAAACCTGCTTCCCTTGATGCAAAGCCCGTAGGGAAGCATCATTTATGCCTTACGGTTTATAAATAGTGCATGCTGGTTTTGATCTTCTGCTGTAATTGTAGTTGGGTTGATGTGGCTGCTCGAGAGGCAGCAGTGCAGGAACAGAGCCTGCTCTAAGATGAGGAACCCCGGTTTCTGGGGGTGCAGCTGGGGCATGGGCAGCACTGGCCAGTGTCAGGGACATGGTGCTTCTGCTTTTGAGTCAGAGCACACAGAAACTTGTTGAAGGAAGTTTACTACTGGTAATAGTTTGGCTTTAAGTGGCACATAAACCTGCCGGCTATTTATGAAGGCTGTCGGGCAATAAGGACATGGGGAATTATGACAGTGGAGACATCGTACGATAGTGCTTTGCAGATGATGTCTCATAGGGGATGTGCTATTTATTTATCTAAAGGAGCAGGTTTGCAGTGCTTTTTCAGAAGAATGGCTTTCAGGCCAGGATGTCTCAGTATCTGCATCTCCTTCTTCAGATTAGCTGTGACAGGCTCTAAATCTGGGGCAACGAGGGGTTGGAGGGGCAAGGGAGGGCTCCGGGAGAGCTCAGAAGGATGTCGGGAGGAGCAATTTCTCACTGGAAACCTGTGATATTTTGCAAAGAAAGCTGGGCTGCTTTTGCTGAGTGCTGCATTTTTTTGTTGCTATTGTTGTTTACAAACCAAACCGTTCATTTAGGAGTGGATCGTTTAACTGCAGTTGGCTTTTCTCAGGCTTGTACAGGATTGTACCAGACAGGGAAGGAGGGGAGAAGGGGAGAAGCTGTAAAAAGAGAAAAATTAGTGTCTGTCTGAGTTTAACAATTGCGAAGGACCTTTACTGCTGCTGCAGATGGAGATGTTTCTTTCCTCACATCTGTGCTGTGCTCGGATGTGGCTTGGCTCTGCCTCGATGAACAGCCGCAGCAGGCCCCGTGGAGACTGCTGCCTGCCTGCAGCCAGCAGGGCAGCGTGGGGTGGGTGTGAGGGTGGCCCTGGGCACGTGATGGCCTCTGTGCTGCCCTGTGGTACTGGCACAGCCAGGCAGTGGCCAAAGCCTCTCCCGTTTGAAGGTCCTTGCCAGTGATTGTAATCGCCAGATCCCTGTGTAGAGAAAAATCTCAGCCCAACCGGCAAGGCTAATTATTGTTTCCTACCGGATGGCGTGTCCACTTCTATAGCTCTTTCGTCTTAGAAAGAATCATCCTTCTGTGCTCCTGTGTGAGACCTGGTGAAGCCCACCCAGTCTGCCATGCAACGTGGGTCTGCAAAACAGCTCTGCACTTCCACATGGCGTTCTCCTGTCACCTGACACAGGGACGCACCAGGAGGCACAGAGAGGGAAGGAGTGTCTGTGCTACCGTAGCCTTTCACATCCCAGGCTGGAAGGAGAGAGATTTCTTCAGAAAACGCTACAGAGCTCCTAAATTCATCTCCTGCTGGACCTATGGTCTGATGGACCATAGGAGCCTGGAACAACCACAACTTTTTCATGGAAAATACCTCTCTGTGAATACCTCTCTGTGCTGGCTTGTGTCGGGCTGAACACCCTCTGTACTGGGGGGGACATAACAGCGTGGGCTGAAACCCATTCCACTAACACAGTGCAAATAGATTTCCCATAACACCCTTGTAAGGAAGGAGAATTACTGTTCCTCTTCTTTATTGAGCTGGGAAGTGGAGGCCCAGAGGAACAGCCTTCTTCAAGTTCTCTGGCGAGAGGTGACTGTACTGGAGTTCCCTTCCTCCCCTCACTCTCCCTTGCTCTATGCTGTGTTTGACTCTCAAGATCTGATCTGACTCCTGCCTTAGTGTCCTCTTGGGTGATGGCTCATCCCAGAGTCCCTTCTGCCTGGTCTCATGGTAACAGCCTCTTTGCTGTCTCCATCAGGAAGCTCTTTCTGAGTGCCGTAGTGGGCTGCAGGGTTTCTGTCCACGCAAAAGAGCAGGCAGAGACGAGCTGGTCTGCTGTCCCCGCTGCTGCAGGGAGCCGGCTTCTCTCCCAGTGCTCTGTTTGGAGCTGCTGCTTTTTAATAGCAGTTCAGTAGCACCCTTGTGAGATGGACACGTAAGTGCAGCACCACATTGCATAAAACCCACAGAAGGACAAAGGAACAAATCAGGATGTGACCAGTTCCTCAAATAACTCCCGTTACTGCTTTGTCTTTCTGTGTTTCTCAAGTGAATAAACTGAGGTCGTGGTTAAAAAAAGAACAAATAAATTATATCCCGGTACGTGGAGCCCCTTGTGAGGGCTGGCTCAGCTAACTCGCTCCAGTGCGAGGCCATGGCACGTGTGCTGTGGGCTGGTGGCATTGGGCGGGGGCTGCCTTCAGAGCACAACAGGGCAGGGTGGTGCTTCCCTCGCCCTGGAGGAGGTCTCCAGCCCCTCCAGCGCAGGACTGCTCCCCGATAGTGTTGCTTCTCTGGCGCGGGGAAGGCTCAGCTCACACCTCTGCAGAGAAAGCTCGTGGGGCAAAGCAGCCTGGCAGCCTCCTCCCAGGTTCTGGTAGGCATGATCTTGGACAGTGTTTGAGCTCGTGGTGAGGGGTGAAAGACAAATACACTCACCACCTCCCTCATCAGTCTCATCCCGTGTATAATTTACGATGCACCGTGTTACATTCTTATTATTACACCATTTTTCAAGCTCTTGGCTGGCGCGATTCCCAGAAGGAGATGCAGGAAGGCTTTTTTATTGAGGCCTTAAACAGGCGCAGTGATTCCTCGTGAGCCTTTGTATCTATATGTGGATTTAACATGCAGTTCCTAAAATAAGCTTGAATAAAATGTGGTTTTGTGTGTTAATAATTTCTAAGATTTTTTTTTCAATGTAATTTATACTGGAAAAAAAAAAGGCTCCGAAGGCATTGTAGAGGAAATGAGAGTCACCCAGTCATCTGTGTATAGTCGCTTCCAGTATAGACTGCAATTGCGTTTGAATTATAGGGCAATTAGTCTGTCAGGCTGGTGAGTATAATACAAGACCCCTGGAATTTCCTTGGAAGCTCTCAGTACCTCTTAGCCTTGAAATCCAGAGAGGTTTTAATAGGAAAAGATGTGGTTCTGGGCTGTCAGATATTGATTTATTGCCCACAGCAGGTGTTGCAGGGCATCTGAGAAATTGGTGGTATCTAAATAGTGGGGCCCCTGGCACCCAGTTGTGGGTGAGCCTTGTGCAGGGACAGAACTGGCCCTTCTCCGGGCGTGAGCCTCCTTCGCCGTGGCACGAGCTGAATACACGTATGCAGGGTGCCTCCCCTTGGCTTCGGAGGTGGGAGCCTGGAGCAGTGCAGGATGGAGACCGTTGTTCAGGAGTGCTCCTTGAAGCGTGGTAGGTGTCACACTAGGATGCCTAAATTAACAAAATCTGGGAAGTTTTTGGGGAAAGATAAATTTAATGCCTGGCCTTATTCTGACACGAATGATAACGCAAGTGCCAAGGCAGGTTAAAAATAGGTAGCAGCTTCAGCAAAGTTCAGGAGACCTAGAGCTGCAGAAAGAAAAATCCAGCACAGAAGCACACACTGAGGGCAAGGACTGAGTTTATTTCTCCAAAAATGATGTCTTCTAAGGTGTTTGTTTCCAAGAGGGCTGTCTACTGAGTTAATAGCAATCAATGAGTTGGCTTAAATCCTGCTTAGGCCTGTAAGTAACCTTGTGTACACGGCTGGTGTGGGTCCTTCAGAGGTGCAGGACACACACTGACCTTCCTGATCCAGCGGGTTCGTGTGAGCCAACATAAATCGCTAGCTCTCCCTCACTGCCTCTCTCCCCTGCTGCCTCCCAAAGGCAAAGCAGAGAGGAGTGTCCGCTCTGCTCTCAGGCAGTAATCACGCTGGCAAAGGGAGAAGTTCAACATCCAGCCAGGAATCTCAAGGAAGGGCAGCCCCATGTGCTGGCAGCTCCCAGAGATTTGTCTCTGCCTGCTCCAAGCTCTGGACGTGCAGGATCTTTAATTAGAGTCCTGTTGCTGCTAATGCTCCCTATTCAGTTTCTGCTCAGAGATTTGCAAGGTCCCAGGCTCTACACGACACGAAGAGCTTTAGAGATAAGGGCAGGAGGGAGAAGAGAGAGAAATTCTGTGGCAGCCATGAAGCCCCACCAGTGATGTGTAAATATCTCTGGGTTTCTCTGCCTCTCTCTGCTTTTCTCAGAAGGATGTTTCCAGCCTTGACTCCTGGGGAAGGAGATGTAGACTCTGAAAAATTTCAATTTAATGTGAGACAGAAATGCTTGGTAGATAAAGTGTTGCAGTTGTTCCTTGCTTTCCCATCTCTGCCTGGAATTGAAGCAGCTCCCTCTCTGCTCGGATCCAGTCTGAGCTTTCACATTGCTACTGTATGGATGGATCCCCTGTTTCTTCATGCAGAAGTGTATATAAGGTAGTGACTTCCCAAATTTGCTTGGTCTGCAGGCAGTAGATCTAAGGAATGTGTGCACTGTGGGCTGTAGTTCATGTCCTTGTTCCTCGTCAAACTGAAAAACACAAAATAAAGCAAAATAAAGAGCTGTGAGCAGCAGCAGGGCTGTTGGGGATCCAGGATCTTAGAATGTCTGTAGTGATTCTGCATGGATTTGTAGCATCCCTGACTTTCCTGGATGGATTTTCATAGGATACCAGGGTGCACCTCAGTCTGAGGCAGATGATCAGTCACGAAGCTGTGTGTTTAGTTTGAGTCATGATGTTCTGCTGAATCTCTTCTTCCCTGCTGGCCTGACACTGAGACTTTTCCCTGCTCTCCCCACCTGGCTCCCAAACTCTCATCCTATTTGAGTGCAGGAATGAAGAAAACACCTTCTCCACAACCTGGTGCTCTGTTTGCATCATTCCATTCCAGCTTGTGAATGAAAAATCTTACTGCATCTGAGGGTGTGCTTGCAGCTGATAATTAGCATGTGGCACGCGCTGCCAATGCATCTCGTACTCGCTTTACAGAAAGCCAGAGCTGGAACAGAAGCCACCCAGAAAAACAATGTCTGCCAAGTTAGTTAAACCTTAAGTAAAATTCCCAGCCAAACGTCTGCAGAGTAGATCTGGTGAGGATGCTGGCTTTTGCACTGAGCTCAGGAGGTGTTTTCCAGCTACAGGGCCCAGGAGACAATGAACATTAAGCGCTAATGGGACTTATGCAGATATATCTCCCCCTCTTGTAAGATATGTTCCAGCTGGGAGTGGATGCTTTATGGGGAGTTAACTCCTCCAAACTTATAGTGGAAGTGCTGACAGAGCTGAGTTTTAAGCACTGCTAATGGAAATGTCTGCGTTCTGAAGGAACTCGAGATCTGAGGTCGGACACGGCGTACACAGAGGCAGCGTCGATCCTGTACCAATGGCTTCAGTTTGTGGCTCTCAGGTGAAGAACTAATCTGTGCATTACGCACGCCTGCCCCCTGTGTGGCCTGTCTCCGGGATTATGGATTGCTCTAACCCACATGCTTTCTCCCCTCCTTTGTCATCCTTTCTGAACATGAGCTTAACAGAAAGGCTAACACCCTTGTCCAAGTGTCTCCCTAGCAAACAGGCCTAAACCCTGGCCAAAGCAGCTGTCAGTGCTGAGAATGTGAATTTTCACTGCCCTGAACTCCCTGCACTTTCTAGTATGTACAGAGCTGGGGGATAGGAGTTTAATGGAGTTGATATCGTGGAGAGCAGCCTTGTCCCCAGTGGCCAGATTGGCCTGTGCTTCTCTGATGTGACACCACTTTCACCAGGGATGTGATCTCCAAATGTGTGGGATTTTCTGTCAGCTATAAATTAAATGCCTGTCTACAAGGGGATGGAGCAGCTCTGTAACAGCCACTGTCCTCCCTGCTAGCGTGTGTGGGCTGGGGGGTTTGGTTTTGTTTCTCTCGGCTCAGGGCTGAAGAGGTTCCGAGCTGGTTTGCCTCCACTCTGTCTGTGTGTCCATCTCTCTTACTCTTGTTCTGAGAAGTGTCTGCTGGCCAGGAGCCCTCAGTAGCCTTTCCAGACAGTCAACAACTGCTAAGGCCATCAACTTGGCTCTGCCTAGCGCCTGGCGCCAGTGGCAGGAACAGGCCGGGTCTCCAGTGGCCGCAGTGCAGACTGGGGAGAGAATCAGATCCACGGTTTTGTAGCCAAGACACAATATTGCACCAGCAATCGGAATCTGCAAGGTGGCTGCAGCCTGAGGCCTCCTGGGAGACAAAGTCCAGTTCTTGGCCTCTGTAGCTCTCTGTTTACTTTGTGCCATAACACAAGGCAGTGATAAAGGTGTGTGGTGCACATACAGACGCTTACGTTGGTACCAACAGTCATAGTGAGAGACAGTTTGCTGCCTCTAACAGTCGAAGGGTCAAAGGGCCAGATTTGGAGAGGCATCGGAATACCTGGGGTGACACAGAAATGGGACAAGACCCAAGTGAGTTAGGCACGCAATTGCTTAGAACACCTGCAACCTCGGGGGTCTGTGTTGTCTTAAAAAATCCGATCTTTAAGCAGTAAGTGACAGGGAGAGGCAGAGGAAGGACTGCCCTGCTCATTTGCCATGTGGGGATTGGGGCAAAGGAAGTACCTATGCTTTTCCCAAGATTCAGTGAGAAGGCAGGGGCAGAACATGCACTTTCTTCCATTCTGGCACTTGCCAATGGCAGCTTTCCCCTCTCCCATCAGCTCTAGGGCTAAAGGACCTTAGACTCCCTTGTGCAGCTCCCAGCTCTCTCCTCCCTGCTGGGTCTACCTGTGGCCACCGTGCATGAGTCTCAGACCAACTGGAAGAGGTCTGGAAGCTTTGTGCTCCCTGAAGGGGCAGCTCCCATTGCAAGCTGTGAGTTTGCTCCTGTTTTCCAGTTTGACCCCCTCTGCCCCTCCTTTCATCTCCTGGCTTTGTTTGTCTGCTGTTTTCTTTTGGTCTGCAGCTTTGCCAAGCACTGAGTTTGTAGCAGCGTGTGATTACCCTGTGTGGAGCCGCTCCCACTGACAGCGTGATGAGTGGAGACAGCATTCGGTGCATATACAATTTAAGCCAAGCAGGAGGCCAGTCCAACAACTCACTTGCCAATTAACTGAGTCGATATTGTGCACAGGATAATATTTGTTGTTTGCCTCTGTTGCTAAAACACTTCCAGGGTGTTTAGAGCAATATAGCAATATCCTCACCTCCCTCCTGTGGGGAGACTCTTCAGCTAAACTGGAAGCTGTCACTCTGAGAGGAGTAGCCAGGGATGGGAAGAGGGTACCAGGAAGCTCCATGGCTCTGTGGTCCCTCAGGGTTTGTGGGAATGCAGCCACTACAGGCCTCTTCAGGATGTGGGAAGGTGAGAGTCTCTTCAGCTGATGAAGTGGGTAGATGCAAGGAACTGAAAGGAAAATTGCATCTATGGAGATAAAAAGGCCTTCAAGAAGATGTGAGACAGTGGACAGACCATCTGCAAAGGCAAATTGCTGTTGGTTCTCTCAGGGCAAGGTTCTGCCTCAGGTTCATTGCTTTTGCTGAAAAACAAAAATGATGTTTTCCTGCCTCTCTGCAGTGACATGATTATGTGTGTCCATGAAGCACTTCTGTACCCAAGCAATGGTGGCTGCAACAGCATGCTAGAACACAGGGATGCACCAGCCCCCTACGAGTGGTGTCAGTGGGGTGATGGTAGCACAGGAGAGGAGAAGGGGCCACACACCAGTTGGCTTTGGTATTTGCAGCCTTCGTCCATCATTATCAGTGCCATGCAGTGTCATTGTCTGCAGGGGCCTTGCCTAAGCTCAGAAGGGGCCTCTTAGGGTGGTTATGGACATTAAAAATCCTTATTAAGCTGAGACCTCCTCACTTCATTGTTCTAATAGACCTGTATTTCCTGGTTGGTCTCACCATCCTTCATCCTATGCTGTGTTCACTGAAAGCTTCTGGTAACCATAAGCATGGGATGTCCGCTTCCTTACTTCTCCTCCTCTTTCCTGGGCTTCACCAGGAAGTATTTATTAAAGTGTCAGAGTGATAAATGAAAAATCATATTTTACTGTGAATTACTCCTGCCCTGCAGTGGAGCCCAGATCTACAGCCTCAGAGTTATTAACTGCTCACCACAGAGCTATAAAATCCTCATAGTTTTCCCCAGTCTCTCTCTCTGTCAGGGTGAAGGGAGCTGGATTATCACACAAGATGGTTGGAAAGTTGTTTCTAAAATTCCCGTTAGGTTCAAGCCCAGCTCCAGTTTCACCACTAAAAATGCCTGCATAAGAGCTGAATTCCTGTTTACACCAATTGAATTAGGAATGTGCTCTTCACTTCTTTTACTTGATGAGAAATGATCTTGGCTCCTTGTGTCCTTCAGTCATCTCAGAACAAATATCCTGCTGTCTTTTTCCGTAGGTAACTTCTGTCATTTCCCATCAGCGTGGCCTCAGCACTTCAAAGCCTGGTGTTGGCACGCGTTGGTCCTGCAGGTGGCCAAGTTGTGTTGGCTCCCGTGCCCGAGAAGGAGCTTCCATCTCAGTCACCACAGGGCTTCTGGAGCTTGTTTGCTACTACTGAATTGTCGAGAGGCAGAACAAACCTCCCTCAAGATGATAAATATAACAAGGACTGGATTGTCTACCATGCCTTCATACACATGGGACTTTCCTGCTGCCTGCTGTATTTGTTTCTGCTTGGGTTTGTGACTGGGAAAGGGAGTAGAAGTGCGTGCACTGAGTGTGATTTGGGGTAGAAGAGGTTTGCTTGGAAAAGGGAGGGTTCTTACAATGGGAGCAGCTGAAAGCCAGGATTTGATCCATTGGCCTGTAAGATCTGTTACTGTCTTGTAAGATCTGAGAGATGGAATGACAGGCAAAATTCACGTTTGAGCTTTACTTCTTAGATGGTGATGCAGCACCTGAAGCAAGATCATCAGCATCATCCAGGTCATGCTCAGTGCAGCAGGCGTTTTATGTGCTCCAAAACAGCAGCAAAGGGGAATGAGGAGGAATTGTAGCTTGCAGGCTGGTGGACTCTTGAGGCACTTGACATGTTGCTGCCTCCATTAAATGAAACTCCCCTTCTAATTATATCCCATAATTATAGCCTTCAACCAGTGTGATTTGTAAGAGAGGGGTCATGAATGGCGAGGTCACTATGAAATTGACTGTGCAGTGGGTATCAGTAAACATCCCTGACTGCCTACCAGTGGCTGACACGAGTTGCAGGGACTAATGCAGTGAGGCAGGGCACGCAGCTGGATTGATGGAGGCAGTGGTGTGGCCTCTGGCCCCTGAAGATATTACGTGACAAGGCAGTGAAAGCTGCAAACACAAGGACAAACCATCTATTCAGCGTGACAGCATTAGACAGAGGTTAAGAATCTTGTGGGCTGCTATCAGCATCAATGAATGGTCTCCAGGAGGGATCTGTGTTAACATGTTGAGCGCCAGGCTCCCTCGTGTATGGCAACTGTGTTACAGCAGATGTCCCCATGCCTCAGACAAAGCCCATCACCCTGAGATCGTGGCCAGCACAGCGGAGCTGCTGCATCCCCACAACGGCTGTCTGTCTGAGGTGGAGTTTTACAGAAGCGGGGCAGTCTGGGAGAGGATTCAGTTGCAGGTGAAGTCTTTAGGAGCATGGGATGGCACGGAGTTTTCTCTTATTATCTGGAAACCCCTGTGGTCAGACTGTGTTGCCATAAATGCTGCAGTTTTGGCTTGGCCCTCATTATGGGGCTCTTAGGTTTCTACTGCGTGTTTCTCTAGGCCTCCAAGAGTGGTGCAAGTTTCCCCTCTTCCAGGGAATGGTTCCTTTCTCTGTTAATGTTTGTGTTCAGGTGCCATTTAAATATTTCAGTCTCAGCTTAACAGCCACAGGGTCCTTGCTGCTAAGACAGATAAGGCAATGGAGACTGAATAAAAATAAAACCCAGATTGTCTTCTCATTTGCCTGGTGATATAATTCCTCCTGGTCTTAACTGTATGTGAAAGGGGACAGGACTGTTTAGAGGACATGAATGAATCTGCTGATTGCGATGGGAGAACTGTTTTGCCTTTGCTCTAGACAGCTGGGTATCGAGTTTGATTTCCCTGGAAATGGGTTGTGGAGCTGCGTGTCCTTTGATTTACCATTTTGTGCACATCTTAGCCAGTTATAGTGCTGTTTGATGGAGGGCTAATGGTTTTAAAAGTGGTGATGCCCATGCAAGTTTCACAGAAGTAGGAATGAGGAAGAGGAAAAGGGTTTTATAAGGCTCAAAGGCCTCAGCTCGAACTCCATCAGTGTGTCTCATGGGGGAGAGAGGTCCAGAATTTTGCCCCAGTTGAAGAAGCTTCAGTAAGAGCTCGTAGGTAGCGAACCGTGAAACACAGAACCATTTAGAAATTTATTTAACTGTGCTGGTGTTGAAGAATTTCTTCTTTATTTACCTTGACGGCAGTACGGGATCTACTTGGCTGGGCAGCGTGCAGGCGTCTAATGAGAGACTGTCTCTGACCCCAGCCTCCCGTCGACCAAATGGGTAGGGTGGCCAATAGCCATTTCATGGATGGGGAACTGAAGCAAATAGAGATTAAATTGTGTTCTCCAAGTCCTGCAGGGTGTCTGGTTGACTGTCAGCCAGTTCTCTCTTCCTTTCTTGTATCTAATTTGATTTTTTGATCAGAGGGTTTTGCTTTTGTTTCTATAACTCATCCAACCTTCTTGTTTTCCAGCAGCCTTGTTACAGATTTTAGCAGGCTCAGCTGTACTGGCATGAGCATTGTTCTTCTCTGCAGGATGGGATGTACATCTGAGTCATTCTTTGCATGAGTTGTCTTTGTCTCGAAGATGTTTCTCTGGTTTCTGTGATTCAGAATAAATTGCAGTACATAGTTTATTAGAAAAACAACAAAAAACCTCAGACAAACCTTCAAAATCAGGATGGTTCAAAGGCACATGCAGCAGACCCTGACATAAACAAGCCGTGGGAATGCAATTGGAAACTTGCACTGGTTTCCAAGATAGACTTATCAACAGCCTCTGCTGCCTCGGTCATCAAATGCTGGAGGCTGGGTTTGCGTTCACGTTCTCACTTTCTGGGCTGAACAGCAAAGGACATCCTGTCCTGCCAGGTACAGTCTGGGCGGGAATGCTCAGCTGTGAGAGACACTTCTCACTGGTGCCAGTGGCCAGCTGTGTTCCTCCAGGAGAGAAGACCAGTGTGGAAATGTTCTCTGGGAGATGAGCAGGTCCCCATGCGCCTGCCTGCTGACAGGGCTGAGGTGCAGGGATCCTGCTGCATCAGAGCAGACAACGAGAGGTGTTTGGGAAGCAGGATCCAGGCACTGCACCACTGTTAAACCATCCTTGCTGGAGCTGCAGCCTTGAGACTCAAGCACAGAGTGATGAACTCCATGCTGCTGATAGAGAAATACGGGCAGGCTCAGAGGGATGTTCTGGAAGGATTCCCATGCCTTGATGCTTTTTGCTGTGTGGTGGGGGTTTGACAGCCTGTGGGAAGATCTTCCAGACCTGCAGACTTTCCCTCTCTTGGCACCTGAAGGGAAAAGCACTTCTCTGTGTGCCATTCTTTTTTTTTTCAGTTTTGAAAAAAAAAACCAGCTTCCCCCTCTGTACATCTTAGTGATGTGACTAAAATTGTACCCAGAGAAAAATCAGATTTACCAAAAATATCTTTATTGATTTACAGGTTTCGCCCTTAGGAATAACTCCAGCATTTCTCTTTGGACAAAGTGAAGCAACATTAAACACTGTAACAATAAATTCAGGGCACCCTCTTCTCTCCAGGGCATAAGGTTATCTAAATATTTGTTCTCGTATCTGTTATTTACCAACAGGGCTCTTAAACTGGGGTACTTGAGACAGGAGTGGTTGTGTTGGGTGTGATGGAATGTGTGTATAAAAGGACAGCTAGAGAGACTTTGTATTTTTCCTTCAAACGTGTGTCGATTTTTGCACGATTGGTGCTTCAGAGGTGACCTACAGGACAAGGTTGATTGGGCACAGTATCCAGTGCCGTCTGGTGACTGTATCCCAGCGGCTTTGGCTGCGTGCAGGGCTCTCTGGAAGGGCTGAGTGCTTCTGCGCTGCACATAGAGGGTGCTTGACGAAAGCATGTTAACCTCTGCTGCACTTAATCCCCAGATGTGACATTTTAGGGGTGTTCACAACCCCTTCTGGAGGATTTTGAGTTGGGGGCAAAAAGTTTAAATCCAGTATGCAGTTCTGGCTTTAATACATTCTACAGGAGTGACTGGCGTGTGTGAACAGCCCCAAATCGATCCAGTTTGAGCTCTGCTTTGACCCAGGAGCTGCTCTGGTGAACGTTCTAGCCCGGTGTGGCCTGGGGAGCCCTCAGGGGTTCCCAGCGCCCCTGGCCAGCAGCAGTAGTGTGGTACCACACGGTGGGGTGAGGGTGGAGGGGCCAGGAGCTGCCCCTGGCAGAAAGTAGGATGAGTGCAGATTCCCTGTGGAGTTAGGGAAAAGATGTAGGGAAACAGCAGAGAAACCATAAGCTTGGTGTGAGGTATGAAGTGTTGGGCACGCACAGTCCACCAGTTGGCCTGTTTCGTGGAGGCACAGCCGCTGGCTGAGCACAGGGCGCGTAAAAAATCCCCCATGGATACAGCTCAGAGGATAAGGAAAATGTGGTGTGATAGTGGCTGGTGGAATGGAATTAAATGTGTTTCTGTGTAAAGGCTTTTGCTAAAAGCTTACTATTTCATTTGAAGCAATGAGGAAGAGTGTGGCCTTTGGATAAACTGGTCTGTGCTTACGTGTCCCTGCCACTTGCCCTGTGCTTTGCAGTTCTTGTTCTTGTCCTGGCAGAAACTCTGGCTGGAGCAGTGCGCCCGAGCAGCTCCGAGGCGCTGAGCCTGAAGCCAGCGAGCCCAGGGCTGTCGGTAATTAATGGCATGCTTTCAGCTGCAGCACCCTTGGCCAGGGCTTCCCCCCCTGTATGATGTGTTGTACCAACAGATCAAGAGCCCTGGGTGCCTCTCGGCACCAGGAGATGTTTGTCTCCAGCCTGGCAACACAACCAGTGGCAGAGGGAGGAGCAGAGGAGGTCATCTGTGTCACCCTCTGGCAGATTCCTTGCCGCTGCTCAGACGAAATTGCAGTTCCAAGCTACAGATGGGGATGAGAGAGGGAAGTATTGAAAATCAAGACTGGCACACAGGGACCAGTGGACTCAGATATTTCCCTGTTCCTCAGGTAACCCAGAGCTCAAGTGTTTCACTCACAGCAGTGAGGAGGCATTAGCTTTGTACGTCCTTGTTTGTGAAAGTATTAGCCTCTCCGTACGCTCAGCTATTGCACTGGGATCTTAAATGACTCTCATAATGTATTTACCAGTGCTGTGAAGTTCACTGTTTTATACTAGATTATGGTAATAATGGTATTGTGCCGCAGATTAAATTAGTTTTTCTGTGCAGTTTTGTTTCATCTCAACGGCTAAATGTGTGAAATAAAAGGTGCAATTGGCAATATTTTCATGGATAAGCCAGTTCCCTCCTACACCCACCCTGCAAACACAGATGCTTTCTTGTATCCTGGGGACAAGCTTACTGCCAAGCAATGCATAAGGAGACTGTAAGAAGCAAGGGCTTTTTTTAAGATTTGTATTTGCCATTAGGATAATTTTGGAGATCTATGACTTTTCAGGTGATTGGGGACTGTTGAGTGCATCTCACATGGGATGGCATCTAGCATGGGCTGTAGCAGCCCCCAGGGAATACTGGTCTCAGGACCACCTCTCTTTCCCTCTTGCACACACCAGCAAGAAGTGCCCCACAGGAATATGAAGATTTGTATGCAGCACAGGAGACTCCCCTGTGCCTCTGCGTCCTCTTTAAACCAATCTGGGGTGGTCACAGCAAGCTACTTGCCTTGGGTTGAAATATGGGCATCCCTGCAGTGCCAAAAGCACTCCTAGAACCCTGCCCCAGCACAAGCTCAGTAGGTTGGAGAGAGCAGCACGAACTCATTAGGTTGGAGAGAGCAGTTCGCATCCCGTACTGACCTGTGCACCTGTGCGCGAGCTTTCAACCAGAACAATGTGTCGCATGGGTGAGGAGAAGTGCTGGGACAGCCTCAGGCATCTCAGGCTTTGTTACAGCAACAGTTGCATTATGTGGAATGTTTAATGGGCTCATTTGTTGATTTCTCAACCCAAAGTCCTTTCTCCTGCAGTCAACGTTTGCAGGTCTGTAACAAGAAAGCTGACCTCCTTCCCCATCCTTTTCTGAACCTGGGGTTTGCTGTGAAAAGATGCCAAATGCCATCAACAGGGAGGATGTCCCTCAGCAGAAGTTCTCATTTTGATTCCAAAAATCAACTGAAGATAACCTTGCAACATGTCCATAATTTTTTTTTGGGAATGCCAGTTTCCCCCAGCTGGTCATTGCCAGTCAATGCCTCAGAGAGAACTGAGGCTCCTGCCACACTGACATTGCATCCTGACATACATTTTGGTAACATCTCTTCATGATCTGCTGGAGTCGGTAAACATCCAGTCTCTGGGTTCCTGTCACATATCCCAGACTGACCTGGCCTGGCCAAGCATCCAAGTTAGGAGTCAGTTCAGAGTTTTCTCAAAAGATTTGTTGTTTTCATGTTCTGAACAGACAGCAAACTTCATCTCCTGTTTTGCATGGGGCGATCCCATGCCAACTGCCACCTTAACCAGGGACGCCTGCAGACACCAGTGTCCCCACAGAGGCCAAGGCAGTGCAAAGTATTCTCTTAGTTTCCAGAGCAAGTTCTCTGAGTTTAACCTGGAGGAGACTTGTATCAGGAAGCGGAGAGAGAAGGGAGGAAGAGCTGCTGCTCATTTTGGGGACAAGAGACAGCAGGCGAGACAGAAATGTGTATTATCGTTACCAGTGTATTGCATCGTGTATGCACCAGTAAAACCCCAGGCTCCCTTGTGCTCAGAGCTGGCTGTTTGCACTTGTGCAAACCTTCAAAACAGAGCAGAAATGAATGCAGCCTGAGCTGAAGCACAGCCGTCATGAAGGCTGAACACAAAGGTGCCTTAACATCTGAGCCCTGGCTGCTGCCGACCAAAGAGGTCGATGTAGCCTTGGAAATCACAAGATGGGAAGAAGCAAGGCTAAGTACCTTACAAACACCTTATGAACCCCTACCACCACCCTCGTGAAGGGCGCTTATGAATATCACCAGTGGAGCCGATGCAGCTGTGAGGAGCAGTGGCTAGTTTCTCCGTCGCTGCCTGACGTATCTGTAAGCTTGTTAGCTTTCTCACCAGGTTAATGAGACAGACTGCTGCTCTCCCCACTCCTCGCCTCACTGGCACCCTCAGTCTCCCACAGCACCGAACCTTTAATGAGCTGAGGCGGTCAGGGCCTTGTTTTTTCTGTTTCTACCGAGAAGAAGCACCTGCAGACACACACCCTGACAGCACACAGGGAAGCTGCTTCGCCATGACCAGGAAGGGAAGAGTGACACCCGCTGTGCTGCCAGCACCGCACAGAGAGCCAGATAAACCCCCTCCAACTTGTGGGATGTGACAAGATTATTTCTGTGTGGCGGTGGCGGGAGGAACCAGCTGCAGTGTGACAGGCAGCTCCCTTCACATCCACAGTGAGAAGCACACCCCATTGTGCATGCAGAGGGTGTTCGGGGCTGAACTTGGGACAACCAGCTGCCTATGGAACTGACCTTGCGTTCAGAGCTGTTGGTGGCTTTCAGAACAGCCATGGTGTTCAGACAGGATGGGGGGTGTACGTGGTTCTTTGTTTCAGTCTAATTTTTTACAATAATCATACGTAATTTTCATGCACTGTCTTGCAGCTCAGCTTCATTCATCACCGGCATGATGGCCAATTAGTCATCTCTCACTATTAAGCAGGTCTAACAGCTACTTTAAATGCAAGCAGAGCCTTAATCTAGTTCTAACTCGTATGGTGATACTTGTAATTAGGACATCAAACAGAGGAGAAATGTGATATGTTTATAACTGAGGGAACTTTTGCACTGAATTATTTCAGCAATACTTATTTTTATTAACATGGCCTGAGTTAGTAAATAATGTGTCATGCTTTTGTATTGGGGGGTTAAATATTCATATATTTGAGTCAGGCTAAATTCCAGATTTTGATGCTGTCTGCTTTGCTGTGAGGTGCTGCCTTGCCAGAGCATCCATTGCCTGTGCAGGTTTTCTGGGAAAGGGGTGTTAGGGCTTTCCCACACTCCTGCCAGCTGGGTTCGGATGCTAGGGCACATGATGTAGCTGTGTCATTCCTCCCCACTCGCCTCAGTCCTTTCTGGAGCGCCTTTCCAACACACCTGGATCTCATGTCATGAACTGGGGCTACTTGGGCGCTGCGTGCTGGCCGCACACCCTGACCTAGCGGGACATGCCGTGCCTTTTTTCTGATGGCAAGTACCAAGTGCAGCACCAGTTGCTGTTGTGGTGTGTGTGTGTCCCTCTCCAGGAGATACAGACACAGGGTGGAGCAGTGGCGTGTGTGGCTAAGCCAGGCACCTCTCCACCAACAAACAGAAACTGCGTTCCCCTTGGTCTTTCCTTTGCCCGACAGCGTTCATGACCACGGCAGTGCTAAAGTGCTGCCATTCTGGGGCTGCCTGGCACGTCCTCTCCTCCTGCTGCAGGCCTGGCTGGGAGTGCCAGGCTCACTTTGCCAGCACCACTCCTCCACTGGGCCAAACTGGGATGCTTTCAGGTAGAAGGCAGCGCAGGTTTTGGTACAAATGGGCTCCCTTTGAGCTCCCTTATTGCTGGTTTCTGTTACTGATCTGCAATGCTCTGATATGAGCCTGGGGTGGATGTGGTGCATGCAGTGGTGGGTAAAACTGGATTGGGTTCTTCCAGAGAGAAGAGCAAGCTAAGAGGATGAGGAGGTCATTGCAGTAAACATGTGTTGATATATGTCATGGCTCTGCCTCCTCTGACATACTTTGGCCTAAGCAGTGACTGTGACAAGAGCCAGATAAAGACCTACAGGGTTTTGATGAGAAGATTTGAACTGAACATTTCCTTCACTGGAGGAGCCAAGAATGTGCTTGCTCCCTTGTTTTGAGATTAATAAAACGGAGAGAGGGGAAACAGAGAGAAGTCTTGAAAACAAGAAACTTTCTATTTAAAACAATAAACAGGAAAAGGAGAAAAGATCAGTGTCAGAATTCATTTGGTGGGGGAAGAAAAATATGGAAATGAGTTCAAACAAAATATATTTCTTTCTCTGGAGAAGGTTCTCTGTTTTTCTGCAGCCTTATTAATCACCCTGTGCCTGCCTCTCCTTTTGAAAGAGGCAAGGGAGAGCAGAAACCTGCTGCATGAGGCCGTGAGAGGGAGGCTAGAGGACCACTTTGCACATGTAACATTAGTATTGCTGTTCTTTGATTCAAGCTTTAATCGACCTTCTTTTTTCCTAATGAGGCACTCAGAGAGATGTTTGCCTCTTGCAGTGAAGTGTTACACACTCCTTTTGATTTTTTCCACTGGAAACCCAGATTGAGGCTCTCACTGAAAGAATCCCTCAGGTCTTGCATCTGGGCTGACATCCCCAAGAGGCTCCTTGCTGACCATGGCTGTAAGAGCCTTGGCTGTGCCGGGGTAGGAACTCTTTGAGAAACACAATCGTTTCAATGCAACGGCTGCTGTGAGGGTCCTGAAATCTAGAGCAATGTTGGGCACGTGGCCTCCACTCTGTCCTTAAAGCTAGATCAGAGACAGTAGGCTAATGGTAGCGAGTTCCCTGGTGCACTTTCATACATCTACTCTTTGGTGTTTGATGTGAGACTCCACATTTTCAGGGTCACCTCAACTGACTACCTCTCTGTATGGAAATCCTTCAGTGGTATGTGTAACAAATCAATAACGACTTCAGTGTGGCGCTTGCTCTGTTGGAAGGCACTAATGAACTGTCAGGTGGAAGGCCTGCCTGATGTTCGTTAAGCCTAGGAAATGCCCTGCAGCACAGTAGTAATTGCAACAGTACAGTAAAAGTGGAGAGATGAGGCGAGGTATCTGTCCACTGGTGAACTCTACCTACAGCCTTCAACATTTGGCCTGTGTCCAGAAGCATTGCCCGATCAAGGGTAGGATCTGGCCTGGAGGCAGGTTTTAAGGAGTGGAGAAAACCTGGGTGAACTGTTTGCCTCTTCAAATCCTGAACTAGAGTCCTCTGAAGGGAATGACAGTTTTTTCAGGGCCAGTCAGTTTTGTGGAATGATAAAATAGGCAGAGAAATTAAAGTTGATCTATGGATGGGCTTAGGTTGGCATATTAGGTCTGTCTTAGGTCAGCTCTTGGTTGGACCCAACTCTGTGTTTATGCTCAAGTGTGATGTGTACACTGAGGGCTGCTATGGGGCTGTGCCATGTAACAGCAGCTTTCCTGGGGCATCTGGACCCTTGTCCTACAGTGTTCAGTCATCCCCTCAAATTCTGTCCATGCTGCATTAAGATCCGTGTTGAATCCGTGATGAGACTGCATCTAGATCCATCCAAGTTGTCCTCAGGTCTGAATCAGTGCCTCAGTGGAGCAAGGACAGTTTTTCCTGGTTGGCACTGCAGGCCGTGCTGTCCCTCAGATCAGGCCATGTAGGCTGGTGGAAGGTCTGCTTCTATGAGTGGTGTGATGTGGCTGAATTCTGGTGTCGTACCGCATGCCCAATGTGTGTGCATTGTACAGAGAGAATTCTACTCTTCCTCAACCACAGAAGGAAGAAAAAAGCGTCTGGTGAGTTGTAATGAGACTTTCACAAGAATATTTTCCCAATGCACACAAACTGCTGATGGGTTTTATTGCATGTCGGTGATCGACTGGACAAAGGCAGTGACACCACTGTGAAAGAGACTTTCAAGGACTGAGTGCTCGTAGAGCCCAAGTGCACCATCCTCGCTTTAAAAAGTCAAAGAACTGGAGACAGGGTGACAGGGAGGGCAGGCCTCCAAACAAGTGTTTGCTAACCTTCAGAGGCACCAGTAGTAAAACCAGAGCTAGATTCTCAGCTTCCCACATCAACAACTTTGTCAGAGCTTCTCTTTCTGTGTCCTCAGCAGTTCTGTGTGGTTGTTGAAGATCAGCCACTGCAATGGTCCCTTTTGAATGGGTGAATCTGTGGGTTGTACAGATCGTTGCTTCACCAAAGGCTGTCAGGGAGATGGGAGGTTGTTACCCATGTCTGTACAGCCCCACAGTGGAAGGGAGCACCTGAACTGCTGGATCTGCCCCTTTCTGTCCTGGGCAGCTGGTCAGACATGGCCATGTGGCTGCAGGATGGGCCCCGACCTGAGCCTGCAACTGTGGCGGGGGCTGCTCTCGCCTGGCAGGTGCAGGGGTACCCGGGATGTTGGAGGCCCATCATGGCCCAACCGCTGTGCTCTCACAAACACAGATCTGCTCCCCTGGGCTCTTAAGACAATTACCTCAGCTGCAAGGAAGAAACCTGCTCCTTTCTCATGCTCAACACGGCAGAACTGCATATTTTGGATTGTTTAGGTTCTGCTTTTCATCCTGATCTCATTTCATTTGCTTTTACCTTTTCAGGAATAAACACATTTATCTCCATCTCCCCCTTTACTCGTTATTCCTTCTTCTGTGCTCTCTTTTATTCTGTCCCTCACTTTTTTTTTCTGTTTACTGGCCCCTCCCCACCACCTTTTCTGTGTATCTTCCAGGGCTGCTTTATCACAGCCTTCATGGTCATGGATTAACTTTATTAGTTTCTTTTGTATGTGTCTAATTGACACACAGTCTCAAAATCTGTTTCATTTCAGCAGAACTGACCTTTATTCCCTTGCAGGCAGACTCCTTTTTCCCTTCAGCCAATACCTTTGCTGCATTGCTGGAGCGGACAGAGAGGTGCAGCAGAGGGTGTGAAGTAGGATAGGAGCAGGAGTCGTGCAACAGTTGAACTGGAGAACAGCTCTGAGCTTTCTACCCCATGTAACCGTAAATGAGCGAGCTGAAGAAGGTTTTGTTTTCTTTACGCTTTTATTTCTAACAGCATCTCTTTCCTCCTCTGAGAAAGTCACTGCTGCAGGGAGAACAAAGCGATGTGTGGGAGCACCTGAGCCTGGGCCCAGTGGTGCAAGCTCTCTCTAACAGCAGGAAGAGCAACCTCTGTCAAAGAAAAGTGCAAAACCCTCGTCAGTGAAGCTCTGGGGACAGTCCTTGCTTCAGTTCCCTGTCTGCAACGGCCTGTGCTTTTTCTCCAGCACGAAATTTTATCCTAAAATGCCAGGGTGCTGTGGGTCCAGAAATTGCCTACTTGTTTCTGCTGTCCTGCTGGTCAGAAAGAATTGAGACCACACTTGAATGCAGGAGAACGCTTCTTTTAGCTCTTTTAAATTGGCCTTCTGATGAAAATAATCAGCCAGACCCCTGGAGCCTTTCACTCCCCAGCCAGGGGCCTCTGTCGCAGAGCAGTGGGCAGATGGGCCTGGCTGTCGCAGGCGCTGCCCCACTCAGAGATGACACATTTTCTCTCTCCTCCTTATTTCCTCACCCAGCAGAGCAGAAATGGCAGTGACATCCTTTTCTATGTTTTCATTGTAATTTTAATGGTCTAATTTCTTTCCCTGAATTGCCATAATTCAGATTTAATGAAACATGTCTTATAAAATTAAAATAAATACAATAATAAAGTGGGACGCCCCATTAAACTGAAGAACAAGGAAATAATATGTAGAGACCTGATTACACTGACCCTGCTGTCCCAGCGATGCCAGCAGCCATCACACACGTGCTTTACATCATCACAGATGACTCTGCTTCCCACCAGGAGAGAATATGTAACAAACTGGTAATAAGTAAATGGAACTGGGAGGTGAACTGGCACCTCCTCCCTTTGTGCACTAGCCCAGGAGCACTGCTTAAGGTCATCGTTGCTGGATGACAGCAATGTCTCGATGGTCTTTTCTCTCTATCATGCATTGCTCCTGCTCTGAGATTGCGCACTTTTGTGCTCCCAGCAGCCAGTGCCAAGCCATGCCGTGCCAAGGGGGATTGGTCCTGCTGCCCCCAGTGCTCCCAATGACTCCTCTGGGCAACGGGGCCCTGGGCTCACCACACGTCAGCAGCAAAGCCCCAAGGGGTGAGGGGACTCAAGCCGATGGTCAGACAGGTCCCCCTCCTGTTGCTGCTTGACCCCTGCTGAGAATGATGTCATGTCTTTGCCCTCCTTAAAATCCGTGTGTGTAGAGAGGTGTTGCTTAAGGCGGATATTAAATAGTCTTTGATGGTCTATTCTGAGTCCCATTAACCAGGAGCTCAGTGTCACACGGGGGAGGAAGGCTGGGGTGTTTATGGGGTGCTCTGTCTGGGATGCCTTAGACTGCCTTGTGCCCCATGAAGAGCTGAGAGCTGTGGTGTTCAGCGATTGCTCGGAGACGGGAGCCAGGAGAAACCCAGCCAGGCCTGCGCCTGAGTTGTGCCTGCTCGGTGATACCGCGTGTGAGCCTCCACGTGTCAAAGCAGCCAGTTTAGAGAGCTCACAGCAAAGCTGCTTGAAAGCACTGCTCCCTGTAAAGCCAAATGTAATGATGAGAAATTTGGGACTTGCAGCTTCAGTTTGTGGAAGGCTTGCTCCCAAGCCTATGGTATGTCCTCCCAAGTGTCTGTGCACCAGCATGAGACAACCCTTGCACACCGGGCAGGAGGCAGCTTTGGGCAGTGCTCCTATACCCATACAATGTCTTTTTTGTGAAAATTCCTCCCTGAAAATGCTGACCTCCAGCCAAGAGCAAAAGCAATCAAGGGATGAAATTTATTGTGATGCTGAGGCAACATGCGAGATTAATGCTTCCCTTTCATCTCACAGCCCTTCATCTCTGTGTTTCGAATCAAGTACTGTGTAAAATATAGCCTCTAGCATGCTACCAGTGGTAAAAAAATACCAAAGAAAATAACCTGTTTGCAAGTGAAGGGCTGCACATTGTGACAGGGTGGGGACAATTATTCATCTTTAGGCAGGCAGGGATTGGTCTCCTCTCTCAGGCAACCAGTGACAGAACAAGAGGACATGGTCTCAAGCTTTGTCAGGGGAGGTTTAGGCTTGATACTAGGAAAAAATTTTTTTCACTGAAAGGGTGATTGGCCATTGGAATGTGCTGCCCAGGGGAGGTGGTGGAGTCATTGTCCCTGGAGGTGTTTAAAGGCAGATTGGATGAGGCACTTAGTGCCATGATTTAGACGAGTAGGTGTTGGGTCATTGGTTGGACTCGATGACCTCAAAGGTCCCCTGGTGGAGATGGAGCTGCACTCCTCACCGTTGGGGTTCAGCAGGGGCAAAGGGACCTTTGCTACTGGGAGAGCTAGAACATGCAGTTGAGAAGGGCAGAATGAGGGAAAGGAGCAGAGGGCCAGATGTCTAACACAGCTGAATCAGACTCTCAGGGGAAGACAGTGAGCTGAAAAGAAGCCTCCCGCTGAGTTTGGCTGACACGAGAAAAGAAGCCTCCCGCTGAGTTTGGCTGACGCAAGAAGTGAGGTGGCTGTGAACCCATCCAGGAGGTGTTAAAGATGCAGGTTTGGGCTGGTACTCGTTTCCTTCAGCCACTGGAACCCTGCCCTGTGAGCAAACTGGTGCCTGTTCGCCATGGAGGGAGAGGTACTGCTGATCCCAGAAAGCAATGCCTTTCACCCTACAGACTCTTGAGATGTTGTGGCGAGCAACATGGAAATAGAGGAGTTAGAAATGTCTTTAAAAGTAAAGCCAAAGAAGGGGGAAGGAATCTTTATTCAAGCTTTAACAAGGTAGTTACTGATGAATAATTACATACTAACATCTTACAGGAGAGGAAGGTTGCTACAGTTCAGTTTACTTGTCTTTGTTAATTAGGTCCTGTTCCTTGGGGATGAGCTAATTGGGCAGTGGCATTCAGTGACATAATGAAATAAATGTCCTGCCATATAAACAGTTAATTAATGATAAAGAAGTGTTCCCCCTTCTAGAGGCACGGAGCTGGCAGTGTTTTGAATGCAGTGCTTGTCTGTTGAGAAACACTCTTTGGCACAAGGGTGACTTAGCATAAATGTTGGTGGGAGCACATTTACTTGGATGGAAATTTTGCCGGGAAGATTTACGAGGTCAGAGAAAGAAGGATGCAGTCTGTTACCTGGGCTGTAGGATTAGGAGATGGCAGCACTCCCACTGTAAATGAAGACGTTCAACAGTAAAAGTGTTTTTGCCCCTCATAGCTGTTGGTTGCGATGCCCTGCGCTGCTGCAATGGGTCGCGTGATTTGAACATGATGACCTCATGTCCGGAAACAGGTAGACTGGCCGTGCAAGGTTGTGAGGTCAGCACTGTGACGACTGCTGCTGTAGAAGACTAGTAGGAACCTGCCCAGATGGCCCATGCAGAAGAATTTCCTTCCTGATTTGCTTATGTATGGACCTTATGCTGGGAATTGTTGAAGAGAAATCCATCACTTGAAAGCTGCTTGTCCCTCTGCTTATTCCTTTTGAGGAAGGGATGGACTCTGGAACTCTACTGGATGTGACACAGAGCCCAGCTGGGCATAGGTAGTGTCAGTGAGGGGGAACGGGACATGCACCTCGAGTGGATGTGCCTGAGGGCAAATCTTGCTGAGCAAAGGCTTTATGGGTGAGAGCTCTGGCCTTACTGCTGGGGGTAGTAGCTGGGGGTCACTTCAGGCAAGTTCTTATTTCCTCAGCCCCATTTTGTGAGCCGCCGTTTGCTGCTGGAGTGGGGCTTTGCTAAAGGTGTTTGCTGCACAGGTCTAGTGCGAACTCGTCAGCTCCTGAGGTTGTTTTAATGGGCAGATTTCAGCACCATCTGCTCCTCTCTGTGATTACTGGTGTAAGTACGGATTAGGAGAAAGCCTTTTCCCTGTTTCAGCAAGAAGGGAGTTATTAGTGCTTTAAACGCACATATCGAAGCTGTTCGGCGTACCCAGCAGCATCTGTCATTTCCTTTTTGTCTTTCCCCATATAAACTGGTGGAGAAAATCTAATTGGTGGGTGGAGATCTTTGGCTGGGAGCTGTGCTAGGTCCTGGGAACTCTGTTTGCTTTTGTTTTCCCCGGGAGCAGGTCAGGTGTCCCAGATCCAAGGCTGCTCCGGGAGGCTCTGTCACTGCTCAGCAGAGCTGACCCTGCCTCAGCACCTGCGTCCCTTGATGCAGACAGTGTAGGAGCCCCGCACTGGCAGACAGAGAGTGAGTGGGGGCAGTGAGAGGCTCTCTTGGAGTTCATATCCACCCTTTGCAGGAACGAGCTGGCTGTCAGGAGAGTGTTCTGCCCCTGGGTGACTGAGTCCCACGTGGGGCGGGGCAGGACCAGCTGTGAGAGGGATGCAATGTGGGATCGCTCCTGGGTGCCTGGCACAGCGATGAGACGGCTCAGCATCCGCAGTGCCTGGGAGGAGGAGGTGCTGACACTTCCCAATAAAACAGTATCTGCACAAGTTACAGGGAGCTGCCACAGGAGGTTAAGTGGGCAAATCAGGGAGCCGTCTCCCCTCAGTTAATCCTCAGCTTTCTTCTTGTTTTCTGTTTTCAAGCCCCTCTGATGTTGCACAAAGCTTATATTTCAGTGTCCACCTGGGAAAAAAGGCTAACTGGAGTTTAAAAAAGCTGCAATAAAATTTAGTGCCAGCTCTACTCTGAATGGACTGTGTTGTTTGTGGATGTCAAGTCATTTCTGGGCTACAAGCAGCCTACTGCAGAGGGAGCAGGCGTGGGTAGAAGTGGAACCTGGTATGTGGCATGGATACAACACGAGACATGGCGTAACGTGCAGCCCTGGAAGAGACTGAGCTGTCTGGAAGAGATTGCGGGTGTCCCGGGGTGGGTTATGACTCTGCAGTTGAGGACACATCCTGTTGTAGCGACTCACGCATGGGAGGACTGGTCACAGAGCTCTCAAAGTACAAGAGGTGGGACAGTGTGTTCTGCTAAGTTCTCCTCTCTGTGATGCTCTGGAGCCTACCAGTCTGTATTAACCTGCTTCTCCAAGGTAGTGATGGGAAAATACAATGCAGATTTTGAGCAGACATTGAAGGGTTTTCTAGGACAGAGTGTAGAGTCCTGGGCTTTATGGCAAGTCTTGGACAACTATCAGCGTTGAGTGGCATTTGACAATATGGATGGAGTCTCCCAGGGGTTCCGGGCTGCTCATGGCTGTTCCGCACCACTCAGCGCTGTGGTGGAACTGGTGGCAGTTATGACAGGAATCAGTTCCGAAAGTTGCTGCATCAGAGCTGGACACCCTCCACGCCTGACATGACAGAGGTGTGGGGAGTGGCAGTCATTGCATGTGCAGGGCTTGCTCACAGTGCCGCCTGAAGGACTACAGGGTAACAGGGAATGCAGGGCTGGCTGTGCCTTTTTTAACATTCGAGAACCTGGCTGTTATTTACCGGCGTGCGCATCATCTGAAAGGTCAGCACTCACTCTTAGGGTTTCTCTGCACGTTTTCTTTGGGCCTGCAATGAGTGGTTGTGCTCACTCACCCGTGGCAGGCAGAGAAACCATTTAACAGCAGCAAGTAGTTAAAACAAAGATATTGAGCTGGTTGGAGAACTAAACCCGGGCAGCAGAGGTGGGATCAATTGAGCTGCTTTGGGTTTTGTACCTGGCTTGAATTTGGCTTCTCTCTGGAGTGGTCAGCAGACAATGGATAAAGATAATTGTGGGTATGTCTCTAGTGGGGCTTAGTCAGGGAAAAGAGGGGCAGATAAGGGAAGAAAAGATGGGCAGAGACCTGAGAGAGGTAAAGAACAGGGAGAAAGGACGCAGAAATTACTGTGTCTTCTCCTGAGTTTCTTTTGCATAACCTTCTTCACTTTCTAATTCTTCCATCTTCTTTCCCATCATATCCTTGTTGGCTGTCTTGGTAGTATCAGACTGAGCTTATTAGACTGGTAGGATGCACAGGAGCCCTTTAACTTGGCTGGAGCTGGGTCAGCCCTTGTGGCACTTTATCCAATAGTGCAGAGAGGATCCCCACATCTGGAACTTTGTTCTCATTTTCTAAAGCCAGCACTAGGCAGGTTACGTATGTCTTTCTACTAAAAGTTAGGGGAGGATGGGGCAATTGGGGCCAAGTTCCCATGCATGAGATGAGAGACAAACTCCACCTCAGCTGGGTTTGCTCAGAGGCAGCAGTAATCTCTGACCACGCTCTGCCACAGTGCTATGTCTCATCTGCTGAATGGGAAGAAGGTGGAGTGAGGTCACCTATGAGATCTGCACAGCCCTGGGCTGGCTTGA
Organism: Tapera naevia; assembly: GCA_033556795.1. Classification (NCBI taxonomy): domain Eukaryota; kingdom Metazoa; phylum Chordata; class Aves; order Cuculiformes; family Neomorphidae; genus Tapera; species Tapera naevia. The sequence goes on from JAUMJJ010000220.1 coordinate 2,699,807, forward strand.
GGGTGTCTGGAGCTCAGGTCTGACCTTTCAACTGCCCCATGGAAATGAATGTGGACCCTGGCGGAGCCCTCTGCAGCAGAGATCACCCCTGAGTCCCTGGCAGTGATCTGAGCAGCTGATCTTTGCCAGTGTGTGACCCGTGCTGACCTGACTGGTGAACTACAATGTCTTCAGAGCAGCCATCCCCTAACTGTGGCCTCACTTGGCTGCCTGGCATCTGCATGACTGCACTGCTAGCACTGTGCTGCGAGTCGGCTAAGTGAGCTGTGCTGGTTAAACCATCTCCAGGGCCACGGAGATGAGTCAGCCCAGGAGGTGATTAATTAAGAGCAGCAGAACTCCCTAACCTCGAGGTGTCTGATTTGAATCAGGCAAAGGCTGGAAACAATGCTAGAAGAACCGAGTGGGCAGGACCGAAGCGTGTGAGCTACTCCTCACAAGTAATCAGCAGCTCTGATTTTGTCTGCCTGACAAGGTGCCTGTGGCCTCTGGAGAAGGCTGTCCCCGAGATGCCTCCTGGGATTGTCTCCACACCCTTGGGAGACCATAGGCAGCACAGATCTGCCGAATTTGACACTGGAAGCCACCCCTCAACTTTGCACTCACTTTGTGACCAGCTTGCTTGAGCCCCTGATTGCATGGGTCTGCCTCTTGAAATCCCCTTTCCCCCTAGTTTTTAGCCCAGCTGAAGCAGTGTGGATTCCTGCGGTACCCTGGACAGCCGACGATGAGGAGACACATCTCCGGGTGAGGCTGACAGCGAGCTGAAACCGTTGGTTTGATGTACGGAAATGGTTTCAAATCAATTGTTGTGCTATTCAACTAATTCTTGATTGCATCGTGAAGCGGGTAAGAGAGGCCCAGAGATTTGCTGCATGTTCCAGGTGCTCCCTTACAGTAATGACATTGCAGCTGGCCACATGTCACCAGAGAGCGAAGATCAGACAAAGGTCCTGGATATGGAATGTCATCTCACACTTAGTACCATAAATGCTCTGCTTTCAGAGCCTGAGATGTCTCTCTGGTGGGCAGGTACCGTCGCCTGTCTGGGCTCTGAGTGCTGGACATTCCAGCAGTGCTTGTGAAGAGCAGATCCAGTTACAAGGAGTATCGCAGCTTGGGAAGCAGCCAAGAGGCATCTTCTAACTGTTATTGTGCTTGACACTCGTAATGAAACCAAATTCAGATCACTGCAATAAATTTCCAAACTGTGAGTCTTCCAAAAGAACTACTTAGCATTTCCCACAAGGCCCTACAAATTCAATCTGCATAAGCTCCAGAATAAGTGTATTTTCTACCTTAAAGTAATACTTGGCAGCAACATTCGAATGGCTCATTTAATTAAGTTGGTGTGCAGATCCCATTTTAATGTATTTAATGCCACTGAAATGACAGGCATGCTGATTGAAGGGGTTGCATTTCTGTATTTTTCTGTTTTGTAATTTAGTCTCTCGGATTTCTTTTCGTGCTGACAGCATCACTGTGTCGAGCGCACACCTCTAGGAGGGGTCACAGCGCTGCACCCATGGCCTGGGGGACAGATCGGAGCAGGGCTTGGAACAGGGGAGTGAAATTAGTGAAAGTTAATGAGGGCATTTCATACCACAAGGATCATCTGGATCAAAAAGGAGCAACACACGATGACATCTGCTTAATGAACCTTCTCTGCTGCCCAGCACAAAGCAAGAGGATTTGATGGCTCGCAGTTTTGAGAGCGCTGGCCTACGAGAGCAACAGTTCCCGTGGCTGGGGCTGTGCCTGGTGCAAAGGAGGATTTAAAGTCAGCTTTGTCTGCCTGGGTGTCTGCTTGGCACTCCCTGTGTATGCGGGTTGTAGAACCTGCTGGTTTTCAAACATGTTTGAAAGAGCACCAAGGAGCTCAGAGAGGTGAAATTCCCACCTTTGCTGAAAAAGGGCAGGAGAGAGAGAGATCTATGTTAGTGTCGTGTTGGAGGAAGAGCACCTTTGGAGCCAAACCACGTTACTAGGCCCTGGAAAATTTGCACATGAGTAGCCACATGAAAGCAGGTTCAGTGTTTTCTTCTGCCCCTCAGTTGATTTTTCTGTGTTGCTGCTGTTCCTGAGGCTTCGTCAGTCCTTCCAGCTGCACTGAGCAGGCCCAGTCAGTGGGGTTGGGCAGTGCTTGGTGCTGTGCAGAGGTGACACCAGACACAGCCACAAGGCGGTCACTGTCTGCAGGCAGACAGGGAACAGCCCAGGTACTGCCTAAAGCTCCAGCACTTGGGCTCTTTGGATAAACTGCAGATTCTCCCAGCAGCCACTGGCTCTGTGTCCTCTGCGCTGTCTCCACAGGTGTGGGACAGGAGAGAGATTGGCACAGTGTGGTCCTGGACAGGTGATGAGATGATTGAGATGAGTCCTATTGTAGCCCATCGTGTTGAGCTCTGTCCTGAAAGTGGTTAAAAATGGGTTGTTGTGAGTAATTGCGGTTGTAGGTAATTGGAAAGATAATTTAATGGCAACCTCTAGCTGTCAGCTCTTGGGATCGAGTGATGGAGCAGAAGCAGCTTCTCATGCCTCCAACTAACCTGGTGTGATCTTGCAAATTCATAGATATTTTTATAAAAATTGGTCCTCTCTGAGGGGAGAAATATGTGACTATTGTGTTGCCAGTTCTTCTTCTCATTTTTGCTTTGTGTCAGAGCATCTTTTGATTTTCCTGTGATTATTTGGAACGATTTTCAGTTATTTTCACCTACCCGTGGTCCGTTTGCTTCAATCCTCTGTCCTTACTGAGATTGTTTTTTTTTCCTTTCCTTGCTTTAAACCTTGAAGTTAATTCCTCGCTCTCTCTCTCTGTGAGGATTTTCTTCCTGAAGCTTTTGTGTGCGTGACTATTTCATCTTTGCTGAACACCGCTTTGACATCACCTGAACCACAAAGCTATCGGCTGGCCTTGCCATTCCCATCCTCCTGCAGAAAGTGGTGAATTACCCATAGCCCAGCAGTGCTGCAAAGATGGGTTTTCACATCAAGACCAGTCTCTTCTTGACTGATACTTCCCTAAAGCCCCAGAAAGTGCAATGCTTGTGAGTGGCAGAAGGAAAAGGATCTCACAGTTTATATTACGCTTCTGTTTGCAAGTGTCTTATAAAAGATTAATAAATGATTAATAGGTATTATAGGCACCAGTAGCATAATTTAGCAGGTGATTCTAAGCATGTCAGGAGACGGTATTACAGGATATTATAAACAACCTGTTGACTGACTGGGCTTTGCAGTAATCTGTAAGCATTGATTAGTCATTCTTTATAAAACACCTGTTAATCATTTACAAACCTTCTATCACCTGTTTTGTGAACACTTGTCAGAGAACACCACCAGAAATAATACATGTGAAAGCAGTGCTTTCTTCCCTATCAGTCCCGAGGGATTTCAGAGCCAGAGGTGCTGAAATGGCAGCCTTAATCCCGACCAGACCATGGCAGGGCCTGTGCTGTCCTGCTCGCGGCAGCAAGTTGCACATAGGCAGTGGGAGAAGGATCCCTGCAGAGCTGCCGCTGTGTTCACAAGTGACGCTGGTTCTGCACACCCACATGGGACAGAGGGCAGTGGGAGCCGGTGCCCAGCCTGCTTTGCTCTTCTCAGAACATTTTTATATTGAAAATAAACAAGTGAGAAAGAAGGATTTTTTTTCCTTAGGTCCCTGTTTATTTTATTGTCCAGATCTTCAGTGTGAAATGAGCCAGCATTGCCAGAGACTCATGGAGATGGGTGAAGCTGTTTTCCAGAGTGCAGCTTCCTCGTCTCTGTCCCATCCTGTTCTAAAGTCTGTGCACCAAGGTTGGTTGGGAGCACTCAGGAGCTACCTTTAATAAACCATCTCCTTTTTTTAAATAGTGCATTTTGAAAAACTGAATTTGGCCATTTCAGGTGATTTTTTCCTCTCCTGGTTGGAGTTTTTGTTTCTTTTCTAAAAAGAGGGAAGTATAAAAACGGGGTTGTGTTTTCTTTGCTTTTCCTAGGGGAAGAAATCATAAATATCTTGGTGCGAGAGGAACAACGGAGAATTTGAGTGACAGTCTCTATCGGATGCTTTCAGAGGGCTGTGTCCTTTCCGTTTCCCTCTCAACCTGCTTTCATCCTGGCCCCTGTTTTGCATCCTGCATTTTGTTTGTGGCAGTGTCCCTCCCCTGTCTGCAGAGCTCACGTGCTGTGCTTCCTTGCCTCACCTCTGGGATGTGAGCCCACCTCCTGCACCATGTTTTGAACATGAAGGCAGTTCCCATCCAAAAGAGCTCAGTTTGGGATGAGAGGCAAGTTGACACAAGGAACGCAGGGACTGTCACTCGGGAGCAGTGGTACCTGGTGTCAGATCACTGTGATGAGCTCTGGTCCTGCTACACAAGCTGCTATGGCGCTGCTGGTGTTTTATGAGCATTGCAGTAGCAGTAATTTTTAAGGAGGAAAGTGAAGGAAATAGGGGAGGCTTCACAGATCTGTGCAAGGATTAACATAGCAGAAACTTTTCTGTCCTTGGTCTCTCCTGACCTCTGACTGAAGGAAACCTGTCAGCCACGTGCTTCCCATCCAGCGTGCATTCTGAGTGCTTTTCTCTGTTGGGACTTGCTTGGGCCAATTACAGGCTCCATCCCCATGGAATGCTGCTGCCCCTTTGCATTTCTCATTTAATCAATCTGGATAAAATCTCCCTGAAAATCCTGTTTCTTTTCTTGCTCTTTTTTTTTTCCTCATGCAGCCTACTCTATTACCTCAACAGCCTTCCTTCAGATCCCTGCATAGCCCATTAGTATGTTTATGCTGTAAGATTCCTTTCCTTTCCCATAATGCAGAAGAACTAATTTCATGGTGTTTTTCTCTTTCTGAATATTGACAGTGATGCTGCTGAAAGTGCTCCTGCTTGTACCCGTTCACACTTGAGCTCACACTCTTGTTACTTAGTGCTTAGCGGTTCCCCTCTTCCTTGGATGAGTGCTAATTGGCTAAAATTAAGTAGAGAGAGATGAAATATCCTTCACACCCCATACTCATACCCCCTTCCCAGCTTTTCAGTCTGCTGGTTCTTCAGTTAATCCTGTTCGACATGCTGGGCAGCTCCACATCAGTCCTGGCCCCATCTGTAGCATTCCAGGCACTCACAGAGATGCTTTAGCAACCTCCTGTCATTCTTGTTTAATTAACATTCCTGAAATGCTGCCGTTCCTTCCTGCTCCTGGGGTGAAATGATTTGATCCTTGCTCTTCTATCCTGGTTGCTCCTGCTCAGGGCTGAGTGTATCACTGCGTTGGGAGGGCATCCCACGTCCTTCTGCCAGGCTGCAGTTTGCAAGGACGTTCCTGAGCACCAAACCGGCTCGAGGCACAATACAAAGTAGAAGCCTCTCTTGTGATTTCTGGCTGTTCTCAACAGGTTCCTCAGGAACATCCAGGGAGTTAACTGGAGCCTGAGCTGCGAACCTGGTTTGTGTGGCTGGAAAAGCTCAAGGTGTCCATGTGTTTAGCAACTATACTGACCATCCTGCTGTGAGGTTGTCTCAGGGCTGGGCACAACCTGTGTGGTGGTACTAGGTGAGAGGAACGCCCATATGTATCCTCTGGCCAACAGCCCTGTAAGATGAGAAGAGGGTCTTTTTAGCTCCCAGCTGACCCAGACCTATCTGCACAGGTGAGGAGGAATTGACTTTCCTCCACCTGCTCCCTCCTGTCCCATTCCTCAGCAGGAAGTGTGGATCTGTGGTCGGCTAGACTGCCGAGGTGGAAGAGAGCTGGAGAGGCTGAAGGGCCTGAAAGTCTGCTGGACACTGGCTCTGCTGCCCAGTAGGTTATTACATTGACAGTGGTTGATGTGGAAGGAGTGAAGGAATACACCAACTTTCCCATGAATGTTTTGGGGAAACATCATGGTGAGAGAGATTTTACTTGCTTTTGATTCTCCAAATCTGTTGAGGATTGTGGAGTATGAGGCTGTGGATGTTCCCTTGTGCAGACCTTATATCCCCAACTTTCACTGTGTGCCTGAGCTTCCCCCAAGATATGTTTTCAGGTGAACTTGTGCTGTCTGAGCTTTGCATCTGCATTTCTTCCTCCCTTACAGAAGGACTGTAAGCAAATAATCTGTGTGCAAAATGGGATCACAGGGGAATGCGGAGGTAGCTACACTGAGTGATGTGGACATAAAGAGCCATAACCAATGCCAATTTCTTGCCCTGACCCAGATTCCTCTGGTAACCATGTGCACATCCCATAGTTTTTCAGCTCCCAGTATTAAAACAGGCAAGGAGGAGTCAGGATGTGTTCACTGCAGAGAACACGTTTGGAGACCATGGTGATTTGCCAGTGCCGTGTAAGTACCAGACACTCTGTACCTGAAGTCAGATTGAAAGATTGAAGAGAACCACCACCCTGCAGCCTGTGTAGTTCTGCCTTGGCTTGGACCAGTTGTCCTGACGCTGACCAGACTCTTCTGAGAGATGGGGAGTCCTTCTCTGACACCCAGACGTAACAGGGAGAGAGGTGGGAGTGCACCCAGGTCTTCGCATGACACAGCTTGGTTCAGGCTGAGCTGGAAACAGGTCTCGTCTTTTTTCATACACCTTGTGAGTTCATCTGGCAGGGAGGACCATTCCTCACATAGATGATGGGACTGTCAGACATGCCATGGAGCGCTCCCTGTCCCATATTTCACTTGTCTTGTTTGGCTGCATTGCGTCAAGAGGAGTCGCTTTCTAAGCTGTGCTGCTGGGAAGCCTTTTTTTGCCTCTATTGAGCAGTCAATAATCTACTAAAATCAAAACTATCCATTTGCCTTGTTCCTATCAATATAACTCTGCTTTTATTGAAACTGTCTGTCAAGCCAGCTGGTGGTTTGATCTTTGTCGCTGTAGCATCTGACTGTCGCACAAATATATATGGAGGACGTGGTCTCCTTGGCTTGAGAGATTTATCTGTCTCTGTTGGGCTGGCCAGTAGAGAAAGTGAAAAAAGGAAGGCAGAAAGAAAAGAGACAGATGATACGAGGTAAAGAGAAACTGAAGAGGCAGATCAAAGATTGATAGGGGAAGAAAGGAGGAGATGGACGAGTGAGGGAAGCAGCTGGAGGGAATGCCGGTCCCAGGACTCGTGGGGTTGGCGAGGCAGAAGGGCTGATGCCCCAGCAGCGACAGAATGCCCTGGTCAGGGGTGCGTGCTGCCAAGCTGGACACCCCATGGTGGACAGGAGAGCTCTGCTGTACCCTGAGGAGCTTGTTTAGAGGAAGCAGGAAAAGAGAAATTTAAGATGCCGTCAGATGGTGTCTGAGGGGACTGCTAACGAGATCGGATGGGGTCAGTGTGAGTGTGCGTGGTTTAAGGGAGCAGCTCCTTCCTAGGAAGCTGTTTAATCAAAAATATTGTATCTTGTCGGGAGTCAATGAAGCAGAGTTAAAATTGGCACATTATTATGTAAATCCCTTTGCAGGCTGCTGAGAGAAGACAGGCCGAAGAAAACCCAGGCCGGGGCTGCTGCTGTGTAGCTGACAAACCCGAGAAGCCACACTGTCATTACCCCGTTCTGTAGTGCAGCAAGAGCACAAAGCCTTGTTCAGCTCCTCCCGGCTCTCAGACCACGGAGCTTCCCACAGCACTGATCCTTCACCTCGTGCACCTGGATGAGACCTTTTGTCACCATCAAAGCCAGCCTGGCTCGACCGTGCAGGAGCTGGGCAGGCTTTGGGAGTCCCTGAGGGAAGGATGTTGCTAATGAGTGGAAGGTTCTGCTAAGCCTTCTCCTCCCATCGTAGGTGCATTTGCCCTGTGGTGGTATTGGCATCCCTGTTCTGCAGCCAGAACTATTTGTGCCAGGAGCTGAACTCAAGAGACTGAAGTCCCATATGAGATCAGCCTCTGGATTATTCCTGCCCTCTCATTTCTCAGAGTCTTTTGCCTCTGACATGCCCTCACACCCCTTTTCTTCCCTAATTTGGGGAAAATCCTCAGCAATACGCTTTCTTTCCCCTTCCAAAAGTCTAAAGACTTGTTAGGTAATCTGTGAGTCAGGTTTTTTTCATTTTAAGCTTTTTTCAGTCTGTCACTTTTCAGGCTGTGCCATCCTGTGGAAGAGCAGCATGCACGCAATTAGCAGGCATATCTCAGCCTTTGTCACCTGCTCCGAGTCCTCTTGCTTGGCTGAGCTGCTGAGATAAAGCGCTGGCAGCTCTGTGGTGAGATTCAGCCTCTACAAAATCTCAACATTGAGCGTCCGCAGCGGGGATGAGAGACGGCATCATCAGAAGGATGTAAATGACAGGGAAGCCCAGCCAGCCCCAGCTGCAGTGCTTTCTGTCTGATCCTGCATCTGAAGCTGTTCTCATCACAGAACTTCCAGACCACTCCAAACCCTTTTACAGCCTCGGTCTGCTCTGAGCCAGAGGAGCTCTGGTCCTTGGTGGCCTTTGTCAGACCAACTCGGGGAGGGGGCGGAGGAGACAGGGCGCTTGGAATTTTCTGAGTAAATGTCGACAGTATCCTAATAGGAAACCAGCTCCTGTGTAGAGCAGTGGGTGGATTTTGCCCCATGAGGACAAGAGAGGAGTTCACCCAGGCAGCAGTTACTGAGTAGTTGGGAAGGATCAAGGAAAAGCTCTTTAGCAGAGGACAGTTTGAGAGAGAAAGGAGCTGAGGAGACTGTTTTTCAAAAGAAATAGTTCTGGAAATTCTTGGAAATTAGGCAGGACAGGTTTCCAGAAATAAATTCTCAGCAGGGTGCAAACTGAATGAGTTTCTCGGGCAATACCAATGCAATAGCATAGAGAGGAGCTAAACTTGCATGCAAAACCTCTGCATGCCTTTTATTTCCTATCCTCGTATGTCCCTTTTCCTGCCAATTGGGTTCCGAGTTAATAGCTCGGTCTGTGTGATGAGTGGTGGAAGGGAGGTAGCAGGGCACTGAGCTGGCAGAAAAGATCTCTGTCATTTTCAGCAGAGCCTTGGAAGACTTCTGAGCCAGAAGGTGATCAGAAGGGATCTGGGGATTGCAGAAGGGGGGAGATTTGATGTGCTGCGGCTGCAGGGGACTGATGGCACCGTGTGCACACAGCCAGGGGTCAGACTCCCTTTCTCTGTGAGACAGCTGTAATATTGCGTTCCATTCTGCACAGCTCATTATTGAGATGGCTATTGACAAATCTCAGAAGTTCAAGAAAGAATAACAAAATTATTAGGGGTACACGGAGTTCAAAGGGTCTGATTAATGAGGAAAGATTAAAAAAAATCTAATTATGTGCAGCTTGGCAAAGTGACAACTAGGAGGGATATGATAAGTGTCTGCATACTGAAATAGAATAAATACCACAGAGGGGTAATATTAATGTTCAGTTACTCAAGGAAAAGGCTTAATAAGAGGAAAAATCTCTGTGGTTATCAGGAAAATATTCTTACATCTGTTACATTAAGCAGTATTGGAGTTTGTTAAGGGGAGAGGTAAAAGCAGCTGGGAATTGCAGATCTGGCAAAGCTGCAGCAGCTTAAAATATAACGAGGGAAACCATCCTGCAGCGGCGGGCCGGAGAGCAAGGTGAGGTGTGTGTTCCCTTCCATCACTGCAACAGCACTATTGCTTGGCCATTTAGGTTCAATGTCAGAAACATGGTCTGTGTGACAGGGGAGTTGGCTTCATGTCGGATTTCCACTGGATGTCAAACAATTCCATATATTTATGCCAGTCAAGTATTTGTTCCTGTTCTGCGAACTTTTCTCCCTCAGATCCCCTTGTGGGTCCATCATTAAAATCATAGCAGCACATTCTGTGTTCAAGCAAGCTGGGAGGTTCAGTGGAGCTCCAAGCTTTAATGTAACAGCACAGTTTAATGAATCCCAGTGCTAGGAATATCCCGGGATGTTCTTCAAAGCCTTGGGCTTTCGAGGTACAGAAGAGCTTTCAAAGGGGACTGGGCCAAGGTGTGCGTAATTGCAGGCAGTTTGGGACTGGCGAGAGCACAAGTGGCCTGCATGACGCCGAGGCCATTAGGGCTGCCAGTCCCGTGCTCCGCTGAGCAAGGAGCACTCGATCGCTGACGGCCTCTGTTCTTCCCCTCTCTGTGGAGGAGGCTAATGGTTTAGCGCCTGCTGGAGCACTTTGTGCTCTTTGTGACAGAAGCTTCAGCCCTGGCTAAGATGGAATCTATCATGCTTAGAAAGGAAAAGAGCACTGGGGCAACCCTACCATGGCTTTCCAGCTCCTTCAGAGAAGGTTTGACAGCCGGAAGTGCAGCAGAAAAGCATTTTGAGCAGCCAGCGTTCTGTGGAGCAGAGCACGTCTGCAGACCAGAGCTTAGCGCTGGCTGGTATGAAAGACTGGGAACTGCGGGTTTTTTGTTTGCGTTGTGTGGAAATTGGCAGCAGTGAATTTGGATTTCTGGCCCTTAACCACAGAGTGAGGGGTCTGTAGCGCTTATTGAAACTAAAAGAGGGGGGGAAATCAAATTGGGGCTTTGTCAGCGTAAAAGAACTTGGAATACAAAGTTAAACTCAGAGACTAAGGGTCTGATTCTCATTCATCAAGTATTTCTACTGCTCACAGTCCCTAATGAAAACATGTGTAACCAGCCTGCATTGTTAATTTTATAGAGGGAAAAAATTCCAATAAAGCTCCAGGAGATTTTCACGTGAAATTAATGTAACGGACACTTAAAAGTCTTTCTAATTAGGCATTGTTATTAACAGGAATGTCAGGTGAATGAAATCAACCCCTGAGCTGACATTTCACTTGTGTGAACTCTGAAGTGAGTGTTTAATCGGTAGCATGTTGTGGCTGCATGGTAATGCTGTCCGAGTTCCGTGCTGGAGCTGCCGAGAGTGGGTGTTTCCGAGGCGCTCGAGTGTTGTGAGAGTCTTTTGCTGTACCGTCCTTCCCTGCCATGAAGCATTTGCTGTTTTGTCAGCCTGTTGTGGGGGAAACAATGTAAATAAAGGAGAGAAAAGGGAAAAAAAAAGGACAGAAGTGGTGACTGTGGGAGCTGAGCTGAGCAGCACGCGATACCTCTGCTGGAGACATGGCCTCAGGGGACCGCCACGAGAATGGGTGGGTGGAATTGGTCTGACTTCAGCTGGAAGTGTCTTCCAGAGGAAATGGGATTGCGGCTGAGCGTGAATCAACGCGCTTCCACACAGGCTGGGTTTGCTGTCAGAAAGGCACTTGCCCACACAAATGCTATGGGGAAGCAGATATGAAACCACTGCCTCCTGTGCCATTGCAGTAAATTTCGTGGCCACAGATCTTCCAGGTGTAGTAAGGGCCATTAGCTTCAGTGTGGTGTCAGAAAGAATCCTGGCGCTGTCTGTGTGCCAACAGGGAGACAAAGACTATCTGATGCCAAGAAAAATGAATTGGCTGCAGGGCAGATGAAGAGCACTTGTATTTCATTAGGAAAGGAAATGAGGGCAAACGCCTTACCCCAGGTCCTCTCTTTTACCTGGTGTCTGTGGGAGAACCAGGAGCTGCTCAGGATGTGCTGATCCCTGAGCTCATGCCTTGATCACAAGGTTGTTCCTCCTCGCAGGTCTCTCTGGCTCTATAGTTGCGGGCTGCCACTGCCTTCAGGTCCCTGAGATGTGTGCCCCACACCCCCCTGCTCGCCCGCCACGCACAGAGCGCACACTGGCTCCTTGCAGCCTGTTTTGTAAGCTGATGAGAATTCATAAACAGAGTTTTTTTCCTTCCTCCTGAGCGCTGCGCACATGGAGCTTTATCACCCATCTTAGCAGGTGCCTGTTCTGTTTCAGCTGTAATTACACTGTGCCTTCCTCCATCTCTTCCTACAGAGGAGCTAAATACTGGGAGATGCTTTGCTGAACTTTTTTGTCTTGGGAATCTCGTGCCCTGGCCATTGACATCCTTGGGATCTTACTGCATTTTCTGCATTCGTGGTATTGTAGCTGACCATGGGGCTCAGTTGCTTCTTGTCATCCTTCACTGCTGTTTCACCACCTCCCAACGTGAGTTTTGTTCCAGTGAGCTTGTTGCCCTTATGCTTTCATAGTGTGTTTCCACATCTCCCATCTTCATCTCACACCTTATATCCACAAGCTTTTTTCCCCTCACAGCAGTTGTTTGGAGGTAAATATTCTCTGAAGAGGAAAAACAACAGTTACTTCTGCTCAGTGTTTGGGCCTTAATGTCTCTCATTATCAGATTTCTTTTAATTAATGCCTTTAGGAATTTAATCTGCCTACCTTGTTGATACCTCTGGCTGTTGGCTGCTGAAAGAAGTGTTCAGACTCTTATCAGCTCACAAACATGTGTTTGGCTTTATTTCGGCTGGGCTTCACACCTTTATTTTCCTAATGACTGCTTTTAAGTTTTCAGACCTTATTTCTCTCCATAGCCAGTTTGTTGGCAAGTTCAACAGTGTTGGTGCAGGCTGGTTCAGTTTCCTTCAATTTGAGTTGTAGATAAATTATCCAAGGTAACCAGAGAGAGTGCCCTGCTCCTGGAGCCTCTTTACTCTTGTTCCTAGAGAAGCATTTCCACTGCTTGCCCACGGGTCACATCTCACAACAAAATGTGGGGTGCCCGGAGGGTTTCTGCTGTTTGTTCTGCCCATTCCCCCAGAATTGCCTGCAGGCTCCCAGGATGCCAGTGCCGTGTGCAGAAGCCTGAGACCAAGAGCAGAGCTGGGGTGGGAGGATGCTGAATTGTTTCATGGTTGTTGGGAGAGGAGAGTGCATGGGCATGAATTACTCCTGGACAAAGCTGGAGCATGTTGCCAGGGAGAATAGGGAGGCTCAAATGTCTAATGAATTTTCTAGAGAAAGAAGGCAGATAAATCTGCACTCACGGAGGAGTCTGCACTTGTTTATCTCCCATTTTTCGCTCCTGTACACCCATCTTTTCCCCTCTATGTGTGCACCTCAGGGCCCCTTTGCACCATTTGTCTCTTCCTTCCAGCCTACTGATCTTCATGTGTCTCTCTTCTGCCAACTCAATTCAGCTTTTCTCCAAGGAACTGCTGATCCAAGAGAGAAGCATGGAAGCCCCGGTGCTGAATGATTTGGCACTGGTAGGGGCTTTACCAGTAGCCATATGGCACTGCGTGGCTTTGAATAGCATTCCTCTCCTTATTTATCTGTCCCAGCAGAGAGGCAGGCAGAGCCCAGAGGGCCCCGAGGTGGTTTTGGCTTAACCCAGCGCTCTGGGAGGGGGGGCTCCCTGCTGGGATGGGCTGTGTGCCGCCATAATGTTGTTCCTGCAGTGTCTCCGTGCGCACACTGATTTACACTGGCTGATGGTAAGTCCTGTGTCTCCCACACCTTCACTAAGTCATTTGCTGTGGAAAAGGCTTATTAATTTGGATATACTCCCCTTGGGCACAAGGGCAGGAGAATTCCCTGCCTAGTCCTGTCTGCTTATTTTCTCATTTCATTTTTTGATGAGGTCTGCATGAGAAAATGGTTTTCAGAGCCAACTGGCTTGTTGCTATGCACAAGGTATCACATTGCTCAGAACCCAATTGCTTTTCTTATTGAAGGTGTTCGTGAAGCTGTCGGCACACACCTAATAAAGTTCATTGCCATTCTTAAATACAGCTTTTGAATAAGATACTGCTCTGTGCTGGGTCCAGAGGAAATTCAAGGCAAACATTTCACAGATCATCGACACTGAAAATCTCCCCTGACAAAGAAATAGTATTAGTTCCCCCAATGGCCTCCTGCTCGTGACTAACCATGGGCAGATTATTAAGTCTCTTTCTGCCCAAGTTTTCCCACTTGAGAGATGGGAGAATTTCTCCTTCCAGCTTCACAGGGTGTTAGGAAAACAAAAGATGTGCTGCATTGAAGTGCTTCTGGCCCATATATGCTCAGGGGCTGCACGGTCGATGTGGCTTGTGCTTGGTGAGCTCTTGAGATCCTTTCCAGCCCTGTGATTCCAGGACCCTCAAAGTGTCACCATGCAAATTAGTGGCATCACTTTGTGGTTGCTCAGCATTGGATTTTGCAGAAAGCAATACCACTGAGTTGGCTTGCAAATGCATCGCCATCAGTTGGGAAGCACTGCTGCTCTGACCTCCCGCTCTAGTCTGAGCCCTGGAAAGCAGTCATCTTCAGTGTCCACGATACACTCAACGCCCAGAAGACATTGCCATAAATAGTAATAACTGCTTTGACTTTACTGCAGGATGGTGGGCGACGCGAGCCGTGCTCCCAGCCTGCTGGGCTGTGGACCCCATTAGGAACGTTTGTTGGCCACCAGTCCGGTGCACCAGGAGCTGAGGAGAGAGGTTCCCCTCCAGTCCCTGGTGGGAGCAATCCCATGGCCACCAGCTTGTGTTTTGCAATGTGTGGTGATGATTTTCTTGAGCAGCGTGTAATGTGTTCTTACAAGGCCCTGCGTCAGTGGCTGGGATTTATACGCTCCTTTTCCCCGCTGTGTTCGCTGTAGTGGAAGAGCCCAGCGCAGCCCTTGGAGAAGCAGCACTGCAAACGGAGGACGTTACTGCATCTGCTTCAAGAACAACATTCTCTGCATCTTCCCCTTAAATGCCTGCTTTCCCCTGTTTAACAGAACAAGTAATTAACGATGTTAATTTTAATCTCATTTGCTAATGAAGGCAGCCTAATTGCACAATAATTGGCAGCAGCTATAGTAGAAAACAGAAAATAAACCCTGCATATGTAATTCACTCTAACGTCTTTCTAATTGCCTCTCCAATGGCTCTCCATCATCAATGGTGTCTTCGGGGGATTTTGGTAATGAAGAGGAGCATGGGAGACAGAAGAAGATGTTGTCACTAAAAGGAAGAAGCTGGCATGACAGGCCATTGCCTGCCTTTTCCCAACCATCTGAGCTGGGAGGTGATGAATCTCTGCATGTACGAAGTAGAGAGCCCAGTTATGGCTGGATTCAATCACTGTGGTTCCCATGGACTGTGGGGGCTATGGTTTGTCGGAAGAACTCTTCTCAAGGATCTCTTGGACTCCTTCTCCCAGCTGTCTGTTCCATTGCACACCTCCCTGAGGTTCCAGACTTTGCAAGGAGACTTGTTCTTTTGGAGCCCCTTTTGTCTGCACATCTCAAGATGTGCATTGGGCATCATCTCCCATGTAATTCAGCAGAAGCATGGAGCCTGATGGAAGAGCGTCTGGAATGCCAATCCCCCTCTGAGCAGCAGTATCTGTTCTCTCTGACAGGGCTGTAACACTTGCTGATGCTTGTGGACTGGCATGTGAGAAGGAAGGCCAAGCAGCAGCGTAGGCAGATGCTAACTGGGAGTGCCCTGAGGCTGGGGCTTGTTTTGTTCCCCCGGGATTCCTCAGTGCCAGCTTGCAGGCAGGGCAGGCGGAGGAGACAGGCTGGGACTGTTTGTCACTATCTGAAGGGGTCACTGCTGACAGATGTCCTCAGAGCTCTTAGAGCCTGCAGAGCTGTTAAACACTAGTTTTTTAAATGAAGTTGTCAACTGATCTGTGATTTGATTGCGCAATTGCAGCGTTCAGGATAAATCATGCAGAAAATCATCTAATTAAACTAATAAGGAGTCCAAGGCGGGAGATGTTCTCCGATTGTTGCCTTGGTCACAGGAGGAGGAGAAAAGGCCCCTTTGGACAATTTTTTTTCAAGACAGGAATGGAAATGAGAGTGATGTGTAATTGCACCTGGCCCTTCCTGCAGCCTGGGAGCCTCTGGTGCTGTGGTGTACGTGGATCCTTGAGCAGAGCAGAAACCTTGGGGTGATGTGACTCCCCATCTCTCACCACTGGGCATCTCCCACATCTCCCATGGTGAGCCCAGGCGAGGGTGTAGTGAGGGTAGGGAATGTTATTCCGAGCGCTTACCTGCCCAGCTGAGCTGCTGTGGTCAAGGAACTGTCACCCTCTACATTGCACCACCTTTTCTCTGGGCCACTTTCCCTATGCTTTCTGTTCCAGGAATGCCTCCACAGCATGAGGGGTGGTATGGGCAACTCATTATGTGTACTCAGCCTTCCCTACTCTGCTCCGCAGGACCTGGCAGCAGTAGTTTGTAAATGGTGTGTAAGGCTCTGGCGCAGGATTTAGGCAGCAGCTACTTTCCCAGCCCAGAATCCAGGCAGGATGGCAGGTCAAGCACTTGGACTCCTGTAAAAATGCAGCAGGAGCTTTACTGACCACTGCTGCTTGCGACCTTGGTTTCGTGTCGCATACGAAAACAAGGTACCAGGAGCCCTGCACCAGTTCTGCCCTGGCTGTCCTTGTTCGGTGCTCATGGAAAGAGGTTCTACTGCTCTTGCTGGCAGCCGATGGCCCATTCCCAGGAGTGGTGGCTGATGGGTTCCCAGTGCTGATCGTTACCTTACATCTGCTTTGTTCCCAGCCTGCCCTCTGAGGGGCAGGAACTGCTGGGAAATACAGGGGCACATCTGGAGGGGACCTCAAGACCTCTAGAGATTCACCAGTCTCCTGGATGTTCTGTCTCCCATGACCCATTTGCTGGGAGCGGATGACTTTGGGGTTTTAGTTTGAAATCCGCTGGGAAGCATTTTCCCAGCCATGGGCTGGGCTGCCCCAGGGGGGTTCAGCGCAGCGAGTGCAGTGGCTTTGGCTGAGGGGCAGGAAAGGACAGGAGTGACGTGGACAGCTGAATGGCTTTTGTCAGGGTTACATGGATCTGATGTTCCATCCTGAGGTGACATTTTCCCACTAGTGCTGTTTTTAACGAACACACAGAAATACCAGGAGCGGGAGTCAGTAGCTGTTAAATTACCTGAAATGATAACATTTTGAGTTTGCCTTACATAAAGCAGGTAGGGTGGGCTGTAGCACGGTTCTTTTCTCTCTTTTTCTCATCTCAATTATTTTTAGTTTGGTCATTGAACTGAAAAATCAGTCCTTTGCACTCCTTTAAGTAGAATTCCATGTCAGAGATTTTCTTGAGTAACAGCAGCAGGGATGTTGGCGGGAGAGGTGGCAGGGACAGCACAGATACCAGCTCTGCGCTTCGGGACCTGAGGGAGCCGTTAACGCTCCACAACACCTTGGGGTGTCATTGATTTTCAAAGCGACTGTCTTGTTTTTGATAGCATAATTTTGACCCTCTCTGAGTCATTTTACTTTCTAATGGGAAGAAAAGTCAGAGGATGAGACTACTTGTAAATGGAGAAAGAGTGTCCTGGCTGTCCGGCTGTTTTGCGGCGCTGGGAAATGAGAACTCATGCAAGCTGGGAGGTTGGTTGAAGGTCACACATTATTTGTTCCCTGCTTGTGCGGGGCTGGCTTGGTAAAGCTAGATCCTTCTGCTCCAAAGCAGGATGAAAATTGTCCGTGTCGTACTCCACCCTGGCTGGGGATCTTGGCTAATCCAGTAAGAGGAAGGGCACTGGGGTGCTGGGGCCTGCTAGAGGAGGCTCCTATGGATAGCGGCACCTCATGGCATTCGGATGTGTGAGGTGGAGTCTGCACTGGCTGAACGGAGAGACCCCACCTCAGGCATGGGATTAGGCTCTCACGGCTGATGAAAACGTGTCTCTGCCACAGCAGGCTGTGAGGGGAAGGGTCAGCCACATCGCTGAGAGGCCACCCAGCTGCTGCAGAGCTGTGTAAGTGCACGCTGCACTGCGGATAGATAATCAGATGTCCTGGTGGAATCATCCAAGCAGAATCCATGTCCTTGAACTTGCAGGTGGGATCCTCTGCCTGGCACTAAAACTGGCAGCAGCAACACCCTGGGGCCTGTGCTGGTCCCTGGGGGGCCTTGGTGCTGTGCCCTGCAGTGGCTAGAGTCTCCCACAGCTCATGAAAGGAGCTTCTCCCTGGGGCTCAGCTCCCAGACCTGGGGAGCAGGGATCCTGCACGATGGCACAAGTTTGCCTGTGTCCTATGGGTATGGAGGCAGAGGCATCTCCATCCCACTCTGCAGGGCTTGGGGGTGGTCACAAGGGCTGAAAAACCTTTGCACCTTCTCAGAAGAGCTCCCTCTGTGGCAGTTTTTTAAAGATGGTGGCTTGAGTTATTGTCTTCTTAAGGACTTTAACTGTATCTCTCCAGTTATCAACTTTTCTAGCACTTTTCGAGTATGAGGGCCTGGGGGGGCGCGGGGAGAGGGAATCGGTGTGGATGGGGAGAGACCTTTGCCAGAGAAGTTTGCGGCAGCTCATTATCTGCTGGGGAGATTTCAATGTATGTGAAATATAAAGCTGCTAATTTGTATTTTAATATTCCTCTTGTGTCCCATCGTTCGTATAAATTAAGTAAATTCAATCAGAGGCTATCCCTTATCTTCTGGATGTGCATGCCTTGCTGGGGAGCTGGGTCGGTTACTGAGCAAGAGAGGACGGGAATAGAAATCTGAGATCTCTCCTGATAAATCAAAGTCAGACAGAGGAAGATCATTGATCGCAAGCAGAGAGACAACAGCCTGGGCATTAAAAAAAAAAAGAAGACGAAAAAGAAGAAAAGGCAGCAGACAGAACAATCTGTCTTTTCTCTTCCCTATCAGCAGCCTGAGCTTTGAATTACAAGTGAATGAAAGCTGACTTATTCCTTTTTTGAGGGAGAAGCACACGCACAGGAGTCAGGGTGGCTGGAGTTATGGCTCTCCTGGCCATCATAGATTGGCCCCCCTGTGTGCATGTAGTGTTTTGTGTTACTGTTTATGGGCCTAACTTTAATGTCTTAATATATATGTGCAGCGTGTCAGAATTACAGCTGGAGGGGGAACCATAACTTTGAACTTCCTGACTTCCGTGCGTGTGAAACCTCAGCTGCAATGTCTATTTACTCATTTTTTCCGGTTGTTGCTGTTGTCGTTGGTTGTTCCCACCCTGTTTCTTTATAGATACAAGAAGGATGATAAACGGAGGTGGCAGTGTGCTTGTGACAGACAGCGCTGCTGTTGCTATCGGTGCAGGGCTGAGGTGGGGGTTCAGAGGCTGGGCTGTGGTCAGAACAGCGAGGCCCAGAGCTATCGCAGTAGCCAAGTGTAACGGTGCTTGTGGGAAGCAGCAGCAGGATGGTTTGGGAGGGTTTGGTGTTGCTGTAACACCCAGACCGTGGACATGGGGATGGAGAAGGCTTCCCCAGCCAGCTGGATGTGGCCTCTTTGTCCGGAGTGTAAGGCTTTGCTTCATCCGCAGGTTGCATAAATTTTTAAAGGCTTTTCTTTTTCATTGTGAAAAAAACTTAGAGAGCCATCAAGTTTTAAGTAAAGAAATTGTTCTCTTGAATGGTAGATCCAGATTCCTGTATCTCTATCCAATGCCTTTCTGTAATGGCTCAGTTGTCTGTCTCTCCTCTTCTCCCACTGGGTCTCTTTGCTTCACGCATTGGCACCCCCAGGGCTGAAGTGAAAAACTTCACGTGTTTCCTTCAGGCACCAGAGTCCATCTCTGATGCAAATGGCCCGCCTGGGCAGCGGAGGCGGCATGGAAAGAGCAGGAGCCTGGCAGGGCTGGCAGGACTGGCGGGGGGTCATGGTGCACATGGTGCTAAGCTGTCAGAGCCTGCCAGGCACAGCTGGTGCTGGCAGACCAGGAACTCTCCTCTCAAACGACGGCGCCTGCATGCTGCCATGACTCCAGAGCCTGACAGGAACATTGCTTCTCTCCCCTTCATCCTAAACGTGCTCCTGCTCCCATCCTTGACCGAATCACTCCCCTAAATAATCAATAGCACCAAAGTCCTGATGCTCTTCTCGGGCGGGAGATCTGGAAAGCAGCAGAGTAGCCCAAAACTGTTTGGCCCTAATAAACCAGGAATGCAGAGGAGAGAAAGGAACTCCCAACAAAACCTCTCTATCTGCTGGAAGAATAACCACGCTTCCTCTGCCTCTGCTTCCCTCTCGCAACACTTGGCAGTGCTGAGCACCTGCTGGCTGCCACTGATTCCCCTCTAGGTAAAGCCACAGTACAGTGAGATGCAGAAGGAGCCAGCCACTCTCCTGAAGACCCCTCTTCTTTCCTCCTTTCTCGTTGTGTAGGGACAGGGAAGGTTCAGAGGCACCTGCACTGCCCCAGAGCCTTGTGCTTCAGCAGCGCACAGCAAACCCCACAGCCCTCCCAGGAATCTCAGCTCATTTTCCCCAAGGCTGGTGTAGCATTAAGTTCTTATATCTGAAAGCAGCCTTTCAAACTGCTGCCTGGTGTGTTACATAAATCCTCACCAGGATCCGCAGAGACTGCAAGCAATTACAGTAGGTGCTGAGGAAGCAAGCAAGAACTCAAAGAAAGGTTAAAAGAAGAAGGAGAGAAAAAAAAGAAACAACAAAAATCCCAGTGCTGGTAGCAGCTTGGAGTAGGAGGGAAGGGCACGTGCTCAAGGCACAACTGCATGACTTGTGTGGAAATCACTTTATGCTGGACTGTTCCAGCCAGGGCCCAGGGGAATTTCACCTGTTCCTTAACCATGATGCTATTTGGTGAAGATCTGGAACATCCCTTTTGGGCCTTAAAACGGGAGCAGCAGTTGGCAGCAGAACCTGGGGAGTCTGTAGGTGGTTCATGGAAGTCCGTGCTCATGTAAGCGTTGTCTGGATGCTCTCCAGTCAAGGATATTCACCTCTGGATAGACCTCCCTGTCTCCTTCTCCATCCACTTATCTGGACATGCCATTCACACCATCTCATCTCGCTCTTCAGCGGTAAATGGCAAAGAGCTGAAGTCCATCTCCATACAGCAGCAGGCAGCGTGAGAGGGTTCTCTGGAGAGCAGTTCAGGGCTGAGACTGGCCTGCTCCAGGCACGTGTTGGAGCCCTTCCAAGGTCTGTCCTGAGCTCAAGTGAGGAACCAGGACCCAGAGACTGAGCTGAAAGACCTGAAATCCTGTGGGGCAGGTCCGTTGTCAGATGTCTTCTCCAATTGTGGGCTCCAGGAGGCCTCCTCAGCTCTGCCAGCGCAGTGAGTTCACTCGGGTCTGGCTCAGTGAGAGCTGGTGGGGCACTCCCTCCAGTGCCTTAAAATCAACCGCAAATGTGAGCTGTTACCTTCCTTGCCTTCTCATTTCCCCTCAGGGCAATAATCTCCATTAGCGAATGTCTCCACAGTGCTGCCAGATCAGTGTGTGGAGCCTGATGTCTCAAAAGCTTCCCCCGCACTTGATGCAGAAGTGCTGTTTTCCCAGTGCTACCCTGTACCTGATGCAAGCAGCGAGCAGCGAGCCTGCCCTCCCTGATGTTTTGTTCTTCGTTAGTACCGTAATGTTGGTATCCTTCATGATGTGACAGCTCTGATGCCTGGCCGATGGGTACCTTTGGGGGAAGTGGGGTTAGGACTGGAGTGAATACATCAAATAATAGATTTAGCATAGCTGCCTGGATTCATGGTGCTCATAACACATGCATTTCCCTAACAGACACTGGCATGGATTTAACTGTCAGGCAGCTGCATTAAGAAAATGGATAGCAGATCCTGGATACATCTGAGCTCTGAGTGAAGGAGATTTAATCCAGGTATGCTGTTCTGGCAAATGTGTCACTGCCTGGTCGGAGGATCCAATAATGACTATTGTTCTTCGCTATTCCCTGGCGGCAAGGCAGATCCTGATAACCTGCCTTTATCACAGGAGAAAGCAGAGCACAGAGAGGCTGGAGCAGCAAACTGATAGCAAGAAGGGAGCCCATGTGCTCGCCCAACGGCCTGCTCAGGCCAGCCTGCTGTACAGCGGGCTCAGAGGCACCCTGGAAGGGAGTACAGCCAGCCTGGGGACAACCAAATTAGCAAAATATCCAGCCCCCTTCAGGAGGAGTGCCGAGAGCCAAAGGACAAGTGGGTGATGCACAGCAGTTGGTGGCTGGTGCTCCCCGAAGCATCCCGCAGGGCAACACCAGTCAGCACTGTGTCGCTGCTTTGTGCTCTCTGCAGGTGGAAACATGGCTTCAGCTGAGCTAAAATCTGAGTTTGGGCTGTGTCCTCAGGCCCAGCAGCACCTGCCTAAGGACCCTCACTTCTATCATCTTTTAATTGCTTCCCGTTTCACGCCAGGCCCTTTCCCTATTTCTTTACCGATGGGCGTAGTCTGCAGAACTGCCTTGCTTCTCCTTAGCACAAGCTGGCAGAGACAGAGAGCTACAGAGGCTAAAGAAAATCTAAGAAAAGTAGGAGGAAAAGGGCAATCTGTTGGGCCACTGACATCTTTCCTGGTATCTCCAAGTGTCTTTGTAGGACTCTTTCTTTGACAGAACCAGCTCGCCCTTCATCTGGGAACTGCACGAGTCTCGGACAGCTTCAAAGCAGGATGACTACATTCACATTCCCAGCTGCGTAGACTTTTAGAGACTATATTTAGGCTTTTCTGTAGGATAAGGGACAGGCAGCATGGTTTCTGCTGGAGAAAATTGTGTTTCTCCAACTCGCTTAAATCCTTTGGATGAGTTAAGAGAGCAGTGGATGAAAGGGAATGTGAGAGTATATATAAACACATTCCTTTTGAATTCCCAAACCCTTCTTTGATAAAGACCCTGACAGAGAGCTATCAAGGTTTTATAGTGACCAGGGGGTGCAAGTTAAATTCCCTGCGATAGATTAGTGCTGCTGGAGACAATAGGAAGAAATGAGCAATTCTCGGTAGGGGAAGTGGTGATTGTCAAGGGGTTCCTGCGGGTCAGCATTAGATGGGGATGTTGCTATGTCTATTTACTAGTGGTGCCAGCTGGGACTGACCAGAGAGGGGACTGAGTTTGATGATAACACGCTTTTGTATTTGTTTTCAAGACTAGAAGGGAGAGGAGAGCCTGGTGTTCTGATTTGCACCTCTGACTTGAGCTGGCCCAGCTCTGCCACCAAGAAGTGCCTCTGGTTTGCGCTCCAGACCCTTCTGTTTGCAGACGGCGAGGGAAGCCGGCGGGAGAGGCTTGTGGGGAGCCTGGCTGCTCATTCCCAGCTGCCAACAGTTTCTGACACGCTGCTCTCTTCGTCTGGTGCATTCCCCTGCCATATGTCACCAGTCTGAGGGCTGTGGCCCCGAGTGTCCAAGTCAGGATGGCTTCCCAGCTCAGGAGAGGGGGTTCTAATTAGGCTGCAACCCTGCAGGATGTTGTGAGAGGAAGTTAATTAGCGGAAACCATTTGGACAGTTTGCCAGGGAAGTCGGACTTGTTCTTCAACTCTTACTCCCAATTTGTCTGTTCCTCTGTCTCCCCATCCCCATGCCCAGCCCTCGGCAGAGCTGTCTGTCTGTATCCATCTGTCCATCCAACCATCCATCATCATTGTCCTGCTCTTCCTCTCTTTGTCTTAAACCTTAGTGCTCCTCCCATGGAGCCTTGTTCAGGATCACACTTTTCCCTGCTAACCAAGTCCTGCTTCCCAGGTTCTGCACGCCGGGCATGATGGAGCTGTGCTGGGCGTCCTCCTGTGAGCAGAGCTAAGCTCACAAGATCTGATTCTTCAGCTTTTCTACCTTTGCTCCCTTCTCCATCCCCTCACCCACTCTCTCTTCTCTATTCCCCCACAGGAATTGTAGCTAAATTGAATTAGAGTAATTAACTTTTGGTCACACTTCTAATTGAGTAGTCAGGAGGGAGAATAAAGAAGGGAAGTTAATTGAGATGAAGGGAGGTGCCATCAAGCAACAAATTCTGGTTAATATGTGTTGGTGAAGACCAGGCAAGCGCTACAATGTTTGTAGTGCTCACGGGGAACTTCTAATGTTTTATTCATAGACGTAGTGTCACTGCATCTGGACCTGGCGATTTTTCTTGCCCAAATTTTCTTTGCACCACGTTGATAGTAATACAGTTTACATCTAAACTGTGTGAATTCTAATTGGACAAATTGTTCAGTCTGAGAGGCTCCAAACACTGCCATGAACTCCAACGTGTGGGTGCTGGGCTGGGCTGGGCAGACTTTGTGGAGATATTCCCTTTCCCTGAGAACAATGACACCACAGTCTCACCTCCCGTCGCAGCTTTAAGACCCACTGACATTTTAATCTGCTCCAGCATTTATGGGAGGGGAGATGATGTCTCATCTGTTAAGTAAAGTGCCTTATAGAAGTATCTATTTATTAAGATAGCTACTGTATAATAATTAAGCACTGCTTGCTGATAGAAAGCATATTTATGGAGGTTTAACAATGCAGCTTGTGAGAGATAAATAGATACTATAGAAGTGATTGGGGCATCACACATTGCAGCTATCCATTAAACCTCAGAGGCAAAACCTGAGCCTGGGACACTTTCACGACCAGCAGCTGGATGAGAGCTGTCAGTGTTGGCAGCCGGCATGTGTGATGGAAAGTTTCACCTCCCCTTCCAGGAGCTATGCTGGGCTGTCCCTGCTGCATCCTCACCGGGCTGCGCCGGTGCTCGCTATTCTCACGGTCCAGCTCCACTGCAGCAGCCGAAGTGAGGAGGGGAAAGGGAGAAATCACGGGAAATGTGACAAAGAGAGCTTTCTGATGCCTGGTATTAGGCAGGGATTTGGGAAGGCTGGGAAAATATAAAAAGAATTTTAGAGATGTGTTTTCCCTGGGATTAAGAACACAGAGTCCATCTCACTGTGGCTTTCAGCTGCCTCGAGGCCATGCAACCCAAGCAGCTTCAAAGAGGAGAGCCTCCCCCCCCCCCCCCCCCCCCCCCCCCCCGCCTCCCCGTGGCTGCATGCTGAACGGGAGAACTTTGTGAAAACTCGGGATGAACACTGACTTTTGGAGATACAGCCCTGTTTGCAGATCACCGGCAGCTTGGCCGTTGGGGTGTTGGGGCATGTGCTCCTTGTAGGTTCCTTACCTGCCCAGCCAGACGCACTCCCACATACTCCCTGATGTGCACATGCGTCGCACATGCGTCCCCTGTACCTGCGTGTGTGTGTGAAAAGTGGGGTATAAATCCTGGCACAGCACTCAGAGCATCTTTTCCCTTTCTCCCTTTCTTGGAGCGTCATTACTGCAGCGTTTCCTTTTTTAGATTGCAGTTAAACCCAATAAAATAATCATTATTGCTGCAATTATTTCCAAAGAGATTAAATATCTGCCATGTTCCCAGTTACAGTGTAAACCAGGAGGAACCATAAACCATCTCAGTGCATAAAAATGGGGAAGAAAGAAGGGAGGGATGGCATTTCATCTGGCTTCCTCATGTAGTTACTGGGAACATTTGCATATTTTTAATGCAGTGCCTCTTTAATAAATTCCTCCCTCCAGACGCATTGAAAATGGTGCACTTGCCTGAACGTCGCTGAAGGGTAGGGAGCGTTAGTGACTTCCCACTCTTGTTTCAGCCGCAGAACAAGCACGAAGGGGTATGTGTGTGGTGTTTGATGGTAGGGGAGCAGAGCAGGTATGGAAAAGGAACGCAGGTTGCTTTTTGTTTTGTCTACACCAGCAGAGAATGCCATCTGCTTAATTTGTGACCTTCTTGTTGTCTGACCTCCTCTGAACTTCACCAGAACTCTCCAGGGTAATATATTTTCTTTGCATTCAAGGGCAGGATTATTTGCTATTAAATTGGAATTCAGGAAAGGAGACTTAAATTCTTCTCCTGACCTGTTAATCTTCTGTGGAGTAAAAGTATAGCCTGTAATTACAGGGTTTTTTTTTCATTTTTTCTTTTTTTTTTTTCATTTTGTCTTGAGTTCAAGCCAGACCCCAAACTTGCACTTTAAGCCTCTTAAGGCAAATTCCTCTCCTGAGAGCAGGCTGTGTTGTTCCGCTGCCGTGCCAGTCCTCTCCACTGCCACCAGATGAGTTTTGTTCCCTGCCCTTTCTTGGCCCCTGGTTCCTGGCCAGCTTAAATGCCACTATCAGAGAGATGTTAATAAATCAAGAGGGCTACATTCTAGGGTCCTTTCTGCACCATACACGTACTGGGTCTTATTCTGCCTGGCAGGCTGAGAGCACAGAGAACGCGTATTGAATCAAGAATAAGAAGAGGTTTAGTTAATGCACTCCAGCAAGTGGCTTTCCACTGCCCCTCAACCGACTGTTTTATCAGCAGAACATAGCACAAGAGAAATTGTAGATGAAACAAATGCATAAAATACATTAAGAGAGTAAGTAATGAAATCTGGGTGAAATTGCATCTTATGAAAATGTAATCTGCAGCTTAGAGTGCAAGGAAGAGGAATTTGATGGAATAGAGGGACTCTCAAGGAAGGAATGAAGAACATTACAAACAGACAAAGACAGCCAGGTGTGTCGTGCAATGCAGGGAAGTAGTTAAATTAGGATGTAATGGAAGAGGTTATTTTAATATTCTTCTTCATGGCTGTTGGTTTCAATATTATCTCAGGGAAGGAGAGAGTGAGGGAGGAGGAAGGGGGTGTGTGTTTGGGAAAAAAAAGCAAATAAACTGCATTATGTGAAAATTCCAGAGTTCTTTCATCAGGAGGAACAAAGACATTATTGGCAGATCTTGCTGCTGATATCGTGGTGCTGGGTAGAGGCCGTGGGGTTTGTGACGCTCCCGTATTCACGGCCTCACGCATTTCCCCACACGTGCACTGTGCGGTGACAGCTATGGCTTAGGAGGCAGAGCCTGAGCTTTCTGAATCCAGGGCTTGTGTCTGGCTGTAGTGGGAGGAAAGTGACTCCATGTAGGACAGGATTGTTCAGAAATGTCCCTTGGTGTGCTTCAGTCTGTGCTTTGGTTGTTGAGCCTTTCCCTGCAGCAGGATTTCTGCATGCTTATCCCAGTGTCACACACTGCTGTGAGGACAGGAGGAGAGCAGGAGCGGAGGTCACTGAGACTTTTTCTTGAAAGAGATTTCCCATTCGAGGCTGCTGTATGTGGCTAGCTGGATGTGCCTTTTCTTTAACCATCCAAATCTCAAATCCAAGGTAGGGTTTCCTATACAGGCAGTGGAGAGCCAGTAGCACCTTCTCCAGAGGTTTTGTCACCCCCTCCTTTTACAGCCAATGTCCACTGCAAGCAAACATCTCTGCTTTAGCCATGGAGCAAGCCCAGATGTGTGGATTTTGGGTGCAGAGATGGATCTGTCCTTAAACAAGAGTCGCTGGGCACAAAAGAAATGGATACAGGGCACAGAGCAGTTTCTGATGCAGAGGCAGCCAAAACTCAACCTTCTCCTTCCTACCTCCTGCTCCTCCTTCCCTCCCACTTGCATCCCTCAGCCTCCAGCGCAAGTGCAACCTCTCCCATCCTGTGGAAAGGCCTTCTGCTGGCTGGGGACACGTCACATACCTGGGGCTTAGGAGCCTGCTCTCCCTGAGACAGCCGTAATCGTGTAGTTGACTCGTTAGACAGATGGGTTGACGTCATGCTGGCTTACGAAGACGTCATGCTGGCTTACGAAGGTCAGTCAGGTCTGTTTGTCCGCTTTGATTTTTCCTTCCCTCTGTTTGCAGAAGACTGCAGGTGCTCATGAAGAGGAGCAGAGCTGTTTAGGACATGCAGCAGTTGAGAGGTGCCAAGAGTTTTTCTCCCTAATAAGCCTGGGATTTGGACTGAAGTCCGATGCACGCATGCCTTGCTGGGGATTTGTCATTCCTGGGTATTGGGCTCTCAAAAATCCTGGAGAGGGAGCATCTTCTGCTGTTGGGCATTCCTGGTGCAACAAGAATTCCCAAGTTCAAGTCTTCCCCGAGCAGCCGAGCTCCCTGCACAGAGCTGCTGTTCTCTCAGCTGACCATGGGAAGAGACAAAGCTGGATTCATTCAGCCCAGAGTGGAATTGTTGCTAAACTAAAATCTGAGAAGCTCATTTCCTACCTGCACTGCAATCTGGCTCTAACACCTACCGTTCCCAAACAGGTGGGAAATGAATTCATTTCAGACCAAGCCAGAGTGGGTAGTTTTCTTTTGTAGCTTTGAATTTTCAGTGGATGGAAAAATCAGTAATCATTTAATTTGGTACTAGAAGAAATGCTTTTTCAGCCCCAATTGAGAAGTGGGAGGGTTTTACCCTTTCAGGTACAGTTGTACATAATGTGAGTCCATGTGAAAAGAGAATGAGCCCTTTGTGTTGAGAAATTAGAGTGGTCCCTACTAAAAATGTCACAGTGAAGTATTTCAGACTTGGGGCGGAGGGAAATATTGCTTTCTGCTTTAACTTTTTCAGCTGAATATTGCCAGTGCAGGTTAATCTGTTGTCTTTTTAGCCCAGCCTGCATGTTAGTGTCACCCAGCTCCAGTGGGGTCAAAGGACTGGATCACGGGCTTTGCACCAGCTCCTCCCATTGGCGTCTGCTCCTCCAACAGTGCAGCCACTACTTTGACCACCTCCAAACCCTCTTCTGGGCAGGACAGCCTGCTGCGCTCTGCCAGATGGTTCTCATGCCTGGTCTTTGCACAGCTTCTCCTATTTCTTGCGTGAAGTGAACCCCATTCACTACTTTGTTGAAGCAAAAACCAGATAAATCAAAAGGAAGCCTTTTCAAAAAGACTTCTCACGTGGGCATCTTTGTTCCTGTCTCAGTGATAAAGAGAATGGTATTTCATAGTTGGGACTGCCAAAAGGGATGTGGAGGAAATGGTGCAATGTAGTTAATTCTGTGATCTCTGAGGCCTTAGGATTGTCGCCAGTGTGTAGAAGGTATAACTGGGCACATGGTGTCTGAACAGATCATCACACACCCGTGCACACCTGTAGACAGTGTCACAGGCCCGGCTGCCACATCCAGAGGGTTCACAGAGGGACAGGTCTGTAGCCCACTCCAACCAGCGTCAGGGAGAGCCCAAGCCAGGAACGCCTTCTCCAGGAGAGACACGTCCTCACTTGATATAGCAGCCACACAAAGAGCCTTCTGCTTCCAGGACCTGTGGCAGGTGGGACACTTTCTGGGATGCTTTCAGATATGCCAGGCTTTGCCAAACCTGCGTGAATCACCCGGGCAGCAACTGGTGGCAGAGTATTTTGTGCTACCTCCGGAGCAGTTTCTCTCTGTGACAACATTATTACATATCAAAGCAGAGTGGTTTCTCTTTTTTTTTTGCCTTATTTCTTATATTTATTTAACTCCTTTTGGGTTGGAAGGAGTTCAGTGCAGTTAGTCTGACAGATCGAGCAGTCCCAGCCTGCTCACATCTCTGTGCCGTGGGTTGGGCTGATCTCAGGTTCTGGCTTCTCTGGGGGTTTGACCCCAAACCTGCTGCCACTAAGGGATCTGCAGGCTCATTTAATTGAATTTTAGCCTGGGCCATGCAGAGTCAAGGCAAATCACAGACAGCAGAGTTGTGAGGGAGGCAAGCTAGGGATCCACAAAGAAAAGGTGCTTTAAACATTCAAGATGAAAAGTGGTCAAGGAAAAATGTTTTTTAAAGCTCACTCCATGAAAACTGTGTTGGGGAAAGAGCACAATGCGCAGCATATCTGGCAGCACAAAGATACTCTGTGAGAAAGCAGAATGAGCAGGTGATTTAGCTTTCCAAACAAGACTCTATTGGAGGACCAAACAAAAACTTACCATTAGCAGCTGCGGGAGCCCTGTGGAGGGCTCAGTGTTGCTGTGCAAAGGAGAGGCCATGGAGATGGGGGGAGAGATGAAAGAGCAGAGTTAGGGCCGCAGCGTAGCCAAGGAAGGGGGCAAGGCTGGAGAGACTTTTGGGATGCCAGAAGACAGTGCCCATGGCAGGGGTAATTTCAGCCGAGGCAGAGCTGTCCCAAGGGCATTGTCCCAGGGCTACCTCCTCTTGGAGGAGCCACAGGGGTTGGGCTTGCTCAGAGCCCAGGACAGGAGATCACTGGAGGGTTTCCATCCCTGTTTCCCTCTGGCTTGACACCTCTTCAGATGAGGTGCTGGGGTCTGTGAAGCTGGGCTCAAGGGCAGCACTCAGCCCCTGAGGCTGGAAAAACACAGCTGGTTCATGGGCCTGATCTGGGAAGCTTTGGAAGGATGTGCGTTTAAAAGGCCTTCCCTGAGAACCAGGTCCTGAGGTCCTGCTCAGCAGGACAACCCTCATGGCAACCTCTGCTTGGGGAAAATTTGTTTATCCTTCCTCTACAGCCTATTCTGTGCGCCCTCCTCTTCCTGACCTCACCTGCCTCCTGCTCTCCAGCAAGATCTTTCCTTCGGCTCCTTTCCCCAAAGTACCTTTGTATGTGTCACAAAATCCAGAGGATCAGAAGAAGGGGAGGAAAGGGAAAAATACAACTTTACAGCACAGGCAGTGAGTTTATTATTTATAATGCTCAGCTGTAAGCAATAAACACAGGCACCAAATGTAAATTCTGCCACTTCCCTTACCCTCTCTCTGTAATTCCCTAGTATATTCACATCATTCACTGTCAACCTTAATGTGCTTCTGTTTGTCTGAGCTACAGATTTCTCTGTGTTATTTTTTTCTGATGAAATAATCTCTCCATGGATAGTTCTATTCCTCTATCCTCAGTCTTGTAAATTAAATTCATTTAAAATTCAAAGGGATGATATTCTGCTAAAATAATCTGCTGTATCGTTGCGGGTCGTAGTGTCGAACTGTTAAATAAAAGCCTGTAACTTATCATTCATCAGGCTTTCTTCTCCCAGAAGCCAGCAATGAGCAGGGTGGAACCATCAGAGGAGCTGGAAAGGCGAGACACCCATTTTCTGTGTACCAGAGGGAGATGTTCCTTCATTCTGGCCTGTGGCATCCCAAAGGTGATCTAAGCGGTCTTTAAAAATCCAGTGCACTGTTGCTTGAGATCCCTTTCCCAAGGCTTTAACTTTGCTCTGTAGTGTGCTGCTTTGGGGAGTTCAGGGAAATCCCGGAGTGAGAATCCCGCTTTTCCCTTACTCCCAGTTTCCACACTGTGTTCCCAAGTGGTGGCAAAGCCAGGAAGACAAAAGATCCACATCCGATTTTCGTGTCAGGAATCTGCTCCTCAATCTGCTGCCTTCCAAGCGCACAAAACTTAATTTTTCTGGAGGGAGGATGAAAAATTGTGATTTTTATTTTCCTCACATTTTGGAAACAGCAAAAACTTCTGTCAGAATCATCCAAGATAATTTTCTTCAATATTTCATTTTCCTGTTATCTATCAGAATGAAATGAAAAGATTGAGAACAACTTCACTTAGGTTTGTAATGAGCTAGAAATTTTACTGCTGTCAAAAATGGGTACACTCCCACAAAATCTGTTCAGCCAAGAATACCAAGGAGTGCTCAGCTCCTGTGCTTTCTGGAACACAAAAGCGTGGGTGCAAAACCTGCTCCAGGTTCCCAAAGCATTACTGGACTCCCCTCCTCGGCACTGAGCAATACAGAAAGCCTGGGTGAGAGGCACAGGTGTGCGGCCTCTGTTTGATGGGGAGATCCTGGAGCAAATGCAGGGTTTGCAACGCTCTGCTATGCCCATGCCCCCTCTGCAGGTCCCACTCCAGGGGCACGATGTTTTCCTGCTGAAGAGCCCTCACATCCAGTGCCAAGAAATGGACTTTGCAGCCATTGCAAATGCTGTGGCTGCTGTGTCCCTAAGGGAGGGAAGGCCAGATCCCTCGCCCTCACTCGGCTGTGAGCAGCAGCGTGGCCGCATCGCAGCACACAGCTCATTAGTGATGCAGTGTGGCTGACTTTAAGGTTTCTTCACAGCGTGACCAAACCCTGTAATGGTTTTCTTTCAGTCACTTAATGAAGACTGTTTGCTTACACCCCTCGTACATCATCTCTGCAATGGTTCCTTCGGTGTGATTGGTGCTTCAGTGGTAGTTTTGTAATTTATGAGACCCTTAGTGGCTTAATTATGCCGTCAGCTCCATCTGTCACTTAACTGATATGAGGAAAGATGGGATGACATTAACCAGCTAATAGTTGCTGTAAAGAGTATTGTTTTATGCCATTAAATAACAAGAACATAAACAGATTTTGCTCCCCAATATTCATGCTCGCTTTGGTAATGATATTTAAGAGGCTGGTCTTGACATCTGTCCTTCTGCCTGAAAAAGTGCTGTAGGAAATAGAAGGGAACTATCAGCAACCAATCTAATTAGATTTACCATCAAGACGACAATCATTTGGCTTCATTTTTGTTCTGTGCTGGTGGAACTTTTTATGTGGTTCTTGGGACCTTTCTTGCTTCCTATCTTGATCTCTCATGATCGAGGCAAGGATGTGGTGTCTTCACCCCCATGAGGTCATTACTGGGCTTGCAAAATTTGCACCCGAGCTCTGCAGCTGCTTTAGCCTCTGCCTTCTCTGCACGCCCATGAAGCATTGCTCATGTAATGAATGGAAGGCTGAGGTACAGGAG
The DNA here is from genome assembly GCA_033556795.1 of Tapera naevia. Taxonomy (NCBI): domain Eukaryota; kingdom Metazoa; phylum Chordata; class Aves; order Cuculiformes; family Neomorphidae; genus Tapera; species Tapera naevia. The sequence continues at coordinate 2,731,851 of JAUMJJ010000220.1, forward strand.
ACCATGAGTTAAACCTGCTGGAGGAAAGAGGCACTTGGTTTCCATTTTAGATGGCAAAGTTAAAAATGCAAAGCCTATAAACCCCTCTCAATTATTGTTTAACCCTGGAGCTACCTAAAAACTAGTTTTCAGCATTAAAAGTTTCACAGACACCAACATTACTGCTCCTTGGCTCATCAGAGGCAGCTTCAGCATGGGCAGGACTTGGCAGCTCTGATCCTCGCCTGAAGCTTTGCGCAGGGGGCAGCCTTCAGCAGAACGCGGTGCCATTGGGTGGTGGGCATTTGTGGTGGGTGAGTACCCGGTAGCTGGGAGGGAACTGGAGCACAGAAGAGTGAGGATCCTCCCCAGTTCTGCTGGTGTAATCCCAGATAGAGTTGTCTCACTCACCCTTGTGCTTCTACTTCTGCTCCTCCCACCTTTGATTTGGTTTCTGCAAACATCACCTTCATCCTGCCTGACAGCGTCTGCTGCACCGAGCTAGGAGAAACCCCCCTGGTTCAGCTGCACAGTGTTTGCAGTTTTTTCATTTCCAGAAGGTGCACGAGGAGTGCATGGCGCCAGAGGCACAAACCCGGTGCCTGGTGGGTTAAGGCGGCAGCGCCTGGCATGCCCAATGATCCTTTGTGCAGCAAGGCTGTGAGCCTCACTCCTAGGATTCATCAGGTCCTGTAAAGAGGCAAATTGCTGAGAGCATGCTGTTCCGGTTCTCTTGGACGGTGCCCAGATTTCCATTAAACTGCTGTGACTCCTTGATGTGACCTACATCCCCGTGCACGAGGGGTTAATGCACATTGGGTGCCAGTCACTCTGGCCCAATAAGGAACCATCAATCAGCAGTGATCTGCAGCAGTCACACTCTCCAGTAATGAAACTGGAGAGATTATTTGCTACTGTGTCATTCATAATAAATGTATCCCAAAGTGCTTTGTAGAATTAATTAATAGGCAAAGGAGAGAGAAATTAAGGTCTAGAGCCTAGGAATAAAAGCTAAGGTTTGAAGAGAGATATGGAGGGATTTCCTGGAGACAGTGTCTGTGGTGGGGCAGCAGCGTGTGCCAGGGAGCAGGACTGCCCAGATACCACTAGGCAGCCACGTGAGAAAAAGCAGGCGTGGATTTGACCCCTAAAGTGCTTTGTCCCTGTGTCACTGGCAGCAGTGTAGGTCACGGCTCAGCACAGGCATGCTGAGCCGGATGTGGGTCCTCCTGCCAGCCCCTTTCCGTCATGGAAGTGTTGCTTCCTCCATGCTCCAATTTGCCTCATAGTAGGCAGAGCCTGCTGTGCTTTGCAGGACACGACGCGGCTTCATTCATCAGTGGTTGTAAAGTACATGGCAGAGTTCAGGTGAAAGCGCTCCATAAATCTGTGGATTTATGGCTTATTACTCTTTATGGGAACATGGCACTTGGGGACTCCCCCTCCAATAAAAACAGTGCAACACGTCGGGGTCAGCCCAAAAACGTGGGCTGTCCTTGGTCAGGGCGAATAGCGAGTCAAGAATAAGAAGGGAGAAGCTTGCTGTGTTTCTAAGGAGCTTCTGTTTGCCCAGAGCCCCCTCCTGTGCGGTGCTGAGCAACTGAGCAGGTGACCGGCATCTTCAGGTTCTGCACAGCTCATGGAAATAGGTGGAGGAGAAAACGATGGTGTTAGCACTGATGCTGAGGAGGAGCAGGCTGCACATGTGCTCAACCTTTATCAGACACCAGGGTATCCAGTTGGGAGCAAGGCATTTGATTGCCCTAAGTGGTGGGAAAGGCTCAGTCAGCAGTGGGAAAATTGCATCCGCCTGTGTTACTGCTCACCAAGTGACTTACTGTGGGATGTGATGAGCCTGGCCTGAGGGCAAGCCTTTGGGTCAGTGGGACAGAATGAGATTTGCTCCTTATTAGCAGGGTGTTCAGGTCTGCCTTATGCTGCAGCAGAGCCTGGAGCTGCTGCTGGGCGCATGCTGGGGATAACTTCCATGCCGAAAGTGTGACCTTCATCTCCAGGGTCCTGGTGCACATTGGTCCCTAAAGCTGGGGGACGTTGCTTGGAGCTGGGAACAGATAAGTCCCCCCCAACCATGCTGAGCAGCCGTGCGAGGAAGCAATGGTCCTCCAGCCCTCATTCCCCCTTTGTTAAATTGCAGCGCTATAAAACAAAATGTCAATTTTCTTTTTAAACATGTTTTATGGCAGATTTGATGTAGTTTGGCAGATGGATGGCTCTGGTGACTGGCGGCTCTCATTTAGCCTCGCTCACAGGTGTCAGGCGCGTAAGGTTTCTGGCGCAGGCAACCCTGAAGAAGAAAGAGCTCCAAGAGGGGGCGAAGGGCCAGGGGATCGTGGTCCTCTCAGTCAGTGCAGGCACTGTCTGCATTGCCGGGCTGGCGTGGTGTCTGCTTGCACTCAGGCTGGCATAGGAGCACAGCCTGAGAGCCATCCTTTGCAGACGACAGCTCACTCTGGATGGACCCGTGGCAGGGGGAGACATTGGGCAAATTAACAAAGACCCTAAAGAAGGGTGAAAGTAGACTGTGTCTCAGATAGTCCTTCCCATAGACCCCCAAGCCCTGTCCTAATGCCTGTCCTCTTTGTGAAGGCCTCCATGCCTGCAGACTCTTCTTGATCTTCTCATGGAGTTGTGTCCCCCGATGAGAACCCTCCAGTTTCCCTGGCAGCTGGATGCTGCTGGGCTTTGAGGGAGCAGCCAGGAACATCTCGCTGTCACGGGTCAACGGAGTGGTGGACAGAGCTGCATTGCCAGGCATGGTGTGGAGGGACTTCACCCTTCTGCGACCTTGTACAGCCCATGGAGCTGACAGGCCAAACAAACCCCATGTCCTCCCCTTCCAACCCATCAGGGCAGGAGATAGGCCAATGCTGCCCGCACGGACTGGGCAATGCCACAGCACTCTAGCTGCCTCTCAGCCTTCTCCAGCATTGGTGTGTGCCTTCCTACAACTCCTCTGTTCATTTTTCCCGGCACGGGTTCAAAGGAAGAAGAAGCAAGCAGGAAGCTGCAACCCCGAACAAGAACTCCCTGCAGTTGCTGCGTGGGTAGAGATGGCCTGGTCTGTTCTGCTGACTTGGTGCTTCCACTCGAGTGAGAACTCACAGGTGTTGGGAAGGATGGAACAGCTGTTTGTGCTGATGAGAGCAATATTAGCATAACAAAGACTGAATTTTTCAGCTTCCTATAGATAAGCTCAGAGATGCAGAAACAGCAAAGGAAGCCCCAAGTAAATAGACTCTTTTCTTCCTGTCCTCGTCTATTCTTTACTGTTTTCTTCCCTCACTTTGTCGCCAGGCTTTGTAGCACCTCTGACACACACCAGCTGCCAGCAGTTCCCAAAATAATCCAAGCAGGTTCATCTGCGCCGCTGTGTGAGGATGCTCATGGGAAGGCAGAGCTCCTCTAAGCGAGAGTGCCAGCTGGAGAGCCCAACCCCACTGCATGGCACAAACGCTCCCAGCACCAGCACTCCGGCGGAGCGGGGGGAGATGGTGGTCACACCAGGGCCAGTGACGACAAGACGGAGGCCTTCCTGGCACTCAGATTGGCCGGTCATCGACTGATGTGGCACAGATGGCTTAGAGGATGTGGTGACACCAGGACACTCTGTCAGTGGATCAATTTACACAAGGGTTGCCAGCCCATGGAGGTGTTACTTCACACGAGGGAATTGTGCACCCAGCAGCTCCTCTTCCCGTCCAACACGGCTCTTTCATCGTGGTCCTTCCCTCAAAGGGTGAGCTGTGTGCAAGAAGTCAGATCCTGCACCTTGCTGCAGAAAATACAGCCACGTCAATTATTCATTTAACACATTCTATGGCAGCAGTTGCTTAGTTCGCTGTGAAATGGGGTGAGAATGCAGAAAACAAAGGAGCTATTGTGTAGTTGAACTGCATCTCTTCAGTAGAGCAGGCTTAAAAAATAGTACTTTCTCTCAGAAAATTCAAAAAAGGTTATTTTTTTCCAGCAGCCTAATTAAAAAAAACCTCAAAACCTCAGCATCTTTCATTAAATACTAACCAGTGGTGATCTCTCAAGTTTCCATTTCTTCGCTTAAAAGCTTTTCTTGGGTGACAATGTGGTCAGTGTTTGACCTCGGACATCTCAGTCAAAGTGTTCCCTGGGTTTTGGAGCCCAAGTCAACACTTCCCAGGGCTGCATATGCTGCGAAAGCTTTGGTTTCATTTGCCACCTGGATCCTGATGAGCTCTGTCATTAGGAAGGTGTCACCCACGCTCCCCTCCTGATACCAGAGACTCTCAGTGTTACCTTTAGCGCCTGCGCAGTAGCGGGGGGGCAGCAGAACTGCATGTAGTGTCCGCACCAGATGGGCTCCAGTGGGCTTGGTCTTTCTTTCTTCTTTTCTAAAAGAAGATATAAATACCAACCACCATCGCCTCTTCAAAGGGGAGGAGGACAGGGCTGCCAGGTGAGCAAAATTACAGAAATAGTCTGTTCCTTGTTGGGCCTTTAATGAAGCATTTACAAGATCAAACAGGAAGAGGTGCCCTCCCTCAGCATTCTTAAAGCTGTAATTAATTGCACAGTAACTGGCATATAATTGCTTTCCCAAGAGCACCCTGGAGAGCAGGGTGATACCTTGACAAAGGTGCTAGAGCAAGCAAAAGTTAATTAACATCAAGAATTAAGTGGCTAATTGCATTGTTCTGACAGCACATCTCACCCTCCCAGCGAGGTGGTGTTTGGAGAGTTACCCAGTTCCTGACTGCATCCTTCCACGTGGGCCCAACCCATACGGATCTGCCACGTCATTGCAGCATCTGTGATGACCCAAAGGACCATCTTGCAAATGAGATTCCGCTGTGGTGGACAGGCTTGTGCCCTTGTGTTCTGCTGGATTTTGGTGGGTCGGCATCACCTCTTGGCCCTCTGATGGGGTCCTCCACCTCCACAGGGGATGTGGCAGAGCTGATGCTGTGGCAGCTTCTCAGCCAGCAGCAACGTTAATGTGAAGCGATAGTGGTTAAAGTGAAGAGTAGAGGACACACCAGTCACCTCACTGCACAATAACCCTTGAGGTTCCAGAGTTTCCCAGTTTCTTTGTAAGCCTTCACCTATTCTAGGACACTGGAAAGCTCTTTATCCAAAGCTTAGAGCCTTGATGGCTCCATAGCTGTGAACAACACTGGGTTTATTTTATCTTTAGTTCTTCAGTTCTTCATCTTCCATCTTCGTTTTTGTTCTTCCTGCGTTCCCCCAGTGCCTTTAGGTGCCTTCTGGACTGGGTGACACCTCCCTCAGCTCAGAGATCCTGCCTTTAGTCTGGGGGGGCTCCCTTCTTGTCTCTTGCTGAGAGTTTACAATCAGGCCCTGGGTGCTGACAATTTCCTCCTCTCCCCATGACCCGGCTGCCTGAAAGCACTAACCTGGGGCACAGCTCGTTATGTGAAGCACTGTATGTACACAAAAACTGCTCAGGCCTTGAAGGACTGAATATCAGCTCTCTCTATAGATGCTTTTTGTGGGACTAGACATGTTTCCATGGTCTGAGCCTTCGCATCCATGAAGACAGAGGTGATGGGGGAGGAAGCTGGGTACTCCTGCTGCGTGTTCAGGTGCTGCCACAGAGAGGGGAGGCCATAGTTCCCCTCTCGGACACCAGGAGGGGTGCTGCCGTCTAGGCACAAGTCATTTTCAGTGAAGAGGGTTTATGAACGTATTTCTTAGATAACAGCACTTGCCTTAACCTCTCCCCTGACTCTTCTCCCTCTGTTATGTTGCTGTTAGTTCTGGGGATATTTCTTCATCTCCTGACAGTGCAAGTGTAGCAGTGGAGGTAATAAACAGAACATTAGCTGTGCGTTGTCAAGGTGAATGAGGCTTCCCTGATAAAGAGTCACTGGGACTTGGCATGAGGAGTTGCTCTCGCGGGCAACATCTTCATCCTGAATGGCTCCAAGTCATTTCCTCCCTAACTTTTGGTGGAACAGGGGCGGCCCGGCGCCCTGGCTTGCCACAGACCGGTGCTGTGGCAGAGGCACTCTTTGAGTTTGGGAGAGGAGGAGGAGAGGGAGGAGGAAGAAGAAGAGGAGAAATTGGATGTGATTCCCAGCAAGCCTAAGGGAGCCCTGAGTTGCCGTGGTGACAGCTAGGATGCCCAAATTGGGCAGAAGAAGTGATGCGAGAGATGTCAGTCGTTTGCCTCTCAGGTTACTTTTCAGCAGTCTCCAAGAGGGCATGTGGAGTTCCGTTCCTGATGTATAGTTTTGAGGAGGTCCCTTTAGCCAGATCCCTTGCTGTGCCCCTTGCTGTGCCCCACTCCATTCCCTTGGGGCAGAAAGCAGCGGGTGGGCATTGCAAAAAAATCACCACGCAGCACAACTCTCCTTATGCTGCTAGAAACCATTTCACTGCCCTCAGACTGAGGCAAACTCCACGGCCCCTCACCCTTCCTGAGCATCCTCCTGCCCTTGCCATCCCCCTGCTGCGTCTCACCCATCACCACTGAGTTAATGCTGAAATAGGGACACCAAAGTGCATCGGGCAAGAGGGGAGAGGACGCTGCTTGTTCCTTTGGCCTCTTGCATTCTCGTTTGTGTTTGTGTGGATGTAGAATATCTGCCCAAAGGGGCCTAATGTATTTGAACTCAGGAATACTTTCAGGCTGTTAGGTGGCTGCCCAACATGGCATTACCCCAACAGCTAATTAAACTGGTACCCGTCCCAAAGTGATGAGCTTTGTGGGGAGGCCGAGAATCTGAAAGTGATTGATGCTGCATGGCTTATCAATTTTCAATCTCAGCACAGCGAGATATTTATCAGGCTGCAGAGAACAAACACTTGTAATATTTAGAGGGGGAAGACTTTAATGGAATCCATTGCAGATCACCAGTTTCAGTTCCCCTGGGTTCATTCCTTTCCTCTCTTTCAGTCATTTTTTTTAAAAAATCTTATTTTCCTGTTTTAAGCATACAGCAGTCAATGAGGGAAAGAGGTTTTCATTTAAAATGCAAGTTCCTTTCATCTCCCCCACCCTCTCTCCCTTCCCAGAGGTTTATGCATTTATTTGGATAAAAGGTTTTAAACAATACAGAACCGTCTGCAGTAATTTGTGAAGATAATGGATGATCCTGGGAGGAGGCCTAGGTTGAAAAATTTTCTACTGCAGAATTCAGTCCTTGTCATTTAGTTATTTTATTAGGAAAGAAAAAGGAGGGCAAGAGAGTAGGAGAGAGAAGAATACAATTACTGGGCTGAATTATTTCCTGGAGTAAATCCTTGAGGTTTTATTGAGCAGAATCTGAGTCTGGTCTGCTCTCACGCTTGCCCTCGGGTCAGGGCCGTGCAATCAGCACTGAGGGCTGCCAGGCAACTTTACCAAAGTCACCTCAATGGGAAATAGCACGGTGGCTCCATCCCCGGGAAGTCAATTGGATGCAGGTCCTGGATGAAAAACACTCCACAGCTTTCTCTGAAGAGGCCTGGAGAAAAATTGCTTGGTCTCCAGGAACAGCCCCTGGCATGGGATCCTGCGAAGTTGAGTGGAAATACACCCGAGTTCACCATTTCAGAACTGTGCTTTCGATTTTGAGTCTGCTCCTCAGAGCTGGTTAGTGCGCCATAAAGAGATATTGTAATGCGTACAGCTGGCCAAATCACTAATCAATAGCTGAAGGTTTTGCTGATTCCTCTCAGCCCCAGCGCCAGACGGCCTTCAACACCTTCTGTTGACGGCTCCACTAAACACGCTGCTCCTGCCTGGGACACACTGGGAGTGACTGATCGCTGATAAACAACGTGTAAATGGGTGGTTAATGAAGACTGCATGAATAATTGCTTTTTCATTTAACTGCCTAACCAGAAAAAAATGCAAAATGAGATTTCATTTTTGGAATAGCCCAAAAATAGAAAATTTTTCAGCTTTTTTCTTACCACAAAGGATCTCACGCACGTGACCCTCTCCGCCTTCACAAAGCCTTTGAGATGAAATGGAAAAGTCTGTATAATCCAAAATAAAACAGATTTCTGCTTCTTTTGTTTAACACTCATTTTCCTCACTTTTGAAAGTATTTTAAAAATTAAGTTGAGGCAAATGAAATCTTAGAGTAGTGCTTTGAATGGAAATGGTTTTATTTTTGTGTTCTGGGAATAAAAGATTTTTTGAAACCCAATGTGAAAATCTTCTGGCACAGAGGAAAGAAAAGCCCTTTCTGTCAGCTATTAAAGCTGGCTGAGGGAATCTCAGATCGCTGCATTCTTCAAGCACTGCTGTTGTTCTTCCTGCAGCTCTGTCACTAGAAGGACGATGTGATTGTAACCTGCGTGTAAAGCCTAACCTCCAGGCATATTTACTTGTGGACAATTTGGCGTTTCTATGGGCTTTCCGGTTTCATCAGGTTGGCTGCTGTCTCCTCTCACAGGTAGTTCCATCTCAGGAACTCAGAAAGCGGTACGCACTGAATGCAGATGGGATCTGAATCCACTTTATTTGCACTTATTCAAACTTCTGTGAGGATGTTTTATTCTTTTTTAATGTTAAATTTGGGGTTAGCTTATAAAACCAGTCCCTAATTGAGCGAAATAAATTCAAGAAGCTTCAAATACCCTAAACCAGACTACTTTGCACCAGGTTTTAAGCCCATTTTACATTAAATCTGGTTTTCTCTGTAAATGAGACCTTCACTATAATTTCTCTGGAGCAGCTTATTCTGATTTCTTTGCCTCTCTGATTCTGATAATTGCCTCCAGCAAAGCACTGCACACAGACACCATGGCAGCAGTGGGGATGCTCAGCAGGACCAGTCTCATGGGCACGAACTTTTGCTCTCTCCTTCTGCTCCCATCTCAGAGCTGACCAGGACCATTGCATGGGGGGATTGGGCCTGGCCCAGTGTCTCCCCTGATGGGTTAAGAACCTGTCACCTCAGCGTCGAGGCCAGTTCCCCTGATACTGAAAATGCTGGCAAATAAACTCTCTAAAACTCGTTCTGAAGTTTTAGAAAGCAGCGCATATTATTACAGCACTGGAGAGCCTGGTGGATCACGTGCCTGCAGCCACTGGCCCTTGCTGGGTTGATGGCACAGGGGCACAGGACAGGAGGCTGAGAGAGTGGGGTTGAAAAAATCATTCCAGTAAACGGAAAAGTCCTGCATTATTAACGGGGTGGGTTTTGAACAGCCAGACAAACCCAGTCTCACCTTGTACACTGTTTGCATGGCTCTTTACCTGCAGCAAGGTGGCCTCAAAGCATCTCTCAGGCACTCCAGCCCTTGCTCTGAGCAGTCAAATCTGTCCCTCCATGCAGGAGCACAGAGGTGAACCCAGCTCTGGGCACATGGGCACATCTGGGCACAGACACATCTAGGCACAGGTACATCTGGGCAGCTGCACCCCACTCCCACTCTCCTGGCCTCCCAGTCAGAGCACTCCCGGGACATGGGCCAGTCTGTGTGCTCTCACACAGTCTGCATCTCCTGCCTTACAGCCACGACAACTGCAGGGGGAGAGATTAAACACGGAAGCTGCTGGAGGTATTCCCTCTTGCAGGGATAAGAGGAAGAACAAATACTGGTGATGGAGTAATCCACGTGGTAAACAGGACCAGTAAACATCTTCAGCAGGCATGTGCTGGCAGGGTTTCCGTGACCAGCCCGTGAATGGTGCCTCTGTCGCCAGACGTGGGGTGATGGCTGTGTTTCCACGTGCACCCTGGCACAGACCCCCAGACGATCCGGTGGGTGCAACCTGTAATAATCCAGGGGCCAAACCTCCTGGAGGCAGCAAAATAAATCAGCCGGTGCAGCAACTTCCACCACAGTTTAGTGAGCACAGCTGGTCTCTCAGAAGGAGTTCAGAGATAGTTCCACCTCTGCATTGAAGGCTTTTGATGACTGTTAATGAATTTAAATGATGAGGATTTTCTTTTCATGCTTCATTGCATATGCTCCTCGCATTAAGATGCTAATTAAGAAAGCATCAGCCCAAGCTAGGAATGGTGCAGACACTGAGCAAAGCAGAGCTGAGGCAGCATCTTTGGTGCTGCTCAGTGGGACCTGTTATCCTTTGCTTCCGCAGGTCTTCCAGGTGCAGATCCCAGAGTGAGTTAAGATTTGCTGTGGCTCTTATGTCTTGACATCTTGTTTGATCCCACCAGGATGTCTGAGGGCAGTGAGGGCTGCTCGGGCAGCAGGAAGTGTTCTTATATCTGGGCTGTCGGCACTGAGCGCAGACAGTGAGGAGGGCAGAGGAGAGGGCCTTCCTCAAGGCACAGGACAAATCCCTCCAGGGCTGGTGGATACAAACTTGCCCTGGCTGTGGAAGTCCCTGAGCTGCAAGCTGCTGGACTTCTTGAGGTGTTTGGGATAACAACATATTCACCCTTCTCTGCTGATTTTCCCAGGCAGCAGCTCTGGAGGTGGCTGGTCTGGCCCGTGGTCTGGCTGGTGCTTCCTAGCAGCACCAGCCTGGGGCTCATACGCCTCACCATCAAGCATCCTGTTTGTAAGGAGGGTTTGGCACTGGGGTATCTTCTTGTTCTCGGTGGGAAATCTCCCCTCCGGTGCACCAAACCCTGCTGGGACACCAGAACAGTAGTGACTGAAAATTTATTTCTAAAACCTGGACGGAACTAATGATATCACGACAGAAAATAGCTGTAATTGCAAATGATTTTTCAAACAGTGACAACACTCTTAATGGCACTAATTGGCTTCCAGGCTTCATAACTGAAGTTCTATCCACAGGCACAGTGAGACTGAGGCTGAAGGAGCCAAGAAAGTGGTTTGCATGAAAATGGGCAGGATTTGGAGCTTGGATCCCACACCTGCAAGGAAAGGGCATGGGAAGATCCCAAGGACCTGGGTTCATGGAGCGTGGGAGAGCGATGAGATGTGAGAGGGAACAGAGTCGCCAGCCCAGCTGTGCATCCACCTCCAGTTAATGTCTCATGAAGGATCCAGGACGGTGAAGTCACTGGAAAACGGAATGAAGATCTCCCAGTGTGGAGGGAGCAGACTGGGAGATGGAGAAGTGAGGAGACGTGCAGCTGAGACCACAGGTCTGGCTCGGGAAAATGCCAGAAGGACACACCACCTTCCCCAGTGTTGGGTATAGCTACACTCTCACATACTCTCCTATAAAAGAGAAAAGACGCGTGGTGCAATTGCTTAAGAGTGCTTTGTTAAAGGTTTTCACAACACGATCCCCGTTTTTGTGGCATCTGGCCAAAAACTGGAACAGCAGAAAACAAGGATGGCGAGAGGAATGAGAGGCTTGTTTTGCAGCAGAGGCTCTTGGCTTATTAAACTTAGCAAAGTAGAAGTTGAGTGGGAACTCTGTGTGCATCACACCAAGTAGCACCGCAGAGGGAGAAGGACACAGGCGCTTAAATAGAAAATTGGCACGGGAGGAAATGGGCATAAATACGTTTCAGATGGAAATCTTAGATTCTGCCGAGAGAGGAGGGAACTGCTTGTCTTTGGCCGTGGTGACCCACAGGGGAGATGTAATATTGGTTCTGGACTCCTGAGCAACATGTGGTACTGTACGGTGCCAGAGACAGCAGATATGAGTGGAAGGAAACACACGGCATGGCAATATCGTATTCTACTGAGGACACTGTTCATCTCTGTGGGGAAAATCCAGGGCCCAGTTGGTGGGGGAGATACGGAGAGAATGTACACATGCGGTTGTGTGTGTGACAAATCAAAAGGGACACGATAAATTGGGAAAGGGAAACATTTATTTTCTAGCTTTTAAATGTGTGTCGCACCCAGTTGAGAAGAAAATTAATCCATTCACCAAACCTACTGGTCACATCAGATGGAGCGGTGGCGGCGGATTGCGGGAGAACTGCCAGTGGGTGGAAGCTGAGTGGGCCTGCGTTGGTGGGTACTGCCTGGCCACGCGATGAAAGTGCAGGGGAAGCTCAGCTCCCAGCCAGGAGCCCCAACAGGGAATTTTGTCTAAATCAAAGGCAAATTTACGCAGTTTTTTTTTCCCCTTTGCTACACAGCTGCGCATGGTGTCTCAGATTTTTGGCTCCTGTGATGTCTGTGGCAGCTTCCACCTTTTCCCTTCCTGTTCTTAGTCTCAAGAGAGAGACTGTGCCACATGCCAACTGCTCGTGCCTGGGGTTATTCCCTCTTCAAGGGAAGCTCTTCTGGTTGTGCCAACAGCAAAGAGAAGTGCTTTCCCAGGGCTTTGTGAACAACAGAGGCGCCAGCTTCTCACGTCAAAGCAACTGGGTCAGTGTGAGGAGCTGTGGGGCTACCTGGGCTTGGAGTAGGCCACGTCCCCGTGCGCCCTGCTACAGAGCGCAGAGATGGCTTCGTGTGCCAGCACGGCCTGTCTTGCATCAGCAGAAAACACTGTGCTGCAGTGCGCGCACAGCGCTGTAAATTGTACACTGGGGTTCTGAGCACACCCCTCCCAGCCTGAGAGACACCTGCTGCCTCACTGCCTCCCGTAGCGCCACTCCCCGCACAGACAGGTCCCATGTCTCCATCGGGTCGACGTGCCAGCACAGCACTTGTGGTGATCTCCGAGCAATCCGAACTCAGAAAAGAATACAGGCATCTTACAGGATTTTACAGCTTTCTGGAGGTGATGGATGGGGATTTACTGGTGCACAGATTGCCCTGGGGCATGATGCATATTGTGTTTATTTGAAGAGTAATGAATTGCACAACGTCTGAAAACTGGTATCTCGTGTGTTATTCAAAGGCCAACTACAAGCTTGTCTGGCTGCAGCCAATATCCCAGCCTGCTGGCAGCTGGATTGGGGCCAGAGCATGAGCTGGAGCGGCCCTGGTGCCACTGATGGACCGTGCCTTGCCGTCCGGAGACAGCCAGCACTCGTGCACATCGTTGTGCGTAATTCTGGATTGGGGAGGCCAGTGGTGCATCACCTGGAGTGGTGACACGGGGCCAGGGCAACCTACAGGGCAGGGCCAGCTCTCAGCGGCGAGACATGTGCTCAGGACTGCATCGCCATGGACGCGGGCCTCACATGCAGCCCCCGGGCTCAGCCTTTCATGCTCCCCTGTGGGCACAGCAGAAGCTGCTCCAGCAGCGTGGCATCGGGGTTAGCGGGGCGCAAAGGCGGCGCAGCTCCCCGCTAGCCCCGGGCACCTCTCCAGGATATGACAGGCAGCGGGGGCTGCGCAGGGAGGCAACTCAGCTACATCTGCACAACACAGGGAAAAAAGCACTTTGGAGAGTTTGCAGCTTCCCCTGAGAAAGGCTCTTCTTGGTCAGAAGTTCACTTCTACTAATGGTGGCCTGGATTTAGCTGTAATTTACATTCCTCTTGCATGGGAATGGCTATGAATGATGTTTTCTGTCAAACTGAACTGGCAAGGAGATTCTGCCTCATCCTGGTGGATAACGACCTGGCTGAAGTTATTCATGACTTCATCACCCCTTGGCCAGGCTCCCGGGCGCAACAGCCTGAGCCAGACCTGCGCTGCGCATCAGTGCTCAGCCTGATGGCTGCTCCTGCTGGTTGGACTCGATAATCTTGAAGGCCTTTTCCAACCTAAACAATTCTGTGATTCTGTTGCTCTGACCCTTCAGGTGTCAAAATCTGCACAGGACACCCCTGTCTGCAGGGCTGCAGATGCTGTGTGCAACTGCGAGGAGGCAGTGCCTGTGCTGGGCATGAGCCAGGCCAAGGCAGGAAAATAAAGCCTCCATCACCTTCCAGAGCAGCGTGGACACTGCAGTTGTTTCCACACTGGGTGTGAAGCTGGTTTTGACTTTCCCCATGAGAGTCCAGGTCCCACATGTGGGTGTATCAGGCCTTTTCCCTCTATCTATAGGTGTTACAGAGAGAGCAGAGGACCATCCTAGAGCCACTGCAGCCAGCCAGGCACCTCTGGGACCTTCTTCACCTCACGTCTTGCTACCACAGCTTGTTTGTGAGACTCCTTGCGTTGCACCCAGGCACTCGTCACTGCTGGTGGGCAGGAAAGTGGGAGCAGAGAGCAAGGGACTGAACACTCCTACTCTCCAGCACCACTTGCTTATTCATTGCTGCTTCTCACTTGGCTCCACAGGTCATTTCACCTCTGAAGCAGGGGAGTCACTGCACTCAGTGGCCTCAGAACAATCCTCAGCCACAATGTGAAGCAGCCGCTGCTGGTTGTTTTGTTCTTGGCTCTGAATGTGTGCTTGGGGAGAGGGAAAGTGGACGAACTGAGATGAGAAAGGGGCTGTGATTCTTCTGCTCCATCTTCACCGCTCTCCAGACAATGCATAAAAGAAAACCAATTTGTGCAGAACAAACTGAAGTGAGGAGTTTCAGTGTGCTTGCAGGGAACAAAACAAGCTGAAGAAAATGGGCTATTGAAAAAGCACCAGTTTGGGAAGAGACGGAAGATGGATCAGGGCTATTTATTAATGTATGGAGCTGGAGATTGCAGGAGGCTGACAGGGCTGGCTGACAGGTCGGTTCAGGACCTTTGTGTTTTTGTCTTTTAGGTGCGGGTTGTTCGCTGAGCGGGGCAGCGTGCAGGGCACGTGATGGCAGCTGTGCAGCAGAGGGTTCCTCCTCATCACCAGGGTACAGTCAGCATGCTTAGGCAGTGCTGAGGGTGAGATCTGTTCTTCTTGGGTCCTGTAGAAGTCCACCTTCTGCCAAGGGACTGCTGAAGTCCTGTTCTGAACAGACCTGCACTGAGCCGGTCCCTGCTACTGACACACATCAGGCATCACATTTTGGGCCTGAAAGTGAAGCCAAACTTCCTTCCCTTCTCCATTTGGCACGTGGTCTGGGAGAAAGGTACCTGGCAGAGGGGGAAGAAGGCATCATGGATGATGGACACCTGGTTTTGCCTTATTGAGTAGACATCCATCAGCTGTCTCTGCCTGTAGTAACGATAACGGATTCGATGCTAATCAGTCCGTTCGTTTCCAGAGCTGGACAGGCATATGTGTGAGTGGATGCCAGCAAGGCTCATTTGGGATGAGAAATTATGGATGGAAACAATGCATTAATTCAGCTGGTGCATTCCCTTCAACTCTTTGGACACCCCAGAATCATCCCCAGCTCACAGCACATGGAGTCTTCCCGCGTCCCTGGTTTGCAGGGTAGGGGGAGGCAACGAAGGCCTGGAAACAGGATGCAGATCTGAACTTGCAGACTTTGTCTGCTGTCCCTGTTTATAGCCCCAATACGGTGTCTTTTCTCCAACTAGTGTTTCCTGATCCTGTTAGCAGAGAACCACCAGCCCTCTCTAGAGGAATACAAACAAAATCTGTGCGCTGTGCACAAAATCTGTGCAACGTGCTATGGCCACAATTATTTTCATTTATTTCTTCTGTTCCTTTTTCTCCACCCACAATTTGATTTATAGACTTACAGAGGAAGCATCCCTTCTTCCTCTGATCCCACAGGGACGATGGCTGGTCCACTATGAGACCTGAGATAATCTTCCTTAGGTAAGTCACTACCTTTATGCAGTTGGTGCCTGCTCACGCAGTCCCTGGCTAAAGGAGCTGTGCTCAGTGCAATGGGTTTCTCTTATCAGCAGCTTCCATCTGCTAGCAATTGATAATAGCAAATAATTAAAAATGCATTTGTACTTTAGCAGCCTCTGGGTGCTCTCCCTTGGTAAAAGAACTGCTTGTCAGTGTGAAGGGCCATAAAATATGTATTTTTCTCAACTGTAAAGCGTTGCTCCTGAACCCTTTTTTTATTCCATTCTGTGCCCACCTTATCTGTTGCTGTTCTTCAGGTCAGGGGCTGTATCTTCTCAGCCTCTGCACTGTGGGATGCCTAATGCAGGCAGTTTGTTGTTATTTTTCCATGCTGTTTGCTTACTTGCTTGATTTTGGGGCTGAACTGACATGTGGGGTTGATTGAAAAGCTCTGTTATTGCTCTTAAATAGCTTCCTGTGTAGACGGCCTTCTTCGGGAATGCAAATGGGCTTTCCTGGTTTAGCTTAATCCACTTCCAATTGTAACCCTCTCCTTTGCCTGGAGCCAAAGTGTGTGTGAAGGGAGCTGTCATAGGACAGCTCACCCAGAGATGCTGGGCCATGGAGCTCGGGCCATGGAGTCCCGCCTGAAATCCCAGCCTGTGTCTGCGCTCTGCAGAGGCCAGAGCTGACCATCCAGATCTGGGTCTGGGCAGCAGTGAATAGAATGTCCCAGAGGAACTAACCCAGCCCTTCTCCTCTTCCTGCCCGCCTGTGTTTCTGTGGCAGTTCAGGGCCTTTATTTATATGGCATTGATCAGCTCTGAGGGGTGGAAGTGCCTGGGATGTGGGCACGGAGGCTGCACCTCATCTCCCCAGAGGAGCCTCCACCCTCTGGTGTGCAGAGCGTGACCAACTCTCCCCCCACCAGCGCAAGAGCCAGGTCTGCAGGATGCACGGAGCCACTGGGTGTCAGCAGCATCCCACTTCCTGGCCACTCGTGGACGAGGCAGGAGGATGAGCATTCCTCCATGGAGAGCAGAGCTCACCCTGCACACTCACCTGGGGAAGGCAGCTCACTCCTATGTTCAGGGCAAGGTGCTACCAGCCCAGTCCCACTGGAGCTGCTGGTTATTGGCTGGGATTTCCCACCCAATAGAGCCACAAGGAGGGATGCTGCCACTGAGGAGATGCTGCAATAAACCCTGAGCAACGGGATACCCTGTGCAGACACAGCTCCTTGTCAAGTGCTGCCTACTCTGGCCAAGGTTTTGACCAGCAGGCCCAGAACACGGGATTTTCTCCCTGCCACCTTTGTTCCCATGCAGCTCCAGGAGCCACACAGCCCCGGCTCTGCTCTGTAGGGACAGGTGCAGTCCCTACACGGTCTGTGTCACCCCTACCACCCCATACACCTTTTCACCCATTGCCTTAGCGTGAAGGAAGCTCATGGCCCCATGAGATGGTGCTGCCTAGTGATTTTCTGATCATGTGGAGCCTTTAACAATTTACTAAAATGAAGCTTTTTGCGGGGTCCTGTCACCTGTGGGTGCCATTTCTGGCCCAGACCAGAAGGAGCAAAAAGTCCTGTGTCCCAGCACAACCAGTAAATCCATAATCCCAACTCACTTGAGCGGTATCTGTTCCTGCAGTTGACCTCATCGCAGTCAGGATCTGACCCGCTGTCTTCCAAGTAATGTGAGAAGACCTGACTGATGGGCTTTTCCTGTTGCAGGTAGAGTCCTCGCAGTTTCTCCTGGTGGAGATGTTCCGCCTGACAATGATTTAGAGTTCCTTGAGTTGAAGAGAGGCTGTCTCCACAGCCCTGTTGGTGAGGCCTCACAGCCCTCTCTCCCCATGCAGCCGCATGGATCTCACATCCTGGCTGCAGCCACCGGGCTGTCCAAGGATGAGAGATATGTCTTCTGGGTGCAAAAATCCGTGAAGACCCCTCTGTTCTCAAAACATAGGGGGAAACGTCTGCAGTCTGGAAAATGACTCTGACGCTGGGCACCTGCCTGCTCTTGGCCAGCTACCTGGGCACAGCCCATTGGGTTTATTGACTTGCCTGGTCATGGACAGTGGAATTTCTATCCAGTCCCTGGGATGCTTTTTCTTTATCAGACATGGACAGGCTGTAACTTGCCCGAACTCATGCAGGGAAGTGGTGTTTGTACCCAGCCCCCTGCCCATGCACATCTCCTCCCCCTGCTGACAGGTCCCTTATTTTCCCGGAGCACCTCAGGGTGGAAGTGCCCATTTCTGCGCCCTGCTGCTTGCCTGTGATCACTCTGTAATGCACTTTCCAGGACCATTGTTTCTTGGCTGCCGATACTGGTCCGGGCACTCAGCTTGGGGAGTTAATGGTGTAATCGGAGCCGTGGTGTGAGGCCATGAGGGAGACAAGCTCCATCAATCCTGTTCCATGTACACAAGCCCTTGATTAAAGGTTACAGGGTTAACTCGCTCCTGCTCACTGTGTGGAGACAGGGAGAGGGGAAGGTGGGAGGAAGGGAACCAGCTAAAAGCCCTGGTTTGAGCTGACTGCTGGGCTGTAGGTGCTCAGCCCTGACACGCAGCTGTTCTCCACCATCCCTTGTCCTCCACACCCTCTCCCCCTGATGAGAGGTGTTTGTACCTCTCCATGCTGACAGAAAAGGAGCTTTTTGAGAAGTCAGGGCAGCAGAGAAAGAAGAGGCTGACTTCCCCCTTGCAGCTCTCTCTCCCCCTGCGTGGCAGGGTTGGGTTTGTCAGCTCATCCCTCCCGCACAGGGTCCCTGCCAGCCCCTCTGTGCTGGATTGCGTGGCCCTGCAAGAGGGGCTGCTCTCCTGTGTCCCAGAGCGGGATGGGGGAAAGTCGGATATGTGCAGTTCAGGATGGGTCAGAGTGTAGGGGATGCCGACCCTGAGCACGCACTGAGTGGTCCCAAGCTTCAGTCCCATCCATGTCCTTTTCCTTGTGTGCAGTAACAAAGCCCGGGCCAGTGGTTCAAACTCAGCATGTGCCTTGCATAGCTGGGCTCAGCTCCGGCCTTGGGGACACTGGAAGTGCCTGGGTGATCTGTCAGGCACCGATCATCCCAGAGATGCAAAGCAGAGCTCCCATCTCATGTGACATCAGGTGCCAAACGAGGCTTACCCTGCATGGACAGGCACTGATTTGCCTTCGCTGAGCTGTGATGGATGGCTGTCTAGTGCAGCGATCAGCATGGAGATCCATCATCCCCGTCCCGGGGCTGCAGGATTTGCAGCTGGAGGATTTGATTAGAGATGGGCATGCTCAGCCGACGCGTTGTGGTGCTGGGGGCTGCAGGGTCAGCCAGCCCCTCCTGGCTTGCTGCTGGCAGCCAAGCCTCACTTGATACCTCTGGCTCTGGCCCTGGCCCTGGACGCCTCGGCTGGCAATGAGCAACACTCTCCTGATGTTCTTTCTCCAGGCGAACAGGGGCTGCTCTTACCCTGGCAAAGGTGATGTGTTGGCCTGCTGGGAGCCTCTGCCAAGGCAGGGAGTGCAGAGGAGTAAAGCGGAAGCAGCAGCATCCCAGGCCAAAGAAATCCTTCTGCTCTTTCTCTTCAGAGGCTTTATCTTTCCTCTGGACAACCGACTTCTGTACAAGTGTCCTCAAATATGGGGTTTTCTGATAGCAGCAAAGTTGTGTTAAGGTTAGAGAGGACTTGAATGTTCTCAAGTTCTGGCTGAGGGCTCATTGGCTCTGTGGCCTGGAGGCAATTTGGTAGGAAGTGTGCTGAGGTCGTGCAACAGCAGTCCATGCTCTGAGCTTGGCATGATTCTTTGTCCAGAGACACAGAGCCGTGGTTTGGTGCCACCGCGTCCCATGGTACCTGGTGGAGAATACCATAGGGAGCAAAGTGTTGCTAAAAGGAGAGCTCTCCTCATGGCTTATGTCCTTTTCTTTCTCTGTTTTCTTTACTTAAGCAGCTTCAACAACCATTGTTAACTCTTGGTGTTTTTTTCTTCCTTCTGGCATAGAATATATCAAACTTTATTATTTTTCTGGAAGTAGCTATTTATTTTCCTCTGCTGTGACTTTCTGCTTTCATCTCCCATGTGTTCAAGTCAGTAGTGCCCCTTCTTGTGAAGCTGTTTTCCCCTGAGACCTTTCTGATGTTTTATCCCCTTTTCCACACCATCTCATCAGCTCAATAGTTTTTCAGCCTTTCTCTCCTCATTTGCAGCCCTTTACGTTTATTTTTCATTATGTCCTCTCTCTTAAGCCTCCGCTGCATCATCACAAAGTCTTCTGCAAAGCAGCCCTCCAGCCTACAGAAGAGCAGGGAGCATCTGATGGGGGGCAGAGCCCAGAGCAGCAGCCTCTGCTCTGCTTTTGTGCAGGTACCTGCGCAGAGTGCCCCCGCGCCCTGCAGCTCCTGTCGGCACCAGAGGCCACTGTTTCTTCCAGGGAGCAAGCCCACAGAAAGGTTTGTAGTTGGTGCTGGGGCTGGAAATGCGTGCAGCTCCTGTGAAATCTCCAGATCATGCAGGGGGTTTCCTTGTTTCTGTGTCTCAGCCTGTCCCTGACTGTGCACTGCAGATGGAGGTTCCTGGTACATGTGGCAAGACCAAAGGAGCACATTGAGTCCCGTGTGCTTTGGAAGATGCTCGTGAGCCCCTGCTTCCAGGCTTGCTGTCTCTAGAGTTGTGGAACCTGGCTCTGAGGGTCACCCTGATGCCATCCTCCACAGGCCTTTCAGATATAACACTGGTGTGTCTGAGGATGCAGGCTACATTGGGAGGACTGGAGGCCTTTCAGTGCCTGTACTGGGACATCTGGGTCATTGCCGCAAGTGAAGCTCTCCCTGTTGCGTGGGAATGTGCTAGCAGCCATGATCCCACACAGCCCTATGCGGTCCAGGATGACATTTTAAACAGGCATCTCTGGGCACCTCTCTCCCCTGCCCCTCTGCCCTCAGCCTTGGGACTCTGCATTCTCTGACCTGGCTTTGGTGACCCTCACACTTCCCAGGGCTCCTGCTGTCTCTCGAGTTGCACCCTCCATGCATCAGCAGTAGTGGTGGTTCCTGCATGTTTTCAGCAGTGTGTTGGACCTTGGGGTGGGGTGCTGCCTGGTATTTCCCCCACCCTTGTCTTGGCACAGGCATGAGAGAGGGCACGAGGGAGGATCCATCCATCCCAGGTCCCATGAGGGTGGCTCAGCCAGCAGCAGGCGCGATAGAAGGAGGGATGGAGGTGCCTGGGATGGAGGGATGAAGTCACCCAGCAGCCCACATGGGCTCTCAAGGAACATTTGATCCCTGTCCTCCTGGATCATAAGTCTCCGAGTGGTGGAGCCACCCACTTGAGCTCTTTTAAGTGTTTGCTTTCCTTCTTCTTTTCCCTCCTCTGATTTTTATTTGTGAACCTTGTTTCGGCGATTAACCTCGGGGCCGGCGCATCTCCTAAGAAAGATGCTCTCACTTCATTAAGAGATAATGGAAGCTGTCAGAGATTTGAAGGATTGCTCTCGTGATGGGAGCAGGAGGGGGAAGAAATATATTTGCAGCAAAGTTACATTTTCATGTAAATTGTTTAAAAATTTAAATGGTTTCTATTAGAAAGGGTCACCAAGGCTGTGCAGAGGGCTAAATTAGTCCTTCTGTGCAGAAGCATAATATTGTCTAGAAATGAAAAGGAATAAAAAAGCTGTTAAATTTTTTTTCCCCTCTCTCATTCCATCTCACCCTGTCTCCGTCTGCCTCTCCAGCAGCCTTCCCCCTGCCTTTCCTCAGTTCTCAGGTTCTCGTCTACAGGCTGTGCTTGGCCAGTGTGATTTGGTCTGGCCCTGCCCAGCTGTCGGCACCATCACCTCCTGCAAATGCAAATCTGCTGCTTTGGGCTTCAAGGCAGAGAGAGCCCCCATCGGGAGGGAGAGACCAGGTTATCAGTTAATTTGCTAATGACTATCCCAAGCGGGTTGTTGGTTTGCCTGCTGACGTGTTAGGTGGAGTCACTGCTCTGTTCTCTACTCCAGGCAGGTTGGAAATTCATCCACAAACACATCTTCATATAAATAATCACAAGGCAGTAATTTGCTCTGGTATGCACAGGTAAACACATTTGTTCACACACCATCGCCTGTCTGAACGTGATGGCACCTGTGGGGAACAGGTCTGCCCTCTGGGTACAGATCTCAGCCCAGCCCGGGATCCAGGTGCTTACACAGGGATGCAGCTGAGGGGAAGAAGGTGATTTGCCTTCCCCAGAGAGCTCTCTCTGCCTTCTTTGGCACCTTGGTAAAACACCCTCAAATATTCCCTCCCAGATGTCTGTCTCACGTGTCTGCAGGTGAGACCACCTTTTCAGGACCATTTGGAGGCAAACCGGCAGTCCCACGTATGCGCTCAGGCCAGCAGAGATTTGCACAAGTGCTCCTGTGCTGTGTTCACCCTTGAAACTTCGTGGCTTTCTGTCGAGGTGCAAAGGCTGCTTGTTTGCGCTGCTGCATCGGGGGGGTGGTTAATGTGGCTGCAAAGAGCAGTCCTGTGTTGCACACCGACACTCCCGTCAGGGAATGGAAAAAGCTGGAGGAATAAAATAGCTTCAGAGCAATCAGTGGGTTTAATTTCCAAGGTGCTAGTCAGACATTCCCTGGCAGAGGGCAGGAGCAGAGCACAAGGTGCAGACACCAAGGCAGGGAGAGGTGTGTGCCTGTGTCCTACACTAGTGCCTGGTAGGGTGTCCTGATCTCTCTGGCGAGCTGTAAAGCCTCCTAAACTCCAAAGCATCTTGAATTCAGCAGAATTCACCCCCGTGGCTCATCCCTCACCATGCAGAACAGCAGAGATAAAATTGGTCTCTCAGCTCTGAGTTTTAACTCTAATTATTGCAGGTGAAGCACCGTTTGCTCTACTCACACATGCGTTCCGCAGCTGTGGAGACCTTGGGGGTGGGAGATGTTTGGGGAATAGCAGGAGGTATGGTATTTGCATACTGATGACTGGGAAAGGAGGAAAAGCAGGGCAAAATAGGAAGACCTTCTCATGAGGCTTTTTATCCCCATCTCTTCTAGCGCCAGCCTCAAATAACTCTTCATCCTACCTCCCAAAAAGATCCTCTAAGCCTTTTTTCCAGGCCGCATGACTCCCTTTTCCATCTGCTTGTGCCAGGATGAATAAGCCAAACTCTTGCAGGTCCTCAAGGAAGGATCTTCATCCCACCCATTCTGATTTTGATTTATCTCTGCTGAACATGGTTGATTGGAGTCGTAACAGGACTCCAAATGAGACCTCCTTAGGGCTTTGTACAATGACAGAAGCAGTCTCCTTTCCGTAAAGGGAATATCTCCCCTGACACCTTCTACTATCATATTTGCATTTTTTCACAGCCACATTGCATCAAAGATTTTTTATCACCCCAACATTGGCAAGTTCATCTCTGCCTTTCTCCCCCTCACTCATTTCCAATGGATGAGCTCCCAGCTTAGAGCAGAAGCTCCTTTTACAGGAGATTTTGTGCAATTGCTGTTCCTCAAGGTCACCTAATTTCTCCCACAGGAAAAATAGATTCCTTTCAGCTTTGGGGAATCAGCAATCTTCCTAAATCCAATACATCTCTCTGTGCCAAATCTATCAATGGAAATGCCAAGGAGATGAATCCCCTGGCCATTGTTTGAGGAACTCCACTTGTACTCGCGGAATCCATCTCCCGCACTGCAGAGACAGCGCGGATGCCCACATGGATTAGATGTACCAGGCTTTTCATGCGTAAAGGAATTAGTCTTCTTTTCCAAGAAGGATGCCAGTTAGTGTCAGACCACTGGATTTGGACCAGTGTCCTCATGGGTCAGCTCAAGGTCTGCCAGAGAAACCTCATTTTCACCAAAGGAGCAGCAGCCATGTGTGCCTGCTGCAAGGGGCCGCACCTCTGTGGAGGTGGGTTTTGCTCCTGGGCTGCTCCGTGGAGGAAATTTTGGCTGTTGATTCAGACTCTGTTTCATTTTTGGCTGGTTTGTGGGTTTGCAGTGTGGCCCTGGGTATGGGTTATGGCCACTGAGTGATGTGTTTGTGCAGCCCACATAGTATGACCTGTCCTCAGCAAAAGCTCATTACATTGGCCCCTGTTCTCTGCTCACCTTCAAAATTGGCTGGAAATGGAAGCACACGATTAGGTCAGGACAAAGGCTCTTTAGCTGTCACAATTACTCTTGCCCCATTTCTTTAAGCGTGGGCGCTGTATTTGGTAAACTCCAGGCATATGGTTTCACTCCCAGTTTGTTACATGCAATAAAATTCTTTGTTACCATATTGGTAATTTCATCTGCTAATTCATTGCAAACAGCCTCTCTACTGACCTGTTTTAATATCTCCTTCCATTTCATTTAAGTGGCATCAACTTCTGATCACTGGACCCGTGTTTATTTTCTAGGTCAACCTCTTCTGTAATGTCTTCACATTCACCGAAATACTACTAAAATAGCCTTGTGTCTTCCTGGATCAGTAACCATTTGGAGACAAAGTCTGTTTATTATCATGCTCGGGGATAAGTGGTGCCTGCAATAAGCAACATTTGCTCTGCAATCTGTGCCTCAAAAATGAAAACCCCCGTGATGACTCAATCCCTGCCTGACTGGGGAGATCTAAACTCAGACTCCAGCACGACCTACAAACTCTGCAAGAGTCCTTTGCCCAAACAGCTTCTATTTCCATCAGCCTAGCCCACCCTTGTCCTTTGGCCTCTCCTTGCTGTCTGATTCCACTCCCTGTGTTGTGGAGATAGGTGTGGTGATGATGTGATTCTCCTTTCTCTGGTCCCTCTGCTTTTTACAGTGTTCTTCTGGGATTTGTCTTATGCAGCACCTAAACCTGGCCAAGGGGAATGTACTCTCTGGAGGTAATTCTCCTTTGAGTAGCTCAGCATCCTTGAATCTTTCACGTGGCATCAGTGTTTGGTGGGCCTGCTGGGCTGCATCCTCTTAGTATGCTTGGCCAGCTGCAATAAAACCTCTGACCTTCACTCAAGCCTCTCTTCTTTGAACACCTTCCAGTTAGGTGCTGGCATCTGCAATAAATTACTGTGGGATTCTGCCACCGTTACTGGCCCAAGGTAAAGGACCGTCAATAGCTTCTAACTGAAATGTGTAAGATCTCCCCACCTCCTTGGCAGATACCACAGCTTTCTGTTCTTTGGTCCCAGATGAGTGGTAGCTCATAATTTCTTCCTAACAAGCCCCCCCCCCTCGCAGGTATCTACCTGTTTCCAAGATTGTGCAGGCCTAGTTTTCCCCCGTTTTTCATCCTGTTTTCTGATTGCCTTGTGTTCCCTGAAACCCTCTCAGTAGCATCCTACCCCTCCTTAGGCTTCAAACAATTGCCATCTCCATGGTCTTTTCCTCCTTTCTGCTCAGACTGGTTTCACATACCCATTCAGGAGTCCCTGTTCGTCTGGGACCTTCCAGATGGAACGGTTTCTTTCAAAAACACATCTAAGAGTGATATGCGTGCCCAGCTCGTGAATCCCATTGTACTTGTTAACTTTGTGGGGCATTTCTTCTAGTTGTCACCGTTTCACCAGTCTCTAGACTTCAGCAGAGAAAATTTCACGTTCCCTCCCAAACACTCTTGCATGAGATTTCTTGTTTCTTCTCCTTGTCATGTTTTTGTTTTCCTGCAGTGTTTGGTTCTTGCTCCGCCACCGCCTGCACTCAGCACTTTGCTCAACAGCAGCTGGAGAGGATGCTTGGCAAAAGGGCTGTGGGTGTCACTGTGGGAGAGGCTGCCGAGTTTTGAGGTGTGGAGAAGAAAGTTTTTGTTTATTTCCAGTATGCTGGATAGAGATGGAGCTGGGTGGCTGCCCTTCTACAACCTGCTGGTCTCTAGGAGTGTGGATCTGTGGTGGCACCCGGCCTGAAGGACACCCTGGGCAGGTGGTGTTGTGCCTCCCACTCACCAGCCCTCAGCTGCCAGTGGGTCTGGGCTCACATCGTGTCTCCACTGCCTTCCTGGTAACACAAAGACACCAATAGTTGGGATGCTATCTCGGGGTCCATTCATGCCATGTACCAAGGGAAGCACCCTGCTGCCTGCCTCATCCTCCAGCCTTTCTTTTCTGCCTTTGGTGCTCTGGTGTCAGGCTCTTGGCTTGAGTTTGGAAGATTGCGCGTCTGCCAGAACCGTATGTAGTGTGGCCTCCCGGCACAGCTGCCAAAACACCGGCAGCCTTTTCTCCAAACTCTTGGCTTGGTTCTCTATGTCCATGGGGAAGGTTAAACAGAAGGTGAGGTAATTGGGAAGCGGGGGGCAGGAGGCTGAAGCAGTGCTCCGTTTCTGTTTCTCCAGGGTGTGAGATGGAGCGAAGTTCTTGCTGCCTTTGAGGAAGACATATTTGATGGCCCCGGATATGTGGGAGGGCTTGTGCTCAGGCAAGGGGAAGAGGCTTCCAAGTGCACACTGAGGAGCTGGTGCAGACATCGTCGCTGGCCTTGCCTAGGGACAAAGCACATGATTAGCAGGGCAATGGAACTGGTCAGGAATTTTCTAAAAAAAGATTTTTCCACTAGAAAAATATCGATTTCCTGAATCCTCTCCCCCTCCCTTCTCCAAGCAGACCAGCTTTGACAAAAGTTACCTCAAGAACAGTAACACAGCTCTCGCAGGGACTTTCCAACCAAATATATCCACTGAAAGTAAGGCTTTTTTGTGTTTGTTGTCAAGGAGGGGCCTGAATCTCAAGCTCCAGTTCAGAGCTGACTGCAGTTACCACCAGCCTGGATGTGGGAGTGCGTTATCAGAGACAGACAAGGTGTCTCTGTCATTCTTGGAGCTATTCCTCTTTGCAGGAATGAAGAACCATGGAGTGGATTTTGGATTTGAAACTGCACCTTCAGGGAAAGGCTGACCCTCTGCAGCCTTCTGTGATCTTCCATCATGACCCACTGAATATTTAAGCTCTCTCCCAGATTTTGTACAGCGCTGTGTAAAATGCAATTTCTCTGGGGAAGGAAAGCCCCAACCCATGCAGTCTGCTCTGTGCTTTGATACCTGACAGAAACCTACGGAGCTGACAGAGAGAAAAGGCAACCAACCCAGTTCATGGATAATTCATCTCATGCATAACTCATTCCCACACATTTCATGGATAATTTAGGGTAAGGGCTTAAAGGATCAGGATATCACATGGAAATGAAGGGTCTCATGAGCAAAACTGGTGGGAAACTCCAACTGTGGGACAGACAGTTTCTGGAAGTGGCAGCATGCTGGTGTCTGGGAGTGCAGGAAGCAGTATGGTTCCTTGAGTGCTGCAGTCTCCCAACCTGGCCAAACTCAAAACAAGATTGTCCCAGCCTCCTGTCTCTGAGAATGGCCAAAATCAAATCAAAGGAGATACGAACATCCCAGCTCCACTGGGGTGTGGAAGCAGGAGGTCTGATATCCTGGGGCTTGTCCAGAACTCCCTCTGCAGTCCAGATGCACAGTTTTAGCAGAGATGATGCTGCCAAGGGGACTGGACCTTATGCTACCCCAGAGCTGCAAATCAGCATACGTGGCTGCAATGTGGTTTAAGTGCAGCTGATGGAGACCGACCCAACCCCCGTGGCCCTATCTGTGCTGATGTGCTCATGACTGTTGCCTGGTTTCGTCCTTGTTGCTGCAGCGTTAGTTGGTAGCTCCACTATGAGCAGATTGTAATTAAGCATTTTTATCTTTATTCATCATTACTACTTTGTCTTGTTCCTTGTTTTCCAAACGCAAACCAGAATGGGGTGGTTGATGTTTTTCCCGTGGTGTGAGAGTGCCAGAGTTTTATGCAGTGAAGGAAGAAATCTATGCTCTCACTTAGGCCTGGACCGTGCCATGGTAATGTGTTTAAAGCACCAGTGAGGAAGGTAGACAGCACCCAACTGGAGTCCAACTCCTTGGGCTGGGAGGAGGTCGGGTCTTAAAGCTCAACTTGCAGGCATCAAACATTTAAACAGACCAGTCAAAGGCTGAATTATTAAAATCACCCGATGTGAAATGCATTTCTGCAAGAAGATGAGCACTCTCCTTCCCCGGTTCATTGTCTCTGCGGGGTGTCAGAAGTGCTAAGGCTCATTCTGCCTTTCCCATCCCCCTTGAGATACTTGGAACAAGTGAAGCACTCCCATCTGCCAGGAAACATTGAATATTTATGAATCCCCTTAATCGCAGAGGCAGGGACCATTCCAGCCAGCCTGGTTTGGTGTGCTTTTGGCCTTGCCTCCTTCCATGGATCAGAACTTGCTCCCAGAAAGTTTGTTCACCACCCTGGAGCCAGTCAACACTGTCCAGTTGAGATGGCAAACCCTAGAAGTGGCTTCTGGTTCAGAGATACTTTGTACTTGCTCCTGCATCTCCTTCTGGGCTGAGAAATGCAACTGAAATGCCTCGAGAGGTGCTTCCACAGCTTCAGCTTTGCAAGCCGAGAAGCAGCATATTGTGGGGAAAGTGTCCTGACTTCCTTACCATTTTCTCACCACCGCTGTCCCTTGGTTGCACTGCGTATGGTGTTTGCTTCCATTTCCAAAGGAAATTCAAGCCCAATGCAGCCACCAAAGCGAAACAAAGAGTGGTTTTTTTTTCTTGCTCTTTCCTCTCTGTTTTCCCTTTCCTAGCAAACAGTAACAGAAGACCAGGGAGAATTAATCATAAGAAAAGTGGTTGTTCTTTGGTCAAAATGAAATCCAACTGGGAAAAGCAGGGGTTTCTCTTTTATCTTCTGGTTTGTGTTCCAGCATGCAGAGAAGTAATTTTTCAAAATCTCCATAGTTGTTTGCTGTGAAAGGAAAAGTCCTCGGACTTTTTTGGTTTAAGGAGTTTTTTTGTTATTTTTAGTTAAACATGCTTTACCTTCTTTCAGCCAGCTTTGTCACACAGCATGTTCAGAGGCTCTGGTTTGAGAAAGCTTCTGAAACCGCATGAATTTGACTGATGCAGGCACTTGTGAAGACTCCTTGTGGGTGCTTGCAGCCTTCACAGATAAGAGATTCGTCAGAGTGAAAGGCAAGGTATTTCCAGTTGAATTCATTGAGAAAGCATCTGGCTTTTAAACAAACTTCCAAGCAGAAAACAGGACAGGAGGTTTGTGCTGTGGTCGAAGGACTGGCAGAGGCTTCTGGCTGACCTGCTGACCGACTCTTCTGAGCAGGAGAGGAGCACAGGGTTTTGCCTGGGTGGGAGGCGTCTTAGCAGCAGGGACAGGAACAGCACCGTGCATGCCTGTAAGTTATTTCCAGTGCTCCCCAGCGCAGTACCAAGACTTTCTAAACCCAAAGTGCTGTGCGAAAAGCTGCTGTGAGAGTGGTTCTGATCAAGTAGCAACTTGGAAAACTCTCAAGAAGGAATCTGTGTGCAGGAAGCTGAGATAGGTCGATGATAGCTGACCTGCAGTGCTCAGCTGTCACACTGCTGTCACTCCTTGGGCTATCAGGGTCTCTGGAGACTTCCCTGCACTCGGCGTTGGCCTCCCTTGACCCAGCAGGGATGGAAAAGCTGCTCTAATATTTGCTTAAAAAACTAATGTTCTTGGAATACTCACCAACATTCTGGGTGCTTTTCTGTTTGGATTCATGTCGTCGGAACACTCCTGCAAGGCTCTGGATGCCACCCACCCTGGTCTTGGGAGGTTATTGAGGGGGTTGTACATTGCCACGGTGACGTCCTATTGTTGAACTGGTGGAATTCTGGGTCCTGGGTCACAAGAGCAGAGGTGTCTATGATGACTTCACACATTGTGGTAACGCTGCTACCAGGCCAAGTGAAAAAACCCTGGTGACTCGTGTCTTATCAGAGCTGTGTAACTGCCCAGGCTTTCTGAAGGCAGAGCAGAGCCTGATACACTTCTGCAGGGCTCAGGATTTCCATCCTAAAACATTCTTTGCAGCTGTTAAACAGCTTGGTGCATTAAAACTCATGAATGAATTGAAACCATTCTTGTAAAGAAATAGGTTGCAGGATTTCATCACTCTGGGAATTGGGAGCAACACTACTTTGTAAATTAGATCTATTAAATACTTAGTGATATCAAAGTTTCATGTGGTACTTTTCTTCAAAGAAGTCTGAGGTGGCTCTGTTCATCAAGCAGTTTTCCCTTAGACTGACCTGGCCATTCAGCATCACCCAAGGCCATGTCTGGTCCCAAGTTAATTCCTAATGAGATTTCCTACTTCCCCAATGTTTTCTGCTGACATGTACAAAAAGACAGACCAGATGATCCTTTTATCCAGGCGTTTCTCAGCTTTGAAGAAGTTTCTGCAACACCAAGAACTGCCAATCATGTTTTCCTCTAACAGGTTAGAACGGGATGGTTCTGGTCCTTGGGAACCATGAGCCTGGATCTGAGGGGGGTGGTTGGTTCCTGCAGGGAGTGATCCCTGCTGCTGCGTGTGTTTGCTTGGAGAGGAGGCTGGGATGGTCCCACTGAGTTTGGCTTTGTGCAGTGCCTGGCAGGCAGTGCCTGCAGATCTTGGGCTGTGCCTGACAGGCCCTGGGGTTCCCAAACAATGGCATGAAATGGTGATGTTGCAGTCAGCCATCCTTGTCATAAATGACCCAACGATCCTCTGAATGTGAGTGCTGCTGGTGATGCTAGTGGTGTTTGCTGGCGTTATCGGTTCATCCAGGGCTGCCCGAGGCTGCCTGTAGCTGCAGGTGCTCTGCAGGTCAGCACCCAAGTCACCCCGGCCCCTGTGAAATGCAGCTGCTGTAGGTAGTGTTGAGCAGAGTTGCAACACATTTATCGAACGAGCAGTCTGGATGCTGGACTGCTGGAGGTTCAGCTGCAAAATCTCTCCATCTGGAGATGTGCTGATGGAGAGAGAAACCGTCCTGCCTGGAGTTTACCTGACACACGCCAAGCACAGGGAGCCCACACGCCGAACCCACCCAAACCCCTGAGCTGACAAACTCTTGCAGCTGCATAGTTTCGTAAGGTGCGTTTATTCCTCTGCGTGCACTCATCTTGTTTATTCCTGCTGTGGGTTGATACAACAGGTCATACATGTGGAAGAGGCTGCCAAAGATAATACACATGCTGTCAAAGTAACAAGATCGTCAGAAGGAAAACTGAAGAGATAATAAACTGGCAGAAAAGCTGAGGAGTGAGAAACAAAAGAGGAACAGAGAAGAAGTGACAATGTTATCTTTGTTTAATGCTTCTCTGAGTCACCATTAGTTATTTAAGATATTCATCTGCTAAGCTCCCAGCTCTGTCAAATTAAGAGATCCAAGGGGTGGTAGTTTTTCCCATTGCTGAACAAGATGCTGTGGTCCAAAGGGAGAGGAAGCTTCCATGAATGATGGATGCATTTTGTTGCAGCTCACTTTGGAGGTGAGAAGGAGGCAGTTTATCTTTGCTCAGCATTGCATGGTAGCACATGGGCGCTCTGGGTGTGAATGGTACACAGGTGCTGCAAGGTGAGGAGGGTAAGGAGGGCAGCAGCACCCTGGAGATAAAGGACCAGACAGGCTGGTGGAAACCAGAAGCTGCATGGGTGAGGCGTGGGGCTGAGAGCAGTCCAGGACACAACCGTTTGGGGTGGCGAATTGGGGGAAATGGCCTCAAATCAGCTGCTGCAGTTGCCCAAGGAGAATGAGCATAGGTTCATTGTAGCACGACCACAGGCATCCAGGAGAGATGACGCTGTGGGAACTGAGTTGGCAACCACAATGTTTTCGCAGAGAACATCAAACCTGACCCCAGCCCCTCCACAGCTGGAAAAGGCAGCATCTCTGAGTCTCCATTTCTGCCATCTCACATGTCCCTGTGGGTCTGGGGCAGCACCTCTTCCCTCTGCTCTTGCTCCTCTCAATTAACCCTAGATCCAGGAGAGCAGCAAGAGCACTAATTTAACATATGGATTCAAAATAGTTGACAGGCTGTCCCTGGGGGCTTTGCAGAGAGAAGAGGCACCTGGCAGGGAGAAATGGTGAAGAGGGAAGGAATGAAAGGAGACACATCTGGCTGCAGGTGGTCTGGCATCCCTTAGTTCATGTCTAGGGAAGAGAAGAGGGCAAAAAGCGTAAGAGGGGGGCACACAGCCCACACTGGGCAACTTCTTCCCTTGCAGTGGGCAGCTCTGAAGAACATGTTGGGACAGGCCTTGGAGCAGCATCTTCCGCCAGAGCCCCCTTGGGAAGCAGACTGGTGAAGCGTGGGATTAAATAAATTAATGATCTGAGGAAGGTGGATAGAAACCATCATCTTGCTGGTGAAAAAAAACAACATGAGAATTGAGAATTTATGGCAGAGGTCAAAGACTCACAGTTTGCTCCAGATCCCGGTGGGAATCTCCATGGGGTCCCTTATCCCCAAGCGGCGGCGCATGCACTGCCAGCGTGAAGGACCAGGACAAAAATTATTGCAATCAAATAATTAGCAGCACAGCAGCCGGGAGGGCTGCTGAGACAGATAATGTGGCAAAACCATTAAAGAGCAGATTTTAGCACTGCCGGGGGTTTCGTGCTGCAGCCAAGAAGAGCAGGGGAGGCTCTGAGGCATTGGACAGGGAGTTCTCTGCACAGCCCCTTTGTCAGTGCCCGGTGTGGGCCTTCAGTGGCTCCATTTGTGCTCTGCCTGCCACAGCATCTGGTGTGTGAGGCCATTTGGGCACAAACCAATTCCAGCAGCAACTTGCCAGCCCTCCTCTTTAAAATATTGGATAATGGGGGATAAAACCCATGCTGGTTCCCTGCACCAGCATTGCTCTGAGCAGTTTTCCTTGTGCTGATTTGTGCAAATCCCTGGGGACCCTGAGCACAAGATGTGCTGCCAGATAATGGAGCTGCCGGGCAACACCTCTTTGTGGGGTGGGAAAAGTGAGAGCTGAACCATCTCTCCTATGGAGGGGACTTCGTTGATACCAGGAAAGAACCCATTGCTTGACACAGGCTTGGCGTGGTGCCAGGCAGCTGTCCTCACCCACCTGGCCGATGGGTTTAATGGGGTCTGCCCACACGGACGCCGAGTCGCGCTGGCGCCGGCCCAAGCCCCCGCTCGCTTCACACACGCTATCAAACATCTGCTGGGCTCTAATGGCTCTCGGTCACTGCCGAACAGGGCCTTGTTCCAGGCACTGACCCCACGCTGGAAGGCACTGGAGCCCATTGCCAATCTGCCAGGCCAGCTGTCGGCCACGTTAGCGAGCTGCCGCGGGCAGAGTGGCACCAGCCAGAGTCTTCCTGCTGCCACACACAAGGCTCAGACCGAGGGCTGGGAGCAACACGGGTGCTGGCGGCTGCAAATACCACCAGTGCGAGGTGGTGGCTGCCAGGGGTGTCTTTGGAAAAGGTATTGGAGACCTCGATGTTCTTGCCTAGCAAAACCCCAACCTTGCTTATAGTGAAAAGAACCAAACGTAAAACCTGCTATGTCCTCTTCTTTTCTTTTATGTGTTTATTTTCATTTTTTGAATTTATTTTCAAGGGGATTACCCATAAATGTAATTTCAATACAGTTAATCCCATATATATTTACTGAGGGCAATTAGCTGGTGTTTATATTAAATATACACGATAGAGGGTTGAATATACAGTTTATATAGTATAATTAGATATTTACACACATATAAATAGATGCATAACTCTGTCTGCAGTGTGTATTGGTGAAGAAGGACCAGGGTAATGTGCCATGACAATATTTATCTCATACCGTATTTATACCCTGATGGTGGAGTACAGCAGGGCTACAGGAGCAACCACCACAATCAGAGTGAGTGCTGTGTGGCAGACAGAAAGACAGCCAGAGGACGCAAGTGCCAGGGCGG
Source organism: Tapera naevia (assembly GCA_033556795.1). Taxonomy (NCBI): domain Eukaryota; kingdom Metazoa; phylum Chordata; class Aves; order Cuculiformes; family Neomorphidae; genus Tapera; species Tapera naevia. The sequence goes on from JAUMJJ010000220.1 coordinate 2,764,968, forward strand.
TTCTGGGGGGAGCAAATGGGTTTGGGGGCCTGAGGAGGCAGCAGCAAGGGAAGAGTGGGCAGAGCAGAGGACCCGGCCTGAGGGAAGGAGCTGCTGACCCCAGGCTCAGGAGCTGGCCAGCACACAGGGCACCAAGTGGATGTATTCTGTTCTGCTGGAGTGAATACATCCAAGCCGTGTGTGTGGGTAGCGCAGACAGCGCAGTGTGGAGAGAAGCTCCTGGCCCAGAGCTGGTGCTGGGATCACTTTACTGCAGCATTGGCCCTGTGTGCCAGCAGGAGAAGCCACTTCCCTTTGGAACTAGGACAGGGCTGCCCAAGCCCCAGACTGGGCCCAGGTGTGGGAGCAGATGTTGGAGGGAAAGCTGATCTCTGAAACGCAAAGGCTGCCAATCTCCTTTGGCTTTTCCAGTATTTTTCCTGGGGTGAAACTTCCTCCTTCCAGCTGGAGTTTCGCTGACTCTTTTCCCGTTCCAATCTGGTAGCTGTGCTATGCTTGGAGGGTCCACCAGCCTTTCTAGAGCAGAGAGGGTAAAGGAGACTTACCATGGTGCTGCAGGACTTGGCTCCTCTGAAAGCACAGGACAGCAGCTGAGAGTGGCAGCTGGGGAGATTTTCCTTCATTTCCCACCCCTCCTTAAGAAGTCCATAAGTGAGCTGGAGTCACCTGCCATTTCTAGACCTCATTCCACCAGGAAGATAAAGGACTCCGGAAATGGTTGGAGGCACAGGCTTTTATACCCAACAAAGCCTGACCCCTGGCACTTTCACTGGTATTAAGGCCAGGTACAAGAGTTCGACCGATGTGCCTGTTCCAGAAAGGCCATTCGTTATCTGGATGTAGGAAAGCTTTGCACTTTGCAAACTTGCAAAAGCATGTGAGATTTGCTAAACATGCAAATTAGTAGTCTATCAGTAACAGTAATAAAAACAAACACCGCCATTTCCCTTGTTCAACTGATCCAGCAGTTGTTCCCACTCCTGCTGGAACTGCTCGTGTGTGTGCCTTCAACTCCATCATCCAAAACCCCTGTGAGAGTAAACTGCCTCCCTCTTTCTGCATCCAAAAGCTGTGGACCATCCTCAAGAGGACCATCCCAGAGCTCAGGGCATGGCTGAGTCAGTCCCAAGTCTAAATCCTTGTTTGCTTTTAAAAAAACAGTCAATTTACTTCTTTGCATGCTTTCCACCTGTTCCTGGCTCCAGCCTGTTTTTTTAAGCACAACTGACTTTCTCTCTGGATTGCAGAGACAGTGTTACAATCCTGCTACACATGGTGTGAGGCTGTGGTGCCTTTGGAAGACTCTCAAAGCCCTTAATGGGCTTCTCCAGCCTTGGCCCAGAAATAAAGGGCCAACTGAATTCCTGAAGTGTGTTGCCTCTCTCCTCCCCTCAGTTCTGTCCCACTCCTCCAGGACAAAGTAAGCCAGACCACGGTGTAATTAAACCTTTTCCTCACTTAAAGTACTGTTCAGGGAATTTGATTCCCAACCACTATTTATGGCTATTGATTTCTGTACTTCTTATTACCACAGTAAGTGACCTGCAACCAGAGCGGCAACTGGCGGGTTTATCAATCTCTTTCAGATAATTAGTAACACAGGAAGCTGGAGAGGGGAATAAATGGTGTGGTTGAGAAAAGTTTGCTTATGACTCAGCAAGGGCTACCAGAGCCAGTGGAGAGGCAGTGCCAGCTGCACTCCATCGCGCTCAGGCTGGAGGACCCGGCCTTGGCGTTGGCTCTCAGTGCCTGCTTATGATTGGGCCATCAAGGGGACAGTGCCTGTTCTGGACTCTTGTCCTGTCGAGAGAAGAGGCGAATTTCTGCCTTACAAATGTCTTGTCTTGCATGAACTCACCCTCTGGTGAAAAGCCCCACACTCAGGAGCCCAGCCCAGGATGAGCGAGCACGAACATCTGTGTGGCCATTGATGGGACCAGAGCGCGATGATGCCCTTTCAGGCCGAGCCCTGCTTTATTCCCTGGAGACTCAACCAACCCCATTCCCAGGGGCTGCTGAGGTGAGGACTGGCTGGTTCACTCAGAAGCAGGGCCAGGGGGGTAATTATCTTTTTGACCTCTTTCCTATTGAAATGTTGCCTGCAATTAACTCCTACCAGAGGGGCCAAACACATCGTGGCTGCTGCTCAGACCCAGGCAGATTGACGTGCAGAGCAGGACTGGGTGCAGGGGTCTGCTGGGATGAGCCGAGGGGCTGCCTGTGAGCAAGTGCTGGGCTTGGTTACATTGATCTCACACTATTTGTCCTTAAATTGCTGTAAGCAAACTCAGCAATCTGAAGACAATTAAATGAACCAGTTCTGCCAGAATAAACGCAGAGCTTTTATTTAGCAAGGCGGGAGCAGCAGGTACATTTGAAGCCCTGGTGATGCCCCTGTGCCCTTCTGCACCAGGCACTGCCCCAGTCGTTAGAGCTGGGGACAAAGAGAGTTCAAGGGTGCTGAGGGTGACTGGAAATTGAGAGTTAAAAATGAGAATTAATCTCACATCTCCTCAAGGTTGGGACAGGGCCTTACCCCCAAATAATGGCTTTGCTGCTCCTAGCTGACCTCTTTCCCATGCAAATAGCTTTTCAGTGGAAGGGTAATTCATTCTCACAGCTAAAAATGATCATTGCTGTGAGAAAGTGTTCTGGGCGTGAATCCTTTTTGCAGCAAATAGCAGCATTAAGAGGTTCATTTTCTCCCAGCAATGCTATCAAAATCTCTTTAAGCCGCTTCCAGAGCATACCAGAGATGCACTAAAGCGAGCCTGCAAAATGGGTGGGAGATGTGATCACAGACAGACCTCCTGCCGCAGTCTCACAACCCGACTCAGCCCTGTGCTGAGTAGCATCCATGCCTGAAGGCTGCGAGGGTCTGAGCTCCCTCCTGAGGTGCCCTGGGAGCCTGGAGACGGCTCTATTTCTTAGGAAATGCCTTGTTGTCTGCAGTAGGGTGTGCAGGAGAAGTGCTGGAGAGCCGAGCAGTTTCCCAGCACATTAAGGCTTTGTGTCCCCTGCCTCAGCTGGCCTCAGTTGCCACCTCGTGCTAATGCGTGTGCCGTGCCCCGCGTGCCCCCCGGCAGACTCGCCCTTGGGTGCTCTGTCTACACCCCACATCCCACGTCTGCATCTCACAGTTCTGGGTGGAGGCTGGGTGTAAGACCTTATTGCCTGGATTTTTCCCAGAAGCTGAAGGAATAAGTAGTTAAAGCCCTGAAATCATCAGATGGATCATTGCCAAAACTGAGAAAGAAACATGAGCTATTGATCCTGTGCTTTCTCCATCCAGCACAGTGTGGCTCACTGTCCCAGCTCGGGTGTTGATGCGGTGGCGCAGCCTTGCTGATGGAGCGCTCCGGCTCAGCTTCAGGTTTTAGAGCCATGTTATGGACTGATCTGGGGCAAATTCCATCTGCTTACTAGGCTTCTTGTCCAACAGGGACATTTTTCCAGGGACTCAGTGGCTTTTGTGCACTGCCAAATGCTACCCCAGATTCTGAGGTTCACAGAATCGTGGATTGGTTTGGGTGGGAAGGGACCTTATAACCCATCCGGTTCAGCCCCCTGCCCTGACCAGGGACACCTCCCGCTGGATCAGCGTGCTCAGAGCCCCATCCAGCCTGACCTTGAATGTTTCCAGGGGTGGGGCATCGACCACCTCTCTGGGAAATCTTTGCCAGTGCCTCAACACCCTCAATGTAAAAAGTCCCTTTCTTTTACCTAGTCTGGATCTCCCCTGTGCAGTTTAAAACCATAACCCCTCACAAATGTTACATTACATTACAGGATGGCGCAGTAGAGGTTTCTTCTGGCTCTGGAAGACCAGAGACGCAGATCTGACAGCCAGGTTTTGAGGCAAGAGGGATGACAGGGCTGAGCAGCATTTCCCTGCAAGCAGCCGCAGCTGCGAGGCAGTAGATTCCCAGAGCCTAGCGATGCACTGGATGCAGCAGCTGGCTCTGAGCAAACACTATCCAAAGGTCACCAGCAATACTCCATTTGCCAAAAAGCCCACATGCCTTCCCCATGGCAACCTGTTACATGTGCCAAAGGAAAACAAAATTGCTCTTTTTTTATTATTTACATTGAGAATGAATTGCCTCTCGCATCCATTGAAGCTGCTGCCTCCTAAGTCCTAGTCATGACTCTTTGAGGTGATGAGAGCCAGTCCCCCCGTGGGCTGAACTGGTCAGGCAAATGTGTTCACCATCCTAGCAGGGCTGAGCTGCCCTGTTTGTAAGCAGCGGGCTATGGAGCTGAGCTCCCAGGGGAAGCCTGCTTCTTTCCAGTAGAGGGAAAACTATCAAGATAAATTCATGGATATAATATCAGGACATCTTTGGTAACCTGTTCAGCCATTAAAATAAAATAACAATAATAATGAGCACTGCAGTTTCACTCATCTCAGAAGATAAAAAGCCCAAGTCAGGCGAGGTTCTTTTTGCTTGCCAGCAGATAAGAACATGGCTCAGACTGGCAGAGTGCAGCTGCCTCCACGGCTTCGATTGTCTTGAGGGAGGCTTCGTCCTGGCTGCCGGGCCCTGAGCCCGAGGATGCAAGGCACAAGCAGAGCTGCCCAAGGCTGATGGGAGAATGGGGTGGAGAGCTTTGGGATGGTGTGGGGAGCTCCACACTTTGCTCTCCTGCTTCTGATACCACTGAATCTCTGATCTGCATATCAGGCTCACAAGAGCTGCTGGGTTCTGAACATGCGATCTGGCAATTTTTTTAAGTGACTAAATAAAAGGAAAGGAAAGAAAAATACCCTGCCTGAAGTTGTGAGTGCTTGGGAATCACAGCCCAGGGCACGGAGAAACAGCAAACGCATGCTGTGGAGAGGATGAGGTTTGTGCTGTCCCTCCTGCAGACATAATGCCCTTATGTTAATTATAGTCAGAAATAATTTCTGTCAGACCTTATAGTTTAGTATTATAAAAAGTTCTTTTATCACTTCTTTCCCTTTTTCTTGCACCACTTTGAAATGGCAAGTTAGATGGAATAGGCTAAAGTAATGCAATCTGATTGAATAGTGAATAAAAATTAATGAATTTTTACTAATGTAAATGATTACATGGTAATTGCTTTAATAATATAAAATTGTTTTCTCCTACAAACTATGATTAATGATACCGACTGAGCATTTGAATCATGTACCTTGTTTTTCGTAAGTTCAGTGATTAAATAATTAATATAATAGTTTACTCTTGATTTTTCTATAGGCAGCGATCACTGGTTAATTGACTTGGACACAAAGGTTGAACAAACGTACAGTTCTTATGAATCAAAACACTTAGTCACTTCTTGGCTTCTCAGCAACAAAATGAAAGGAGCAATAGCTTCTTTTCCACATCATGAACCTGTCCATTAGTTGTATTCGCAGAGTTTTGGGTTGTTGTTGTGATGTGGAATAGTCCTCACAGAAGGTAGGGCCATGTGGTGGGAGCAGAGCAGGGATATGATGTGAGGATGGAGAAAGGCTGAGCCACGTCCCATCTCAAAACCTGGAGGGGAAGGCAGGAAGGGAGGGAGGAAGGGAGGGAGGGAGGGAGGGAGGGAGGAAGGGAGGGAGGGAGGGAGGGAGGGAGGGAGGAAGGAAGGCAGGAAGGGAGGGAGGAAGGGAGGGAGGGAGGGAGGGAGGAAGGGAGGGAGGGAGGGAGGGAGGGAGGGAGGGAGGGAGGGAGGGAGGAAGGAAGGAAGGAAGGAAGGAAGGAAGGAAGGAAGGAAGGAAGGAAGGAAGGAAGGAAGGAAGGAAGGAAGGAAGGAAGGAAGGAAGGAAGGAAGGAAGGAAGGAAGGAAGGAAGGAAGGAAGGAAGGAAGGAAGGAAGGAAGGAAGGAAGGAAGGAAGGAAGGAAGGAAGGAAGGAAGGAAGGAAGGAAGGAAGGAAGGAAGGAAGGAAGGAAGGAAGGAAGGAAGGAAGGAAAGAAAGAAATGAAGAAAGAAATGAAGAAAGAAATGAAGAAAGGAAGGAAGGGATTTTTTTCCCCTCATTTTATGGGGAAACAGTCCTGTTTTGCAGATGGTTTGTGCTCATGGAACCTTGTGGGACAAGGGGATTTCACCGTCCCATACCCCAGTTCGCACCCCAGCTTTGGCAACCATCTTGATGCCTCTGAACTATTTGTCTCTTTGGCGACAGAGATAAATAAGCTGTGGCCTCCCCGTCTTTGCTGGACGTTAATGAAGCGTTTAATCATTTTGTGTTTCTTTTGATTGGGCTTCTTTTTATTTTAGTTTGCAAGAATCAGAGAAACACTCAAGCATGGAGAAAGGCGGCTATTGAATGTCTGTATATGTTATTTGCCCCCATGATGGGGAATTAATAGCCTTTTGATTAATGAGCCCTTCAGAGCTGGAACTGAGGGAAAGGAGGAGAGAGAAGGGGGAGAAAATCAGGTGCTCTGCTCTAACCTCTGTGTTTTCTAGGATGTCAAGAAGGGGTTAAAGAGACAAAAAACGTTGGTGCTGTAGGGTGGTGGTGATGGTGGGAAGGCTGAGGGGGAAATCATCACAGTCTTGGCATATGTCAGAGGAAAGAGAGAAAGAAATTCAAGCAGCCATTTAATTTTCACGTCCCTTGAATGGAGAAGGAGAAAATGATTTAATTAAAAATATATTTACTTTTAATGCAACCATCAATATTTCCATCCCTGCTGATTGTTAAGAGGGTTTGTGTGTTTTCATGTTTAAACACTTCCAGGCTCTGTCTCTCACTTGTTCTCCATCAGGAGCCACTTGTACACACTCACCCGGACCCCATGCACACTCATCCATGCTGCCATGCATGCTCATCCTGCCCCGCTGCCTCCCTTGGGTAGTTCTTGGTGACTCCCAAAAGAGGAGTTCTAGTGGCCTCCTGCCTCCACATCCAGCTCTGACCGTTCTGGGTTTCAGCCCCCTATGTCCTTTGCCCTGGGTTTGGCACGTTTTGCTGAGCATGACTGTGCTGGGTTTATTTGAAGGCAGCGACCACCTTGGGGCACCCCAGACTCTGGCACTGGCGGGGCAGCTGCAAGCTCTGCCCTGCCCAGTGAAGGTGCTGCAGGTGCAGAGGCTGCTCAAACAGGCAGGCACAAGCGTCCCCTGAAGAGGGGAGACCAGAGCTGCCCCTGTTGCTGTTTTCTAGATAATGTTATCAATTGAAAATGACAGGATTCAGGGATTTTGGCAACAACATGTGAAGAGTTGTACAGTAAAGTTCCAGCAGCCCTTCTGCTTTGTATTCCTTCCCAGTGTCCAAACGCTTCTCACTTACCCATTTGCCTTCCTTATTCCTACACTACACGGGTGGATTTAATGATTTCTCTACAATAGCCTTTAAATCTCCTTGCTGGGTACTGCCGAGTGGCGGCACAGTTTGATGTGGTTGTGCTGTTTGGGTCCTCCCTGTGTTGCTTTGCAGCCAATGGCAGGAGGACAGGGGCTTTGTGTGAAATATGGCTGGAGGAGGTGCAATGGGAAACAAAAAGTTTGGCTTTTGTGTGAAACAAATTACGTTTGTCAGCCTGACCTTGAAGGTCAACTGCCGCGCCACCAGAAATGGCAGCACTCTCTGCGTTATCATCTTTCTCTCTCTCTCCAAAGAAGCCCTTGTCTCCCAAGACTGGCAGCATCATTCCTTATTTCTAAGGCTTGGACTGCATTGGTTTGATCTTATTTTGTTGTTTATTTGTTGTTTTTTTAGTATTTGCAAAGCCACCAGGACCAAGCCCTACTTTCCACAAGGCTGAGTAGGTCGGTCTGAGCATTTTCAGCCCCCTCTTTCCTGTTCCGTGGTTGTCATAGCCAGAGACGAGGCTCCAGGTGGAGTTTGCCAGGGGTAAGATCATCTTAGTTCTGAGCTAAGGCCTGAGGTCCTGCAGGACCCATGCAAGCGATGCCAGCAGGCTCCAAGTTCCCATCCTCTCCGGTGCTGCAGAGCCAAAGGCAAAGCAGCAGCTCTGCCTCTCTTTACTGATGCAGCTCACGGCTTCATTCCCGCTCTCTTATTTCAAGTGGAAAATTTGGTAAAAACAAAAAATTAGCAGGACATTCTTAGTAGAGCAGCAACAAACAGTACAATCTATTAGCAAAAGCCTTTTCTGTGCACGCACAGTTATTGCTTGGCGTATGTTTACAGCCGCTAAAGGATGGAGCCGTCACTAGTAGCTAAGAGACTGTGAATCTTCCTTCTGCTGGCAGGTTCCTGGTCGCAGACCGTCAGAGCACTCCATTGCTCCATGTCTCCCTGAAGGAGAAGGCTGTGCTGGAGCCTCTGTCCTCCCATGAGACTAAAATGCAATTTGCTGATTTTTCTGAAAATGGTGTTGAAACAATATTAATCCCTGCCTCCATATGAAAGATCAAGAGAGCCAGAGAGGCAGTGTCAGGCATGGCGTGGAAATCGTGCTCTGCAGAAAGAAAAGAGAGAATTGGATACTTCCTGGAGGAAATACCGTGTATTTAAACGAAATTCAATGGCAGCCAAAGTTGTCTTTGCTGAACCCAAACAGTTGAACAGAAAGGAGGACAGAAAGCCCCAGAGGGCTTCTGTATTTCACTTCCCTGTACGGAGAAGGCTCTTTCTAAGCCATTTCTAAGATAACACTGCAGTCAACCCTTTCCCTTTTATTGTCACAGTCTGTTCCACTTCTCATCACATACCAGCCTGGATCTTTTTCTGTGAGCGCTGCCCAGCGCTTTGTAGCCCATCTGGTGTTTGTGTGAGCGACTCGCTGTTGAGCAGCAAGCTGGTCCTCCCTGAATTTCATCAGCTTTATAGGGTATCTAAGGCTCTTTTTCCAGTCTCCCTACACTGGGTCTCAAGTTTGGTCTGAATTTGGTTTTGTATCCTCCAAAGTGCTGGTGACCCTTCTTGGGGTGAGCCCTCTGCGGATATAATCAACATCTTCCCTCTTCCATCATCCGGGAGATTAATTGAAGTATCAAATTGTACCAGATCAAGAGAGATCCCACCTTTCTGACGTGGAACCATTGATAATCCCTCTCCAGGTACAGCCACATTGCAGCACAGAGCCATTTCCCAGCCAGAATGTCATGGGCGACAGTTTGAAAAACCTTCCCAAAGTAAAGATAGATGACATCTCCTGCATCTTTCCCTAGCACCATCCCTACCACCCTGACATGGAAGGAAATTAGATTGGTTTGACCCAATTTGGTCTTTACAAATTCATATTGGCTGTTATTCTTTCTCCTGCCTTCTTCCAGATGCTTCACAGGCTTTGTTTGCTCTCAGTACACTTCTGAAAATTAGAAGGAGACTCATTCGCCTCCCCCCCTTCCAAACAGGCAGGTGTTGCATCTGCCCTTTTCTACATTTTTGCATAATCATGTTCTCAAATATCACCGTGTTGGCTCCAGAATCACATTCAATGATTCTGAGTTTGCCCGGGGACGGAGCTGGCATGGTGCAGTCGATTCGAGATCGTCTGCCTTAGCAAAGTGTGCTTGAAACTCTTGTGTCAGTCCTTGCCCTGGAATCTTGTTCCTCAGTGGTAATCGTGTCAGACACCAACTCACAGTTGATCTGTTTAGTAAAGACTAAACTGGAAGAGGCTTTAGCTTTCTCAGCGTTGTCTGTAAATAACTTTCCCTCTTCAGCCACTCTGACATTTTCAAATGGGACTTTTTTCTTTTTTAAATTCAAAGTATATTTTTCTGCTGTTTTAAATGTAAATCAATTTCTTCTAAAAAAAAGAAGCATTTTAATAACAAGGCTGAAAAGGTTGAAAAAATAATGCTTTCAAATAACTGAAGCAAAATGCTACTTGCTACTTGTGATCAATTCTCTTTGGAATAACTATAAATGGTTGGGCCAGAAATTGGATTTTTTGTCCCCATTTAAGAAAGTGAAAAGATTCAATCCCCCAGCTTCTCATAATGTTGTTTCTCAGTAATCAGAAGCACCGTCCTCACCCTGCCATGCTCTGGCTCAACCAGGGCTCTCAGTATTGCTGCAGCCATTTCCCTGAAAGATTTCTCTGGGCCAGAAACTCTGGATTCTCATGCAACTCCATCTGTATCAATAGCGTTCGGTGATGCCAGCCCAATCTGCAACAGGGAAAATTGGACGGGCGTTGAGCAGAAATGTGTCTTTTCCCACGCACAGTGTCTGAAAGCTGGTTGTAAATGCAAATAGGATGGGGAAGACTATGGAAATTCAATAGCGAATGTTCTTTAAGTTCTTCCCATGCAGCACAGATCATTAGGCAGAGCTCTGGCTGCACAGAGACCTCCGGCATGAAACACAAATATGAAATCAGATCTTTCTGCCTCAAAATCAGCGCCATCATGTGCAATGCTGCGTGAACTCACTCAGCTGTGTTTGACTCCATCTTAGGAAAGGGTGATATTTCTTATCACTTGATCCCATTGAGGGATCATTCCAGGAGCCAGACACTCTCGTTAAAACATTCTCCTGACTTCCAGCATGAATTGATTTGTGGCCTCGCTCCTCTTATGCAAACATTGTCCTTTAACTGAAGTAGCTCTTCTTTCCTTGTGTCTGGGTGATGGATTGAGTGAGAGTGTGTTTGCCATTTCAGCTGTCTCCCACAACAGCTGCTGCTTCAAGTGAGAGAAGGATGGTGGTTATCTGTATAAACAGCTTTCTCTAAAAAGTGATTGTTTCCAAAAAGCAGCGATCAACTTTCTAAAATCAATGCTTACGTGCTTTCTGTGGATTGGAGGTTTTCACTGGAGAGCTGAGTCATGGGGTTCAGTGGAAAGAAAATGATGCCTTTCTTCAAGAAGTCAGTTTCCATTTTTCTTCCCTTGAGTTTTGGCTGAAAAACCATCTGAAATAATAAAAAAAAAATAGAATTGTCTTATAGGAGAAATCTCCAGTCTGGATAGCCTAGCTGAGGTAGAAAGCTGTGACTCAGGGTCTCGAGGTCAGTTCCTGCAGCTGCCACGGGGTTTGGTGGGTGGCTTTGACAAGTCCTTTGCCTCCTTGCCTGCATTTCCTCATCTGTAAAGCAGGAAAAGGGAGTTCACTCAGTTGAGGAGAAGGGCTAAAAAGAGGCTTTTAAGAAGACATCAGAAAACCAGAGAGGTGGGAACAACAGCCACAATGAAGCAGAAAGGCCTCAGTGCTGCCAGGGCAGAGGATGGGAAGATGCAGGCACCATGAAACAGGGAGCTTGGATGCTCTTTTACCGCACTCAGGTTTCCCCATGGTGGTTTGTGAGGGCAGGTGACCGTGGAGCATTGCACTGGCAAACACAGCCACAGGGACTGATGTGCATGGCTCTGTGGCCATGTCTCTGCTTTATTCACGCAGAGGGTGCAGCACCACTTCGGAGGTGACCGATGCCCTGCTGACGCGTCGTGCTGTGGCACCAGAGAGGAGGATGAGCACTGGAAGGATGTACTTTGCCTCAACTGCTGTGGCGCAGCTATTTCACAAGAGGACTGAGAGAGCACAGCCTGTTGTGGAGGGTACTTAAATCAGTAATTAAAGCTGTTATTTGGATGACACTAGTACAGCCTCTTCTGAGCCTGCTTGGAGGCCAGGAGGGGTGGATCATCATCTTGTTTTTATGTCTCACGCTTTTCCCTTTGCTTTTTCCCCTCATCCCTGCTGCCTGGGAATTCGCTCCTTTATCTTTACACACGTCTCGCCTGACTCCCATGGTTTAAAATTAATATAATATTGATTGGAAGGGTTTGGTGGGATTGCAGGTCATTTGCATTCTCCCGTCCCTCTTCATTTCTTCGCCTAGGCCTGTCTGGGTGAAGTTTGGCAACTGGAGCGAAGGAGGTCTGGTTGCTATAGTTACCAGCTCTGCCTTCCTCCTTGCAAGAAGAAGACCACAGGGCTTCAGAGCAAAGCCCTTCTGCCTTTGAAAGTTAGCCCTCTGCCCTCCCCTCCAATGGCAGCGTGATGCCAGAGAGGAGGAACCAGTGCCTGTTCCCCTTGGGCAAGGAGGACTTGGATGGAAAGCTGGGTCTGGGCAACATCTCTGAAAAAATCCTTCCTGTCCCATCTTGCACTGGACAACTAATTCAGAGGCCACTTTTGTCCTGCTGGAAGACACTTGGGCCATGCTGAAGGAGCTGGGGGACAGTTTGCAGGTACCTAAAGCCCTTCAGGACTCTACTAGATGTCGCAGGCTCCATCCCAGGGCTGGCGGGTGCAACTCAGCTCCCTGGGATGGACAGGGATGCAGGGGAGTTGCGCAGCATCTCAGTGGTGTTGAACACCCAAGCATGATCCCTTTATTTGGCTTTTCCTGCTGCATCCAAATTAGTAGAAAGGACTGAGCACTGCAGACCCTGGGGTTTCATCTCTCTTTCCACTGTGGGGGGCATAGGGCACGTGAGGAGGCCCAGAGTGAGCAGGTCTTGTCTGACACGGACTGCCTTTGTTTCCAGGTTATCCTGAATTGTCTGTAATTATGTCTGGGGATGCATGCCATGATAATTGTTGATTATTTGCAGCTCCCATGGGACTGCTTCATTGTGAAAGAAAGGCAAAGAGCCTGCACATAGCACAGATGAGAAACACGGATCAGCTCTGTCTTTCTGGAATGGGGACAAGAGCTGAATAAATAAGTGAATAAATTAAATAAATAAGAGGTGTGGGGGAGCGAGTGAGATGGCCTTGCTGTGTCAAGATAACTGTACCTTGTCCCTTTGCTCTGCAAACTCTGTTGAGCAGATTTATTAGTTTTAATTAACAGGAAGGGGGGAAAAATGGAGCTGGGAATACATCCAAATTCCAGCTCACAAAATCACTGCTCCTTCCTCAAGACTGAGAGAGAAAGAGGATGAATGACCAGAATAATAATCAGAAAAGAGATCTGGGTGCCAAGAAAGCTATTTCTCTGCCCAGCCTTTGCACTGGATGGGGAGGAACTTTTTCAGAGCTGAATGGGAAGTCCCAGCAAGGTCAGAGTTTAGAGCTGGAGCTTGCACAAAGTTTGGAGTGAGACAGATGAAACCTCCTATTGAAACTTCTTTACTAGAAAACTGGTGCTGGACTTAAGCCTCTCTTAGTATCTAAAGTACTGTTTTTCACAGAAGATGTGATTTTTTTCATTATAAGTCTCCTCCCCAAGAATGATGTTTGGGGTCAGCCAATCAGCTTGTCACTGCAGGCAGGGCTGAACCTCTTCTTGTGACCGCTTGAAGGTCCTGAGGTCTCCAGAGAGAGAAAAAGCATAGACTGGGAAGGAAGGAGGGCTTTGTTTTTTCTCCCAATTTGAAGTTCCCTTTCAAGTATTTTTTCAGCCCATTAGGAGCCATTTTGGAAGAAGAGCTGGAAAGAATGGATGTGGGTCTGGCTGCTGACATCACTGAGGTTCAGAGGTACTTGGACCACAGATTGTACCTCGGTCCGATCTCTGCCCTTCACAGATGTTCGCTAAAGGAGTTTCACAAGAAAACACAGCGTCACTCTCCAGGAAACAGCAGCTACAATGTTTTATCTTTGGCTTTCGCATCTTCAACAAGTCCCTTGGGGAAGAGCACAGGCGAGTTTTATTAAAAATAAAAAACCCTCGTGGAGATGACAAACGCTTTGTCTTAGGGATTTAGCAGGAGCTGCTGGAGACAGCAAAGGCACTTGAGAAAGGCTCTTGGGGCAGAGCAGAACATAAATAAATGGTCCTAATAAAGGCTGGAGTGACCAGGAGAGTGATAAGTGCACAGGGCCCTAAGGCCACGGCCAGGTTTGATCCATCTTGTGTCCAAAATACTGGGAACAGTGAGTGTTCCTGTGGAAAACATAGTGTGACGTAACACCACCTTGAAAGTCCTACGGTGCCACAGGGAAGAAGTCCAACTGAAAACCCAGCAGAGAGATGCGTTCTGGCCCTGGGATGGAAATCCATCACTTGCTTTATCTTCACTTCATTGAGCTTTCAAGGCAGAGGACTCACATGACAAGCTGCAATGGGAAACACTGTCCTGACGGTGACTCCATGGATGCAGGAGGCAGGCACTTCAAATGAGGGAGGAGAAAAGGGTTGCTCCTGCTCAAAGCACATCTGAGCTCCACTGGTTGACTTCCAGACCAGAAGGGTGCAGAGTCCAACTGATGGTTGATTGTCATCTGGGGAATTTTAAGGGCTTTCATCCAGCTGAGATTCTTTTGTGTCTGATAATAGCCAAACCCCTGCTGTCTACCATCTTCTCTTCAGTGAGAAAACCAAATATCATTGGATCTGGACGGTGATTTTTGAGAAGTTTGTCACAGCTCAATTATCTCCAAGACATCATCCCATCTGTGCTTGAAATCTGCCCAGGTGTGCCAGAGTTTCGTCATGAAAAAGTGATGAATAGACGCAGAGAAGGTGTGATTTTACAGCCTCATTTCCCCAGGGAAGCTGTCCTACAAGGGCTGCTGGAAGAGGTCAAATCTTGGGTCTGATTGCATATGTTCAGATCACTTCATCAGGGGCCTCTTTGAAACATTTCCATGGATGCTGCTGGCAGAAAATAGGTTTGTTTTTTTTAAACTAAACTATGTTGGTTTTTTCCCACTTGAGAAACGTTGACACTGTGTCAAAAAAAAAAAACCAAAAACACAACCAAAAATACAGTCTAACAACAAATGTTGAACAAATAGAGACATTTTCACTTTGGAACCAAAAATCAAAATAGATCTGTCGAAAACAGAAATATTTTCATACTAACAGCATTGCTTGCCACTTATTCTCACATTGATCGCTAATTACTCAGCCAGTCCACTGGCAGAAGTGCTTGCCAGGTAGCCATGGACCAAACCACAAATGAGCACTGAACCACGTCACTGGCTCTGGCCTCCCGCACCTGTGGCACCTCGATTGGTTTCATTTCTGCGCAAGATGGTGGCTGCTGTATTCAGGAACGCGGCTGAGGTGCTGGACACCAAAATTACTGTAAGGTTTCCTTGGAGTTTTCTGCTCTCCAGGCTGAACAACTCCAGCTCTCTCAGTCTGTCCTTGTACAGAAGGTACTCCAGCCCTCAGATAGTCTCCATGGCCTCCTCTGGACTTCTTCTGTTGGGGATTCCAGAACTGGTTGCAGGACTCCAGGTGGGGTCTCACCAGAGCAGAGCAGAGCAGAGCAGAGCAGAGCAGAGCAGAGCAGAGGGGCAGAATCCCCTCCCTCCCCTGCTGGTCCCACTGCTTTGGGTGCAGGCCAGGACACCAGTGGTTTCTGGGTTGTGAGCACACATTGCCAGCTCATGTTGAGCTTCTCCTCCCTCAGCACCCCAAGTCCTTCTCCTTAGGGCTGCTCCCAACCCATTCTCCACCCAGCCTGGATTTGTGTTCAGGGTTGCAGTGACCCAAGTGCAAAGGTTGAACCTCATGAGGTTTGCACAGGCCCATTTTTCCAGCCAGTCCAGGTCCTGCTGGATCTTTATTTTGCTCCTGTCTTTTGTCCGACTCTGAGAGTCATGGTGGCTCCAGGGCTGCTGGGTGAGTGGAGGGAGTGCGCGTACCTCTGTGTGTTAGTGTGTCTGACATTTGAGGTCAGCCGGAGCTGGCAAGCTCAGCGTGGTGAGGCTCTTCCCCTCCATTTTCTCCTTGCTGTTGCACTTTGGCAAGGGGGTTTCTGGGAGAAGCAGGAGAGGGATGGAAACCGTCACTCTGCTGAGAGCGCTGGGGTGGTGGGGTCTCACTTCCTGCACCCAGAGCATGGAGTCAGCCAGGGAGAGCTTGGCATCTTGTTTACACACAAGCCATCTCCACCAGGGAAAGGGGGAGAAATCAAACCAGAAAGAACATGAAAAATTAATAGGGTTTTGGACTATTACGTTCTCCAGGCCTTGCTTGGCTGTGGCTTTCAGCCCTCAATCAATCATGTTGCTACTGGACTGATGAATTTTCCAAGATATGTCTTTCACTGGCGTCTGCGGGAGCAAAGCCGTGTGTGGGGCTGGCGCTGGGGCCCGTGCCCACCCCTCGTGGTGCAGCGTCACCGCTGCAGTCCCGGGTGCTGCGCTGTGCTCCGAGGGCTGCATCCCAAGCTGCATTAGCACAGCTCAGCCAACTCTGTGCAGCGTGAGCTCAGCGCCCACCTATGCCGCTGCTGCCAGCCCTTCCCTCCTTCCGCCCTGGCCTGGCCACCCTGGCACTGCCCGTGGTCCCAGGTTAAGGAGAACCTAACAGGGCGCTTTGCCCATCCAGCTAGAGAGCAGCCAGCTCTGCCATGGATTGTCTTTCCCTTTTTATTGCCCAGCGGGAGGAGCGCGGGGAAGGTCTTTATGTGATTTTAGAGAAAGACAAAATGCCTTAATAGCAGCTGGCACTGCCTCTCTGGGACCAAGGGGACCCTGCAGCAGCCCATAATAATCATCGTAAATAAAAGAGGACATATCTAGTGTGCAGCATGGGCTGTTAAAACAAGCCCTAGGGTGGAAGGGATGTCTTAAAAACAAGCTTTAGAGGATGTTTCTCTCCTCATTGCCCCTCTAATTCTCCTTCCCTGCATGGTGGAGCAGTGGAAGGCTGGCACATCTCTCCTCTCTCCCAGCCTCAGTCAGCTTGACAAGCACATATGTATAAAACTTTATCTTTGCTTTTCTGCTCATGTGGCCTTAGGGAGGGGACTCCCACACACTTAGGCTCATGCCTGGCTTTCTGGCCTAGTAATACTGAGAATGGGGTCTGTTTAGGCTTCTCTGGCCTCCTCCACTGAAGACAATCCAACATTGTCTCCTCTGGCAGCTTTACCACAAATCTTTCATAGTGGGGGGATCTCCTAGGTGCACTTCTGGGTGTCCTGGGGCTTCATGGGCATCCCTGCCTAGGGCAGGACGAGAAGCCCAAGCCCTAACCCTGTGGTATGGGGCAAAAAGTGGAAATCAACCTGTCAAAGAAAGATGAGGACTGGTGAATGGGGAAGGATGCAGGTTTCACTTACAGGGGGGATGCAGGTCCTTCTGCAACAGTGACATTCAAGGCAGTCGCATCATTCCCAGGCTCCCAGTGCCAAGCAAGCAGGCAGTGTTTAAGTTGGAAATGCATTTTTTGCAGAACAGTTTTTAGCAGCCCTGGAAGAAATGATGGGCTGGGAACTGTGGGGCACTGGAGCAGAGCTTCTTGGGAGAACAGACCTTATCCAAGCCTGCAGGGAGCAAGGGCTGTGGCCTAAAAAAAAAACAGAATACACTTCCAGCAGACAAGAGGGCTGAGCCAGGCTTTTCAGGGGCACACGGGGAGGGTGAGATGAGTCTGGCTGAAACAGCCTTCTTTAATAGCTCAGAGCATGTTAGGGACATGGGAGGTCTCAGGAGGGAAGGTGTTTTTCAGCATAGAGGATGCACAAAATCCTTTTCCTTTTTTTTTTTAATACATGCTTGTCTCTCTCAGGGTGCTTTTCATTGCTTTGCAAGCAACAAATTGGCAGCTAAAACTGGTTTTCTCTCTTTTCTTTCATTTCTTTCTCCCCCTGCAAATGTTTGGCAGAAAGAAGAACCAGCAATAAAAAATAAAAAGTTGATTAAAAGCCCTGAGCCCTAGCTGTGAAAATGTTTTGAAGCAACTGTAACTACCTTTATTTTCTACATAATTCTTTTGTTCCATTGCATTCACACCCTTCACAGTTTCTGCGCGTGGCCGTCTATAACTCGGCTGCTGAGCTATCAGCAGTCGGAGCAGCTTTGTTCTGCACGAACAGGAAACTGCTGTGCCGCGCTCTCTTTCAGCCCCCCCCCGGGCTGTTGATGGCAGCAGGAGCCATCACAGGGGTTTTTGCCACATGGGGAAGCGTTGTGGGGCACCTCTCCATCCGCTGACCTCCCAGCCGCCTGGGGTGAAGGTGTCTCTGCCTCTTGGTGGGGCCAATGTGAAGTGGTGAGGGCAGCTCTGGGCAGGCCTGGCCACGTGCCCAGTTGCTGCAGCACGGTTCTGTCCCGCATCCTGCTACTTGGGCATGGGGTGACAACTTGAGCTTCACAGGGCTGTGCTCTGTCCCAGACATCCCTTCCTGTTACCCTGTGTGTTAGGCTTTCTTTTCTCTCCTGCACCTACCAGGACATCATGTAGTTCAGAACTTCACAGAATTACTTGTGTTATCTTAGTGGTTTCTGTTCCCTAAGCCCTGTAAGGGCTGTGGTGTGGAAAAGGGAGCCCAGCCCTGATTACCACTGCTCAGTCAACACATAGAAGCCCTCTGAGTCCTCACAGTGTGAGGGCAAACCACGAACAAACCCACAGTGCGTGCGGGGCTGTCATGGGTAGCTGCAGTACTGCAAAGTGTGGGCAAGAGGCCTTGTGCGCTTGTCCCGTGCCACCATGCCCTCCACAACCCAGATTGTGTGGGGACATCTCCTCCAGCACATGACTGCTTCCCAGCCATGCTGTAGGACGAGAGTTCATCAGGCAATTAACATCCTTTGCAATAAAAGCACTTCACTTACTCGTGCTGCTTCTCCTCTTGAATCCTCCCTCCTCCTGCAAGGAACATTTTGACTTTGGAAGCGCAGCCTCTTTGGGAGAGCTTTAATGAGGAATGGAGGTTTGCAGCAGAGCTGAGCCCTCCTGACTGCCTGCCCAGCGGGCCCGAGGCAGAGCCGCAACCTCCCGCTCCTGGGGGATTTGTATCCTGACCATATCCAGTAAATATGCCTCCAAATAACCCACCAGAAATTGCGCTGGTCTCTGAGTTGCGTTGAGGGTGTGTGAGGAAAGACAGGGCCGGGCAGGAGAGGGCTGTCAGTCTTTGCCAGAATAAATGAGGGGCTTTTCCACTGCACTCAAAGAGCTCCCTCCAGCCCTGGAAAGATAAAGAGATCAGGAACCAGGTCCCAGATACCTCCTCCAGCAGGATTGAATGGCTCTTGTTTACCTGCATCAAGAAATGGAAGAGCAGAAGGATGGAAAGGAAGGGGGAAGAAAAGGAAAAGGGAAGGTAGCATTTGAATGGGGTGTGGATTCGCGATGGGAACCTCTGGACCTGCAGGAGCTGGTGGGATGGAGCTGATGGTGGTAGTGCAGCAAGGTTTTTTTCTCTGCTTGCCTTTATTAGATCCTTAGGATTTAGGTTCTCCATGCTTCCCCCCTCTTCCTCTTCCTCTTCCTCTTCCTCTTCCTCTTCCTCTTCCTCTTCCTCTTCCTCTTCCTCTTCCTCTTCCTCTTCCTCTTCCTCTTCCTCTTCCTCCTCCTTCAGATAATTAATCTCCGCCTTGCCTTCAGATAATGAATCTCCTTTACATAACTGTAAAGGCAATCACACAATTATGGGCCGTCAGCTGAATCAATTAAGGCACTTAGGGCATTGATGGCCCTTTTCCCCCTCCTGTTCCCTTTCTGTCACCCATTGGTGGAATGAATTGCATGTTCTCAGCTGCCATCACCTTGATACTCTCTGCTACCAAATCAAGGTCCCCACACCTTGCGGGTGCCTCAAAGGAAAGTGACAGCCCAAAAAGGTGGGGAGCAGACTTCAGCAGGAGGTGGGTGATTGTGCACCACTGCCCTGAGCGCTGCTCAACTGCTGAACTCAGCCCTGGCTGAGTTGTGGGAGGCCTACCTGGGAGGCACTGTGGTCCAGACCAGCCCACACTGAGCTCCTCTCGAAGCGCCTAAGGCAGGCTTTGCACACTCCTGCGTGTCCTCAGACTGTGCCGTGGGGCATGAAGCACATACCCATGCCCTGCTCCAGCCCAGCCCTTGCCTTGCATCAGACACTTTTGACTGAACACAGAGCCCTCAAAGAGTAATTTTGTGTTTGCAGCCCAAGGCACCACTGGAGGCCAGGGAGGCCTGAGGCCATGTGCTGCGAGTGTGCTCTGGTCTCACCAGTTTGTGTGCACCAGGGCCATGCAGATGCAGCTATGAGCAGGGACTTACCAGGAGGAGCAGGGATTATAAATCAGTGAGTGTGGTACAGGAGCAAAGTATGGTGTGAAGCAAGGAGAGGTATGGAAACCACACTGTTGTCACCCTATAGCCTAGGGAAGGGCAGTCCAGAAATCCCCTGACCACTGCCCAGAACCCTGCAAAGCCACAGCCAAGTGTGTGCACCTGGGATTTGACACCTTTTTGCTTTTAATTTTCCCCCACTCTTGGCCAAAACTTCCGTCCCCAGACAAGGTAAATGAATAACCTGTGGCAGCAGCTGCTTCAGCTGCTGTTGAGCAACAGCATCCCTGGCAGCCTGGTGGTATTGTCCCTGTCACAAATTAATACAGTCCACGTGTCAAGGTAGCGGGGGAGAGAGATGCCTAGGTTGAATTCTACCTGATTTTTGTAATAGAAGGTGCACAGAAGCCTTTCCAAGCCCTCGCAGAGCCCTGGCCGCTCTCCATGCTCCTGCCCGTGTAATTCGGTGACACGTGACAGCCAGCGCCTGGGAAACAGGACGGGGCTGACCCCGGGCTCTCCAGCGCTGAATAGAACAAGCTGCTCCTGCTGAGCCTGGAGACCCGGAGCTGTCACGAGCGTCTGCGATGGATGTACCTGTACTGGGGCTTGCACACAAGCTGACTTTTCTGTCTCCTGCAGTATCTGGTTGTTGCCAGTGGTAAAATAAGCATTATAGTAATTTCCAGTCTTGGGGCAGAACAAAAGCCTCCTTGCAACTGCCAACAGCCTGGCTCTTGGCATTGATTCACGCGGTATGCTGCAATTGTACCTGGAGACGAGATGTTTGCTGTGCGTGATCTCACTGCCCTAGCCATTCCCTAAAGAAAGTGGAGGCAAAATGGGCACATTTCCACATCATTTATGCCAGTTTCGTAGCCTTGGCTGACCAGGGACTGCTCGCTGCCTCCTTAAAGCACACTCGGGCATCCAGCAGCTGACCTGCTTGCCCAGGCTTGGGTTTCCTGGGGCCTGAGGCATCGCAGCTCCCATCACAGGGTCTCCAGCAGGACCCTGGGACGCGCTGCTCCTGAGCCAAGGGCAGCAGGGAGCTCTTCAAACAGTGCTGGAGCTGCAAGGGGTCACGGCAGAGGCACGACCAGCTTGTAGAGAAAAGCAAGACTTTTATCAGCTCCAACAATGCATTATGATGGATTAGGGAGATGTATGAAAGACCAGTGGGTCACAGGAGGGAGAGTTTGGCCCAGGAATTGGACACACAGAAGAAAATGTGGTTATCAGGTGCAAGCAGCAGCACCCACAAGGCACTGCAGTGGTACGAGACGGAGAAAAAGCTATTTCAATTGTAGCACTCAGTCAAATATTTTGACTCAGGGAAGAGTTTTTATGGTTTCCTTTTCCTGTTATTGTGTTTTGATTTCATTTTTCTTTATTTCTTCCATAGAAAGTGGAAAATTTTTGTAGAAGGCTTTGTTAAAATTTCAGATTTTCAATTGAAATATAATTTTAATTTTTTTTAAATTTTTCCTGGGGTACATCTGGGTTTTTCTAATGAGGAAATTACACTGATGCTTGTGCTCAGAAGAATTCCCTGAGCTGTCGCTCTGCTCCCAGCCATGGGTGCACGGCTCGGGCCCTCCACATTGGAGGAGCCACGCATCCTACAGGTTAAAGTGGACTTATAGGGAGGCACTGCACTTACTTCTATGTACGGAGGATTCTGGCATTCCCAGGAGCCATGGAAATGGCTCACACCACCAAATCCTGTGGGTCCCAGCATCTCAAAACAGCATCTGTGTATCTAAGCCTGCGGTAAATCTCCCAGCCCAAATATCTCCACCTTCAGCAAGGAATAACCCAGAGTTTTCCAGCTGTTGTTTGCAGGCTGAAAGAGTCAGTGAGGGTTCGTGGGCCGGTGCTGGGGCGCAGGGGAGAGCATAGCCACCTTACAGAGTGGGCATGGAGAGTGAGAAATCAATCCTATGGAAAAAAAAAGTTAAAATAGCTCTTCTATTTTATGATTTGCATCTAGAGACGCCTCTCTCTCTCTCTCATGGAGGAGAGCCAGTGCTGGGTAGAGGGCTCAGCTTTGTGCATCTTTGGAGTTGTGTTTCAGGAATGATGCTGGGCTGGGACAAGGGCTGTGCAGGGCAGTGACTTGAGAAGGGAATGGAGACAGGGCATTGCAGAGCACCTGGCGGCAGAAACTTTCCCCTGTGGAGTTGGCTCTGATGAGCTGATTCCCAAAGCAGCTTTTGCTTGGCAGAAGTGTTCAGAGGATGACTGCAAATTAAAAACAAACAGAAGAGAGCCAAGAATCATTTATTTAGAGAACATTTTACAGGTTCTGTTTAGGGTCTGGTTTTAGCCTGGCACTTGTTGATTGTATTTGCACTGGAAATAAGATAAATGTGACACCTGCTCCATTTAATCTTTCTCTCTCTTTTCCTTCCCCCTGTCCTTTTAAGAATTCGCCAAAAGAGATTGAGAAAGAACGAGAGATGTTAGATCATGTGCCTTATTAATGATTCTCTGGAGGGAAAGAAATCATTTAACCACGATACAGAGCACTTTTGATTGAAAAGAACTTTAAATTCCATGTTTATAAGCCCAGAGCAAAAATTGGAATAAAAATCTAAGGAAAGCTCCTGTCCACTGAGTTTATCACCACTGTCTGGGGGGGCTTTGTATTACTGTGAAAACAAGCAATCAAATGAGTAGCTGCACAAGCAGACTCCCAGATACAAAAGCAAACAGGGAGATGATGGAGAGCCACTAATGAAGGGAGGATGCAAGGAGTGAAAGAAGCCGCAGGATGGATTTAGTACTGGCACGTGGCGATGTTTGACGTGAGGATGCCTTGGTCTCTGTTGCGTTTTGCTTCTTTCAAGCGTGCTTCTGGCTCAGCCTTGCTCCCCAGTCAAGGATCCCTCCTTCCCAGTGGGTGATGCAGTGTGTGTCCCACACACCTTGGAGCTGCTGCGTCCCCCGACACCCCTGCTCCCAGGGCGCTTGCTCTGCGCTGCCTCCTGCGCTGGGCAGAGTGTGCAATGCCATGCAGGAGCTGTTTCTCTGGGGAGATGGGAGAGCTGCGGGTGTGGGCAGTGAGGGAGGCTAAGGGGATGCGGGCTGGGAAAAGAGGCTGTCCCTGAGCAAAAAGCCCAGTGCAGGATAAATCTCTGCCCAGCTGCCCGTGGACAACTGGAATGGTTTCAGTATGTTCCTCCCATCGCTCCTTCTGTAGCAAAACAGTATTAAAACCAGTAATGCAAAACTTTAGATTGTTTCCCTGCATCTTTTCTCATGGTCTTTTAACAACCAAAGAAACAAAAAAGCAATCTGCAGTTTCCTTCAAATAATCCATAAAGAATGAGTGAAGAAAATGTTGTCACACTGGCGTTTTCTCTTGAGCGCGTACTGATGAGCTACTGCCCTGCTCAGTGATCTGTCTGCTCCTTCCTCCCCACTCTCCTCCTCCTCCTAACCCCTGATGCTGAGGCATGAAGAGCTCAGAGTGTGTGTGAATGTGGGAAAGGGAATGGCGTGTGCAGAATTAAGCTGTTTGCCTTCCTTTGATTGTTACTATTAATAAAACATTACATTAAATCAGTGCTGGAAGAATATAATTGGGATCATCCATCAAATTTCTAGAGGAGAAGGGCTCCCGTTTGTCAGCTGAATGGAGTGGTCGCTGCTACCCTGCCAGTGAGCCTCATTTCCCTGTGTTTTGAACTGATCCTCTCCCCATAATTAACACCATTTTTGTCCATTTTCTGCCTTTCTTTTGTATGGGCAAAGGCAGGAGCTGGGGGCAGAAGGAGGCACAGCTGGGGACCCCATGGCTGGGCTAGAGACTGCTGGGAATTGGAATTTGGTTTGAGGGCAGTCTATCTGTGGCCGCCTTGTCCTCGCTCTGCACAGGGATGGAGGCTTCTCCGTCAGTTCTGTCAGTGAAGCCAGAGGGAAACACCCCTCAGATTCACACGAATAAGTTCCCCTGCAATAGGGAGCAGAACAGTTGTAATTTCATCCACTTTTTAGAGCAGCTGAAATCGTTCAATGAAGGAGTTGACTCATACAATATGATCTGGAGATTTTTCCCAAGCCCAGTAATTTGTGGTGGGCTAATGCACCTCTTCACTGGTATCGTATAATATAAAGCAGCAAATAACTCATCCGTGTGCTCCCAGCCAAGCACAGTGATGGGAACGGACTCAGTGCTACTGGGCTGGCAGTGAGGAAATTCTCTACCTGAAGCCAGTCCCCTCCCAGGCCCTGCACCTCAGGGCTTGTGGAGAAAATCCTGTCAAGGGCTGCAGGTCTCCTACACCTCCTAGAGTCACACGCACTGGATCAGTCCTTAGTCTGAGCTCTGCTTAAACCCTCTGCTGGCAGTTTCTGACCTGAAGCATCCAGACTAAATTACCAGGTGGTAGTTTTGTTTAGTCCCATTTCTGTGAGATTTAATAAACCCTTTAATATTTCCTCCTGGCGAGGGTGTTTGGCACTTTAACTAACAGCTCTTGATGTCTTTGATAAGTCAAAAAGGTCAAATTCCTTTCATCTGTCACTGCACAGTATTTTCTCCAGATTTGTTCCTGTAACTCTTTCCTGAATCCTCAGTATCTTTCTTCAGACAGGCTAGATGTAGCGATTCCCTGGCAAGGCAATTCATTAGAAATGTTCTTTATTAAAAAAGTAAACCATCCACTGATCATTCTCCTATATTCATGTTTTATTTTCCATTCCCTGTTATGCTAAGAACAGCAAATAAATGGTGTCATATACATTCATCAGACTTATAATAAGCACTAATGATTCTACAATAAAAGCAGAATGATAACTGGTACGACAGAGATTAAGAAAAATAAGATAAATGCACGTGGTAAAATATTTTTAAAACATGTCCCTAATTTCAGAGCATCAAGGCATGATTGCAGCTAAAAATATGACAATCCATCAAAATCCTGTCATATGGAGAGTTTGGAACTCATTTCAGACAATGAAGAGCTAAAAGAAACACTGGGTTTCTTACAGCATTAATACATAACTAAGCAATCCAAGAGGAGGATATTACATTAATGGCATAAATGGATCATAATAAAAGACTGTTTTGACATGTCAATACTCTTATTCAGTTGTATTAGAGAAATCAGAAAGGGAGAATGCTTTTTAGTGAAGGCTGGCGCCCACATCTCTGATGCCGCTCCCAGCAGCACTGGCCTGGGGAGCAGATCTGGCTGCCATTGGATCCCAGCTCCACCTCAGGTTATTGCAAAGGCAGCTATGCCTCGCCTCACCTCCCAGGTCAGAATTGTTTTTCCTTGTTCACTGCCCCCCATGCACTTGCAGTGCTTTTGGGGATGTGGCCCTGGTAGGACCTGGGACACAGCAGGCCATCACGATACTGGCTGGGGGTCGGGGGACTGAGCTCTGCCCACACCAGCCCACTGGGTTCCCCAGCACCAACTTGCCAGTGCCCCAAACCCAGTGCATCTCCTGCTTTTCTCACTTGAATAATTGGTCATCTGAGCACCACAGATTAATTACCAGCACTTAATCTTCTCAGAGAGCACTTAGAAACCCCTGTGCATTAGTCTGGCTGCTGCGGGAGGCGAACGCGGGGGGCCCCGGTCAGACCCACCGCCCACTGCTCCCCGCACTGGTGCTGCTGGTGAGGGGCCTCTTTGCCACGTCAGCACCCGCAGCGCAGCTGCACCCTCCCAGCACCCCAGCATCGCAGCAAAGCCCTGGCACCACAAACCATTGCTCCATCAAACCGCATAGCATCACCCCCCAGCCACGCTCCCACGCTGGGCAGCGGGGATTGGCCACGGAGGAAGGCAATGGGCTCTTCTGGGGCGGGGAGTGCTGTAGTGATTCTCTGCAGCTCCAGTTGCACATTATTGTTATTGCCCACTCCACAATCAGTTTGTATTGTTTCTAGAAACCTGGCATGAGCAATGCAAATTCCGGGAAAGGAAGAGAGGCTTTATGTGCTGGGCTGGAAGGTTTTCAGCAGTGTTTTTTGCTTTTGTTCAGTTTTGGGCAAAAGATGGCTCTTTCAAGTGGTGGAAACTTTTCTTTAAGGAATTGAAGATTCAAAAGTTTGGGAAATATGAGTCAAGGGGAAATGAGAAAATGTGGTATGAAGCTGATCCTGCTGCTTTGAAGTTTCTGATCAGTTTGTGAAATGAATCCAACCCTAAACTGTATCTGGTGTCTCCTCAAAAGAGAAAGGATCAATTTGATTCAAATTGAATGGGTTTTTCCTCTTCATTTAATTAAAAGAGATCCCCATTTAAAATAAAATAAAACCAAATAGAGAAGCAGGAGGAAAATCTCCTATAGAAAGAAAGAACAAATAAAGGAATATATTAGGAAACCGGGAAGCAGATAGAAAATGTTCATTTGGGGGAACATTTTGACGAAGAGAATGGTATTTTTCTTGTTTTTCAGTCACACTTAGCAGACAGAGAGAAAAGAGGAGAAACAAATGCCCCAGCCTGTTTTCTGGGGAAGCTGAGGGTCCCTGGAGACTAAGATGGGGGTTTTTGAGCTGAAAGGATGCTCCTGTCTTCTCCTAAGGGAAGGGGAGGGCAGGGTGCCAGCCGAGGGGGCAATAGGAGATGCCAAGGGATTTGGTCATCACCCATCCATCTACAGGCTGTGCTGACCATGCCACTGGGGGGAGGACGAGGAAGGGGGCACAGCTTGGGTGCTATCGCTGTCCTTTCCAGAGTGGAAACACTGCAAAGCCGATTGGGTTGCAGCTGAATTTGCTCAAGGCCTGGCTTGGGCTCCGTCATCTGTGGAGGAGCAAGCAGGATCTGCCCCACCGAAACTCCGAGTACATCCAGCGCTTGGCAACCCATCTCCTCTTGGAAAGGTCCCCCATGAGTTCACGTCACAATCCCCTTGGGGTGCCGGCAGCCTACTGGGGACTCACACTGCAGGGTCGCAGGTGTCCTCTCCCAGAGGGTCCCTGGGAGCCCCATCATTTGCCAGTTCCATCCCATCGCCAGTCCCCTTCCCTCCAGCCTCCCTGTCAGAGAGTTTCCCAAAGCACCGAGGAGCTCATATCACAGAACTGCAAACAAGGAGCATCGAGGGAGGGTGATTTCACCAACATAAGGAAGGAGAGAGGAAGCAACAGTGAGGATCATGAAGGGACTGTGAGAATTGCTCTGACCCTGACACTATTTGTAGCCATTTTTCTGAAGTACAGGAAGACCCTGCTAGACAATGTGAGACTGTGCTGCATTTCTGAAGACAGAAGGTGTTTGTACCACAGAGTCCTCAATCAACAATAGTTTCTTACTGCAGATTGAGAACAGCACCTACCCCTGCTGCCCCAGCAGCCGTGCTGAGCTTTGTAGTTGCTACCAGAAAGCAAGTCCAGCTCATAAGCATCATCAGCACTGTGCAAAATCTCCTTTTCAGCCTTCCTCTGTTTTTCAGGAAACCTGGCTGGAGTGTTTCTGTATCCAAGCCCAGCCTTGTTGTCAGTGAGTTTGTTCTCCTTGACTAGAGATTAGCTCAGAGGGATCCTGCCAGTTCAAGTCACACTATGGACTAGACTCTTGTCTGGGCAAAACCACCCCTTTCTTAGCTAATCGACTTCCTGCACCTAAGCACATTGTGACTTCCACCAGAGTCACCTTCTGGCATGGATGTCGTCCATGCACTGTGTAATGCAAATAAGTTCATAAGGTGATTGGGCAAATTAACTGAGGGAAGAGTTATCATGAGTGGGAAAGCCCCAGAATGATGAGATGACTTCTGAGTTAGGATTTTCTTCCCTCTAAAAGCAAAAGATATAGGACCAGATTCCTCCCTCTTCCTATGATCAGTCTCCAGGCATCTGCTCTTGGCCACTGTCACAGCCAGGATGCGAAGGACAGTGGATTGGTGTGACCCCAACACAGCCCTTTCCTTTCCCTTCGTTGTCTGCACAGCTGCCTGTTCTGGGACACCACACCTTCCCTGCGAACTGTGGCATGGTCACAGTGGAGAATACGTGGTTCTAGATTTTATGCTTGATGACCCGAGCTCTTCCCCAGATTTCACTGCCTGTTTGAGAAATGGAAACATAAGCAATTTGAGCAACTTCAGACACATTAGTCCAGCCCCCGGAGTATCCAAGGCTTTAGTACGAATCGGGAAGGAAAGAGTCATTAAAACCAGAGCTAAATAGAAAATGACATGAAATGCAGTACAGGAGATGTCAGGCTCATCTCATGTTAGGTGCCAGACAGAGGAAATGCTGTAGATCTCGTCTCTCCATGCTCCAGTATGGTGTCTGATACAGTGGCTTGTGGGAAATTATTTATGAGGACAGGGATTAATGGGAGAATGGAAAGTGCACAAGGAACTTGCTAAAGAGGAGCTGACAGCTTGGTGTGTGGCATGCGGTGGTGACTGGCTTACAGGAGATCAGTCCCCAGGACAACTGAGTAATTTGGTTCCTGACCTCAGCACAAATATTAGGAATGCATGAGTGACAGCGTGGGGAAGTGCCTTAGGTGTAGAGAAGGAAGGACAAATGCCTCCACTTGAATCGCTGGTGGGATTTATCTGCAATACTCTTTACTCCTCTGGTCTTCTCCTGAAGGCAAATCCAGACGGGGAAAGGAAAGGAGAGGACTCTGCTGCTGCTGTAGGGAGTGGAGCACCCATTTGATGAGAGGAGACACAGAGAATGGCTTCCCTGGCCTGTTAAAAAGGAGGTTAAGAGTACATCAGGGAAGGAGAAGCACTTTTTTAGGTTAAAGCACTATCTTTGCAGAGGAAAACTCACCAGAAACTAGGCAGTAATACATTTAAGCTCAAAATTAGGAGACATAAAGAAGGTTTAGGAATTAAAGAGGATAGCAACCTACACAGTTTTAAGACAGAGGCTGATGCGTTAATGTGAGAGATGATTGTGTTGCCTTCAACAGCAGGAGACTGAATTGATCCAGGACATCTTTTCTAAAAGATAGATGTAGTTGGTCCATTTTATGGTCCTATGCCTCCCTGAGGTGGTCTCGCAGGGGATCAGACTAGTTTGCAATTCAATTTTGTTGTTCCAGCAGCAGCTCTCCGACCAATTGTCCTGCTCTCCAGCAGGACCTCTTGCCACGGGTTGCCTTGCCACAATCAGCCAAGCAAGATGCACCTTCCAGTCATGTAGAAGAAAACACAGCCTCCCAGCGCGTGCCTGGTGAGAGCCCCTGGCAGGGTCTGTCCACCCCACAGCAGCCTCACATGTACCAGGCTCAGGGTATGAATAAAACATCTTCTCAAGAACCTCAGTTTTTCACTGCCTGAGCCTGACCTCTGGCAGCTGGCAACAGTTTCTCTTTGTGTCCTCAGCAAACTTCACCAGAACAGTCAGAAACATTAGCAGATCAAGGCTGCAGGACACCATTAAGGGAAAGAAAAAAAGCAAGGAGAGAGAGTAAGCTCCTGTCTCCAACCTCAGCATTCTCCACCTCCATTTACTTGGGTTTCTATTCATCCGGAGGAATTTACACTTGGGCTCCCACAGTCTGGCTTCTTGTTAGGAAAAACAAACCTACTGTATCCTGATGGCTTCTTGGTGCTGTGCAAAACATACATAAGTAAAGCTTTTGATGTTAGAGAAGGTTGGGGAGCTCACCAGCCCTGTTTGCACAGCTTTGAAGTGAGGTGAGCTTTTTGCCAAGGTGGGTGGGCAGAAGGTACCACTGGTAGGATGAGAGAGGAGCTGAGCTCAGTGTCCAAACAGGAGCCTGATGGGCTGGGAGTGATTAGGGGAAAATGGGGGTCTTAGTGTTGCATATTGTCCGCGCTGACACTGAGAGCTGAGGGGAGCAGGGAGGAGAGGCTGAAACTTAGCATGGAGCGGGGGATTGTCCTGGGTATGGGAAATGGCCTCAGCCCCTATCCTCTGTCCCTAGAATGGAGTTGTGATCTCTTCAGCTGCTTTTCAGTCTCTCCTGGTGTCATTCCTGATGAGGAGTGACAAAGGCTGAAGTGAGGTTCATGTACACATGGCCTGCAAGGATGCAGAAGCATGGGCTTGTTGCAGTCTTGTACACATTACAGGTACAGACAGAGACCCCATAGCAGAAGATAAGAGAGAGAGAGAGAGAGAGAAAGAAAACAGAAGGGAAGGGTAAGTGCCTTCCCAGCTCTCCAACCAGCTCCCAGCCTGGCTTGTGGTCTCCCACTTGGCTTTTGGTCCCCTTTCTCACACCGAGAGAAATCACCATCTAGTTTCCGTTCTGCTGAGAATTGCCTCTCTCCAAGCCAGCTCAGGGCTGGCTGGTGTGCAAGATATTCCATGAGTTTCACCTTCCACCAATGGGCAGTAACAGTTCCCCCACTGTGGCCATGGGGACCACTTACAAAGAGGCTTTAGGGATCTGCACACATCCTAAACCATCACTGCTCCTGAAATGCTATGACTCGCTGTGGCGGTCAGATTGCACAGGAATACACTGTCAACTGATCCTGTCATCACTGGGAAAGCCAAAATATATTAGGAAAGATGGAAAAAAAGCCCTTTACACACAGGTAAGCAGCCACAATGCGAAGGGAACAGAGCAGAGGAGGTGTGCGCCGCAGAACTGCCGTTCAGCTCAGCTTCCCATCGTTGAACATGGCAGCACCTCTTTATCATGTTTTCCAGCTCCCAAGGGCATCACTCAGCATTTGACAGCCCTGCGTATCACTCCAGCACATAAACTGCTGATGAGGAGCTGGCCCAAGGGCAGGAGCTGCAGCCCAGAACTGAGACGGTTTTAGTTGCTTCAGGTTCTGAATCACATCCTTGATTAAAAGAGAAGCTTCAGCTGCCTCCTAAGTGTGGGTTAAAGGGGAGTGATGGCTTTCTGCTGGGTATTAATCCTCATGGTGGTAGCACTATTCCTTCCACAGTGCTCTGCACCGCGCCATCTGCCCAGATGGCTGCGGTGGAAGGGGAGATGTAGGTGCAGGTCTGGGTGCTGGAGAAGCCTCTGGAGGGGAGGCCAGCCTGAACTCCTGCCTCAAGGGCTTCTGGGCAAAGTCTTGCAGCCAGCTGTCACAGGTGGTCCACGTGGTCTCCTTTGAAGCTGTTCCACTTGGTTTGAACAACAAAATTTTTGCTAGAGTTGGGATTTGAACCCAGATATAATCTAGAGCTGGGGAGCTCTTCCTCGCCTCTCCTCTTTTTGATCCATGTTGTTTATATCTCCGTGTAGCTCCCACAGGAAAGCCTGAGGCAGGGAGTGACCGAGAGAGCCCATCAGCCTCCCCTTTTCCTCCGCTGAACAACTTCTCTTGAGAAGCCAATGTTGCTAAGTGTACTCAGCTCTCAGCCTGTCTGAGAAGGTCCTGCTCAGGCTGAGCAGAGCAGAGCCAGTTTGTGGTGCGCTTTTGTTTGTATCCCAGTGGTTTCAGATTGATCACTGAAGAGCTGTGTGCTTTTTGTGCCATTTCTTGGCTTCTTTCCAGGATGCTGCCTACCATCCTCCTGCATTTGCTGTAGTTTTTGTACCTTGAGGTATGAGGACATAAAATCACTCCTAGCTCTGGTGCTGCAGCGCGGACATGGCAGGGAAGGTGTCACTTGTGCCTGCAGCCATGGCACAGTGGCCAGGTGCTGCTGTCCAAGCAGTGGCGACAGGCAAGAAGCGTTTGCATGGGTAGGGTTGCAGGACCAAACCCAACCTTGTGCTTGATGCAAATGGCAGCACTTGTTGATCCCTTCTTTTTCTGGGCTGCGTGAGGGCTGTGAGGTGCCTGTCACAGAGGGAGGAGAAAGGCACTCTTCTGCCTTGGCCATGTTTTGCACCCCCGAGCTTGCAGAAGCAAGGTTTGACCTCAGCCTACTACTGATAGGGCAGTGGGACAAGTGACACCACTACAAAGCCAGTGCCACCAAGCAGCTACAAGGGTAACAGTCATTACCATGATGATGATGACTGTGAGAGTCACCAGTGTCCCATGGAGCCACCACAAATTGATCCAACAGCAAACTTAGCACTGGAACCTCTTCCAGAATGGGGCACAACAAAGGTCTGGATAAATCCAAGCCTCGCCTTGTCCTTCAGGTGGTCTTGCAGTAGACTGGACACTAATGGTTGGAGAAAAGCTCTTGGTGACGTGCTGCAAGCCACCCTCATTCACCAGCACCACTACAAGGGTGGCACATGGTCTGTGGAGGTAATAGAGCCCTGTGCCAGGGAAGGGAGCCCATTAGCTTTACCAGATGTCAATCACCCAGGTGCTCCACCCTCCTTGCAATGGCTGCTGAGTGGGTGGGCAGGTGGCTAAGGGAGGTCCTGGGTGCTGTGGTTCTCACTTGGCCTTCTGGATAGGAAAGGTTTGCAAAGCCTTTTAATTTTGGAGAGGGTTTGTTTACCTTTTCTTCTCTGATTTAGGGTAGCTTGGGAGCAATTTTGTTTAATTGGGTTTCTCTGGGGTGGCTGCTGTGGGGCATCTGCTGCTGCAATGCACCTGCCAAGAGCCACCCTGCTGAAAAAGCTGCGTGATGTTCCTTGCAGAGAGCACAAGGCTGGGTGTGATTTGCTGGAGCATGTGCATGGTGTATGGAGGATTTAGGAGGCGTCCTGGGAGCCGGCTCAGTCCTACCAGGTATGGGCTGCATCTGTACCTGCCTAAACCTGAGTCCTGCTGTGGGGCAGGGGTGCGCCCCCTGCAGTTCTGAGGGGATCAGTTTAATTGCCGCAGATGCCTAAGTGAAATCTGCTGCAGTGGGGTGATTGTGGGGGCAGAGCTGTTCTTGAGCCTGAGGCCTCCTCTGGCAGGGTTTGGCGTTGCATTCACTGGAGGAGTCATAAAAGAGGAAGAGCTCACATTTTAGCACAGGCTGTGCACAAGGCAGCCACAAAATCCCTCCAGTTTTGATTGAGAAATTAATGCCAAGAAGAGAGTTGCAGCCCTGTGTCTCCTGCTGAAGCGTGAAGTCTGAGATCACCCAAGGGCCCTTGCAAAGTCAGGCTCGGCCCCTGCAGGAAACTGAAAACTGTGAGTGAGGGGGGAAATATCAGCATCTCTGGCACAGGTGCCTCGTGGTGTCCAAGCTGCAGTCGGGGGTCTGGACAGCTGCTCAATAGCTTCTCTGTGGTTTCTTCACACAATAAAACCAAAAGTGATTGTAGCTCATAGCAACATTATGCAAACCCCTATTTGCATAATCATTATGCAAATCGAGATGGATAACCAGCTTTAACCAGATGCGAGTTGCTTTCAAGTGCCTCTTTCTCAGCTGGTACTTCAACCACTTAAAGGACAAAAAGGAAACCACCATCAGAACTGCTAACTTTCTTCTCTTGGTTAAGCACTTCACTGGGTCAGGGAGGGAGAGGAGGTGGTGTGTGTAGGCGCTGCAGTACCCGAGTGGCCTGGTGGGGTCACTGATGACCTTCACATCCAGAAGAGCAGTCCAGACCTCAAGTCCTCGCTCTGGAACTAGAGGAGCCCCATTCATGCTCTGCTCTGTCTTGACTTTCTTGAGACCTTTGGAAAGTCTCTGGGCCTCCTTCATCTGAAAGTACTTTGTGGGGTTGTGAAGAAGCTGCATAGGAGACGATGGGATATTCAGGTACTTTATTAGTAGCTCAGCTTCTCCTGCTGCGTGTGAGGGGTTAGGAAGTTTAATTGTCTCTTGTTAGAAAAGATGGCTAAGGTATAGAGCTGCACGGAGGAAAGCAGAATGGGTATCTTGCTCATGCCATTCCTCCCCTCCTGGTGTAGAGGGACCAGTTTCAGCATCCCAGCTGTTGTGCTGTGGGGTGAGGGAAGCTACAGCAGGGTGCGTTTGTCCCCTCCAGGAAGGCTGGCAGGGCAAGTACAAAGCATCTCATGCTTCCCTCTCCAGTGGTACTCTTTCCTTTCCCCTCCTGTGAAGCGTGGTCAGTGCCTGGTGCCGACAGCCCCTTCCTGGGGAGCTAAGGATGTTAGTTCTGCGCTGGCCTTGGCGGCTGCAGTTCAACTGCAGTGCGAACCCGCATCCATCACGGGATGCTGCTGCTCATGCTGGCCTTCCCCGCTGGTCCTGCAGGAACCCCTTGTCATCCACCACCATCTCCTTTCTGCTCTGTCTCCTGGTAGTCGTGTCTTTCCTTTTCCTGCTTGCCTGCCTTGGGTCTTTGCCTGGGATGTCTTATGCATGTATGGCTGCTTTCCAGTTCTCGCAGTCTCTGTAACAAGATAGGAGCATTAGCCTTAGGGTGCTTCTCACTTTGGTCTGCAGTTATGGTCAGGAGGGTGGGTGTCTTCCTGGTGATCTGCAGATGGTGTGATGCGGCCTTGCAAAACTGCAGCTTTTCTCCCAC
Source organism: Tapera naevia (assembly GCA_033556795.1). Classification (NCBI taxonomy): domain Eukaryota; kingdom Metazoa; phylum Chordata; class Aves; order Cuculiformes; family Neomorphidae; genus Tapera; species Tapera naevia. The sequence goes on from JAUMJJ010000220.1 coordinate 2,799,034, forward strand.
TCCAGACTCTAGGAGTCCCTGGGTGGTTTCTAACAAAGCAACTGCTCTTATCTGCTGCGTCATTAAGGGATATCAGTGAATGTCCCCAGAGAAAACAGATTAAGAGCAGCTTCCAGTGAGCCAGATAAGGACTTCCATCAAGTGGAGAGGCACCAATACGTAATGGAGGACATGAAGATGGCATGCATAGACCTCATTAGTGACAGCTTCCCAAAGATTGGTGCAAACCTGCCTGACCCATCCTGGATATGTTTCAGCATCTCCTAACTCAGCTGGAACAGTGACTCAGGTTTCCTGTGTCCACCTGCAAACTACCTGGATATGTGGAAAGGAAATAGGGAACAAAAAGGCTGTGGGGTTCCCACCATGGGTCTGGCCATGAGAAGTGCTGATGGTTTAGATTTGGCTGAATGACTCCTGTGGTGGTTATTGTGTTTAAAGGAAGGGCTGAACCCCCCGCCCCCCCCCCCCCCCCCCCCCCCCCCCCGTGGCAGCAGAGCTGGAAGGGGAATTGGTGAGGGGCAAGGCCTTGGTTGGTGCACAGAGGCACAGGTGATACTGACTTGCAGGAGCCTCAGGATCTAAAAAGGTGGAGAATGGGTGAGAGCCTGCTTAAACACTATGAGGCTTTGCTGGCAAACGGACTAAATTGCTGAACCATCTGTGAGCTTTAGGGAGATGATTCAAGAGTCGGGGGTAGGAAGAGGAGTGACTTCAGGAATACTTTGTGTCTCGAAGAACAGAACAGCCCCCAACCGAACTGAAATAATGGATGATTTCATAGTGCAGAGCCTGCACCCTCCGCAGCCCAACCTGCTAACCAACCTCATCCCCACTTACAGAGGAACATTAATTGCTAACTGGGAAGAATAAGAAGAAAACACATGTTTTCATGAGGTAGGAGTGAATATAATTTGTTTACAGCCCCTGCATGCTGTGTGGGTCTGCCAGGACTGTGGAGCAAGGCAGTAAACAAGGTGTTATATTCAAAGTATTGTGAAAAGGGATTTTTTTCTTGTATTGTCAGTAGTGCACAGGTGTAGGGAGGAGGGATAAAACAGACAAATGTTTTGGCAAATACTAAAAAAAGAGTGTTACCTAAAACTACAGGTAGCAGTTGGAGGAAATCAAAGAAACTAATGGACTGTAGAAGGGTCAAAGACAATAAGAAGGCACTTAAATAGAGCAGGAAATTTATTTCTATGTCAAAAATAGCTCTGTTGTTTGAGTCAGATGGTAAAATTGTAAATAGCAGAGTGGAAAAGGTAGGAATGCTCCATAGATATTCTAAATACAGAATAAAAGTGGCAGTAGGATGTACTTGCCACAGACAGTGCTGTGGCAGGCAGATAAAGCCCACCACTTGCAATACAGGAGGCTGCACGGCAGCCTGGAAGGCATCTAACGTTTTTCAGCCTGAACATGCAGCCCTAAGGGAGGCAGCCAGGGAGGTCACCAAACTGCTTCCTTCACCCAAATCTTCAAAAGCTGGGAGATTCCCTGGGGGCTGGAGGAATCTCAGTGTCATTGCAACTCTCTGGGAAAAAACTGGGTCAGTATGAGGCAAAGTCATCGGGAAGTCCATTAAAAATGTTATCAGTAAAGAAGCAGGCACTGGGAATAATCATAGAGGTCTTTTCCAACCTTAGAATCATAGAGTTGTTAAATTCATCAAGTCCAACCATGAATACACCCACCACTGTGCCTACTAAATTATGTCCTGAAGCAACACATCTATGTGGTTTTTTTGACGTCTCCAGGGATGGAGACTACACCACTGCCCTGGGCAGCCTCTACCAGGGCTTCACCACTCTTTCAGTGAAGAAATTTTTCCAAATATCCAGTCTAGACCTTCCCTGGTGCAACTTGAGGCCATTTCCTCTCGTCCTATCACTTCTTAATTGGGAGAAGAGAACAACACCCACCTTGCTACAGCCTCCTTTTAGGTAGCTGCAGAGAGCAATAAGGTTGCCCATCAATCTCCTCTTCTCTAGGCTAAACCATCTCAGTTCTTTCAGCTGCTACACGTAAGGTGTGTGCTCCAGACTTGTACTGTCCAATACCTTTTCAGGTTGCCATGGTTTAGTGATGCCTTTAAGGCAGGTCTGTGCTCTGGAGGCATCCATGTAGCTGTGGGTCATTAAGAGTTGAGTGTATTAAGATTTCTTCAAGAGCTTTGGCTAAGTAACATATGGCCTCTTGTTTCCTTCAGGTGTATTATGGAGAGTTGAAAGGGCCCTGAATTGCTGGCTGGGTCATTGATAGCTTTCAAAATGCGGTTATTAAAGGAGGGATTCCCCTTGGATTCTTTCCTTGGTTCAGTGTCATTTAATAACTTCACAAGAAAAGGTAAAATTGCTGGTGTGCTGTGAAGGAGGCACAGCAAGAGGGAGCAAATATTGAGCAGAAGAGGCCTCAGTGTCAGTGATGGGATGAACTGATCCCACCATTTGATCAGACAGCTGCCATCACAAGCTGCCGGGAACCAAGAAGAGCAGATTTATTTATATGTACATGCACAGGGCAAAAGATTGTCCTTTCAAAGGGTGAGTAATCAAAGGGCTCCACAGTCAGCAAAGATAACTGCCCCAGGGGCTGGAGCCAAGCACAGGACTACTGTGGTCCCTGGTGACCCCTTTCACCAACAGTGAGGAAGGGGGGTTTGTGTCCCTGTCTGCTGGCTGTGATCAGCATCATCTGTCACAACCATCGCTATCGCTAATGCCTCATTATCCAGTGCGGGCAGGTCAAGTGAGTTGTTCCAGCAAGCTGTGAGGTCAGGCCTGGAGCAAGGTGTGATAGGCAAGGGGTGAGAACGAGGGGGACGGATTGGCTGGTTCTGTTTTGTGTTGTGTAAATGTAGGATTTAGGAGGTGTTTGGGGTGGTCTCAGGAGGAAACTTGGCCCAGAGGACAGCCTTGATGTGGCCACATAAACTTCACTCCATCAGCATCTCTGCATGGGCCCAAGGCGATTTGGAGATCTAGTGCCAGCTCGCTTTGGATAACACTTTGTACTGGAAGGTCAATCATAAAAACAGGCTGTTCCTGTTCCCTTGGATGCAAAAGGGCTGATCTGTGCCCCCCCGAGTCACCCATCTCTCATCACAGCCATGGTTTGGAGGGGCTGGGTGGGGTGTTTACATGCCTTAGTCTTTTTAAATATGGAAACGACTAAATAACCCTCTGAGCCCCCTAGTTCCACACTGTAATCACAACTGGCCATGAATAATTTATCTTCAGATAATTAATTATTCAGCTCACTTCTTCATTAACTGAAGAACCTGAACTCAATTAGCTGCTTACCTCCACAAAAAGTGCCTTTTTTCTGAAACAAATAAATAAAATATGAACAGCTCTTTACCCAAAAAACCCATCCACTGGTGACCATTTATGCTAGGTTCCCGGAAGACCTTTCCACATGTGATATTCCCTCACTGCAGCTGCTGCATTGTGGGTTGAATTGGATCAAGATCTCTCTGCTTCCCCAGGGACAGTCCCTAAAAAGTAGATCTATGCTGACTGGGATGGGGTTGAGAGATCACTGGGGAACCTGTTTGAACCTCACCCAGCCCAGCATCCAGACCTGCCTTATTTGAACTGCTGTACTCTCACATGGGACAATGCTGCCTTCTCATGTCTTGAAAATATTGTGATTGTGTATCCTTGTGCCTTTTAAAATTCATTCTTTGGGTTGAGCCTGGCTCCTGTGCTGCGGGCTATGGATGCGAACTCTGCTGGGCATGCTCCTGCCTGATCCTGCCTCATGGCTGTGTTGGCAGAGCTGCGTGAGATGGGCATCTCTGCACTGGGAAAGCCCCACCCCTTCCCTTAGCTGGCATTTCTCATCTCACCATGGCTTAGTAGGGTGGCTTTTGGGGGAAAAACTGGTGTGAATTGCTGACTGTTGTTGCTGACCTTCCCTTGCCCACCCTGCTGAATGTCTGGAGTGTGGAAGGGGAGTGTTGTAGGAAGAGCTCCTCACAGGATCTCTCTGCTTTTCCATGCAACTGCTTGGTTTTGCTGGTGGCTTGTAATTGGCAGCAGTAACAGCCCAGCCAGGGCCTTCACTGGATGGCTCTACGGTCCCATTGTCTTTTACCTGCTTTGTTTGGTTACTGCCAGGCCGTGGGCTGCTCCGCGAGTAACACAGGTGCTCCACACTGTGCGTCATCTTCCTTGGTGCCTGCTCACTGGGATCAGTTCATCGGTGATGTTGTGCCTGGAGAGCAGTGTCATAATGTGACTAATCGTGGTGTTGGCCGGCCTGTGCTCCACTTGAAGCTGTTTGGGGAGAAAAAGATGGCAATAATCAGTTGCACACAGGTCGTGGTTTCCTATGTGTCAGAGCAGTTCGTCTGCCTGCTGTGGGCTGGCATCCTGGACCAGTTACGGATGAGCAGAAGGTCTCGGCTCTTTGGTGCAGCTATCTCAATCTTGTGTGTTTATGCTTTCATTTTAAGGGCCAATAACTCTCTGCTGTACCACACCATCCTGAAAGTCTCTGCTGGTGTTTTATAACTCCCAGCACTCTCTGCTGTGTTGTCCTTGGCCTTCCTCTTTCTTTCCTTCTCTGTTCAATATCAATCCAGATGCTGGGAGTCTGTCCTTTTTTCTCCTGTTCCACTGTCTTGCACAGCTGGAGGAGGCTGTGCCTGGATTGTGCAATTCATCCTGATTGCTTTCTCTGAAGAAGTCTCTGTATAGTTTGCTGCAGAGGTGGATCATGCGTTTGTCTTCCCCCCTCTTCCAACTGCTCAGAGGCCTTTGCTCCAAGAGTTTCTGCACCAAGCCTTCTTTTCACAGCAGGTTTGGAAGTGCTCAGTAGACCTTGGCTTGCAGCTTCTCTCTGGCAACCCCTATGCTAGCCCAGCAAAGCCAGCCTTTTGGTGACTGGAGGAAACATCCCAGTTGCATTGACTTATGGCCGTAGTGAGCAGCTGCAGCTCACCCTTGACAGTGAAGGTTGCCCTGGGATGTCCTCGGCCTTAGGGCAGTGCCAGGGGTCCAGACTGGCTCCCATACACCCACTGGGTCCCTCCATTCTGTGGTTCCTCAATGTACTGGCCATGCCTGCACCTTGGCATTCGTCTTGCTGGGTCAGAAATGAGGTGGCTTCAGCTGGCTTCTTGTTGGTTTCTTTCTTAAGATATCCTATGCCTCCATTCAGTCTCTTATTTTCTTCCACTGCAAGATGCATCTTTACGGTTTTGCTGCTGCCATCAGGGTTTCAGTCCATGTGAGCCATCCTGAAGCTTGCTGACAGAGGATTTTGGTTGTGCTGCCATACCTATTGCCGTACCAAATCCTCCCTCCCCTGGTCACCAGCATTTGACCTTGCTTTCATTTCCCACTGCCTGTGGTGGCATATCCTCTTTTTCTGTCTATATTCTGTTTGAGATGCAGTTTTGCTTGAACCTACTTTGTCAGCTCTTCATTTCCCTGCCTTTCTGCTGACCCTAGTAAGCACTGTGCACGCTTTATCACACTCCTTTTTTATTTCTTTGTATTCTTTTGCCTGTACCAGAGCCAAAAGGGCCTCAGAGTCAATGTTGCTAGGTTCTGCAGCTGCATCCACTGTACACCCTGTACCTTTGTCCATGTTCATACAAAATTACTTTCTCTGTCCAACTTTGGGTGATATTCCTGGCTGTCATCTAACTTTGCATGATACAGCCCACCTAGCAAAGCCTTTGCTAGACACTGGAGGTGTTTTTCTGTGTGTGATTGTGTGTCTGGATCCACTGGCCGTATCTTTGTTTTATGTCACGTGCATTGGCAGGTTGTAATGACTGATTTTATCGTTTCTCTTGGCAATCTCTATCTTGGTAGTCTAATTCTTCAGACAGCTTTTGTGAATGCAAACTTCTCTTACCTCAGTGGTCTTCCTTCATGTATTTCATCTGGGTGAGATTAGACTGTGTGCTGAAGGATATGCATCTTGCAGTTGCCTTCATTATCAGCTTTAATGGGGTTGCTCACTGCCTGGTTCTTCCAGGGCCCTGCATTTTCTCATGGAGGGCTTTTCTGTGGCTAGTGGGCATAACCTGGGGAGGAGGGCTGTACGTTTTTGAGACCAGTGAAGGAGGAGGAGGAAGCAGAGGCAACAGAAAGGCTGTGGTGCGCCCTGTCTCTAGCTCCCTGGGATGCAAACAGAACCTGAAGCATCATTAGAATCTGTTTAGGGGGCTGTTGGAGTCATTACCTGACTGTGCATTGATACAACCATCTCCCTGCTGCCTGCGGAGAAGCTGCTCCCAGGCCTGAGGAGAGATTAGTGCCACTCCTGGATGGACAGGGCATCTCTGGAGAAACCACCACAGCACCAGTGGAAGCTACTCACTCCATCACCTCCCAGGGGCTGGGACTGCTCTCCCACCATCCCCTTCCTTGCTTCAGCCTCTTCATGGGGAAGGCAATGCTGCAAGCACCAAACCCACTCCAGGGTCCCTGGTGTTTACATTGCCAAGGAACCCATCTCCCCCCTCTGGGTTTCCATAGTGACAGAGCAGGAGTTGGGGGGGTGGAGGCGGGTATTTTGGTGCAGGGCTTTTGGTGATGTGGCTTCCTGGGGATCAGATTGGAGCAGGCATAAGGAAAGATGGGGTCCCAGATGGGTGGTGAGGTTTAGAGCAGGAGAGGAAGGAGGAACTTGTGTTCATGCCCCATACCAGTAGCCTTGTTCTAGAACAGTCCCTGTTCTTTCTGGACCAGGAAATGCTGGTTTTACCCTTCTAATCCCATTAGGAACATCAGGGACTGGAGGGACAAGTGTGCAGCTTGCCTGCTGGATCAGAGCTGAGAGCTTAGGGCCTGTGTGCCAGAGGGGCACCAGGGGGGACTTTGTGTGACAACCAACTGTTCTTGCTGCCAAGCTCTCCCTTTGCTTTGGGGACAGCATCTGCTGCCCCAACCCTGAATGACTGCTGCCCCCCACTCTACCCTGACCTGTCTTCTCACTCTTCTTTCCCCAGACAAAAACACACAAAGATCTCCTCAGAAAGCAGATTATCTGGTGAGGTTTTGCATGCAGAACATCTGTGGACAAGACTTCCAGTATTAATTGGTAACAGGTCCTCCTCCATCCCAATAGGGAGTGCTATAGAAGAAACCCCAGGAAGATGGCACCTCCTGTAGATACCAGCTCCTGAGACTGGAGAACAGCTGGGACATCTGTTTCAGTCCTCTGCTGTCATGGACATGGTATCTCCCAGGACCCTCCATGGGCTGGCACCTCAGGCAAAGCCTCTGAAATCACAATGCCAAAGATGGATCATGGAAACAGTTGGACATTTCCTTCTACAGTTATTCACAGCCAGTTTCTGCCCATTTGTCCTCATGCCAACATAGTCTTCTGGCTTCAACAACTTTCTTCCCTTCTGTGTGTTTGGAGCCTGATGTATTTATAGGTAACAGTTATAGTCCCTCTTGACTTTTGTTTTGCTAACACAGGCTCCCTCCTTGTGGTCTCTCTCTCTCCTGAACATTGGCAGCCGGATCCCAGGCTGTGTCTCTTCTCTACAGCAGCGCTGCTCCTTACCCTGTGAGTGCTTCTTCCCTTTGTGTATCCAGACTACGCTGGTCTCATTCACAGCCACATGGCAGAGTTGTCTCATAATCCTCCTTAGATCAACCCAGCCCTCTTTCTGAGGGACTGGCAAAAGTGCAAAGAATAATTTTTATCCAAGTACCTGGCCTTACACCTCATACTGTTGTGCTACAATTTCATTCCACTTCTAGGGTACTCAAGTCTTGCAATACAATATCTCATCTTTCTATTTTGCAATGACTCTCATCTGAATTTTCCCCTGGAGAACAAGGGTTCTGTTAAAAGTGCTAAACAGGGTTGTTCTCACTGTATGCCTTAGGCATATTAAGAGAATTTTATTTTAATAGTCAAATAAGGAGGTTTTCTACATGGAGGCAATGGTCCTCTGGTGCTGCCTTGGTCACAGGGTGGTTCCTTTGCAGATGTTCTGAAGCTGCCTTCGAGATGTGGTGTCTGATGTCAGGTTGGTGAAGTTTCTTATCTTTATTGCCTCGCTGTTACTACCTGTCTTTCTTGGGTCCCAGCCGTTGCAATGTTTGTTCTGTGTGTTCCTGAATTCCTCATCTTCAGGTAGATGAGAACTACTGATCCTGCAGACAAAGGGATGTGGGAATCACTTAGTCTGGTGTGATCTCCCCTTGCTAAACCCTCCTAACGTTGTTTTCTTACTTTCAATTAGCCTTGCTGTCTGAGTCTGTTCTGCAGCCTCATCCTCTACGAGATCAGATTAATGGGCTTGTGTCTGGTATGTAAATACAGCCCCCACATGTGCTGTACACCAAACCAATAATACTTTATCTTGATGTAATAAAAATAATTGCTAGCAGAAGTGCTTTCCCTTGTGCCTGTTCTTCACTGCTGTAGGGAATTGCTCGCTCCTGTCTCCCGTTTCCCTATTCCACTTCCTCATATGTCTCTTACCTCCATGGGCAACTTCACCCTAGTTTAAAACAGAGGTCAAGTAGTGCTGGTATGTGCCGAGAGTTATCCTTTAATCTTTTCCCTATTCTCCTCATATAACAACCCTTGTTCTTTATCTCGTTAAGCCATAGTCTTCTGAGGCTTTATAACTAGCTATTTGTTTCAATACCTTTTTTGCCAGGTACGACTCTGACTTGATGCAATTTCCACTTTGTTGAAAACTTGATGGCCTCCATGACCTTCATTCCAGGACTCCTCTATTCCAGTCTGTGCAGGGTCCCTGCTTTTTCCTAAACACTTTTCTTCAAGTGACTGCTCAGCCCATTACCCTGTAAGTTTTTCCTTGCAGGCTTTTATTTTTAGTTTCTCTTCCTCCTGCTTGAGATTTCTTGCAGCTGTAATACCTTTTGACTGGATGCAATTCCAGGCATCCTGTATATTTGTGTCCATGACCTCTCTCCAGCTGACTTTACTGACCAATTACTTTTGTTCCCCAATTTCTACTCTGCTTGAAATCACGATCCTCAGTTGCAAGCTTATTTTCATTTGTTCATTCACTTAATCACAAGTTGATTTAGGTCAAAGTATTCAATTCAGAGCTCACTTCTGCAATCAGCCTTTCCATATCTCCCTTTCTCATCAAAACTAAGTCTAATCATAACCTCACAGGTTCAGGTGAACATAAACCTGCCAGCTCTCACATCCAGCTTTGTCTGCTCTGGTCGCAAGCAGCATTTGCTTTCCAGCCTCCTCTATAGAGAAAAGCTGTTGAAGTGGTTTCCACCTGGTAAATTATTGAAGTGCCCCAGCAAGAACTGCTGCTTTGTCTCCCAGAGAGGGGTTTGCTGCACAAAGAGGACACAGCTTGATCCCCGTATTCGCAGCAGTTCCTGTAACGATGATTAGCCCAACCTGGTTGCTCAGACCATTTTTCCTTCCTCTCTCCTTTTTTGCATTATTCGCTTGTCCCCTGTGTGTGCCTGCTCCACAGCACTGGTCTCCAGAAGATCTTTGGAGAAGACAATCGCTGCTTGCATTGTGCCACAGCCCAGCGTCATTGCCTGTGAGCAACCACCGCTGAGGGGGTTGGTCCTTGGGACTTGCCCGGGGCTACCCCTAATCTGGCCAACCAAACCGTGTTTGCTTGTGCTGGGTCCCCCTGCCAAAGCTGAGCCTGGCCTTGGGGAGACAATGTTAATTCCTCAATTTTCAGGGCTGTTTGTCTCAGTGAGAGCGTGAAGGGGCAGGAGGCCAGCAGGCACAGCCTGAACAGGGGACTGGAATCAGGCAGTGCTCTATAATCCAACAGAGGTGCCCTTGGTTCAGAGCAGGGTGATGGAGGTGTCTGGGCTGGACTCTGCAGATAGAGGCACCAGGCTGCTTGATTATTTTCTGACAAAGCCTTTTTTCCCCTTCCTGAGGAAGCACTGGTAAAATGAAGCGCGTATCTCAGGGAACTCATCCAGCAGACTCTTGGTCTTGCAAAGCTTGGTTGACTGGATCAATCTGACCTCCTGGGTCAGTGTGACACCTGATAGAAATGGCCAAAAGAGCAAAATTGAGCTGGGAAAGTTGTCAAGAAGCCTAGAAAGGAAATCTTCTTGTGCTCAGCTTTTGGTTTCATGTGAGATAAAGCTGAATTTTCAGCAGCTCAGGGCAAAATGTAATTTTCTGGTTGGCTTTACTTGCAGTCCACCTTGACTGCTCTTTTCCTCCTTGTTGCTCTGTGTCTGAGACACCCGTATCCCTGCCTCCACATCTGTATTCCAGCTGCCATCTGAGGCCCTTGGAGGATCAGACCTGAGCCTGACAAGCAATCACTATCCCCCCATGGGACCAGGTACAGCTGAGACCCAGACACCGGCCTCCCCAGGAACTGCCAAAGTGCTGCATGCCAGCAAGTGGCAGGGTGGGCTGAGGAGGAGGGTAGGAAGGAGGAGTAAGGAAAGAGTGGCAAATAGGAGCTGACTGCCCAATAATTGTGGACAACAAGGCTTTTCAGCAGAGCCATAAATCAATGGCAGATGGTGGTTATTGATTTGTTTTCATTTATTTATTTTTTGTTTCCCCTATTTGCTGCCTGTCAGAGTGGAAAGGCTCTGGAGGCAGCACTGCAGGGTCGTTCTGCTTGGCATCTCACCCACCTTCCCTCCCTGCTCCTGGCTGCTGTGCAGGAGGGCAGTGCTGATGAGTGCCCTCCATCAATCCATGGAGCCTCCTGTCTGCCCGTGTTGCTGTACCTCAGCCTGGCTTTTCATCCCCAGAGCTGCTTTTGAGCCCAGGGGGAAATTGAGGTTGGAGGCAAAGGTAGGAATGTGGCTAAAAAAGGGTGAACCACAGCTCTGGCCGGCGTCCCCTCTCAGCACCTCTGCCCTGCTGCCATCCATCTCACCAAGCCAGCAGCTTTCCCACTCCCCTGCTGATCACCTCTGACCTGTCATGCTCTGATGAGGGTATCAGTCACCTCTCCCTCCACGTGCAATTCACAGATGTGATTTGAGGAACCTGCCAGGTCTCTCTCTGGGGGCGACAGTTGTGAGGAGAAACACAAACCTTGCACTACTTGGCGGTGGATTCAAGGCATACCCTCTGTCCTCACAGTTACCAGAGGTGCAAGGGGGAGGGTGGGGTGTCCCATGGATAAGAGAAATGTTGCTAAAGGAAATCCAGACCATGGGTGTGGGAAAAGTCATGGGTTTATGGCTGGACCAAAGTACTAGGAAACAGGGCTTTGCTCCTCACTTAATCTTTTCTTATGACATTCCCTTCGCCTCCCATGCTCTTAGGTGGCTCAGATCTTCAAGGAAGGTCTTTCTGTAATGTTTGTGTGGCACTTTGGGTAACAAGGGGCTCCCGTGCCCTGAGCTTAGCTGTTATTCTGGGCACTACAATAACAGTGAGGGCATTGTGATCGTCTGCCTTGTGAAAGCAACGTTATCTGCATGGGGGAGAGGGGATGTCATCTTGGTAATAGCTTTCTTTCCAGGATGAAAAGCTGTGCTATTAGAGCTGGTCTGAGCAGTACTTTTTTTTCCCCTTCTCTTTTGTTCAGGGCTGCGCAGAGCACTTTGGAATTCATAAACTGGTAATTTATTGAACAAGTCTTTGGAGAAGGGAAGTAATGAAAACTGCCATATACATTACAGAAGTGTTTTGGATCCTATTGCTGGTGGGAGCGTGGCAGCTCTGTGGCCTCCAGTCGAGCCAGTGTCTGTGTCAAGACACCCGCTGAGGAGCAGACAGTTTGCAAAGCCATGGCAGAGGCAGGTGGAAATAGAATCAGGGTTGCAAAAAGCAAACCAGTAGCCGTATCTTTGGGAGATGGAGCCGTGCTCGCTGCGGAGAGGAGCAAGCATCTCCTCCAGGAACACCATTTCCTGTATAGGGTGGGGGGATTTGCTGGCCCTGTAGCATCAGCAGCCCCTGGCACGGAGGGGCCATGTGGGCCTTTCTGTTGAGCCAGTCTGTCTTTTTCTCCCTCTTCTGCCTCTTTTGCCATGGGCAGGCAGAGTCCCTGCTGCTCCCAGACACAGCTGGATCTCTTTGGGCACGTAATCTGTGCTGGCTGCGACGCTCTTGGACCAAGGGGGAATCACAGAGCGTTTATGCATACGGGAATCGGCAGGCATGATATAAGATCTCTCTCCCAGCCTGCAGCACTTGGGCTGCTTATGAACCTCCCTGGCTTGAAGCTCTGGGTTCAAAATTCCACTGTGCGGCCGTGCTACAAGCGAGGAGCAGATCCACAGTGCTGGCAGGAGGCACTGTTCCCTCTGTGGGCACTGTCGCCAGGCTATGATCTCGCTGCTGCTCTCTGCGTCCTAGCAAGATGCAGCAGTGATGCCACAAATGGCAACCTATCCCTATATTCCGAAACGGGGAGTAAATCCTTGCAATGCACCTCTGCAGCTCAGGCAACCCTGCTCAGCCTGCTCAAGGGAAGGATAGGATTTTTTAGTAGTAGAAGATTTGGGTTTGGTTTCTGAAAGCCTGACCCTGCTGAACCCTCTGTGCACACACACTGTGGAGCAGAAGCCTCTATCAGAGGTGTTTCTGTAGGACTTGGGATGCAGGAAGAAGTGAAACACTGGCTGTGCAGGGAGCAATGTGGGAAGATAGCTGGGGGCTGGATTCACATGCAGGCCGGGGCCACAGGCACCTGACAGAGGTAAAATTATTACAAGCCACAGCATTTTCTGTGCTTCTGATCAATCAGGCTGTTGGCAGATGGGGTCAAGGAGGGAATCAACCCTCCCTGGTGGGGGGGCAGCACAAGCACTGCCTGTGGGCACTCCTTAGGCAGCAGGATTTTGGTTGCTTGTTTTCATAGTTGCTGGATCTCCTGTCTGGTTCATACAGCCCAACATGCTCTGTGGCTACAGATGTGGCTTGCTCTGTGTCAGCAGGGAGATCCTCAGTGAAAGGGAGCCAAACTTTAATACAAGGTCACCAGGGTTTCCTCTGGCCATGTAAAGGTGAAAGCCTGTTCTGTGGATCATCTGATTCATTGTGCTGTTAGGAGGCCCAATAGATGTGACTTCTTCCCCACGGCTGTCAGAGGTGATTTCTGCTGAACCCACCATTTACATCTGGATGTGTCTTTGGTCCTGGGAAGGAGGGAGGTTTCGTTGAGTGCCTCTAAAGCCAGAGCTACTGGATGGCCCTGTGTGGTGCTGAGCAAAATGCTCACAAGGCAACGCACTCTGCCCTAGCCCCTGGGCCCACGTGGAAACTGGTTTGGGGTTAAAATTGGCAGTTCAGTGAAACCTGAAAAGGAGAGATGTGAAGTTTGTACCTGAGCAGCATAAATAAATGAATTAATGGATGGATTAAATGTAAATTGTGGCAGCTTTAAAATGAAAGTCATAGTTTCCAAAAGTGCTTTTAACGGGTACTTATTTCTGCAGCAATATAACTGCCAGCAAGAGCTTAATTCATTATCACCAGAACAAAATGAAGACCCTGTAAATTTGATGTCCAATTTAATTTTCTCACAAAGAGTTTTTTTTCATTTTTCTTTCCCTTTCCTCTCTCTCTCTGCCCAACAAAAGAGGATTTCCCTTGCTTAGAGCTGTTCTGCGCCTCCTTGCGAATGTTTTTTCCTCAGCTGTAGGCACCTGCGTGCTGGGTGCGAGGTGGTGGCCTGTGGTGGGTCTGTGTGTTGGGGCTTCGTGCTGCATGTTGGTCACGCAAAAGGCTGGCTTTGCTCTGGAGAGTTCAGGCTGTAAATTAGCATAGGATGGGAAGGGCAGCAAAGGTTCAGTGGGAGGAAAATGTAGCTTGTCTTGGGTTTGTGGCAAAAACCCCACGACCTGAGAGGGTCTCAGGTCATGGATCTCAACCCAGGACCTAAGTGCCTGAGTCCTGACTCCTACGTGACCCCAAGGCCATCAGTGTGGCTCCAAAAGGATTTGCAGGGATGGCCGATTGTATGTGAGGCAAATCATCCAGATTTGAGGACTTGCTGCGAGGAAGATTGTGATTTGCTGGTGGATACTCAGGGAAGGCAGAGATCTGGCAGGGATGGAGGTGGCCATAGGCCAGCTCCAGTGGTGGATCTGGGTCTGCTGCCAGGGCTCCTGGGGTGGAGTGGTTGCCAGAAGCAGCTGAATTTGTCCCTCCTCTGCATCTATAATCAGCCTCTAACTCTCCATCTTTTCCCCTCTGACCTGCCTCCTGCTTGTTCTCGGCTTCCCCACCAAGGAGAGTAGTGAGAGGGGTGGCTTGACTGAGCTCCTTTAACGGTGCAGATGGCCTCTACACAGGGCTGGGGTGTGCATGTGTGCCTGTTCCTGCTTCCAGAGCTATAGAAAACCACAACCACTAATAGCATGTTTATGCCCTGAGATGTAAGATAGAGCAAATGAGGGGAGGAATCTGATACAACGGGAAGAGCACAATGAAGCCTCTGGTCTCCATGGAGTCTTTGTTTATACGCCTCTCACTTCCTTGTCTTCTTTTTTTTGTTTTAAGGGAGTATTTTTAGCATGTAGTAAAGAGAGCAGCGCACTGCTCACTGGATGCACGGCAGTCTGGGCAGGTGATGTAAAACCTTTTCATGCTGTTCTTCCTGTAAAAACACCTCTGTCTTGGCTCTCCTCGGGTTACTGTGGTCCTGGGCTCCCCATCCTCTTCCTCCTCCTCTGCAGCCCAACCCTTCCTTGACTCACTGCTCCCATACTCAATTCCTGGGACAGCTCTCAGCTGCAAGAGGCTCATCATGGTGCATGAGCCAGCACCTTGTGGAGCCAGGTCAGATGCATTCAGAGGAGCAGGGATGGGGCTGATGTGCAGGAGAGATGTGGGGGCTTCTGGCCCCCACTGTCCTGTTGCTCTTGCAGCTCTCCATCCTCTTCCTGCGCCCAATAACCCTGCAACACAAGGAGTTTTAGATGTCTTTATGCTGGGCCCCCCTACCAAGCCTGGTGTTGTTCTGAGCATCACCTTGTTTTGCTGCCACAGTGATGGCCCCTGTCTTGGTGTTGTGCCAGATCCTCACTCGATCTGCAAAACCCTGGAGGTGAAGGGAGTCCCTCTGGTTGTCCAAACGGAGCAGCCATCTCTGCTGAGCTCCTCAGTGTGCTTTTGTTAGCCCATCGCCTTTATGTTTAATTATAGATACTATGTTCTATTCTCCTGCAAAGAGTGACTTGCAGGGTGCTCCCGGAGTTCACTTCAAACATGAAATTAGTGGTGCAGCTTCCATACGGGAAGAATCGCTGCTGTGACCTGCAGGTAATTACCGAGACGGTGCATGGCCAGCAGCCCCACAGTAATTAGCAGCAGCAATAGGAGTGTTCTCTGTGGAGCCCCCCTTGCCGAGGCTTGCGTTTCTCTGCCATGGCAGCAGCCTTGTCACAGTGCTGAGGCTGGACATGGCTATAGGGGCATTGTGGTGGTGAGAAAACAAGACCATAGGACTTGAGATGGCTGCGTGAGAGTTACCAGGGTGAAAGCTGGATGCAAGAGCCCCAGGGAGCCCCTGACCTGTTGTTCTTCAGCTTGTTGCATGAGAATGCAGAAGGGAGGTAGAAGAGCATGAGTAAAATGGGGGCTGTTGGGGATTCGCACCTATGGATTGCATGGGCATGGCTGAAATGTTCCCTTCCAACATTGGCTATTCCACCCTATGAATCAAATATTCAGTATAATGTTTAAATATAATTAATTCATGTAATTCCAACTTTTATACTATAGTAAAATATTCATTTTCAGATAGTATAAAGGTTGAGACTACATACATCAAACATTAAGAAAAAAAGGATAAAGCCTGGAATAAAGTGTTTCCTCCCCTGTATCACACTGGATGTTGGAGAAGTGAAACGAGGGAGTCGAAGTGGTTTGCTGCAGTTTGCTCCTAGCAGCTTTAGCTTGTCCACTGGATAGCAGTTTCAGAGTTGCTCCAGTAGCAGAAGTTTTTGCTGGTGACTGTCTTACCCAGGTGCCTGGCTTCATCTCTGCCTAGGGAGGAAGATTTTGGTCTCCTTCCCACACAGCAGAGTCAGGAGGATTTGAGCCTGAGGCTCTGCCATCCGAGAGGATCGCTGTCGTCTGGGGAAACTGGGTACCCAGGAAAACACTTCAACCAGATATTGGTGAGAGAGGACAAGAGACAGGCGGGATCTCTGCTGCCTTAACTGGGAAGTGTTGTTTCTCTTCGCCACCTGCAGCCATGGCCCAGTGCTGCCGTGGGGATTTACTGGGGGTGTTTGTCCTGTTGATTCCCATGGTTGGTACAGACTCACAGGGGCTTGAAAAGCGAGGGCTTAATTTACCCACAAAGCCGTCCTGGCACCTGCCCCGATACTGGTCCCACCTCGGGCGCAGCAGTACGGGCGTGATTTACAGGAGCTGGGGACTGGAGCCACTGTCTGACCCCAGCAGCACCGTGCTCTGAGCTCCTGCAGGAAGATTTACATAGGGCACACTCGTCCGGTCTGCCTCACGACTCAAAAAGCGCTGGGTGGAGGGAGATGGAGAGGGAAGGGTAATGATTTCGGCCCAAAGGGCAGCACAAGCTATCTCTGGGCTGGACCTGGGGCAATTAATACATCCACAATGTTCTTAATGGATTGTTTGAGATTTGACGCTGTGAAGTACAATCGAAAGCAAAGTGTTTGACTATTGTTATAATTGTTAACAGGCTCCTTTTGAAGCCCTGTGCAAAGAAATGGATAGACTTCAGCCATCAATAATATTACTGGAGGAGAAAATTGAAGGGATATCTGCCCAATTAAATAGCCTACAGGGCCGGAATTGAGAATCAATGTGGCATGAATGATGAGGTATGGACTGCAGACACCGAACACTAAATCCACCACAGCCTCTGATTTAAAAAAGAGAGAGGGATGGAGAGGAATAGTGCAGCTGTGATTTGCTGGGCTGTGCACACCAGCCTTGGCGTGGCTGCTGCCAGAGGCAGGAGGGGACCGGGGAATGGCTCAGCATTGCTGTCCCCTGGGCTGGGACACTGAAGATATGAGATCTTTGCTGCTCAGGTGGGAGCATGAGCAGAGGCAGGGCTGGCAGAGCAGGGGAACATGTGGGGATGGATCTGCATCCCTGGGGAACACCCACAACTTGGTTGTGGATGGTAAGTGGAGACTGCTGGGAGACTGATACTTTCTTTCCTGGGTGTCTTCGTCCTTTCAGTTTAGGTCGGGCTGTAGGAGGCTGGGGGTGACCTGGGGAAGTGGAAGGGAGTTTGCTGAGGCAGGTTCGAGTATTTAAAGTGAAGTTGTTGAAAACGAGTAGGGTGGCAAGGGGAGGAGAAGGGCAGGTGGCTTTGGGGATGGGGCAGGTCGTCTGCTGAGAGCAAGGAACTGTGGCTGAAAAACATCAGATGTCCTATTTGTAGTGAAAAGGTAGATAACAGGAAGAAGGTTTGAGGGAAGATCCTCCTCGGAGGAAGCCCAGCCTTGATCACTGGTATCTGTGTGCATTTTGCAGGACATACTCCTCGCTGGCAGCACTGGGACAACCCTACCCAAGCGTCACAAAAGCCACCAAGGTAGAGTGGCCTTCTGTCTGCATGGAAGTACAGTCCTGTTGTCTGGGCCCTTTCCAACGGGGATTAAGGGTAAGAAATGTCTGCTCTGTGTGGCTCATTCCTCCTTCCATCTTCACCAGCACATGCCCTGCTGTGGCACGGGCATGGAGCTCCGGCTGTGGTAGGACAGCAGAATCCATGCTCTGCCACTTTAATATTTTTTTAAAGGAGAAATTAATTTTGCATTTGCCTAAGTACCCATCACTTTAAATTAATGTCTCTGAAAGTGAAAATGACGAAGCAGCCCGGTCATTAGGCAAATTTTAATTAGAGGCTCAGATGGCCTTTACTAATAAGATGCCACAATTCTTTCCCAGCGTTCTCACTTTCCATCCACGGAGTCTTTTCCAACCCACTTGAGGATGTATTTCCATGTCGTTCTCAGTACCCATGTGCTCCTCTGCATGGGCATCCGCATTCAAGTTAGAGCTTGGGGTGCAAGAGATGCAGGAGGCCCCATTTCCCTGGGACACACATTGCCTTGGCTCTGCTCTACTGGGAGCTACTGTTTGCAGCAGCACCTACAACAGTTGCAATAGCTTAGGTGATGTCGAGACATGGCAGCAACTCTCTTGGTGCCACAGGAGAGGCTTTTCCCACCCCAGCAGCCCCTGGGGAACCCCACCTGCCACAGTGGCAGTGGCTGGGCTTCCCCAGCGATGGACTGGCTTTATTTATCATTGCAACAAGCCCACACACTGTGTATTACCTCAGGAGTCTTTGCCAAGAGCAGGGAGAAGTTTATAAGAGTGGTGCATTATGGAAGATTATTTATTAAGACTTTATGTAGAGAGTAAAGCTGCTCGCCCATACACATTCCTTCCCTCTATACGTTTTCAGTTGTTAAAAGGGGCAAGCAGTGACCTAATGAACTGTCACCCCCCACGTTTTCTCTGTCTGACTAAATGTGGCTTAGATCTAGAGAGAGCATCCCTGGGTTGGCTGTAAATCCAGCTTAGTAACAGGCTCAGTCCATTCTGGGGTGACCCAGGCTGGTCTCCTGCTTCCCTGTGGCACAGCCAGGGAGGAGAAATACAGCCAGTGATCTCTCCCCAGGCCACAACATGGCCCTGGCCACAGAAAGGAGGAAAACAGGAGGCAGGAGAGGAACAGCCTCTCTTCTTCCATTCTTTGCTGGTGACAGGATCAAATCTCCTCTCCTCCTGGTGTGACCAAGCTTCTGTGCCCTGCAGGTACACATGTTTTTGTGCTGGGTAATTTCACAAGTGAGATCCATCCATTAAGCTGCCGGTTCCAGTCACTCCACCTGGTGCAAAATAACTGACAAATGGGGCTCTGACCTATTTTTTTTTTTTTTTTTTTTCCTGCTAGTGCAACGTGGCTGAGGCTGGGCAGGGAGTAAGGCAGGGTTGCAGGAAGGTAGGTGGCTGCAGCAAGTCTGTGCCTGGATCTTGCTTCCTTGGGAATGGGAGCAGAATAAGAGGGGACAACTGGGCTCCTCGTCGCTGCCTGTACAGAGATAAAGCAGCTGCCTTGCAATTCCTTCACCCCCATCAAAATGCTGCTCTGGGAACCTGCTCTGGGAAGGGAAACTGATCCAGGACAAAACCAAGAAAAATTATCCCCTTTCATGGCAGAACTTCCCATTTCCAAGCTAGAGGTATATAATTTCCTGCAACTGGGAGAGGATCGCTTTCAGCTGTATATCCTGAGACTGCTCCAGGTGCTGTTGGTTGCTGTACTGGGCTCCCCACTGCCAACAGGGCTGGAGATACCCATCGCTTCTCAGCTCGTGGTCATCTTGGGACATGGGTTAGTGACCACGCATCCCTCTGTTATGTCAGCTTTGTTATTCCCAGTGCTTGACCGCCCCCATGGATTTGCATGCTGCTTGGAAATCCTCAGCAGGAACAGTTTTATTGATAGGAAAGGTGGTTTCCTCAAAATGACAACTTCCCAGAAGAAAGTGGTGCTTTCAATCAGTTGTTGGTTGGGAGGGTGAAAGGAAGGGAAAAATATGTCATGAAGCCTTTTGGTAAAGTGAAAACATCCTTATTTCCACACATTTTGAAAGGAAAATCTTCGATTTTTCACTTCTAAATGATTTTCATGCTGACATTTCTTTTATTCCAGATAATCAGGCAGCTCTAAATATTAGTGTCTGACCACCAGAAGAAAATATTTTGATCTGCGTCTTCCTGCCTTTCCCACTTTCCTTTCCCTTTCCTTCCCTTTAGGCGTTTGGAAATAGTGGAATTTCTTTCAGGCACTAAAAATCTCACTGACTCCTTGCCTCCAGCACAGGCTGAGGGCATTTTAAGCCTTCCTTGCACCCTGAAAGTCCACAAAACCTTCTGCTGCCCTGCCTGGGTGAGTGCTGCAGCAGAAATTGTGCTGAGCTGAACCCAGCTCTTGCTCCCTTGGAAGTGGCAGCGTGTGTGGCTGTTTGTGGCACTTGGACATCTGAAGACTCGGTGGTGGTGACCAGCAGACAGGAGAAAGAAGATTTATAAAGAAGATTATGCAAAAGAAGTAGTGGCCCCTTTTCCCCCCTTTATCCTCATCTTGTGCAAATTACCCTACTATTCTGTACCCTTAGGGTGCCTGAGTGTCCTTATTTCTTCCTTTGAGCTAAAGTCATCCATGCATTAAATTAGTTCGCTTCCTAGAAATAGCTTGATTACTTTCTCCAAGCTGCAGTTAATGTGAGGTTCCCTAAGAGTTTCAAAAATAAAAATGGGGCAAAAAGGGACGATGAGAGCAAAAAAGAGGAGCAGAGGCAGGATGCAGCCTCCTTGAGCCTGCAGAAGATGGATTTGCCTCAAGTGTGAGGTGCTGTGGTGCAGGAGAGGGGGCAGCAGCTCTCACCTGTGAGGTGTGACTGGAGGGATTGGTCCCCTGCCCCTGGAAGCTGTGACCTTTCATGAGGGCATGTAGTACAGCTGGGGCTGGACTTAGCAGCCTGAGCAATGGTGTTCTTCATCTCTTCCTGTTGTGTTGGGAATGAGATAATGATGTTTGTCCTCCTGGCTTGCCTCAGATTTCTTATCTTTTCCATGTTGTTGCTCTGTTAGATTGAAGGGAAGGAGGGAAACCTTGGCAGGATGCCACATCCCAGCATTGAGGATGGATCAGCTGAGAAAACTGGCAGAGTTCAGGAATACTCAGGATCCCTCGAGGTCCCAGATTTTATTCCCTTCCGTAAGTCAATGCCCAATGCAAGGCTCCCCTGCTCCCAAGGGGGAGGTTCTGCCACAGAGGACAGTATATTTAAGTAGTAAAACCTTACTTCTCTTCGTGCATTTGCTGTAATAACTCCCTGGCCAGGATCAACTCTTTAACCACAAAATGCAGTCCAGCCTCCCTGAGCTCCTCTCCTCCTTCCTGTTGAACCTCTGATCCTGTTCCCTCATTGTTGGGGACAGCCAGGCTCCTCAGCCCTCCTCAGCTCTCCTCTGCCCGCAAACCAGGGCAAATGATCTCACTCGCATCCCTCCTTTTAGTCTGTAACCAGCGGGAAGGGTGAGCACTCAGTTCTGCTCCCCTCTGAGCTCGGCTTCTCCGGTGCCTCTGGGCAGGCACTACACAACGCCTGGGGCTCAGCTGACTCCAGGCTCCCCACTGAGCATCAAGATCATCTCTGACTTCCACTCCCTGCTGAAGTGTGCTCTCTGTTCTCCTATTAACTGTGGCCATTTATCTTCTCTTCACCCTTGCTTCCTTTCTGTGGAGCTTTTCCAAGGAGGCAGCTGGGGCCAAGTCCATTGCCTATGAGGGGCTGTGAATTTCAGATAATGGCCTTAGAAAATGCCCTGTGCTATTTTTGTGCTCATTTCTTTGCATCATCGCATTGACATTTGTGCTAAGTTGGGAGGGACCTCATTCTTTTGTACTCATTCCTTTGCATCATCACATTGACATTTGTGCTAAAATGGGGGGGCTCATTCTCTTTTCCCCTTAATTCCCCTGACTGTTGGGCAGGTGTCTGCTCCCAGGTGTTTGCAGGAGCCTCAAGAGCTGTTGCCTTAGTTCGCCTAATCTGCTAATTCAGTGCCAATTATTCCTCCCTTCCTGCTGTGTTTTACTGTATCCTTTACAGAACTGTATCTGCAGGCATGAGGCTTCATTCCTTTTGTCTCTTTCCCAGTTGTTTTTCTTCCCACATGCTCCTCTGAATCCCACTTCACCTCTTTTACTGGCCGTGAGAAATAATTTGAGGAGCATCAGCAAATCCACAGTGGCTGCTGTCCTCTCCTTAGACCTGCATGGCATGCCATTGATGCAGACCAGTTCTAGTAGCTGGGGAGCTGCTGGAGGGATCCTGGCGTGCGGCTCTCCCGCGTTCAGCTGCTAAAGGAATATTTTGCAATTACCCAGAGCCCAGGCTGCCTGCCCAGCAGGCAATCAATTCCCATTCAGCATTGTGGTTTCCCTTGTGCTCTCACAAACAGTGACAAATGGGGCACTACATCGACTTGGAGGGAGCAGGAAGCATGGTCAAGGGGAATAACTACCCATTTCCCAGATGAGATGGGCTGTTCATGTTTCCCATCCCGCCTTCCCTGGAGCCAGGCAACTGAGCAGTTGAGTGCGGAAGCTCTTCAGAGGAGAGGGTCTTTGCTGCAGCCGCAGAGCAGATTCTGGTGGAGACACTTCCATAGGTGATACTCTGGGGGTCCTTGAGGCTGGCACATCTGCAGTGGCTGGAGAAAGGCTCATGAGCCAGCAGCGAGAAGAACATAGCACTTGGGGTCCAAACAGTGGCTTTGCTGTCTCTGCAGCTTCCAGGGCAGCAGTGGGATGACCTCCCACTAAGCTCTCCAGATGTTTGGAGGGGACCAGGTGATCTTGAGGTCTTCTCCATGGTCTCTGTGAAGGAAGAGCCACATCTGGAGCGGGGTTTTGGACCATCCAGCATGTCTTCTCCATGTGAACTTATACTTAGAGGATGTCGCTCTTAGAATTAAAATTTACCCTGGCTTATTTTACCAAGGCACAGAAGAGCTCCTTGCCATGGATTAGGAGGTGGGAGGATGGACTTTCCAAACCTGGAGTACACTGGCACAGAAGATATCCCCAGACTGGTTCTGGGCCCTTCCTCAATTGTTAGAAGAGAGTTAGACTGCTTCAAGCAAATGTTATCCATACCAAGAGGATGATGCCTGCGTGTCACTACAGCTTTCCTCTTTTCTTCCTTTAATTAAAAAGAAAATGTCTCCCTCCAAAGTCATTAATTACTAATGACACAATTAGAACCAGTGAAGAGGGATAGGAAGCATAGGATGAAAAAAAAAAAAGGAAGGGGGGGGCAAACCAAAACCCAAAAGAACCTCTGGCAATTTGAGACATTTGAAGCTTGAGAGAATTTAAGGAAATAATTGCTTGATTTAAACTTTATTCTCATTCCAGCTGTGCCCACACAGGATGGGCAGTGTGTGGATAGAAACCACCTTTCCAGTGCTCCTCCCTTCCATCAGAGGAAGGAGATAAGTCTGTCTATCTCATTTAATCCTGTCTATCTCTGTCTGTCTTGTTTAAGTGTTCCTGCTTGGAGGCAGACTCCAAGGCACTATTTCACTTTGGGGTGTTTTTCTGCAGTCTGCCGGCTTTCTATGCAGGAAATCTTGGATTTGGCACCGTAATCCCCATAGTCACATTTTTCCTTGTCTACAGTGGCAGCACTGGCATCTTTCATGGCCCGACCCCTTCTTCTCGCTCCAGCTGTCCAGGCTCCATGGACAAGAAATCACAGCTCTTCCCTCCTGCCCCATTCCCCGCTCCCCCAGTGACATGGGATGGAGCAGAGCTGCGGGCTGAGGACAAGCAGGGACAACTCTTGGTGTCCAAGTTTAAAGGTCCTTGGCTTTGAAAGACTGCCTTAAGTTGCTTGAAGATTCTCTCTGAAAAACAGGTTAAGAGTGTGGGAAGAGGGAAGCCCAGCAGAGCTGCTGGCTGCCCGCTGAGTGCTTATTATTTCTGTCAGCTGAGCGTTTTAACTTGGTAATCTCAGATTGAAATGGGTTTCTGGGAGGAGAAGGAGTGGCGGGAGGCAAGATGTCTGCTCCCATGGGAGTCTGGATTAGGGGAAGAGTGAGTTTCAGCTTCTCTTTTGATGCTGAAAAGCAGTCTGTGGCCTGGAGGTAGGAGGGGTCCACAGCCCCAGCTTTAACAGAGGAACAGGCAAAGCAGGTCACCTTGTGATGGATTTCTAGGCTCCCCACCTCCCTCTCCATCCTGGCCATCCCTGGTCCTTGGGAAGCGAAGGTAGCCAAAGCTGAGTTTTGTGCCCACTGGTAGACATGAGGACCATGCCAGTCCCTCTCCTTTAGGGTCAGGGTTTCTGTAGGTCCTGCACTAAATTCCCTGGCACTAATTGTTTCAGCTGTGTCCCAGAGGGGAGGCTTTTCTGTTTGCTGAGGGCTCTGGCACAAACATGCCTCAGTGGTCTCAAAGGTGGTTATTTTCCTTGCTGGATATACAAGAAGGGGTGATCCCACTGCTCCATGCACAGTGACAGACTTTGTCTTGACACTAGGCCAGTTTTTCTGTCCTCATTTAGTGCAGAGCAGTTTTTAGGTAGGATGTGCTGGAAGAGGTGCCAAAAGGAGGATTTGGGCACATTTTTCTTGCCTACAACTCTGACCTGTTCGCAAAAAACAAGAGGCAGATCCTACCCACATGCTAGGTCTCTGTCTTGCCACCTCTCGCATACCCGGATTTCACAGCCTCTGCGCCCAGCGTGTTGCCTGGTGAGGAAGGCAAAACGTTTATCTTTGCCTTTCTCAAGGTGAGATGTCTTGCAGTCCACCACACCACAGTGGGCAACAACACTCAGTCTCATCAGGAGGCTGCAAAGCTGTCACCCCAGCCTTGCTCCAGGTTGCAGCAATCTAAGGGCAAAGCCAAGCACTTTTCTCTGTGCACAGTGATCCTCAGACAGCAAACTTTAAACATTTGGCTAGCCTTTGTCATGGAGGTTGCAGTGAAGGACTCTGTGCCCAGCCGGAGGCCAGCTGGACTTCTGCTGGGGCATGCTCTCAACCCCAGTTCTCACTGACTTTCTATTTATACATCTGTAAGAGATGTGCAAAAAAAAAGCAGGGAAAGGCAAAAAAAAGAGTTGTTATCGACTGCTGAGTCCCTCCAGAGACCATGGCAAGCAGGAATGGGGTGGGAAAAAAGCTACTAATACATCGTTTTGTCTTCAAGCAATTATGTGAAAATGAGTTAATCTCAGGGTCACAGAAGCCATAACCATTAATTAATCCCTAGCATGAGCCGAAAAGATGAATTCTCTGCAGTAAACAAACGTGAGTAGCAGCGTGGCAAGGAACCAAGCTCCCAGTGGATTATCACAGCCCACGTCAGCAGCTCCAGCACAGCTCAGCAGCATTGGCCAGCTTGCACCCCCAGACCACAGACCAGCTGCTCGTGTTCCTGCCAAGCCCCAGCCCTCGAGGGGGAAGGCTTTCCTGCCAAATTGCTGCCTTTCGGTCGCTATGAGGGAGGGAAGAAGGTAAAGGCATGTCCTGCTCCCTCCTGGCGCTGAAATCAAGGCTGGTGTCTCCACCATATGGAGCGGGAGGAAGATGGGCAAGAGATGGTGTGGAGTATCAGAGAGTGTCCTAATCGATCGGGATTAGGCTTGATTGTAAACCTATGAAACTCTGCTGGATTGTCTCAGCAGCCTCTGGATGGATAAAGCTGTAAAGATGTCTCTGCCCTCCTGTGCCATCCCAGTGGGCTTTGCTCCTGTGCTGTTATAATGGGATGGGGAAAAAAGGGCATGGAGGGATCGACAGGCAGATCTGCATTATCTCTTTAATATCTATTTTCACATTATTGTCATTTTAATAACTATCTGCTCTTGTGTTTTGAACCTTTTTAGAAAGATCCGGTTAAGTCCTAAGTGCAGACAGATCTGGCACATCTCCTAGTGAAGCACCTCAGAAGTCAACCCAGGACAAATCAAACTTTGCTATAAATCCAGGCATCTCCTTGAAGACTGGCCTTTTTTCTTTTTTTTAGTACTTCTCCCCTTTTACCCCCATGAAGCAGTTAGGCTCTGCCCCTTTTGGAGAGGGTAGGAAACGGTCTGAAAATTCATCTTGTAGCAAACTCTTCCTCTAAATTCAAACCACACCAGTTCAAGAAAAATTATGATTTACTTTAGGCTGTACATGTTGGCTGCGTTCACACGATTAAATTAGTTTAAACCCAACCTCTATTTATTTAACTAAATGGAATAGGAATAATACTAAAACCAAACTGAAATCATCCAAATTCCTCCTGGGCTCTCAGAGATTGTTCAGGGCAGGCATGGAACTCTCCTGGTCGTGTCTCATCACCTCTCTGCTTTGCATTTCTTTATTAAGCCCCTGCTCTCCCTGGCACTGTGCTCTGCTCATCTGAGGAGAGACAGACCCTCAAATGCAGTGGTGAAGGGGTCCAAGCATTGTGACTGCAATCCCAATAAGGCAACTGAAGGAAGCCAGGAAGGACCTCCCTTCCAGAGCACTGTAAGGGCTTCATGCGCCCCTGTTCACCAGGAGCTATACCCAAATTTGCAGGATAGGACCAACCGCTGAAGGTGTTCCTTCTTGGAATGCTGCACCCAAGCATGCTTGACTTCCCTGTTGGCATCTTGCAGATCCACATGATGACTGACCCCAGCCCCAGAGGCTGCTGCAGCCTGAGCCTGGGCGACAGCCCTATCCCAGGTCCCTTCTGGTCCCTCGTCCCTACTTCTTCCTCTTGCTGCAGACCCTCTGGCTTCATTCTCCTCTCATCCTCTCCTTGTCTCTTCAAGTTGCTGTAGCAGTAAAGCTGAACTCAGCTGATCTGAGTTATTCATCTGATGTCAACCCAAAAGAGCAATTCTACTGCAGTGGAGGATGTCTAGGAATAGATGAAGGGAAAAATATAAAATACATCAGATCAGTGGGGCACACACACACAAAACGTGATTTTAGGGCCTACTTGACCTTTTTTTTTATTTCATAATCAGACAGTTTTTATTAAAAACAATTTAAAAGAAGGCAAAGCATTTCATTTAAAAGTGACCCAAAGGCAGCTGAATGTCCTGAAGTGAAATATCTTATTTTGAAAGTATCATAATGAAACATTTCAGCTCCTTCCAGACTCATTTCTGGGTATGTCCAGGCAGACCTTACCCAACACAGACTCCCCTGATTATCCCTTTGCTGGACATCCACCAGTTAATATTGGAATAATTTACTCTCCCTTTGACACAAGCGTTTGTGCTGATTTAGCTGACACTGGCTGACTGCAAATCGTTGCTGCCGTCACCTCCTGAACGAGAAGTGCAGCAGTGAGTGTGAAGCCCCTACAACAATGTCTGACTGTTGGCAAAGCCCGAGACCCAAGGCAAGTGCTCACATTCAGAGAGCAAACATTAACTCCAGACACCGACGGACGTGAGGGAGCCCATTATAGCATCCATCAAGCCTCTTGCTCAATCAGACATTTCCAAGAAGCAGGGGCATTTTGATGAAATTTCTCATCTCTCATTTAGTTGATAACTGACCTCTACAAAATTTGCCAAATCTTACATGGCCCGAGTACCACTTGGCAGTGTTTATTCTCCTGCAGCCGACTCCCAGCTCCTAATGATCAGTCTCTTCACAGCCGTGCTAACCTTTGACAAGAGCACTTCAGGAGCATTATTAGCTGCTGGGAAGTTGTGCGATGGCCCTGAAAATGAACAGAGGGATCAGGATGAGAAATCTCTCTGTGAAATGGAGGGTTTTGCGTAAGAGCCAGCTGTGATGGTGGCTCGGATGTGAGGAGTTGGGTTGGAAGAAGCGTGGTCGGACTGGGCAAGGTGCTGCTGGCTGGTGGCTTTTTGGTGACCCACATGTAAATGAGACGAGCCAGGATAACTTGGGTCACCAACCCCATTGATCCACATGGTCAAAGACCAAAGGCTGTTTGTGCCGTGGAAAATGAAATGCCTCCTTCGCTCAGGACAGGGATACCAGAGCAGACAGATGGGTATGTCTCTTCCCCAGGACCGTTGGTGTGGTACCTGGGAAACTGTGTGTGGTAATTTTGGGGAGTGGTGGTTGCATGCCTTGAAGCTCACGGGAAGGTTTGCAAGCCCCATTCACCCTGAATCACTGCAAGGCTGCACCTCATCATCTCTTTCAAATTTTCCAGCAAGAACTGAAAAACCCATAGAGGTGACAGCTCCAGGTCTGCCTGGGCCTGCAGCACCCAGGAGCAGCAGGGTGGAGAAGTCCTTGGACCATAGGGGGACCACAAGGCTGTTGAGCAAGGAGGGGGAATAAACCGAAAAAGGTGCTGATCCTGTGTTGAGCAATAATCCCCTGCTGAAAAGGGGGAAAAGGCTGGAATATATAAATGCTGCCAGCAGGAGAGCAGAATGGAAACCAGACAGCTCCCCTCTTTAAGAGAGAGAGAGTAAATGAGCCTTTGCGATATCCTCACCCATTTACACACATAAAACTTTCTAAATGCTAAGCTAAATAAAGTCGTCTTATCGCGTATTACCACTTAAGGCTCTTTCAGGCAGATTTGGAATGAATTAGTGCTTTTTTTAACTACAAATAGGAGCAAAGTGAAAAATCTTACTCCATCACCCATGCAGCTCCTGCCTTAACCCTTGGAGGGGAAAATGGCTCCTGGAGTGGGCAGGAAGTGTGCGGGGTCCAGGCTGGGCCAAGGGCTCCTGGTACTGAGGTCTGGTGTGAAAGCTGCTGCCTCCCACGGATCCTGGATGTACTGGGCCGGGTTTTGCTAAGGTGCCATCCCAATCTCCCCCTTATTATACTGAGTGATGTGGCTTTTTGGAGCTCAGGGGGTGCCTTTACTGTCCTGCCTGACTACATCCAGGAGACTCGCTCCAGTGGTGGGAAAATGCCACTGTGGCTTGTTACGATGGCATATTGGCCACTTGGTCTGGATAGTGCCAGATGCTGTGCTCATCCTGCGAGCTTCCAGGCTGCTTCTCGGGGAGGGTGACTTGGTATCTGGAGAATATCCAGGTCCTGTTGACCCTCCTTCCCCACCTGGGCAGGGGTTGGAACGCAGAATAGGTGAGAGCTCTTAGCACACATTGGTGTCTTGGTCTGTGCATGGAGACAGGAGTCGTGAATACCTCAGTCGTGGTGCCTCTGCCCCAGTCACAGGCTCGACGAGAGGAATGATGGGGCCAGACAAAGGCAGCAGTAAGTGGCTGGGAAGAGATCGGGAGGGGGGGGTGTGGGGTGTGCATCCTTCCTTTCTCCCTCACTGCAGCTCAGTGCACACACGTCATGGTTGGCTTGGCTGGCATATATTTATGGGTGCTTTGTGTCTCCATGCTGGAAATCTGAAGTGTCCATTGTGCCTGCACAGGATTTATGTGGTCAGGTCTGCTGGTGACTGTCCCAGTGTCCAGCCAGGATACCCCAGCGACTCCTCACGTGATCCCTGGGGCAGAGCCAGGGGCTCTCCCAGCACCAGTTGTACCAGACCTGCTCCCACACAATGCAGAAAACTCCTGGAGCTGAATCAGGTCCTTCCAGAGGAGCCACCGAGCCCCGTGAGCTGGCAGCCTGCCAAGCAGCTCACCGGCCATGCTCTTCCTGCAGAGGGTCCCCATCACCCATGAGAGGAACACTGCTTATTAGTAATTAGTTGCCTGACTTAATTGCTCTCCAGTCCCAGGGGCTTGGTTAGGCTGTTCTGCTGTTTCTGGAGTGCAAGTGTTTTATAAAGCTTTATTTTTTTCCCCCATTCAGGGAGTGAGTGAAGCATCCGTTGGAGGCTTCATGGCTAAAATTATTTATAGAGATTAATGATGGTGGCTCTTGGTGCCTCCAGGAACAGAGTCACTATACGCTGGCACTTCTCGCCGAGACAGGTGTTCCCCCCCCGACACACACACACACACATACACACACCCACACACACACCCCTACGTGTGTCTCTGCTCCTCACTGCTCTGTGGTGAGGCCGCTCGCGGAGGTGGGTTGGGGTGGCCAGTGAGGGCCCAGCATGGCTGAGTGAGGAGGAGGGGGGTCAGGTGGGGAGACCTCATCAGTTGGGGAAGGTGCTGTGGTGCCAATCTGGTCCAGGCTCGTGGTACCCACTCTGAGGATGATCTCACATCTTGCCATGCCTGGTAGAGCTGGCTTGTGAAAGGGGTCCATGATGTTGGCGCAGCCACCCTTCCTTCTTCCCATGCCCCACCAGGCAGTCCTGTAAGCCTTTGGAATGTCCTCATAACTATACTCACCATGGATCCCAGGCTTGTGGAACTGCCACTCCACTATCTTATTTTCATTGATTTTTGAGAGCTCCTGGGCCAGGAGCTGTCCAGGTCTGTCCAGGTCTCTTTTTTGTTTGTTTGGTTAGGTTTGGCTTTGGTTTGAGAAGTTTTTTTTGTTAAAAAGGGCACTTTCTTCCCAAGACAAAATCCAGCTCTTCGAGTGTGTTCATCTCATGCAAGACAAATGGAGCTCACTTTGAAAAAAACCCACAAAGCCAGGAGTGAATCCCACAGCCTCTGGTCTTATTCCTTGGCTGCGCCAAAACAAATTAAAAAACAAGTCTTCATTCACAATGGTCTCTTTGACAGGGGAAGGAAGTGGCACGTGGCATTTGTTTGTCTTCAGCTTCTGTTTGAATAAACTGAGCTACTGCTGGTGGAATTCCGTCGGAAATAAGAAAGCAGTGAGGGCAGGTCATCAGCTGGGAGCGTTTTTGTGTCTTAGCATCACTTCCATCTCATTGTCCTCTTCCATGTCCCTGCTCAGCCTCCTGCTCATCTCCAGTGCTTGAAGAGCATGAGACATCCCCCCAACCCAGAGCCTTAGCTCTGAGCTGAGACACAGCAATTGTAAACTGCTCCAGACCACCCGGTGACGCACGAGCTCCATTTTCTCACAGGACAAGCAACTCTAAAAGAAGGGGTTGTGCAAAACAAGAATCTTTCCTGCTCCTAATTACAGTCAGAGATTTAGCTTTTACTGTTGAGTCTGGGGAGGCTTTCTGTGGAAAAGGTGTGAGTGGAAACCTTGACTTGCCTCCCACTTCTATCCCTATTTTTCTGACTTAAAAAAAAATCTGGTCTCCATGAAAACCTCATCCTACCTAATGGCATCACATTTCTGCAAATGAGAGAATTCAGCTGTTGTTATCTTGCTCTGGGATGTCTTCCTTGGTCTCAGCATGACATCGCAGGCAAGGAACAGAGGGTCTTATGGGAAATGAGAGATATGTGGAGGATGGAGAGGAGACTGAATTAAACCATCCACCCCAGATCAGTACCTCCACAGCTTGGACCATTGGAGCCAGCAGTGTCCTCTTGCTGGTGTTCCAAAGTGAGGTTGGACCTGCCTTCCCAAGAGCTGATGGTCCAATGTGGTGCAGTCTCTGAGGTACCATTGTTAGGCCCATCTCTTGCATGTGCAAACGAAGGCCCAAGTTAGGGGCATCAGTGATCAGTGCAACCCAAAGAGACTCAGGCCTGTTTTCATCCATAGACATGGGACACAGCTTAATTGAGTTTTCCCCCAGAGCACCATGCTGAAGCTGATGGCAGCAGCCTGGTGCCCAGGAGCCAGCCCAGTTGTAAGCAGAAAACCTTTGAATGTGAACCCTCCAGCTCAGCATCTCCATGTCTTATGCTGAGACAGGACTCTCCCTTTGATATGCAAAGAATTTTTTAGGTCAACCTTAGTATTATGTCCTCCGACGATCACTCACAGTGCCAGCATTTTACTTGCCGAGTCCCTTAATTTTTGGTTTTTAGCCAGTTTCTCCTGTTTGACTTGGAACATAGAATTTTTAGCATTTTGTACTAGACACCGATCTGTGCTTGCATGGCTCACGGCCAGCAGCTCTTTTCCTTGCCAAGTGTTGCATCTGCATCCAAGGAATTACATCCCCAGATGATATCTTGGGATCCTCTTTGATTCTTGTAGTCTTGCACAGTGCTGGGAACAAGGTATAATGGGAATAGTGGAACAGTCACTCAGCAG
Organism: Tapera naevia; assembly: GCA_033556795.1. Taxonomy (NCBI): domain Eukaryota; kingdom Metazoa; phylum Chordata; class Aves; order Cuculiformes; family Neomorphidae; genus Tapera; species Tapera naevia. The sequence continues at coordinate 2,830,522 of JAUMJJ010000220.1, forward strand.
TTGTTCTAGGAACCATGGTGACTTTCTTTTTCTTTTTGCATTGAGCTTGTAGCTGCAGATGGGCACAGCTCAAACAACTGGTGGACTCACAGCTCCATGCCCAAGCTAACGCGAGCCCCGAACCTGACTTTTCCAGACACACCAGAAAATTTCCCACTCATTTTTTTTGGCTTACTAGAGTTGATACAACCCAGGCGTTTCCTGGGTCACCGTTCATATCTCCTCCTTATCCTAGTTCTGCATCTGTATGTGATGCAGAGGTGATCTCTTCCTCTGTACAGTCTACTGGTTGCCTGGGAGGCAGATCAGGTGGAGATCAAGTTTTCTAGCTGCAACCCTTCTACCTCAGCTCTTTGCAGGGTTGAACGTCAACTCACCTCCCTGCTGGACTACCTAGTCAATGCAGTAGCAGAAGTCCTTCCCTGACCACTAGCAGCCTGAGACCTCACCTGGAGAGCTGGATACCAGCTCAGCTGAGGAGGGCTGACCCTGGCCTCCTGTGGCTGAAATCAGAGCCATCCTCTGCTTCTCTCCTGAGGAGTGTCTTTGTTTTTTTCACCTTGGAAAGGGAGTGACAGAAATTGGGTGTCCCAGGCTTGGAGAACTCCCTTGCAAGAGCTTAGAGGAAGAGAGTGAGCCCGCTGCAGTGGGAGAGGGTGGGTGAAGCACTCTTTGTGCTCTGGAGCCTTTTTCCTTTTCTTTGCCCTAAAAACTAGGCTGGGTCATCACAAGACTTATTAAAGATTCCAGGGTTTTCCTCCAGCTTTTTGGGCCCCATCTGGGACTGAATGGGTGGGTGGTAACTGGAGCAGATGCTCTGGAGTCAGGAATATTTCTGTCTCATCTTGATTGCTCAGAAAGCCCTGCAGAAACCAGTATTCTGATTTATTGCCCTGATATCACTGCTTATCCCCACTCCTCCAGGAGGAGATCAGAGGCTGAAGGCAGAGACCATCAGTTTCTGCTGAAGCAGGGCTTCATTTTCCCAAAACCAAAGAGGGCTTCTTCTGTTCCGAAGCCAAGTGCAAAGCCAGGATATGCCATAATTTAAAGGTAAAAACAAAATTGGCTGATTAAATCACTGCATTCAAGAAGAAAACTGATCCTTTAAGTGCAAGACTGGGCTGAGCCTCACCTGCAGCCTCCTGGGTGATTGACTGGGGCAGGGTCAGGTGTTCCTGGACTGGCCAGAAGCTTTCTATAAAAGGAGTCCCTGGGCAGTTAGTGGGATTTTGGCTTCTGGGTGGTGGTGAGTGTGTTTGACATTGCAGTAACAGAGACCTATTTTTGTCAGCCTTCTGGCACTGTGAAGAGGACAGGCTTTTTTAGGGGAAGCTGGTGATGCTTTGCTCTCATTTCAGATGAAAGCGGGAGGAGCTGCCAATTGCATGGCTTGGGGTGGTTTAAGGAGAAGTGCAATGAAAATACGAGGGTGTTGGCTCCCTCCTCCTGTCTGTCCTGGTGCTGGGATTTGTACAGCTGTTTCCTTCAGCTCAAAACTTATTGCTAAAAATACATCTGAAAACTTGAGGGTGCTGGCATCCCAAGTTCTGGTCTTTTTCCATGCTTTTTTTTCCTTTCTCCCTATACAAAGAGGCTGACTGGTCCTTCCCTGCTCCATAATAGGGGTTTTACAGCAGTGGGGCACAGGGTATGCCGTTTGCTCCTTGTGGGAGGTACAGTGAGACTGGCCAGAGGAGGAGGCTACCAGGAACAAGCAGAACCCAGCTGAGTCAGAGCAGGGAAAGTAACCCCAGGGAGTGTCCAGATTTACACCAGCCCCAGGCTGTTCTGGCTCTGGCAGAGAAATACTTCTGCTCACCACCTCATCTCTGCTGGCTGAGACATGGGAGTCATCCTGCTCTCTGGACCATAGCTGCTTGCCCAGAGCTGGGGCATCCCCTGTCCTGGTTGCTGTGACACGATCCTGGCGGTGGGGAAAGGAGTTGGTGGAGCAGCATGATGCTTTCAAGCTGCATTTATGCTCCTCATTGCTGGGCATGATCAGAGGCCAAGTTTGGGAAAAGACTGGATTTTGGGCTGACCCTGTGTGGCGTCACCAGCCCATACAGAGCAAAAGCAAAGAGCAGTAGGAATGCAGTGGCCTTTCCCCCATGTCATCCCTGGGGAAACTGAGGCAGTGGACATATTCCCTATCATAGAATCATAGAATCATAGAATCGTAAGGTTGGAAGAGACCTCTGAGATCATCGAGTCCAACCATGCCTGTCTCCCTAATAAACCATATCCCTAAGAAACTCATCTACCCATCTTTTAAGCACCTCCAGGGATGGGGACTCCACCACCTCCCTGGGCAATCTGTTCCAATCCCTGACCACTCTCTCAGTGAAGAATTCTTCCTAATGTCCAGTCTAAACCTGACGGCGCAACTTGCAGCCGTACCCTCTCGTCCTGTTGCTCGTCACTTGCGAGAAGAGAGCAGCACCCACTCTGTCACAATCTCCTTTCAGGTAGTTGTAAACAGTGATTAGGTCTCCCCTCAGCGTCCTCTTCTCTAAGCTAAACAACCCCAATTACCTCAGTCTCTCTGTCCAACTGTGTTTTAAAAAAGGCCTCAGGTGGGACCTTGCTGCCCCCTGGAGTGCCCCAGGCTTTGCTGGTCATTGCCAGGGCTGTGAAAGGGCCGTGTTGCCCTCCCGAGCATTGCAGGGCTTTTGCCGGGCGTGGTGGAGACACGGGCAGAGTCCTGCTCCCCTCCAGAGCGCTGCAGCTCCTTCAGGAGGCTTTGCCCTGCAGCTGGCTGAGGCCCTGCTGATGGCAGAGTTCCCCAGAACCTGAGCAGATGGGATTATTTTAGTTTGGAAGGACAGGCGACCATTTCCAGCAAACTAAGTGACCACTCCAGGGTGACCAGAAGTAGAAGCACCTGCTTAAGGGAAGAGTCCAAATGCCTCTCAAAAATGGGGAGGCTCGGGGCATCAACCACCTCTCCAGGAAGCCTGACCCAGGATTTCACACCCTCTCGGTAAAGAAATGTGTTCATGTGCACCACCTCCTACTGTCTCCTGTTGCTTCCCACACTGAAAAGAGAGGGTAGAGGTGACTGTAATGTAGAGAAAAACCATCAGGAAAATCCACCCTGTTAGGGATTTTGTTGGGTGTTTTTCCCCCATCCCTGGACCTTTCCCTGTGGCACAGTGGGCTCTGAGCTGCCCTGAGCAGCAGGTGGCCACTGTTTTCTGCTTTTCAGAGCAGTTTTCACAACTGAGTGAAATGCTTTCTGGATGCTGAGAGATCCAGGTGCTATCGGACTTTATCTGCAATCACCCTCTGGGATGCCGATCCCCAGATGAGCAAAGAATTACTATGAGCCACACTTCCTTTCAGATACTCCATTTTAACTTCCTCTTTCTTAATTCCATCATCCCTCGATTTCACCCCCTGGGAAGCAATATTGCATCCTTGTATCCAGACAGAATTTCTTTCGCTGCCTTTAATTTGGCTCTGCTGTTAAAAGGTGAAGAAGAGGTGATGCGCCAGTTTGTCTGTTGGGCTCTTTGTTCGTCTCTCTCATTTCGCCCATCTTTCGGGCTTCCCAAAGTTCTGAGTCTGTGCTGACAACGGATGTGGGAGCTGCTGGTGCTGTGCAAGGGGAAGCAGCACATGGCCCTCTACCCCAATCCCTACCCTTCCCGTGTGGTCCCCGGCACAGGGTCATCAGTTAATCCCTTAATGCACTCTGCCACGGTGCTTCTGCCACACTCGTGAGTTTTTCTCTTCCCCTGGAGCTATTTTTATGAGGCATTTGTTACTTCCTAATTGTCCAAACCACTTGTCCACATTTCTCTTGATAAAGGCAGATTTCTAAAAGCAGTTCAGCATCTCAGCCATTTTAGAGTCATCATCTGCTTCATCCCTTTTATTGTTTAGCAAATGGCCTACTTTTGTGAGCATTTTTATTCCCCCCCCAGAGGGTTGATTTTTTTTTTCCCCTCCTTTTTTAAACAGCTTTCTTCTTAAATAATTTCTCTTACATTGACTCTTTCTGCTCTTATTTTATTCCCACCCATTCCTCTGGTGGGGCAGCCCCTGCAGGCTCTTCCTTTCTCCCAGTGCTGAGGCTTGGGGGTTGGGTTTGTTTTTTTTTTTTGTTTTCCTTGCAAACCTCTTGGGTTTGGAGAGGGTTTTTTTGCATATGTTGAAGAAGGGAAGTGCTGTGTTTGATCTGCCTGTGGTGATGTGCCAGGAGCGCAGTGGGGTGGTTGGTGTTACAGTGGCCCTAGAAGCAAGGTTTGGGGATTTATAATTTTCCAACACATTTTTAGCCAAAAAATGTCACATCTATCCACTGTTTGTGCACAGCTTCAGCCCTTCTATTATGTTTTCCAAAGAAACCAGTTGTTGGAAATCCCAACTATCCCAACTGTCCCTCTGTCCCTTGCCCCAGTAAAGCAGGAATTTGGCCCCAAAACAGAGCGTTTCAAGGTGTCTGCCTCAGCAAATTGTTTCCTATCAGAGGGAAGGAATGGAAAGGAGATGAAATGCATTGCTGCAATACAATTTTGTTCCCAAATATTGAAGTAAGGGGCATGAAGGGAAGGGAAAATTTAAATCTTGGAGATGAACAAACACTTTCCCTGTAGATTGTAGGAAAGAAGCAGCAAACAGGACAACTTGTTACTGTTTTTTAAATGCTTTTGAGCTCCTTTCCATCCTGCTGCACCCCAGGGCAGCCTCCTTTAGGTTGTAAGGATATAGAGAGCGAAAAAAAAAATCCCTCTGGGAGATGATGCTAAATCCCACCCTGATCCAGCTGAGCCCCAGATCGATGGCTTTTGGGGTACCTGCTTTGCTATGAACTTGACAGAAACAGGAGCTTTTGCATTTGCTGTTTAAAACAATTTTTTATGAGGAAAAAATGTCAGGAAGATTAAAGTTTAGGTTTGAAGTAAGCCTTTTATTAAACCTCCTGAGGATTCAAATTGGTGTTTCCATTGCGAGGTTTGAGGAAAGTCCTCTGCAATAACAATGTTCAGTTGGATTCTGGGAGTAACAAGTGATATTTTAAGATTAAAGATATGTACAGCACATCTGTGTGCCCGTGCAGGGATAAGTGAGACTGGCACGACAAGCTCGTCAGTCCTCCAGGCGGGCATAGATGGTCTCAGTGCTGGGGAAATATAGGGCAGCACATACTGTGATGCCCTGGTGGAGGGTGAGGACCAGGTGTGTCTGTGGGCTCCTTGTGTCGGACTGAAGGGCCTTCTTCCTCCCAGGGCCACAGCCATAGGGCAGGAGGTGAGTGGGTGGGTTGAGAAGGCTGCCAAGTGGCACAACTGTGTCGTAGACACTAGAGAATCTACATAGGAGAGCCATGGTGTAATGTCCCAAACAGGAAAAAGGTTTCTCTGCCAGACTTGCCCAGCAGACCCCAGAGTACCTGCTACCAGCTGGGGCTTTCCAGCAAATGCTGACCAGGTCTTTACCTGGGGAGTGCTCTTAACTGCCTGTAGATACTCTGATGTCTAGTATGGGAAACATTCACAATGCAACCTTTTTGTTACTGGGGCCATTAATTATGTCCTTCAATCCTCTGCCAGGCTGCAGATCCTCACCAAGCCTGTTGGAACATAATTCTCTTCAGATTCCTGTTATTACTATCAAATTCGGCTCAAATTGCCTCATAAGGGATGGAATGATCAGGGAAGATGTGCCGACTGTCTCTGGTGCCAGGGGTGTCATTGCATAAACCTCTTTTCTTCATGAAACCAGGCTTATAGAAACAAAAATACCCTTTTCTGTTTGTTTCTCTAGAGCTCAGCACATTCGACCTGGCATCGCTGAGGGATGGCAGCAACACAACTGCCGTGACAGGTCTCCAGCGGGCAGCAGTACCCAGGGACCACTCCCTCTGGGGATGCTCACATGCAATCTTAGAGCCTTGGACCACTGCCTAACACCCCTCCCAGCAGAAGCCCATAGTGAGTGACCTGTCCTTGAGTTGCAGGAAAAGCTCCTGACCAAAGCGAGCTCTGAATGTTTCTGTTGAGCTGGAAGCGTATGGTGAGTGTCACAGTACGAGATGCCCTCTGCCTTGGGATTTCACACCAGGGTTAAATGGCTTTTAGCTAAAGGATAGTTGTTGTTTTGTTTTTTTTTTTCTTATCCCAATAACATCTGTGGGGTGCAGAACTTGATGCTTTCTGGGACTGGGGGCACCTCTATTTTGAGGACTTTCCCACCACTTAATGGAGCATCTCCATTCCTTCCCTGGGATGTGCCAGTGTTCCTGCTCATGTGCAGTTTGGTACTTGCCATCTATATAAATTGCTCTGTAATGTTAACCCCAGAGGAGTGGTGTTTGTTCTTAGTCACCCTCTCATCTCTGAGAGAGTGCAGGGGAGGGTAGGAGTGGCCAGCCAGGGCCAGAAAAGGGATCCTGAGCAGTCACATCCATCTTGACTCTGCAACAAACTAGAATAAAAGATTAAATGTTTTCTCTCCCTTTTTAGCGTGGTTTATGCCTTATTTATGACTCTTATTGAAGATAGGGAGTGAGCACGGGGACGTGGGCAGAATAATGCACCAACTAAATGTGGAAGAGAGGAATTACCGGGGAGAATAACTTTTTGTAGTGAAGCCAAGGCTGTGCTGGGGATACTGGTATGGCGACAGGGACCGGTCCTGGATGGGGGAGCATCCAAACTCTGGGAGAAGCATGGCTCAGGAGTTATAATATAAAAGATTTGAAGAGAAAACAGTGATCTGGTAATGGATGAGGACTAGGAGCTGGGTGCAGACTGAGAGCAGGGAGGCAATGCAAGATACTATGGGCTGCTGTGCCCCCAAGGACAGAGTGACCTTGGTCAGGCTGTACCTGGGGATGAGAGCATGAGCTGGAGCATCCTGCAAGGGTACGAGGACACCCCAATGGGAAGGTGAAGAATGGGGAGCAATGTGTGTTGATATGGCCAGGAGGACACCTCATATGGGCTGTGGAGGGCCTAACTATGGACCAGCAAGGAAGACTCCCTGAATGCATAGAAGCTTCACTTTTCTCAGCCCATCCTTGCTGTCTAATTGCAAGGCTGAAGTTGAGCAAATGGAGAAGGGAGATGGTTGGGATGCAGGTGCTGGGCTCCCCTCTGCTATCTGAGGAGCCATCCCTGAAACCAGCATGCATCTCACCTAAACTCTAGAAACCATTTTAGGGTAAAAACCAAGTCTTTCTTCCTTTCAGAGTGCTTCACAGCTTGCAGAAGTTTTGTGCTGTTTCCCCCAGATGTGGAAAGGCATGTACACAAAAACAAGCCCTCGCTTCCTCCAGTGTAAGTAACTGCCCTCTTTGGGGAGGGAGGAAAACAATGAAATTAAATCCTGGTCTTCCAATACCCATCTCAAAAATAGTGTCTAACATCAAGGTGTTAAGCAATTTGATATCATGACATGGGTGCGGCCGTACGTGAGGGAAGGCATGGCCCAGCAGTTTTGTATGTGTGAGTAATTGGATATTTCTCTGTGCCCTTGGTAACTGCGAATGTTGGGCTCACCATAAATCCATGGAAAGGGACCGCTTTTCACTTTAACTTGCCAAGAGGCTGGAAATCCAGAAATGCTGGAAAGTAGGCTACCAAGGTCCTGCTCATGCAGCTGCTCTGTACGGAAACCTTGCAGGCCGCACTGGAAGCCTCTGAGCAGATGTTGCTCATACTACTACTACCAGTGCTCACCTGCCTAACAGATGTCCCAGCTTAATGAGCAGCGACTGCATATTTTTTTCCCCTTGTTTGTGCTGTGGGTCATCCCAGGTCTGAGTGATTCCAAAAATATTCACAGACCATGTAGCTCAGCACAAGTCAGAGGGTTTTGATGTGGCATTGGGAAGCTCTGGTTGACAGTGAGGTGGGTTTTGGGAGTCTTTTAAAGCCTGTTTTAAACCTGAGATGAAGCAGCAGAAAACTTTCCTCCAGAAAACTCCATCTCAGGGTTTTGGATGCTGCAGCCACAAGGCTCAGCCTGCATGGTGGGTGATCCGTGCAGAAAGTGGTCTGAGAGCCCCCGGATGAGTTGCATGCAGGATGTTTTGGTGCCAACAGCTGGTCTTTTTCACATGGGGACTTTGGAAGCAAACGAGCATCCTACCTCTGACATATCCACTGAGCTGTATTATTAGATTTGGCGATTAAATAGAAAACAGTTTGCAGGTGACAATGCTGTAAAAATAAGTACGTACCAGAGCTGACATCGTGAAAATAAGGCAGGAGAACAGAGCTCAGGCAGTGTGCATAATCCGTAGGGAAATAAGCGTGTGAATAATGAATGTGCACTGGAAAAATAAAACATGTTACTGTGGTAAAGATAAGTTTATTAAAAAGTCTTGCTGCAGAGTCTGTGCAGGGATGCCTGGATAGATTACTGAGTTCTCTGCCTCCAGGTGCAACTCTCTGCTAGGCCATGTGCCCCCACCTGAGCATCCAGGCAGCATAGGCTTGATAGAAACACCCAGCTCACCTGGGACAGGCACCTAGGAGCTTCTTGGCCCCTTTTGCTGCACCCAATCTTCTAGCTGGGTTAAGGGAATCACCTACTGAGATGGGAGTTGGGTGCAGCTCAGAGTTCTGGCCCTCAGGCTCCATCCCCTGGCACTGTAGGGCTCAGTCCTTGAGTGTTGGTGGGATTTCTATTTAATCCCATTACAGGCTCTACCCCTACCCATACTCAGCCCCCTGACATGGGCCTGATGTTGCACCAGGTTTGCTTTTAAGTGGGAAAAACTTCCTGCTTGCCAAATCCAGAGCTGCTGTGGGAGGCAGTGGGACTGCCTGCTGTCTGGGCTCTCCTTGTACTCCAAAGCCACCTGACCTGAGTAGGTGGGCTGACATGGGTAGCAATGCTGTTTCTCTGCTGCATCAATCCCAAAGCAGCAGCTGAGCAGGCAGTGTCCCAGGAGCTTGCAGGTGGCGTGTGCAGGCAGGGCCGGATTCACATTTCAGGGTGGACAGGCGGCTGGCACAACCCTGGCCCCAGGCTCATGCAGCAAGCTGGGCTTGGGTTTGCAGCCCAGATAGGCTGCCATAATTAAACCCACCCAAACTAACTGACGTGATGCTTTTCCATCATGGCCTCTCCAGCTCCAAGAAAAGTCTGTGTTGTTCTGCACTGACCCGAAACAATTTGTCAGTAGTGAGTTCAGCTGTGGTGGGACATGATGTCTGCTCCCATTATGGCTTTCCTTTCTGATCAGAGCTTGGTTTCCTTGGGTTTTTTCCCCAAAGAAAAGGGGCTTTGTTCATGTTTCTTCTTCATCAGGAAGAAATTTTCCAAAGGAGCAGTCACTTTGAATCAAAATCTTTCACTTTTGAACAGGCTGGTGTAGTTTGGGGAGAATTTGCCTATTTTTTTTTATTTTTGTGCCAACCCTGGCACACGGCTTTGCAAAAGGCAGTGTCGTGCTGGACGAGGCATCTGGGCAGGGAAGTAAGTGATTTCAAGAGCTGCTGGTGTGTTTAGAGCAAAGCAGTTTTGCAGAGCCAAATCACTCCGGGAGAAGATCTGGGCTGGCAATTCCCATTCCTGCAGCCCCATCACACCTTAAAAAATGGAGTGCGGGGCTGGGCTTGCTTGGGGCTTGGTGCTGGGAGCCAGGAACGTGGCCTGGGCTATGGCTTAGTGTGCTCATGGGAAAGATCCCACAGTGAGTCCCAGGGTGAAGACTGGCCTCAGTGTTGGAATCTAGCCACATCCCCCAAGAAGAGATTCAAAGGCTCTCCCTCCTTAAATATGTTTCCTCCTTAAATCCTCTGTTTTGCATTTTCATTTTCAAACACCTCATAATCACACTAATTAGTACATTCTGGGATAATTCTTCCTGGCTTCCGTCAAATTTAAATCTGCATTTGTTAGCATATCACTATGCCTGTGTTTTTTGTAAAAGTCCAGCATAGCCTTGTACTTCATTTGGAACCCAGGAGCTGTTTCAGAAATGAGCTGCAGTGCTAGTGAGCAGTGAGCTGAGATCCCAGATCATTGGAGCCCTTTTGGGCGGCATCACAGCAGCAACTTGCTAGCATTGTGCCCACATTCAGCTGCAGCCAGCCAATTCAATGTCTGTTTTTTCCCCCCAGGAATTTGAGCAGAACATTTGAGCAGATTTGGCGAGCCCACCATGGTCCTGCTCCCTGAGGCTGCTTTGCATTATCTGCCTGGGGAGAACAAGTCATGGCATTGCCTCATCCTGGCATTAGGGCCAGGCTCCTCTTCCCCAGCCACTTCCTTCTCCCTTGGAAGGTGACACCATGAGATAAGTAAAGACTGACTAGTGCTGTTTGAAATCACTCCTTTTGCCCTTAACCTCTGCTCTGTTCTTGCCTGGCATTCCCTTCCCTTATGCTAGCAGGAGTGACGGGGTGAGCTGGAGATGGGACAGGATGTATTCCCCAAGCCCAGCTGTCAGAGCCAAGCACAAAGCAGCTCAAACACCCTTGTGCTCTGTTCTTGTGAAAGCCCGGGAGAAGGAGGGGGTGTTGGGTCATGGCAGAGTCTACCCTGCGGAAGGGATTTGGCATGCGAGTCCATCAAATCCATCAAACATGGGATGTGAGGCTGCATCCCGCTCCCTCCTGCCTGCCGTCTCTCACAGGGGGAAAGTGGAGGTTTAATCCCTTTGACAGCCAGACTTCCGTGGCTGGGGAGGTGAGAAGGTTTGGAAGTTCTACAACACAAATCTCTCAATATTTTGGCCTTTAGGTTTGGGGTCAGAAGTTGCCCTTGCCCTGTCCACTCCCTCCTACCCCCTGACAAGCACAGAGAGGTGCTAACTGAATGGGGGTAACTGAAAAGGCTTAAGGATCTTTTTTGGCGTGTTTACTCATGTCCCCCAGGGAAATTCCCACTGCAGAGCAAAGCCTGCCCTCCCTCTCCTCCGTGTGCTCTCTCTTTCCTGCTCCCGGCAACAGTGATAGCCGTGGCCGCCATGATCGATTCTTGGTGTCAGCGCCGGCCCCCACGTGCCAGGGCAGGTCAGGCATCTGTGCCCCCAGCGCTGGCTGGGGTGCCGAGTAAAAGTCAGCCAGATAAACATCACAGCCATTAATCATAATTAGAGGTGCCAGGGCAGGTCAGAGCAAATAAACCCAATCTCATCTCGGCTGTCAAGTCAAAGTCCCACAAGGCTGAGCCCCTCTGTGCCCCTCAGGCTGCTCTGTGCAGGCTGGGGGAATGGGATGTCGCCCCCTCAGAGGGAGCTGAGAGAAGGCAGGAAATTAATGGGGAGGGGGTGTCCAGAAGTCTCTTTCTCTTAAAGATAACACGTACATACGAGCTGTGCCCTTTCTGGGACAGTCATTGTCTCTCTCTCTCTCCCTTTCTGTACTAACTGCAGCATCTCCAGGACCATCATCACCTTTCAAAACTTGTTGCAGAAACCTCCAAAAGATGGCACAGGCTGCAGCACCACACCAAGATTAGCACTATCCCTAATTTTTTCCAGCAACAGTTGTTTGCTTGGAAATTCTGAGACTTTTGGCTCTGGCTAATGCGTTCCCACCATCACTACACTTGTTCACCTGAAAATGTTCCCAAAATATTTGTGGGACTTTTTGTCTAACTGTCCAGCTAGTTAGAAGGGCAAAAAAAGGATCAAACTCCACCGGCTGCTCTGTGCACGAGTGCTCTGTTTGCTGCTTTAGTTGTATCAGCTTGGAAAATTTATCCTTCAATCAGTTTAAGCCCCTAGGCTTGGTGTAATTTTATTGCTGCATTCTCTCTAAGGTACTTTTACAGCTACAATCTCTAAGTATTTACAGACAGCAGGAAAGTGAGAAGAGACTTTGATCAATTTGCACCCAACATGGGCAGCAGCTCAAGGGTTGGCAGATGGGGCTTTTCCCCTTGTGATTCAGACCTGCATTGGGAGGAAGGAGAGGCAGTGCAGAGGCAAGGAGCCTGTTTCAACACCAGCGAATCCTTCAGCCTTGGCAGGAATTGTGGCATTTCCTAGTCCTTAAGTCCTCCCATCCCAGGTTTTCCTTTGGAGTGGGAATTGAATTTGCTGTAGATGCAGCTTCTTGCAAAGATGCTCTCTGATATCTGCTACCCCTTCTGTCCTTCCAGTCCTCTCTTTAAAGTCCAGCATCAGATTCTGGAGGGATAAAACTACCCTGGAGATGAGCAAAACTACAAACTGGGTTGTGATGCTGCACGAGGAGACCTGTGTGCCCATGCCAAGATCTCTACATGCTGCCGCCCCATGAAAACCGCAGAGCTGGTGGCTTTCTAATGTCAATCTAACTGAGTTAGATTTTTGCCTCTGTGTCTGTTCATATAATTGGACAGGACTCTGAAGCTTAAATTGTCAGCAGTGCTACATTACGTTTTTAAATAAATCAGTCAATAAATCAAGTGCAGGATAAGCAACAGAGTTAGGCATTTGCTTAATCTGTGGGACAAGAGGACCTGTTTGAAGTTAAGTATATGCTTAACTACTCTTTGGGGTGAACCAAGTTTGCTAAATCCAGCCCTGCAGGGAGCTTTTTAAACATAGCTAATTTCACATTGTATGTAATAGGCAAGTTCTCGACTCCTAAATAACCAGCAATTAATTATTAGGAGCATTCTTTAGCAGTTGCATAATAGATACCAATGGCACTCTGTGGTGATGCATTTTCAAGCTGTATTTGAAAGGTCAGGGGCTTTTTCCTAACTATATAAAGTGTTCTGTTAAAGCAGAATGGGAGCTGTGTTTCAAGTACTTTGTTTAGAGTAGAACTTAGCCATCTCCCACTGAGGTGTGTTGGAATAGGGCCAACATGGGAAAGAAACCCACAGGGGACCAGAGCAGGGACGGTAGAAGTGATGGGACCCTTTGCCATGAGCATTGCTGGTCTTCAGCTCTCCCCATCTCCCCTTTACCTGCTATGCTCCAAACAAGGTGTTTTCTGCAGTGTTTCTGCTTACCTGCTTCTCCCCAAGTGCAGTTCATGTGGGGCAGAGGGTGGATCTCTGCTGTCCCTGGTCTGGGCATGCTCTGACAGAGGCTTTGGGATCCCTCTCCTCTTCTCCTCTTCTCATGCACTCCTGAGATGCTCGTGTTGATAACTCCAGCAGTGTCCTGTGTTTGAGGCTGTTGCTGCCTGGGGGTTCGTGGGCAGCAGGAGTGTAGCAGAACCAATGTCCCACCTGGGGGCAGCAATGACATCCTCAACTTTGGCTTCTGGGGACATTCATCCCCACTAATTTTTAAATTTAAGTGCATGAAACATCTCATCCCAGAGCCAAGGGTCTTGAACTCGATCCAGCTTTTCTTTCCTTAGGTGAAACTCATCCCAAATCTACCCTGTGCCTGTGCAAGACTCTGACTCTAAATGCTTTTTATAACCTACTTTCCCCCCACCCTTGCAGCTAATTGATGTTAATTTACGCACACAGCCTCAGAATGGCCACAACCTTCTCCAGCACTTGCTCTTGGATTTTGAAATTTCACATTCAACTGTTCCCCTTCCAGTTGTTTTAAATGGCCCTGTGTCAACTGAAATGCTCCATATTTGGGTGGCAGAGATAGGAAATGACCACAGAGAGCAACAGAAAATTTGTCCTGTGATTTTGCATGTTTCTTTTCACCCCATCCCTGAAAAGCATGAGGGTTCCCACCAAACTGGTGGTTGTTAATGTAGCAAATGAATTTCGTTAATCAAGGGAAGAGAAAAATTTGAAGGGAAGAGCGTTCATTCATCCACTTACTGACGTCTAGTGCTGCTTTTGTTTGCCTGCATCTTCAAGCAGAAATTTCAGGACTGAGCTGAGTTGGAAATTCCAGTAGAAGAAAGACAAAATTCCCCCATCACCACCTTCCTTCACATCCTCCAAACTGGGGAGGTTGCTAAGTGACAGCATTTCTGCTCTCACTAACTCCCTGTGAGAACCTGAGCACTTAAAAGCAAGAAAATGGCTATTTAAGGACATGATAACTCAGGTTCTTTGGTAGCAAGCAACAAGGTGTTTGCTGAGAGGACTGGGGATATTTTCGCTCAGAAATTAAATTTGGAGGGGATGAGTAATGGCTTCGGTGGGAACTTGTCTATGCCTTGTCTGCAAACACATGCTAGGACTGTGCACAGGGACTTGCACACACAAGTGGAGAAATTTTAGCCCAGTTTGTGGCCACAGAGCCCAGTGGGCAAGGCCCAGGTCATCCATGCACCTATGCCTCTGTTTCCCCTGTCCTCTACAAGGAAGCTCAGGACCTTGCTGTAGGGACAGTTGCATGTTGTGTTTGAGAGCCCAGTGCCGTGGGTCCTTTCCCAGGTGTGATACTGAAGAGCTGATCCCAATTTTATTTGCAACACCCAAGACAAAGGAGCAAGGGGAGCCTTCTGAGACCTTTAAAAGCTCACACCTCACTTGGCCTTACTCAGGCAAATTCCCAAGCAGGTCAGCAGTATCCTGTATCCCACTCTGGCGGCTTCGGTGCCCATCATCAGTGGCAGACTCTGAGTGCAATCAGCCCAGCCTTCTGCTCACCAGATCCATTTTTTTTTTTAATTCTGCTGTTGTTGGGATTGCTGTCCTGTGATCCCATTTCATACCATTGATTTACCACAGAGTCCTCAATAAGAAATCTGGAGCAATTGAAGCTGTTATCTTGCTGTAGATCACGTGGTACTAGGGGTGGGAGGAAAGGGAGAAGGAGAGAAAAAGTAAGGAAAAGGGTGCGAGCTGCCCCAGAGCCAGCCTGGATTTGTCCTGCGTGGCATTACGTGTCTCTGAGCCCCATGGAGGTTGAGCGGTGGTTTGTGTGTTATGGTCCAGGATGGGAAATAGAGTCCTTGCTCCCTTTATTAGGATTATCCCAGATTTACCAAAGAGCTCAAGCTAGGACCTAGGGAGTTTTCAGGATGGACAGGCACAGCATCTGCAGAGCTTGCGGGACAGCGGAGACCCAGCGTGGGTCCTAAGGGTTGGAAATGGGGAAGGAGCTGGATTTTTTCCACCAATGATCAGCAACAACCGTAATCAAAAACGTGAGCACTTATGGAAAGTGCAGCACAGCCCCTGTGTACCAGCAATGTAATTTTGTTTTCAACTTAGGTTCAAGGGTTCCTCCTCTCTCTGCTAGGGAGGAAGGTTTGTAGCCTGGGATGCCACCTGCTCTCCTGGCTGGATTTGCCTCCTGCATCTTATGCCATGTGCTTTGGAAGAACATCTTTTTTTAAAACACTGTTTTTTTTCTAGGGGAAAGGAAAAAGAAACTGCAGCCTGATTACAGGAGGAATTTGCCATCTCTGCATCAGTGAGCTGTGAAACAAAATGTTCTCTGACTACCTTAGGCAAATAGTGTTTCGCAGGCCCGTTGAGAAGATATAGCATCCCAGCACCATGGGATGGGGGCTGTAGTTTTTAGCAAGAGGTTTCCAGTAACTTCATAACCTCCCAGGAGGTAGCTCAGGTCTTCAGAGTTAGAGATGCATCAGACACAACGTATGAGGAGGGCAGGTTTTAAGATACCTGTATCTTTTCAGTCACAGCCATTAGCTAGGAATCAAATCATAAGAGCCCAGGGAAGCTGAGAGACTTTGCTTCTGCGCTAGTGAATGGAGAGCTCTCTCCATGATCATAACCCACAATGCAAAGCCTAAATACAAAATCAGGTCACAGAGAGAGGACCTGGCAGATGTGTGCGCTGCAGTGATTTGAAACATATTGTGAGCATTTGAGTGAGAAACTAAACCAGTTATAAAACAGCTACTTGAAAGTCACAATAAAGATGGCTTTAAAAACACACTAATGAAATCACTCAGCTGCTTTCAGTAGGGCTTGGGAGCTGCTGTATGGGGGTAGAGATGTGCTTGTGTCCTGGTTGCATTCACAGTGTTCAGATCTTTCATCTAGGCAAGGTGATGTCACCAGTTGTGGTGGGAACCAGAAATTAAGTTTCTTGGTGAAATGGGACTAAAGTTGTTGGTGTTTCTCCCAGAAAGCCCTGGTTTGTTTCTCTCACATCTCTCTTTTCAAGCTTATAAGTTCTGCTTTGCCTGGCTGAAGTGGAGCTAAACCTGTGATGCTTCTTATGTAGGCTCAGACTCACCCAAATGCTGCCTGGTCTGTGTGGTTACTCTCACACAGTGCTCCGTGCAATCCCAGTCAGCCAAGAGGGCTGGGGCAAGTGAAAAACAGGCAAAGTACTCAAAGGAAATATCTCAGAAAAAGAAAAAAAAAAAGCGCTTATAAGTTTTGTAAGTTGTAAAGATCTCCCAAGGCCCAGGTTTTTTTTGGGGGTGCGGGGAAAAGAGAGAGAACTCAACAGCAATGTTGTTACATGAGCTGGGCAGGACCCTCTGCCTCTCTGTAATTCCAAGCCAGGTTGAAAAACTGAATTCTTGAAATCTCCCCAGATAAAAATCATTTCCATGCTGAACGGCTTCATTCGGGCTTTGAAGATGCTCCTCCGTCCTCCCTCTGCCAAACACCCAGGGGCCCTGTTCCTGCAAAGCACCCCTTCCAGGTCCCCTCTAAGTTTTGTCGAAGGCATTTTGGCATCTCCAGCTATTGGTAGGGCTGAGCCAAGATCCCCCTGGGGAACTCTACACACTCAGTATCTCCTTCTCAGCTGTGCCGATAACTGATTTATGAGGGGTTTTTCTTCCCAGTTCTGGAGCAGTTCAGAAAAGAAAAATCACTTTCCAGAGACATCATCTGTGCTCCTGCTCAAAATCAAAAGGGCTTGGGGTTGATTTCCAGCTTTTTAAGGCAAAAAAATAAATAAATGAAATCAAAGGATATGTCTGGGGAAGAAACGTCAGATCAAAAGATCGAAGCAGCTTATTCAACCCAAGAAAACATGTCAAAAGGAAATAGTTTTATTTTTGAATGTGGTTTTTTTCTGTTCTTTTTCTCCTGGAGTGTCTTGGTGTTTCAGCCACGAGTGATCAGGAGAAGCAGAGACAAAATCCCGGGATGCAACATGCTCACCAGTCCTGAAGCAGCCAAGGCAATGCTTTCCCCAGCAGCATCTCTGCCACCAATTGGTTCTGCCTATCTCTCTAAGACTACAAGGTGCATCCTGTGAAGCTGTGAAATCACTCAGCAGGCTGGGAGCACTCATGAAAAACCTCAGGGGTTCTTAGCCTCAAGCCCATTCACTCAGCCCAGGACAGCTGAGGTGGCATCACGATGGTGCCCAGTGGCTCCTGGCCACTCTCCCCTCCAGGGAGCGTTTACTTGGGCAGCTATCAGCTCCTTCCAACTCCAGACCAGTTTTGTGCATCACTATTTAGAAGCAATCACCTTTTGGGGTTGGAATGTCGCTGAGGTGAGCAGTATCCAGCAATCAATTAGGAGTGGCAAGGAGCCTCTTCCAAGCAGATGGAACCAAGAACCTTGCTCGGGCAGGCATCTATCCCACCATAAACTCTGCCTGCACTTGGATTTTGTTGTTTGGGGTTTTTTTTAAATTGTTGTGTTTTTTTTTTCCCCTTGCTTATTTATCTGACAGCATTTGCTGAGCCTAATCCCAAGAAGCAGCAAGTCCCTGTAGGCATCTGGGTAAAGGGAGAATCCATGGTGGGACTCAGACCTGCTCATAGACCTTGCAGAGGTGATGATGAGTGCAGGTGAGCTGGGGCCAGCTCTTGTTGGGTGCTTCTCTGTGTCTCTCAGCTCACGTCCCCTTGGTTGAGCTCCAACTCCATAAGCAAGTGGTTGGATTACACTGGTTTGGAAAGAGTGAGTTGTTTGGGTTTTTTTGGGTTTTGTTTTTTTTTTCTTTTCCCCCCCTCCACTACAGATACAACTCAGAGAAGCCTCCTCGTTCACTGGGCCATTTGATAGCAGCCAGCAGTAAGATGTAAGCAGCAATTAGTCCTCATTTTGTTTAACTGTGTGTGCGGGAAAGACAGTGTGTCTACATAACACCCCCCCCCCCCCCAACCTAAACCAGGATGATGTTTATTAATCTGCTCAGTGGGATTCTGCCAGGCAAAATGTATTTCCCTGTTGAAAGAGAAAGATCTGGGCTCCCAAGAACAAGCAATATTATTTACATGGCATTGATCGGTGCAGAGCTTTTGCTGGCTCAGCAATCTAAACCCCTGGATTTCATCAGCGGAGTGCTTAACCCTTGGTTAATTGGATTTGCCATTGTTAGTGTGATCTGTGCTGTCTCCAATTACTCTTTGCACAGCCCTGGCTGGGCACCCACCACTTTCAACAAGGACAGGGATCCAAAAGACCTGAACTCCTGCAAGATTAGGGCAGGCAAAAGCATTCTGGCATGCTGGGACATCAGCACCCTAGTAAACGATGCTGACAAAGCTGGAGCTAGGTGGAAGTTCAGGACAAGGGAGGATTTTTATTTGCTCTTAGGTGGGTGTAGTTTTAACTGTCCTAAATGGCATCTTGCAAAGAAAATAATTAGACCCTGTAAATCCAGGGAGGGTGGCAGAAAGGATGTGAAAATTGGCTGTGATTAATTACTTAGCACTGAATTATTATTTCATTAATTATGCTGCATCTAAGACTGTAGCTGAGAGCCTACATAGTCACAGGCTTCCCAGTGGGGTAGGGATGTGCCAGGGTAAACTGAGGCACAGATTTATTAAGCTATTTTGCAGGACCACTCAGGGGAGCTTTGAGGGACCATGGCTCTGCATCCTGTCCCTATCAAGTGGGATCATGACAGAGATGCTTTTTCCATTCCTATAGTCTGGTGTTCCCAGTTGCATTCCAATTTAAGTCATTTTTCCCTTGAGGCTGAGCTGGCTTCTCCCACCAGAGGTCCCCATCCTGTGGAGCAGTTCCTTCTTTGGATTTCCAATGAGGAAACACAGTGACAATAAAAAAAAAAACAAAAGCACAAACCATCAAACAGCAACTTTTCAAGGAATGAGGATCCATGATTTATCTTGTATGCCAAAAGGTTTTATTTTCCATGGACTGACAGCAAAGAAAACAGTGTTTTTAACCCCAAAGGGTCGGAGATCCCAGGTGCTCGGCTGTCCCTTTAAAGCCAAATATTTGGGAAGTGCTTTCTCCCACGGCAGGTAGGCACCCCCAGGATGAATGGGCTCAGTCACAGGCAGGCCCTCGCAGCTTGGTTTTCTGTCATGGCAAAGAGAAACCCTTTAATCAGACATAATGCAGAGCCTCAACAGATGGGTAATTGGGTGCTATTTGCTGAGCCGTGTCGTGGGAGGTTAGACAACATTGCTCCTTCATGACCTTTAAATCCATGAACTAACAAAATTGGGGTCTTGCTTCGGCCGTGCTGCTGGAACTGCTAGCATCACTCTGCCATGCGGGCAGGGGCTGGTCAGGAATAGCTGCTTTTAGCAAAGCACCAGCTGGGCACTCAGTGCACCCCTCTGTGAGGAGCAAGCCCCGTCTGCCACAGTGGGCAATTGCTTCTGATCTACTCCAGCACAGTCAGCCCACTTTGCTAAGTTGGATGGGGGATGTGACATTGCTGGGCATGATGGCAGTGCCAGCAATGACCCTGACATCAGCTGGAGCTGGACCACCATGAGGACAAGCTCTGGGTCACCCCACCAGTCCTGCCCCATGTCAGGCACAGTCCTACCAGTGGGACTGGAGCAAACTGCAGGAAATTTTTCCCCTCAGTGCTGAGTCGGTGAAATGAAAATGAGCCTTTTACCTTATGGGAGCAGTGAAGCTTATTTAGAATGCAGTGGTAGTTAAAAGGGATCTGCCTTTCCTAATGCCACCTTGACAATATCGTTACTGCAGCACATGAATGAAAGCCCAGAGCAGGTTTAGGGGAGCAGCCAGGATGTGGCTTTATGCCAAATGCAGGCACTGGTGTCATAGGACCCTGCTGTGTTGGAGCAACCTTTGGGTAATGGAAGAATGGAGCTTGTGGATGTCCACTCAACTCATGAGCTCAATCATCATCACGCAAGGGTGCTTTGATTTTATTTGCAGGGAATTTCTGGACAGGCAGCAATTGCATGATACCAGCCTAATCAGAGCGCTCACTGACAGCCTCCCAGAGGCAGCCAATACCTTGGGGCCACAGAAAACTGGGGGATCTGAGGCACTCCTTTCCTGCTTTCTTGCGACCCAGGCACTGTGCTGTTTTTGAAGTTCTTAACTGGCCAAGTTACTGATTTCCTGAAGCTGTTATCCAAGGTGTGCAGACAAGGGTCTGAGAAGCTACAGAAAATTCCTGGAAAGGACAAAGAAACCCCAGAAAGGTCTCAGAGTTCCTGGCAAATCAAGGGGAGTCCCAGAGAGCAGCAAAAATCCCCAGCAAGCCCTGAAAACCTCTTAGACAGGCTCCAGTTGCAGTCTCCCTGGGAAGTGCCAGGGAATTCTTAAAAAACACAAGGAAATTCATAGCAAGATCCTCGACATGGGAACTGTTGTCCCCCTCGATGTTTCTGGTTTTCATGGACCAAAAACCTTGCAGAGACTCCCTGGTGCTCCCAAGTGTTCTGGAGCTCTAGAGCCAGCTCCTCATCCCAGTGCTGCTGCCTTGGGTGGGCGCATTCAGCTCCTCTCCCTGTACAGGCCCTTGCCCAGCAAAATATTTTGGCAGCACAGTCACCCACAGCTGGCCGAAGTGGAACAGCTTCCCAGTGCAAAGCAGGAGCCCCAGACGTTTGGGACCTGATGGGCTTTTCCGGTTTCCATTCCCTGGTGCCACTCAGGAAGCCCATCCTCAGCTCTGGCTGACCTGGGGAAGAGAGCATCTCTTGTCTTTTCCCAGGGAGATATCTTTGCTGAGCTAGGCAAAAACGCAGCCAAGAGCTCCCAGAAATAATAGTGCAATTACCAAAGTAATTATCTTGGCTGCTGGGCAAATCCTGCCCAGTTAAAGATACCGGGGGGGGAGGGGGGGGAAACGGACGAACGACAGGACGGAGTGGGGGGGGGACGGGGGGGACGGGGGACGGACACAGACAGCTTGCAGGTCCTGTCTTAATTAAACTTCCCCTGCCAGTTGGAGATGGCTGCGGAGAAGCTCTTGTTATCACTTGTATTCCCGGAAAATAAATCTCTGTTGGGAGAGATTGGGAAGCTTGTTGGGACTATCCCTCCACCTCTTGTGATGTGGGGCAGGTCCACACACAGGACCACAGAGGATGGAGGTGGCATCGTAGGGTGAGAGTGAGGATGGAAAAGCAGTCGGTTTTGTCGTCTCTGTCCCTAGCTCAGTATTCCCATCACAGGCACAGAGCTGCATGTGGAGGGGACATGGCTGGCGACAACTCGAGGGGAGTTGAGTGTGGGGATTGAGTGTGCTGGGGTGAGACTGGGGAAAAGGAGTCCTGACAGCTGTTGCCAAATGAGAGAAAAACCCAAGGCATAAGAAGATTATGGGGGAGATAATGGGGAGGATGGGTGGAGGAGAAAGAGGGTTGGGGGAGGCTGGGGCACGGCTGGGGCTGACCTCTTCAGAGGAAAATTCCTATTTTTCACCCTCGCTCCCTGCTCTCTTTATCTGTTGCACAAAGGGGTTGAATGCTTTATACTATCCGATTTATTTTTCTTTTAAAGAGCATATCTTTTTTTAAGGGAACATTAGATCTTGGGAAGGTGGCAAGATTGGGAAAGGGCAAATATCTGTCAGGGTGCAGAGGTGCTTTTCCCCAGCTCCATCTCCTTCTCACAGGTGGTTTGTGTAGCCCTCACGATGTTGCATTAAAATGCAAATTTGTATCTGCCTGCTGGGAGCAGATAGTAAACCGCTAAACAGGAAAGAGGCAGCGGAGAATAAACACCGGGCAGCATGAGAGGGGAGCTGGAATAGACGCTTGCTTTTAATTATTTTCTCCGCTTTCTTTTTTCTTCAGTGAGACTTAGCGGTTTGGTGCGTGTTTATTTAATGGGATCTGAAGCAATAAAGGACGAAAGTGCCCGTTTCTGACGTGCTGGGGCACTGGTGGCTGGTGCCCCATCCCAGCAGATGCTACCAACCCCCAGTACAAGGGTGGTCCACAACCTAAATTCCAACAGCTTCTGGCTTGTCCCCAGTGTTTTGCCTGCTGCCTCCTGCTGCATTTGTTGACAGGCTTCAAGGTCATCAGGAGCCCAAATAAATTGATGAGCTGCTTCTCTCCTGCTCCTAATGCCTAGGGGGCAAGTTTGAGGGTGGGGATGGTGGGTGATGCTCAGGGGCGAGTCCTGTGTGGGGCTGAGGGGAGGTGTGTGTAGGTGTCTGTACGTGCATACACGCACACATGCACTCTTGCACCTGAGCAAAGCCCTTTCTATCAATCCATACAGAGACTACTGTATGTATGTGACATACTTTTTATATATATATATATATAAATGCACACACATATTATATATGCATATATATTTATAAATATATATGAATTATAAATATATACATACTAATGTATCAATAAGATAGCTATACAGCTATATAGAAGGGTTTGCTCTCTTCATTCAGAAACAAAGCTAACCCAAGCAGGGCTTTTGCCCTCCTCATTACCCTTCACCCAGCACCACACCATCCCCACCATCACCAGGAAGGCTGCATTGCTTGCAGAGTTGAAGTGCCTGCATGGAGGTGCCCAGGGTGGCAAGAGGTGTTATAGGGCTTGAGCTAGGGATGCGTGGGACTGAGAGCATCATCAGCCCCTGCAAATAGCTCAGGCTCCCTGGGTCTATAGGTGCTACCTTCCCAAGTGCTTTTGGGCGATCCGAGTAAGATCCAGCAGCTGAAATGGGAAGTGATGTGCTGGAAAACTGCCACAGATGCTTGGTGTCAAACCTTGAGCCAGGCTACAGCCATCAAGCATTGGGAGGAGCCGGTGGGCAAGCTCCCAGTGCTGCTCAGAGGTGGCTGGCAGAAAGCAGCCCAAAGAAGGGGACACACACACACACACATATTACCTGATGGAGGCTCAGCTGTTGGGGACACCCCATACCAAGCCTGGCCAAGCTACCTCGGCCCTGACCCCTGTGGGTCTGTGCTCCCCCCTGCCCATATTCTGCCTCTGCAGCCCCCAGGCTGTGCTCATGGACCAGGAGTCAGGCGCTGCCATGTCTTCTTATAACATTTTATTATACACTTTTCTTACCTTTCCCCACAACTTTCCTTTTTTTTTTTAACCAAAATTCATATATGTAAATTTAATGAGGAGCTTTGGCAGTTCCAAGCAGAAGAACAGCCTGTATTAATTTTACTGCTCGGAGCTGCTATCAGCTCAGTGGCTCATTCACCCAGACCTGAGTCCTTTAGATAACAAGGTACAGTAAAACCTAACTGCATCAGCTGCCTGGCCTTTGAGCACATCTCAATTCCATATATATATAAAATCAGCATAGAGCTATCAGATAAGTTTTAAGGCCACTCAAGGGAGAAATTTTTCATAGCCCAAAATTGATAAACTCTTTAAAGAGGCTTTCAAAACATGGCACACCATCATGGGCTGCTGCTTGCTTGCCAGGGAAATGGAGGCACGGGGCCAGTGAGAATGCAGCTGCAGCGTTACCTGGTCCCTGACTACAGGTCTTTGATAAGGCGCCCAAGAGGAGAGGATTTCGGAAAAAGGAGTCCCAAATCCATAGCTTTGGCCCTGAAGTGCTCAGCGAGTAGGTGGGGATGAAAGCCAAGCCATGATCCCACAACCCTGGCAGTGCGCTGCCCCCCCCCCCCCCCCAGCAGACCCCACATCCAGCAGGGCTGACCCCCAACCACCAGGAGCAGCACCCCAAGCACCTCAGCAGAGATACAGCCCATCACAGTGCTGCAATGCCTTTTGGTTTTGGCTTTTTGTTTTGTTGTTTTGTTTTTTTTTTTTTTCTTTTCTGGTCTTTTATTTAAGAAAAAAAAAAAGAGACACAGTGGTGGGTATCTTCCAATACAGAAACAATCGCTGCCAGCCTCTGTCTCCCCCCTCCACCAGGTGATGCCAGGGGGGCCCTGCCCCCACACATTCAGTGCCCACAGCTACCAATGCACAGTCCAGGAGTCCCAGTCCACCAGCCCTGATACCCACGTGGTCCCTACAGGGTCAATCTGGGTGAGGATGCTCTGCAGGCTGGGCAATGGGGCGGCCCTGGGCTCGGGAACCTCTCAGGTGAGCTGGAGGGGCTGCGAGCTGCCACCAGCATGGGCTGGCAGGGGAGGCATTGAGTTCTGGCAGTCAGAAGGCACCACGGAGGCTGAGCCTGGCTCCGGGCATTCCTACTGGCACTGGGAGACCCAGGCCAGGTTTGGTTGTGGGTGTCCCCACACCACCTCTCAGTCCTGGAGTCACATCCCAGAATGGGGGAGGACAGAAACCAGGGACTGGCCCTGGAGGTCCCAGCAGGACTATTCGGTGGGGGACTCAGTCCCGGCCCCACAACTTGGAACAGAGGGAGAGGTAATGGCAAGCAAGTTCACAGGCAGCAAAAGCTGAGCTGGCTGCCCCCAAACTGCCCAGGGGCCACAGCCCCTCCCAGGCAGTAGGGGAGAGGAGGGAGGCAGGGGCAGCCACAGGCAGGGCCCAAGGGATGCTCCTGTGGCAAACATTACTGTCACCACGCCACAGAGCCCACGCCAAAGGCAGTGAGGCAAGCTGGGCATTTGGGACTGGGGCACAGCGGACAATGGGGACAGCGGCGCCCTGGAGCATGGTCATGGGGCTTCAACCTCCCAGCAGCCACCCTCCACTCCTGCCTCACCCAGCATCACTTGCAGCATGGGGCAGCAGGCTCTTGGTCAGTGAGCCTCCCAACACCCCAACAGCTGTTGGGCAGCAAATCCCTGGCCCAGCACTCATCTCCATAATTATGCAGCTGAGTGTAACAAAGGCAGTGGGGTTCCTTCGCAAAGCCACCACCCACGACTTCCCCACTCGGCTCGAGGTGAGCAGGACACCTCCCCTCTTCAACCCCTTGCACAGCAGGACCTGCAGCATTGACCTGCCCCGTTCACTGCTGGACACGCACACCAAGGTATTCACCCCATCTGTCTCCCTGCCTCCCAGCTCATCTTCCTTGCTGCCCCCTTGCTGCAGGCTGTCGAGTTGGGTGGCCACACACCTGCTGATGGCTCCTCTGGGAAAACCAGGCAGTAAAGGGCAAGAAAAGAAAAAGGCTCCCAGGCGTGTCTTCCAACAGAGTGAAGAGGACGTGAGATGTGCAGAAGGGGGAATGCACAAGAGCCAAATTTGTGTCTCCAACCTCAGAGAAGCAGCCGGCGTGCAGTGACATGTTGTGGCGTGGCTCAGCGTGGCAGCCCCCTCCTGCCCCAACCCCTCTGCCCCTGGGTTAAGCAACCTCTTTGATTCTGTGGATGTAGTTGTGAAGTTCTTCGGGGTCTTGCAGCCCCATGTCCTGGCAGACCCACTCCAAGTCCTCCTCATCAGCAATGGGGATGGAGTTGTAGGCCAGCTCATCTGAGGGCAGCGTGGCAAAGGTGGTGAACTTTACCCGCTTCCGTTTGGAGGTGGGTGAGTTAAGTGGGTCCTCACTCTGGTCCCGTGTGGAGCCCCCCGAGGAACCATCCCCGCGGCCATGGACCTGGCTTTGCACACTCGTCTGTGAGCTCCCACTGCTGTGGTGGTCCCCATGGTAGCAGGTCTGGACATTTTCCAGGGGGTTCCCAGGGCTCTCGGGCTGGGGAGAGAGGTCACTGTGAGCCCGCAAGGGTTGTCCATTGCCCAAGAAGACCCAGTGGTGGGAATGGTCCATGTTGGTCTGGCCTTCAGGTGGGATGCGTTTGTGCCGGTATTTCAGCACAAAGACAATGCAGTTGATGAGGAAGACCAAGATGGCCAGACAGAAGACACCCAGGAGTGCATACATGCCTATCTCCAGGTCTGTCAGTCCCCTGGTCACCTGGACAAAGCCAGTGGGGATGGTGGGGAAGTCTTCAGTGGGGTGAGATGCACTGGACATCCTACTGTCCTCACTCGGCTCTGCTCTCCTCTCCACCTCTGCCCGCAGGGTGGTGCTCGCCCCTGTCTCTGCCAGCCCCGGCTTGCTGGGCACGTGATCGTAGTCATAGGTTGGGTCCTCTTCGGACCCAAAGTGGACCCGCACGCTGGCCAAGGCTGTGAAGAGCACACTCTTGCGCTTAGTCTTCTGGCAGCTCTCACAGATGACCAGCTCAGCCCGCAGTAGTTCCCCTGTGCCCTCACTCTCTGCCACCACCAAGGGGAATGCCCGGTCCTGGGTTACCGAGACCACCTTCTCGTCCAGGCTGCTCACCACCAGATTGTAGTCCTTGGGGTCATAGAGGGACAGGGGGACTGTGGTGCCATCACTGTAGGAAATCCACAGGCTCAGGAGTGCTTCCTGTGGGACAAACATGGGCACAGGTTGCCCAGCACTATGTCAGTCCACCCATCCATCCCTCCACCTTTGCATCTCTCCATCAGATTTGTACTTTATCCCTCTATCATCCATCTTGTTTCTTCCAGCTATCACCGTTTTTCCCTTTTGCTAGTTCCCTCAATTTTCCATATGCCTGCCCCGGCTCATCCCAAGTCCCAGCCCCAGAGATGTCAGACGTGGCTGCTAGAGCTGAGTGGGGAACTTTACAGAATTTCTTCCAGACCCCTTTGTCCCCATGGTTATGTCCTGTCCCCAGGCTGGGTGGAGTCAGTTTATAGGCTTGCATGGAAGTGTCTGCATGTTTTGGGGGATCACCAGAGTGTCTGGAGGACAGCAGGTGCTGCGGGGGCCTGGAATGACCATTGGCAGGATTTAGGAAAGTGGGTTTGCAGACAGAGCCCTCACCCCACCACAAGTCCCCTGCCAGGACCCCCAAGCCTGAGCGCACCCCCCTGGCCTCACCTGCTTGAAGAAGCTGAGAGTCTGCTGCACGGATGTCCGAGCAATAATGGTGTGGCTGTTGCCAGGGCTGGGGTGGAGAGACAGCGAGAGGCTGGAGACCACCTGGGCCTTCAGGTCCGTGATGCTGACCTTCTCCTCTGCCACTGTGACCAGTGTCTCACCCAGCACCGCCTCCATGAGTGGGGACACAACCTGCAGGGGACAAGGGTGCCTGTCACCGCCTGCCACCCCCAGCCAACCTGACAGAGAGGGGCAAAGGTGGCCAGGGGGCTACCTTGAAGAGCGTGGTTCCTGGCTCCCTCCCGGCCAGTGTGAAGCTGTCCACTATGTGGGCCACCCGTGGGTCATCCACACGCATGAAGTCGCTGACCAGGTCTGTGACCTCCACCAGCCAGTCGGGCCCCAGCATGGTGACCACCTGCCCTGTGCCCTCTGCCGCTGTGGTGTGGAACTGGGTGAAGACCTGCAGCGTGGCATGCTGGTACTGCAGGGCACAGCCCCGGCTCTGCTTCCGCTCTTCCTCGTCCTCCTCGTGCTCGCTGTCCCGAACTGACCTGAAGGATGGGGTATTAGGTGAGTAGTGCTACCAAGCTCCTCCCTGCTGCAGCTTTTCAGCTTCCCCAGGAAAGAGAGGGGAAGTCAGGCAGGGAAAAATGCAACGCCTCCTCAAGCATGGGAAAAAAAATATATGGCTCCTGGCCACAAAGATGCCTGCTGTCCATGAGGCCTCCAAGGGATTTAGCAGCACTTGGCAAAGGAGGTCAAGGGCATCTCTACTCTCTAACCAGCCAAGAGGACAAGCTATCTCAGGTTGAGATGGGCACCTGGAGGTCTCTGGACCTCAAAGCAGGGCAAACTTTAGAGTTTTTACCGTTGCCAAGGACAGATGTTCCCCACCAGTATTTGACCACCCTCATTGTGGAATTTTCTTCCTACTATATCAACGTAAAATCTGTGTCCATGATCTCTCACCTTTTCACTGGCAAACCCTGAGATTACTCTGGCTTCACCACCTTCAAAATACCTGAAGATGTATGTGTAACACCTAAAGTAGCTGAACAAGGCAATTAGACACTCATGACCACCTTCACCATGCCTTCTCCAGGCTGGACAGACCCCAGGTGCAGTGGCCCCGAAGCACCCACCTCCTATTTGGCAGAATGGGCACCCTCCAGCCCTTCACTTGGCTCAGCCGGGCGTCTGACAGCTCAATGTGCAGTGGCAGTTTGGGCACCCACACCGTCATCTCCAGCGGGGCAGAGAGGTGCTCATAGGTGAAGGTGACCCGGGCACTCATAGAGCCCTGCGACTCCTTCCCACTGACGAACACATAGTCACAGCTGCTGGAGACCTGGGGAGAAGGGAGGAGGGGGGGTTGCAACACCCTCACAGACACACTGGAGCTCCTGGCAGGAAGCTGCCTGGAGGCTGAGATGTGCTGGAGAAGCAACATTTCACAAGGCATGTACGAGGTTAAAGCTGGGTCCAGGTGGGGATGAGGCATCTTGGCCTGTATCAAAAACAGTGTAGCCAGCAGGACAAGGGGGTGATTTTGCCCCTGTACTTGGCACTGGTGAGGCCATACCTCGAGTACTGTGTGCAGTTCTGGGTCCCTCAGTATAAGAAGGACACTGAGGTGTTGGAGCGCGTCCAGAGAAAGGTGACAAGGCTGGGGAACGGGCTGGAAATCAAGTCTACGAGGAACGGGCTGAGGGAAGTGGGGTTGTTTAGTCTGGAGAAGAGGAGGCCGAGGGGCAACCTCATCGCTGTCTACGGTTGCCTGAAAGGGGGCTGTGGCAGAGCGAGTGTCGATCTCTTCTCTCAAGTGACAGGTGATGGGACAAGGGGAAATGACGCTAAGTTGTGCCAGGGGAGTTTCAGACTGGATATTAGGAAGAATTTCTTTACCGAAAGGGTGGTCAGGCACTGGAACAGGCTGCCCAAGGAGGTGGTTGAGTCACCATCCCTGGAGGTATTTTAAAAAAAGGATAGATGATTTTTTAAGGGACATGGTTTATCGGATAATGGGTGCGGTTGGACTCAATGATCTCAAAGGTCTTTTCCAACTCACAACCCCCGCAACTGTAACATCTATTTCCCACTGACACAGTTCCTCTACCAGCCCTTGCAAGCACCTTCATTTGGTGCTTCAGCTTCTTTGGCCCTCACACTGAATTGTACCCTTTTAGCTGACTCAAGCTAAAAGGATCCACCGGTGCTTCATAGAGGCTGCAAACTGCTCATCCTCAACACTTGCCCCAAAATCTCCTCAACCCACACCCAGAGGGCACAGGCAGTGAGCATGGACCAGCCACATGCCATGTGCAGGTACCCACCGGTGCCTCATCCACATCCGTCCTGCTAGCCTCAGGAAAAGCTTCCCAGAATCCATCTGAATCCTCACATTCATCTTACCTCTCTTTCTCTTTTAATTCCCATTTATGCAAATGCCATTATTTAAATTTGAGACAAAACAAATACATCCTGCAGAGCCCACTTATTACCAACCAATTCAAGCCAATTGAGGAGCTAAGAGGATGCCACTGCAGCATCACCCGTGTTTCAGCTTAGGCCATCAGAATCAACAGCAGCTTCTCCTTCCCAGTAAGGGTGGCAGGAGAAAACCAGGCTGAGAAGGCTCCAACCTTTCATTTGCAGTGGCCCTATGGCCCAGCCCCAGCCTTCTTGCCCTGGCTACTACACCATCGCTCCCCGAGATTCACCAAGCACCTCAACAGCACAGAAGGGCTTATTTCCAACAAGCAGCTCTTCCACGTGTGTTCTCTGATGGCTGATAAGGAGCTGAGCCCAAGCTCCATGGTAGCTGTCAGCGGAGGTGACAGCATCACTGTTTCTCTTCCATCGTATCTTTGGGCACTTGCGGTCATTCAGCTGCAGGAACTTTGTATTTCCGAGCCCAGGAGCAGGCCCTGACTTGTACAAGAGCTCCGCGTTTTGGCTGCAGGTGCCAATCATGAGGCGCCTGTGGTGCCCAAGGCTGAAGAAGGAGGCAGAGTCAGGAACCTGGGCTCCTCGGGAAGTCCCTGCTCATGGGAGGGAAGTGCAATGCAGAAGAGTTTGTTCCTCATCTTTGTATCAGAGATACCAGCTCAGCACATCTGAAAAGACAATCTCATCCCTGGCGGGGTGGCGTCTGAATAAAGATGAGCTCCTGGGCAAATCCTCCAGCAATGGAGTGCTTTGGATATTGTGCCATTTATCACAATAAACATGATGGGCTGCTGCTAGCATTACCTTAGCTAATAAATCCCCCCAGCATCTTCTTCTGGGGACTACTTGCTTTGTAATTGGAGGGGCTGAAACTATGACAACAAAAAATCCCAGCACATCCTGATGATGGAGTGACTGCAGATGAGCTTTTAAATTAAGCGCACACTTATTTGGAGAAACTTCCCAGATTTACAGCAAGGCATTGGGAATCAAGAGGCTGAGGTCTGCCCAGACTCTGAGCCAAGGCACCACTTGCTCCACTTCTGTGGCCAGGAGCTCCCCCCTTGGCATAGCCTCAAGCATGGGAACAAGGGGATGCATCTTCTCCAAGGCCCTCGGGAGTCTGAAGAGCCGCCATAGCTGGTGGCACCCCATGTTCGTCAGCCAGGGGTCTCAACAGAGGTCCATGGGTGATTAGGGTCCCTGAGATTGCAGTCCCACTGAGCTGAGTTGGTCCTGGTGGATCCTCAAGCGGATGTGGATGGTGGGCTCCGGAGAAATGTTCACATAGCAGGTGAGGTTCAACATCTCCCGTTGAGCATTGCTGGCAGCACAGGTAGCAAGCACTTCCACTCCCTGCGTGTCCCTCAACACATATGCAGTGCCCAACACCACAATGAAGGCAGGGAAGGGGAATTCTATGCTACCTTGAGTGATGGGGTACTCCCCTCTGGGCTAAGCATGGGCAGACGCCCTGCATCACTGTAGAAGGGGATGAGGGTGACAATTCCCACCATCTTTCACAGGTGACCCTGGCAACTTCACAGATGTGTCCACCAGGACCAAGACATTTTCCCTCCAAGTTACACACAAGAACAACCATGACTGAGCCACAGGTGGCATGGGGAGAAGCAGCTCCCCAGCCCTCCTTCATGTTAAATTATTTACAGTAACAGGTAGCGCATCCCACTATGTAAGCTTTGATTTATGTAACAGGTTTATAGCCCTGACATTGTAATCATACTCCCCAATCTCAGCAGGTAACTGAAAGCTCCCTTGGAAACAAAGCTCCAGCACAAACACAAAATAACTCAGCAAGAAATTGCACAGGGCTCTGAGCAGTGAGCGGGATCGGAGCAGGAGGCAAGCTGGGGCCGGAGGGCTGCTCCATGCATTATTCATCCCAGCTTGTGTGCATGCATCTGCTCCCCCCCAGGTCTAGGGACAGTGTGTAAATAGATTTATGAGCAGAAAGGCAGCACATTAAACAGTTTAAGTGTCTTGGAGTCCATCCTGAAGTGTATTATTGCTCCAGTGTTTTATCACGCTGCGGAGGACCGGTCTCCATAAATTAAATCCAGCGCTGTAAATTGCACAGATGGGAGTTTTAGTCAAGAACTTGGGTAAACAGTTTGTTACACCAGCTGCCATCTGCCCAGGCACCCATGGAACACCAGGGACAGCAAGTCCCAGTGGGGCCAGGGCTCTTCCCATCACCCCTGGCTTGGCCGGGAAAGCAGCCGGCGGAGCTGGGAAGAAGGGGCCATGACCCCTGGCATGGGGGACACAGGAGAGCCCAGACCCCCATTAGTGGCTCCTTGCCTCTTCCAGACGCAGCAGGGACATGGAGAAGGTGGGTTGGCTGGGTGCTGTCTTGGCAGCTGGGGCAGATGCATGGGCAATCACTGCCACGGCAACAGCCCACCTTCGTATACGCCTAGACAGCATCTCTCCCAGGCCATCTTGTTCCTCTCCCTCAGCCTCACTTTTCCCTCCATTGTCACCAATTGCCTGGCTCATCCTCCTACACCTACACCTTGCCCCAGCCTGAGCTCAGCCCAGCATCTGATCCAAATGGGCGATAAATGTCACCCAGAGGCATAAGTGAAGCTGCTGATGGGAATGTGCAGCTTACACTGTGAGGTGACAATATTTCACCTTATCAGCACTAAGTGCTGTGATAACCCATAGTTATTGCTGCTTCCTGGTGCCAGTCTGCGCAGGGACAGAACAACCCACAGCCTCTCCAGGGACAGTGACAAAGCATCTTGTCCTTCACCCAGCAGACCCCAGAGAGAGCCACTGAGGGGGTGATGCTTGGGATGAGGTGGGCTTGTGCGGCAGATCAGCTCAGCCACCAGCCTCGTCTCCAGCCTGTGCTGATACTGGGTTTAGCACCTCTGGGGGAAGCTCAGACCCTTGCTAGGGTCACAACAGCCCCCTCTCCACACCTACCTTGATGATGTCTTCATTGTTGGACTTGCACTCAACCATAGGTGAGACGTCCACGATGACGCCACTCAGCTCAATGGCGATGACCTTCACAGGAATGGCAACCGTCCGCCCCGTGAGGATGGCCGTGTTGATGATTTCTGTGTCCTGAGGATGGGGTGCAAAGGGGACCATCATGTTAGAGCGCAGTCTGTCTCCTCAAGGCCAGGTCTCAGCTGGCCCCTCTCCTGCTCCAGCCCTGGGGCAAAGAAGGACTTGTAGGTAAGCAGGTGGGTGGGATATACGGATGTATAAGCACTATGGGGTAGATGGACTGGTGGGAGATCCCTCAGATGGATTCAGCCCATCCCCAACATCAAACCAGGTAAGCTAAGCAGACGGCAGGGACCCGCTCACCATGGCCAGGGGCACAATGGCCCGGATGTCCCTCTGGATGACCGTCAGCTCTGTCACCACCTTCTCCACGTCAGGTGGGGGGTTGCGGCCCCGGTAGTCGATGTGCCACATGATTCGGCGTGTCACTGACTGACTGGTGAAATTCTCCATCTCAAAATCCAGCTGCATGATCTCAGAGGAGGAGTCCCTGTCCCTGGACAGGGGGACAGGAGCAGGACACGATAAGTTGGGTACCCTGGGTCTCACAGGCACCCTAGGATCAGTGCCAGATGGATCCCTCCAGTGTTGCAAAGCACCTCCAGCAGGTCCTTTTCAGGGCCCTCATGCCTGTTTAAGGAGGACAATGCTGTAGGTGCCATCATGATGTTCGGATCCCACTTCCTATCAAGGGCTGCTCCAATGGGAACCTGCACATTCCCATGGGAATCTTCCCAGTAGGAGAGAGAAATGTATTTCACTGCCTCACCCCAGTAGCAGAAAAAGCTCAGTGGCTCAAGTGGGCACTCTCCCAAAGCTGTGGGTAATAAATTATTACAGGATGAGTGCGTGGCCATGGCCCTGGGGGATAGTGGGGCAGGCCCTGCCCTCCCCTCCCCAGCTCCACCTTCCCAGCAATGCTGGACAGATTTACCACCCCAGCTGCTCCTGCCTGCACACTTGTCTCCCGCAGGTCAGACTCCAACTGTCCCACACCCAGGAGGGCAGCCTGCTTGGGGACAGTAAGTAAGACCCTATACAAGGGCCCAGCCCTAGCTGTTGATTTTACAACCCCTTCCAAGGAGATCACATTGGGAAATGGAGGCACAGGACAAAGTGGCTCAACCACAGACAGCAGATGGGACAACACTAAGCCAGGACTCAAGGCAGAGCTGTCCTTCAGCCTGCACCGGCAGCATGGCGATGGGGCAGGCACACAGGACCAGCAGGGAATAATGGCCGCAAGATCATGAGCTCATCAAAACCCCACACATTTAAGGCCGCTGATGAGGACAGCGGGGACCCAGAGGTACCAGACAGGGAGTGAATTCTGAGGCATCTCCGAGGCAGGACAGGACGGAGAGGCTGCATGCTGCCAAATCCAGCACACAGTGCCAGCCTAAGGGGACTGGGGGACTCAGAAGCTGGCGCCCCTTTTCCTCTGCATCACGGCTTGGACACAGTCTGACAACAACAGCGTAAATAACTCTTACACTACATCCCTACAAGCAAACCTCCCCAGATGTGATGCTGCCCTCTCATCTCTGTTTCCAGTCTGCAAATCCCTTGGGGTACTTAGGGTTCAACCCCCCGCCTCCTCCCCAAGACAAACTTCTCTAGTGCTCCCCTAAAATGGAGCATCCCCAGGGGACGCCCCAAAGCGTCCACAAACCACATAGAAAAGGGCAAAAGCCCTCCCAGAGCAGGAGGGAGGGAGATGAGGAAAGATAAAATCCCTGTTGAAGGGGAAGCTGGGACTGGCCCCACTCTCAATGCACCATGAAGCAGCCATCAAGAAGGTCCCATTGGCCTGGAAATGCAGGGTACAATTGGGTTTCTCTCTGATAAATATCTAATGAGTGAAAGGGAGCAGAGAAAGAGGAGATCAAAAAGCCAGAGCTGTTCCAGGCCACAGCAAGCCCTGCTGCCGCAGCAGGGACAATGGGCTGTGCAGCAGAGTGGCCATGCAAGGGCTGGTGGGGTCCTGCTGAGACCCTGTGCACCCCAAGGCAGCATCATCTGCTCCTAACCAAAGCAGAAACAGGAGATGGGTTGCCTAGGTTGGGGGAATAACTGAGGATGCAACCACTGGGGTGCAAAACATGGGCCATTATCGCCCCAAAGCTCAGGGCTCTTGCCACCTCCCAGCACAGCTGGCACTGACAAAACCTCCCAGAGCCCCCGCAAAGGAAACTTCTCCAGCTGCACAGCCTGGAGGGCAACACGGCTTTGAGTCATTCATACTTTCCATTCCGTTAATATTTGATGGAGTTGTTTGTCTAAAAGGTGATTGTAATCACTTTAAATTCATCTTCCATCTCTAACCTTTACAGGCTGATTTGCAGCAGTGGTGGCAGACGGGGAGAGGGAGAAGGGGGAAAGGATCTTGCTGCCAGCAGGTCTGGCAATCACAAGCAGGAACACTGGGGTGACTGTGCATAGGATGGGGGGGTCGTGGCCCTGAGGACACTCCAATATCAGCCATGGGGCTGCGGGCTCAGATGCTGCAGCTGCATTTTGCATTTGGAAACAATGGCGTGGGGTAGAGGTGAATCCACTGTCCAGGTAAGCCCTTTGGAGGGGTTTTCTGCAGATAGTTTTTGAGCTCACATTCAAAGCAGTCAGAGCTGAGGATCTCCTTTCTGCAAGAGCTCATCCCCAACTTCGTGTCGTTTTGGAGTTGCAGCAGAGATATGGGGAGATTTCTAACCCAGAGGGCAGGAACAGCTTAAGCACATCAATTCACTTTAACCCAGTTCCTAGAGACATTTTTCTCCCTTTTCCCAAAGACACAGTGATTTGAGATATCACAGACTGGGAACAACTGTTCTCCAGCACTGCAGAGTTCTTCCTGTTGGTGATCTTGATCCTGTGTCTATCCCCTGCCCTTGCTCATCGTGTCCTGCCCACATGGATGCCAGGAGAAAAGCCGCCACTTGGCCTTACAGCCTCTGTGCACTCACAGGCCAGTCCCACATTTCCTCTTCTCCAGGCTGAGCAGCCTCTGGGTTTTCAACTTGGCTTTGTGAATGCTCGCTCCTTCAAGTTGTTCTTATTTCTATCCCCTGGACACTCCTCATCTGACCCAAGCCTTTCCTGGAGCCTCAGGAACAAGCATTCTCCTCATGTTGAGCAGGGCAGAACTGGCTCTGCTCATCTCAGGTGCCGTCTTGGCTTGAGCTCCCCATCTCATGCTCAACCAGCACCTTAGGGTCCATATGGGACCTTGTTTGGGAACTGCTCCTCTTCCTTCCCAGAGGAAACACCAGGATAGTTAGTGAAGAGCTGCTGCCTCTCATGGTATTAAAACTTCTTAACTACCTAAATACTTCCACTCCAAACTAGGGGATCCTTCACAGCTTCGCAATTCAGCTCCAAAATCCACCACACGTGCCCACCAGCATCCAACACAGCCAGGCGATCCCAACTCAGAGCCAGGGATGCAGCTGTAAAATGGTACCTATGACTTAAGAGCACATTGCTCGAGTCCCAGCTTGGTCATCTATGTTGAGCATGGAACAGATCTCACCTGAATGCAACACCTCACACAGCCATCAGGCATCGGCCTGACTGAACCCAAACCTGCCTTCTTCGGGCCACAAAACTCACCTTCATGTGCCCTTTAGGCAGCTGCACAGTGCTGGCCAAGGTAACAATTCCCACACAAGAAATCAAGCTCCTTCGCGCATTAGCGGAGGATCTACCCTGACTTCAGCTCATTCCCCTTCAGTGCCTCAAAGTCCCATGGCCCGGGCTGTGCACTACCATGTCTCAGGTTCCCTTGCCAGCACCCACGTGGCTCCACAGTCAACCACGCAACCAGGGTAAGGGCAAACAGAGAACCACCCTGGGCCAAACCCCAGCAATTTCCTCAACCCGCCACGTGCCGGGGGCCACGGAGTAAAGCCCCTTACCTGGGCCCAGCGCCATCCATCCTGGCCACATCGATGGTGGCAGTGGAGTGCTTGCCGCCTGTTAGAAGCTCCGAGCTCACTAGCCACCGTCCACTCCTCGACTTGGTGCTGAGCAGGTTTACGCCTTTCTTGGCCTTCACCCTGCAGAAAGCAATGGTCAGGGCCAGATCTTCACACCAAAGCACTCCTGGGCCCTGACGGGTACCCTGCCATGGGTGCAGGGGGATTTTTTTGCTCCTGATCCCTCTTGGCTATTAGAATATCATTCAAGCTGACCGAAACAGCCACAGGACTGAGCACACCCCAGCCCCTCTTTTCCATAGGTTTCTATGCCCACTATCGCCCTTCTATCAGGAGTCCCCCAGCCCCAGTGCTGTCCCCTGGGACAGTAGCACCCTGATGAGGTTGGCGATTCCCAGGGCAAAGAACAGGAGACACTCAAGTGCCATCTTCCCTATACCAGGGAGTTGCTGCTGGTCCAGTGGCCACAGGGATACTTGTGAAAGCCCCTTGAAGAGAAATGGCCAGGGCTTGTCCCACTGTTCTTAGGGACATGCAGCAAGGAGGGTCTCCCTGCACACCTCCGCATACCCAGGTGCTCAGCACCTCCTTCCCACTGCTCTATTCTGCTCCCACCCTGGCTCTGGGGCAGGACAGGGGGCATGCAGGGAGCCCCACTAACTCTGCAGCAGCCCCATGGCGATGTCATACCTCATCCCCAAAGTGGTTGTGAACAAACCCACATGTGCTAGTGGGGCCCTAATCCTGGTGCAACAGGGAGGGTAAAGGCATCAGTCCATCATGGCAATGTAGAGGTGGGTGGAAACCCTTTCCCTTTCCTCTAACAAGCTCCCACTGCAAAGCCCCAAAACTGTGCAAAACAATATGCTGGCTGCTCCTCTGGCCTTGTCTTCTCAAAGCCCTGCCAGATCCTGTCCAGCTCCTGGCAGGTTCCATAAATGCAATGCACCTTCCTCATCTTCTCCTCCATTCCAGCTCATGGAAGCTTTCGCACAGCCCAGCCAAAACAACCAGTTCCTTGAAAAGTGGCTGCTTCTAGGGTGTAAGCAGCCTTGGGACCTTACCTGAGCGTGAAGTGCTCCACTGTGGAGTTGGACATCAGGTAGAGGAGGATGCTTAGCACCTCGCCTGGCTTGAGGGGCTTGTCTGGCAAGCGGATGAAGACATTGCCATCCAGCTGATGCTCCTGCATGGGCTGCCCAGCGGGGGGCTGAAGGAGGCTGATGCTGCCAATGCGCAGCAGTGGATGCTGTGTGGGCCCCTCGGCCCTGGCTGCTCCAGCCCCATGGTGTGGGACCATCTCCCCTAAGCACTGGCCAGCCCCATCCGGGGTGTGCAGGGTGTAGTACAGCTCAGCCTGCTGGCTCTCGCCCGGCACCTCCAGGCTCTCAGGGCTCTTCCGCCTGCCTAGTGGCACGGCCGGGAGGCCAAACCAGGCATGAGGCAGCTCTGCCTGCACCAGGCACAAGGCCAGACTGCCCCGCAGGCGACATGAGCTCTTGATTTCACGGGCGTCACGGAAAGCATGGAGCTGCACGCAGGGCAGCCGGTCGGTGACATCGAAGTCATCCCAATCGCGGCCGGCTATGTAGAAGAGCACTTGGACCACGGGTTGGCTGGCCACCAGCTGGGGCTGGATGATGAAGGCGCGCACTTTCCAGTTGACAGTGAGGCGGTCAGGAACCTCCAGGGTGCTGGAGGGCTGCAGTTGCTCCTTGGGCAGCACCAGTCCTGTGCTGAAGGGTCCCAGGGTAACGTTGAGGATGGGTAGCTCCTTGGTCTGGAAGACGACGAAGGGCTCAGCACGTTGCAGTGGAGCGCTGCCATTGCCCACTGGGCTGGCTCCCACCTCCTTGAGGAAGAAGGCCAAGCGGGTGTTGGACAGACGGTAGCTTACAGGTAGCGTGATGGCACCAGGGGGCTCACCAGGCTGGGGGCTGGGGACTGGCCCCTTGGCGTGGGCTGCAAAGGGGATGAAGAGTGTGTGTTAGTGCAGAGCATCCCCCCAAGAGCATCTCCCAAACCCAAGAGCAGGGAGAACAGACCCTCACAGGAGCAGTCCAGCCTCATGGCAAGGAGGAGCTCGTGCTTCAGTCCCTGGCCCCCTTACAAGGGCAGAAAGAGCCTGCCTGAGTTTCTTTCCTGAAAGAAAAGTGCAAAAGACCTCCCTGGGGACCTTGAGCATTGCTGTGCTTCCCAGTGGGTGACTTCAGCCTCACCAAACCCACTCTCAGGACAGGACTGGATGTCTGACAAGGAGGGATGAGTAGGGCCTGCTCAAGGCTGGACCAGGCTGTGTTGAAGCTGCACCCAACCTTGATACTTGCCTCTGGGGAGCCCAAAGCACTGGTCACTCACCCCAGCACGCATGCCAAGGCACCAGCCAAAGCAGCAAAAACCCACTCGCAGAAAGACGGCATAACTGGCTACTTCCCTGCTTCCAAATGCATGGAGAAAAGGATGCAGAGTTTCTCCAGAGGCTAATTACCAAAACTTATGCAGGCCCAGGTTAATTTTTGTCTGGCAGATGCCACCAAGTATCTATGATCATGGCTTTCCTCCTGCTTTTAGCTCCCAGATCACACAGGGAAGGTGGCTAAATCAGATCCTTCACCCCAGCCCCACTCCATCCCTTCAGGCTACCTGTAAGGACGGTGTCACACCCAGTCTGTCACCCATCACCTGCTCAGGGGTGCCACCCCCACGGTTCTGTCCCTGTGCACCAGGGCTGGCCCAGACTCAGTTGTTCCAGGCACAGACATGACCTGGTGGAAAACTGATGACAATAATGTTGGTGCCACTCTGTGCAAACCCCAGCATCCAGGTTCAACGGCTCTTAGTAAATACATTTTGTCCCTCATTTTGACCATGAACACCATACAAGCAGAGTAGGCAGCTGTGCAGGCAGCGTGCACTGCCTGCTGGCCACACGCTCCCAGGGGCTGGAGCTGCCCAAGCCCCTCAGAGGGAGCCAGCTACCCCACTGCTGTGGCCAACAAGTGGAAAGAAACTCCAAGAAAATCTTTCTGCTAAAGCAGATGCTGCGAAAAGCACTCGGCGCAGAGCCCGACTGATGGCACACACTGTGCTGGCAGCTGTGGAGCCTGGAAGACATCTCAAGGTCTTTGCATCCGCCAGCGTCTGCCAGCGATTCCCAGAAGGCCTGGGTTCCCCCCACCTCTCCACCAGCTCCCTGCACCCCCTGTTTCTGGCGCTGATTGCAACCATTCCCAAGTGGCCTGCAAGCAGTGAAATCCAAATTATCCACGTCAAGCAGCAGCGAAAGGCTCAGCTCCCAGAAACAGCTCAGCCCCCTCCCCAGAGGAGCTTCAGAGAATGTCAGGACGCAGGGGTTTCCCAGTCAGGAGCATGGCTTTGGTCGTGCCCCTCAGGGCTGAAGGGGAAGCAGAATCCCACAGCCCACCTAGGGAACTCTCTGCTGCAGGGTGTGAGGGAGTTAAGCAGCTTAGAGGGCTCATAAAAGGATTAGCACTCGATACTGGGACGGGCAGCATCCACAGCTATACCGCCTGGCATGAAACTTGTCTAAACGCCATGCAGCAAATTTGCCAGGGCTGGACAGATCCCAGGGACACATCACCAAGGAGGCCACCATGCAGGCACTGCTGTGGGCATAGGTCTGGCTCCTACCAAACTAACCCTGCTGGCTGCTGAGCCCATCCTGCTCGCCCGCTCTCTTTGCCCACCTCCTGGAGAGTCAAGTGTTGCAGGGGTAGTGCTGAGCCCCAGAAAGCACCCATGGCTGCCACTCTACTCAGAAATAAACACCAGTGAAGGGTGTTATGCTCCTCCAGCTCATGGAGATTTCTTTCTAAAGCAAAATGTGAAGGTTTGCACCCTCCATGCATCCCGGTTGACATGGTCACAGCTGCTCCTGCCAGCCCCAGCAATTAGAAAAGGGGATTTTTTTCCAAGGCATGAGATTATTTGTGGAAAAAGATCCACCAGCTGGAGCAACATGAGCCTGACGGCTTGGGGAGATACTGGCAGGACCAAAGGAGGTACGGGCAGCCCGGGAGAGAGGTTATGTTTAACTGACTCATTGAAATAGCATCAGTTTTTATGCCTTAAAAAAATCTCTGGGCTTTGGTGAAGGATCAGGTCATTTTATGAAGAAAATACACCCAAAAAATATCTGACTCAGTGCCCAGTGCAGCCCCAGGCAAACCCTTGGGATGGTGCAAAACGCCTGTG
Source organism: Tapera naevia (assembly GCA_033556795.1). NCBI lineage: Eukaryota > Metazoa > Chordata > Aves > Cuculiformes > Neomorphidae > Tapera > Tapera naevia. The sequence continues at coordinate 2,870,883 of JAUMJJ010000220.1, forward strand.
TCACTGCCTGTCCCTTGGGGGGTGGATGGCAGAGCCTCTGTGCTGCCCCAGGGAGCACCGAGCCTGCAGTCACCCACCTGCTGGCGATGGCAGCCACTGCTGTCACTGTGTGAGGAAGGCAAAAGCAGCTAGGTTTTGTCTGCAATTTAGCACCCAGCCCCAGTGCGTGGCAGAGACCCCCAGCCAAAACCCCAGCAACTGGCTCCTTCCTCCTTGCCATGGGGATTCTGTGATGGCAAATAAAGGCTGTGTACCACAGCAGGGTGGTGGGTGGGTGAGGAAGGAAAGCCCTTCTCCTCTCTGCAGCCAACGGCTCAGATGTGTGCTGGTGGCCCTGAACAACTCAGATAAGGTACCACAGTGCCAACCTCTGCTGCGATGGGGACACCTGGGGTGGCCCCAGCACTGAGCCCACTCACAAATCTACACCCTGGTTGTGCTGGATGGGAGAAAAGAGCGGGGACAAGCTGGGATGGAGATGATTAATGTGACAGTCATGATTAGTTCAGCACAGGCAGATTGCCGGCACCCAGAGCAGCTATTTCCTTCCGCAGACAAAATGCATTTAAATGATGCTATAATCTGTTGCCAGAAGGGGGACAGGACTGGCGCCTCTGTTCCTTGGCCATAAACTAAGCCTGCCAGGAGAGGGTCTAACCCAGCCACATCCATCCCAGGGTGAGTGCAAGGAGGGTGGATCACAGTCCAGCCCAGCCTGAGCCTCTGCTGTGGAAGGACAGAGGGTGGGGAGGAAAGGAGAAAGGAAGAAGGAGATGCATGAATGTATAGATGCATGGCTGCTGGCTAGGTAGCAAGGAAGAAAGGGAGGATAACTGTAGATGAAGCAGCAGAGAGAATGGAGGGTGCATGGAGGGATGGATGGAAGGAAGGAAACGGACAACTAAGAAATGGCAGGACACCAAGAGAATAGCTCTAAGGAGAGAGAGAAAAGAGGTGATGGATGGTAGGACGGATGGACAGCACAATAACTCAGGAGACGGAAAGATGGAAGGATGAACAGCACAACAGCTCAGGAAACTCCAGTCCCCCTACCACTGTCCTCAGTTCCTGCTCTGGTTTCTGGCAGCCACTGGGAGGAAAAGAGGCTCTCATGTCCTCACCCCTGGCAGGGTTTCAGGGAACAATAAAATAAGCCCTGGTCGCAGGTTCTGCTCTGTTGCCCACTGCAGTTAACAGTATTTGCAGCACCTGACCTGCATTCCTGGGTTTATTAGGCCATCACAGAGGGAACCATATGGTCCTTCCCCCTTGCAGCTTGGCACCGCAAGCAAAAACGCAGATCTTTGTACCTAGCCATGCTCTGACTGGCCCAGGGGCTGCCTGGACTCGCCCTACCCCAGGGTAAGGAGCCACCCCAGCCCAACAGTGGGATGGGATGGGATGGGATGGGATGGGATGGGATGGGATGGGATGGGATGGGATGGGATGGGATGGGATGGGATGGGATGGGATGGGATGGGACGGGATGGGACGGGATGGGACGGGATGGGACGGGATGGGACGGGATGGGACGGGATGGGACGGGACTCCCCTGCGCCCCTTCCTTCCCACCCATGGCAGCCTGCAGGGAACCAAGGTGACCTGCAACTCACAGCAGGGAGAGGGAGGAAAAGAGGGAGATGGAAACACACAACCGTCAGCAACCCCCACATCTGCCCAGCCAGATGTGTCCCACACTGGCCACAGACGTCCAACCAGATGGGCTGTGCTGCTCCTCCCACCCACAAGGGTACATGGGGACAGCAGCAGCACCCTCCAGCCTTCCCGGAAAATCAAGACCACCCACCAGACTAAGGGATCTTGCTGCTGCAAAAAAGAAGCACAAAAAAAACCCTGCTTGTCCCCTGCTTTATGAGGGTCTCAGCGTGGGGTTTTGGTCACCACCAGCCACCCTCCTGCTCCGTTCCCACTGTTCGGGGATGCTGGGGTCAGACAGACTGAAGGACACATAGAAAAAGAGTCTGATGGACAGACTGGATGTAGCTATGGCTGGCAGGGGATGATGTTGGCTGTTTCACCTTCCTTTCTTGCCCTAAATTCCCAGCAAACAAGCTGTGGAGGGAATGCAGCTCAGCCCCTCCATCCAGCCCCTGTTGCAGGTTCGCCAGCCCTGTCCCTGCTCCTGCTTGTTGTCCTGAAGTCAAAGAGCCTCCTCCTCCTCTTCCCTTTATCCAGCACTGATAGCAGTGCTGAGCTCCAGCTTAGCCCCAGTCCCAGCTGTCTGTCATAGGGATCACTTTAGCCACACTCCAGGGGGGATCTTTATCCGAGCTTAGCCCAAGGGATGTGGTGGGGGGCTCCCAGCATTTATATTCCCACTTAGCAAGTGAGGAGTACATAGGAAAAGCACTGAAGAAGAGAAGGGGAGCTTTGAGGTCATGTCAGGAGGATTAAAACCTCTCCTGACGTTAACATGCAACACCAAGGGCTTGATGCATCAATAGACCAAACGCAGCTCCAAGACAGATGCTGAAATACTGGCAATGTGAGACACCAGACACAGCTGCCTGGTCTCCTGCCAGGCCACTGCCACGTGCTGTGGCCACAACCCATGCCAACCCATCGCAGCTGGGTTCCTGTGGTGATCCCACCCCAGAGCAAGCCGCTAAATTTGTCCATAAAGCAATGACTTAAGCTGACATGATGCTAAAACTCTCACTCACTAAATACATGGGAAGAGCTGTGGAGAAGGGGGGGAGGAGTCGGCAGGGAGCTGTGTAAATGTTCCTAGCAGAGGGCTTCACAGCGGCTTCAAGGCTGTCTCAGGACTACCTTGGAGGGATTTCAGTGGTCACCAGCTAGAAGGATGGCCATGGAACGAAAAGACCCACAAACCACAGCAGCTCAGGGCACTGTTATCATTTTTGGCTCTATGCAAATGCAAGCAGGGGATGCTGCTACTCCCGATCTCAGGGCTGCGGGCAACGCCAGCGATGCTGGAATCATCAGTGCCCCCATTTTCCCCCGATCCAGACCTGTATCAGCGTGACAAGGTAATTATCCTACCCCTGAATTGAGGAAAACAAGGGCAGAACATGATGTCGCCTCAGTTTCCCCACAGGGGTCAGCACCCAGATGACACAATGGGATAATGGATCTGACCAAAACACCAACAGCCAGGGGACCATGGCAAAACCCTGCAGTTCCCAAGGAGGAAGCCCAGCCTGACTATTCCTCACAAGGCCACCAGCATGGTTGTCCCAACTGCTCTTTCATTTTAAGCTGGCATAAAGCCATTCTGTTCCCCCTAGTATCCTGCAGATCCCTGGCAGAGACTTCAGAGTCCCGAAATCTAGTGGCTCTAGTTTTGCCCCTACAGCCATCAGGGCCAAGAGCAAAGAGGAAACACAGGTGGCAGTGGCTCCAAATGCCAGGGATTTCCCACATCTGCAGCTCTAACATCTGGATGTTCCAACACCTGGATACTCCCACTAGAGGCAGACCCACCTCCCAGGGAAGGGCCAAGCTTGTTCCCCACCTCTCCACCCAGCACAGGAATAGGCATTGCATCCATCCCTTTCACCCCCCACCACATTGCACCGATCCCTGCCATGCTACTCTCCCACCCAAATGGGGTCAGCATCTGCAAACACCCTAAAACACATCAAAAAGGGGAAATGGAGGCCTCCAAGCCTCAACCTCCCCCCAAAACTCAGCACCAACACAAGCCTCTGCTCTGTGCTTCAACACAGTCAGGAAAAAAAAACACCCAGTAATAAAACACATGCCAAAATTAGAAAACAGAAGCGGGTCCCTCAGGGAACTCTCCAAAACGTTTCCCAGCAGCCGGAGCCCTGAAAATTATTTTTTGGTGGCATAAAAGACACACAACAGCCTCCATCTCCAGGCCTTGCTAATTGGAACTCAATTAAGTGAATAATTGTTACAAATGCAAAATTACCTTCCCATGGCATGGGGCAGTGAGAACGCCTGGCTGCAACCAAGGGAAAAGAAGGGATGGAGGGACGTGGATATGCTCCCAGCCCTCAGCTCTGCCCACCGCTGCAGCGGTGATGGAGTGATGGGACTGGGAAACCCCACAGTACCAAGGATCCCATTGCTCAGTCTAGGCGGTTAAACTGGTCCAGACTTCCCAAAATCAGCCCAGAGTAGGAACTGAGTGGGTGTTGGCCAGGAAAAGTGAACCAAGCCTTCCTGTGAGCAGCAGTGCTGGCTTGGATTGGATTCGCTAGTGCCTAACACAGGGTTGTGCTTATGACTGGTGGGCACTGCTATGTTGTACTTTCTTTTATGTCCTTGAGACTTATCCCGCTCCAAAAGGTTCAGGGTGGCTTCAATGGCAGAAGGTATAAAATAAATGCTGGTGGGACTCAGGTCTGGGCCAGCAGCACTAAGCAAGAGAACCATCCCAGCGCCACACCAGGCTATGGTGCTGAGCTCTGCATTTCCCCCAGGAAATTAATAAAAGGGAGGGGGAAAAAAATCAAGAAACCTAAAGGAATAAATAAATATGGCCTAAATGGGATGTGCTGTGCAGAGGCACAGCCTGCCATAAATTCCTGGAGCAGGCAAGGCTTTTTACATGGCAGCTACTTTAGAGCAATTTCCACAAATCACAGCAAGGGACAGGCTGGGGGACAGGAGGAGAGGGCCTTTACAGAGGAGAAAGAAAAATGAAGAATTGAATTAAAAGGAAGGAGAAAAAAAAAAAAAAAAAGATGAGGAAGTGCCTGACCATGAACATCCACAGGGATGCTGGGGGATGGGGGGCTCCAAAAGACAATGAGTGCAGGGCAGCCCCAGGATAAAGCCAGCAGCCCCTGAGCCCCCAGTACACGCTGTGCTGGGATCCTATGCTGGGTCCCCTTCTATGCTGGCTTTCCCTCATGCCAGGAACTGGGAGCAGCCCCTCAGCAGCAGGTGGGCACAAATGATTTCCCCGAATAACCCCCCCTGGGGAGCCAGAAGTGGGAGGACAGGCAGTAGGGGAGAGCCCTGAAGTGTGGGCTGTGGAAGCAGGGAAGGGACAGCAGCTCCCAAGGGAGAAGCCCATGGTATCACAGTCTTGGGGTGGAGGCAATGCAATGACCCCCCACTCTCCAAAGCCACGTGTCTTGCTCTTGTCCCATCTCCATCCCCTCCCACCACAGCCCAGAACGGGAACATTCTCCGAGCACCCTCCAAATCTGAACACCAATTATGCCCCCAGGCTGTGTTCCCCCACTACCACATCCCAGGCTGTGCCAAGGAGAATGTCTCAGACTGATTAGACGCCGATTAATTTTCCCCCCTCCGGTGACATGTATTAGGCTGCATTTGAAGCCAGACTCAATTCCAGAAGCACTCAAGGAGTGCAAGGAACCACAGACAAACCCAGCCCACCCCAGCGGCCCCAAAAGCAGTGCCAGGGATAGGCACTGGGACGAGGACTTCACCAGTGCAGGAATTTGCCACCCAGCAAAGCTGCTACAACATCAAACACGCAGGGCTTGAATATATCCCCTTCCTTTTTTAATTTAGCTGGTACTCAGTGAGAAGCGCATCCAGCAGCCACAGTGAGCTGGCAGCAGCAGGGATTGCATTTTTTATCTTATTTTTCTTTAAGAGGGAAAACACAGCTTTTCCTTAAAAAAAAAAAAAAGAAAGAAAAAAATTCTCAACTTTTGCCAGTCCTGGGGAAGAGCCCAGCCCAAACTGTTTAATTGTAGCAGAACCTGCCCGGTTAACTCTTGCAGAGTCTGGGAGGTAACAGCACCTGCAAGCAGGAGGGGGCAAAGCAACCCTGGCAGCACGTTCTCAGGCCTTTAGTAGAGCTATTGTCAAATCAAAGATGGAAAATATGTCCAAGTGATGGGAAAACTCTTGCTGGCAGCACACAGCAGCTCCATCAGAAGATTGTGAATTGCCTTGATTATGGTATCCTCCTGGGATGCAAGACCAGCAAGCAACGGGCTTCACACTCAGCTGGCAGCAAGGGACATGTGCCCAGTGGAAAGCCGCAACAGGTCCAGCAACAGCTTAAAAAAAGAAGGAACCAGTCCCCGGAAGAGCCACATCCTGAGCAACATCCTCTGCATCCCAAACCCGGGACATGCAGGGGAGAGGTGACAGCCCAAAAGTCCTCCAGTCTGGCTGGTGCCTCCCCCAGGGTGGGGATTGCTGAGACACCATCAAATATAGCTGGAGGACCTTGTACCTCCCAATTTTCAGGGCAACAGAAAGCTCCAGCTTCCCCTCATATTGGCAAGGAGGATCACGATCTGCCTCACTTTGCACCATTGAATCATTTCTTTTTCTAGCATCACACACAGACAAATTCCCTGAGTGGGACCCCATCCCCAAAGGCACTGCTGGAGTCCCTGGCCCTGTCGCTGCACAACCCTCTCCACCTCACTCCCTCCCTTGGGAGGGGCTGCTCATTTGTGGAGCCATGTATTTAATAATAAAAGACTCTGATTAGATTAGCGACAGTGACCTTTTCCAGATGGATGGGATGCTCGTAAGGCAGCAGCGACAGACGCCATGCGGGAGGGGAACACACCGGCAGCTTGTTGATTACTCCAGATGCCCATCGTGGGCTATTTTGGCGAGGCAATTGCAGGAGGTGAAAAAAAAAATCAGGTTATGCAATATAAGCACCCTTTCCATCACATACCATCTCCCCACATCTCCTAAGACGAGACCACGTCCTGCTGCCCACCTCTTTGTTAGAGTCTGGGGTCTACAGGATGGGATGGAGATGGAAATGTGCTGGTGCAACATTGACGATGCTTTGCAGGGGCCCAGTCGGGTTGTTTTTTCCTTTCCTCTTCTTTTTAGGATGCAGAGTCTCGGTGAGGAGGGAACCTCAGTAGCCAGACATGGTGGGTTTAATTCAATAGTAGCACTCAAAAAAAACCCCAAAATAGCCAGGTTTCTAAAAACTGATGAGGAATCCCCAGCCAGGGGATTGCTGCCACCTGACGCCCTCCCTCGGCTTCTGCCAGCGATGCAGCAGGACTGACCCCAGGGTGCAACATCGTGCCCACAGAGACACACACCTGCACAAAAGGATGTCTCTGGATGAGGGTATTGAGGCACCTGATGTGTCTTAAAATCTCCAGAGCCAAAACCATTGCTCATAGGATTTCCATCATGCTACATAGTACCCTGCATCCTTTTCTCTTTCCTCAACAACACTAAGAGGATGAAAGCAGTAGAAGAAAAGGCAGTTTCCTGATGGGGTGTCCAACTTCATGGGCCCAAGTCTCAGCACAAGCATCCTGTTGGGATATAAGCTATGGAGGTTGGGGGGAGATGGGAGTGGGCCCTGGGGTCACGCAAGAGCGCCCAGGAAAGCAAAAGACTTTCAGCTCCCAAGCCTGACCTCCTTTTCTGCAGCACTGAAGGTAAAATTTGTGCCAGATTTAACTCAGCTCAGAGGCCGAATATTGTCCTCTCACTTGCCCGCTGGGGCGAGGAAAGATCCTGTTGCCCCTTCTCTGTTCTTGGATGGAGCTAAGGATGCTCAGCTGCTTCAACCCCATCAGCCTGGTCAGGACGGGGATTGCCAAATGTGTAAACACCAGGTGTATGCTCCCAGTTTGGGCGTTAAATGACCACACGCTGGGTGTACATTCCTGGTTCTGCAGTGAGTTATTGCACATCTCCACCTGCTGGACTGAAAATCCCCGAGCCAGGAAATGCTTCTGAACCAAAAGACGATGAGCGGTGGTCTGCAACCCGGAGAGTTCAGGTTGGGGTGCATTGGCTGGCGTCCCCCGCCAGGGATGAAGCTGTGGGCCACAACATTGTCCTTCACCCCCAACTTAACACCTGGGATGTGCCCATGGTGGGAAGAACCAGTGGGAGATATGGAGAAGGCAGCACACAGCCCCATCCCCAGTAGCAATGGGATGGAGGCAGTGGCGCTGTAAGATCCAGCACAGGTCCCCAAACCTGTCTTGCACGCTGGGACAGATGCTGAACAACCCCACCACCCCTAGACCACTGCCTCTGGGCCAGTGCTGCCTCTGGGAGAGGGGAAACTGAGGCATGCTGTGAGGACGAGGCTCAGCAGGCAGCAAAGACAGGAATCTGGGTTCAGCTCCATGAACAACACAAGTTTTTCCACAAACCGGTGGATAAATCTCTCCCGTGATGTATCCTAAAAGGGTGCTTGCAGCCTCACAGCACAAGCACATTGAGCACATACTATTACTGGCACTCCCACCACGCCACAGCCCCAGGGTCCCCTTGGGACCATCCCACCCCAGAAGTGCCAAAAAAAGCACTTTCTGGAAGCAGCTGATCTGGGGCTGGAGGCCAAAAGGCTCCCACAGTACAGCGAGGACAAGGCTGGCACTGAGGGTTGCTCTTTAATAAAAAACAAGGGATAAGGGAATAAAAAACTTCAGGCAGGCAGGCAGGGCATTGCTTTGCCACCAGCTGACCCTTGCAGCCAGCCTGAGTTATTTGTAAGAAAGGCTGGGAGAATTAGGAGCTCTCAGTCGCTTTTACCAGCTCCCTCCAAGACCTTAATTTGTCTAGGAAAGACCAAAATGGTGGTGAGGTCAGCTACGTATCCTGAAACGAGCTGAAAACCTCCTGGCAGAGGCTTCTCTCCCACTGTCTCAGACATCCTGCAGCAGAGCAGTGAACCCCAGCTTCATATCCAGCACAGGCCACCCTCACTTGCTTCATGCCAGCATCACTGACACAGGGACCCGTTACCCAACGCACGGCCCAGCCCAGGGGCCAAATCCAGCCCTAGGATGAATCAGAGGCCTGACCCACAGGGCTGCTGGTGTCCCAGCATCAACATGGGGGCTTGGAAATGCCTAGGAGAGGATGAGGAGCATCCAACCCTGCACTAGAGGTAAATCCCAAGGGATCACTTGCACAGGGAAGTAGCGGAGAGGAAGAAGATCGTGCTTCCCTGCCAGCTGCCAGACCCCTACCTGCAAACCCCCTGACTTGGTGGTGCCAAAGAGGAGGAGAGCTCTGTCCAGCAAATTCTGGCCAGGCAGCACCGCACAAAACACCCAGTCTCAGGGTACCAGGAGGCAGCATCTGCCACCTCAAAGGATGCCACGCAAAGCTGCAGTTGCTCTTGTTCCTGTGTTGAGGTCAGAGTTTTTTTAGGAACAGAACATCTTGCCAGCTCCCTGCAATGTTCAGAATGTGCCCCATCATTCTTTTTTCACCACCATGAGTGAGCAGCTCCCCAAGCTCCTCAAAAAACCTCAGGGAGCTGCAGATGCACAAGGAAGTCCTGCCTGAGCCCCAGAAGTACCTCGGCCACAGGCTGCCTGAGCGAAATGGAGCAGAGCACATTCCAGAGACCCCTTTGGCTCCTCGAGGGTCCTGTTTGAGTGCAGTAACACAGCCCCCATTCCAAAGGCATGCCAAGCCCAAGGCCAGAGCCAGGCTAGCAGGAGTGGTGTGAATAGCTCCTTCTAAACGGCAAGCAGCCCCCTTGCTTACCATCTAAAAAAAACCACCCATGGAAACCAGCCCCTTGTCCCTCAGGGTGCATTGATCTCACTTCGGCCTCACTCGTCAGAAACGGCCACCAGCAGCAGGTGCCGGTGTCCCTAGGGCTGTCACCGGGGCAGGCTGGGATGTCACCGCAGCTCAGCCATGGCACGGTAGTGATTTAGATGCAACTCAGGGCATCTGAGTGCAGAAAGCGGCCCCCCCCCTCCCCGCCTAGGCTGCAGGTAGGAGCGGCACTGCCAGCCCCAAACCCCTGCTCCAGAACCCGTGGAGGGAGATCAGTGAGAGCCCTGCTCCCCAAAACGATGCCACCTCAGCAGACCCTGTCCTGTAACTCAGCATAGGCTGGGAAAGTGCCTGGGTGTGGGTCTGGGGATAAGCGAGAGGATAATAGCGGATAAAGCCCCTGATCCTCCTGCTAAAGCAGCTCTGTATTAAGGAGACAAGGGGCAGGGGTGGTTGTGGGGAGGACCGAAGTCCCCTCGTCCATGGCCCACCGTGCCTCCCCCTCCCCGCCCCGGGAAACAGCTCTCTGTAAGAGCTCGCAAGCACAAGCTGTCATATTATTAAGCCAGAAATAAACTCTAATCTTTGCCCATTTCGCTGGGGGCGAGGGCACAGACGACACACCAAGGGACGCGGCAACTGCAGGGGGCATCCCGGCCGGGCACAGTGGGGCTAGGGCTGCCACTGGGGATCAGATGGGGCTGGAAGACGGAGATGGGTGCGACACCCCCGCACGATGCCGCATAATCTGTCTCTCTCTCTCTGTCCCTCACCCTCGCCGGGTGCCGGCAGCACTTACCGGGGAGCAGGAGGCAGCACAGACAGCAGAGCAGAGCAGCCGGCCCGGGGAGCATCTTCTCCGGAAAGGCCATTGCAAGGTGAGGGGTAGGCAGAAAACCGGGGGGTCGGGTGGACCCCGAGCCACCCCCGTAGCAAAAGAAAAAAAAAAAATCAATAAAAGGAATCCAAATCAAGCACCAAAAAAAAAAAAACCGCAAAAATCCCCTAAATCCAACCACGTGCGAGCCGCAAGCAGCAGCCAACGGCAGAATTTCGGGGGCGGGGGGCCGGCTCAGGTTAGAGGGGCTCGGCTGTGAGCCTCCCAGCTCAGCGAGCAGAGTACCCCATCTCCGGCCCCCCACCCCTCCCCATCCTGCACCCCAAATCTGTCGCGCCCCTGCCCCCTCCTCAGTGCCTGCAGGGCGACCGGAGAGCGCCCAGCCGGCGGGGGCGGGTCCCCCTCCTCTTCCTCTTCCTCCTCAGGAGCCGGGGAAGGGGGGGACGAGCACGTGTAATCCCTCCCTGGAAAAAAAGAAAAAGAAAAAGAAAAAAAAATAAAAGATGTGCTGATGAAAGATGATGCTGCAGGGCTAGCAGATTGCTAGCCCCCCATGCACAAGAATAAAAATAAGATCTCCAAGCGCGGTTCTTCAAAACAACAAAAAAAAGCTGGATTAAATCGCTCCCCGAGGAAAAAAAAAACCCAAACACAAACAAAAAAACCCAACCAAACAACAAACAAACACGGTAACAAAAAAATACAAAACCCAAAGCAGGCGGGTGAATAATTAATCCCAGGCAGATGTAATTAGTCAGCAGCAGGAGCAACTCGGTGGCAGAGTCTCCGCATCTGAAGGCAAAGTTTGGGGTAACGGGGCCAGGGAGCGGCTACCACCCCGCAGCCGGGGTGGGACCGGAGCTCACCCGCTGCCCCCCTGCGGGGGCTGGAAGAGGGGGGACCCGGCCATGAGCATGCAAAAGAGCGGGCACCCCGCCTCCTCTGGCCCCTTGGATTAAAGAGAAGTGTTGCCCCCCTCCTCCTCGCAAATAAAATTAAAGAGAGGCTGCAGGAGCCTTGGGGAAAGCGACAAGTTTGAGGGGTTTATGGCCCTTGTCCCCGCCGCCCCCCTCCCCCCCACCCCCCCCCCCCCCGCCCCCGCCGCTGCTGGGCGCTGCACCGAGCTCCGGGGGTGCCAGCGCGAGGAGGGTGGCAGGGGGAGGTGCCTTCCTCGTCTTCCTCCTTCTCCCCTCCTCTTCGGGCGAGGAGGTGGCAGCCGAGCGCAGCCCCGCTCTCCGCCGGAGCCGCGCGATGCAATGCGATGCGGTGCAGCCCCCCTGCTTCCCGGCACCTGCCGCAGGTTCCCAGCCGACCCCAGCGCCCCGGGCGTGCGGTGGGGCCTGCCGACCGCCTTCCTGCGTACCATTCACCGCCACCGCTGCAATGCAAAGGGATAATAATAAAAAACGCGGTTTGGGGAAACCGAGGGCGAGAAGGTGGAGGAGCAGCGAGGTGCGGCGCACTGGCGGCACATGCCTCGTCACCCCCGGGATGGAGAGGGCCAGCTGAGGTTGGTTGCTTCTCTACACCCTGGGGGATTTAGGCGTCTCCTCCATCCCCGCTGTGGCCAGCCCGCTCTGCCAGTGCCACCCAGGGGGCATCAGCCTTATGAGCCTGCTCCGTGCAGCACTCTGCACACAGGCAGGGTCTGGCTGCAGCGTGGCTGCCGGTCTCTGGGGTCTCCCTGTGCCCCCTGGAAATGGAGGATCCGCGGCTGCCTTGCCCCAGTCCCTCGTGAGCTGCCCGGTCCCTCTCCACGCCGCACGCTCAGAGACCATCTCCCACAGGGCTCAGAGATGCTCACAGCTTGGCTGGGGAGGGATTCTCCTCATAGTGGCTTGCTGTCGCCAGTACAGAGCGATAGGAGAGATGAGGTTATGGGGAGCATTGCTACCTTTGCACCCCGGGAATACCGTACTCCTCTCAACTGCACAGCGCCCAGAGGGCACGCTGGCATTTGGGGACTGAGTTCCATTGCAGCCATTTCCTCCATGGTTCACATGTGCCCTTACCACATGCACACACCACATGTGGTGCAGCTGGCTCAGCCTTAGAGTGGGTTTTCCTGCCTCCTCTGGCCCCGTGGGCATCCCAGGTGCCTTCACCCTCCCTCCCTGCCGCTGTGTATTTCCTCATCTCCCTTCACCCAGAAAGATTGGCCAGCACGTTCCTCCTAGCAGGCTCATATACAGTGGAAGTGCATCAGATTTCCTTGTTAATGCCGAAAAAAAATCATGGCAATTAATGGCATTGACCTTGAGCAGTGAGCTGAAAATGACCCCAAGAAGAAGCAGCCTGGCATCACCAAAGAGGGAGCAGAGTCCCTGGGCTGAGCCACCATGCACCGCCGGCGCCTTTGGATGCTACTGGGAGTTCTTCTCAAATGATGCTGGAGGATGGCAGAGGCACCAGGGCAAAGAAGAGAAGGGAGATGGGGATCTGTCCTGAAACTCAACACCTAGAGCCCTGCAGGAAAGGCAATGCGTTGGTTTTGGTGATCAAAAAAAGACCTGGCTGCTGCGGCAAGCAGCCCCATGCCACTGACCAGGCAACTACTACTTGTTTCCATAAAATCCCCATGATTTATAAGCCAATCTCCCGATTGCTTTGGGGAGGGGAGGGCTGACTCAAGGGCCTGAATCCCCAGGGATGGCAAAGCATCACAGAGCAAAGCAGTGGCTGGGCCATGATTTATCCTTCCCCACCTTGCCTGGAGGGCGATGGGCAGACCCTTAGTTTCACCACAAAATAGGCCCAGGGTCGAGAAACTGGAGGTGATGACAGGGCCATGCTCCATCCTGCCCCATCATGAGCCCTTTCCTGCTGATGGATGAGGGCCTTTGAAGGGGGGTGTTTGGGGGCTATCTCTCCTGCTTTCCCACGGTGCCTCTGGCAGGTTCCTGGCACTATTGCCGGGATATTTTTCAACTGTTACAGAAATAAGTACTTTACCCCAGTTGGATTTTATTTATGGCTCTGGCTTTGGCAGTCAGAGGGACTGGGGTGGGCAAAGAGATGTGATCTCTGCTTCTGGAGTGAGGACTGAAGCCAGGGTTGCCACTTGTACTGGGGAGATGCTGAGATACATCCTGTTGTTTTAGCAAGAGCCAGGGCAGGGAATGTCAAAATGTGACTCCAGTGCAGGGTTCAGCACATCTTCATGGGGACACCAGCTGGCTGACCTCCCTCTGTGCGTCCTGCTCACCCCAGCAGCATTGGCTTCGCTCTCTATGGCATTACATCCACGCTGATCACAACAGTCCCTTAAGTCGCTACATGAGGAAGGATTTTTGGAGTGCAGAGTCTATGGGCTGGAGGCACTTTGGAGCCACTGACTCCAGCTGTGGAAGCAAACCCCCAGCAAGACTGCTTGTGCTGAGTGGAGCAGAAAGCATCCAAAGCACTGCTGGGACAGCCCAGCCTCTCCCCCATAATCCCTAGCCTGCATTTCACCTGCATGTAATCCCAGGACAGCACTAATAGCTGGGATAACAGTGCCCGGGAGGTGCTAATCGCCAAATCCGACTCTAATCCCTGTGGGAGCCTCTGTGGAGGTGTTGTGGCGGAGCTGAGCCACTGTTGCAGGTGGGCAGCAGGCACAAGAGCTGCTGCGAAGTGTCCTGTGGATGATGGGTGCAGGGTCCAGGGGCAGTCCTCTTTCCCTTTGTGTTAAGAAACTGAGGCACCCACAGGTATGATGCCCTACCACCCCCTTCCTCCCCGCAACCCCCTTCCTCCCTGCAACCCCCTTCTTCCCCGCAACCCCCCCCTCCACACATCTGAGCTTTCCCCAGCTCTACCAGTAATGCAGAGATGGGTCTATGAAGAGTGGTGGGGAGGACTGTGTACAACACCACCCCCTCCCAGATTTGGCAGCATGGTGACTCACAAGCACCAAACCCCACCTTTTATGGGGGGATTTAAATAAAAATCCAAGTACCAGGGTTGAGGGTCTGCACCTGGAGGGACAACCTGGGCTGTTATTTTTCACACTGTGACCCCAAGGATCCTCCACAGAAGGTATATCACTTATAAACCAGAAAGAATTGGAAAAAAAAGCCCTGGGAACACCGCAGGACAGTGAAACCCTCAGCCCGGGACTCTAATTTTCACATTATTTGCCAGTAAAAATTAATACAAGTGGGGAAGTTCCTTGCCTGCAAAAAGCTCTCTCCAATGGCAGCTGCCTTGTTAGTGGCTGGAGCACTCATACCCTGGCCTGACAGCTAATTCTGCGTGGGACTTGAATGGCTGATCCTGGAACATGATTAAAAATATGTATCAATCACCTCCCCTTCAAAGCAGCACCCAAAATACATTTATATCATCTGCATTTCCTTATACATTTCTGATAATGACATAAATATAGAAATCCCGTAATTGCCATAAATTAATTTTATATTATTATTTCTAAGACAAGAAATAAATTTTAAAAAGCCTTTCATTGTAATTAATTGTCCAGCTGATTTCTTCACAGGGTTTGTGGCTCATTATGTGAGTCCATGGCTCTGTCCTGTTCTTACTCCCTATCTCTGTCTGCTCGGGAACTGTCCCCATCATTATTCCAGGGCCACTCCATGGGTCTCCTTCCTCCCAGGGTGATGCTGGTAGAAGAAAATGGGTGGGAGGAGCAAGAAACAAGCTGAGATATTTCATCACTGAGCTTCTGCTAGTCCTGAACCGCTCCATGGTATCCATGGCCAGCAAATTGTTTTGACTTTTGGGTGCCTCAAACAGTGTAATGGTGCATTAGATATTGAATGCAACATTTATAATATTCAAATGAATATTTTAATAGTGTATGAAAGTAACAGAAGGGCAAATCAAAGCGGTAGCGCCAAGCCTTTTCCTTCTTGCAAGATAAAAATGTTTCATTTCAATTTTACTGTTTGGATTTGTCTTTGCCTCGACTTTTATGCTCTATTAAAATATTAATTTCAGGCTATATCATAGGCCTTTAATATTTTATCTGATATAACAAGTCAACATTATCAAAGTTGTTGGATTTTAGCATGGCAGAGTGGGGTGAATGAAATAACCCTGCAAGTAGGAAGCCCTGCAGACTCAGCAGTTCAGAGGGGACCAGCAGTGGGCATTTTTCCCCTTTCCTTAAAAAAATTATTGCCACACTGAGAATTTTATCAATTTCTTTTTTTTTTTTTGCTGTATTTCCAAGGGAGAAAAAAATGCAAAACTTGGGTTTCCCTTGTAGGGCAGGACTGGTGATGTAAATAAATCCCTGTGCCTGGGTGCTGGGCTGTGCTTTGTGTGCATATCAGAGCCTCCATCACACACTGAAACACATCGTGTTAAAATGAATCACCCCAGCATCATTACAGAAAATTGATGAACACCATGTTTCTCCAGTGCCAGGGAGTCAAGGCACCTAATTACAGCAGCTCGTTAAGAAGGGGCAGTTATCTTGGCAGCCAGGGAGGCCAGCAATAGCATTTCATTTCTTGCCTTACTCTTTGCTACCCCTCTAGCTAAAAAAACACATGGAGATTCAGGGGAAGATTCAGCTACTTGAATGAGTTCAAACCCAGCTCCTCTGAAATCAGCAGTAGGCTGATGGCAGTGCTGGAGCCACAGGTACCTGGTGTTGGGTGCTGTTAGATGCGAGGAACAGCACGACAAGGACCAGCTCATGTTATTTTGTTGTAATTTTGGAGGGGCTGAGGAGATTTGCAGCACCTAAATTAAGTATCAAGTTCTTCAATGGACAAGAGGTGAATGAGGCATTGGCAGACACTGGGAAATCAGACTCTCCCTCAAACAAAAGCACGTTTTACATCCTGACTGTGGGATTTTGTCAATGGCCAGATCCTGACCTGCAGCTCATCAAAGCCCCTGTGGAGCTTGGGGGTGCAAAGAAGGCTGACAGGTAAACTCAGAGCACTAGTGGATTCAATGCCCAAGACACAGACCCCAGACCCCAGAGCGCCTGTGGATATACAGCCGCCCATAGCAGGGCCTATGGCAAGGCAGGCATCAAGCTCAAAGGCAGGAGCAGGCAAGGTGAGCCTTGCTCCAGGCCTGGCTCCCTCCCACAAGGCTGATAAGTTTGCAATTGGTTTCTCCTATGAGCCCACAGGTCTCACAGGGGAGAGGAGAGACGTTTGCCATCTCCGAACAGCTCCAGAGCTGCAACCACTTCTTTCCAGACCTTCAGCGGTTTGGAGGGCAGGGAGAAGGCAGGGTGGGTGTCTGCAAGCCCCTGACTGCAAATGGATCCCGCTCTCGGGGGTATTACTGCCACCACAGACTCAGATGTCACATATATACACATGTGTATATATACACATATAGAAAATAAATGCAGAATCCTTACTTTTCTAGCCTCACTCCCCATACTGTGCTGTTTGGGACCTTGCAGGGGTGCAGGAGAGCACATGCAGGCCATGTCCCCAGGATGGGTCCCTGTCAGCATCTCTGTGCTCTCACCAGGCGATGCCTGACCTCTCCGGTTCACCTTTCCATCCTGGTCTCCCTCCCCGATTCCCTGCTTCTCTAGCCAAGATGGAAAGATAGACAGGGAAAAGCACATGTGAGCAGGAGAAAAGTCCATTTGCTTTGGTTTCCCAGTCGCCCCCTCGCTTGGCTTGACTCAGGCAGTTTGATTTTTCCGGAGGCTTTTAGGTCTCCCGATCCCTAATCAGATAAGGAGCCGAAGGGCGAAGGGGGAGGGAGAGGATTCAGGGCTGCATAGCTTCTTAATGATGCTGCGAGAATGAGCTCACTGCTGGACACAGAATTCCCTCTGCCTCAGCACGGTCCTGGTGTCCTCTCCATCATGCCAAATAGCTGCCGGACAAGCCCCCTCCAATGAATGTATGCCCGGTGGAGCAGGATCTGAACTGCTTTCTCCCTCACCCCTCTGTCTCCCCAGCTGGGATGCTCTGGGCTTGAGCCAGACCTGAGCAAGTTGTGGGCAATGAAGAGGATGGGTTGGAGTCAGCTTGATCTGTAGGATGAGGGGTAGGGTATGGGAATGTCCTGGTCAACCCCAAAGCAGGCAAGACGTGCTCATCGATGTGTACTGACATGCAGGTTCTCAGCATTCTGCCACCCTGCAGCTCCCTTCTGGGGGTTTGGTCATCCCCAGGGTTGGTTCAGCTGGGACTTGCATGAAAAAGGCTGTTTGGCCAGTTCCCCCGCTCCTCAGATGCTCAGCCCTGTGCCCACCACATCCCACCCCTTACTTCTCACCAGGTCCTTTTCACCCCATCAGTCCTATCTATCTGTCCATCCCTTTATATCCATCCATACATCCATCCGTCCATCCATCCATCCATCCGTCCGTCCATCTGTCCATCCATCTTTCTGTCCATCCATCCGTCCATCCATCCATCCGTCCATCCATCCCTCCCCTCCTCTCCCCATTCCACATACCCCCATTTTGCCTCCCCTTCTAGATGCTCCTCATCTTGGATTACCTCGCTGCCTATGTTCACCATGACTTTTCCAGATGAGGACTCCCATATCATCAGATCCGCATTCCCTGCAGCAGGTTCCCTGCACCACCTGCCTCAGAACCATGTGGCCAGGGCCAAGGATCACCGCGAGCCAAGAAGTGAGAGGCCTTGGCAGCAAACAGGGTCTCCCTTTCCCCTTTGCTGGACCTGTCACAACAGTGCTCGCCAGGGACAGAGATGGCAGCCGGGGAGGTGCTGGCAGAAGGGCTGCGACAAGCTAAGTATCCCACAGCCTTCCTTGATTTTGGAGGGACTTCAGTGCATCAGGCTGAGTTTGCTCCTGAGTAAAGTATGCTGGAAGCTTGAGTCCTTCCACCACAAGCATTTCCTACAGGATACCCATTGCAGAGTCGACCCAAGCTGGGCTCCTTACTGCACCCTAAAAAGCACCCAAACATCTCCCAAATGTCAGACCCCAGTAGCAGGAGGGGGATTTCCCTCATACCCGCTCCTTCCATGGGACATAGTTCAACACCAGTTGATACCTCCCACTGAGTTTTTCCTCCAGCACTGGCAACTAGGTGCTGGAGTAGCTAATTACAAGCAAGGAGCCATCAAACACAGATCGAATTACCCCTAGAGACTCTCAAGCGGCTGTTGGAGCTCAGCTCTAATCAGATGGGGCACCTGCCCACTCCAGCAAGCAGAAACCTCCCCTGTATGCTGGCCTCAGGAGGTGAAACCAGAGCCTGGCTTTTATCCTGGAGAGCCCCATCCCCAGTGCCTGCCCGCCCAGCATGTCCAGTGGGATAATGATGGAGCAGCTGCCAATTCATCTGGGTCAGCCCCAGCACTGTCTAATGGTCACCCTGGTAATGGTCAGGATGTCCTGGGCGTGTGGGATCCCATCTGGAGTGGGGCCCAGTGAAGCCCTTCCCTTCTTCCCATTAGCAGCTCCTAGCTGGGATTTGGGCTGCTCCCACCGCTTTCGCTTTCAGGGGAGAAGAATCCCCTAAAAGACCATTTACAACCATGAATTTTTCAGGAGCTCATTTAGCAGCAAACATTTTCCCATCTGGTTTTGCACAAAGTGGATTAACCCATTCAACAGACCCAAGAGAGGCTGGAGTGTGCATCTGAGTGGGAGTGGGCAGCTGTGGTTTTGGAGGGGGAGGTGCAGGGTGAAGGCAGGGGCAGGAGCAGGGGCTGTGTTTGGCTCCTTGCTTTGCTCTTTGGAGCCAACAGCAACGTGCTGCCTGCAACAGGGGGACTGGTGTCATGATCAGTGCAGGTTTGAGCTGGCAGGATGTGGGCAGCAACTGCCCTGAAGGCAGTAGAAATTGAGTCTCACCCAAAATGTGCCTGAAACCACTAGGAAAACTGCACACCCATCACTTGTGCTGAGCCTGTGGGACTGCAGGTAATCCCATATTTGATGAAAACTAGCTGGCAGCCAGAGCTGGGAGACATTGGGGAAAACAACACTTGAACCATGTGCATTGCTGGAGTTTGGAATAATTATAACATCAGAGTCAAAAGAGTCTTGTACAACATAATTTTTCTGTTCAATATGAAGCAGCCATACAATAAAACCCCTGGAAAGTCCAGATGTGGAAGGGAAAGATGGGGAACGGTCAGGAGAGGGAAAGGATTTTCCAGCAGGATAACTACCAGTTGTTCTTAGGGGCAGGCAGGGGAAGGATCACAATGTTGCAGCAAAAGCGGGTATTTAAGACTTCTGGCAACAATTTCCATCAGAGCTCAGTGGTTTTTTTTGAATTAAACGTTCCTGACCTTGATGGTGTCTGGCCAGAGATGATTCAGTGTTTGGCTATAGGTGGTCACATCTCAATTAAAGGCCCTAATATCTTCAGTGATGAGTCTGAAGCATGCTTTACATCGACTGCTAACAGGGCTGGATGTGGGGATTGGTTTCTGACATCTGCAGCCCTTTTTTTTTACCTTCCTTGGCCTTGCCTTCCTGTCCCAGTTCCAGACGTCAAGGAAGAAGGTCCCCCACTAGCACAGGAGCTGTGAGGGTTTGTGTTGCATTTCCCCAGCCTGGGATTATGCTTTGCAAAGTCAAACAGCCTTTGAGGGCTCTGCAAGATGTAAGCAAAAGGGCTGAGACCCTGCCACTCCCTTACAGGGTGTCCTTTGTCACCTCTTTTGTTCTCTCCCCTGTGTACAGGTTGAAATGGTTTTGCATTCCAGGTCCTTTCCAGAAGGACGTAAATGGGCAGCAATGAGAGGGATATGCCCTGCCACCACATCCCACAGGTCAGAGAGAATAGCTGTGGGTTCCACCACAGCCCCTCTCTGGTCCTTCTGCCTCCTGGGGCTTCCCCTTCTTCCACTTCCCCGCTTGCTATTCTCAGCCCTGGTCTCAGCCCTGCCCAAAGGTGAAATCTGGGGGAGCAGCACTTGATTTAGGGTTTTGTGAGAGCCAGGACCCCACAAATCGCTGGGATTTGCTACAAACTGCCCTGGCCAACATGTCTCCTCTGAGAGACCATCCCCAGGCAACCAGGCTGTTTATTCCCATGGGAAAGTCCATCCCCATCCTCTCTGAGGGAGGAAACCCGAGTGCCTCCATGGATGGCACGAGAGGTAGAACCCACCTTGCAGGCATCCCTCTGCCTTTCCCCTGACATCTCCCAGGGTTTTGGTCCCATCCTCAGCTCTGTGAGCGAGTGATTTCAGTTTACCATCACAGCCCTTGGGAGAGATGTGCTCATCCTCTGAAGGGTGCCTGTAGGCTGCAGCACAGGGGATTCCTAGGCTGGCCACAGCACCCCAGCTGCACAAGTCCTTCTCCATATTGTCAGGCATTGTCCTGGCACACACAATACTAATCCAAAAGAACCATGTAGCAAGAAAAATAAGACTATGCAAAGGATAGGCAAGAAAGCAATGAATTTCTACTTGGCTGTGCAAGGAGGGGTCTGTGGTGCAGAAACAGCATCTGCTCCCATCTCTTCATACCAGTGACATTGAAGACAGTTGCAGAAAAATCCATTTTCTTCACTCAGAATAGAAAAAAAACCCAAACCAACATTTGCAGCCTTGAAAGATTTACGTGATGCCCCCTCCAGAAGACAGCAAGGCCATGCAGGCTGTGGAGGTGCTCAATGTCAGGGTTGGCCTTGAATGGCCCTCGCAGGGTGGGGGGAGGCAGAGATGCTCCCCAGTGGGATGATTCCCACAGGCAAAAAACAGGCCGGTGGGGGCTGTGAGTACCTGTCCAGCCCTGCTCCATCCATTAGCTATACTAATTAATTACCTCAGTCTTGCACTACCCCACCTTAGTTATATGCCTCTGAGATCCTCAAGGAGTAGCAAGGGCTGCAACTTAGCAGAAGAACCCCAAAAGTATTTGAAACGTCCCAAAAATGACCAGAGGGACACCAAATCAAACCTCTCCCCATTGCAGAGCTGAGCTGTGATTTGAGCACTGGGTCCATGCAAATGGATCGGTTCTGAGTAAACCCAGATAAAAGTCTTTTCCACCCCAAAGCAGAGCCCAGAGAGAGCAGGAAGAAATGAACTAGCCCCACCAGATCCTGTCCTTATCATAGGCTACGCCCCCCCTCGGGCTGGGACTCACTCAGACCAAGCTGGGTGAGCAGTCCCTTCAGGCCCTGCGTCTCTCATAGCAATTAACGGCGGCCCGCGATCAGTGCTCGTCCTTCGCCTGAGGCTTGCTTCCCCACCGCGGTGAGCCCTGCTTCCCCTAGAACCACGGGGCTCATTGTCTCCACATCTGCCTCACCAGAGCTCCCCGGAAAACACGCCGGCGCCGCCGTTATCAGCCCGGCCGCGTGCCAGATCTGCTATAGCGTTAGTGCAGTCCCTGGAGCCCGCCGTCTATTTTTAATTCCACTAAAAAGCAGGCAATTTGTCAGTTAAGTCTCCATCCCGGACTCCCACTTACCCAGGCTGGAAGTGAGCAGTGGCTCTGGCAGCATCCCATGCATGAGCAGCCCCTAAACCTGGCTAGAAAGAGAGTGCTTTTATGTTCAGGGTCTGTGGCAGCAAGGTGTTCCCTGTCCATGGGGCTGGAATGGGAGCTTGAGACCAGGAATGGAACCTGTCTTAATCCTTATTCATCCTTATTCCTTATGCCATATGCCTTATTTCCTACTCCTCGTTCCACCACATTTCTATCTGACTGTGATTAGGGGAAGAGGGAGAAGCATGCCAAAGTAGATTTCTCTTCTCTGCTTTCTAAAACTGCCAGAAAACAAGAAAAGAAAAAAAATCCATTTTTCATCTCATGGGTGCAGTGTGGCCCCCTAAAAAGCTCCTGCTCTTCATGACAGCTCTTGAACCCTGCTGCATGCACCAGTGCTCTCCACTTCATCTGCTGGTAGATACATTTGCTATTAATAAAAATCTCCATATTTAATATGGGTTGTGATTTTTTTGAGGGGGGCGTCCCAACTCATACCTTTGAGCCCTGTAGCACCACCCAGGTCTCTCCCCCATGTGGGTGTTTTGCGTCCCAGTGGGATCAAACAGCTCTGGCCTGCTGACACTGAATCATGGTGGGTAAGAAATAAAACAACTCCCCCCAAACAGCAAATCAAACCAAATTGTGGCACAGCCCACCCAGGTGAGTGGTGGCAGACAAGGGCCCAGTGTCGCAGCAAAGGGAAAGCTCTTCAGGAGGAATGTTAAACCTCACTGCTGATGGACTGGAGGTTTATCAGTGGCTTTTGATGGTAATAGATTTTTATAATAACCCAACTTGATTACTGGAACCAATGTGAGGACGCGAAGTGGCTTTGAGGCTTGTTAAAAGCATTTTCCAGGCACTTTTATTCCCCTTTCCCATCACCAGTGCTTCACCTAGGGATGCCAAAGGGTCTAGGCAGGGAAGGAGGAGGTGAAGAAATCCTGGCCCAACCCAGTAAAACCACTTGATGCTTGCGTGGAATCAAGGGCACATCTCAGACCACCTACTGTTCAGCAGAGAGGGATGTGATGGTAAAGACAAATGTCCCTGAAGAGCAGGTACACATTTTGGTGGTACAGGGATAGGATGGGCACATCCCAGTGGGGCAGATTTTGTTTCCTGCCTTTGCTAGCTGCTGTGAGCAGGAGGGAATATGCTCTGACAAATAATTTAATTCCCTTTCCTCTCCACCAAATCCCAGGTTACATGCTTGGCAGGTGATATTTGTACCTCTTTTAGTGAGCAAACTGCAGCGCTCGCATCAAATCAAAGTCTTGGATCAGTATCATCAGACTCTCCTCATCCTTGTGATGGAGAGGGGAAGAGGGGAGTCGAGGGGAGCGCTGCAGATTGGGGCAATAGCCAAAATGATAGAAATTGGGGATGGGACTAGAAAGAGGGGCAGAAAAATCAGGCAAGGGCCAAACCAGAGCCATGGAGAGCAGCAAGTGTGAGGCAGCAGGGTCGCCTATCCACACACTTCTCCATGACTGTGGCTGGCTCTGGGCTTGGGTAAAGACACAAAAGAAAATACCACTCTGGGACTGCAAGGTTGGATGCTTTGACTCACTAGCATGGTGTTACAAAATTTTCCGATTTTTGGCCAAAGCCACTGGAGTGTGACCTCGAACCAGTGTCTTGTTTCTCTCTTCCAACCCAAAACTGCTGATATTTTTTCAGCAAAATAAAAATAGTAGCCAAATGAGCACAGTTGTTCTTCAGCATTGGAACCAAAGGCAGCTTTACCAACATCCTAAACATCCCAATTTACTCCACAGCCTCATTGTTGCTACAGGGTGACAATTGGACAGGGAGAGACAGATTTGTAGGTGCTACTTTGGGACACCCGGAAGTGGAAGATGGGGAGCCTGGGGAGGGAAGAGAAGAATCCAGACCCTTCCCGGCACCATTAGTCTCTCAAATCCATCCCTATCATACCTCCAACACCCTCTTTGGAGCCTACTCTTTGCAGGATGGAATCAAGGATCCCCTTTGTCATGTCTCAGGCAGCTCCTTGCACTGCAGTGAGCCATGATTCAAGCCCAGCTCCAACATAGTGGCATCACATAAATAATATGGAATTATTTCCCTGCCATTTCTGGGAATTGCTCTTAGAAGGTACATGCTCACAGCTCCTAATCTTATTCAGCTACCATTTACCCTGGGAGTAGAGCACAAAGCCACCAGGCTTTCAGGGGTGCACAGATACGGGATCTCACATTGTCAATAAGAGGAAAAAAATAATGTTAATCAGAGATGCTGCAAATTTCATACAAGGGCCCTTCAGGCATGCAGGGTCAGAGTGCAGCGAAGGGAAAAAATGGGTCTTTGCACCCCAAAATAGCTTATGGAAGGAAAAGGAAGGACAAAAGCAGAAGATGAGTTTTGTTATGCGTGAGGATTAGTCTGCTGCCTGGCTTATAAACTTCATTCCCTAGATACCCATCTAAGCTCTAAAATACCTGCCTGGCACCAGGGAGTCACTGTGCCTCCAGGAGAAAATGCTGGGGATGAAATACTCCCTTTTTCTCCAGGATTTCTGGGCCTGAAAGATGGATCTGGTGACACCAAAGACATTTCCAAACTTGATTGAACTTTGCCAAATTGCTCGTTAAAGTAAATAAAAAGTGAGGAAATCTGAAGGTTTAGGTTTAGCATCAGCAGAGTGAGAGAGAGATGATCTGCCTTGCAATCACTTATTCTCTTTGAAGTGGCCTTCAGGGGTGCTGGAAATACCCTGAAATCCAAGCAGCCTGCACCAAAGGGTTTTCTTTCAGCCCTCAAAAAGTTGTCATTTAATTAAATACAAAATAAAGTGCTTTGATTAGAGCCTGAGACAGAAGTATCTCTTTTTAAAAACTTTCTATTAACAAAAAAAAAAAAAAAAACAAACGAAAGCCCCAGGGGAGTGGGGGGTTGCACGGGTAGGATTTCCCACTGGGTTTTAGGGAGAAAAGTGATGAAACAGCATCAGGGGTGGGTGTGATACCCTGCTGGGTATCATCCTTTGGAGGAAGATCTAGGAGGGAGCTGTAGGTGAGCTTCTCTGCCATATTATACATTATGCTAAATTTTGATTATTTTTTGGCTGGAATTTTTTTTCAAAAAAAAGATCCAGGTCTTATCACACCCACCCATCTCTCCCCAGCAAGGCTGGTGACACTCTGTTGACTGACTTGATCATGCTGCCAGTGAACTGGGCCTGCAGCTGCCTGCCAAAAATAGTGGGGAAGGTGCTGACACCCGCTTCGCAACTTCTTCTTAGCACCTTTTTTTTCCCTATTGATACGATTTTTTTTTTCCTGGCTCATTTCAAGTCTGAGTCCCTCAGACAGTCATTGACATCTGCCAATATATTAAACCACAGCCTGAAAGGGCTGAGAGGCTTTTTAACCACAAATGATGCTATTTCCAGGCCATGATGGGATCAGCAGGGGTTTTCCCCACCCTGGGCTATGGGCATGCTGCTGGCAGCAGACACATCAGATCCAGTGGGAGTAGGGGATTATCTGGAGGAGTTTTGCACCACTGTGAGCATACAGGGACAGGGACACGAGCTGTGGCTTAGGGTAGGAGCCACTCCAAACAGGATGGATGTACTCAATGAATCTGGTCTTCTTGTAGGCAGGAGAGAAGCTCCTGAAAGAAGTGTTAGGAGAAACCCAAACTATCTCACACAGCAGGACTGGCCCATCCCAGAAGGGGCCGGTAGCTGGGTCACTCTGTGCCTCAGGAGCCAGAGATGCAAATGCTGGGGCAAAGATGAGGTGTCAGCAGCCAGCACATCCTGCCATGCCCAGCCCACAGGCATGCCATCTTCTCTGCTTGTTGTCTCATCCTGCTAAATTTCAGTCCTGAAAAACTCCATTTGGGTAAAACAGAAAGCCTTTACTTTTTTTACTTTTACTTTTACTTTTTCTTTTTTTTTTTTTTTTCTGCATATTGAGTGTGTAGTGGATGTAAACTGTGTTATCTGGATGGCCTGCTGGCTTAGCATGGCCTCCGTTTTACCATACTAATGACTTTTTACACTCCAGGTAAAATCAGAACAAGACAAGAAGGTTTTAGAAAGCTCATTCTGACAAATTCCTCACTGTAATTACTGGAGCAGAAAGAACTCATCAGCAGTACATGCCGTTGCTCCGGGCGCTAAAAGTCTCGAGTGGTGAATGGCCCAGATATGGAAACTGCAGCCACCGCTGCATTGCCGCGTGGCATAGGGCCTGGTAGGTCTCCATGCCGAGGCAGTGAGCAGAGCCCATCACAGCTTCCCCTGCCAATGGGCTCCTTGCTGGATGAGGAGCAATTTTATACACGACTGATCCTGCATAATCCCTGTCCTCCAGGGGCCAGGGACCACTGTGGGATGACAGCAGTGCTGCAGGGTACATAGAGGTACTGGATCTCATGCTGGCTGGGCTCATCTTTGTTGGTGAGTAAAGACACCAGTGAGCTTTTGAGGCTAGTTTTATTCTCTGGGTACTCCTTGGACTCTGTCTTACTGTGGAGGGTAGAAGATGGGGAACCCCCATGCCCACTCCCAGCCTGACTGGCTCCCACTGATCGCACAGGCTCCAGTTCTGCCTCAGCTGCTGCTGCAGCAGTGAAAATAAGGCATTGGCTTTTAAATCAAAAAAAGAGGGGAAAATAAACAGCCTCCGTGGCTGGTGGGAAAGCGTCTGGCAAAGGAGTCTGTTGATGACACACTGTCAGCAGACATGAAATACCCCACCATTTTGCAGCATAATGCAGGAGATGCTTGAGGACCATGTCAGCCACAAAACCCTGGCTGAGAGAATAAAGCCACCAGGATGTTGCTGGCTGCAAAAGGACATAGCATCACTGTTCACTGGCCAGCTGGCATAGGCTGTGGGGACCAGCGTTGGGATGGAGAGAGGCGACAAGACACTGTGAGGGGTCCCCAGCACCATCCCAGCCTCAGCCCCCAGCTGTCTATCCACACATCTGAGACCTGCTCCAAACCAAATTCCCAGATGCAGACACTCGCAGAGCAGCACCCATAAAGTGCTTCACTTGCACAAACAATAGTTTGGCTAGGAAGACTTTGGGAAGAGCTTTTGAGGTGTTTCTGGGGCTGCAAACCTGCTGCAAATGTGCATATCCCGCATCTCATAGGTTCTGCCTGCACCTGGCCCGACAGGAGAGGAAAATCCATCACGGGTTGGATTTTACTGCCCTCTCCAGTTCCCGTCCAGCTAAGGCAGCTCACAGAGAAGGAAATAACCTCAAAGCATGGGAGACAGGGGCCTAAAGCACAGGATTGGGCTGTGGTAAGACACCCCAGCATTCCCCTCAGTCCCAGGGATAGCCAAGGTGAGCCCTCTCCATCCTCTCTCAGCACCTACCCTGGTGCTGGGGACAACGGTGGCCCAGGACAAGCCTCCTGTCATCAGCTTGGAGGCTGCAGCTTGCTCAGATGTGTCTTGATACAGGGGCCATAGTGACGTGGTCTAGGAGGGTATCAGAGTGGCACTTGGAGTGCCCAGGCCCTCCCCTCCTGCCAGCCCCCCAGTAGTTGCTGTCACCTAAAAGGATTAATCATTAAGCACTAATAGTGGATTAGACACTCAGGCACATATGTTGTAGACACAGAGGGAGAAGAATTAGCACACAGCTGAGCATCTTGGGCAGGGGAGAGCAGCTTGGGGCGCAAGTTTAGGGGCAAGCAGACATCTTTCTGCCCCACTGGCTACGACCAAAAGGCAGAGAGTTTCACAGGCACCAGAGCAAGAGGGGAATTTCAAGCCCAGATGAAGGCAAGCATGGACCAAAACCTGGATGGACTCAGGGCAGGGTGAGAAGTCACCTCCAGCATCCCCCCTCCCCTGGCACCAGCTCCAGTGTCCTAGCCCCACAGAACACCCCAGGCTGAGCATACCGAGCAGCACTGCCAATTTGGCCCCAATTGGGCCCTGTGCATCCCCTGGGAAAGCTTGGACCCTGACCCATTCTCTGCAGAATCTTAACTCTGTTTGCCACCTTCGGTGGCCAGTTCATCGGAACATGGCAGGCCCTGTGGTGCTGACCGGCAGAGATGCCCTTTTTGGAGCACCCTGACTCTCCAAAAAGACTTCTTACAGATTTTTGTTGCATGGCTGTTTTGGAGATGCAGCACCCAGATCATGCACAAGTTATCTCTCCTCTCTCCCCGCCGCCCCCCGCCAGCCTTGTAGCAGGGGGCTAGGAAAGCAGAGCCTTTTTTTCTGAGGGCTCTTTCTCTTTCTTTTCTTCCCTGCGATCTGTTTTGGCACCAAACCTGGCTGCAGGCAGTGTAGTGCCCCCCACTGCTACCGTGAACCCCCACATGTCCACAGAGCAGGGCTGGAGCACATACACAGGATGGATCCCTTTTCTATTAATCTTTCTCTATCTGCTAATTAAATATTGATGGTAGTTAAATATTCATAGAACATTTTGGCTCAGAATTTTTATGTGTCTTCAGGCATACGTGAGGTTTCTGATGTGTTAGTTTTTTTGGTCACCCAAGGTCCCAGAAGCCTCCAGATTAGTCAACACTCTTTTGAGGGGTGAGGGGGTGTCGTCTTCCCCTCATCCCCCACCCCCTGGCCCTTCCACCTGTGGCTGGAAGATGGTTTTGGTTCTTTCATTCCCAGCTTCTTTTCCCCTTGTAACCATTTCCCTTTCTTTTTTATTTCCCCTCAGGAAGTGTCACATCCCATTTAAAGTGGCAACTGGGAAGAGCTCTTTGCAATCACCGGCACATTGTCAGAGTGAGACAAATCACTCAGGAGGAGAGTGTAAACAATATTTTACTAGAAAATGTGCATGTCCTGAAACACTGGATAGAAACAATCAACAACCTGGTAGAGCATGGACAAGAAACTGTAACGGCAAATGTTACTGCAAACAATCCACAACTTGGAAGTGCGGGCAATACTATATCATAGACAATCTGCTTAGTGAAACTGAAACCGTAACAAAAACCTGGAGTCAAAACCAAAATGACTGCTACAGCCTGCTGCAGCAGCATTTATTACTAGGAAAAAGGCAAAGGAGAACAAGGAGAGAGAGAAAGAGAGAAAAGAGAAAGTTGATAGGGGTTGAAAGTTAGTCACCACCTCCAAGGTTCCGCGTGTTGTAGCATGTGTTTCTTTCTCCTGCAAGTCTGAGAGGATGTGGGTGCCACAAGGCTACAGGTGTGTGCACAGTGTTTTTAAACCCTCTGTCCCTGCCTCTCACTTGGGTCAGGTGGCAGAGCAAGTAACAGGCTGAGACCTGCCCTTCAGCACCTGCCCCTGGAAACCTGCCCAGTCGCTGGGGGCGCAGGGCCACATTTCAGAATCACCTCTTTTGAGATGTTTTGATCCATGTCATACCTGGACCATACAGCGCATAGCAGCTCATCTCCCTCCAAGGGATGCCAGCCTCATGAGAGCTGCTTTCCATCCTCTGCGCATGGATTGGCACCGTAGGGAGAGGGGAGGACAGTCACTGGCAGTGATGGTGTTGCCATGGATATGGAGATGCGGTTGATCTCCCCCGACCTTCATCCTTTCGGCTCCCAGGTTTCTCCTCAGATGATTCATGTGGAACTGGAAGTGTTTGAGAGCCTCATGGTGCTTCCCAAGGAGAAGGACTTGAGTCCATGGGGCTGGCTGAGTCCTGCTACTCTCAGTGCATCTCTGCCGGCTGGGAGAAAATGCCATGGTCGGGCCCTGGAAGTACCCAAGCAGCACCCCAAACTGGAGACCTCAAGGCAATAGAGAAAGAACACTGTGGACCTGCCAGGCCATGCAGTGGGAAGGCACAGGTGGCCGTTCCTTGGGCAGCACTGACATCTTGTGCCAAACGGAAGAAAAACGTCAGCCAAAGTTTGGAGGGATGCACGAACTCCTCTACTACTGCTGTGACCTATACTGGCACCCCAAACCTTGCTCTCCCCGCTTCTGCCCAGCTCGACAGAGCAAGGTCAGCCTGGTCCCAGCCTTTGGCGGGACCAAAGGACTCCTACGGGCTGGCATCTTGCCCGGCTTGTGGTCCAGCCACTGCTATGAGCCCTAAGCAGTCTCCAGGGTCCCAAAACCTGTAAGGGCCAGGGAGACCCAGCCCTCACCCCAGCCCTGCAAAGCCAGTACCCATTTCCATCACCAGTGCCACGTCCAATGCTTCTCACTTTTGATTTTCCCCACAGCGAACTTGGCAGGATGGTGGGCAGGAAGCTCTTTCCCATGGCTTACCCACAAAATATTTGCAGAAGTATTCTAGGGAAATTTCCAAGGGGAAAGAAAGAGTGGCCATGCCAGGGCTGCTGTGTCCGCTCTTCCGGCTCGGAGCAGGTCTGAGGGGAGCATACACAAAGAAAATACCCTAGGGTGGTCCTGGGGAGAGGCATTCATCTTCCACTAGGTATTTCATCCCTGGATAGGTGGTTTCCGAATAAACATGTGAAGAATAACAGTCACTAAAACAGCAAAAGCCGATTGTAGCTGCTGATATAACTGCAGCCTGAGCAAACAATATGGAGACCAGGGGCTAGGTCACAAGGGGATTCGGGGTGGTGTAGCAGAGCCCTCCACATCCTGGTGATGCTGATCCTCCATTTCCCATCACTACCTCCCTGAATCCTGCTGGCACTGACCAGCCTTTGGTCTTGTGCCTGGAGAAAATCCAGAGAGCCCAACGAGTCTCTAGTGTGAATTTTTGGATTATTTTTGACCCCACCTCCTGGGTACAGAGGATTTTATGAGCATCTTACTTGCTTTTTGGGTTTTTTTTTTTTTATTTTTTTTTCCAACCATTGAATGATGCTACTTGCCTTTTGGGTTGCTGGGAAATATGTACATGCAACCACACAAACCAGGGTGCAGATATTGCTGTGGGTTTATTTTGGTTTTAATCTCTGGGTTTTCCAAGGTCAGTGATGGAGTGTAGTAAGAAACAGATCACTCAACTCAGCAGCCCAGCCCTGATCATAATCTCAAGCAGAGGAGTTTGGTGTGAAATCAGCTTCTCAGCTAGGGCCAGCCCCCGTGCAGAGGCAGCCAGGATGCTGGAGGCCAAAGTATGTGGGAAATGAGTCAGGCATCACACAGCCAGGGACACTGGTGAATGGGGAGAGTTCAGCACAGGATGGCTGAGAAATACTGTGGGCTGAGCTGCCTAATGGCACAACATGGGTACCACAAAGACCTTTCTCCTGTGTGATGCAGAGAGGGACTGTCAGCCCAGAGGAAAGATTTTTGCTTTTGAGATGAGCGCTACCATGAGCACCCTGGGCCCCACATCCAACACTTTGGGTTGAAAACCTTTCCCTTTAGGACTGCTTTGCCTTTTATGGGGCTGTCCGGACATACCATGACTAGCATCCCCCTGGCCAGCCCAGGAAAGAAGGTTCTGTCCCATCATAGCCACCAGCTAGGAACAGGGCACAGACTCTAAAATCAAGAGACGCCTCCAAAACCATAGAGATCTACAACAAAGCTACATGATGCCATTTGTTTTGCTGTTTCCCAGTTCCTGCAACCGGCAATCATCACTGTTGGCTTTTCCTTCTGCCCAGGTTAGGTGGTGAGGGAAAGATGGGCTTATCTGAGCCTGGCAACGTGGCTGTAGCTTCTTCCAGCAATGCCTGTGGCATGTTTGCCATTGCTTCTTCATGATTAATGTGTCTGAAATGGGGGTTTCGCCGTGACTTTCCTGGCAAAATTTCCAATGAACAAGGATGGCAGCATCTGTCTTTATTTCTATACGTGTGCATCTTCCAACAGTAGGAGATGGGCCCATCCCCACAGCCTCACTTCCACCCCAGTGAGCGGCTTTGGGCAGGAGATGCTTAACCCCTGCCTTGGACAAAACAAAAAAAAACAACAAAAAACCCCAAACCAAAACAAACCAAAAGCCCCCCAACCAAAACCAAAAACCCACAAAGCTCCACTGCTTTTTAGAGAAGGTGGTGGCATCTGGGCAGGAGCCAGACAGGCTCCAAAGTGGCATGGGTGGTGGTGGAGGGGCTGTGACTATGAGCCACTTGTTCCTGAGGACAAGCAAGGGTGGCCCCATCTCCACATAAACTGTCTCCACAAACAGCTGGGGAAATCCTGGGTGGCCAGGAAGGGGCAACAACCTTAAAAAAGGAAACAGCACATGTGGGTGTGAATTTAGTGGTTATCTTACCATCAGTCTCATCAAGGTAATGGAAAAGCTGATACTACTTAGGCAGATACTTAAAAGAGAGAATAATAAATCAAACAAATCCTTTATAGAAAACAGACCTGACCTGGCAAAGCTGTTTTAATCACGTTCATGACTTTGCCCAGGTACGGCAACCATCCCATCCTGTGGGCGCTAAGCATAGTTCTTCCTCCCCTGGGGTTATCGATCAGCTGAATTGAGGAGAAGCAATTTATCAATAAAGCATCTGCAAACACACCTGGAAAGGCAACTCTAACCAAAGAGTGAGTGGCATTTCCAGGGGCATTGTGCCATTAAGCGGGCAACTCAATGTGACAGGTAGTGTCCATTCTGTTCCAGCAGCTCTCTCTGGCAGCCCCAGTAATGCAATGCTCTGAAAGACAAGGCTGGGGCTGGTTCTGAGCATGGAGGGTGATTAAACACTGACAGACTCCCGTCAGAGGAGTTGGTTTCCTCAGGAGATGCTTGTGCTTTCTCTTCAGGGATGCATGCAGAGGAGCCATGGAGAAAAACACCTGCGTGGGGCAGCCATGGGACAGCTGTATGGTGGTGAAATCTGCAGCATGCAGTGCTGTGTTCTGGGGCCAGTGGGATCAGGACATCTTTGTCCTCTCCAGCAGTGGGAGATTTGAAGTCCCTGCAAATATTTTGAAGGGGGCACTGAGACCTCAGCCCCCAGAGGGCTCCCAAATCCCTCTGCCAGTCCCTAGGATTCCCACTTTTCCCTGCACTTCTTTGCAGCTGGAGCAGGATACGTCCCATGCATTTTGCAATACCAGCACTTCCCAAACCCCATCATGGGGCTTAGCGCTTCTTCCTCCCAATGCTTCCACCATTCCAGGGGCCACCACCCTGGGGGTCAATGAGGGATGTGGAATTGAGGCAGCATTTCCTGGAGTCCTACACCTGTATCCACTGCATTTCCCGGTAGTGTTTCCCCAGCCATGGAATTTCCCAGTGAGAGAGTGTGATAAAAGCTGAGGCCAGCAGTGTCTCAGGAGCCCCAGGGACCCCAGGAGTGCTCAGGAGCTGCAACTCCAGTGGCTCAAATGGGGCTGAAAATCCCCCATGCGCCAAAGTCATCTGTCTACAGGGTCAACTCATCCCATGGAGCAGACGCCAGTGCCGGGGCTCAGGATGGAGGAATGCAGCAGGTGCCAGGAACATCATCTCCAGAATTCCCCGGCTTGACATATCCGTGTTTTGCACGGGAATCTTTAAAAGGAGCCTTTCTCAGTCTAATAAATCCTGTTCTGTTTTCCTTGTTCTTCTTTTTCATTTTCTTATTGCAGTGAATAATTTCTACCCTACGGGGCTACATTTGCTCCAGCTGGGACAGGATCTCCTTGGTGCATGAAGATAAGAAGGGGATTAAGAGGGAAAGGATGGATCCAGGAAGGGAAAGGCAAGCCAGGCAGCTGTGCTGGACCAGATCCGCTTTCCTCTGCTCCCCAGGGTCTCATCAAAGAGAGATTAAATGGGCATTTGAGTGATGATGGGAAAGTGCTGTGCTCTGCCAGCCAGGCATGGAAACATGAGCATTCCTTGTCTGCACCCGCCATTCCCGGGACATCATCCAGCCTCCCTTGCTTCACCTTGCTATTATCCCACTCAAAAAAAAAAAAAAAAAAAAAAAAAAAAAAAGAAGATTATTTCTGGGAAAGGGCTTTGGAGAAGAGCAAACAGAAGGACACGTGCTGCTCCATCGTGGAGGTGAACCCTGTTTGAATCAGGTCAGGTCCCTTCCCAGAGCAGCATCCCATGCCCTCCACAGCCAGGTCTCCATGGCGGGGCTACACTGCAGCCCTGGCTGGCCAAAATGCTGGCAGGGTGCCATTGGCCTCCCCAATCCCGCACAGTGGGATGTGGCTGCTTGTACAACTGGGCTGGCGGGGATGAATGTCTACCTCTCCTCACTGCTTCCCATCATCCCCCAGATGCTGGCAGTGGAGATGCACCCTGGGATTTGCTGGGGCTAGGGGAAGAGGGTTTTTTTGGGCAGCTGTAGCCAGACAAAATCCACTGGGAAAAGCCCAAACAGGCCTTTGCCTTTCCCAGCTCAGAACAGCCAAGAGCATGAGCTGCTGCTTTGGCATCTGGGGGAGGGAAGCAGAGTCATTTCCTTGGGCTCCTCTGGCCCTGACAGGACCCAAACACTCCCCAACCCACCCCACTGGCCTGCACTCAGCCTGGCCTTGGCTCCATCTGAGGAATGTCCTCAGATCCTCTCGCGCACTCTGGGACTTCTGTCTTGGGACATGCAGCCTGCCTCAGGGATGAGGGTATAGATGCAAACTCCGGGAGCAACCCAGTCACCAACCCTAATGTTGCAGGCAGGAGCTCAGAAAAAATCCCAAGCCCATCAGGGGCCAAAAGCACATTCCAGGAGCAGGTTTTTCCTTTCCCACGGTTGTACTGGGAGTGGGTGGGTTTTGCTCACCCTCTGTGCTTTGGGACATGGCAGGGGACCAGATCCTCCTCCTGCCCACGCAACTGTTGGATCTCAAGGAAGCCTGTTCCAATGCTCCCCCATAAAAGCAGCCCAGTACCCTTGGCAATAGCAGAAGGCAGCTTTGTCCTGGTTCCTCTGAGTAGCCCTGCTGCAGTCCACCATGGCAAAGGTGGCCAGGGTGGTCTGCTTCCTCCTCCTCTTCACTGCACTGTGCTGCTGCCATAGCCTGGCTCAGAGTGAGCACTGCTGTCAGCTCTGTCCCTGTGGGATGGGTACAGCCCCCAGGGCTGCGGGGACGGGTTTGCTTCATGCCTTGTATGCAGGGAGGTTCCCGCAAAGAGACACCATGCATAGAGCGGGAGGGCTGAGATGAGAGGTGGGGGTTTCCAGGCTAAGATGAGCTTTGTACTGTCCCCCTAGGAGCCCTGGCTGTACCGGACAAGTGCTGCTTCAACTTCCAAACGAGAAGGATCAAGAGAGACAACATCATTGCCTGCTACCCCACCAGTCCCGAGTGCCCACACCCGGCTGTGATGTGAGTAACCTAAGCCCAGTTGTGGGGATAAAGGCCCTCTAGACCCTGCCAGACCCCATGCCTTTCTTTGGTGGTCCAATCCTGATCCTCTGTGCCTCTGAGCCCCTTCAGAAACTCAGCGTCAGAGTCTGTGTACCACCACCCTGCTAATTCCATCTTCTCTCTACTCCAGCTTCAGAGTGAGGAGCGGGAAGGAGATTTGCACACAAGCAAGCAGGGTCTGGGTGAAGAGGTACCAGCAGAGCTTCCAAGTCAGCTCCTTCTCCATCCCCAGCTAGTAAGGTGGTTGAAGGCAGCACAGGGAGTTCCCTCCACGGAGAACAGGACACTGCAAAGGCGATCCCTTTGTAGAGGTGACTGCAGAGTTGCTACATTTGGATATGGGAGTTCATCAGAGATGTCGCCCCCCATCACGCTGTGATGACCTTCACCACCTCCTTGAAGGGAAAGGGCATTCCACTGGGATGGGGTGTGTTGGGCCCTACAGGGTGATGGAGTCCAAAACCGCTGCCAGCTTCCATGCTCTCACTCCTGCTTTGCACAGAGGCAGCTGCCTGTACACCTCCCAGGCAGCTGCAGTGTGTCAATGACGCTGCGTTCACCAGCGTGGCTGCAGCAGAGGGGTTAACGGGGAGCAGCTCCACGGTTGCTTTATGTAAATGGAATAAAATGGATTAAACATGATTTCATGCCTACAAACACCTGGCTGTGCAAATGTCTTGGGAGCAGGCACATCCTGCTGCTGGCTTTCCTACATGGATGTTAAAGCACATCTGTAATTGTTGGGGTCAGTATGGAGCCAGGAAAAGTTGAAGTCCCAACTATGACTCTACAAGGGTGTCCAGGGGTGCATGTGGCCAAAACAAGTCTCCGTAGACTTTGGGGAAGCCACCAGTGAGAGGCAGAGCCTGCAAGAAAGGAACTTCCCACACTCCACATCAGCCATCCTAATGAGTGGAGATCCCTAGCTCACATTCAATCAACTCACAGCCCATGCTCCTGGGGATGCCATGAGGACACGCGATGGGTACAGCCACAGTGATGGGCAGCCAGTGATGGGCCTCAGAGTGGGCAGGATCAGTCCTGGCCACCACCAAGCCACCCACCCCAGTGCAAAATTGCAAGAGAAGCATTGCAGCCAAGCTGAAAACGAGTGGGTTTTGAAAATAAACTCACCCAGAGTTTTGGCAAGTGTGAACATCATCCTGTGTGGTTTGCTGGTGGCAACAACCAAACCCAAAATAAAGTGCTGGCCCCAGCGAATCACTGGTGGCACAGAGCTGCGGGCTGCTCAACACATTTTCCAGCAGCCCATGGGTACCACAGGGGCCAGAGGGGCCAGAAGAAGGAATTTCCGTTCACTCGTTGCCCTTTATCAATGTCTTCAGGCGGTTCTTTCCCCAGGGGGAGTCCAGAGTTGTCATGGAAAGCCTTCCCAGGGGGTATATCATGCCGAGATGCAAGCAGGAGTGGCAGACAGAGTCAAACAAGAGCTGCTGGCACTGACTGAGCCCCAGGTTGGACATGAAGGTCTTCTCTTTGGCCCTAATCACCCTGCTGCTGGCAGCTCTCTGGATCGGAAGCCACAGTGTTTCCTGTGAGTACTGACACATAGCTTTTCTCCATGGCTGTCCCAGTGCCATCTTGGCCTGAGGAGGAGCTAAGATGGCACCAGGGGAGCAGAGGGAGAGCTTCAAGTCCTGCTTCTGCCATGGGTTTGGGGAGCTGAGGGGCATTTCTGGCTGTTTAAGGGTGGATCTGTCCCAATCCTATTCAAAAGGAGCAAAAATAGGCTTGAGGATGGCTTCAGCCCCAGAATCCTATCTGGGGAGATTAGTAATAATACCCTGCAGGCAGGGAAATGGGACCTTCTATCCTGAGGTAAAGCAGCACTACCTGGGATGCGAGATGGGACCCCCCATGGGGCTGGGGGAAGCAGGTGACTCCCTGGAGGAGCACTCACACTCCTCAGAACAGCACCCACACCTCTCACGCCACGTGTGGGAGAGCACCAACCCTTCTCACCTTCTCTCAGTCCGCAGCCCCTACAGCACATGCTGCTACAAAGAGATGTTCATTCGGCAGAAAATCCCTGCTTTCCTCATCAGGAGCTACCAAAAGACACCTTCCCACTGCTCCCGCAAGGCTGTGCAGTGAGTACCATCAGGTCCAACCCAGACTTCCTCCCTGGCATCCCACACCTTACCCTCACTCACTGACTCTCCCTATAGTTGTTTTGCCTTAGTGGATCCCCTAAAACAAGAAATCTCTGAAGGATACATGGGTGGGAGTGCCCTGCCCTGGCTCTTTGCATGCGCCTCACTCCTTTACCTCCAACTGCCACAAAATTCCCCATTTCAGCTGCCAGCCAGAAAAAGTAAAAGGAAATAAAGATTTCAGAGATTGTTAAAAATCAGCATTTTGGGGAGGTGCAGCGGGCACAGCCAGATCCTGAACCCTCCCAGCTAATACAGGCACTCTCTCCTCCTCAGCGTGGAGCTGCTGAAGGGGAAGAAGTTCTGTGTGGACCCAGAAGAGGACTGGTTCCAGCAGTACCGACTGCAGGAGTCAACCGGCACCTCCACGTGAAGTTGCCTTCCCCATAAGTTCTATTTATGTGCATTCTGCAATTATCCATATGTTCTCATCTCATTAAGTTGTGCAGCTGGCTCTGTGTGTGTGTGTGTCCTCCTCCAAACTACTGTACATCCCTCGACAGATCTAATAAAACACCTTGTTCTGATCTGCAGCTGGAGTGAGGTGATATAAGTCCTGCAGGAGAAAACAGGGGTCGCAGCAGGGCTCAGCATCAAGGTGAGGACTCAGGAATAGTCCAGGAGCCCTTGGGAGGGAGGGCAAGGAAACTTGAAGGTCCAGGGCTAATGCCCCCAGCCTCCCCCCTAAGATGAATCAGCCCCTACCCAGGTGTGGGGTTTAAGGATGCCCTGGGAAGCTGCCTACCTGCCCTGCGGGATGTGGATTGAGGTAGGGATAAAGGCAGGTGCAGGCTGTCGACAGGAGAAGGGTTGTGTTTGGGGAGTAGCGATGGAGAGTGTTTTTTTTTTTCTCAGATGGATCAAGGGA
The DNA here is from genome assembly GCA_033556795.1 of Tapera naevia. Classification (NCBI taxonomy): domain Eukaryota; kingdom Metazoa; phylum Chordata; class Aves; order Cuculiformes; family Neomorphidae; genus Tapera; species Tapera naevia. The sequence goes on from JAUMJJ010000220.1 coordinate 2,908,803, forward strand.
GTCAAACAGGAGTGGGTGCAAAAGGAGACGTGCCTTCCTCACTGGCTAGGCCTCTGGAAGAGGGGCACCCGTTGGGGTAACTCTGCTTGTGCTGTGGGGCTCCAGATCCCCGGGAATCAACTTGTCTCATGAGGGAAATCCTCCTGCAGCTCCTAAAGCCTGTCTACCCTCTGCAGTGGCAATGGAGATGGCAAACGAAGGAAACTGGATCATACCAGGCCTGTCACACAGCAGTGCACCCTTGTAGCCAAGAAGGCCAACAGCACCTGGCTTGGATCAGCCATGGTGTGGCCGGCAGGAGAAGGGAAGGGATCGTCCCCCTGGACTCGGCACTGGTGAGGCTGCACCTCAAATCCTGGGTTCAGTTTTGGGCCCATCCGCATGGGAAAGACATTGATGGACTGAAGCATGTCCAGAGAAGGGCAACGAGGCTGGGGAAGGGTCTGCAGCACAGGAGTTATGGGGAGTGGCTGAGGGATTTAGGGTTGTTTAGTCTGGAGAAAAGGAGGCTGAGGGGAGACCTCATCGCCCTCTAAAGCTATCTGAAAGGAGGCTGAAGTGAGATGGGCGGTGTTCTCTTCTCCCAAGTAACAAGCAATAGGACGAGAAGAAATGCTCCTAAATTGTGCTAGGGGAGGCTTAAATTAGATATTAAGGAAAATTACTTCACAGAAAGGGTTGTCAAGCGTTGGAACAGGCTGCCCAGGGAAGTGGTAGAGTCGCCATCCACAACATGGATCCGCAACATGGTTTAGTGGTGGAATTGGCAGTGTTAGGTTTACGTTTGGACTCAATAATCTTAGAGATTTTTTCTGACCTAAACAATTCTGTGATTCTGTACCAAATATCCTTTCCACCAGTTTGGGCCAGCTGTCTCGATATTTCCCCTCCTAGCTTCTTGTAAAAATTGACCTTACCTCAGCCAAACCAGAACACAGTTAATGACAAGTTGATGTCTAAATAAATTGTTTGTGCTGTCAGCCTCTTTGGGTGTCTCTGAAGTCCCTGCTGCAGACATCAGTTAGGTGTTGGGTTGTCCTTTGAGGATCCTGGTCTCTTCTTCCCGAGCTGAAGGGTCAGAAGCTGGGGCGCTGTGTGAGGTTGTCTGCGTTGGCTGGGCAGTAGGCAATGGGGGGCACTGAAAGGAGCAGGGAGATGATGAGCGCAATAAGCCTGAGCCCCACTCCCTCCCTCCCTGGATCACAGCCCCACAGCATTCCTGGGGTCCAAATAGATGTGGTGGCCATATGGCCCTGGGGTTACTATCCCTCCACCAAGTTGCACCCCTCACCAGTTCTGTGCCACTGCACTCACTGCATTCCCAGCAGTCAGCATCTCAACAGTAGAGCAGAACTGGCGTGTCCCACAAGAGCCACAGGAGCTGCACAGCAGAAGTCTCCATGGCCTGAGGGAGGAATGGGACCCACTGCCACCAAAGGCCCCTGAGCTGACAGCCCCGGTGCTGTCCAAAAGGAGGAGACAAAAGCCTAGTCTCCTTGCTGGAGCTCTGGGGACCAGGGCCACCGTCACTCACCCATCCTCTTCTGCCTCCTCTCGTCCCTCTGGGCACAGGCATTGGCTGGCATCACAGGAGCTGTGCTGTTAGTAAAAGTCTGCAAAATCCCTGTCCTCCTCCCAGGCAGCATCCCTGTGAGACCCAAGATGCGATCAGAGCCAGGGACATGGGGCAATCCCCCACCAGCACCTGGGGAGGCAGGAGGGGATCTGCAGGAACATCAGCAGAGGGGGAGGGTGGTAGGCGTAGCACACTGACCTATCTGGGATTTTGATGTCCAGGTGAAACACTTCCTTTTGAAAGGTGTCCACATCCTGACAGAGTGAGCAGCAGAAATGGTGCAGGCCAGAGTGCAGTGCCTGGCTCTGGGGCAGAGGTGCCATCAGTGCCAGCAGCTGGGAGGGGTGAGGTGTCCCATTCACACCCCACACTCCCCCACCCCGTCTGATGGGGTGATAACAGAGGTGATCTTGTCAGGGGGTGATGCCACCTACCTGGATGCAGCGGTGGTGGAATCAAGTGCTGGTGCAGGTAGGGCAGACAAGGCTGTCATAGCATGGCTACTCTGCTACCGCCTCCTGGCAGATGAGGCAGAGCATCTGATCCTGTTGCAATGCCAGCACCTGTTGCACTGGCCAGTGCTTCAGGCAGAAAGACCTGTGTGATGGAGGTGACACTTCAGCCCCAGCCCATCTCTGCCCTAGCCCTGGCCCCGCCTCTGTGGGGCACCTACACTCACTCAAACTCATCAAAAAACTGGGAGATGCAGCCTCGATCGACCCCACAAGGGAATATTTGGGAGCAGCGCCGGCCTCGGCAGGTGACTGAGGCAGCCGGCAGATGCAGCACCTCTGGGGACAGCACGGAGGTGGACAGTGTCAGTGCTGCCATGGGTGGCCAGCCCTATGTGCTGTCACCCGGAACAGCCCCACCACATTTCTGTGGACTGCCTGGACAGTCACAGTGTGCCACTGATAAAGCCACCCATCCTCTCCAAATGCCTAATTTCTGCAGAAATGAGCCTTTTGGGATCAAGGAGCATCTAGGGGGTTGCTTGCAGCCAGCTGCCAGAGCATTCTATAGCCTGTGCAGCACCAGAGCATTCTATAGCCAGAGGACAGCAGCACAGCAGCACTGTCACCTCCAGCACCACACCGGTGTGACAGCGGGGGTGACCCTGTGCATAGGATGGGGAAAGACCGAAGCACCTTCCCATGGCAAAGGGGCATCTGCTTGCACAGTCAGGTACCAGCCAACAATCCCTCTGGCAGGTACCCAAGGGAGATACTCTGCGCTCACCTTCCTCCTTGGGGACTTGATGTTTCCTTTCACACAGGGGAGAAGAACAGTAGGGTCCTGCCTGCTCCTCTGGCAGTGCTGTGGAACACCAGACGGGGTTGGACTTTGGCCTGTTGCGGCACCACAACCTCAGGTCCATCACTGCAAGTGGCTATGCAAAGGAGATGGCTGGGCATGCAGATGGCAGTCGTCCTGATCCTCCATCCTAATCCTCCATCATCCGTTGCAAACCTGCCACCGAGTGCAGGGTGGTTGCACAGGGGTCTTTGTGTCATGGCACCATACAATGTAGAGTCACAAAGGCAGTCCCACGTGGGCAGAGCCAGGTCACACAAGCCATCCCCCCAGCCAATCATCTAGGACCCGGGGACAGGCATGGGGCTGTGATCCTGAGAGGGAGGGAGGCTGGGTTTTTTTCTGCTCATGTCTTCTTGCCACTTGCTGTGCCCTCTGTTGCTGCCGGCCCAGACTCCAGCCACTCTGGTGCAAGAAATTTTGCACAGTGCCCTGACCTCTGGCTCTTTGGCTGAGGAAGAGGCCAGGATGCTCAAAGGACAACCCAACTGCCTTTCCAGCCCCTTTCCCACAAGCCTGCAGATCCTCACTAAGAAAAGTTAGAACTTCACACATGGGCTTGCTGATGTTCATAAGCACCCCAGGGCAAGAATCTCCACAGTGGCCTCAACCTTCCTGTTGGCACTGTGGTTAATCCTCTTGGATTATTATCCATCATTGCTGTTTCCTGTAGGCAGCAACAAAGTTGCAATAAGGAGTCCAAGGGCAATCAAAAGAGACTTCAGGACCTTGGGATGACCGATCAGGAGTGCAAGTAGTGTTCTCCTCTATCCCTCCAGTTGCACAATGATGAGGGGAAAAAAAAGAACATCCAGCAGATCAGTAACTGGATCTGAGACTGGTGTCAACAGCAAAATGTGGGGGTTTTGACCATGGGTCTGTCTACGTGGCACAAACCCTGCTGGTGACAGATGGGGTACACCCACCACAAAGGGAGGAAAGAATCTTGGCACAGGAGTTAGGAGGGCTCATTGAAAGAACTTTAAACTAGATTTGAAGGGGGAAAGGGATAAAGTTGGGCTTGCTAGACGTAAGCCTGAGAGGCAGCACAGCAATGTTTGAGGGATAGTATGCTTAGTCAGGTCCTTTGGTCTGCTCCACCACCTGCTTAGTACGCTGGAGTGCAATTGAAATGATCCTGTACTAATGGGCACAGCACCCTAGCCATCTCAGTGCAGGTAGACGATGGAGATCAACACAGCAGCAAAGACACAAGGGTTGTAGATGTGTTAGAAACCACAGAAGTGCCTGAGAACAGTCACATAGGAGTTAGGGTTTCTTCCCCAGAAGAGACAGTGTGGTGAAAAGCTCAACTGAAGTGCCTCTACACAGAGCCACATAGCATGGGCAACAATCAGGAGAGGTTGGAAGCCATTGCACAGCTGGAAAACTATGATATAATTTCAATCACAGAAACATTGTGGATGACTCATGCAAGTGGAGTGCTGCAATGGATGGCTATAAACTCTTCAGAAGGGGCAGGCAAGGAGGGAGAGGCAGTGGGGTAGCCTTGTGTGTTAGGGAGTGTTTGGGTTGTCTAGAGCTTAAGAACAGTGGCAAAAAGGCTGAGTGTGGATACTACTCTGGAGAAAGGCCAACAAGGTGGATATCATGGTGGGAGCCTACCAAGTAGGATGAAGAGACAGTGATCTCACGATCACTAACCGTTGTTATGGGGGAATTCAGCTCGCCAGACAGCAGATTATCTCATCAGTGAGCAGATTTTTTTTTGTATCTCAATTCACCTCTACCCTGAAAAATCAACATCATTACACCCATGCTGTCAATTTAAGACTTTTTACCAGCAGGTTTTGCACAATAAAACCACAAAATATACTTTCAATGACTTTCCTCACCAAAAAAATCATTTGAGAAACTACAAGCAGGAATTAAAACATCAAACAAATCTCAGGCACAGCTGCTGAAAGTTTGACCTGTTACAGAGTAAATGTTCCCAGAGTCGATGTTCCCATAGTCTTTTAGCTAAAGCCTGGGTTCCATTTCCAGCAACGCAGCCTGTGGAGGATGATAGCGCTGTCCTCTGCGCTTCATTGGCTCCGGCGCCGCCTCATTTGCACCTCCCGACCCCCGCTCCCGGTGGCTCCCTCCCACCCGCTTCCATTGGCTCTCTCGCCGCCTCGTTTGCATCTTCCGACCCCCGCCGTCCATTTGCATCTCCACGATTTCCCTCGCGAGCGCACTGCCTTATTTGCATCTCCCTGCCTCCCATTGGCTCTCGTGTCTCGTCATTTGCATCTCCCGCCCCCATTGGCTCCCGCGTTTCCTCACTTGCATTTCCCCGCTCCTCTCTCCCATTGGATCTCGTGCTACCTTATTTGCATATTCCCGTCATCCCCAGTGGCAGCACTACCTTATTTGCATCTCCCTGCTCCCATTGGCTTCCTTGTTACCTCATTTACATCTCCCGCCCCCATGCTCCCATTGGCTCTCACGTCGTCGCCCTGCTCCTGCTAACCATGCTGTTTCTGATAAATGCCAAGATGCCATTGGCCTTCTTGGCCACCTGGGCCACTTCTGGCTCATGTTCAGCCGCTGTCAACCAACACCCCCAGGTCCTGCTCTGCTGGACAGCTCTCCAGCCACTGCTCCCCAGCCGATTTTGATATAATTTTCGGAAGTAGTTTAGAAAGTACAAACTGCACATTTGTATCAGCAAGATGTCCTCAAATTACGTCTTTTGTTTTAGGTAATGTTTGTGGACAGTTTTTCAACTTAAAAGGGAATGAGGGTTTTGAGATAAATTAAGATCTAATGTGAAACTTTCTAACTCAGATCACCTGTAAACTAACAATCTTAAGTCTATATTTTCATGTTATTTTTCTCACAGAAAAAATAATCTAATGCTGTTCTCAATGGAAGTTGCAGGGCATAAAATTCCTTCTTATGTTACAGTGCATACAACTGTTAGGTTTTGGGTGTTTGATAAAGTAATGAACAGGATTCCAGCTTGTTTTTGACAGGTAAACCCGTAATTAGTTATTCATCAATGTCAGGTTCCAGTGCACACTTTAGTAACCTACTGTGAAGTTCTAATTACAAGGAGCTGGTACATATAATTGATTTGTTAGGTAGCCCTTAAGGACAAACATGGGAAGGCATAGAGCAGTTGTTGAACCCGTCCTCTTGCAGGCTCAGCTAAAGCTGTAGTTCCCAACCCCGCATCTTACTCCTAGCTAATGATTTTTGGCCTTTCAAAGACTGAAACTTGCTTTAAAAATTCCTGCGTTGTCCCTAGGAACCACAAGGAGCTGTTGGTGTACAACTTGTGTGATGAGTTCCTGTGAGTGCACTGTGTTAGTAGTTGCACTGTGCTAGAAGAATTTGGCTTGTGCTTTGCAGCAGCTGGCAAGGCTACAGAAGTATATCTGTCCCCTTAGTTCCTCCTTTAGGTCCGTGACAGTGGAAACCCATCTTTCCTTTTCAGCCAGCCCTATGAAGATCTCATAGAAATGACATGAATGAACAGACAATGGCTATGTTTGGATTTGTATGGCTCCCAGAGCATGGATTTCCCACATTTCATCATAAAAACTTTCAGGGAAAGTTTAGACTTGATGTTAGGAAAAAGTTCTTCACTGAAAGGGTGATTGGCCATTGGAATGAGCTGCCCAGGGAGGTGGTGGAGTCGCAGACCCTGGAAGTGTTTAAGGGGAGATTGGATGAGGCACTGAGTGCCATGGTTAAGATGATGGGTTGGTGTTAGTGTTGGTGTTAGTGTTGGGTTAAACTTAACACCTTAAACACCTCCAGGGTCGGTGACTCCACCACCTCCCTGGGCAGCCCATTCCAATGGCCAATCACTCTTTCAGTGAAGAATTTTTTCCTCATATCAAGTCTAAACTTTCCCTGACGAAGCTTAAGTCCATGCCCTCTGGTTCTGCCACTGGTCACCTGAGAGAAGAGACCAATCCCTGCCTGACTACAACCTCCTTTTAGGTAGTTGTAGATAGCAATGAGGTCTCCCCTGAGCCTCCTCTTCTCCAGACTAAACAGCCCCAACTCCCTCAGTCGCTCCTCATAGGGCTTGTGCTCCAGCCCCTTCCCCATCTTCATTGCCCTCCTCTGAACACATTCCAGTATCCTAACATCCTTCCCAAATTGGGGGGCCCAGAACTGTACACAGTATTCAAGGTGAGGCCTGACCAGAACCAAACCAAAAGAAGTGATTCAATAGGTCAGTAGAAGAGAAAATACAAAGCCTTGTTTTACTGTAAGCAAAGCTTTCTCTGGCAGCAGAGGAAAACTTCTTTCTGCAATAGCTAAGTAATTATAATTGGGCAAAAACGTACCTCTCAAATAGAATCATATAATGGTTTGGGTTGGAAGGGACCTTTAAAGATCATCTAGTTGCAACCTCCCAACAGATCAGGCTGCTCAGGGTCCCATCCAAACCGGCCTTGAACACCTCCAGGAATGGGGTAGCCACAGCTTCCCTGGTCAACCTGTGCCAGGGCTTCCTCACCCTCATCATGAAGAACTGCTTTCTAATGTCTAATCTAAATCTTTCTTCTTCCAATGTAAAGACATTCCTCCTTGTCCTGTCACTACTTGCCTTCGTAAAAAGCCCCTCCCTGGCTTTCCTGTAGCCCCTCAGATACCGGTAGGCCACTATGAAGTTTCCCTAGAGCCTTCTCTTCTCCAGATTGAACAACCCCAGCTCTCTCAGCCTATCCTCATAGCAGAGGTTCTTCAGCCCTCAGATCACCTTCCTAGCCTCCTCTGGACCCGTTCTAACAATTCCATATAATTCTTATGTTGGGGATTCCAGAACTGGACATGATACTCCAGGTGGAGTCTCATGAGAGTGGAACAGAGGGGCAGATTCCCCTCCCTTTACCTGCTGACCGCAATTCTTTTGGTGCAGCCCAGGACACTGTTGGCCTTCTGGGCTGTGAGCACACGTTGTTGGCTCATGTCGACTGTCTCGTCAACCAGCACCCCAAGTCTTTCTCTGCAGGGCTTCTCTCAATCATGTTGTCCCCCCGTCCTGTATTGAAACTGTGGATTGCCCTGACCCAGGTGTAGGACCTTGCACTTGGCATTGTTGAACCTCATGAGGTTCACACAGCCCCAATTCTCCATTTTGTCCAGGTTGTTCTGGATGATATCACATTCTTCTGGTGTGACAACTGCCCTGCTCAGCTTGGTGTCATCTGCAAACTTGCTGAGGGTGCACTTGATCTCACTGCCTATATCATCAATGAAAATATTAAATGGTACAGTACAGTACATGTCCCTGTGGGACATGCAGAGAAATATTACCTTCAGTCAATTTATGCCAAAAGATTTTTCTTTTGTACCTCGGAATTCGGATCTAAACAAAAAGATTAATAAACCTCCCTCAAGCTGCTTTGAATTCTCTTGTAATTGTAGGTATCCTGCCTAGAAATCCACTTTCAAGCCTTGCAGTGTATAGCATTTAGTTTGGAACCAGTCTCAAAGCATTCAGAAATTTCTGGAACATTTTGGGCAGCAGTTGTGAGCCTGGAATAGCGGTGGTAGCGATACCAAGTTGTAGCTTGCAACTTCCAATTTCTTCTCAGTCTGCTCTCCCAGCAGAAAAATTCTCAGCTCTTTTTCCTTTTTTTTTTTCCCTTTAGCTGTCAACTGATGCACTGTTTGAAAAATGTCTTGCTGTTCATAGCCCTAAAATGTGGATGTATTATGGAATTATTTGTATATGGGGTCAGGATTCAGCCCACTATCTGAAATAAATAACCTGTTTTGCTGGTACGGTGTCCGCATGCCGAGAGTGCTTTTCCACTTGGCAGATTGCAAATAGCTGTAACGCTTTCTCTCAAAAGTCTCAGGCATGTATCCCACTGTTTAAAGGGATCCTGAGCATTTCTAGACAAGCTCCAGATGCTTTTACATGCCATGGCCTTACTGCCATGACTTATCTGTGTTAGTGTGTCCACTGGCCTTAGAAGAAGTTTGGGTAGGCCGGAATTCATCAAATAAATTGTTGTCCTTAAAAGCATCCAAAGAGGGAGCCAAGTCTTTTGCACAGCTTTGGAACTCTGAGCAGCCTTGGCATTTTGAGATGGTGCCAGCTCATTAGGGATTACAGTGTGCTTTGGGGATTTGGGACCTCTTGGAAAGGGTAATGGATCCTTCTGCTTTGGTCTAGCTCTGCTGCATTTTGGCAGCGCAAACTTGTGCTGGCATCCTTGTGCTTCAGGTCTTTCCTTTTGGTTATCTCTGTGCTGAGTGACAAAGTGCCGAAGCCTGCACGCTGGTACAGAAATTTGGTCATCCTGCAGTGAAAATGTTAGACTAAAAGCAAGTCTGAATAGGAAAATGAGGTATTTTACAGGAAAACTTCAGGTGAAACACTCGAAAAAGATTATCTTATTTAGGAGAGATTTCTTGAAGCCTGGAAATTTGTTGATGTTAGTTTATTTAAAGTCAGGAAAGCATACGAAAACACTGCCCAGAAGTCTACAAAAGGTAAGCGATGAGCTGCAGGATACCAGAGGAAAAACATCTTGTGAAGTGTATATCGATTTCATAAGAAGCTGGAAATTCCTGCCTTGCTAAATTCATTCCCATATGTCCTTTAAATAAAGAAAGATGTAGCCTCATTTTCGGGAGAATCTCTTTGAAATTCATCAATATTCCTCTTATTTACATTTCTGCTTCACCTTGGGGTGGGGCAAAGTGAACTTGGGAGCCCAGCTGCACAGCTTTAGCTACTAAAATTAGCTAGGTCAGAGCTAAACTATGACAATAGCTAAAGTTGTAATAGAAAAACTCATACCATTATCTCTGGTAAAGGTCCACTTCTCCATTCAGTGTTTTTCTTGATGTAAATGTAAGGCAGATTCAACAACTTAGAACTGCTCGTATTTATCCTTTTGTGGGGGTTTGCCCCACCCTATTCCCAGGTGATGGGTGGAAAGGCCCAGGGGTTTATAAGCCACATGCCTTTCATCAGGAGTTCATTCAGCTTCTGGTCTCCCTTGAGATTAGTGTTCTGCTGTTCTTTCAGTTCACTGCAACTTTTTGAGCAGGCCAAGCTATCTGTTTGTTTGGTTTGGGTTTTTTTTCTGTTTTGGTTTTTTTTTTTGTTTTGTTTTTTTTTAATTTTGGAGAAGCATAAATGTCTGTTGGAGGTAAGAGCTTTGTGGTGAGTCGAGGCTAAGCAGTGTATGTATTAAGTATATTTGCTGTCTGCAGGTACTGCTTGTTTGTTTTCAGGTCAGTAATTTTGTTTTGGATGTCTAGAGGTGGCAATGTATTTTCATAGCTTCCATTTTTATTTTATTCTAGATGCTTTTTCTTTGCCTGGTTTTTCTGTTTATGGGATAACCCATTACCATTCCTCTTTACCTGTGGAAAGACACATTGTTCTTAAAGGCTTTACAATCTGTAACAGGTGCCTTCTAGGTTAAAGCAATCTGAAATCTGCTTATGTTGCAAGCCTGTAGCAGGTTCTGGAGTCCGTGACAGAAAGTAAGAGGAGCTGGTAGAACACAGGGAAAGGGCTCAGGAGGTCCCGAGGAGCAGCGACACGGAAAGGTCTGGGGGTGCAGATAGAGGGCAGGAACTGTCAGGAAGGAACAGCGTTCCTTCTTTGACAGCCCATGAATAGAGGAGGACTTTCTAATGTTTTGGGACTGGGGAATGGTTGAGGAATGGGAGGTGGGTTCATCAGTTTGTTGAGTATGGCTTTAGGTCTCCAGCTCTTTGAGAGCCGAGTTGAGGAACCAGGGATGACATGGGGCTTTGTGAAGGAGAGAAGGTTTGGAATGGCAGAGAGAGGTTTTAGAGACAGCATAGGGGAGAGGGACGTGCAGGAAGAGTCCGCTTGGGGCAAATATAGGGAAAAGGGTACTCCTTGGCACAATGCTAGCACATGCCGGGCAGACTAGTTCCAGCCTGTGTCTGTCACTGTGTGGTCTGTCTGTCTCGTGTGTCTTAGAGCTTTCTTGGGCATTCATGTTGTCTTTGTGCTCAAGAAGTACTGCGCATTCCTTCGATAAAATCCCTAGGGTCTCAGATGTCTTAGTGGCACAGAGCCACTTGAGCTTCTTCTCTTGCATCATGGGCTTAAAGCACAGATCAGTCTCATGTCTTAAGTTTCTATGGTTGATCATCTCTTGTGGCACAATGGTGGTCTGTGCCAGCAGCTCTACTCTCCAGTTATTAGTCTTCATAGACAGGAATTTCTTCCCTATGTTATCTCAGTTTTAGGGCTTGAAGACAGGCTTCTCGTGCCTATATCATCTCAGTTTTGATAGTTTCTTGTTATCAAGGCATTACCCTTTTCTCTTTGTGGCCTTGCTACAGAGCCTGCTCATCTCACCCTTGTGGCCCTGCAGATCATCTTGCTGGACCATGTCTCTAGTATGGGAGTCGTTCTTATCACTGAGAACTTTCTCTCATCATTTCAGTTGTATTAATTGTAGCATTCTGTCCAGTGTTTGTGTGTGTGGCTTGGAGCTGCTCTGCCTGGCGATGTAGAATCAGGGTGGAAGAGCAGTAAGAGTACATAGTCGATATGTTGATACACCCAGGCTGTTTGGGCAAAGGTTGCGCAGCCATCTTGGATTGAGTATCCCTGGCAGGTTGTGTGTGTAGTCATTTTAACAGTATTCTATGGGGATGATTTGAGCCACTTAGGAGGGGCTGCCGAATGGTAGGAAGAAGGTTGAATATTATACGTGTTAAGGCTTGTATGTGTGTGGCTTAAATATGGCTTTTTTTTTTTGCTGGCTGTAGTTGGACTCTGGATGGATTTCTAAATGGGAGCAAGATCATAGGAATTGTTGTTATTGATCACCATCTGGTTAACTTAATCAATATTGTTTTCAGATGCAGAGAGATGAGCCCGACACCAAAGGGTGACAATAGAGGAGAGTGAAGCAACAAGAAGGCGACTTAGCCCATGGTGTCAGTAGGAAGATATGACTGGTTGCCATATGGGTAGCTTATGGGTTGAGGGTTTCATTTTGAAGGTGTGAAGCAAAATGAAATATTGGCACCAGAGCTGAATCAAGCAAGGACAGCAATGGTGAGTGGGCTGAAGGAGCAGTTTGCTCAGGAGTTGCATTGCCTGCGAAGCTACAAGCATCCCTTGCTTCTTGTGTATTACACATGATGTGTAAGTCTCAACATGGCAACTTGAGGTGATGGAGGCCAAGAGGGTGAGCAGTCAAAGTAAAGAACCAGGAGGTGGAGAATCACTGTGGATAACTTGTGCTTTTGGATACTATCTGAACATGTGTCTTTTGCTTTGTTTAATTGCAGGTGCTGTACTCAACCTTGGAGAGGTGAAGCTTCATGCCTACAAGAGGTCTGAGAAGGTGAGGAGATTGTTGGCAAGGCGGGTGTCTTAAGAGCAAAACATTATCCAGCAACTCAGTTGAGCTTTTACCTTTGGTTTTGTAGGTGCTGTGCATTGCTGCCTTTGGAATGGGAAGATTGTTTGACGTGAGTCAGGCAGTAGCGAGGGAGAGAAAGAGATTGATTTCTCACAATCACAATGGTAATTTTGTCTCTTGTTACGTTAGGTACCCCAGGTGATCACAACTGCAGCATCTGACGTTGGAGTTGGCTTGGAGCAGGTGAGCAGAAGGCCAAGGCAGCTTTGCAGAGGAAGGTGTTGTGCAAGACGCTGATGTTGACCAGTGCAATGCTGACTGTCAGTAGCATTTTAGTTTCTGTTAGGTTTTCTTGCAGGTGTTGAAGAGGAATTTGGTGACTGCAGAATCCTCTCAGACAGCTGACTCAAGCTGAGCTTCTGCTGAGGATGGTTTCAGACCTCTGAAAGCTAAGTTGAGGGACCAGGCCTGGGATGGGGCTGGGAAGAGGGGAAAGGGTTGACAATAGAAGGGAAGGGTTTAAAAGCAGTGTAGGGGAGAGGGCTCTGCAGGAAGAGTACCCTCGGGGCAGATATTGGGAGGGGTTTGATTTTTTTTTTTTTCAGTCCAACGCTAGCATATGCTGAGCAGGGCAGTTCCAACATGTGTCTGTGTGGTTTATGTAGTCTGTTTCTGTGTTTTGTACCGTTATTGGGTCTACACCTCTTCTTTGCTTTAAAGGCATGCAGCATATGCCTTGAACACAATCTCTAGGGTCTCAAATGCCTCTGCTCATCATGCAGTGCAAACTGGGCACTGCTTTTTCTTGCACGGCAATCTTAAAGCGAGGATCGACCTCATCTCTTGGAAGATTCTGGTCATTCATTGTTTGCAGTGGCATCGCAGCCCACATCAGCATCATTGATTGGTCATACATTTCTTGGATCCTTATTCTAGGATATTTTTCCCTGCACCCTCCAAGTCTTTAGGTCTTTAAATGGGGCTTCTTGCACGTGCATCCTCCCAGTTGTGGCCACATCTCTTTGTAACAGGCCACAGTCTTCCACTCTTCCAGAGCTGCTGTAGATTGTTCTTTGTAGCCCCCTGGGCCTTCCTGCTTGATGGCATCTACGGCTGGGGAGTCATTATTCTTACAGAGTTTCTTTTGCCTCTGGATGTTGTGTCACTGGTTTCTTATACAGTGTTGGTCTGTGCATGTTTGCGTGTGGTTGGAGCTCCTCTGCCTGTGGTACAGAACTGATAAGGTAGTCTAGAAGAATAACAGTAAAATTCTATGGTTTGTATGTTGATAAGCCCAGGCCTTGTAGGAACAGTTTGTAAGGTGCATGGCAGAAAAAAGAGCACACTTAACACCAGGCCATGGAAGTCACTTAGGGCTACACAGACACAGAGTAGAACCAAAACTACTTGTGATAAACAGCTTGAGAAGGGGAGCATTAAATTGCAACGGTGTCACGTGCAGTAGGTATGGGGCTTAGAGTGTGGGTTTGTTTGGGTTTTATTCTGCCTGGATATAGTGTAAAATAGAGAAGGAATTCTTAAAAAGAAACAAGATGTCTGGAATTGTTCAGCTTTCACTCAGCATCAGGTGACTTGTTTGATGTTGTGCTTTTCAGATGCAGAGGAATGAGCTGTGCACCAAAGGCTGGTGATGGAGAGGCGAGAAGAGCGCAACAACAAGGTGGGTTGGATGTGGTGTTGGCAGAATAATTTGACCAGTAGCATGAAAATTAGGTTTAGTGCTTTTTTTTTTCCCTAGCTTTGAAGGCGGAGAGCAATGGTGAGTTACCTTAAGCAGCAGTTATTGTTCAGGTGATGAGTTCTCGGTGAAGATAAAACACCTGTTTGCTTTCTGTATTACAGGCAGTGTGCAAGCCTCAGCGTGAGAAGCCGGAGGCCAAGTGGGTGAGAAGTCAAGGTAATGGAGGGTGAAATAAGAATTGGTGCGGAAAACATGTGCTTTTGCATAGAATCTGAGCATGTGTATGTCTGTATTTTGCAGATGCCGCATGCCACCTCCGAGTGGCAAAGCCACGTGACAACAAGCGGTCTGAGGAGGTGAGGAGGCTGTTGTTTGAGCTGCTGCCTAAGAGCGATACAGAAACTCAGTTGAGCGTTTACATTTGGTTTTTCAGGTGCTGTTTGGGCCGCCTTTGAGGTGAGCCGGGCGGTAGGGAGAGGGAGCATGGGACTCATTTCTAACAATCGCAAGAGTAATTTTGCATCTCTTGTTACCTCAGGTGCGCCATGAGACGACGGCTGTGGCGCTCGATGTTTGGATGGGCAAGGAGCAGGCAAGTAGAAGGCCGTGGCAGTTTTGCCGTGAGGATGTGCCTTGCAGAAGATATTGGCACGGAGCAATGCAACTTTGACTTGTGAGCACAGGTTTTGATTTGTGTTTGGTTTTCTTGCAGGTGGTGCAGAGGAAGCCAGTGACTGCAGGGTCGTTCCAGTTGGCCGTTGACATTTGAGTGTTTCTGCCAGGGACGTCTTCAGGTCCTCGGCCCTCTCAAAGCTAAGTGGAGGGACCAGGGCTGGCCTGGTGCTGGGAAGAGGGGGGCTGTAGGTTGGGAGGGGCAGGGAGGGTTTCTAGCATAGAGGCGAGGGCTGTGTGGGAATTGTCCCTTTGGGCAGGTCAAGGCAGAGGGGATTACTTCTCAGCCCAATGCTAGCACATGCCGGGCAGGGCAGTTCCAGCCTGTGTCCGTGTCATTGTGTGGTTTGTCGTCTGTGTGCTTTGTCTCGGACCTTTCTTGGGTCTCAATCTCCTCTTTGCTATCGAGGCAAGCAGTACGTGCCTTGGGCTCCATCTCTGCAGTCTCAAATGCCTGTACCCATCGCTCAGTGCTATCGTGGCACTGCTTTTCTTGCACGGCAATCTTAAAAGTGTGGATCGCCCTCATCTCTTGGAAGATTCTGGTCATTCATCATTTGCGGTGGCTTCGCAGCCCATGTCAGCATCCCAGATGATCGGTCATCTGTTTTCTTGGATCCCTATTCTGGGATTTTTTTTCCCCTGCATCCACTAAGTCTTTAGGCCTTGAAGTGGGGCTTCTTGCACGCGCATCCTCCCAGTTGCGGCCACATCTCTTTGTAACGGGCCAGGGTCTTGCACTCTTCCCGGGCTGCCGCAGATTCTTCTTTGCAGCCCCATGGTCCTTCCTGCCCGATGGCATCTCTGGCCTGGGAGTCATTCTTCTGAAGGTGTTTCTTTTGCCTCTGGAACTCATGTCATTGTTCTCGTGTGCGGTGTTGGTCCATGCGTGTTTGTGTGTTGTTGGAGGTGCTCTGCCCGTGGCACAGAGGTCTTAGGGTGGGCTAGAAGAATAACCGTAAGGTTCCTTGATTAATATGTGCATAGGCTTAGGCTTTGAAGGCCAGGGCTGTATGGTCCATTACAGAACACGTAGCTATCTATGCAGCAGACGAGGAGAGTGATTTTGCTGGGGTTTGCAGCCACAGAGGGGATGAGCACATTTTCCTGGGAGAAGCCGCTGGAGCGGCAGTAGAGCAGTTTGAATCCCAAGGGTGGGGTAGGTGTGGGGCTTATCATTTGATTGTAGTGGGTTTTGCTTGTTGTTCTGCCTGGCTGTGGTGTGAAATAGAGGTGATATTCCTAAATGGAATCAAGATGTCTGGAATTCCTAAGGCATGATGTGTCATCAGGATGATTTGTGTGATGTTTTTTCTTCAGATGCAGAGGGCTGAGCTGTGCAAAAAAAGCTGGCGATTGAGAAGCAAGAAGAGCGCAACAGCCAGGTGGGTTGGCGTTGTTGTCTGTAGGAATGTGTGGGCGGTTTTTATGACTAGATAATGAGTACATTTTTTCTCACTTTCAAGGTGCAGAGCAAGCAGCACAGCGGAATGTCGGTGCCAGAGCCAACTCGAGCAAGAAGAGCAACGGTGGGTTACCTGAAGCAGTGGCTATTGTTCTGGTGATGAGTTCTCGGTGAAGATAAAAATACCTGTGTCTTTCTGTGTTACAGGCGGTGTGCAAGTCTCAGTGTGCCAGCGTGAGACGATGGAAGCCGAGGGGGGGAGAAGTCAAGGTAACGGCGGGCAAAACGGGAGTCAGTGCAGGCCACGTGTGCTTTTGGGTAGAATCTGAGCATGTGTCATCTTTGTTTTTTGCAGGTGCCGCCCGCCACCTCAGAGGGGCAAAGCCACATGACAACATGCTGTCCGAGAAGGTGAGGAGGCTGTTTGAGCCCGTGCCTTGGAGCGATACAGCAACTCAGTTGAACGTTTACATTTTGTTTTGCAGGTGCCATTTGGGCCACCTTTGGAACGGGAAGAGCCTTTGAGGTGAACCGGGCAGTAGTGAGAGGGAGCACGGAACTGATTTCTCAGAAGAATCGCAATGGTAATTTTGCGTCTCTTATTACTTTAGGTGTCCCATGAAATAATGGCTACATTGTTTGATGCGTGGATGGCCAAGGAGCAGGTGAGTAGAGGGCCGTGGCAGTTTTGCCATGATGATGTGCCTTGTAGAAGATGTTGGCACGGAGCAAGGCAACTTGTGAGCACAGGTTTTGATTTGTTTGGTTTTCTTGCAGGCGGTGCAGAGGAAACCGGTGACTGCGGGGTCGTTCCAGTCAGCTGTTGCCATTTGAGTGTTTCTGCCAGGGACGTCTTCAGGTCCTCGGCCCTCTCAAAGCTAAGTGGAGGGACCAGGGCTGGCCTGGCGCTGGGAAGAGGGCTGTAGATTGGGAGGGGCGGGGAGGGTTTCTAGCATAGAGGAGAGGGCTGTGTGGGAATTGTCCCCATTGGGCAGGTGAAGGCAGAGAGGATTACTTCTTGACCCAACGTTAGCACGTGCCGGGCAGGGCAGTTCCAGCCTGCATCTGTGTCATTGTGTGGTTTATGTTGTCTGCGTGCTTTGTCTCGGACCTTTATTGGGTCTCGATCTCCTCTTTGCTATCAAGGCAAGCAGTACGCGCCTTGGGCTCCATCTCTGTATTCTCAAATGCCTGTACCCATCGCTCAGTGCTATCGTGGCACTGCTTTTCTTGCACGGCAATCTTAAAAGCGTGGCTTGCCCTCATCTCTTGGAAGGTTCTAGTCATTCATCATTTGTGGTGGCATCGCAGCCCACGTCAGCATCCCAGATGATCGGTCATCTGTTTTCTTGGATCCCTGTTTGGGGATTTTTTTCCCTGCATCCACTAAGTCTTTAGGTGTTTAAGTGGGCCTTCTTGCACACGCATCCTCCCAGTTGTGGCCACATCTCTTTGTAACGGGCCAGGGTCTTGCACTCTTCCCGGGCTGCCGCAGATTCTTCTTTGCAGCCCCGTGGTCCTTCCTGCCCGATGGCATCTCTGGCCTGGGAGTCATTCTTCTGAAGGCGTTTCTTTTGCCTCTGGAACTCGTGTCATTGTTCTCGTGTGCGGTGTTGGTCCATGCATGTTTGCGTATTGTTGGAGGTGCTCTGCCCGTGTCACAGAGGTCTTAGGATGGGCTAGAAGAATAACCGTAAGGTTCTTTGATTAATAGGTGTATAGGCTTCGACTTTGAAGGCCAGGGCTGTGCGGTCCATTACAGAACACGTAGCTATCTATGCAGCAGACGAGGAGAGTGATTTTGCCGGGGTTTGCAGCCACAGAGGGGATGAGCACATTTTCCTGGGAGAAGCCGCTGGAGGGGCAGTAGAGCAGTTTGAATCCCAAGGGTGGGGTAGGTGCGGGGCTTATCATTTGATTGTAGTGGGTTTTGCTTGTTGTTCTGCCTGGCTGTGGTGTGAAATAGAGGTGATATTCCTAAATGGAATCAAGATGTCTGGAATTCCTAAGGCATGATGTGTCATCAGGATGATTTGTGTGATGTTTTTTCTTCAGATGCAGAGGGCTGAGCTGCGCACAAAGGGTTGGTGATGGAGTGGCGAGCAGAGGGCAGCAGCCAGGTGGGTTGGTGTTGCTGTCTGTAGGAATGTGTGACCGATGTCTATATGACTAGATAATGGGCACATTTTTTCACTTTCAAGGCCCAGAGCAAGAAGCACAGTGGAATGCCGGTGCCGGAGGCATCTCCAGCAAGGAGAGCAATGGAGAGTTAACTGAAGCAGCGGTTATAGTTCAGGTGATGAGTTATTGGTGAAGATAATAGCACCTGTGTCTTTCTGTGTTACAGGTGGCATGCAAGACTCAGCGTGAGATGATGGAGGCGGAGCGGGCAAGAAGTCAAGGTAATGGAGGGTGAAATAGGAATCGGTGCAGGCAATGTGTGCTTTTGGGTAGAATCTGAGCATGTATTGTCGTCTTTGTTTTTTGCAGGTGCTGCACGCTGCCTCTGAGGGGCAAAGCCATGTGACAACATGCGATCCGAGCAGTTGAGGAGGCTGTTGTTTGAGCCAGTGCCTAAGAGCTAAGAATCATACAGCAACTCAGTTGAGCATTTACATTTGCTTTTGTAGGTGCCGTTTGGGCCAACTTTGGAATGGGATGTGCCTTTGAGGACAGTAGTGAGAGGGAGCACAGGACTGATTTCTCAGAATCGCAACAGTAATTTTGCATCTCTTGTTGCCTTAGTTGCCCCAGGTGATCATGGCTGGAGCATCTGACACTGGAATTGGCTTGGATCTGGACAGTGGAAGACCACAGCAGTTTTGTGGCAGGATTGTGTGTTGTACAAAACACTGACATTGACCAGTGGGATGTTGACTGTTGGTAGCATTTTAGTTTCCTGTTTGGTGTTTTTTGCAGGCGGTGGAGAAGAACCTCGTGGCTGCAGAATCCTCCAAGACAGCTGATGCGGGTTCATCTTTATCTGCCAAGGATGGCTTGAGACCCTCAGGCCTCTGAAAGATAAGTTGAGGGACCAGGGCTCACGTGGGGCTGGGAATAGAGGTGACGGTTGGGAGTAGAAAGGAGGGGGTTTAAAGGTGATGTAGGGGAGAGAGATGTGCAGTAAAAGTTCTGTTTGGGCAGTTATTGGCAATAGGTTTGATTTTATTCAGTCCCATTCTAGCATGTGCCGGGCAGGGCAGTTCCAGTCTGTGTCCTTGGGTGCTTTATGTCACATGTGTGTTGTGTCAGACCTTTCTTGGTCTCGATCTCCTCTTTGCTTTAAAGGCATACAGCATGTGCCTTGGGCACCATCTCTAGCATCTCAAATGCTTGTATCATCGCACAGTGCTATTCTGGCAATGCTTTTCTTGCACGGCAATCTTAAAAGCGTGGATCGGCCTCAACTCTTGGAAGAATCTCTTAATTCATCCTTTGTAGTTGCATCACAGCCCATGTCAACATCCCTGATCATTGGTCATCCATTTTCTTAGGTCCTTGTTCTGGGTCTTCTTCCATACATCTTCTAGGTGTTTAGGCCTTTAAGTGCAGTATCTTACACGTGCATCCTCCCAGTTGCGGCCACATCTCTTTGCAATGGGCCACTGTCTTACCCTCTTCCAAGGGCTGCTGCTTATTTCTCGTGGCTGCCATGGTCTTCCTGCCCAATGGCATCTCTGTCCCGGTCTTTGTTCTTACAGAGCTTTATCTTGTATGGATGTTGTGTCACTGGTCTCGTGTGCAGTGTTGGTCTATGTGTATCTGTGTGTCGTTGGAGCTGCTCTGCTCAAGGCATAGAAGCGATAGTATCAGCCATAATGATCACAGTAATGTTCAAAGTTTGATACATTGATAAGCCCAGGTCTTGTAGGCACGGTCTATAAGGTACATGGCAGAACAAGCAGCTACCTGGGCACCAGGCCATGGGAGTCATTGCCTTAAGGTTACACAGGGGCAGAATATGAGCAAAGCTAACTATGATGAACTGCTGGAGAGAATGGGAACCTTTGAATCCCATGGGTGTTATATCTGGTAGGTGTGGGGTTCAGTGTTTGGGTTTTATTCTGCTTGGATATAGTGTAAAATAGAGAGGGTATTCCTGAATGGAAAGGAGATGTCTGACATAGTCCGGCTCTCACTGAGCATCACTGTGACTTGTTTGATGTTGTGTTTTTCAGATGCAGATGGGCAACCTGTGTGCTGAAGGATAATGATGAAAGGCAAGTGAGCATCTCATGCTTGCATATTGGCTCAAGAGGATGTTACATTATGCCAGCCAGCAAGCGAGCATGTTATGCCATGCCAAGCTGTGTTACTTAAAGCCCTGTTAGGTCAAGTTATGTCACGCAGTGTTATGTAATGTAAAGGGATGCCTTGTCATGCTATGGTGTACCATGTTATGTTGTGTAATGTAAAGATATGTCCTGCTGTGCTGTACCATGTTATGCTCTGCCACATTACGTGAAGTTGTGCCACGCCGTGCCACATTACGTTACGCTCTGCCACATTACGTGAAGTTGTGCCACGCCGTGCCACATTACGTTACGCTCTGCCACATTACGTGAAGTTGTGCCACGCCAAGTTCCGCCGTGCCACATTACGTTACGCTCTGCCACGTTACGTGAAGTTGTGCCACGCCAAGTTCCGCCGTGCCACATTACGTTACGCTCTGCCACGTTACGTGAAGTTGTGCCACGCCAAGTTCCGCCGTGCCACATTACGTTACGCTCTGCCACGTTACGTGAAGTTGTGCCACGCCAAGTTCCGCCGTGCCACATTACGTTACGCTCTGCCACGTTACGTGAAGTTGTGCCACGCTAAGTTCCGCCGTGCCACATTACGTTACGCTCTGCCACGTTACGTGAAGTTGTGCCACGCTAAGTTCCGCCGTGCCACATTACGTTACGCTCTGCCACGTTACGTGAAGTTGTGCCACGCTAAGTTCCGCCGTGCCACATTACGTTACGCTCTGCCACGCTACGTGAAGTTGTGCCACGCTAAGTTCCGCTCTGCCACGCTACGTGAAGTTGTGCCATGCTGTGCCACGCTGTGCCACGCTACGTTACGCTCTGCCACGCTACGCCACGTTACGTGAAGTTGTGCCAGGCCGTGGCACGCTACGTTACGCTCTGCCACGTTATGTGAAGCTGTGCCACGCTACGGTACGCTCTGCCACGTTATGTGAAGCTGTGCCACGCCGTGCCATGCTACGGTACGCTCTGCCATGTTACGTGAAGCTGTGCCACGCTATGTTACGCTCTGCCATGTTATGTGAAGTTGTGCCACGCTGTGCCACGCTACGTTATGCTGTGCCACGCTACGTTACGCTCTGCCATGTTATGTGAAGTTGTGCCACGCTGTGCCACGCTATGTTATGCTCTGCCATGTTACGTGAAGTTGTGCCACGCTACGTTACGCTCTGCCACGTTACGTGAAGTTGTGCCACGCTGTAGCACGCTACGTTACGCTCTGCCACGTTACGTGAAGCTGTGTCACGCATTGCCATGTTATGCTGTGCCATGCTACATTATGCTCTGCCACGTTATGTGAAGCTGTGCCACGCTGTGCCACGCTATGTTATGCTCTGCCATGTTACGTGAAGTTGTGCCATGCTATGTTACGCTCTGCCACGTTACGTGAAGTTGTGCCACGCCGTAGCACGCTACATTACGCTCTGCCACGTTACATGAAGCTGTGCCACGCAGTGCCATGTTATGCTGTGCCATGCTACGTTACGCTCTGCCATGTTACGTGAAGTTGTGCCACGCCGTGCCACACTACGTTATGCTGTGCCACGCTACGTTACGCTCTGCCACGTTACTTGAAGTTGTGCCATGCCGTGCCACGCTACGTTATGCTGTGCCACGCTACGTTACGCTCTGCCACGTTACTTGAAGTTGTGCCACGCTGCGCCACGCTATGCCAAGTTGTGCCACGCCGTGCCACGCTACGCCACGCTATGCCAAGTTGTGCCACGCCGTGCCACGCTATGCCAAGTTGTGGCGCGCCAAGCCACGCTATGCCAAGTTGTGGCGCGCCAAGCCATGCCACGCTATGCAAAGTTGTGCCATGCCACGTTATGAATGTGTACATGGGTATATGTGTGTGTGCTAGGATGAATGAATTGGTGAGTTTGGGGAGGGGGTTGTTATTTATTTATTTTTCTTTTGGGTTATAAGTGGATTGGAGCTTTGTTTCACAGGTAGTTATCACAATAATAATAACTTAAAAAAAAAACCCAAACATTTGGGGGATTATTTTTTCCCCCGACCTGGGGTTTTTTTTTCCCTATTCCCAGCCAGTCTGCAAGGTGATTGTCATTGTCAAGGTTTGGGTGCAGGATGAGGTGGGACTGGGGTTTTTGCAGGCAGGGCCAGTTTTTATGGCCGTTGGGAATGCTGTTCCTGGGGAGCCCTAATGCATGGGTGTGATGTATGTTGTGGTGAGGAGAAGGTAGAATGAGTGGGATGAGTGTGAGGTTTGGTTTTGTGGTGGGAGTGGGACTTGGGGGTGTGTGATTCGGATTTTGGAATTGGCTTTGTCATTGTATGCAGAATGTTTTGCTTTTCAGGCAATTATCATAACAATATTAGAATAAAAAAACCCCAGCCGGGGGATTTTTTTTTCCCCCGGCTGGGTTTTTTTTCCCCGGTCCCGGCCGGTCTGCGAGGCGACGGTCATCGCCAAGGTTTGGGTGCAGACCGTAGCCGGGGCCGGGGTTTTCGCAGGCAGGGCCAATTTTTGAGGTCCCCGGGAACGCCGTTCCTGGGGAGCCTTTCAGGTTGGGTGTGACAGGCCGTTGTGGTGGGCTGGCCGCAGGATGGGTGGGTTGAGCGTGAGGGGTGGCATTGGGTTGGGGTTATGATTGGGTTTAGCTCTTGTTTTTCACATTGTATGTAGAGTGTTTTGCTTTGCAGGCAATTTTCACAGCAATATTAGAATAAAAAAACCCCAGCCGGGGGATTTTTTTTTTTCCCCCGGCTGGGTTTTTTTTTCCCCGGTCCCGGCCGGTCTGCGAGGCGACGGTCATCGCCAAGGTTTGGGTGCAGACCGTAGCCGGGGCCGGGGTTTTCGCAGGCAGGGCCAATTTTTGAGGTCCCCGGGAACGCCGTTCCTGGGGAGCCTTTCAAGTTGGGTGTGACAGGCCGTTGTGATGGGCTGGCCGCAGGATGGGTGGGTTGAGCGTGAGGGGTGGTTTTGGGTTGGGGTTGCGATTGGGTTTAGCTGTTGATTTTGACGTTGTATGCAGAATGTTTTGCTTTGCAGGCAATTTTCACAACAATATTAGAAAAAAAAAAAAACCCCAGCCGGGGGATTTTTTTTTTCCCCCGGCTGGGTTTTTTTTCCCCGGTCCCGGCCGGTCTGCGAGGCGACGGTCATCGCCAAGGTTTGGGTGCAGACCGTAGCCGGGGCCGGGGTTTTCGCAGGCAGGGCCAATTTTTGAGGTCCCCGGGAACGCCGTTCCTGGGGAGCCTTTCAGGTTGGGTGTGACAGGCCGTTGTGATGGGCTGGCCGCAGGATGGGTGGGTTGAGCGTGAGGGGTGGTTTTGGGTTGGGGTTGCGATTGGGTTTAGCTGTTGATTTTGACGTTGTATGCAGAATGTTTTGCTTTGCAGGCAATTTTCACAACAATATTAGAAAAAAAAAAAACCCCAGCCGGGGGATTTTTTTTTTTTCCCCCGGCTGGGTTTTTTTTCCCCGGTCCTGGCCGGTCTGCGAGGCGACGGTCATCGCCAAGGTTTGGGTGCAGACCGTAGCCGGGGCCGGGGTTTTCGCAGGCAGGGCCAATTTTTGAGGTCCCCGGGAACGCCGTTCCTGGGGAGCCTTTCAGGTTGGGTGTGACAGGCCGTTGTGATGGGCTGGCCGCAGGATGGGTGGGTTGAGCGTGAGGGGTGGTTTTGGGTTGGGGTTGCGATTGGGTTTAGCTGTTGATTTTGACGTTGTATGCAGAATGTTTTGCTTTGCAGGCAATTTTCACAGCAATATTAGAAAAAAAAAAAACCCCAGCCGGGGGATTTTTTTTTTTCCCCCGGCTGGGTTTTTTTTCCCCGGTCCCGGCCGGTCTGCGAGGCGACGGTCATCGCCAAGGTTTGGGTGCAGACCGTAGCCGGGGCCGGGGTTTTCGCAGGCAGGGCCAATTTTTGAGGTCCCCGGGAACGTCGTTCCTGGGGAGCCTTTCAGGTTGGGTGTGACAGGCCGTTGTGATGGGCTGGCCGCAGGATGGGTGGGTTGAGCGTGAGGGGTGGCATTGGGTTGGGGTTATGATTGGGTTTAGCTCTTGTTTTTCACATTGTATGTAGAGTGTTTTGCTTTGCAGGCAATTTTCACAGCAATATTAGAATAAAAAAACCCCAGCCGGGGGATTTTTTTTTTTCCCCCGGCTGGGTTTTTTTTTCCCCGGTCCCGGCCGGTCTGCGAGGCGACGGTCATCGCCAAGGTTTGGGTGCAGACCGTAGCCGGGGCCGGGGTTTTCGCAGGCAGGGCCAATTTTAGAGGCTTCAGGGAACATTTTTCCTGTGGAGTGCTAGAATATTGTTGAGTGGAAATGAAAATGTTGGTGATGTAAAAATGTATTAGGTATAAAGATTTTGTTGTGCAGAAAAGAAAATGGTAATCTACTAGGTGGGTGTTGCACTGGTAATGATCACCCTAGCTGTAAGAACAGGAGCAACTGCTGATACAGGTATTTTTATTAAGGCCAGTAGGTAAAAGAAAATCCTAAACTGAATATTAAATATGGTTATGTACTCTAATTTTTTTACAGGTTTTGCCTGCTCTACCTGGAGGTGGCCAGAGGGGGGCATTGTTGAGGTGTGTCTTGGGACCACCAGATTTGCCGTGGAGCTCTGTCTGGGGATAGCCAGAATTGATGATGTTCAGATCTGATCTGAGACTGCCTGCCAAGTTGCTAAATGTCAGCAGTATTAAGTTCTTGTTCAGGTCAGTCAATGCTGTGTTTCACAAGATGATGTCATGAAGTTTAGAGGGTAGAAGTTCACTTCAATTTCTGTACTGTATTGAATGTAGGTGTTGGCACAAGAACAGATATATCCATTATAAGGTGACTAAATAAAAAATTGCGAAATAAAGAAATAAAACAAATATTTAAACCACAGACTTCTCCAAATTTGAATAAAGTTGACTTTGCTGTGTGGTGTGGTGTCCTTTTTCCATGCTTAGAATTGGTGCTTTAAGTTAGAAAAGTTTGTCTTCTTTTTTCCTCCCTCCTCTTATTATTTTTCTTCTTTTATTCCTCCTTCCCCCCCCCTCTTATTATTTTTCTTCTTTTATTCCTCCTTCCCCCCCCCCTTATTATTTTTCTTCTTTTATTCCTCCTTTCCCCCCCCCTCTTATTATTTTTCTTCTTTTATTCCTCCTTCCCCCCCTCCTCTTATTATTTTTCTTCTTTTATTCCTCCTTTCCCCCCCTCCTCTTATTATTTTTCTTCTTTTATTCCTCCTTTCCCCCCCTCCTCTTATTATTTTTCTTCTTTTATTCCTAGAGTAACTACTATCCCACTCATACTATAAATAAAAATATTAACATGAATAAACAAATTAATTATACTCCAATAATTGATCAATTAATTATGCAAATTAGATAAAAAATTTTTCATCCAGCAACACTAACACACATAACAAAACACACAATCAACACCCCTTCACATCACTCATGACAAAATATGCAAATTAGCCACACCACTCCACATCACTCAAAACACAGTATGCAAATAAGGAACATTCAAAAAAATCACACCAAAATAATAGACACGTAACACAATAATACAAACAAACAACACAAAAAACACATAAAGATATCACACATCAACACAAAACCTAAAAACACAAATTAACTACAACACCAAAAATCTCAAAATAACATACCAGAAACACAACACACAACAAAAAACACAATACAAACCACTAATAACATGAAAACCCAATAAATACAACACAAAAAAAACATAAAACTTCACAACCAATAAAATGCCACATGTGACTCAAAATCAACAACAAAATACCCAAAAAAACCAAAAAACAAATATAAAATCAAGACAACACATTGACATAAAATTACAACCACAAAACCAAAAAATGACCACAAAAAAAACTAAATACCCACACACCACATCTAACCTTGAAAATATTAAAAACAAAAAAAAACTAACTAAAAATCACACTA